>OY728125.1:684372039-685734919 GCA_963277665.1 Viscum album
TCACACCATTGGTTTGAGATGGGTGTAATGTGATGTTCAAGTGGGGATTTTCATGGACATTTCAGCATGACCAAAATAAATATGGTCATTTTGAAATTGATGACTTAACCTATTTATAATTATTCATTAATCATCATTATAACTCAAAGGTTATGATTATATAGGAAATTCCAATGGTTTAAGTATTGTGGCTTGGAATCGGGAATTCAATATGGAACATATTTCCAGAAGTTCCATAATCTAAATGAATAAATATATTATTACATGATCATTTATAGGGATGGATGAGATTTGGTAAAAAATTTCTTGATTTAAAATTTGGAATATGATCATTGGATCATTTTTTAATAGATTATGTACCACACACTTAATGGTAAATCTTACATGTGCATTGGGAATTAAAAATGAAAGGTTTTCATTTTAGTGTAATTTTCATGACCCGGATAACTTAGATGATGTTTTTTGCTTCTACAAGGCTTCTTAGGGGTGATAAGTTCTAAGGTGCAGAGTTTATAACATTCGATTTTTTAGAACCATGGAAATTACAATTGATTTTGAACCTTTACTTTGGTACCCAAACAAAATCTTAAACCAATATTCATGATGTAAATAGGAGCTGTGGAACCCTTAAATATATTATTTGTAGATGATTTTTATGTAATGACAGGCCTCTCATGTGTTTGTCTAATTTTTGGGAGTGTTGGTCCTAAAAACTCAATTTCAGGATAAATGACAAAAGGGCACTTGGTTAGCGCATGGTTAGCGCTAACCATGTGGCACAACCATGCAGTATTTGTTTTGTAAAGGTACATAGTGTGTTTAAACCATGTGTCCCTCTAGGTTAAAATGTGCGACCTATTCCCTGAGAGATGGGGTGTTACACAGTTTGGTCTAGTTTTGAGAGAGGAGGTGCATGACCCTATATGAAATTTCAAACATGTTGCACAATCCATGTGATATCAATGCGAGGGGATGTTCCATTTAGATACTATTGTTAAATAATTAATGCATGGTATATCCAATTGTTTGGAAAACCATGAACCTCAATAAAAGGGGTGAAATTTACATTTTTCTCTTATGTTCTTACAATCCTTATCCTCCCATTTCATCTCCTCCGTTCACATAGCAACCCTCTTCTTGAGAACCTCCTTGGAACACCCCATAGGAAGGGAGAGTTCTCCCTCATTTGATCTCCAAATAAAAAGTCTTTAGGTAGATTTTAATTTTATTAGTTTTCTTTGAAGTTCTATTTATTATTATTTCATTCTCCTTCACCATATCAAAGGTTAATTATATAAAACCTAATTCACCCTATTTTTAGGGTGTTTGTCTATTTCTTCAATTTACCTCAAAATAGAGCAAATAAAATATTTGTATTCCAAGAGTATGACCCCCTTGGTATAAGTTAGCTAGTCTTAGGCTATTCTATTAAAGTCTATCAAGTTTATTAAATATGTTTTTCCACAAAAAGTATTTTCTACGTGTCTCCTCCTAAATACAAAATTTATTATTTAAATTCTTATGCCTAAATCAAACTTTTATTTGTGAATTTAAAATTAACTTTTATTGGTTTTATATGATAAATTGAACTAACCCTTATGGAGTATCACTCATACACAATGAACATTATTCTTAGTCTTGGAATTAAAGTCGCCAATCAAGGTGATTTTATTTACCCCTCCCATGATGATATTCAAAATGCAATTAAATGAATGGTAAATAGTGTAGGTCTTTTTACCTTTGACTTAAGAAAATTCTTTATACTATTCTAGAACCATACATGTAGATAGAATGGGAAATTGAATTAGATTAAAATTTTAGTGGTAAGTATCTACACTTTTCTCATATCAATTTTTGTATATAATGGTTGACCCGTCTCACATGATAAATTTTTAGTGGAATGGACATTCCCAGGAACCTATAAATTTAATTATAAATAGAATTCACCCAATTTTATAATCAAATTTTAGTAGGGAATATTATGTAAATTTTCTTCATTAATCTTTATAATTAATTGAGTTAAATAAAATTGAACTTTAATATCTTGTAATAGATATATATATATATATATTTATTGGACATTACTTATTATAAAATGTGCATGAAAATTTTATATTATTATCTGTGATACTCACCATTCCCTATTTAATGGTTATCTTCAGGCATGACATCCCTATTGATTTATTATACTCGGTAATAGAGTCCTTTATGATCTATGATACTCAAGCATGGTGTACACTAATTAAATGTGATGTTCATTCCTAGAGACCCTATTAATTAACCGGAATGTAATCCCCTATGTATATATTGTAATACTGGGGCATAGAGTCCCTAATTGTTCATTGGAAGAGTACAAATAATTATTTATTGGCTTGTCGTCCCTTTATGAATTGAGATATTTAGACATGGTTAACCCTCTCGATTATTATATTCTAGCATTGTACCCCTCTTGAATTCTAATAATCGAGCATGGTGTTCCTATTTATGTATAATAAATAGGCAAGATTTCCCATATTGATTATGATTCTTGGTCCTGGAGGCCTTTGATAATCTATGAGACTCATACTACTATGCTGGGATGTTAGAGTAACTCGTCAGGTCCTAGCTAGTAGTAGTGTATATATATGGATATAAAAATCACTACCTATATAGACAATATATATATTCAAATTCATATACTTTTATTCACTTGATGAGGCATATTCTAGATTAGGTAGATGCAGGTATGGTTAGTAGGGAATCCTTTAAGAAACGTGATCTGAACATGTTTGTATTTATTTATTTACTACATTATTGATACACCATCACCCAATTTTATTTTATACTGATGGGATAGATAGAATTTGAATCAATTGGTGGTGGACTACTGATTTTTTATCACACCCTGTTCGGGCATCCACTATACTGGGGTTCCAAAACAAACCACTTGGTTAGAAGATTGGGTTCATGGAATTTGATTGTGTTATTAAATTGTACATGAGTGCTAAGGAGCACAAGATTGAGACAAAGCTCAAGATTATCTTAGGGATACCCTTTTATTATTTTGTTTATATTTTTCAATCTTTTTATGTCTAAAACCTTGTATTAACATTTCCTTTTTAGTATTGAAATAATATCATTTTTATACAATATAATTTATGTCTTTTCTCATTTTTTATTATTATGTTCCTCTATTAAGTAATTAATATGATTCCACTATAATTTTATTTTACTTACCACTACAAGACTCTAGATAAGAGGGAATTTTCTCCCCACCCTACCATCATTGGAATATAACCACATTTCACCAGCCACTATCATATTAGGAGGCATGCTTGAGGCCATAACTAGCATAAGGCACCATTTTAGTGGCTCTCAGGTTCAAATGTTATAGTGGATCAGTGAAAATTAAGGAAATAATATTAAAAATCATTAGATAGAAAAAAGATATAATTTAATAACACATTATTTTTTTATTGGTTTCAAACACAAGTAAGTAATTATGTGTCCAAATTTTAATGAATACCCTGAAGTGGTATTTTGTTAGAATAAATGTGTTTTGAATAAGTTAAAATAAGAATCTGTTATGATGAGTGGAAAAAATATTTGAGGAGAAATATTTTAGGTATGTGAAGTGGTTATACCTCTTATAATTCCCTAATATTTTAGTATATAATTTCATATAATTAAATACAATTTTTAATATATCATTTCCCATTTAAACCTAAATTGAAACATTGCAATATATTTTATTTCGAAAGAATTTTAAATTTTATATTTACCCATTGTAAATTTATATGATGAAGTTGATGGTATAAATAAAATATATAGAGTTATGATATCTATATATATAAAAAATAATTTTTTTTCCAAAACCAATGCATTTATAAAAATAAATTAGTGTATCTAAATAACTAATGAGATCATTTTTTTGCATTAATATGTACTTTCCTGAAAATTACTTTTTAAGAGTTATATATTTTTATCTTAAGAAACTATATACATTTTGTTTTAATAATGATAAAATATGTTTTTGATACGAAAAATATAATAACACTGATTTAATTATATTTAATATTTATATTTAAAATTAAAATTCCAAAATTTTAGAATTAGAATTTAAAATTTTGAAAAAATGGATTCATTATGATAATTTTATATAATTATTAAATTTTTGTGATTATTAGGATGTATTATTTTTTGGCGAATAGTACAAAATAACATTTTTACATATACGGTGTCTTTTATGAAATCATAATGATATAAACATAAAACAATTTCATGAAACCTTTTCCATGACTAAAATTTGATAATATGTGTCAAACAATAATTTCAAAAATTATTATGGTTAATTTATAAGACCCATTTTAATTATTTCGAAACATAGACAATCATTTATTTTAATAAATAATAGTTTTTAAATTTTTTTAAATTTTTTTTCTTTGAATTATTTTTTCTCAAGGAAGAATATTTTTTTTGGATTACTTAGAAACCTGAATAAATATTCATTGGTAAATAATAAACCCATTAATGTCATTAAAATAAACATAAATGATAATTTTTTTCTAAAGATATTTATTGTGCATATAAATATTCTTTCTCTAAAACTAGTATTTATGAGTTATATACCCTAGTAATAAAATTAATTTTTCTCACCCTTATAAATTTTATTTTATAAAATTAATTTCATTTTTGGGATTATTGGTTTCAAATTATGAAATGAGTTCCATTATTTATGAATAAAAAAACTTACTTTCTTAAAAATTAATTACCATGGTAAAAACTAAAAAATATATATAATTGTAAAATATATGGGTAAAACTATTAAAACATATTTAAAAATGTCTAAAAATGAATGGTTGACATATTTTATACCTTACCTCATCCTTCTCTCCATTATTTTTTATTTTCTATTCATTTTCCATGTAAAATATGTGCACTCTTTGTATTAAGAAGTCATATTTACCAAAAATTTCATTCACTCAACTTATAAAAGTGGCACTATACCACCACATCAAGAAAACTATAAAAATTCAATTTTATATTGAACTAAAACCAATTTTTATTCCTATAAAATCAGATTACATGAATACGAGCCACTAGTTACAAGAAATTGTCTTATGTTATATATTTCTAGGAAGTCCTCTAAGTGTAAACTCAAGTTATCAACTAGATTATATCACTTTCATTTAATTAGAGAGTAAGGGTAAACGCTTCCCCATTTTAATTTAAATCATGTAAATATGGTTCATAATAACCAAGTATATTATCTTTTATATATAATAACTACGGTATAGCTTTTAATACACTAATCATTAAATTAAAGGGATTTACAAATATTTATTTCAGTGTACCATTCATGTGTTTTAAATTCAAAAAAATGAATTTGAAATGGGGTTTATTGAATGAAATTAATTTCTTGAGTCATAATCATTCATATTTTAACATGGTTCTAAATTATTCTTTTACTTATATACTATGATTATTTTATATTTATTTTCCTTCTTTTGGGGGAATCACTTTTTGAAACCAACAACATCTCCTTTGATTGATATCTTCCTTCATAAAATTTTATAATTTTTAGAATAAGTCTCATCATTTAAAAATGATATATTTTAATTCCATGTCTATATTCACTTTTGGTACCAATTTTATCCTTTCTTATTTTGAAATGAAAATATTTTTTATTGTTCGGGATCTTGAAATCTCACATTACACATTTTCAAATAGAATATTTATCACTCATTTAAGGATATGGGACTCAATAATTTTTTTAATACTAAAATTGTTTTTACTTTCACAATAATATATTTTATAATCCACTTCAAATATATGTTGGAAAATAATTATACCTTTTTAAAATTTATATTATTACGATTTCTTTCCAAATAGTGTTTGAACAAGATCTCAGGATGTCTTTTTTGAGATAAACTTTTGAAAGTGACCCATAACTTTTTATTTAGGTAATTACGTTAAAAATTTTTATAAATCCTATTTCAATAACTATTATTCAATTTATCACTTTATCTCTAACATATTAATCCCTTTTGGAGTAATGTTTCATGAATAAACATTTAAATTACATTCTAAAACAGTTATTTTTTGTGGATTTATTTTTGTTATCATCTATTCTAATTTTGATATCACATTTTACGATATAATTATCAAATGATATGTAACCTATTTTATTTCCAAGGTATTTCATGATATAATGAATGTTTGGAATCTTATGGTATACATATTTGTGTATGTTGAAGGGTGTAATCTTATATCCTTGTCTAATGCATTGGTAATGGTTTGATATGTGATGAGATAAAAATGGATCTCAAGTCATGATTCTTCAGTCACTAATGGGTTGTGAGTTACAATACTCGAGTCACTAATGGGGCATGAGTAATAATGGTCTTTTCACTAATGGGTCACTTGAAGTAATTCATGATGCACTATTTAGTGGTTCTTGGGATTTTGATACCTGAACCACTATGTGATATTTTCAAATTGTTATGTTAATTCCATAAATCCTTAATATGATATGTTTCAATGACATTACAAATTTATATATCATTTTCCTATGATTATTCTCAAAAACTCATGTTTTTGATATCACAAATGTATATTATGGTACATGTTTAGTAATTTTAGATTTTGTGTCCTTATATCATGTAATATTGAAAAATTGTATTTTACGATGCTCTTTTTAATAATATATATCTTCCATGACCATGTTTTCTCATATTCTCATGATCTTACCCTTGATGAAATATAGTTGATTTTTCCCCTTTTGAGAACTTTATCTCACTCATTTCATATTCTTTTATTCCCAATTTTATGAACCTAATTTTTACAAATTATAAATCTAAAATGGAGTCAAGTGTAGTTCAATAATGTAGAAATGTCTAAATGTATCATAAAATAACATTAGTATGTATATGATCCTCAATGTCCCCAAACCATATTTTCATCAAATTTTGTGATTATTTGTCAGATTTAATGCTTATCATATAAAAACTATGTAAAATAAATATATTTGTATCTTAATTCATCTCATTGGTGGAAAAAAACTATGTGTAAAGTATCTTTTATTATCACCCAACCTAGGATTGTCAGTTTGTGGTACCCTAGTTGGTATCGGTGTAGGAGTTGGTTATTCGTGGGGATTATATTAGTTATTATTGTTATTAATACTACATAAAGTTATTTAAGACACTATGTATATACAATATATAGGAAAACATACAAAAAATTTGGTAAATTAAAGAGTTTGTGATTTATTAGTAATGACATCAACATTTGGATACAAAAAATGGAATGTAGTCTCTGACACATATGCGCTTAAGGGTAATAACCCTAAAAAATATTGTTCAGGTATCAACTTGATATTAAATTTGTTCATGATAAATATACATAAGCTAAAACCATATTTGGACCCAAATATGGATATAATTTACTGATTAACACAATCTTTATGAACTAATATGAAGAATATTATCATATTTAGGTCAGTGAAGATAATAGAAAATGACCCCAGATAAAATAGATTAAAACATAGAGTATTATAGCCAAGGATATTATTGTAATTTTTGAGTCATAAATTCTGTGTCTATAGTTTCCTTTTTCAAATTTATAATTTCACATAATTTGAATTTCCATTATTTATATAATTTCTATAGTATAGTTAAATTGATATAAAAATGGATATGATGGGTAATACGATGATTGGCCTAGTGATAATCCAAACCATATAATAGTAATAGTATATAATATTGTGGTGGTTCTCACTTGACACTCCCAATATACAAATAATAACACAAACTATGTTGATCTCCAAAATTCTCCAGCAACCTCTAATTACGTCATTTATATGATAACATCCTACCACCTTTAGTGGGAATCCCAATCTACTAATTTTTTATCAATGGATAAACTATATGGAGAAGATATTATTCATTATATAATGCTCTGACCATTATACTATCGTATTAGCTAAGTGTAATATAGTAGTCTCGGGGGCCAATGGTAGACCCTCATGGAATATGGAAAACTCTTATTATTCCATGTTCGTTTTAATGAGATATTTATACCAGGATAATGTTTTTTCCTACGATTATGATCTATCCCTTGATTAAATGTTGTTGTGATTTTACGTAGATGACAGTTTTAGATCACACCTTTATTATGCTTCTATTCCATGTGATAGGAATGTGATTATACCATATGATATGTTTATAAGGGAGTATGGTGTGGTTAGATTATCAAGAAATGCTTATAACTATCTTAAAATAAGTTTGTTATTTATGTAATCTTAAAAACATTAACCCTTATATTTATGGGATTGTGTGATTATTTATGGTATTTTTTTATCAACATTTCGAAATGTTGTAAAATAAATATATGTTTATATTGGTTCATCTCAATTAGTATCAAAGACTATATAAAAGTGTGAGTTTTTTATACCAAACTTGGGAGTATGGGTCCAGAGTGCCTCTTCCATCTCACTAAAAAGTGACAGATTTTGATTTCACTAGAAATAATTCAATATAAAACTCAGTAATAATTCATCTATTTACCCCCCCCCCCCTCAATTAACCTCATCATTCTTAGGCCCACCAAATAATATTATTCTTATATATCAACTTATAGGTAATCATACATTATGGACGGTATAAATATGGATTAATAATAGAAAACTAACATATAGAACGATATTTTCCTTTAATAGATTGAATACCTTTGAAATAAAATATTTTTATTAAACATCAATGAGAGAAACTAAACATGGGTGTCAAAAAAGGAGAAAAATCATTATGTTGGATGAAATAAATTCATCTGTTGTGAATTCTCATTTGAAAACCACTTATGAGGTATATATTTTCTCCTAGTATATGAGAATACCTCCATATATCTTGTCTACTTCCCTTGTTTAACAATAGAATCAGCTAACAAAATTCCTTCTTTTTATAAGTGAGATATATTAAACCCTATTCCACATTCAAGGAGTGGTCCCATCTAATGTAAAAGACTAACTAGTGGGATTAATATGGGGTCTTAAAAATATTATCATTGTTAGAAGCATCTATTGCACAAAAAGTGATAGGAATACCCCTATCAGGGTTTAAGTTGAGACCAAGGAGAAGAGTCTTTACCTCGGGAAATACAGAGTAGATGTGAAACCCATATTTTAATAGTCTTTAATTGATTATTTATTACATAAATATACACATATTATAATCCTAGGAGATCGTGAGGCATTACCATAACAACCCATTTATTAAAAAACCTTAATTCTTGATTTATTATATAAAGATACTCATAGTAAAATCCCAAAAGATAGTGGGACTTAATGTATTTTTGAAATTAGGTAAATTGAATAATAAATTGAAACATGTGAATAAAAGAAATATTTAAAATATCTATAACATTATATTATATTCCATCCATCTTCAATTACTGCATGGGGTAACCAGAGTATGTAGATAATAAAAGGGTGTGTTATAATTCCTAGTAAGGGAATAATAAAAACATAACATTATGAAAGTGATACATTTGAACCATGATGAATATCAAGATGACATAAAATATGATAAAATTATAAACATGATTTTTACATCATGATATAAGATGATAACATCAAGCAAACATAAGAACATGGAAATAATATAAAACAAGACACTGTAAGCATCATTCAAGGCTAAATGCAAATAAATCATAACATGATGTGATTAGGAAAAACTCTTATGCACCATAAATGGATTCTCATGAGTTAAAATTATTACAAAATGATTTGTAGGGCTATATAATTTTGGGCCCACTCCTCACATTCATATCATATACATGTATTTTTATGTCACAAAGATAATATAACATAAAAATTACGTCAATAATTTTTAACTCCATAATTAAGGAGTGAAGGTCATATACATAGAATCCTCTAATCAATGAATGATTTTTACAACTAATTTAATGCACTTGAGAAAAAATGGGGATGGTTATTCACTACAAAAAATGTTTATCATGGAATATAATTGGATAATTACGTTAGGGTAATGGGTCTACATAAATGTTTATATGTGGATTAAATGGGGGTTAAATGTTTTATCTCATTAAATTGAAATTATATGGATAGTAAAGGGATTTTAAAAAATACATTAAAACATTTAAATATGGAAATATGAAGGGCTTAGTATAAAGAAAGTACTTGAAATTAAAAAAAAAGAGGAGAGAATTTCTTATCTTGAGTGTGTGCTTACAAAAAATTGAGGTAACATTCATAAGATATTTGGAACAACGTGAAAGGTAATTTGAAAGACATAGTAATATTAAATAAATTATCAACGTGTTTTTAGTGAAGGGGTTGGATGGGATTAATAGAAAAGGAGGGGGGATTCTTTATTAATTTTTAAACATGGGGTTTGGACTCTACATGATAAAATCATCCAAATCACAATCTTTCACCGGGATTTTCCCATGTATTATGAATATAAGAGTGTTTATCAATATTTTATTAATCTACGAAATGAACTCATTAAACTAATCCCCTTTATGTAATATACGGTAGTCATGTTCACAAAGAATTATTTTTAAAACCTTAAAATATAATATAGGAATTAGAGGATTCGTTATGGGTTTCATAAAATTAATAAAATATCTTAAAAAACAAATTGTTTTAAATTTTAAACCTATATATTCTCATTTATACTCTTTATAGTATTTATTACATCACTTTTGGTCTATTATGAGGTCATAAAACATACCGTATATTTATTCCGTATTTTATTTTTAGAAAAAAAATGCCTAACTTGAAAATTATGAAAAAATAACAATTGGAAAATTTTGACATAATTATTTCGAAGATATTTTTTATTTTATCAAAATAGTTTTCTGAATATGAAAATATTTACAATTAAATAAAATCTTAATTTACTAAAAAATACAAGTTTTAATGATATTAACGAATTTTGACCATTATAAAAATTACATTGGAATTAATTAATTTTTGTTATCATTTATATTTAAATAAATTTTATTTAATAAGGATAATTTTTTAAAATATAATTTATTTCAATATTCTTGGATTTATAAAAAAGAGTGTTTTAATTAAAACCATACAATAACCAAAAATTTAATTTTGGTTTCTTCGTATCAAAAACAAAATTTTTTTCGAACACAATATATAATAATATTTAAATTAATAATAATGGGGGTATATATATAATAATAATTTCATTTAAATTATATATGAAAATTTTATAGTACTATGGTCAAGATACATAACCCTTATTACACCCTCGTACTCCATAAGGGTAAGGTGTGTGATGGTAACATGTTATTGGGGAGGTTTTTTAACATAGTTTTGTTTATGATCATGATAAGATTTAACTTCTCCCATAAATGGTTTCATTCATTCTTTGATTGTTTAATATTGGGTTTGTCTTGGCAAATGGTAAATCCCAGTGATTCTATATCCCATGAATGATCTGTTGAATCGTCTTTATAGGGTATAATCATACTTGTCGAGGTCATCACTTATTCTATCAGTGATAATTGGACTTTAATATTACCCTTAATATATTAATATAAATGAAAATTTTAAAAAACTATTTATTATCAATGATTATTATTCTAAATGATCTTTTAAATCCAATTGGTAATAATAGTCCAAAATAACCAATGTAGTGCATGTGTTTTCTATAACTACATTAATTAACAAATAATTTATTGATTTTAAAAGATAATTTCATTCATGAACGTTTTGGTCAATATATTATCCCCCCCCCCCCACATAACATTTACACCCAAAATTTCATTTCACAGACTAAAACATGTGAGGGTAGTTCTATTTCATTGCCTCTTCTAGATCCCAAGTTATCTCCTCAAACTTGTTGTCCTGCAAAAAATCTTTGACCAGCTGAGTTTTCTTATTTCATAGAACATTGGCTCTATGATCTAATAGCATCACTGTTTTCTTATTTTATACAATATTATTAAAAAGGTTACAACCTTTGTATTCAATACATGTTAGGGGTATGGTATTTACTTTCTCAGGAGGGATACATGGAACGCGTCATTTTCTTGAGATATGTAAGGTCAAATTTCTGGTGGATAAGACACGAATATGATGTGAAAAAGAATATAAAGGGTGTTAATGTATCTAGTACTAAACATTACCTTATTTATAAGCCTATTTATTTTATTCAATGGTGATATAGAAAAGTAACACTTTATCTCTCACCTCAAACTCTTGGTCTCATTGATTATTATCAAAATGGATTTTCTGTCAATGTTGTGTGCATTTAATATGACTATGAATGGTTTGAAATTATTTAATAATATATTAGATAATATGAGTTATATTTTACTTGAACTATCCCAAGGTATCACAATATATAAGAGTCTTACACCTCTTCCCAAACAGAGCCTTATAAGGTATCATTTGAATGCTACAAGGGAAGTTGGTGTTGTATAAAAACTCATCTATGGGAATTTATTTAACTAAAAACCTCAGAAATACCTTGAAAATTAACTTAGTATATCCTATATAGTATTCATGGTTCTTTCATACTAACCATCCATCCGAGGGTGATAAGTATTACAGAATCTCATCTCTATATCAAACTCTTTTAAAGGCTTACCTAGAACCTCACAGTAACACTCGATTAGATATAATAGAGAGTTTCACTACCGACATTATTATCATTTACCATTTTTATATCATGGTTATTTGGCTAATAAATAAATCTTACTTGATAGTAATGAAATGTGTTAACTTTTTAGGGTGATCAACTACCACCTAGATGGCATTATTGCCTTTAAATGTCATGGTGGTCCTATGACAAAATCCATGGTTTTGTTGTCCTATTTATATATAGGAATGAGTGATTAATATAATATTTTAAAATATTTTATTCTATAGTTAAATGTATTTATTCCAATAATAGTTTTATTTTTTAAAAAAATTATCGCATTTTTAGGTTTTAGTGGTAATTTGACCTAATTTTCTAAAATGGTGAAATTTGGGATAATAACTATTTTATTTTTATTCTATGATTTGGAGATAAATTTTACAAAACTAATAGAAAATATGAAATTAATTTAATTATTATTCCATACATATCGGGTTTCATTTAATTAAACTAGATCTAAATCCCAATCTAACATCCTAATTCCCTAAACTAGATCACAATCTGGGCTTCAAATTTTGTGCATAGAATGAATCACTATTGAATATGGGACCATATCTCACAAAGGGAAACCCCATGAAATATTAACCCAGTAAATTTTATATATAAGAGCCTATGGAACATTCTCATTAATTTTATACATGCCTAATGTTTCTTTAATCAAGGTCATAAATGCATGGTATTTTCAAGCCTCTGAATTCAAACTGTCACCTAGCTAGAATACATTTCTAGAGTAACTATATTATAATCCCTTCATTAATTTTACAATAAAACTATGATTATGTGTTTAAATACATAATAAATATATTAAAAACTTTTAATAAGGGACTATTACAAAATTTAGTGATTAAAAAGGTTTACTGGACATGAAATTCTAAAGAAATATTTTTCTGATAAAATTATTCACCCTCTCCCTATAAATTTATACCCTATGCCTCATTTAAGAGGATGGGAAAATAGAAACCATTATGTAATGTTTTATAATTAATTTATAGATATATTATATTTTTATTCTTTTAATATATATTATTCTTTTTTTATTAATAATTTACTCATTTTTACTTTTAGGTTTTTTTTCACCGTGTTCTCTTCTAACTTTATGAAAATGTGGAACTGAACTCTGAGTTTCTTCTAGGGAGAGAATTTTGGATTGATTTAGATTTATAGCGTTGTAGGTTCAACCACTTTATTTAATTTTTTGTATATTGGTGGTGGTTACATTTATTATAGTGTGTGGTTATCCTATTATATCTACCATCAATTTCTTCTTATTGTTCATCATTCATCCTTCTTGTCCCTATCTATGTCATGCATATGATAAAGTATGGCTTGGGTAGAGATGTTCGGTGAAGAGATATCTAATCTAACATTAGAAATATTATTTCCTCACATGTGGAGATCTCAATATTGGGATAAAAAAAATCGAACAATAGGGTGTGGTGTGATAGATCTTTCTCATTAAATTGAATTGTGTATCAAGAATATTTTATTGAAAAATGATATTAATCCTTATAACCTACTAAGAATGGATATCATCTTTCATTCTTTCTAAAATTATTCTATGTACATTTCAATTATATATATAAATTAATATTTCATTCTTTTTTCAAAATCATCCTGATTATATTACTTATTTTTACATTTTTTTGAATATAAATAGTGATAATTGAAATTTTGTGTCGTGTGAGATACCTTATCAAGACCGACCCCAACCTATGCACTATATTACATGCTTAAGTAAATAACATATTGATTGGTTATCCATGAAAAATAACCACTTGATAATTTTGGTGATGAAGCTAATATTTTCATAAATTTTATACTAAAATTCATTGTATTTTATTCTCAGATAGTGTTATTTTATGGAAAATTGTCACACTTTTAGGGTTTAATTGTAAATTGAGATTATTTTCTAAAATGGACTTATATCTGATTTTAACAATTTTTATTCTCTCTTTAATTTCAACCATAAAATTTTATAAAGAAAATTTAAATTGTTAAATTTCTTCTTTTTAGGATTTAATATATCTTTGGTGTTCATATTATTAAACTAGATTCAATTCACAATCAAATATCATATGACATAAAAATAGATCACAATCTGTCCCTACAAATGTGCATATAATGGATCATTTTTTAATATGGGATCATATATCCCAATGGGCCAATCCAAAAAATATAAAATTCGATAACGAGCTAGATTAGATTTCGGGGAACAATTTAATTCACTATGGGTATGCCAAATTTTTCCTCCACTATGGTCATTAATACATGCGAAGTTGGATCTTTGGAATTCAAAAGGTCACCTTTCCTAAATAATTTTCTATAGTATGTCATTCTCACCACCTTAGTTACTTGTCCAATAAAGATAAAATGTTATAGGAGGACACACATGGGAATTTTGGAAAACATTAAAGAAGGAACCCTTACTAGATTAATTAATTTAATAGTTCTACCTAAAATGGTATTTTTAAATAATATTTTTGAGGTAAAATTCATTACCCTTCTCTACAAAAATATATACACCACTAGATATTTCATATGGTTGGTAAATTAGTTCATATTTTTTTAGTTTTAGATTTTCTTTACTGGTATAGTATGTTTATATACTTTTAATATATATTAGTGTTCTTATTAATACTTGATTTTCTCATTTTTTTCATTTATATGTTTCTCCCGCCATATTCTCTTCTAAATCCTGGAAAATTGGGAATTGGACTCGATGTTTGTTCAAGGGAGATAATGGTGGTTTGATTGAGTTTCATTGTGTTTCAATTTCAATCCCTTTATTTAATTCAATGAATTTCTATTGTGGCTATATTTATTATTGTTTGATATTTTCCAATATTTTCTACTATCAAGTTCTTCTTCTCATTTATAACTCATCCTTACAATGACTGTATAATTAATGCATACAATGTCGTATACCTTGGGTAGAGATGGTCAGAAAATAGAAACCCTAGATAAATTTATGAAGAGTATTTCCTTACATGAAAATATATCAGTGTTTGGGTAAAAACATTAAAATGAGAGGTTTTATTTTGATAGATCTTAATCACTACAATGATTTGAGTATTGGTAATATTTTAATGCACAATTGTATTAATCATTGTGATCTCTAATGAATGAATACCTTTTTTATTTATTGATAACTTCATTGTATTTTCAATGAATATATATATATATATGTGTGTGTGTGTGTGTGTCACGCATCTTTTAAACAAATAATGTCACGAACCGAATCGGGTCGTCATCTGAACCGACGCCCGACTCGGCCCGCGGCAAGGCCCGAAGGGCGTTCCCGATCCCCACGGGCTGGCACAAGTGCCCGGGTATCAAAATAAACCTTGGGAACGATTTACCCGAGTGAATAAAAGTAAAGCAGCCAACCAAAGTAAACCAAACAGAGATAAAGGTTACAGTCAAACATGTAGATAACCAAACAGGTCTTTGGTTCACAAGTACTCAAAACCCAAATAACACCAAAACAAGACAACCAAAAACCAACCTAAGGACTGTCGCCCGGCGTAAGGACACCGCCACTAGGCCACCACCAAAACGCCACGTAGATAGTCTGGCTAGCAACCTGAACCACTGCTCCCAAAAGCTGGACCCCTACCTGTATCAGAAGTAAACAGATCTACTTACACCCAAAGGTGTAAGTAGGGTGTGAGCAATCGCCCAGCAGGATATCACCAAGCCAGATTCCACGCACAAGTATAAAGAGGAAATCCATTTGCAATGCTGTATAAAGTAAAAGGTGCAAAAATAAATAAAAGATTTTCACAAAATGCTTTTAAAGAAAGACAGTTCAAGTCACATACCAGAGTGAAATTTAAATGGTATAAATATCATGGATCAGTGTGCGCACAAGTATCAGTAGCACCAGAGTATGGGAATGCCCTAAGGATACTAGTAACAGTGGGACCCTAGGACATCGTGTCTCATTGAAACGTGGCTTAGATGGCCACGACCCTCAGAAAACGTGGCTTAGAAGGCCACGACCCACAGAACACGTGGCTTAGAAGGCCACGACCCTCAGATATCATATGTTTAGTTAGTGTTGCAATCGTCAAACCTGCCAGTGAAACCGGGTCGAGTCATCTCCGGACTACCAGCTCACTAGTCCTAGTCCACCCACCTAATACCCAGGCTTCCCTCCTTGTGCTCACCCAATTCAGAAAACACCTGCCATATCACCCGCACACTGATATTCTTTCTTTTGAAAAAAACACACGCACACCATAGCATTTCAAAACATAGTATGTATTGCAAGTACGCTAAATAAAACCAGTAGCACAGTTTGAAAATAAACAACATCTTTCTTTCTTTTCTTCAGTCAGGTAAACCACAACAATACTTTTAAAACTTGCTGATGACTATTTGAAAATAGAGAGAAAGAAAGACATTCAAAGTTTTAACTAGGTCCAAGTAATAAACACACGACATTACTTTTAAAAAAAAGATAAAAATTCATAGTATGGAAACAGGGAATAAAACATTTGATTAACTAGGAGTGCAAGCAAAGGATTATAAACCCATACTTGAGTGCGGAACCACCTACCTCAAACGGGTGCGTGAAACGACGCGGCACCGAATTCCCGATGAACAGCGGTCACTGTAGGAAGCCGTCAAGGGGCCCTAAAACAGAAACTCGTTAATAAACTTAGTATTAATATAATAGAATAATAATATAATAACGGTAGTAATAATAATAGTAATAATAATAATAATTATACATAATAATAATAACAATAACATTAATATAGTAATAGCATATTAATAATAATCATTATAAATAATAATAATAACATTAATAACAATAATAATAATATAATAATAATATAAGAGCAATATAAATAATAATAGAAATAATAATAATAATTATAAATAATAGTAATAACAATAATAATAATATTAATGATAATAATAGCGTAATAATAATAATATTAATACAATAATTATAATAATAATAATAATAATAATAATAATAATAATAATCATAATCATAATATCCCAAAAATATTTATAATAATAATAATAATAATAATAATAATAATAATAATAAGAATATTAATAATAATATTGTTATTTACATAATTATAATAATAATATACTAATATTTATAATAATAACTAATATATTAATAATAATAATAGAAGAGAACAAAATCTATTATTAAATAAGTTAAAATAATAAAATAAAATGGATAAAAAGAAAACGAAGCAAACCTGCGGAGGGCTTTCCGGCGCGCTGGAACAGAGGAGAAGAGGAAGGAAAAGAAAGGAAGAAGAAGGAGAGGAGAGGAAGAGGAGAGGAAAAGAGAAAGAAGAAGAAGAGAAAGAAGGAGAAGAGAAGGAGGAAGAAGAGAAAGAAAAGAAAAGAAGTAGAGGAGGAGGAGAGCAGCGGCAGGGGCGGACTGCGCTGGCTGGCGGAGGAGGAAAGAAGGCAGGGGGAGAAGAAGAAAAGAGGAAGGAGAGGAGGAGGAAAGAAAGAAGAAGAAGAAGAGAAGAAGGAAGAAGAGAAGAAGAAGAAGAAGGGAGAAGGAGGAGAAGAGGAGAAGAAGAGGAAGAGAAGAAGAAAGGAGGAGGAGAAGAAGAGCGGCAGGGGCGGCTGGCCGAGGAGCAGCAGGCCGAGGCGGAAAACAGAGCAGGCAGGGGTGGTTGCCGCCGGAGGGAAAATCGGGACGACGTCGGGGAAGCCGGGACGGCGGCGCGGGGTCGGCGCAAGGCGGAGGAGCAGGGCGGAGGCCGGCGGTCGGCTGGTGGAGGAGCGGCTTCGGCTGAAGTGGGAGAGCGAGGCTAGCCGGCTGGAGCAGGAGGGAGGGGAGTCACCGGCGATGGCAGCGACGACCTGCGCCTGGGACAACGACGACAACAGCGGCAGCTCGGGGGAGGAGGTCGTCGGCGCGACTGTTCAGTCAGCGAGCGAGGATGTCGGCTTGATAGGAGGGAGGCGCACGGCCGGAGAGGCGAGGGAGGGAGAGAAGGGCGCCTGTGGTGGCTCGCTGGAAGGAGACTGCGGGAGGGAGAGCAGCCAAACGGAGGGCCGGCGGTGCGATGCAGGAGGAAAGGGGGAGAGGTGAGGCGCGACGCGGGAGGCCGAGGGGAAAAAGGAGGAAGGGAGAAAAAAAAGAAAAGAGAAAAAAAAAAGAACCAAAACGGTGTAACAGAATTTGTTACAGGAGAGAGAAAATAAAAATAAAAATAATAATAATAAAGTAATAAACAAAATAAACACAAGTAATAATAACAAATTACAAAATTTATAATAAAATTAAAAGCAAATAACAATAATTATAATAGTCAATAAAAAAAATTTTAAAGACAATAATAACAATTACATTATAAAAGTTATATATAAAATAAATAAATAATAATAAGAATAATGATAATATAGTATTAGTAATAATGATAATACAATATATATATATTATCAATAATAATAATGTTATCAAAACAATTATAAAGGTAATAATAATGTTATTATATTAATCATAATAAAATAATGATACTAATATTATAATACTAATGATAATGACTTAATAATATATAATATATCATCAATAATACTATCATAATAATACAATGATAATAATATAACATTGACAATAATAAAATAACCATGTTATAATAATAACTAAAACCATGAAAGTTCCTTCCAGAATTCATCGTCCGAGCACCGGTACTGCATGACGATCGACGTGAAGTAAGTGCGCGCTTATCAGCGCCTCTGCAATTATTCCCTAACGACTCAGCCCACGCTTAACAAAGCAATAAAAACAGACTGACAAAATAAACTCATGAAATAAAGAAAATTCAAAATCATACCTCTAGCGACAACCAGGCGTGACAATTCTCCCCACCATGAAAACTTTCCGTCCCCGGAAAGCCACAGCTAGGGTTGGGGCACAAAGAAGAAACTGATAGCCCCACTAAAGTTCAAAGAGGATCTCCACAACCAACAAGCGAAAAGCAGTAAAAGCAACGTTCTCAGAAAAAGTGAATCAATTGACAACCTCAAGATGCAAGTAAAAAGACTTTCGGATATGTGGTGCCCACCCCCAAAGAGCTAGAACACCTCCAATTGATTGATTTAGGAAAGCAACTCTCGTACCTGCGGAAACCCACCTCATAAACCAAAACACCTCAAGCATCATTGAACGGAAAACACACCACTTTACTGGAACGAGGATACAAGACCAACCCACACCCAAGGAGTACCTCAATAACCTACCACTAAACCATCTCTGGGAACAAAACTGAATGTTCCACCACGGGAAAGCCCGATGGGTCTCTCCACTATTAAAAACTTTCCGACGCCTGAGACGAGACTAGAAAATCGACACGAGGAGGCCCGGGCGGACTCCCCACCATTAAGATCCTACTATCGCCCAAGATGGGTTTGGGAAATCGACATCGGGAGGTCCGAGCGGACTCCCCACCATTAAAGAAGAGTCCAACTTCAATCCATTCCAGAGATATTTGTACGAGATCCGATGTGAGTCTCCCCGCCATTAGAACTAACAGTAGGTACAAAACTTTAGAAAAAATTCTCGATGGTGACCAAACACCCCACCACAAGGGGCGGGGAGGGGTGGGGCCCGACTACAGGGGCATCAAAAGCATGACTCAAGACAAACTAGCATTATAAAATTTTGGGACTGATTTTCCCCCAACAGATTCTCAAGGACCACCAAAAGTGTTTGCATCCAGTGGGACGCAACCCCCAAAACTTTAAGGCATGAGACGATCACGCCTTCACCTGGTCTCGAGAACCTTATGCAACCAGACGAATCATTCGGAGCGGAATAACCATGGAAAAAAAAAAAAAATTAAACTGCCTATACTTTTAACACTGATGACAGAAATAAAGTTGGGGTCCCCTACACTCCCGGGGTTCCTGACCACGCGCCAGCTTCACTCCGAGGCCTACGGCTGGAGCCCTGATGTTTGAAGCATCTTCTGCCTCGCAGTCAGGCATGGAAGACTCCCGAAAGGAGCTTCTCCTTTTGGTGTCACATGCAACCGCACTGCAACCGAGACAACACCAGCAAATACAACACATTACGACATCTCACTGATCATACACGGAACATTCACCAACACAAGAGCTGAATGGTGCATGTGCATCACCCTTTGTCACACTGGGTGAGAATATGACACCACAAATTGTCACAGAGCACGATCATTACCGTCAAGAGAAGCATTGCGTTGAGAAACACTTGAATCCGCGTCTTGAACAACACGTGATTCCTGCAAATGACCATAGCAGCCTCATACGATTGGGTCTGCCAAACTAGTGGCCTAACGTAGACCCTTTCTTAAACGAAAACAACGAAGGACCAAAGGTCATTTCGAATAATTGTCAGCACCGGCCACTCCAGACTGCTTCCACCTTTTCCCCACTGGAGTCTCCTTTACCGCTTCCAAACCACCGTTGACTATCAAAGGGACCTTCCACTGCAAGACGTCACCGAACATGACCCTTGCAGCCGATGTAAATACTACAAATCCCTTCAAGACACTGGTCAACACTGAAAATTCTGAACTACCCTCATCCTTCCCCGCTAGATTTCCTTTCGCCGTTTCCAGGGGGAATCTTCAAACATGACGACGTCAAACTTCATACCCGATGAGTCAGACAACTCAAAAAGACCAAAACTCCCTTCAACACCCCTCGCATCTGTCATCCCGTTGTGAGAGGATCCACTTAGTTGTAAAAAGGAGAGGTGGGTTCAATTCTAAAATTCAAGAAGAGATTCCTCTGATCAACTGGAGGGTTGGACAACGACGAGTTGCCTATAGCCACACTTCAATCACATGTCAACGCTTTAAGGGGGGACATACACTAGTTGATAAAGAAAACCATGGACCTAGTCAAACAGGTCCACTGGCCAAAACATACCACAAGTGAACACTACACATGCAGTGGGTACAACCACAAGGAATTCCCGAAGCACTTATTAAAAGAGACCATTAACCACATGCTTGTATACCAACTTACAAATAAGAATTCAAACTCGGGACACAAATCATTTAGAAAGGATCCTCGGCTCAAAACGCCTCACATCCGACATTTCCAAAACACAAGGAAACTCCACACAAACACCGTTTACTAAAAAAAAACAAATTTTTCCTTTAACAAAAGATTTTGAATATAAGAAAACCTAGCGGGTTGCCCAAACATCAATGGCGTCCCATGAGCCTCGCACATGCATGTGCCCGTGCCGCACTGGCACCCACCTCATGTCCATCCAGGCACTCATCCGCTCGTGCCATTAACCATTTTCCTTTTTCGCATACACCCATGCATGTGGTTGCCCATGAGAGCGCCAAGGATCAAAACCAACCCTTTCCATTTTTTTTTTCAAAACCAAAACATCCAACCCACACTTTTCAAACCTCACACATCATTTCATTTTCAAAGCGCTTCATTTGAAAACATTTTTCCAAGACCAAAACATTTTTACTTAAAAACCAAATTTCCACGAATCCAGAACAAAGAGACAATAAACAAAGCAGGAAGAAACTAGGTACAGTGGTTGATTGGAAAGTATGGTTGGCGGCCATACGCCAATCACACCACTGGCCACAGAGAGTATTTTAGGACAGTGTCCCCGGCTCCACAAGGCTTGCCAGACCCTGCGAGCTCACTAAAACCACTGACCTTACTCCCTTTTCATTTCCCCTTAGACACGATCATCCGCAAGAACTAAAAACTCAGACAAACCTCAACATACTTTGGTAACTCGAGTCCCGCCACGAGGTGTGCTGGCCAGGCACCTTACTCGTAGCCAGGACGTCGAGTACCGACAAATTTAACTCAAGTCTACCGTGACTCTACCCCAAAAGAAAACGACCCAAGAGAGCAAACCTTGCCCTCTGATACCATTTTGTCACGAACCGAATCGGGTCGTCATCTGAACCGACGCCCGACTCGGCCCGCGGCAAGGCCCGAAGGGCGTTCCCGACCCCCACGGGCTGGCACAAGTGCCCGGGTATCAAAATAAACCTTGGGAACGATTTACCCGAGTGAATAAAAGTAAAGCAGCCAACCAAAGTAAACCAAACAGAGATAAAGGTTACAGTCAAACATGTAGATAACCAAACAGGTCTTTGGTTCACAAGTACTCAAAACCCAAATAACACCAAAACAAGACAACCAAAAACCAACCTAAGGACTGTCGCCCGGCGTAAGGACACCGCCACTAGGCCACCACCAAAACGCCACGTAGATAGTCTGGCTAGCAACCTGAACCACTGCTCCCAAAAGCTGGACCCCTACCTGTATCAGAAGTAAACAGATCTACTTACACCCAAAGGTGTAAGTAGGGTGTGAGCAATCGCCCAGCAGGATATCACCAAGCCAGATTCCACGCACAAGTATAAAGAGGAAATCCATTTGCAATGCTGTATAAAGTAAAAGGTGCAAAAATAAATAAAAGATTTTCACAAAATGCTTTTAAAGAAAGACAGTTCAAGTCACATACCAGAGTGAAATTTAAATGGTATAAATATCATGGATCAGTGTGCGCACAAGTATCAGTAGCACCAGAGGATGGGAATGCCCTAAGGATACTAGTAACAGTGGGACCCTAGGACATCGTGTCTCAGTGAAACGTGGCTTAGATGGCCACGACCCTCAGAAAACGTGGCTTAGAAGGCCACGACCCACAGAACACGTGGCTTAGAAGGCCACGACCCTCAGATATCATATGTTTAGTTAGTGTTGCAATCGTCAAACCTGCCAGTGAAACCGGGTCGAGTCATCTCCGGACTACCAGCTCACTAGTCCTAGTCCACCCACCTAATACCCAGGCTTCCCTCCTTGTGCTCACCCAATTCAGAAAACACCTGCCATATCACCCGCACACTGATATTCTTTCTTTTGAAAAAAACACACGCACACCATAGCATTTCAAAACATAGTATGTATTGCAAGTACGCTAAATAAAACCAGTAGCACAGTTTGAAAATAAACAACATCTTTCTTTCTTTTCTTCAGTCAGGTAAACCACAACAATACTTTTAAAACTTGCTGATGACTATTTGAAAATAGAGAGAAAGAAAGACATTCAAAGTTTTAACTAGGTCCAAGTAATAAACACACGACATTACTTTTAAAAAAAAGATAAAAATTCATAGTATGGAAACAGGGAATAAAACATTTGATTAACTAGGAGTGCAAGCAAAGGATTATAAACCCATACTTGAGTGCGGAACCACCTACCTCAAACGGGTGCGTGAAACGACGCGGCACCGAATTCCCGATGAACAGCGGTCACTGTAGGAAGCCGTCAAGGGGCCCTAAAACAGAAACTCGTTAATAAACTTAGTATTAATATAATAGAATAATAATATAATAACGATAGTAATAATAATAGTAATAATAATAATAATTATACATAATAATAATAACAATAACATTAATATAGTAATAGCATATTAATAATAATCATTATAAATAATAATAATAACATTAATAACAATAATAATAATATAATAATAATATAAGAGCAATATAAATAATAATAGAAATAATAATAATAATTATAAATAATAGTAATAACAATAATAATAATATTAATGATAATAATAGCGTAATAATAATAATATTAATACAATAATTATAATAATAATAATAATAATAATAATAATAATAATAATCATAATCATAATATCCCAAAAATATTTATAATAATAATAATAATAATAATAATAATAATAATAATAAGAATATTAATAATAATATTGTTATTTACATAATTATAATAATAATATACTAATATTTATAATAATAACTAATATATTAATAATAATAATAGAAGAGAACAAAATCTATTATTAAATAAGTTAAAATAATAAAATAAAATGGATAAAAAGAAAACGAAGCAAACCTGCGGAGGGCTGTCCGGCGCGCTGGAATAGAGGAGAAGAGGAAGGAAAAGAAAGGAAGAAGAAGGAGAGGAGAGGAAGAGGAGAGGAAAAGAGAAAGAAGAAGAAGAGAAAGAAGGAGAAGAGAAGGAGGAAGAAGAGAAAGAAAAGAAAAGAAGTAGAGGAGGAGGAGAGCAGCGGCAGGGGCGGACTGCGCTGGCTGGCGGAGGAGGAAAGAAGGCAGGGGGAGAAGAAGAAAAGAGGAAGGAGAGGAGGAGGAAAGAAAGAAGAAGAAGAAGAGAAGAAGGAAGAAGAGAAGAAGAAGAAGAAGGGAGAAGGAGGAGAAGAGGAGAAGAAGAGGAAGAGAAGAAGAAAGGAGGAGGAGAAGAAGAGCGGCAGGGGCGGCTGGCCGAGGAGCAGCAGGCCGAGGCGGAAAACAGAGCAGGCAGGGGTGGTTGCCGCCGGAGGGAAAATCGGGACGACGTCGGGGAAGCCGGGACGGCGGCGCGGGGTCGGCGCAAGGCGGAGGAGCAGGGCGGAGGCCGGCGGTCGGCTGGTGGAGGAGCGGCTTCGGCTGAAGTGGGAGAGCGAGGCTAGCCGGCTGGAGCAGGAGGGAGGGGAGTCACCGGCGATGGCAGCGACGACCTGCGCCTGGGACAACGACGACAACAGCGGCAGCTCGGGGGAGGAGGTCGTCGGCGCGACTGTTCAGTCAGCGAGCGAGGATGTCGGCTTGATAGGAGGGAGGCGCACGGCCGGAGAGGCGAGGGAGGGAGAGAAGGGCGCCTGTGGTGGCTCGCTGGAAGGAGACTGCGGGAGGGAGAGCAGCCAAACGGAGGGCCGGCGGTGCGATGCAGGAGGAAAGGGGGAGAGGTGAGGCGCGACGCGGGAGGCCGAGGGGAAAAAGGAGGAAGGGAGAAAAAAAAGAAAAGAGAAAAAAAAAAGAACCAAAATGGTGTAACAGAATTTGTTACAGGAGAGAGAAAAAAAAAATAAAAATAATAATAATAAAGTAATAAACAAAATAAACACAAGTAATAATAACAAATTACAAAATTTATAATAAAATTAAAAGCAAATAACAATAATTATAATAGTCAATAAAAAAAAATTTAAAGACAATAATAACAATTACATTATAAAAGTTATATATAAAATAAATAAATAATAATAAGAATAATGATAATATAGTATTAGTAATAATGATAATACAATATATATATATTATCAATAATAATAATGTTATCAAAACAATTATAAAGGTAATAATAATGTTATTATATTAATCATAATAAAATAATGATACTAATATTATAATACTAATGATAATGACTTAATAATATATAATATATCATCAATAATACTATCATAATAATACAATGATAATAATATAACATTGACAATAATAAAATAACCATGTTATAATAATAACTAAAACCATGAAAGTTCCTTCCAGAATTCATCGTCCGAGCACCGGTACTGCATGACGATCGACGTGAAGTAAGTGCGCGCTTATCAGCGCCTCTGCAATTATTCCCTAACGACTCAGCCCACGCTTAACAAAGCAATAAAAACAGACTGACAAAATAAACTCATGAAATAAAGAAAATTCAAAATCATACCTCTAGCGACAACCAGGCGTGACAAATAATCATTAATTGTTTTTGTTTTATATTAGTTGGAATATAGATAGTGACCATAAAAATTTAGTATTGTGTGAGTTTCCTCCCTGAGACCGGATATTGGGTGGGCACTAAATTTCATTATTAGGAAAATAAAATATTTATCATGGATCCATGAAAAATATGTGCTCATGGGGTGTGGGAAAAAAATATTTACTATGTTAAAAATGTAGTGAATTGTTTAACCTATGTTTTCCTTAGAGAGGAGTGCACAACAATAATGTTTTCCCCTGAATTAGGGGAAAATTTTATGTTTTTTAAATTGTTTGATTTTTGAAAAAAATTAATGAAACTAAACATGGGAAATAAATTAAGAAATATATTAAAAAATATGATATTATAAGGATGATTAGGTCAGGTTTGATATATAAAATAAAATTCAATAATATTTCCAATTTATCCAATCCACTTCATCTAAGTTGATTAAGTGATATTCCCTAATAACTTCCTCTCACACCATTTATTAAATAGAGGTTGTGAGAATAAACCTTTCCAAAATCATATCTTGGTATACCCTCATCTTAATTTGTGAGAGAGTTGTTGTGAATACCCCCAATTGAATTAGTAAAGACCTGATCGAGTGTCATTTATCCCAAACAATCAAGAGTCTCCAACACCCCTCCCACAAGTATCAAAGATCATTGAGTACTTCAACAATAAGCATGTTTATATTTCATCTTGTATAAACCAAAACCTATAGAATGGAGAGAATAAAAATTTGAAAAGTAAATATGAATAACTATATTTAAAACCAAATATGATTATAATTGATCATAAAAACTAATAATATAATATTAAAACCCACTTAATAGAAGAGAGAAAAATTTTATATTCAATAATGTAATAAAACTGAAGCATTCAAAAAGTAAAAGCCTTCCCTTCCCAAATCACTCAAAAGTTTACCTCCCATGTGAAGGGTATCTTAGATTAATGGGGAAGAATAAGGCATTAAAAACAATGAATAAATATAAATGAATAGGAATAGCATAAATTTATTATGCAGAATTTGTATGGAGAAATTTTTCATTGTTTTTATCCACTAGCCTATAAAAATCACCAAGGTTCTTTATTAAGAGATTTTGGAATTTATTTGTATATCAAATATAAAAAAATTAAATCCTTTACACATAACTAAAAAAATATTATACATTATTTGCTGAAGTTATTTTTTATCATCAAATATACACTTAATCATCTTTCACATAGATAAGTGAAAATAAATCCTTAGTTACCAAAATTTTCAATTTAATTTATTTTAAACATGAAACATTGATACATATTTCATTTGGAGGCATAATAAATGCTTTTTTTGTACCTTGAGTTATTATTCATTTAATGATTAGGGGTATATTCTATTGTCCCAAATGGTTTTCAACATTGATTAATTAATTTTAGCCTCTTGGAGTTTAAATTACATTATTTTTGAAAGAAGATGTTGAAACCCAAAAATAGCGTAATAGTATAATTAATAATCAAAAAATTTGTATTTATATTGATAAATTTATTCTTTAAATTCGTAAGTCAAAAAATTATTTCAATTATAATAATTTTCAATTTTATCATTTAAGCTCAAAACGGACCAAAAATACTAAAATAAGTCTCTTAAAATAAAATTGAAAACATTTAGGGTATTAAATCATTAAAATTAACATGAGAAATAATTGAAATATTATCTCTATTAATGGGAAATAATTGTATCATACCCTTAGACTTATATCATTTGTCTATAACATTTTTTCATACCAAGCATTAAGATACAAATTCTATAATCTCCCTCTTCATGTCATCCCACCATAATTTTTTCTTTAGATCCATATAAATCATAGTCCTTCCTAGATGAATAGATGAATGAGTGATTTTAACTTCATCATGATGTTCCCTCTTCATATATTGTATTTATGGGACACAAATTCTGGATGCAACATTATAACTACGTATTAATAAAAATTGAACTCTAGAATAATTTCTTCCTTTTTATATAGTACCTAATCAAATTTTTGGGTATACTTGATCTTATAAAAAATAGATGGTTGAGAATTTACTTGAGAGAGGTTGGTTTATGATCCTTTTATTATTCCTATTTCCATACAATTCACTTCCAATGAGATTAGATACTTCTCAATCCTCATCACGGATAGGGTTGTAAGATCCTTTATACATCGAGGTTCTATCACTTTATTTTCCTTCCCAGGATGCTAATGGATTGACCAATCTTAATAATTGATCATATCTAACCACCATAATTGGAAAATATTGTTATCCTTTTATGGGAATATATAATTAATGCTTTTATGCTATGTATATATGTTCCACTTATCCACATAGATATAATGTCGAAAAATATTTTGTGAGAAGATCAGTGTAGTCCCTTATAGATAGTGTATTATGTATTTATGATCACGGATATTTAATTTTTGGGAGGCATAGGATGTGAATTTTTCATCTTGCATGAGTAAAAACATAATCCCTTTTTGTATTCATAATTGTAATTCAAAACTCCTTCTAGACAGTTATGTATTGTGAGCACAGGTTTAGTGATTATCCTTTTCCTTAACTCAAAAATATTTCCTTACATTATCCATTCTAAACAAACATCACCCTCTTCCAAATTATCTTGTTTATTTGGATAGAAAATTGTGAGAAGTTCCTAAAAAATCAAGTATTGTACCTCCGTAATCCAAGGAAACAATAGATCTTTATCACATATATTGGTTATATTAACCTTTAGTTGCATTCATTTTCAAAATATGCACATATATGTGCTTATTGGTGATAAAATTCTCTTTAAATGTTTCTTGCTCAATCCAAAACTCATATTTATTTTACTTCACATATAACTTTTCCTTTTTCATGTTCTTTTATATAGCATTAAAATTCTCCATGTGGTCCTCCTGACTTTTTGAGTAGATAATAATATCATCTAAAAAGACTACCACAAATTTGTGAAGGTTATCCCAAAAAATATATATTCATAAAATCCATAATGATAGATAGATATTTAGTGATTCAAAATAGAATAATGATGAACTCATAGTTCCCATACCTTTTTAGAAATGTAGTCTTGAGGATAGCATCCTTCTTTTCCATTACTCAATAACATCCCGATAGATGATCCACTATTTAGAAGTATTTGGCTCTACATAGTTGATCAAAAAAGTCATAAATCTATATTAGATTGTGATTATTCTTTATTGTGATCTTGTTGAGCTCATGATAATCAAGTTTGAGGTGCATTAACCCATCCTTATTCTTAATGAAATGAACTATTTAACCCCATGGTAAATCACTTAGGAATATAAACACTTTATTTAGATTCTACATTATTTCCTTCATCAAATCATTAAATTAAATAGTGGATATTTTATATGGAGTCTTGGATATTATTAAAACTCAATTATAAGATTCATTGAGGACTCAACCTCTTATCTATGACAAAGATCATGAAATTCTTTGGAAAAAACATTAGTGAGTTCCCTGACAAGGGTAATGTTATGAGGGGTGATCTTTTCCTTAGTATCAATTATATGAGCTATATAATATTTCCTACAAAGCTATAATGTTAGTGCTTGAGATAATGATACCAATTGAGATTCATCCTCTGCCTTTCACCTGTATATAATCAGAGGGTGATCTTTCATATAGAGTTTGATTATATTCTCTCGTCAATTTATGTTGTCTTTATATAAATTAAGTGAGTCCATACTCAGAATAACATTGTATTTTCATAAAGGGGTTATTATAAGGTTTTCTAAAAAACATAGACAATATATTTTGATAGAGGATGATTTGTATACTTGGGATGTAATAATTTATTGATTTTTTTGTCTTCACTGGTAAATCGACTTCCATTTTTTGAGGATGTGTTTGAATATTTCACCTAAACTTGTGTAATATGGTATAATTTGTAGAACCAGAATCAAATAGTATCTTTCCTATCTTGGAATGAATAACTATCATACCATTCACCACATCATTGTTAGGATCTACCTCAACAGTTTTGATTGTATAAGATCCTAATTTTTCTCTAGTCCTTGAAGGCTATTTTCTTCATTTAATATTGAAAATATTTGTTTTATGTAATTGATTCAAATAGTGTCCTTATACATTATAGTTGAAATATTAGACAATGGAATGAGGGTTGACTAGAGAAATCATTTATTCTATAACATTTTTGTGTTTTTCCCATCTGAATTTAATAGATGAGTATCCTTAAACCCCCCACCTAAATCATTTTCTTACCCCCTTTAGGAAACTTCTAGGATTATTCTTCTCATAACTTTGACAAGTATGATATTCTAATTTCTTACCCATGATATTTCTCCACCGCACACCTAGAATAAATATCTTTTCTTAAATTAATATCTTCATACCCATATAACCATTGATATTCACTGATCTCTATTTTTACTTTGAGGAAAAAATGTATAATTTTCTTATAGATATCAATTTCTCAATTTTATAAAAACTTTCTTAAACTCAACATTAGCCCTAAAAATAAGTGATCAACTTTATTTTCATATTCAGTGAAAAAGAAGGATTTTTATTTTTCACGTCTTGTGTGGTTTGTCTCATATACCATAATGGATTCCTTATAATTTTCTTAAAGCCATGGAAATACCACTCCATTTTAAGCCAGAATGTGAAAGGAAAATATATATCCAAAAACATATTCCAGAATACATTCAATTCCATCACATCAACCACCTCATTGGGAATCATAAGTTTTATCAATGTCTACCATTGATCAAAATATCCCTCTAGGTTATAAACATAAAAAACAAGCTTCTATATCTCAGATAATTGAGGGATGTAGAAGATATTATTAATTCAATTGATCCATTGTTCCATGATTAAGGGATTGGAATATCATCTGAAATTTAGAGGCCTTTTTTATAAAGGTATCAATGGAAACTTACAATCTCTTAGAATAATGTGGGTGTTCCTCTTAATTCAATTTTATATTTAAAACATAATTTAATTTAAAAAGTATCTTCATGAATGTTTTGATACCTTCTCTCATCGGGTTTGGAATCTCATTTGGTTAGTCATAGCATTTCCCATCACATTGGATGTTGACTCATGTTATCATATTTATATTCATTTACAAAAAAAAGGGAAAATTAGGGATGAGAATTTTTAAACTATTAATAACATAATTATAAAACCATGAAAATTAAATAGATATATCATAAATGACTTATATTCCTTAATATATGAATATATAGGTTACAATATAAGTTATCCATAATCTATTTCCTAATATAAAATTAAATGTGAATTTTTTCCCATCATAATTGTTCAAAAAAAACTTTTGAATTTTCTAAATAATATCTCTCATGAGTCTTAAACCAAGTGTGTAGAAAGGCCCGTTTTTAGGCACAAGATAATGATTTATGAAATAATAGTGATCCATTTTTAAGGTTATTACAACTAGGTTTAAAATTTCTAAATGTACAATCACATATAGTATTCAGATGGGGATTTGGTTGCTTGGAAACCATTTACTCTATGCTTTACCAAAATTTGGGGTTGTCTTCCATGGTTTAGTTATAATCCTAAGGATTTTACTAGGGTTTTATAATCCTAATCCCAAAAATGACTGGACTTTCATCTGATACCATATATGAAAACCCTATGTTTATACACCATTATTCATTATTTATTATATAAATATACACAAAATAAAATCCCAAAATATTGTGAGGATTTAGTCGAGTAATCCATATTAAAATAAACCTTCATTTATTATTAAAAACATAAATGTAGACATAAAAAAATATAGAATATAGTGAAACTGTGGGTATTTGAGAAATTAGGTACATATAAAAATAACTTGAAATTAGGGAATAACAACATTATTTTAAAACTCCAAAGCATACCACTATATTCTATCGATATTAAATTGTTTAATTGGAAAACCTAGGGATGTATATACAAAAGGGGTGAGATATAAATCCTAGTAAAAGAATAATAAGACAATTAGAGGGTAAAATTAATAAATCTAAGTAAACAGGTATATCCAGGTTGCATAAATTAGGTGATAATCATAAACATGTTTAGTAATGCATGATATATGATGATAACACCATTGATACTAAGGAATGTGGAAACAACATAAAACATTACATCATAAGAATAAGTGAAGGATACCCACCATAACATCATAAAATAATGTTATTAGGATAAAATCTTATGCACTATACATGAAATCCAATTAGATAAAAACATTACCCAATGCATTGGAGGGATATATAATTCTAGTACCACCCATCATATTTTGATCATGTACATAATATTTTGTGCCACATAGATCATACAACAGAAGAACACCTTTTATCACTTTAAACACCATGATTAAGGATTGAGGGTTACATGAATTTATTTACCTAATAAATAAACTATAGGTAAAACAAGGTGAATACCCTTGAGTGGAAATGGGTACGAATATTCACTAAAAGAAATTTGGCCTGGAAAATCATAGGTTAATTTTGACATCCTAATGGGTTTACATTAATTTTTATGGTATGGGTGAATAAGAGTAAAAGGTGGATCCTAATTACATGAGAATCATAAAGAAAATAAAGAAATGTGTAAAAAATACATTTCAACATGGACAATTGGAAACGAAAATGGTATTTTTACAAATTATGTACATGGAATTAAAGGAAGAGGATATATTCTATTACCTTGAGAGGGCACTTGTAAAATCTTGAAATGATCTTCTTAAGAGATTACGAACACCTTGGGAGGGATTTATAGAGGTAAAGGGATAGTAAATTCATAATAATTGTGTTTTTTGTTGATTAAGAAGGGGAGAATTAGTTGGTATTTATATAAAAATATAGGGAAATTCATTATTAATTTCTAAATTTAGGTTCTCGACTCAATATAATAAAATTATCAAAACCACAAACCTTAGCATGGTTTTATCCCATGGTTTATACTAAAGAATATTGGTTTTTAATAATTCATATTTTCATGAACCTAAATATTTAAAATAAATCACTTGGTGATTTAGAAGTGATGAATTTTCTTAAATAAGTAATTTTAAAACCTTCATTAATAATATAAGTTTTGGAGGATTCAATATGGGTTTATAAATTTAATAAAATAACTTCAAGAAGAAGTTATTTTAATGAAGAAACCTATATTTTGTGATGTATACTTTTTATATTATTTATTAAATCGCCTTTTTCATATTATTATGTCATTATAAATACAATATATTTATATCATGTTTAATTTTTATATAAATGATGATTGTCTATGTGAATTATAAATACATTTCCATTGGATAATTTCGACAAGCATGTAAAATATTGAGATTTTATGGAATATATTCGATACAATTAATTTAAATTCATTATTAGATATTTTTAAATGAAATATATAGTTTATCTTTCATCAAATACAACACATGTTTTATTTTTTATTACACATAACATCGATTTCCTTTTATTACTTATGTCAATCACAAGTTTGAGATTTACCAAAAATATATATTATTAATATTGGTGTCATAGTTATCAAATAGTACTTGGAATGGATGGAATGAATGATATTAACTAAATTATGAAAAAAGAGATTATACATGTTTATAAAATTATTTCTTTAGTGACCAATTATTACTTATAAATATATATGTCAATTATATCTAAATGATGTGTTTTATGAAAAATTATTTTTTTAGACCAGAATGGAGTTCTATATTAATAAATTAAATTAACAACTATTAATTATAGATAATGATGAAATTTATATATTATATATTGAAAAATATTTTTACACTCATATACAAAATTTATAGTCAAAAAATAAGAAAAATGCAATTTTAAACATGAAAAGCTGTATTTTTCTGAAATTAAATTTTCCCGCCTTCTAATGAAATGATTCTATTAAAAAAATTCACTTTTATAAATTTAATTTTAAAAAATAAAAATCTTTCTTTAAATAACAATATCAAAATTTAATTTTGGTGAATATCTTGTATTTTTTTGAGAACATTAATATTTTGACGAATAATGAATGACATCGAATTTTAATTGAAAGCTAATTTTTGTTCTAAATAATTTTTCTTGCAAAATTATATTTTTTATTGATTTAAAAGATTGATTATATAAATTTTTTATCAGATAATATTATTTAGAATATCTAAATAATTTTCATAGTGTTGTTATATTTAATAACATAGTAAACTTTTGAATATTCACACTTTAAAAACATGCTTTCTCGTCAAATCTGTGCGATTAATTTTAAATTAAATTCGGACAATTAAGTTATTTGAATTTAGAAAAATGGATTACAAAATCAGATTCATCATAATATATAGTCTCTAGTAAGTTAAACTATGTTTTTTACCAAACATATTACTGAAATAAATTAAAATTAATTACAGTGATTAAGGTGAAAATGAGTTTACATAGTGGTTAAACATTAATAATAAGGGGAAAAATGAACTGGAAACAAGTAAAAGCCCCATTTTATGGAAATATAATGACCATATTTCTTATTTTATCAAATTTTTCATTTATTTTAGTCAATTTATTTAGGGATACCTCCTAATAGTTTTTTTCTTTTTCTATTCACATGAATTACACTCCTCATCCACTGTAAAAGGGAACACACCCCCCTCACTTCATCACACATCTCAATAACAATTGGAACATCTATAACATAATACAAAATAATCCAAATATCCCTCAACTAAAATTTTAATCATCACTTAGGGAACTAATCAAAACAAGGAAGACCTTTGGTGAAAACCAAAAGAAGTTACATGAAAAAGATGTAACGTTTTTTCAATGAGAAGTTTTATTTAATTTCTTTCTCCACCCATTAAATTCTTATTTATCCATGACTATATAAAAACATATTTATCATAAATATATTATCTATTTTTTATGATAAGGGTTCAAACAACACTTACATAAATTTCCTTCAAATGGATAACTAAATCACCAGTCTTGTTTACTGAGGACTACCACCTCACAAAATGATGTCGCTCAGTTTTCTATTAACACATATAATGGTTGGGAATTATGATGTAAATACTGTTTTTATATGATATTTATGATATTCATGATGTATTTATTTTTATTTATTTATTATATACCTCTTACCATTATACTTTACTTTTTTTTGAAGTCAATAACATTATTTGTATATACTACCCCTTTAACATATAATATCAAGAATTTATTGTTTTTAATTTTATTTAATGTTTTTTAATTTTATTCTTTTATGGACATTATGATCAAACATTTCAAAGTGTTATGGGAAACATTGAATGTTTAATGATTTTTTTATTAAATAATGTTTATAATATTCTTTTATAGTAATTGACATTCATCAACGAAAAACCATTTATTTTACATATCCTCCAATATTGAAATTTTTTATTGATAACATCCACATTATTTATTTGGATGGATTATGATTTTTTCAAACATATTGTCAAAGGAATCGTTTCTTTTTTACATGTTAATCTTATTTGGAAGAGATTATTATAAAACCCATCTATTTTCGATGGTTTAATCATGTTTAAATGAGACTGTTATGGAACCCATTTATTTTCCATGAGATAACCACATTTAAGTGATATTTTTATGAAACCCATTTCTTCTCAATGGGATAACCATACTTTAATGACATTATTATTAAACACATTTGTTTTATATGAGATAACCATGTTCCAATGAGAATTTTATAGAACCTATTTCTTTTCCATGAGATAACCATGTTTTAATGATAGTATTATATAACCCAATTATTTTCCATGGGTTAATTGTGTTTCCATGATAACTTTATGTAACTTTTTTCTCTTCCATTGGTTAGTCGGGTATTAAATAGATTGTTATGGAACTTGTTTCTTTTCCACGGGTCATTCATGTTTTAAAGAGATTGACATTAAAGTAATTTTATTTCCATGGGTTTATCAGGTTATAAACGAATAATTTTTTTTTATGAGTTTTATTGTGAAATTTTTTATTCATGATATAGTAATTGAGAATTATATGAAATGTGTGTGGCTGATATAGCATAGATGAATGCTTGAGCCCCATTATAGCTCATGAGTGATCCCAATATAGATTATATGAAGGGTGATCCCCATTATAGATAACTAATACATTGAATAATTATAATGTTTAATTTATCCATATTTTTATTACAATTAAAGAAATTAATTCTTTTTATGAAAGTGATGATCCAAGTTACCAAAATGAGTTTTAATTTATTATTATGCATTTACAATGCATGAAATGATCAATATTGACATCACATGGATTTTAATTATTGATTTTGATGACCCTTTAATTTTTTATGTTTTTATATATGATTATATAGGTATTTATGTTTTTTATTTATTTTATTATTCACTCATGCATTTTGATTATGTCATTATACCCTTACGCACTCCTATTTTCAATAATTACATTCATTTCTAATGCTTTTGTTACCCCTAACTAAGCATTTGAGCTCAGCCTTCTTATGTTTCTTTTTCCTCAGTTTTTAAGAATGATGTTTAATGATTTATTTATTTAAATGATTTCATAAGGATGATTTTGATTTCCAATTTTGAAATAATAAAAGCTCACTTAAATGTGAGAAATTTTCTTTTGGAGACATGTGAATTATTTATATAGTAGTTTTTCCTAATTCTCTAAAATTATAAACCTAAATAGTCTACCATAATGTAATTGATCGAAGTTTTCCATTTTATCCACCAATGGTCCGAAAGCCTTGATTTTTTTATTGATTTTGATAATCCACCTTTCAAAGGGTGAGGTGGAACCTTTATCATCATCATAGATATAAATGTAAAGTTATAGATTTCAGCACAGAATCTGGGTGTGTGGATCTGTGGTTTTTATAGTCAGTATCAAAGTCCTATTTAGAAAACTATGTATATTATGATGCTTTCTTATGAGTATATATTAAGAGTTATGCATACCACTTTAATTCTATAAGATAAATTATGATCATAAGTTCAAAGTCGTAGACACCCCATTGGGGGTTTTTAAATAATAAAAATTATGAGGTTATGGGTGAAATTTTAAGAAACATTTTAATATTTTGAATTATATGTAAAGGATTAGTTTAATATCAATTATTCCTTTAATTTTCTAGAAATAGTTTATATAGTATTGATAACCTTTAGGTTTTTATGATATTGGATATTGAGGTAATAATGGGAACCCAAGTATTATCATATAGATAAACACATCAATGAAAAGTGATTTGGTGACTACGTGGCTAATGTTTCTACAAAATTTGATTTATATCTTTTGGGCTTGAAATCTGGAAGGTGTTAGATGACCCTTGAGGTTAATACATGATTTAATTTTATGGTTATTGAGGTTACTTCGGATATATGGTTACTAAATGATTTAGTTTAAACTTTGGGTATTACTGTTGAATTTTAAAGATTACTTATAAATTTTTATTCATTTTAGAAATTATCTAACCATGTTCTAACCATTTTGGTTTTTGGTTAATGTTTAAAGTTGGGAGAAAGATATTGTTATCGCTGTTATATTTATGTGGCCTTTAAAACATTATTTTTGTCCTTTAGGTAAGAAAAAGTAATCTTAAATACTCATCATTTAGAGAAAATGATGAGATTATATTTTCCTTCCAAATCAATATTTTAAATTTCCCACCAATGTTCCCCTTTTGTGGAATATTAGATATGTGTATTATAAGGTGAACATTATGTTTCCCACTTTTCCTTTTTAAGGATTTTTTTTATTCATTTCATTTTTATTATGTGGTTTTAAATAAATTAATTCTAAAAAATTTAAACCCTACATAACCAAGAAAAATTTCAAAGTCAAAATTTATTTTAATGGGGTATGATGTAACAACCCATTATTTTCAAAAATATATTCTTCCAAATTAATTTTCTATATTTAATAGATTGTGTACCATGAATAATATTTTTTATCTTTCATCACACTCAATACCAATTTTATCTTTCAATGTATGCAACATTAAGTTCCATTAATGACTTATGTTACACAAAAACCCAATACTTACTAGAAAACCATGTACTATTAATATTATTATGATAGTAACATCCAACCAATCGAAATTGCGGGAATGAATGGGATTAACTAACTGATGAAAATATAATTTACACATGTTTATAAAATTAATTCTTTGGTGACTAATTAATTAGAAATTAAAATAAATATCAAATGAATATAAAGGTTGTGTTTTATAATAAAATACTTTATACGACCAGAATAGAATTTTTTCATAAAAAATTAAATTAAACACCATTAGTGATATATATTAATTAAATTTATACATTATATATTCAAAAATATAATTTTACACTCATCCAATAATTTCTATATCTATAAAACAAGATAAAATCTAATTTTAAACATGAAAATATATTTTTTTCTAAAATTTAGTTTTTCCTCCTTTTAATGGAATAATTTCTTTAAAACTAAATTTTTCAAACATCTATAAATTTTATTTAAAAAAAATATTTTTAAAAATAGTAATTTAAAATTTTACTTTGGGTCAATTTTTTATAATTTTACTTTAATAATTTATATTTTGAGGAATAGTGAATAACAAAGAATTTTAATTGAAAACTAATATTTATTCTAAAATCTTTATCCTATTAATTTATTTTTTTATTTAATTTTAAAGAAAAATTATATAAATTTTATATTAGGTAATATAATTTAGGTCTTTGGAATCATTTTCATAGTGATGCTAGATATAAAAACAAAGGAGACTTTTAAAATTTTCACTTTAAAAACCCCCTTCGTCTTCCCGACTGTAAGATTACTTCTAAATATAATTATTAAAATTATGTGATTTTAATTTATAAAAATGGATTCTATATTTAGAATTAAAATAATTTATAATTTCTAGTAAGGTAAAATTAGTTTTTTTCTAAAAATATTAGTCAAATTAGTTAAAATTAAATACAATAATTGCGGTAAAAACAAGTTTTCTTTGTGGTTAAAATTTAATATTTAGGGGGAAAATGACCCATATACATTTCTAAAACCTATTTTTTGATCTATTTTTACCATATTACCTATTTTATCTAATTTGGCCCATTAGTTTTGGCACATGATGTAACGGAGACTTCCAAATAGTGTTTACTATTTTATATTTACAAGAAGGCCACTCATCTTCCACTATAAAAATCCACTAACCCCCTCACTTCATCACACATATCAAAACATTTTTTCTCATCCAAAACCTGAAACAATTAACTACAAAATTACCTCCCATACACCTAGAAGTGTCAATTTGGGAATAAATAAAACCAAGTAAGTCATCAGATGAAAACAAAAAGGAGTTGCCGAAAGAAGATGTAACATTCTTCAATAAGAAATTTTATTTAATTTCTTTATACACCACTCCAATTATTCTAAGTCAATTATTATATAATTTCCTATGTATCCCCAATATACTGTTATTTTTTTATTTTTAGGGTTCAAACTACACTTACACACACTTCCATCAAATGTGTAACGAAATCATTGTTCGTATGTTCGGTGGACTACCGCCTCGGGAAACGATATCGTTTGTTTTTCCTTGACCACCTATCATGGTTAGGAATTATAATGTACATAATATTTTTAATTATATATATGATATATATATATATGATTTATTAATGTGTATTTAATTATTATAATACTCATATTTTCATTGTTTCTATTTTTTAGAATAAGATAACATCGTTTGTGGATGTGTGGACTATCGCCTCCTCTAAGATATCAGATTAATTATCGCCTTACATGAAATTTATTAAGTATGGGTTTAATAAAAAAATATTATACAAATGAAATATTTTTTATATTAATGTCATAATTATGTTTATATAAATATAACATATCATTTTCTTCTTTCTAGTCCACACACTGAAAAATTGATAATGTCATTCATGGATGTGTTGACTACCGCCTCCTCGAAGAGATGTGATTATTTATTTTTAATTAACAGAATATAAGAATGATATATATAAGTATTTATAATTAAATAATATGATATTTATCGTATAATTTTATTTATGTAATGATAAATTTTATTTTACTTTTTTCCATAATGATCATAGTTAAATGGGAATGTTACTCATGCATATGTACTGCCTACCATCTCCATGATCGTAATCCTAGTTCATTTTTCATAACCATCATTCCAATTTGATTTTAAAATAATAATTTATAGAAAAATATAATAATTGTTTCAATTTAATTATTTTGTGGATGTTTATATAAAAACCTCATTGACCATAGGTGGCCTATTACAGTCAGTTATGACACATGAGGTGAATATAATCAAAATATTCGAAATAAACCAAATTGATTAAGTAAATATATATATTGTTTATAAGTGAAATAAAATTAATAATAAAAATTTAAAAGGTTATTAATAAAATAAATAACTATCATGTGTTTATTATTCAATATGATATGCGATAATCATGACAAATCAGAGCCAAGGTAAGGGGTTTCTTAAATCAATTTCCATTCATTGGGTTAAAAATCTATGTCATTGGTTATGTTATGCCAAGAATATGTGTGAAATAACCTAATATTATATTATAGTGTATTTAATCTTTTATTTTATGTATTTATATTTTTCACACTTAATTATTTCCTTTATTTATTCTCACTCCAATGATACGATCTTTGTAAAGGATTTTCATCTCACTTTTTTCATTTGTGAGATTAATGCCATATTCTCCAATTCTGTCTTTCATTTTGTGTATCTACTAAATTTTTTGATATATTATATCATTATTTTTTTATCGTCATGGTATTTAAATGTTTCATTTGCATTTTATTACATTTTTTGTTTCAATTAAGATGTTACCACATTTGTAAGGGGATTTCTAGTCACACTTTTATGTAGGAGAGAATTATTCCGTATTCACCACTCATTTCTTATATGTGGAATATATAATTCCATATTACATGTCATATAATAGATTTAATGTATTTAATGATATTAGAAGTTTCAATTAATGCTGTTATTTCATTAATATCACGATTCAAAAGTCACTTAAGTAGTAAGGGACATCATAACAATCTCTTTTCATTGAGTTTTATTTTATTGTTATTCACCCACCTAATTTTATTAGTTTTATAAAATAAGCCTTTGAAATATCATATCATGAACTTATTTATTATAATTTTATTTAAAATTTTGTTAAATTGTATTCTTTCATGGGGGTTACGATTCAAAAATTTCAATGTGTTAAGGGACACATTGAATAAAGATTTTCATATAACCCATTTCATTTCCATTATTAAGACATATTTCAAGGAGATTGTAAGAGAACCCATTTATTTTCAAAAATATAATATTGTTTAAATGAGATTTTTATAGAAGTTCCTTATTTTCCATAGGATAACCATTTTTCAAGGAGACTTCTATGGAACCAATTTCATTTCCCTAAGATAACCATGTTTTAATGATATTTTCATGGAACCCATTTCATTTCAATTGGAAAACCATGTTTCAATGTGATTGTTATAGATTTAGTTTATTTTCCATGTGTTAATTATGTTTCAAATATTTGTTATGGAAGTCATTTTTATAGGTTAATCATGTTTCAAAGAGATTTTTATGGAACCTATTTCCTTTCCACAGGTTAATCATGTTTCAAAGAGATTGAAATAAAATGCATTTCTTTCCCACGGGTTTATTAGGTTATATAAGAATTGTTTCTATGAGTTTTATGATGGAATTTTTTTATTATTTATATATTAATTGATCATTATTTGAAATGGGTGATCCAGATATAGCTTATATGAAGATTTGACCCCATTATAGCTCACGGGTGAGCTCAATATTCCTTATACGAAGGGTGATACCCATTATAGATATCCAATGCATTGGGTAATGATAATTTTGTAGTTTTCTCATATGTTTATTCTAATTAAAAGGGTTTTGGAAGGTTTTTTAAAGGGTTTTATTAAATTGATGCTTCATGTTACAAAAGGAGTTTTCATTTTTTGTTCTGAGTTTATAATGATTCTAATGATCATGATTGATATCAAAAGGCTTTTGATTGCTAATTTTTTTTGGCTCTTTTCTTTTATAAGTAATCATATTTTTTGATCGAGGTATTGATGTGTTTGAGTACGTTTATGATTCATTCCTGTACTTTTATTTTTTTCATCATACTCTTTGTCACTCTTATGATCAATAATGACATTTATTTTCTAATGCTTACCTTTTTCCTTGTTATTAATTTAGTCTGACCTTTATTATGTCTAATTTTCCCATGGTTTTATAGAATTATGTTGAATTCTTTATGACTATAAAGGTTTATATAAGGATGATATTGATAATATATTGTTAAATAATAAAATCTGGGTTTAATTGAATAAATATTATTTTGATTACTTGTGAATTGTTTATATAGTAGTTTTACATAATTATCTAAAACTATAAAACTAAAAGGACCTCCAAAATGTATGAAATCCATGTTTTCATTTTGATGATATAAGGTTTTGACGGAGAAATATTGGGTCACAATAATCAGCATCATTGATGGAAATGTAAAGTTGTGGATTAAATAAATGATCTGGGACTACAGATCTTGGGCTATAACAATACTGACATCAAAAATAATATTTATTTTATCAATGAATTTTTATAAATATTAGAATTTTCACTTATAAATAAAAATACCTATTCAATGAAAAAACACTACTTTTGTGAGATTAATCGATTTTTGAACATTATAAAAATTACATTGGACTTCATTAAATTATATTATAATTTATATTTAAATAAATAATATTAAATAATGGTACTTCTGGAAAATATATTTTATCTTAAAAAATTATTTTATAACAAATAGTTACTTATTTAAAACCATCCATTTTCTAAAAAATAAAGTTTTATTATATTCATCTCAAAATTTAATTTTTAATAAAATCATTAAATAATCATTTATAAATTAATAATAAAGGGGAATATATTTAATATTTAATTAATTAAAATAACATATGAAAATTCAAACTACTATGGTCTAGATACATAAACTTTTATTACATCGGCGTATGCCCAAAGGGTAAGGTGTTCGATGTTGATATAATTTTGTGTGGTTCGATAAACATGGATTGTGTTGTGATCAAGATAATATTGAACTTATACTGTAAAGAGTTTCATACATGATTTAGTTGTTGAATCTTTGATAGGGATTATTCAAGGGAAATCACAATGATTCCACCTCCCTCAGAAGCTCAAATTAATGGTCTTCATAGGGTATCATCCTATTGGTGAAGGTCGTTTCTTCTTCTATCTCTTTCAATTGGACTTTATTATAACCCTTAATATATTGATATTAACAGTCATTGTACAATGGCTATATTATCAATGGTTATGATTCCTAAAATACTTTTACATCCAATAGGATATAATAGTATAAAATAACTAAACTAATTTGTCTTTTTTCTATAACTAAATTATTTAATAAAGCATTTAATTATTTCAAAAAGGGAATTTCATTTATTAATGTTCAGGTCATTATAGGATAAATATTGAAAGCACTAAAATCATACAAGCCAACAGATCAGACACTGAACCTATCCCTTGTAAGTTAATTTTACAAATAGAACCATTAATATTATTCTTATACCAAATATTTGGAATATTCTAAATGTCCCAACCCCCTCTATCCATTATCATTCGCCTCTACCACAAGATGAGGAGCTCCAAGTATAGTCAACGAATGAGTCTCTATAATAAAACATATTTGATATAATCATAAAAATCATAAATGATATTGAGACTTAGTTAGAAAAATTAAATAAATTTAACACCCCAAGACATTATTATTTATTTCCTTTTAAATAAATTAAATCTCTTCTATAGTTTGCGATGCACACAATTGAGGGTTTAAACAATAAATGATACTTTGTGAAAATAATATTTAAACAAGACCATTATAACATGGCAATTAAATTAGTTGGAATGAATAATTATAAATAAATAATTAAAAATATATAGTTTATAGGAATTACTTTTTTGTCTATTAATTATAAATAATAATATTAATCCTTTGAAAGTAAAAAAACTATTTTATAAAAAGTGTATTTTTTAAATTGAGAATGATTTCAGGCCTTCTTTCACACGAATGATAAAACAAATTTTTAAATATATTAAAAATTTATTATATAAAATAAAATATATTTTTTAAATCATAATGAAAAAATTATCTTAGGGTGAATTTTTTGGATTTTTTAAAATTGTTTCATTTTCTAGATGAATAGAAAAAAATACTAGTTTTAACAAAAAAAATTCCTTTTTTATTAAATTATTTACTAAGTAAAATTATATTTTAAAATTGTTTTAGAGTAAAATTAGTTTTATTATATTTTATTCAATTCAATTTTGGTTATTTTTATCATTTTAGCATTAAATTTTTATATTGAAACCTTTTATACTTATAAGAATTTTCTCTTTGAAACCGATGTTTTTCAACAAACCTACGAGTATAATTCTAAATTGGATTCTTCCATTTATGTCAATTTAATTTTAAAAATTGATTCCATATTTTAAATTATTTTAATAAATCTTATCTAATAAGGTTAAAAAAATTCACTTATGAATACCAAAAGTATTAAAAATTAATTACCATGGTTAAAGAAAAAATAGATAAATCGAGGGGGTAAACTAAAAATATAAGGGATTAAAATGACCTAGAATTGTCCAAAATGAATTTTATGGACATATTTGGAAATTAATATCACTACATTATTAATATGATTCAATTTAGAAGCCTTTTTCATGATAAAAACAAGGTTGCAATTAGGTCTTTTCTAAAATTCCATGTATTTCCTCTCCCCCACTTGTAAAAGGACACCAACTCTCCTCTCCTATTTAAATATCCAAACCCATATGTCTCATGAAATACCTACTCAAATCACTTCCTTACTCCCATAGATAACTCATAGTTCTTTTTATTTGTTCATAAATATAACATAGGAAGGAATTTGGTTCCAACCAAAATAAGTTCCCCAAATAAGAGGTAACATTCATAAATAATCATTTTTATTTTATTTTATCTTCCCCATCCATTAAATATTATTAAATATATATAATATAATATAAATAATATATCCCATATACTAAGATTTTTTATGGGAATATCATAATTTATATCTATCTCCACATTCATCAAATAGAAAACAAAATATTCAATCAGGTGTGCGTGTGTCTACCACCTCGCGAACCGATGTCACATGTTTTCCGTAAATAACTATCATGTATGGATAAAAGATGAAACTAATTATAATATATAATATTTTTCTATGTAATTATACTTCTAGAATTATGATATCACATATACCTTGTTACTTTAAATTCCATTTAAATATGATAATTGTAAGAACCATGATCTTCTTTTCAGGTATGGATCTTTATTTTGGGTTATTTGTTAGAGAAAAGGAAGAAATGGGGATTTTCTAAGTACATGACATGTACTTATGAGCACACATCGTGTCTTTGGGTACCATGTACAGCCACGTACATTCCATGTAATGGCTGAGTACATAGCGATGTGGTGACCTAGCAGACCGCCTAAAGCAGGGGCTGATTAAGGGTACTACGTGAAGTTTAAATTAAATGAAAACACCCTATACTTTTATTTTTATTTGATAAATTGGATCAGGGTCATGTCTCATGTCCAGAAAATATTTCTTCTCCGCTCAGTTCATACAGGAGTGTGACAGAACGACCATGAACTTCGAGCCCCTCCTGGTTCTCCGTCTGAGCTCTGATTGAGATGATGTCGGGTGTGTTGTATTCCCACTAGTGAGTTTTATTTTAGCCTAGATCCTTTCATCCTGATTCGTAGTCTCTCATGAGTTATCGTGGGATGATATTTTTTTCTCTCTTTGTAGTTCTACATTGTTCTAGGTCGATTTAACGGTTGACATTCAAGTACATCAATCGTAGGATATCAAGGTAGGTGGTTTGTGACTTTCGTTGTTCATCTTTGGATTATATGTGCTAAAAGTGCCACATACCCACATTTGGGGAATTTATTGATTTAGAAATTAAACCAATTATTTACCTTATATGGTTTATTTTATTGAAAATGGGTTATTTTATATGATTAAGGTTATATTCCTTGTTTATGGGACACCCCATGGGTGAGTTCCCCTAGTTTGGATTTTTATGGTTGTTTGGCCTAGGTTTCCTATTAGGCATACCCGATTACCCTTCCTTGAATTGTTTAGGATAGAGATGATTGATAAAATTAATTTCATGTATAATGGTGGTGAATGTTATCTATGTAGTATTTATAGATTACATATGCTACTTTGATATGATAGGCAGGATAATTTTCCAATTGACTGTTAGAGCCATAGACTAGGAAATATTTAAGGGTTTCAATGTTTAATTACACTAGACCTTGAGAGCATTGGTGTAGACTTTGACGGAGGGGTATTGACAGTGAGAGCCACACAAGAGGTCATTTATGATTTATTTATGCTATGTAGACCACGGAAGCATGGACTGTGAGAGCTACCCATAAACTATTTAAAATTCACTGATGCCATGTTGACCCAGATCTATTGACCGTAAGAGATTCCCAAATGGTCTTTTTCAAATGATTGGTGATATGTTAAAAAAATGTGGTTAGACCATGAAGGATTTCCCAGAGCTTTTTTTTTTGATAATTTAATGATTGTGATGAGTCTTCCAAGCCAAAGAATAGGTGTGGACTTAGTCTTACAAGATTGTTAATATGGTCTTCTAAGACATTTGTTTTTTTACTATTACATAAGGGGATATATAGCATAGGCTAGTGTGACAACCAGGTCCCGGTGATAGCACAGACACCCCGCCTTAACAAGGCTGTTGGGTCCTGACCCACCAGGTACCACTAGTTGCCTCACAGACACATGGGGCCCAACCCAGGTTCCACCCACGAGCCCGAATCGGTCATCTGACTAATGATTTTCCCCACAGGCCAACACATATCCTTTCCAGTGTGCTTTTTCCTCACTCACACACACCCTGATAGATTTCCCAAGAGGTCACTCATCCTGATCACTACTCCAGGCCAAGCACGCTTAACTGTGGAGTTCTAATCAGACAGGCTCCCGAAAAAGAAGGTGCACCTTGTTGACATCAGTCATATCATTTAGTCACTTAACCCTTTATCATTTGGGTGTGTTACAATCACCCCCATTTAGAGCACAACATCCTCGTTGTGAGCCCTATATCTCAACCCAGGCAGTGCATCGCACTTAAGGTTGGGTACCACCAGTGATACCAAATGTGACAACCGGGTCCCGGTGACAGCAAAGAAACCCCGCCATAACAAGGTCGTGGGGTCCGGACCCACCAGGAAGGTGCACCTTGTTGGCATGAGTCATATCATTTAGTCACTTAACCCTTTATCATTTGGGGGTGTTACAATCACCCCCCTTTAGAACACAACTTCCTCGTTGTGGGCCATAGTTCTCAACCCAGGCAGTACACCGCACTAAAGGCTGGGTACCAGCTCTGATACCAAATGTGACAACCTGGTCCCGGTGACAACACAGACACCCCGCCTGAACAAGTCCATCAGGTCCTGACCCACCAGGTACCACCAGTTTCCCCATAGACACGTGGGGCCCACCTAGGGTCCACCCACGTGCCTGAACGGGTCATCTGACTAATGATTTTCCCCACAGGCCAACACATGTTCTTTCCAGTGTGCTTTGTCCTCACTCACACACACCCTGAGAGACTTCCTAGGAGGTCACCCTTCCTGATCACTACTCTAGGACAAGCACGCTTAACTATGGAGTTCTAATCAGACAGGCTCCCGAAAAAGAAGGTTCACCTTATTGACATGAGTCATATCATTTAGTCACATAACCCTTTATCATTTGGGGGTGTTACAGCTAGATCCCATTATTTCATTATTAAATGGATTTAATAATTAATAAATGTAATTTAATGTAATTGAATGTAATTGAAAATAGTAGGATTGATTACTCTTGAGTACTTCCGAGTTTATTACTTCATTTCTGCATATTATCTAATATAAATATATAAATATATATATTCACTGACAGTTAGGTAAAACTCTTTTTGTGGTTTCCCACTAGGATTCATCTCACACCCTATTTGGGTCATATTTTGGACCCAGAAAGATTATATTCTTGCAGGTTTAGATAAGGTAAATCTCTCTTCCTCATCAAGTACTTGATAGCTATTGGATCTTGAGAGCATGGGCTCAAGCAAAGGCTTGCGATGATGTTTGAGTTTACTTGATTTTTTGTACTTCGTTTTCTGTATTTTATTCCAGCATTGTGACTGGTTTGCATGATTTACTAGACACATGTGAGATGAGTTATATATATATATATTGTGGCCTCTATTGGATTTATTATTAGTATTCCGTTGTTTACTTCTATTATATGTGTTACTGCATCTGGTACTATTTACTATTTGTTTTCATTGTGTTACTCTGCCAACGAGGTAATAGTTTCCCTGCTATCACACCCAAGGCCCTCACTGCTAGTAAGAAGCCTCTGGAATTTGGGGAAATTCACTTGAGTTCATGTGTCCAACCGAGCACCGGGAACCTTAGGGAGACACCTCGAACTAGGATGTTACAAACTGGTATCAGAGGAGTTTATTTTATTCTTTGTATTACTATCTAGAGCCTATAGACTGGAATAGGAAGGAATAATTAGTTATAAATAAGCTGTTCTCGGGAGTAGCTAACCTGTGTACAGGGGAAAGTCGGGTTCCCTCAAATATTGAACAAAAAATTGGTTTTGCAATTGTTACAGTTGATTTGATTTCACCATTTGGTGAATCACTTGTTTTGTGTTGTTATAATTTATATAATTATGGTTCTATTTCTTTTTCAACCTGATGAGATGAGGGTATTCCATCTCATGCATCATATAGGGACTTTCCAAAGATCACATATCATGCATTCTTTCCATTCCATTTAGGATGAATTACTGGTTTCATACTGTTGTGATAGTTTTTGTACTTGATATGAATGTTGTTGTGATAGAAATTCCTAATATTTTGATAGGGCATTGGTATATTTAAAGGTTCAATTGTATGGATTCCAAACTTTGGTCCTTGAGGTGCTATGGGACCTCTTGGATCAGAATTTGGTGGATCATGTTTGACATTTAATTGAATTCTATTAAGGCATGATATGAAATATGATTCCAAACATTGATTCATAGAGAGTTTGGTCTCTCACGAAGCAGAAATTGGCATGCAATGACAATAATTTAATGTTTTTTTGGGTTCTGGAGTAGTTTCAGAGGCTTACTGTCCCAAAAATTAGACAACATGGCGTGTGATGTTGTGATCACATGCCATGTGTTCTTTTGTTCAGGAATAATGACTTCTCTTAAGTACACTCCATGTACTAGGAGTAAATGTCGTTTAGTTGTCGATCGTGTGATTAACTGTGTGAACAGAGACACGGGGTTTGAAAAATTTTGATATAGCACGTTGTGTCTGTCTTGTACATGCCATGTAGTTATAAACCATGTATCCAACCGTGTGACCAACGAAATGGGTGTCTGCAACTTAGGTTGTATACACCATGTCAAGCTAGTACATGTTGTGTAGTTATCAACCGTGTATCCAGCCTTGTGACCAATGACACAGTTGGGTGACATTTAAGTGGTACACATTGTGTATAGAGTGTGCACACCATGTAGTGTTTCTCTAGGAGTGAACTGTGTAGTTCTTGATTTATAGAATAACTGGGGCATGAGGGAATATTCAAGTATATTCCATGTCACAAGAGGAACACACAGTGTTTAGGGGTGTTACATTACATGGTGGGAAGAGGTACACACCCATGTAAAGCTTAAGGGAGAACATCGTGTAGTGGTTATACACACCGTGTTACCCTATTTTGTAAAACTCTAATGCTTCCCTTATCTAGTTCCGTTCATGCACTTATATGTTTCTATCCATGATAATCTAAAATTGAGGTGTGTGCTTGACCTTGCAGTGTCATGCCACCAAGATATAATTTGGTTGTACACCAGGTATAGGGAAATGATCAAACACCGGAAATTGTAGATCATGGTCTACCAGCAGATCCTCCCATCGTGCCTATCTTCGTACCAGCTATTATACCAAAAACAGGTGTTGATTCATAGTCTCGTGAAGGATTTACGAGGATGAGGAAGTCTTTCTAGGTAGAACCACATCCTTCCCCGACTATGTAAGAGTTGACACGGGTCTTCCAGCAGTAGTATCTTGCACTTTTTCTAGGGATAGAGGACCAAAGGCTACATATACATGGTTGGAGGCCATGATTACTATCTTCGAGCATCTGGATATACCTCTTGATACGAGGGTGAATCTCATGACGTACATGCTACATGATTCTTCCAAGAGATGGTGGTATGTTATCCCACAAGAGTGAGTTCATTGGGATATGGCTTGGGAAGAGTTTCATAGAACCATATATGATTACTTCTACCCTAATTCATTGAGGGCTGATTGAGCCATAATGTTCATGCACATGGAAGAGGGCACTCTTTCAGTGATGTATAAATCATCCAACTTTATGGATCTTCAACATTTCACAGCTATTTTGGGATGTGATGAGTTATCTTTGGCTAGGTAGTTTGAGGATGGTCTCATGTATGATATCTGATCATATGTGAATGTTTTTAGGCTAACATCAGTGACTACTCTAATTAATCAGACACTGCTGCAGAGTGAAATCTGTGGGAGTTGGGAGCAGTGAGAAATTTAGGTTTAGTATCTAGGGCTGGTACTCCTTCATTTGATAGGAGGAAGCATTACAGGGAGCCTTCATGTGATTATTCCATTATCAAGGATGTATCTACAAGTAGTCACTTGAGTTACTATCAGTGCGGGAAGAGTGGGAACATGAGACCTTAGTGCCCGATGGACCTAGTTGAGTGTCGATGTTGCATAAATATGGGTCATATTTAATTTTTTTTACCATTTTTACTCATCAACAGTTGGTGATAGGGGATCTTTTATGAATCCACATTCAGGAGTAGGACCACCAGTTTCTCCACAGTCAAGGAACTATAGTTTGTCAAGACCTTCAAGCTGAGGAGGTGGATGTGGCCATGGTAGCCAGATGGTAGGTTTTCAGCCATAGCAGGGTGGATCATCTCAGGGTATCCATGCAGGGTCACATGGCCATGGTATAGGTCATAATTTTGCGACGGAGCAGACCCAGTAGGAGAAGGATCTCGGACCCCCTATGATTTTAGGTACGATTCTGTTTGTCTCAGTTTTAGCTTCAACACTTTTTGATATAGGGGCATCCTATAGTTTTATATTTGTTGATGTTGTGGAGATCCTTGGGCTCTGTGTCTTTACTTTTAAGGATATTATGATGATGGACACATCATTGGGGATTAGGACGGCTAGTGTACGTTAGTGAATATAGTGCCCACTTGTGGTTGGTGTGTGTCACTTCTTGTGTGACCTCTACATATTAGGGATGACAGGCTCCAATTTCATTCTCAAAATGGAATGGTTGGTCTCCTTTTAGGTCTTTGTTGACTGCAATCACCAAAGAGTGAGTTTCACGTCACTAGAGGGCGGTTCTTTTCTACATAAGGGGAAATGGGATGTCTAGGCAAGAAGAGTGGGATCTAAGCATCAGGGGTTTGGAGGAATTATAGCCTAGATTTCTAGTTTATATCTGGATTACTAGGGGACTTCACAGATTGACCTTCCTCTAGTTGGGGATTAGTTCAGAGTTATCTTTCCAGACAACATTTTAGGTTTACATCTGCAGATAGAGGTAGATTTCTCTACTGATCTTGTTCACTACTACAAAAACGGGCAAGCAAAGCGCTACCTTTATCAGCGCTAATCAAAAAGCGCTAATAAAGGATAATCTTTATCAGCGCTATTTAAAAGCGCTGATAAAGGGATGATTTATCAGCGCTTTTCTAGCGCTGATAAAGGACAGGTTTTAACAGCGCTAGAAAAGCGCTGATAAATCCCCCATTTATCAGCGCTTAAATTTTAGCGCTAATAAAGCCACCCTTTATCAGCGCTAAAATTTAAGCGCTGATAAAGGGGGGATTTATCAGTTCTTTTCTAGTGCTGTTAAAACCTGTCTCCCATTTTATTAAAAGGAGGCCGACAGTCTCCTCTTTTTTATCGTGCCCTAAGCTCTCGAGGGACTATACCCTTGCGACTGCTTCCTCCCCTCGATATTCCCTTTGCCGGACCTCCGCCATACTCCTTATCCTTCTTCTCGACCCTCTTCCGTGGATCTTCCTCCCTTCTGAACCCTACTCCTCCTCTTCAACGGTTGGCGGCTCCTCCCGTGCACCCCTACTCTGGCGGTCGCGTCTTCCAGGCAGCGCAGAAGGCTCCCTCACCTCTTTGGACTTCCGATTTCTTCACCCAAGGTATGTGGATGCCCTAAATATTGTTTTACAGTGTAGGTTTTTATGTGGTTGTCATTTATTTGTCGCCTCTGCTACCCCTCCTCCCTCTTTTCAGACTGAATCAATGTTATTCACTCTACTCCTGGTGATGATTGTTTTTTCATATGTTTTCGCTTATTCGTTCTTCAAATCTGCTACTGCTGTGTGTTTTTTTGATTTGATTTTCCTTATGTTAGTAATGTTTATTTCTACTGCGTCATGAATTTACTCCACTTTAACTTCAATTGGTTCTGTTACTGGTGTTGATTGTGAGTCACATTAGGGGGGGCTGGTTTGCAGGGGGTGTGAGGGGGGGCTGGTGTGTGTAGGGGTACGGGATGGGTAGGTTTGGTGTGTGCAAGAGGGGGGAGGGGAGGGGGCAGGGAGTGCAGGGGGAGGGGGGCAGGGAGTGCAGGGGGAGAGGGTTGTTTTGTTGTATGGGGTACAGGAGGGGGGAGGCTGGTGTGCCTGGGGGAGGGGGACAGAGGGTGCAGGGGGCTGAAATTTTTTGTGCAGGGGGCTGAAATTTTTTGTGCAGGGGGCTGAAATTTTTGTGCGGGGGGGGGGGGTCTGGGTTTTTTGTGCAGGGGTGTAGGAGGGGGGAGACTGTGCAGGGGGGAGGGGGCAGGGGGAGAGGGGTGTTGTGTTGTACAGGGTACAAGAGGGGGGGCTGGTCTGCCTGGGGGAGGGGGCTGAGGGTGCAGGGGGAGGGGGCTGAAATTTTTGTGCAGGGGGGCTGGTTTTTTTTTGCAGCAGGCTGGTGCAGTGCAGGGGGTCCATCGGGTTGGGTCTAGGGGGGTTGGGTTTGAGTGGATGGTTCGGGTCCGTTGGTTTGGGATGGGTTGGATTGGTTTGGGTCGGGTTGGGTCGGGTTTACACATATAACCCGACCCAAATTGACCCCGACCCTCGATGGGTTGGGTTGGGTTGGGTCCTTCGGGCATGCGACGGGTAACCCGACCCCACTGGGTCGGGTTGGGTCAGGTTGGTTGCTCCAGAAGCTTGTGACCTGACCCGACCCAACCCGAACTTTTTTGTTCGGGTCGGGCCTTGAAACACCTCCAACCTGACCCGACCCGACCCATGGACACCCCTAGTTTATATGATGCGCTATTGTGCCGTCTTGTGAACCTTCTTCATGTTGACTATAAAAATGTAAAATTAATTTAGTAGATTATCATGTCTTAAATTGGTTAGTCATTGTGCACCAAACTTATTCTTTGGAGGTTGTATACCTTACTCGAATCACCCCCTTAGGGTGTGTTTCTTATAGGCCCATGACCCCTATTGATCTTTGGCTTGAAATTGAACCACCTTTGACATGTGTTGATATATCCCATGCCCATGGGTTTATTAAAGGGAATTAATGATATTTATGTGTAATGGACATACCCATGGACTACTTGATCACTTATAAATGAATTAAATAAAAGTTGAATGGTAAGGCCATGTTCCTTAACCATTTTTAAACAATGTAGTGCTATTGATTATATACCTTGGACCCCATCTTACTAATTATCAGTTATAAGACTTAAATTTATCAGATTAATTGATAAAATGCAAGGGTGATATTCCTTAGACTTGATCATAATATGATATGGATGTGATTACATCATTATTACCTTCTTTAATGAATATGATGTTTCATTGATTATTTGGAATTAATAGACATGAACTTACATATTGCTTATTTGAAATTAATGGAATTAACATTCTATATTGTTTGTTTGGAATTAATGGACATGGCGTTCTGTATTGCTTATTCAGAATTAATGGACATGAAATTCCTTATTATTTATTTGGAATTAAAGGACATGATGTTCCATATTTTTTATTCAAAATTAATGAACAATATGCTCCTTATGGTTTACATGGAATTAATGGACACGACATTCATTATTGTTCATTTGTAATTAATGGACATGATGTTCCATGTTGTTTATTCAGAATTAATGGCAATGAATAAAGATTGGATGGATGCTAATCGTTTGACAATAGAGTATGAGAACGGAGTGAAAGAGTTCATCAAGTGTGCACAATATCATGCAAAGGATCCTTCTCAACTCCTTTGTCCGTGTTTACGTTGTTTTTATTCTAGACTAATTACTCCAGAGGAGTTGGAAGAACATTTGATATGTCACGGAATAGATAGGAGTTATAAATGTTGGAATAAACACGGGGAAAAAGCGAATGTAGCTATTGGCTGGAATAAAACTGCATTTTATGGATCATCAGATATGATTACAAATATGGATAATGAAGAAGACCGTATAGAGGATGTGATTACAGATATCAATGATGATGAAGATCGTATTGAGGAAATGACAAGGAAAGTTGAACATGAACTCCGTGATTGCCCAAAATTGTTTGAGAAGTTAAAGAGTTGTGCAAAGACGCCATTGTATGCTGGTTGCACTAAATATACTGCATTTTCAGCTGTACTGAAGTTGTATAAATTGAAAGCAGGCAACAGATGGAGTGATGTCAGTTTCACGGAACTACTTGCTCTTTTGAATGACATGCTTCCAGAAGATAATGAGCTCCCAAGACGGACATATGAAGCTAAACAAATTCTACACTCGATGGGTATGATTTCTGAAAGAATACATGCCTGCCCTAAAGACTATATATTGTTTCTCAAGGAGAACAAATCACTTACACAATTCCCAAAGTGTGGTGCTTCTCAATACAAGAAAGATGAACGCAGTCCTACGAAAGTTGTATGGCACTTTCCAATCATTCCAAGGTTTAGCCGTCTATATGGAAGTGAAGAAACTGCAATACAATTGTCGTGGCATGCAAATAAAAGAAATAAAGATGGAAAATTACGTCACCCGGTCTACTCTCCTCAATGGAAGAGAATTGATCATGAGTATCCTGAATTTGGAAATGAGTCGAGAAACCTGCGTCTTGCGTTATCTACCGATGGAGTGAATCCTTTTGGTTTTCAAACCATCACTCATAGTACTTGGCCTGTTATGTTGGAAAATTATAACATGCCACCCTGGTTATGCATGAAACGGAAATTCATTATGTTATCTTTGCTTATATCAGGACCAAAACAACCAGGTAACGATATTGATGTATATTTGGCTCCCTTGATCGATGATTTGATGTTACTGTGGGATTCAGGTGTTATGTTGTATGATGCTTATGAAAAAGAATACTTCACGTTGAGAGCGTTGTTGTATGGGACGATAAATGATATCCCTGCTTATGGAAATTTGTCAGGCTATATCATTAAAGGAAGTCAAGGGTGTCCTGTGTGCGAAGAAGATACAGAATCAATTAGGTTGAAACATTCATCCAAATTTTTGTTTCTAGGACATTGTATATTTCTACCCCGTCGACATAAGTACCGATCTTGGACGAAATCATTCAATGGAAGTTTAGAACAATGCAAAACACCGTCTCCACTAACAGGTGATCAGCTGTTTGAGAAATTAAAAGACGTGAACACTGTTTTTGGTAAACCATTTTCGAAAAACCTTATGAAAATCGGTTGGAAAAAGAGATCAATTTTTTTTTGAATTACCATACTGGAAATGTCTGTACGTCAGACATTTTCTTGATGTGATGCATGTGGAAAAAAATGTATGTGACAGTGTTATAGGAATGTTGTTAAATGCTCCTGGCAAAACAAAGGATGGAATTAAGGCAAGGTTAGACATGGTTGACATGGGAATAAGAGAAGAGTTGGCTCCCGTGAAGGGTGAACATCGAACGTTTCTTCCTCCAGCTGCGTACACTCTTTCTAGGGATGAGAGATATCAGTTTTGCAACTTCTTCAATGATGTAAAGGTTCTAGAGGGATATTCATCAAATATCAAAAACATTGTGTCAATGAATGATTTGAAGTTAAAAGGTTTGAAATCACATGACTGCCACGTTTTGATGCAAGATTTAATTCCTATAGCTTTATATTTCATTTTTCCCAAGAATGTTCGTCATACGTTAAGCAAACTTTGTTTCTTCTTCAAAGATATATGCAGCAAAGTTTTAGACCCGGCAAAATTGTCAGCTATGGAAAGAGAAATTGTCATCATATTATGTGAATTAGAAATGTTCTTCCCGCCAACATTATTTGATATGATGGTTCATTTGATGGTTCATTTGGTGATAGAGGTTCGAGTTTGTGGTCCTGTGCACTATAGATGGATGTACCCCGTTGAACGGTATATGAAGATTTTGAAAGGGTATGTCAAAAAACGAAGTCGGCCAGAGGGTTGTATTGTGGAGCGATATATTGTTGAGGAAGCCATTGAATTTTGTACCGAATACCTATATGATGTGGAAAGCATTGGTCTACCGAAATCTCGTCACACTGGACGCATTGAGGGGGAGGGAATTTCTGGAAGAGATGTTGTGACAATCAATATTACTGATCGGGAGCAGGCCCACCTTTATGTTTTGCATAACAGTTGGGAGGTTTCTCCATATATTGAAACCCACAAATAAATTTTGAGGTAGTTGAATCCATCAAGGGCTGAAAAATGGATAGCAAATACACATAATCACCAGTTTATAGGATGGTTTCGAGACCATATTTTTAAGGAGTTAGATGAAAATCCGAATTCAATTTCAGAACGACTTCGATGGCTAGCTGTCGGACCAAGCGTGTATGTATTATCTTACAATGGTTATGTAATTAATGGTTATACATTCTATACAGATAAACATGATGAATATAGTACCATGCAAAATAGTGGACTAACATTGTGGCTGAAGCGATGCATGTTTCTGGTAGTAAGGATAGAAATCCAATTTTCGCGAATATGTCATACTTTGGCATTATCAAAAGAATATGGGAGTTGGATTATACGACATTTCAATTGCCGATTTTTCAATGCAACTGGGTTGATAACAACAGTGGTGTTAAAATAGATGAATTGGGATTTTTGAAAGTTGATTTCAGTAAAGAAGGGTACAAAGACGAAGAATTTATAATGGCATCACAAGCGGTACAAGTATTTTATGTTCCAGACCCCGCAAACCGAAAGTGGTCGATTGTTCTGTTATCATCCAAAACTACTGAAGGGTCCGATGAAAATTCAATTGAGGATGATCCTTTCAGTGGGACGTCGCAATCATTTCGTAGCGGTCCCAATGAAGACGATGTTTTGTATGTTAGAGGAGACCATAATGAAGGGATTTGGATTATCGATAGAGGTGTCAAATCCATTCAGCCTTTAAAAAAAAGAGTTCAATAAACAGGTTATATTTTGTTTGTAATATAAATATTGTTATCTCATGTTATTATCTTATCATTATTGCATTTATGTAATCCAACTTAAGTGTTAAAACGTTTTTGCAGATAATGACTTCTGCACGTTCTGGTGCTCCTAACCTCGAGGCTGAACAAGCCTCTCAAGCTGCTGCTGCTGCTGCTGCTGATTCTGCTTCTGCTTCTGCTGCTGCTGCTTCTGCTGCTGCTACTGCTGAACAAGCCTCTCAAGCCTCTCAAGCCTCTCAATATCAACATGTTGTTGTTGGTACTGCTGCTGTTATTGGTGCTCCTATTGTTGAGGTCCAACAACCATCTGAACATGCTGATGCTAGGATTTTAGATGAAAACATTGATGATGCTGATATAGACGAAATGGTTGGGGATAAAGGAGTGACATCGCAGAAAAAATAGGTGTGTCGTAGTTTAACAGTGTTGGCTAATGTTTTGAAGGGAAAGAGCAAAGGAATCAAATTCGATGTTGGGTGGAATGCACGAGGTCAACACGTTAACCCCAAGAAGGCAATGTTTAGCAGTTACGTTGGAATTGTCACTCGGCAACGCGTGCCGATTGACATAGCTTTATGGCACCATGTTTCGTCCGGCCTGAAGGCTGTGATGTGGGAAGAAATTACAGTAACATTTTTATTTCATTTCTTTAATTTACTAGAAAATAAAATAATGAAACAATGTCTTATTCTTCACAATCCATTGCAGAGTGCATTTATAGTAGATGATTCACACAAGACTTATATACTAAGGCTTGTGGGAAGGTGTCATCGAGGTTTTCTCACTCTTCTTACAAAATATCATCTCAAAGATTCCAAGGGTAAAATAAACCCTCAACCACCCATTGTCTACAATCACTTGATATCCCAAGAATCATGGGATTCATTTGTTGGTCCTCGTGGGGATCAAAAGTTTCAGGTACATTGTGACTGATAATATGTTGTTTGAGGATATACATGTATTCATCACTTTGATTGTCAATATTTCATTTATGAAACAGCAACTCAGTACTGAAAACAAGGAACGCGCATCAAAACCGACATACCCCTATCGTAAAGCAAGGATGGGGTACGCCTCACTAGAAAAGAAAATGGTGCGTATTTTAAATTTACAGTGATATTGTTATGTGTAAAGAAACAACTTTATAAAAATCTTTCTTTATTTATATGTATATTGATGCCTCTGAAACAAAACTCACATCCATCCCTCGTCATGTGCCATGGAAGGAGGCACGTGTGGATAAGGAAGGGAATTTGGTTGATGAAAACACACAAAAAGTGTGGGAAATATGTGTAAGTATGACACGATAAAATGTTTTGTTTTTAAATTGCTATTACATAATAATAATTACTTATTTTCTTATATTCGACAGTCACAGGAGTCAGGTACTCTTGCAGCTGGTGAAGATATATTAGCGACAACTGTGAAGCGACCAGAACAATACGGTCGCGTCAGAGCTGGGGGGTTTGGGGTGACACCCCGAGTATATTATGAGAAAAAAAACAAGAGGATCAAAAAAATGAAGAAATGACAGCAATGAAAAATAGACTAGCAACTCTTGAAGAACAGTTTCAATGGCAGGGAGAGTTGTTAGCAGCTTTAATGGGTCGAAAGCCAAGAGAAGAGACAACTCAGGAACAACCAGCGCCTGAAGATCCTGCCCCACACCCCACCAGCTTTGAGGCAAGCCATTCCCCTGAAAGAGCTGTGTTAATTGTGGTAATCAATATTCTATTAATTGTTCTGATAAAATGTGAATCAGACAAACACTGATTTCTTCCTATACTGATCTTCTGTAGGGTGATAATGATTGTGATTTATATCTTTCAACACCCACCTATCGCCTTGTAGCGAGGGCTACAGTATTCAACATCTCAGAGGACACGCTGCACAATAGAGCACTTCCAAAAGATCATCTGAAAGTGACAATTACGGTAGCTCATGAGCCAACAGCACAACTACCTGTTCCACTTGATGATGATGATATTTGTACAGTCGAACAGGCTATTGGGACATTCATTGCATGGCCATCACAACTTGTGAGACTACATGCCGAAAAAGAGGTATTTATTTACAGTTTTTAAGCCAAACCTTTATAAAAAAAGGTATGAACCAATGAATTTTATTGTAGACGAAGAAAGGGGATACAGTGAAAGGAGCATCGAAAAGATCGACCAATCGATCCAAAAGATCTACTGAAAGTGGAATTACACTGCCTATTCTCTATCCAAATTTAATTGAATTGAAGACTCATGTGGATACGAAGTTGACAAATGGTAGTAGCCATGTAGTTGTTTTTTAAGAGAATATGTATGGAGAGGAAATACAAGATTTTGTTGCTGCTGAAAATGTAAATGAGATCCTTGAGTATCAGTGGCTCGGCGTCACAAGTGTAAATGTGTATATGAGGTATGTTTTCAACCCCGTCTCTTTTCCAAAAGATGATATATTGTGATAATTATGATTAAATACATTTTATATTATTGGCAGACGTATATATGAAAAGCAGTTGAAGGTTTTTCCTCATGAGCCAAAGTTCGGACTCATCAGTCCTCATATCACATCAACACAAGAAATAGAATTATCATAATAAAAAATTAAGGAAAGAGCGACTACTTTGCTGAAAGCATTTGACAGAAAGATAACGGATGACCGACTCTTCCTCATACCAACCATGCAGGGGTAAAACTCTACGATTAAAGCATATCAATTATATTTTCATTTATTTCATTACTTATTCCTTTTTGTGTATTTAGGCAACATTGGCTGCTAATTGCGGTGCATTTGGATACTCCCAAGATTTATTTTCTGGACTCAAAGCACGGATATCCAACAAACCGACCGCATGTGATGCAGTTTGTCAATCTGTAAGACACTACATCCTAGGTTTTAGGTCTAAACATCAATTTATATAATATATATTATCTTTTACTGAGGATTCTGTTATTATAGGGCGGTGTACCAATATCGTCTAAATCATGGTATGAGGACAGGGGCTAAGCATAAGGAGCTGAGCAAGTACTATGTCTGGACAAATATCAGGGTATACATAATAAAATTGCACTATCCAAGCATATATGAAACACAAGTTACTTACTCGCCTCATGATCGATGTTTCTGCAGTGTCCAAAATAAACAAACGACAAAGATTGCGGTTATTATGTTTGTAGATTCATGAAAGAGATCGTTTTCAATGGACAAATTAGCATCCCTAAAGAGGTATTTTCGAAAACAAGTACTATTTCATTTAAATTATTTATTAATTCTTTATTTATATATTTTTCAGTACTATTATGAATGCCGAAAAGCGTCATATTCACAAGACGATGTAGATATGTTCAGAAACGAGTGGGCCGCATACCTGATGCAAGATTGTCCAGATATAGAATGAAGATCTGACTTTTATTGCAAGAGTTGCAGACGCATATAATTGGCGGAAATTTTTGAGAGGGGTTCATGGGGATAAAAAGATGAAACATTCTTGTATGTAAATGTTTGTAGAAAAATTTAAATTATTATTAAATAAAACATTCTTTCTCCAATGGGTCATTTGTCCATTTTAATAGATGAAATGCACCAGTAACATGCAAGAATGATGGACCACATTTCTTTGGCCTTTGGACAAAAAAACTAGTAAAATCTCCAAAATACCTTCATATCATGCATGAACCAGTAAAATCTCCAAAATACCTTCATATCACGCAGTTCTGAAAAGAGTCACTATTTAAAAGAAAGTCACAAGTTTAAATACATCTCGAGATGGTCAGTGAATTACTCTATGTATCATGAGCGTTCTACTGCATATCTTGGTTGTCCTTAAGTTTCAGCAGAATCCAAATGCGTTTGGTCGGTTTGCCGTATGTCAGTTCTTGATTTCACTTAAAATTAAGTCCATTTTTAACAAAACATAGACACTGTGAGTGGTGTCGGCCACATCGGGCCTCGGATTGATGTGGGGTTGACTCGTACACGTCACACATGAGTCATGGATCGTTTTGCAAAAGTATCAACACAATCAGAAGCCGTTAGATCGGTTTGGCATGTGTACGTAAAATATTGTCTCTTTTAAACAAATTACATACACTTGGAGTGATACCGGTCACACCGCGTCTCAGATTGAGGCGGGGTTGACTCGTACACATCACATATGACCCATGAATCGTTGTCCTAAAATGTCAACACAATCCGAAGGTGTTTGGTCGGCTTCCCGTATGTCAGTTGTTGATTTCTCACTTAAAAATAAGTCCATTCTGAACAAAACAGAGGCACTTGGAGTGATACCGGTCACACCGCGCCTCTGAAATGAGGCGGGGTTGACTCGTACACGTCACATTTGACCCATGGATCGTTGTCCTTAATTTGCAATAGAATCCCAATGTGTTTGGTCGGTTTGCCGTATGTCAGTTGTTGATTTCTCACTTAAAAATAAGTCCATTTTAAACAAAACAGAGGCACTTGGAGTTGTGTCAGCCACAACAGGCCTCAGATTGAGGCAGGGTTGACTCGTACACGTCACATTTGAAGGTGAGTATGCATACACGATAGTTGACCTTCTTAGAGAAGAGTTTCTGGAAGAGTATAAAAGACATGAATCAATGAAGATCATTAGAGTGTTGGAGCAAATGTGGTTGCTACAAACAATGTGGAAATCGGCTTGTGTAAAGCGACCTAAGTTACAACTTGCAGGTATTGTACTCTATTTTTTTCTGGAAGGTTTCAGTTTAAATGAATTTTGGAATGATCTTTTATAGCCATTGTCTTTTAGGTTTTTTTGACAGCCGAGGGGAAAGGGTGGAGTCTGCAGACATTGGAGGATATGTCGAAGGGTGATTTTGTGTGTGAATATGTTAGAGAAATGTTAACTCCCGCAGTTCTGAAAAGAGTCACTATTTAAAAGAAAGACACAAGTTTAGATAAATCTCAATATGGTCAGTTTAAAGGCATTTTGAGGGACACTACTAAAGACATGCTCAGATATGCACACATCCCCGGTGTCGCCGACACCACTCACAATGTCACTGTTTTGTTAAAAATGGACTTAATTTTAAGTGAAATCAACAACTGACATACGGAAAACCGACCAAACGCATTGGGATTCTATTGAAACATAAGGACAACGATCTATGGGTCAAATGTGACGTGTACGAGTCAACCCCACCTCAATCAGAGGCGCGGTGTGACCGGTATCACTCCAAGTGTATGTATTTAGTTTAAAATTGACTATATTTTACGTACATACGCCAAACCGATCTAACGGATTCTGATTGCAATGATAATTTTTCACAACGATCAATGACTCATGTGTGATGTGTACGATTCAACACCGCATCAATCTGAGGCCCGGTGTGGCCGACACCACTCACAGTGCCTCTCTTTTGTTCAAAATGGACTTATTTTTAAGTGAAATCAACAACTGACATGCGGCAAACCGACCAAACGCATTTGGATTCTGTTGAAACTTAAGGAAAATGATACATGGGTCAAATTTGACGTGTAAGAGTCATCCCCGACTCAATCCGAGGCCCGGTGTGGCCGACACCACTCAAAGTGCCTCTATTTTGTTCAAAATGGATTTATTTTTAAATGAAATCAACAACTGACATACGGGAAACCGACCAAATGCCTTAGGATTGTGTTAACACTTTAGTAAAATGATCCATGGGTCATATGTGACGTGTACGAGTCAACCCTGCTTCAATCTGAGACGCGGTGTGGCCGGTATCACTCCAAGTGTATGTATTTTGTTTAAAATGGACAATATTTTACATACATACACAAAAACAACCAAACACATTCGGTTTCTATTGAAACTTAAGGACAACGATCCATGAGTCAAATGTGACGTGTACGAGTCAACACCGCCTCAATCCGAGGCTAGGTGTGGCCGACACCACTCAAAGTGCCTCTGTTTTTGTTAAAAATGGACTTAATTTTAAGTGAAATCAACAACTAACATACGAAAAACCAACCAAACGCATTCGAATTCTGTTGAAACTTTAGAACAACAATACATGGGTCAAATGTGACATGTAAAAGTCAACCCTGCCTCAATCCGAGGCCCGGTGTGGCCGAAACCACTGAAAGTGCCTCTGTTTTTGTTAAAAATGGACTTAATTTTAAGTGAGAAATCAACAACTGACATATGGGAAACTGACCAAACGCATTCGGATTCTATTGAAACTTAAGGAAAATGATCCATGGGTCAAATTTGATGTGTATGAGTCAACCCCGACTCAATCCGAGGCCCGGTGTGGTCGACACCACTCAAAGTGCCTCTGTTTTGTTCAAAATGGACTTATTTTTAAGTGAAATCAACAACTGAGATATCCACCTCACATGTAGTGTAGACCCTCCCCCAAGACTTCGCATGAATTTTTGAGATACACAAACATGGGGTGGATTACATGGCTTTCCTACATGGAATATATCCCACTACACGTCTTTAATGAGCCAGCTATGCAGTTTATCCCTTGTACAGATACACAGGAAGAATCACACGGGATCGACGTCATGTACTAACATAGGGCAAGGGTGCATAAGGGGACACAAGATCAAAGGGTAACAAGTATATGTTTTTTAACATGCCATGTAATTTCCTATTGATATGACATGTATATTCACACAGGCAGCTGAACATTGGAGTTACCCAGGGTAAAGGGACAAGGCATGTGACCCTTTACATGACACATAATTTTATGTACCATGATTGATCTCTGTGAACACTATATCAAGGACATATTTCATTAGGGTTGGCTCCCATGATCCTTCCTAGGATGGTTTTGCTATCTTTTCCTACTTACGGTAGTACGATCGCTTCAGCAGGACGTCCTAGACATAGTTGGAGTCTCTCTGAAAGTCCTGGAGTGAGATCATATATCTATTTTTGAGGTCCAGGTAGAGTCATGTATCAACACAACCAATCCTACCAGACATCGATCCTATATATAGAATGTTAATCTTGATGTCTCATTACAGTCCCCCAGTTTATGATATGTTACCTTTTTTGTATTAATATACATAATTACTAAGGGTGATGGTTGGGAGAGTTGGGATATCCTTTTTATGTATTGAAGAATGATTCAAGGAGCACGGGCTCTGCACGATTTGTCAAAACCAAGTGGCAATCCAAGGATAAACAATGCATAGTGGAATGTTCTAGTATTTATCTTCTGAGTTGTGTAGGAATATTTTGTGATACTATGTAATGTGGTAGTTTTTGTTTCTGGGTAGACGGTATCTAACTCATGGTAAGAACACTGTTTGGTTGGGTTGTGATCGGTTGATGACATGCTTGTGGTTGATATACTGGTTTTTGTGCAGGTCTGTGGTTGATATACTGGTTTTTGTGCAGGTCTGCTCGGCTGGCTGTACTCGTGCAGGTTTTTTTTAGCAACAGGCAGGGATTTAACAGCGCTTTTTTAGCGTTGTTAAAGGCAACATTTAACAGCGCTAAAAAAGTGTTGTTAAAGGAGATATTTAACAGCGCTAAAGAAGAGCTATTAAAGGAAACATATAACAGCGCTTTTTTAGTGTTGTTAAATATCTCCTTTAACAGCGCTTTTTTAGCGCTGTTAAAGGCGACATTGAACAGCGCTTTTTTAGCGCTGTTGAAGGTGACATTTAACAGTGCTTAAAACGCGCTGTGAAAGGACCCCCCCCCCCCTTTTATCAGCGCTGAGCTTTACAGCGCTTTTCTAGCGCTGTTAAAGCCCGATTTTAGCACTGTTATTGCCCGTTTTTGTAGTAGTGGTTCTAGGAGTGGCAACAGTGTCTATTCCTCCATATAGAATGACTACACCAGAGTTACAAGAGCATAAAAAGGAGTTGGAAGAGTTACAGGTGAAGGGTTTCATCTGACCCAATACTTCTCCATGGGGTTTACCTTTCCATTTTTAAGGAGGATGGTACCCTCAGATTTTGTGTGGATTATTGGAAGTTGGAATAGTTGACGGTTAAGAATTGATATCTCTTACTAAGGATTGATGACTTATTCAATCAGATTTAAGGAGATCAGTTGTTCTTGATGATTGACTTGAGAACTCGTTATTGTAACACCCGAAGCTTCCACGGTACGCTTCTCTTTGAATAATACAGTAGTGTGGGTTGTACGCAACTTCGAGTTCTAACACACACCACAACCAATCAAACTAGCTGTAATGAATAGTAATACCCACTTTTTGAAATTTTGTAAATTTTATCTCTCAAAATTGACTTCATTTTTGGATTTTGAAAATCGAAATTATCCTAGGGTAAAATTTTGGAACTTTTCGGATAACATTTATATTTCGATGAATAGTGAAAATTACTAAATTTTAATTAAAAAACATTTTTAATTGAACTAATTAATAGTGTTAAATTATGAATTTGAGTGGTTTAAAAGTATATTTAGAATATATTTTTACCATTTAATACAATTTTTGTCATTGGACAAAATTTTACAATTAAACTGGACATGAACAAGTGTCAATCTTTTGATAGTTATTATCTCTTAAAAACACACTTTTTATTTTAACAACAGGAATTAATTTTAAAATAATTTATTCCACTTATGTGTTTTGAATTTGGAAAAATGGATTCCATATTTTGAATCAGGATGTCCAAATTGTGTAAATAGGTAACTTTTATTTTTAGATATTTTGAATAATTACTTCGGTAAATATTTTATTTACCATGGTTAAAGGGTAAATCCAGTAAATGAGGGTAAACAAATTACATTATAATAATTATAAATTACCCTAAAACATGTCCTATTCTTATTGGTTGATACATTTCAGACCATGGGAATATTTGGGTCGATTTAGAGACCCCATAGAGCCATTTGTAAGTGATAATGGCACTTTATATTAATTACGTTAAAATAAATACAAAAATGACATAAGCATATATAGTTTAGAAAATCAATTTTTACATAGGGTTATATATTTTGGATTTTTGACTGTAAATATTCATTAGAAAGGTAAAATGATTTCATACATAATGGTATTTTATTTATAGTTTTTAAACATTTAATAATTAATATTATTTATGAGACAATAATGATGCAATATTTTCCTTATTAATGAAAGAATCAAATAATTCATATTATAAATGTTAAATTTAATATAATTTGAAACTTTTGATGAAATCCATGAATTTTATTGATTAATATAACATTATAGGATTTCTTAAATGAATTTGGTTCGAATTAATAAATTTGATAAGACTTTAACAAAAATCAATTATTGAATAGTGTCAAAATTCACATAAAAGAGTTTTTAAAACAAATATTATATTATTAATTGATATTAAATTCCTAAAAATCTATGGTTCGGAAAAGATATATATATATATATATATATATAATTATATTTTTATCATTAATGGACCATTTGGGGGTATCTTGGATGTATATAGTATGTTTATTAACTATGTAATTTAAAAATAAAAAGTGACATGGTAAATGTTAAACTAATTAACTAAGAGTTATAACTAAAATATAAGGTTAATATAGTGACCCAAACCTGTCTAAAACCAATATTTTTAGTGTTTTGCGACATATCCCTACCTTAACCTTTAAATAATCCACTTTGGAGCCATTTGAAACCGAATATTAATTTATTATAAAATAATATTTATAGCTTTTCCAAAGGTTCCCCTCACCCCTCTAATAAAAGGGAACTCCCCCTTCTCACTATTTCACACATTCAAAGCCTTTTGGCTTGGCAAAACCCTGCCCAAACACTCTCTAAACTTCCCTCACTTCAACCTAGATTCCTTAGTTTGATCAGAAAGTCAACCTAAGGAGTCCTTTTGATCAAATCAAAAGAAAGAACACGAAGAAAAGATAATGTTTTCACTACCCTCTTTCATGTTCCTTTCTTCTTCAACTTCTTTTTTATTTGTTATTACCATTCTAAAATAATACCTCTAGTATCTTATATATACTTTGATGTTATTATAAATATGGTACAACCATATTCAGTATTCTATCCATCCTTTGAATGACATGTCACCATACGTGCGTACGTACGGCTTAGCACCTCCACGTCGTGTTGTAATTGTTATTCAAAAAATTATTATTTGGATGGGTATAATAATGATGTGTAATTCATATAAATAATAAATATGACATAATAATGATTCTTTATATATGATATACCATCCAATTATATATTATTTTAATATCAAAAGAATGATATTGTCGCTCGTGCGTACATACGGACTATCGTCTGCACGAACGCGATGAGATTCATTCTCCATCGTATCCATTCAAGTATAATTATAATTTGATGATTAAAAATAATGTTTAAGGACTTGATATCATTCTAGATATGAATAAGATACAACCTATCCATAACAAACACGTCTTATGTAACAAAACATATACAAGTTAGTTAACACCCGAAACGACGATAATACTAAGATATTATTAACAAAGAAATGTTAAAAGATAATATATGATATCATATTAATGTATATGATTATTGAATAATTTAATAACAATTATTTCACCATTATACAGGAGGTTAACCTACCCCCAACCAAGTAAAAGTACAAGGTAAGGGATTATTTCGCAATCACTTCATTATCCAAGGTTGTTTATACGTAACAATCTACTGGGACTTCTTTATCATCCACATCCATGTTTCATAAAAATTTATTTCAAAACATTTTTACAATTTACTAGTATATGGGTTAAAGTCATTTATACCCTTTTTTGACATTTTATAAGAGGTTTATAAAGGAATATTTCCGTCGTTTTCCAAACAAGGTCCTTTTTAACCTTTCGGACAGAATTAAGGTAAGAATGTTTTTTTAACTTATGCGGTGGGTGCGGCTATTTTCCACCATTATAAAATCTTAGAAGCTTCTCTTACAAGCTTATTAGAAAATTTTCAAAGTAAATTTTTTATTTTATGATTATTTATCTTTTAAATGAATTCAAAAAAAGAGATATTCCTCTCAAATAGTCTTGATTTCATCTATGTCAACATCCTTTGATGGATTTTAAGCTTATTTGAAGTTGATTTATTATAATACAAAACTTTTATATTTTATTGAAGGTTTTGTGATATGTTTGACTATGGATGTGTTATTTTTATACCATTCATGGTTTATGGATGAATTATTTACATTTCGTATGCCAGTTTTAATAATAATGCTTATGTTATGTTTAAACCTTTTCATATGGGAATGCATTGGACTTAATAAGTGACAGGTGGAGCCCGCTATAGATCCTAGAGGTATCGGTAGGTCTCATGAGACAAACTAGTGTCTTGGCATAAGGCCTTAACAAAATCGTATTTGTATTCTTGGAATGAGGCCTTGACTATGTGGTTATGATAGTCTGGCATTATGAATTCCATCATTATGTATGTGGTTATTGATATTCCATGTGATAATTCGACTAGTAGAATATCCATGTGAATAAGTATATGGAATTATTTCATTTTATTTCTTCCATATTATGCTGAAGTTCAAGTTTAAAAAGAATTTTGTTTTAGTTATACATTGACTTAATTTTTTATGCTTATTTATAAAAGTTTTCGCTATATTGTTATCCTTACTGGGAATTTGACCTCACCCCTTTCTATGTTTTATTTTTCCCAGGATGTGAAAAATTATTTTATGAATTAGCTGTAGGAATAGTATGAGTGGATAAGAGTGTGGTCTATGGAGACTATATTGTTGTAGTTTTCATTTTATGATGTAATGTAAAATTTATGAATGTATCTAGTTATTCCAGGGCTACGAAACTAATTGGTCTTTCGATAATTGATCACTCTTGTGATCATGCCAATGTTATGTAATAATTGACCGACTCTAGAAACTAGGGTCGGGGAATTACAGTTGTATCAGAGGATGTTTAGTACAAACCATGGAAGCTATATTTAGATAAACTCTGATTAGAGCACATAGACCTAAGATGGACTTTGAGGATTAGTATATAAGAACATCCTAGAATTTTGGAATTGTAGAGATTTTGTGAGTTTTCCATGAAATACATCCCTGTCTGGATATGAGCAGGTAGAGGCGGCTCTGGCACAGATGTACCTAAGGGTAAAACCCGAAAACACCACTTTTAGCTAGACTCGAACGGGAACTCGTGCACGACAATGATCCTTGTTGCACTCTTGGTTACGACACTCCCGGGGGATATGCTTAGGATTACTCTCATTTTATTTAAAAATCATTATGAAGGGTTTATGAGTATATAGTTTCTCAAAGAAAACATTTTTATGATTATGTATTATATCCATAAATAGTTCAATTTCTGTTAAGTGTTTTATGAGTGTGTAATTATGTATTTTGATTCATAAACTGATCTAGTTTATGCCATTGTTTAGAAATGGTTCCTAGTGGAAGAAATAGAAACTGTATCAATGCACGCACTCCATTTATGGATTTCCCTCCTACTCAAGATAATTATAGTGGAGATGGTGATGCAACTGGTGCAGATCGGCCAATCACCATAGTGGGACAACTCACTCAGGTTATGAATAATAACCTTACCTATTTGGAGCACCCTGATCCTTAGCGTGGAGGATCAATGTTATATTGCTTCGTGAGGCAAAAAACACCATCATTCAATGGGAGTACAAATACCTTAGTAGCGGATAAATGGATAAATTCCCTAGAGAAAATATTTCAGGCTTTGGGGATTAGTGAAAGGGAAAAAGTTATCATTGCAGTTTACCGCCTCACTGGAGATGCTGATCAAAGTTTTTCATTGATTCAAAATAAGAAGGAAGATGATGAAGTATCAAATATTCAATGTAGGGAGTTAAAAGATATTTTTTTAGAAAAATACTTTCCTCGTGACCATCGAGCAGATATGGAAAGGAAATTTCTGAGTCTGATACAAAAGGAGGATGAGAATGTCGCAAAGTATGAGGCTAACTTTACAAGGATAGAAAGGTATGCTAGAGATTATATATATAACCTAAGAAGTATGATTGATCATTTCTTTGATGGGTTAAAACCATTTCTCCGTCGAGAATTAGTCTCACAATCCTTCTCATTGTACGAAGACATTGTCTCAGGTGCTATCAAGACAGAAATGAAATTCTCTAAGTCTTATGACTTTAATGAAAAGAAAGGGAGAAGAGATATGATGACCAATATGGGAATAGAAATAAGGGGTAGAATGGAAAAGTTGAATATCCATCGCGTAGTAAATGTGGGAAGAAACAACTCGGTACTTGCTTAAAAGGAATGGGATTCTATTACAACTGTGGTGAAAAGGGCCACCAAGCTCGTGATTGCAAGGGGAAGAAGGAAGATATTGATGTCCTGTAGAGACCCGAAGCTTTACGTACATGAACATTACATTACTTTTGCGGAATACTTGGTACATAACAAAAATACACACATAAGGATCGTAATAGTTTAGTGTCTTTGGAAACTCGGAACGAAATCTTCTAATCCTGGTGAAAGATCTTCAAAATCTCTCATAAAGATCTTCCTTTTTTTTACCTAAAACCTTTCTTTATATCCTGGGGAAAAGAAAACATAAAAGGGTGAGCTCAAATGCTCAGTAAGGGTAAACAAAAGAAATATCAATCACATAATTTTCATAAGAACATAACATTTTTGGAAATCTTAACCTGCAAAAGAGAGCATAATTTCATAACATGGGATAAATCATAGTAGTGAAAATGAAACCCTTACTTAAAACATTACTCATTGTGGCATACACACATAATCATAGAGAATCATTTCTTGTTAGTCAAGACTCATTGCCAAGACTATCTTAGTGGACAAAGTCCCTTTCTGAATCGAGTAATCCTCGTTTCAGTCCTGTTTCACTGAACCGGTATATCCTACCATTCCAGCCATGTCTATCTCATGAGATATGAAATCTTTACCCAATGCATTGGAGGGAGATATAGGTCCCACCCATCTCTTAATGAATCCTTTCTTATGTGTGCCACAAAATCATAAATCATACATCATTGCATAACCCATGTAATAAAAATGGGATTCTTAAACAACATGACATCATAAAACCATTCATATAAGTTAAAGGAATTCATAAACATAATTCCATCACAACATAGTCAAATCAATGTAAAAATATGGATAGAAATAGAACCCTTTATTATCTTATATGGAAAATAATTTTGATAAAACACTTGAATTGAATTCTTGAGGAAAATATCCTTTCTTCTTCAAAATCAATTTCTTTTCTCAAAACATCATGCAATTTTAAAAGAAAGAGATTTTATTGAAAATAGTCATGAAATATTTTAGAGGAAACTTCATGAAAATAAGGCTTTATAAAACAGTATAAATCCGTTCGTGCCGTATAAGTTAAAAAAAACATTCTTCGTACTTTTGTCGGAAAAGTCAAAAAGTACCTCGTACGACAAAAGATTCCTTTCCTACATATTACTAAAAACTCACCGAAGGGTAAAAATGGTTTTAAACAATTGTAGGTGGATGGAAATAATATTACATTTTGATGAAACATGGATGTGGATGATAAAATACACCCCAGTAAATACTTACGAATAAACAATCTCGGATAAAAATGAGATTGTGATATTTCCCTTACCTTAGGTCCGACTTGCTTTGTAAGTGTCCGAACCTCCTGTATAATGATTTAAATCATGTTATTGACTTATTACAGAATCATATTCATTTTTATGATATCATATATGGTTCACTTATGACATTATATTACCCGTTCTTTTGTAAACTCCATGTTAAAGAAGTGTTTTGGGTAAAATCGTTTCATTTATCGTAGGTGTTTTGACTTGTTGTTCTTGACATCATTATTACTTATATCATGATTTACTTACTTCCAGAATATAAAATATGATTTATATATCATATATATTCATTGTATATATATATATAATAGGTAGATAAATAAAATGAAAAACACCGTTCATGGAGACGGTAGTCCGTACGTACGCATGAACGCTGTTTTCCTTTCCTTATTGTCTTGAAATGGAAGTAAGTAGATGACATAAATATGTATATATATACATAAATCCAGTAGCTTTATAATGTCATATATTTCATTATTATTTCTTATATATACATTATAATCATTCTTAAATGGTTAACATGGAGAATGAATCTCATCGCGTCGTGGAGACGGTAGTCCTTACGTACGCACGAGCGATGATATCATTTCTATAAATATTGAATTGAATTGGAGTGGATTATACAATATATCAGAATCAATATGATGTTGTAATAACTATGTATAGTTATTCTTTACACCATTATACCCATCCATGTAAGGTGGTGGTGGAAAATAGATTACACCACGGCGTGGAGACGGTATTCCGTACGTACGCACGCGCGGTGATTTCTTTTTCCGTAGGATGGATAGATGGTGAAATAGGGTTGTTTCATACTTATAATAACATATCAGTATATGAGTGATACTGATGTTATTACTTCATAATGAAACAACCTAAGAAGAAGAAGTGGAAGAAGAAATAAAGATGAAAGAATTGGTAACGGTATTTACCTCTTCTTTGAAGTGCCTCTTTGAGACCTCCTCTTAGGGCACTAAAATTGGTCTTTGAAGAAGACCAGAACCTCTAGGATGTTTCTAGGGAAGTGTAGAGGAGAAATCGGCAGGGGTTGGCCGAGCATGAGTGCTCAAATCGGTGTGAGGAGGAGGGGGAGGAGGTGTCCTTTTATAGGGGAGGAGAGGGGCACCTTAGGAATATCTCAAAATATTATTTTATATTAAAGTCAAAATCGGTTTATAATGGTTCCAAAGGGTCTTACTTCGAAGCTAAAGTGGGGATGGGTCGAAATCCTATCAACCAATAGGTTTTAGACAAGTTTAGGGTATTATTTTAACCTTATCAATTAGATTTAACTCTAAGTTAAATAATTTAACTTTTACCGTGTCTTTTTGTTTTCTTTCACTATATGGTTAATAAACTTACTATAACATTCCAAACGAACCCCAAATTGTATATTATTAATACCTATATCCTTATCTAAGTCATTTGTCCGAACCTTAGATTTTTAGGAATAAAATAACAATTAGTAATATAATATTTGATTTAAAAACTATTTTGTGTCAATTTTGACACTATTTGATATATGATTTTTCTGAAAGTCATAACAGAATTATATGTTCGAACCAAGTTGATTAAATCATCACTAATATATCATAGTAACCTAGAAAATTAGTGTAATTCATAAAAATTCTCAAATTACATTTATTTTGGTGTTTATAACATCAATTATGTCAATATTTCATAAATAAGATAATTACCGCATCATCTTTGTGTCATAAATTAATTAAATTATTTGATGTCTAAAAATTACAAATAAAATACCATTATGTAGGATATCTTTTTATATTTCTAATGAATATTTATAGTCGAATTTATCTTATGTATAACCCCATATTAAAAATGATTTACTTATTAAACTTTGATTTTAACTATTTTAACCCTTCTTTAAATAAATTAATAATAAATGTCCTAATCTAATCCAAGTGGGCCTAAATGGTCATATTTTATTCCTAAGTTTGTTTTTGGTCGAATTACACTTGTCCAATAGAATTAGGACATGTGTTAGGGTAATATTAATATCATATTTACCCTTAGTTACCCTATTTACTATTAACCGTGGTAAAAAAAGTAAAAAGTTACTATTCACCAAAAAATTATTTTCATCTCATTGAACCACATTTTAGTCCTTGATATTAACCGTGTCTCTCGGATTTTTGAAATTCCATTCACAGAAGCGGTAAAATTAAGTTTTATGCAAAAATTCAGTTTTTAACCTACCACTTAGTAGTTTCACTATTCATCAAAAATTGATGTTTTTCAGAACAATGCCAAAATTTCATCCCAAGCTATATTTCATATTCCGAATTCAAAAATGAAGTCTATTTTACCAAATTCATAACATAAAAGTTGCATTAATTAATTTTATAATTAAATCCCGCTGTTAAAACAAATAGCGTGTTTTTAAGAAACAATATCTATCAAAAGATTGACACTTGTTTATGTCTAGTTTAAATGTGAAATTACATCCAATGACCAACATTGTATTAAATTGTAAAAATATATTCTAAATATACTTTAAAACCACTCAAATTAATGATTTATCACTATTAATTATTTCGATTAAAAAAAGTTGTTTTTAATTATAATTTAGTAATTTTCACTATTCATCAGAATATGAAAGTTATCCGAAAAGTACCAAAATTTCACCTTAGGATAAATTCGATACTCCGAATCCAAAAATAAAGTTCATTTTGAAAAATAAGATTTACTGGATTTCAAAAAGTGGTTATTACTATTCATAACGGCTAGTTTTAATAATATTTTTATAGCATATCGTTGTTTAGTGAAACTCGGTATTGCGTACTACACACGCTATCGAGGAAGGTCGTGATTGCGTGTAATGCAAGACAAGTCAAGGATGTGTGTTGTGCAAGCTCCTTTTGGTGTAGCATACAACACAAGACATTAATAAAATTAAAAAGAATATTTTTTTTATAAAATCTTGGGCTGTTACATTCTACCCCCCTTAAAATGAATTTCGCCCTCGAAATTCGTCGGGGTTATAAATGTTTTACTATTCGAAAGATTCTTTAATAGAATCCCACATCGTAAAAAGGAATACAAAAACTTGGCTTTAAAAACTAAAGTATGAAATGAAACGATTACCCAAATAAACTAATCACTGGGTTTCCACATAGGTAAAAATATGGATATGGAAGAGAAATCTAACCATCATGTTCTGATGGAGAGTGGTAGAGAACATGGCTATGGAAAAGCCAGTAATCACAAATCCATAGATTTCTGTTGATATAAGGTACCATCTGATTCATCAGGTATAAGATCACCAGGACAACATTTTTGGTTTTCAAGATCATTTCCCTAAAGTTGAAAATTTGAATTAGAATAAATACTTACTTTATTTTGGTACAATCTCACTATTGTTCGTGCCTTGAACAATTTCCACTTCTTAAATAAATGAAGTTGAATTTGTTATTCGTGAAGTGTTAGCAGATCATGTGATAGAATGACGAGTCATTCCATCTGTCTCAAACAAAAGGTTAGTAAAAATTATATGCATAAGAAGATCTATAGTGAGATTAATCATATATGGTTCCTAAAATGGACTTATACTTCATATATCATACTGCTTAATATAATAAAACTAGTTTCTACTAAACAGGGACTTCCTGTAGGATAGTGGTAGGCGATAAAGGCCAGTCGCACTTCGGTTGTGGGTTCGATTCCTATAGCCTTGTCCGAAGCGATGGGCTGTCGCCCGTCCTGTAGGTTGTCCCTTTTTCTAAAACTACGTTACTATAACATCCCATCAATAATATCGAAAATCTTCTATCCTTAAACAATACTAACTTATGTCCAACATAATCCAGTCTAATCTTTAGGCTTATACATAATACTGCAGTCCACTCTCATAATATAGTGACATCGATTACCAGATATTTAACACCATCGTCGATCCCCATATATCATAAGATATGTTTTGTTGGTCACATTCCAAACATTCAAAGTCCTTAATCATGTATTCTCTTGAATACCTTAGTGAAAACATGAATGCAGTTAAAAGTTAACACTCTCCACATACCAAAATCCTCAAAATTCTATATACTCAAACCATGATATCACTTAGTCCTTATATCAATCATGAGCTCATGAATACTGTTAAACATTTCATTTTCTCGTTTTCCCTTCATTATGCGCATAATATCTCAATCACTTTGAATACCACATTAGACCAATACATAAATATTCCAATATTCCATGATACAATATTATTTTGGAATCCCATTACATAAACACTTAATCATTCCACCACATCGTTTTCATATTCAACATCGCCAATAGTGATCGCATGTGACTTCCCTTTGTCCTTTGCCTTAAGTGGTTTCTCATGTTGATCATCACTAACCCTTGGATTAGGGCAATTATTAGCATAATGCCCCATTTCCTTGCACTTGAAGCATTGAAGTGTTGGTTGTGCGTTCTCTGCAGTGTTTGCTTTATTCACATCATTAGAAAACCTTTTTCCATTACTTCGACACTCAGCTGCTCGATGACCTTCTTTTCCACACTTAAAACATTTTCTAGTCCCTTTAAGACAATATCCACCATGCTTCTTTCCACACTTTGTGCATAAGGAAACATTCATCTTCTTTTCACCATTATTCTGGGATTTCTCCTTGAACTCCATCTTTCGTTTCTTGTCAAAACCATGAGATGGATATGTAACACCAACTTCCATTTCTACCTTGATAGCACAACGCACAATTTCTTCATAGCTACTGAAGTCTCTTATAGCTAATGCCCTTCGAAGACTTTGTTTTAAGCCACTGAAAAATCGATCAACTTTACTTTCAGGTTGGATGATAATTCCAGAAGCATACCTTGCAAGTCTTGTAAAATTTGCTTCATAGGTACCAACAGATTCATCATCCCTTTGCTTCAGTTCAAGAAACTCTTTCTCCATCTTTGTTCGAAGAATACGAGGGAAGTACTTATTGAAAAACAAGTTCTTGAACTCGTCCCATTCCATGGACTCAATTTCATCTCTTGGCCTCGTATTCTTGATAAGATTCCACCATTGATCAGCTTCACCTTCCAAACGATATACTGCTAAGATGACTTTATCATGTTCAGAACATTGAAGAACTGAAAATATCTTTTCAGTAGTACTAATCCATTGTTCAGCAACTAATGGATCAGTGGACCCACTGAAAGAAGGTGGACGTTGCCCCATGAAGGACTCAATAGAATATTGTTCCCTTCTCTGCTCATTTGGAAGTCCAGAATGATTCATAGCTTGTGTAAGTATAGCAATAAGATTTTGCACTCCATCTCCCATAACATTTGTTTGTTCAGGAGGGCAATCATTGCATTGTCCATTGCATTGATCAACACGGTTCCTTCGGGTTCCAGCCATCGTCTAAAACCCATAAAGAATAGTGTGAGAGGCAAAAATCATGCTAGGGAAAACAACATAATAAAGGGGGAGTACCTTCAATATCCAACATCTTAGGTTTAATTCTATGATCGTTAGCGTAGTTCTAGTACTATAACCTATACGTATACTTAACCTTAGGGACATCCCTAGACATACCGTAGAAATATCTCTAGGGATCTCACTAACGTTTTCGCATCCTAGTTTCCAAAGGTTGACTAAACCTTTCCTCTGATACCAACTGTAGAGACCCGAAGCTTGACGTACATGAACATTACATTACTTTTGCGGAATACTTGGTACATAACAAAAATACACACACAAGGATCGTAATAGTTTAGTGTCTTTGGAAACTCGGAACGTAATCTTCTAATCCTGGTGAAAGATCTTCAAAATCTCCCATAAAGATCTTCCTTTTTTTTACCTAAAACCTTTCTTTATATCCTGGGGAAAAGAAAACATAAAAGGGTGAGCTCAAATGCTCAGTAAGGGTAAACAAAAGAAATATCAATCACATAATTTTCATAAGAACATAACATTTTTGGAAATCTTAACCTGCAAAAGAGAGCATAATTTCATAACATGGGATAAATCATAGAAGTGAAAATGAAACCCTTACTTAAAACATTACTCATTGTGGCATACACACATAATCATAGAGAATCATTTCTTGTTAGTCAAGACTCATTGCCAAGACTATCTTAGGGGACAAAGTCCCTTTCTGAATCGAGTAATCCTCGTTTCAGTCCTGTTTCACTGAACCGGTATATCCTACCATTCCAGCCATGTCTATCTCATGAGATATGAAATTTTTACCCAATGCATTGGAGGGAGATATAGGTCCCACCCATCTCTTAATGAATCCTTTCTTATGTGTACCACAAAATCATAAATCATACATCATTGCATAACCCATGTAATAAAAATGGGATTCTTAAACAACATGAAATCATAAAACCATTCATATAAGTTAAAGGAATTCATAAACATAATTCCATCACAACATAGTCAAATCAATGTAAAAATATGGATAGAAATAGAACCCTTTATTATCTTATATGGAAAATAATTTTGATAAAACACTTGAATTGAATTCTTGAGGAAAATATCCTTTCTTCTTCAAAATCAATTTCTTTTCTCAAAACATCATGCAATTTTAAAAGAAAGAGATTTTATTGAAAATAGTCATGAAATCTTTTAGATGAAGCTTCATGAAAATAAGGCTTTATAAAACAGTATAAATCCGTTCGTGCCGTATAAGTTAAAAAAAACATTCTTCGTACTTTTGTCGGAAAAGTCAAAAAGTACCTCGTACGACAAAAGATTCCTTTCCTACATATTACTAAAAACTCACCGAAGGGTAAAAATGGTTTTAAACAATTGTAGGTGGATGGAAATAATATTACATTTTGATGAAACATGGATGTGGATGATAAAATACACCCCAGTAAATACTTACGAATAAACAATCTCAGATAAAAATGAGATTGTGATATTTCCCTTACCTTAGGTCCGACTTGCTTTGTAAGTGTCTGAACCTCCTGTATAATGATTTAAATCATGTTATTGACTTATTACAGAATCATATTCATTGTTATGATATCATATATGGTTCACTTATGACATTATATTACCCGTTCTTTTGTAAACTCCATGTTAAAAAAGCGTTTTGGGTAAAATCGTTTCATTTATCGTAGGTGTTTTGACTTGTTGTTCTTGACATCATTATTACTTATATCATGATTTAATTACTTCCAGAATATAAAATATGATTTATATATCATATATATTCATTGTATATATATATATAATAGGTAGATAAATAAAATGAAAAACACCGTTCATGGAGACGGTAGTCCGTACGTACGCATGAACGCTGTTTTCCTTTCCTTATTGTCTTGAAATGGAAGTAAGTAGATGACATAAATATGTATATATATACATAAATCCAGTAGCTTTATAATGTCATATATTTCATTATTATTTCTTATATATACATTATAATCATTCTTAAATGGTTAACATGGAGAATGAATCTCATCGCGTCGTGGAGACGGTAGTCCGTACGTACGCACGAGCGATGATATCATTTCTATAAATATTGAATTGAATTGGAGTGGATTATGAAATACATCAGAATCAATATGATGTTGTAATAACTATGTATAGTTATTCTTTACACCATTATACCCATCCATGTAAGGTGGTGGTGGAAAATAGATTACACCACGGCGTGGAGACGGTATTCCGTACGTACGCACGCGCGGTGATTTCTTTTTCCGTAGGATGGATAGATGGTGAAATAGGGTTGTTTCATACTTATAATAAAATATCAGTATATGAGTGATACTGATGTTATTACTTCATAATGAAACAACCTAAGAAGAAGAAGTGGAAGAAGAAATAAAGATGAAAGAATTGGTAACGGTATTTACCTCTTCTTTGAAGTGCCTCTTTGAGACCTCCTCTTAGGGCACTAAAATTGGTCTTTGAAGAAGACCAGAACCTCTAGGATGTGGCTAGGGAAGTGGAGAGGAGAAATTGGCAGGGGTTGGCCGAGCTTGAGTGCTCAAATTGGTGTGAGGAGGAGGGGGAGGAGGTGTCCTTTTATAGGGGAGGAGAGGGGCACCTTAGGAATATCTCAAAATATTATTTTATATTAAAGTCAAAATCGGTTTATAATGGTTCCAAAGGGTCTTATTTCGAAGCTAAAGTGGGGATGGGTCGAAATCCTATCAACCAATAGGATTTAGACAAGTTTAGGGTATTATTTTAACCTTATCAATTAGATTTAACTCTAAGTTAAATAATTTAACTTTTACCGTGTCTTTTTGTTTTCTTTCACTATATGGTTAATAAACTTACTATAACATGCCAAACGAACCCCAAATTGTATATTATTAATACATATATCCTTATCTAAGTCATTTGGCCGAACCTTAGATTTTTAGGAATAAAATAACAATTAGTAATATAATATTTGATTTAAAAACTATTTTGTTTCAATTTTGACACTATTTGATATATGATTTTTGTGAAAGTCATAGCAGAATTATATGTTCAAACCAAGTTAATTAAATCATCACTAATATATCATAGTAACCTAGAAAATTAGTGTAATTCATAAAAATTCTCAAATTACATTTATTTTGGTGTTTATAACATCAATTATGTCAATATTTCATAAATAAGATAATTACCGCATCCTCTTTGTGTCATAAATTAATTAAATTATTTGATGTCTAAAAATTACAAATAAAATACCATTATGTAGGATATCTTTTTAGCTTTCTAATGAATATTTATAGTCGAATTTATCTTATGTATAACCCCATATTAAAAATTATTTACTTATTAAACTTTGATTTTAACTATTTTAACCCTTCTTTAAATAAATTAATAATAAATGTCCTAATCTAATCCAAGTGGGCCTAAATGGTCATATTTTATTCCTATGTTTGTTTTTGGTCGAATTACACTTGTCCAATAGAATTAGGACATGTGTTAGGGTAATATTAATATCATATTTACCCTTAGTTACCCTATTTACTATTAACCGTGGTAAAAAAAGTAAAAAGTTACTATTCACCAAAAAATTATTTTCATCTCATTGAACCACATTTTAGTCCTTGATATTAACCGTGTCTCTCGGATTTTTGAAATTCCATTCACAGAAGCGGTAAAATTAAGTTTTATGCAAAAATTCAGTTTTTAACCTACCACTTAGTAGTTTCACTATTCATCAAAAATTGATGTTTTTCAGAACAATGCCAAAATTTCATCCCAAGCTATATTTCATATTCCGAATTCAAAAATGAAGTCTATTTTACCAAATTCATAACATAAAAGTTGCATTAATTAATTTTATAATTAAATCCCGCTGTTAAAACAAATAGCGTGTTTGTAAGAAACAATATCTATCAAAAGATTGACACTTGTTTATGTTTAGTTTAAATGTGAAATTACATCCAATGACCAACATTGTATTAAATTGTAAAAATATATTCTAAATATACTTTAAAACCACTCAAATTAATGATTTATCACTATTAATTATTTCGATTAAAAAAAGTTGTTTTTAATTATAATTTAGTAATTTTCACTATTCATCAGAATATGAAAGTTATCCGAAAAGTACCAAAATTTCACCTTAGGATAAATTCGATACTCCGAATCCAAAAATAAAGTTCATTTTGAAAAATAAGATTTACTGGATTTCAAAAGGTGGTTATTACTATTCATAACGGCTAGTTTTAATAATATTTTTATAGCATATCGTTGTTTAGTGAAACTCGGTATTGCGTACTACACACGCTATCGAGGAAGGTCGTGATTGCGTGTAATGCAAGACAAGTCAAGGATGTGTGTTGTGCAAGCTCCTTTTGGTGTAGCGTACAACACAAGACATTAATAAAATTAAAAAGAATATTTTTTTTATAAAATCTTGGGCTGTTACATGTCCAATGCTACAATTTCAGGGATATGGGACATTATGCAAATGAATGTCCTAAGAGTCAGGGTAATCTACCTCAGAAAAGGCCAAGGGATCAAGGCCATGCTTATGTTATCACTACTACTGAGGTAGAAGCTCCGAATGACATGGTGGTGGGTAATTTAATGGTTTCTTCATGTTTAGAAAATGCATTATTTGATTCTGGATCATCACGTTGTTTCATATCTTTCTAGTTTTCTAAGAAAATTAGATATTTCCTATTTGATTTAACAAGTTTGTTGTCAGTTAAAACTCCTAGGGGAAGTATCATTGCAACAAAGTTTTGTGAATCAGTCCCCATTAGAGCACATAAATGTTCATTATCAGTTGATCTCATCGTTATACCTATGATTGAGTTTGATATAATCCTCGGTATGGATTGGTTTTCGGACCACGATGCGAATATTTTTTGTAAGAAGAAGGATGTTATGATTTTTGATGATGATGATAAAGAATACCTTATCTTTAGAGAAGAATCATCACCACCTAATTCTTATCAAGATCCACCCCCAGTAGCTCAACTAAATTCAATTATTGGGGAGGAAGAGAATTAAATGACTGTGGGTGAGGAAAGGAATGTTCAAATAGAGTATGTACCTACTGTGAAAAAATATGTAGATGTGTTTCCAGAAGATTTACCTGGACATCCTCCAGAACGAGAAGTTGAGTTTTCCATTGATTTAATTCCTGGATCAAGGCCTATATCGAAGACCCCTTATAGAATGGCCACTGTAGAATTAGTTGATCTAAATAAAAAACTACAGTAATTGAGTAATAAGGGATTTATTCTCCCTAGTGTATCTCCATGGGGATCCCTTGTTCTTTTTGTTAAAAAGAAAGATGGATCTATGAAGTTATGTATCGACTATAGGGAGATCAATGCTTTAACAATAAATAAAAAGTATCACCTACCTCGCATTGATGATTTATTTTACCAACTGCATGGTGCTCAATACTTTTCAAAGATTGACCTTCAATCTGGATACCATCAGTTGTGCATGAAGAAGGAAGACACTCCGAAGACAGCATTTCGAACAAGGTACGAGCATTATGAGTTTATGGTAATTCCTTTTGGGCTGACTAATGCACCCTCAGTATTCATGGATCTAATCACTAGAGTTTTCAAGGAATATCTCGATGATTTTGTGGTGGTATTTATTTATGATATCTTGGTATACTCCAAAATCTATGAAGATCATGAAAATCACATGCACATTGTCCTGAAGACTCTGAGAAGACATGAATTATATGGGATGTTTAGAAAGTGTGAATTCTGGCTTCAGGAGATTTCTTTTCTTGGACATATTATCTCTAAAGATGGAATCTCTGTTGATCCTTCTAAGACCAAGACAATCCAAGAATGGCCAGCACCTACGAGTATAACTGAGGTACGCAGTTTTATTGGTTTAGGAGGTTATTATCGACGTTTCGTCCATAATTCTTCCCGATTGGCTTTCCCATTAACAAAGCTCACACGTAAGGGGGTTAAATTTGTTTGGACAAAAGAGTGTGAAGAATTTTTTGAAGAACTGGAGAGAAGAGTAGTCAATGATCCTATATTAACTCTACCATCGGGGAATGATGGGTTCGTTATTTATAGTGATGCATCGATGAAAGGACTAGGTTGTGTCGTTATGCATTGTCACGACCCGTCCTCGGGGCCCGTGCCCTGACTACCCCAAGCCCGCCTTCCATAGGTCATGGGCTGGCGGCTAGCACCAAGGCGTAAATCCCAGTAAAAGGGAAGGCATTGCCTTTGTAAAGTAAACAAGTACCTCAGAGTAAGCAAGCGGAAAAAGTAAACACTAAATAAAAACAGAGTACAACTGCATGTGCGGAAAGTAAGTGGGCCAGAATACAAACCCAAACTGAAAGTAAAGTACAACTCGAAAAGGGAAAACAACAACTGAAAATTAAAAGCCGCTACGCCGAGCTGTCCACAGGAAATCCCACCTGAAGGGTGGGTACATATAGCTCCACTGCTCCTCGGGTCCCGTCGTCCGCTCCGAGTACGTCCCGCCCAGTGGTCCTCCTCCAGGTACCATCCTGCTCTGCAAGCCTCAACCACGATCAACAATGTCCGTCTTCTGCAACCAACACAACGTAGTGCGGGCATAGCCCGTGAAGGGGTGAGAATAAGCTACTCTGTAGGGACCCCGAGACCCCCGAAGGTCTCCCAAAATCCACAAAGGATAAACAACAAAGGAAAGATACAAACACGAAGTAACAACCGACACTGCTTAGGTATATTCCCATACATATACCTAAGTCAACAATTCCAACGCGTTCCAACCACAAAGCCCAAGTACATCCCAGTCCACACAGGAAAGAAAATCATATTCCATACAGGAAAGAAAAAATAGGTTTCAGCTCACACAGGTATATATCATCGAAAAGGTGAAAGAGATTATCAGATATAGTTACTGAATCATCTAAGCTGGGACCCACATAGGATACAAGACCAGCACAGCTAGGACCCACATAGGATACAAGACCAACTGTCTTCATTGATTCATCTATACTGGGACTGACATAGGATACAAGACCAGTATTGAATCATCTAAGATGGGACCCACATAGGATACAAGACCAGCACAGCTAGGACCCACATAGGATACAAGACCAGCTGTCTTCATTGATTCATCTATACTGGGACCCACATAGGATACATGACCAGTATTGAATCATCTAAGCTGGGACCCACATAGGATACAAGACCAGCACAGCTAGGACCCACATAGGATACAAGACCAGCTGTCTTCATTGATTCATCTATACTGGGACCCACATAGGATACAAGACCAGTATTGAATCATATAAGCTGGGACTCACATAGGATACAAGACCAGCACACCTAGGACCCACATAGGATACAAGACCAGCTGTCTTCATTGATTCATCTATACTGGGACCCACATAGGATACAAGACCAGTACTGAATCATCTAAGCTGCCAGATCCACAAAGGATCGATAGGTACTAATCCCCGCAAAGGCCCACACAGGATCTGTAGCACTGACCCACGTAGGATCGTTGTGTGTTGTAGTCATCGTCGTCGAATCCACTGAGGATCTCTGCACAGTCGTCGTCGAAGTCGCAGTCGCAGCCAGCACTAGGGTTCTCGTACATAGCATGCTCGTTCGGGAGGGTCCGCTCCACAAGCCAAGAGGCTGATACATCAACTGTCACATAGTCCGAAGTTGATGTATCCAAAAGTTCCGTATCGTCAACAGGAACTCAACGCAACAGACGGCGCGTCAATCGGACGCCCGGTCTAAGAGTTATTGGCTTTTTCGTTCCAGGGGCCCGGTTGGTTTTTAAGGCAAAACCAACCCGACCGTACTCCATCTACATCCAAACCCCGGGCGGAGTATGCCAAAAGATCTGTCTCACTAAGAGGAACTCAATAAAGTCGACGACACGTCAATCGGACGTCCGGAGTCCAAGATATGAGTGTTTCCGCTCCGAGGGCCCGGTTGGATTCGTGTACGAACCAACCCCACCGAACTCAAAGTATTCCGAAACCTTGAGTGCGATATACCAAAACGACCGTCTTGTTCCAAGGATCGCTATGAAACTGACGGCGCATCAATCAGAGGTCTACAGCTCAAGATATGGGCATTTGACCGAAAGTGGTCCGAAAATGGGGGGTCTGGGCCCGGGCCGACCCGGCCCGACCCCCCTAGGTCGGCCAGAACCGGGTCCACCCGAACCGGGTCGACCCGACCCGGCTGGGTCCGGCCCGGCCGGGCGCTCGCCGCGGAGCGGCGGGGGTGCCCCCCCCCCTTTCGCCGCTGATTGACGCCGGCGACAAGCGCTGCCGGCAACTTCTGGCGGCGCGCCGCCCCCGCCTTCTACGGACCACCGGACGCGCTTCGGTGGTCTTTTTCCCCTGCCATCTCCGCCTATGGTCCCCCCGAGACCCCACCTTCACTGTGAAGGAATTCAAACGCCAAAACGTCCTGCTTCGTCGTCACCCGTCAAACCGCCCGTCAAAACGAAAAGTGTCATCATTGTAGTTTTCCAGCGCGACCCGATGCGCGCGCCCCTTCGCCGTGGCCCGACTCCGACCGCGGTTCTTTGGTTTTCTTCGACACGGTGCGACGGCGCCGCGTTCTTAAACTTCCTTCCACGACGTGGCGCGACGGCACCGCTCATATCCTTCCGCATGAAACTGCGTGGTGCGACGGCACCACGCCTTACCGTACCAACCACAAAGGAACCATCACGAAATTAAGGAGGAGGGTCGGCTGTGTTTGTGCGGTCCGACCCCCTCGCGTTATTCGATAACAAATGGTTTAAATCCACGAAGATCATCATGTTGGTATTCACGAATCAAATAAATAAATAAAACCCCTACATCGATCCACATGTACGAACGATCCACGGATCAACCTAGAATTGGTTGGTCCGCGCTCGTCGTTCTTTTCTCAAAAGGTATGAGAATACCAAAACAAAATCCCAACCCGCAAAATAATCTTCGTGGATAAAATTAATGTTTATTTGATCCACGTTCTTTGATTTAGAAGGAAGTAGCATGGGGTTCATTAATATTTCATAAACAATTCCCTACCTCGGTTCAGGAACGGTGCACGTCAATTGAGCCGCGGAAGACGAGCGTCGCGGAGGTCGGGCGTTGCAGAAAATGAACGTCAATTCCGTTGTCATCGAGGTGTGTTCGAAGAGGAAATGTCATTGGAAGAAGACGTTGCGTTCTTCGGCGGATATGTTCTTCGTTGAAGAATGGTGTTCTTCGTGTTCTTCGTCGAGGTTGAAGAAGAAGAAGACTTTACGCTTCCCAAACCTCTCAAAGTGACAAAAACTCTAACAAAAATAAAATAAGACCAAGTCTTAATTTTATTAACACATCCTCACCATTTGAATTTCAAGAGTTTGAAATTCAATAACCACACACAACTCACCTCATTAAACTTATTACATTTAAGTCATAAGTTATAACTTAAGTTAACAAAATTAAAGTGGGAGTTGAGGGGGGTTAGAGGATATGAAGGGGTGGGGTTCATGTGGGCCACACCACCCTCATAACCTCCCAAGGGAGGTTGGGTGGTTACCCAACTTCCATCAAGAACTAACACTTAGAGTAAAAATAATAATAATTGTAGAGTAATTATAAAATAAACTTCCACAATTTTTATCGTCAACACTCGTGTAAACGCATCTCCGGATCAGGAGTTCCTAAGAAATTATCGGCGTTGCGGTTCCATCGGTGCCCTCGGAATTTGATTCCGGGCACCGGTTCAAAAGATAGAAAAACCCTCTCATTCGTTCACTGAACGTACCCGAGCTAAACATTGGAAATTAATTCCGGGCACAACGGGCCTCGGAATCAGGCACCATCAGAAACTGCGTTCTTGTAAAATTCCAAAGAAAATTAAGAAAAAAATTTCCTTGAAATTTCCGGGTCTTTACATTACTCCCACCATATGCCTTTATGTCCCCATAAAGCTTCAACTCAAACCAGGGTCACAAAAGTGGTACAGAGAACGCATCATGAGCCTTCCGCTCTTATGTGCTCACCTAGAGGTTTCCGTGCTGCCTACGAAAATGCACAAGAGGAATCGACCGTCCTCATAGGACCTGCTCCCGTTGATCCTCAGTCCCCACTGGAACCTCCGTGCATGATGCCCTATCATCGATGTCCAACTCCCTGAGGTCGATGATGTGTGAAGCATCAAGCATGTATCTCCTTAGTTGAGATACGTGGAATACGTCGTGCACCTAGTGCAACTGAGGTGGATGGGTCAAGCGGTAAACCACCTCGTCTACCCAGCTGAGGACCTAGAGAGGTCCGTTGAACCTTGGAGATAACTTTCTGCCTTGGCCACATCTCCGTAAACCTCGTCGAGGTGAGACCCGTATAAGGACGTGATCGTTATCCTCGAACTCCAGAGGTTTCCAATTCCTGTTAGAACTGGAACTCAAACGACTGCTGCCATGAGGGTAAGGTTGGCCGACTCAAGAGTGATCGGTCGCACCCTCCCGTGCATGAGTTTAACTTGTGCTGCCCAGGGTTTCCTTTTCTCCGACCAAGGAAAAACCCATCCCGATGCTTTCCTAATACCGTCAATTTGAGTATGAACAGTGATTGCCAAATCCATACTCAAACTAACGGCGTAAGGCCTCGACGCTGTCACCAAGAGGTCCCAACTGAGACTCTCGCCTCAAGGGTCAGATCACACCGTCGGCATAAGTGTGACTATAGAGTCTCCTCCCAAAGGTATCTCCAGACGTGAGGGTCAAGTCAACGGCTTAACCGGAAACTGTAGGTCTGGGACTAGATTCGTGGAAGGAAGGGATGATTCGTATCGATGTATGTGGCTACGACAGCTAGTAAAAGACAAGTCCGCACTTCAAATCATCCTTAGAGCCCTTTTTTGGTAATACTCCATGACCGCAACCAGCTAATCTCTTCCCCTGCTCTCCAACTCCCTGAGTCTAGTGGGGACTACAAAGGCAGGTGATGCTAACATGTTGAAAAGTACACCACCACAAGATGCTCTCCTAGCTCTGCCTCCATGTCTGCTGCTCTGTAGATTCATCTTTCCTTAACATTTCCTCTACATGAATCATTTTACACGCCCAAGTCTCCGAGACTGGCATCAGTTTCCAGCTTTCCAAACTTTTAACATTCTCTGGCTGTATTCGATCAGCAAAGAATTCTCAACCACAAAGGTTCCTTCTAGCACCCTAGCCTAAGTAGGAATGCATAGAGAAAAGGAGCTGGCTCGGAAGACCTTAAACAAACCACGCTCAATGGTCCGAGCTCTATCGCACTGATCGAAACGCATTCATAGAGTACCCGGTATGTTCGGTACGCCTCGAAAATTCTCAGCTATAAACACGTTGTCCTGCCGAAACTGTATAAGCTCAAGGAAACTCTCGAACACCTCCTCAAGCTTGTCCTCAGACGCCTATGAGTCATGTTCGCCTCGGAACTTGAGGGTATCTGAAGTTAGAAAACATGTTAGGCAGTAAGCTTACACGTGTCACCTACCGGTACCACCGGTTGTAACTGCTGACCAACAGGTAGTGATGTATAGCTGACACACTACCCAAAGGCACTATCTCAGGCATTGGTCCACGTACCGAAGCCTCATCACTATGCAGACCATCCTCATGGTCATTCACTGGAAAACACTAGTGGCAAAGTCCTCCATCCACTCTACTGATGTATCAGCTAGGCGGAAAACTCTAGCAATCGCCTCCAGCCACTGCTCTGCTGTCTGGGAATCTATCTCGCCTCGTAACCTCAGAGGCCTCTACTGCTGGAACTTGTGCAACGCGCTCTACCAGCGTGCACAGTTTGCTAGTATAGCTGTTGGCATCTGCTGCCCAATAGGTGGTTGTGTTGCTGGTACACCACCAGAGGGTGCCAACATAGTAAAAAGGGCCCTGCAATAGAGCCTCGTCGCTCGGTGAGCCGTCATCGAGTACTCTCTCGGAACTCCAACTGACAGTCTGCGTGGAGACATCCTGAATAGATGCGACATGGTCAACATCTTATACCTAGTGAGCTGACACAAGTAATCACAAAGAAAACTTTAAACACACATGCAATCAATGTTTTCGTGCATTAAGTCAGAAATCAGAAGTCATGGTCCTGGTGTACGGATATGTCGGCCGCCGCACCAACACTGGACTCCCTGAACTGATAACCACACTCAATACGCTTAACACTATTGCATCACATAGAATAAATATCAGAGTCTGCGGTAGAACCGAACTCCTCTGATACCAATTAGTCACGACCCGTCCTTGGGGCTCGTGCTGTGACTACCCCAAGCCCGCCTTCCATAGGCCAGGGGCTGGCGACTAGCACCAAGGCATAAATCCTGGTAAAGGGGAAGGCATTGCCTTTGTAAAGTAAACAACCACCTCAGAGTAAGAAAGCAGAAAAAGTAAACACTAAGTAAAAACAGATTACAACTGCATGTACGGAAAGTAAGTGGGCCTGAATACAAACCCAAACTGAAAGTAAAGTACAACTCGAAAAGGGAAAACATCAACTGAAAAGTAAAAGCCGCTACGCTGAGTTGTCCACAGGAAATCCCACCTGAAGGGTGGGTACAGATAGCTCCACTACTCCTCAGGTCCCACCGTCTGCTCCGAGTACGTCCCGCCCAGTGGTCCTCCTCCAGGTACCATCCTTCTCTACAAGCCTCAACCACGATCAACGTTGTCCGTCGTCTGCAACCAACACAACGTAGTGCGGGCATAGCCCAAGAAGAGGTGAGTATAAGCTACTCAGTAGGGACCCTGAGACCCCCGAAGGTCTCCCAAAATCCACAAAGGATAAACCACAAAGGAAAGATACAAACATGAAGTAACAACCGACACTACTTAGGTATATGCCCATACATATACCTAAGTCAACAAATCCAACACGTTTCAACCACAAAACCCAAGTACATCCTAGTCCACACAGGAAAGCAAATCATATTCCACACAGGAAAGCAAAAACAGGTTTTAGCTCACACAGGTTTACATTATCGAAAAGGTGAAATAGGTGATCAGATATAGTTACTGGATCATCTATGTTGGGACCCACATAGGATACAAGACCAGCACAGCTAGGACCCACATAGGATACAAGACCAGCTGTCTTCGTTGATTAACCTATACTGGGACCCACATAGGATACAAGACTAGTATTGGATCATCTATGTTGAGACCCACATAGGATACAAGACCAGCACAGCTAGGACCCACATAGGATACAAGACCAGCTGTCTTCATTGATTCATCTATACTAGGACCCACATAGGATACAAGACCAGTATTGAATCATCTAAGCTGGGACCCACATAGGATACAAGACCAGCACAGCTAGGACCCACATAGGATACAAGACCAGCTGTCTTCATTGATTCATCTATACTGGGACCCACATTGGATACAAGACCAGTATTGAATCATCTAAGCTGGGACCCACATAGGATACAAGACTAGCACAGCTAGGACCCACATAGGATACAAGACCAGCTGTCTCCATTGATTCATCTATACTAGGACCCACATAGGATACAACACTAGTACTAAATCATCTATGCTGCCAGATCCACAAAGGATCGATAGGTATTAATCCCCGCAAAGGCCCACACAGGATCGGACCCACACAGGATCTGTAGCACTGACCCCCCATAGGATCGCTGTGTGCTATAGTCTTCGTCGTCGAATCCACTGAGGATCTCTGCACAGTCGTCGTCGAAGTCGCAGTTGCAGCCAGCACTAGGGTTCCCGCACACAGCAAGCTCGTTCGGGAGGGTCCGCTCCACGAGCCGAGGGTCTGATATATCAACTGTCACATAGTCCAAAGTTTATGTATCCAAAAGTTCCGTATCGTCAATAGGAACTCAACGCAACAGATGGCGCGTCAATCGGACGCCCGGTCTGAGAGTTATTGACTTTTTCGTTCCAGGGGGTAGTTTGGTTTTTAAGGCAAAACCAACCCGACCATACTCCACCTGCGTCCAAACCCTGGGTGGAGTATGCCAAATGATCCTTCTCACTAAGAGGAACTCGATCAAGTCGACGGCACGTCAATCGGACGTCCGGAGTTCAAGATATGAGCGTTTCCGCTCCGAGGGCCCGGTTGGTTTCATGTACGAACCAACCCGGCCGAACTCAAAACATTCTGAAACCTTGAGTACGATATACCGAAACGACCGTCTGATTCCAAGGATCGCTATGAAACTAACAGCGCGTCAATCGGAGGTCTACATCTCAAGATATGGGCATTTTACCAAAAGAGGTCTGAAAATGGGGGGTATGGGCCCGGGCCGACCCTCGACCCGGGTCCGACCCGGCTCGGCCCGGTCCGGTCCGGCCCGACCGGCCGGCCGCGGTCACCGCAGAGCGGCGGGGGTGCCCCCCCCCCCCCCTTCGCCGCTGATTGACGCCAGCGGCAACTTCTGGAAGCGCGTCGCCGCCGCCTTCCGTGGACCACCGGACGCACTCCGGTGGTCCGTTTCCCCTACCGTCTCCGCCTATGGTCCCCCTGGGACCCCACCTTTAATACGAAGATATTCAAACGCCAAAACGGCCTACTTCGTCATCGCCCATCAAACCGCACGTCAAAACGAAAAGCGCCGTCTTTTTATTTTTCCAGCGCGACCCGATGGCGTCGCGCCCCTTCGCCACGGCCTGACTCCGACCGCGGTTCTTTGGTTTTCTTCGACGCGGAGTGACGACGTCGCGTTCTTAAACTGCCTTCCATGGCGCGGCGCGACGGCGCCGCGCAGATCCTTCCACATGAAACCGTGTGGTGCGACGGCACCACGCCTTCCCGTACCAACCACAAAGGAACCATCACGAAATTAAGGAGGAGGGTCGGTCGTGTTTGTGCGGTCCGACCCCCTCGCGTTATTCGATAACAAATGCTTTAAATCCAAGAAGATCATCAAGTTGGTATTCACGAATCAAATAAATAAATAAAACCCCTACATTGATCCACATGTATGAAGGATCCTTGGATCAACCCAGAATTGGTTGGTCCGCGCTCGTCGTTCTTTTCTCAAATGGTATGAGAATACCAAAATAAAATCCCAACCCGCAACATAATCTTCGCGGATCAAATTAATATTTATTTGATCCGCGTTCTTTGATTTAGAAGGAAGTAGCAGGGGGTTTATTAATATTTCATAAACAATTCCCTACCTCGGTTCAGGAACGATGCACGTCAATTGAGCCGCGGAAGACAAGCATCGCGGAGGTCGGGCGTCGTGGAAAACGAACGTCGATTCCGTTGTCATCGAGGTGCATTCGAAGAGGAAACGTCATTGGAAGAAGACGTCGCCTTCTTCGGCGGAGATGTTCTTCGTTGAAGAATGGTGTTCTTCGTGTTCTTCGTCGAGGTTGAAGAAGAAGAAGACTTCACGCTTCCCAAACCTCTCAAAGTGACAAAAACTCTAACAAAAATAAAATAAGACCAAGTCTTATGTTTATCAACACATCCACACCATTTGAATTTAAAGAGTTTGAAATTAAATAACCACACACAACTCACCTCATTAAAATTATTACATTTAAGTCATAAGTTATAACTTAAGTTAACAAAATTAAAGTGGGAGTTGAGGGGGGTTAGAAGATATGAAGGGGTGGGGTTCGTGTGGGCCCCACCACCCTCATAACCTCCCAAGGGAGGTTGGGTGGTTACCCAACTTCCATCAAGAACTAACACGTAGGGTAAAAATAATAAAAATTGTAGAGTAATTATAAAATAAACTTCCACAAATTTTATCATCAACACTCGTGAAAACGCCACTCCAGATCAGGAGTTCCTAAGCAATTATCGGCACTGCGGTTCCATCGGTGCCCTCAGAATTCAATTCCGGGCACCAGTTCAAAAGTTATAAAAACCCGCTCGTTCGTTCACTGAACGTACCCGAGCTAAACTTAGAAAATTAATTCCGGGCACACCGGGCGTCGGAATCAAGCGCCGTTAGAAACTGCGTTCTTGTAAAATTCCAAAGAAAATTAAGACAAAAATTTCCTTGAAATTTCTGGGTCTTTACATGCATAATGATAGGGTTATTGCCTATGCATCACAATAGTTGAAAAATAATGACCAAAACTATCCTACTCATGATCTGGAGTTAGCAGCAGTGATCGTTTCTTTGAAAATACGGAGACACTACCTCTATGGTGAAAAATGTGTGATTTATACTGATCATAAGAGTTTGAAGTATATTTTATCACAAAAATAACTCAACATGAGGCAAATGATATGGCTTTAATTACTCATGGATTATGATTGTACGATACACTACCACCCGGGGAAGGAAAATAAGGTGGAAGATGCTTTGAGTAGAAAAGATCATGGAGTTTTGAACAATATGAGAATTGAAAGGGATCCAATTTTGATGGATCTAGTGAAGATGGACATGGGAATAACTATGGAAGGTGAAACATCAGTACTTTTTCCAATGGTTTCCAAACCATCTCTACTAGAAAGGATTAAGAGTTCTCAGAACGATGATGGAGAATTTCAAAAGATGATTAAAGCTGTGAATGATGGGAGATTGAGAGACTTTGTGTATGAAGAAGGAATTTAGAAATTTGGGATGAGACTTTGTGTACTCGATATACCTGATTTAAAAAGGGAATTGTTAGATGATGCTCATAGTTATAATTTCTCTATACAACCTGGGATCACCAAAATGTATAGAGGTTTATATGAACATTTTTGGTTGTAAAACATGAAGAGGGAGATTGCTGATTTGGTGTCAAGATGTATGGTTTTTTAAAAAGTGAAAGCTGGAAGGCAACAACCTGGAGGAGTCATGAAAACTCTTCCCATAACTGAGTGGAAATGGCATAATATCACTGTGAACTTTGTCATGGGACTACAAAATAATCCTATAAGGAACGATGCAATATGGGTAGTTGTTGATCGTCTTACCAAGTCAGAACATTTTCTTGCTATAAGGTAAGATTTACCACTTGAACATCTAGAAAGACTATATATTAATGAAGTTGTGAGACTTCATGGAGTACCACTATCGATTGTTTCCGATCGAGATCCCCGTTTTACTTTGACATTCTGGAAGAGTCTTCAGAAGGCCTTGGATACTGAACTTCATTTGAGCACAGCTTACCACCCTTAAACAGATGGAAAATCATAACAGACTATTCAAACCTTAGAAGACATGTTGAGATCTTTCTCACTTGACTTTCAGGGTATGTGGGATCAATATTTACCCCTGGTAGAATTTTCCTATAACAATAGCTTCCATTCAAGTATTCGGATGGCACCATATGAAGAATTATACGGAAAGAGATTTCACACACCAGCCGGCTGGGATGAAGTTGGTGAAAGAAAACTTGTAGGCCGAGAACTGGTGGAGGAAATGATGGAAAATGTGAAGGCAATCCAAAACCACATCAAAGAATCTCAAAGTAGGCAGAAGAGATATGCTGACAACCGAAGAAAGGATTTGGAATTTCATGTGGGAGATCATGTTTTCTTGAATGTATCTCTATATAAGGGAGTTATACATTTTGGAAAGAAAAGTAAATTGAGTCCCATGTACATCGGTCCTTTTGAAATTCTAGAATGAATTGGGGTTGTAGCTTACCATTTGGCAATGCTGCCAAATCTCTCCAAAGTTCACGATGTGTTCCACGTATCACTGTAGAGAAAATACATGCCTTACCCAATGCATGTACTCACCTATGAGGAATTAGAACTGGAAGCCGATATGTCTTATTGTGAAGAGCCCATCAAGATTCTTGATACAAGAGAACAAGTGCTGAGAAACCGGACAACTCGTTTGGTAAAAGTTCTATGGAGAAACCATAAGATGGAAGAGGCAACGTGGGAACCCGAGGAACTTATGATGAAGAACCACCCAAGTCTTTTTCTGCAATAATATTCTTGAAATTTCGAGGTTGAAATTATTTGAAGGAGGGTAGAATGTAACACCCCAAGCTTCCATGGTACGCATCTCTTTGAATAATACAGTAGTGTGTGTTTTACGCAACTTTGAGTTCTAACACACACCACAACCAATTAAACTAGCTGTTATGAATAGTAATACCCACTTTTTGAAATTTTATAAATTTTATCTCTCAAAATTGACTTCATTTTTGGATTCGGAATATCAAAATTATCCTAGGGTAAAATTTTGGAACTTTTCGGATAACATTTATATTTTTATGAATAGTGAAAATTACTAAATTTTAATTAAAAACAACTTTTTTAATCGAAATAATTAATAGTGATAAATTATGAATTTGTGTGGTTTTAAAGTATATTTAGAATATATTTTTACCATTTAATACAATTTTGGTCATTGGACATAATTTGACAATTAAACCGGACATGAACGAGTGTCAATCTTTTAATAGTTATTATCTCTTGAAAACACGTTTTATATTTTAACAACGGGAATTAATTTTAAATTAATTTCTGCCACTTATGTGTTTTGAATTTAGAAAAATGGATTCCATATTTGGAATCAGGATGTCCAAATTGTGTAAATAGGCTACTTTTATTTTTTGTCATTTTAAATAATTATTTCGGTAAATATTTTTTTTACCATGGTTAAAGGGTAAATCTGGTAGATATGGGTAAACAAATAAAATTATAATAATAATAAATTACCCTAAAACGTGTCCTATCCTTATTGGTTGATACATGTACGACCATGGACATCTTTGGGTCGATTTTGGGACCCCATGGAGCCACTTGTAAGTGATAATGACACTTTATATTAATTAAGTTAAAATAAATACAAAAATGACTTAAGCATATATCTTTTAGAAAAACAATTTTTACATAGGGTTATATATGATGGATTTTAGACTATAAATATTAATTAGGAATATATAAATATTTCGTACATAATGGTATTTTATTTATAATTTTTAGACATTTAATAATTAATATTATTTATGACACAATAATGATGCAATATTTTCCTTATTAATGAAAGAATCAAATAATTGGTATTATAATTGTTAAAATTAATATAATTTGAAAGTTTTGATGAAATACATTAATTTTATTGTTTAATATTACATTATAGGATTGATTAAATGAATTTGGATCGAATTAATAAAGTTTTTATGACTTTAACAAAAATCAATTATTGAATAGTGTCAAAATTCACATAAAAGGGTTTTTAAAAAACAATATTAAATTATTAATTGATATTAAATTCATAAAAATCTAAGGTTAGGCCAATAGACTTATATAATGATAGTTTTATCATTAATGGACCACTTGGGGGGTCTCTTGGATATATATAGTATGTTTATTAACTATATAATATAAAAATACAAAGTGACACGGTAAATGTTAAACTAATTAAATAAGAGTTAAAACTAAAATATAAGGTTAATATAGTGACCCAAACCTATCTAAAAGCTACTAGTTGAGTGATTTTAGAACTATCCCCACCTTAACCTTTAAATAATCCACTTTGGAGCCATTAGAAACCGAATATGATTTTATTATAAAATAATATATCTAGCTTTTCCAAAGGTGCCCCTCACACCTCTTATAAAAGGGTACTCCACATTCTCACTAATTCACACATTAAAAGCATTTTGGTTCGGCCAAAACCTGCCCAAAAACTCTCTCAACCTCCCCCACTTCAACCTAGTGGCCTTATTTTGATCATAATGCCAAGCTATGTAGCCCTTTTGATCAAATCAGAAAGAAGAACCCGAAGAAGAGGTAATGTTTTCACCACCCTCTTTCAAGTTCCTTTCTTCTTCAACTTCTTCATTATTTGTTATTCCCATTATAGAATAATAACTCCAGTATATTATATATACTGTGATGTTATTATAAATATTGTACAACAATATTCAGTATTCTATCCATCCTTTTAATGACATGTCACCATACGTGCGTACGTACGACTTACCGTCTCCACATCGTGGTGTAATTGTTATTCAATAAATTATTATTTGTATGGGTATAATAATGATTAGTAATTCATGTAAATAATAAATATAACATTATAATGATTATGTATATATGATATACCATCCAATTATATATTATTTTAATATCAACAGAATGATATTGTCGCTCGTGCGTACGTACGGACTACCGTCTCCACGAACGCGATGAGATTCATTCTCCATCGTATCCATTCATGTATAATTATCATTTGATGATTAAAAATAATTTTTAAGGACTTGAAATCATTTTGGATATGAATAAGATACAACCTATCCATAACAAACATGGCTTATGTAACAAAAGATATAGGAGTAAGTTAACACCCGAAACGACGACAATACTAAGATATTATTAACAAAGAAATGTTAAAAGATCATATATGATATCATATTAATGTATATAATTCTTGTATAATTTAATAAATATTATTTCACCATTATATAGGACGTTAACCTACCCCCAACCAAGGAAAAGTACAAGGTAAGGGTTTATTTCTCAATCTCTTCATTATCCGAGGTTGTTTATACGTAATAATCTACTGGGACTTCTTTATCATCCACATCCATGTTTCTTAAAAATGTATTTCAAAACATCTTTACTATTTACTAGAATATGGTTTAATTTCATTTATACCCTTGTTTGACTTTTTATAAGAGGTTTATAATGGAATCTTTCCGTCGTTTTCCCAACAAGGTCTTTTTAAACCTTTTCGACAGAATTAAGGTAAGAATGTCATTTTTTTAAATTTATATGGCGGGTGCGGCTATATTCTGCCGTTATAAAATCTTCAACGCTTCCCTTAAAACCTTATAAGAAAATTTTCAATGTAAATGTTTTATTTTATAATTATGTAACTTTTAAATGAATTCAAAAAAAGAGATATTTCTATCAAACAGTTTTTATTTCATCTATGTTAACATCCTTTGATGGATTTTAAGCTTATTTGAAGTTGATTTATTATGATACAAAACTTATAAATTGTATTGAAGGTTTTGTGATATGTTTGACTTCGGATGTGTTATTTTGATAACATTCTTGGTTTATGGATGAAGTATTTACATTTCGTATGCTGGTTTTAATATGAATTTTTATGTTATGTTTAAACCCTTTCATGTGGGAATGCATTGGACTTAATAAGTGATGGGTGGAGCCCGCTATAGCTCCTCGATGTATCAGTAGGTCTCATGAGACAAACTATTCTCTTGGAACAAGGCCTTGAAAAAATATTATTTGTAGTCGTGGCACGAGGCCTTGACTATGTGGTTATGATAGTCTGGCATTATGCATTACATCATTATGAAAGTGGTTATTTATATTGCATGTGATTATTAAACTAGTAGAATATCCATGTGAATAAGTATATGGAATTATTTCATTTTATTTATGCCATATTATGCTGATGTTCATGTTTCAAAAGGCTTTGGTTTTAGTTAAAAATTTCCTTAAATGTTTATGCTTATTTATGAAGGATTCTGCAATATTTTTATCCTTACTGTGCATTTGAGATCACCCCTTTCTATGTTTTATTTTTCCCAGGATGTGAAGATGTATTTTATGAATGACCTGTAGGGATAGTATGAGGGGATAAGAGTGTGGACTATGGAGACTATATTGTTGTAGTTTTCATTTTATGATGTAATGTAAAAATTATAAATGTATCTAGTTATTCCAAGGCTACTAACCTAATCGGTCTTTCGAGGCTTGATCTTTCTTGTGATCATGCCAATGTTATGTAATAATGCACAGACTCTGGGTAACTGGGGTCCGGGCATTACATTTATCATTAGTTTCACGTTAGACCATCTAATATACCTCCTAAAGAATTTCAGATAAGGGATGATCTATAAAAGTATTTTGTTATGTCGTTCAGTCTCACGAACATGCCGGATGTTTTTTTGGCACTAATGAACCAAGTGTTCCAACCTTACATGGATTCATTTGTTGTAGTCTTTGTGGATGATATCTTGGTGTACCCACACACTCAACACAATCATGCTATCCATCATGATATCATACTGAGTATATTGAGAGACCATAATTTATATGATAAGATCTCAAAATTCCACATTTGGATGGACCAAATTCACATACTAGGTCCTATTATCTTGGAGATAAGTGTATCAATGGCCCTAGATAAAGTGAGAGCAGTGGTTTCTTAGGATAAGGTGATGAAATTATTTGAGTTACAATTTTTTTAAGGATTTTGGGTTACTACAGTCACATTATACAAGACTTTCCATTCCTTGAAGCGCCACTGATGGTCCTAACTAATAAGTTTCCAATGTACCTATGGATATATTCTTGTGATTCAGCCTTTATAAAGCTAGAAAAGATATTAACTTCATCACTGATACTGATTTTTCTAGATCTTGTTAAGAGTTACACCATTTAATATGATTCATCAGGTATAGGTATGGGAGTAGTTCTTATGCATGGGGAAGGAGTCCTTGCATATGGGTCTTGACAGTTGATGCCACATTAGAAGAATTACCTAATGCGCGATCTCAAGCTGGCTGCAGTTGTGCATGCCTTACACTTTTAGAGACATTGTCTTTTGGGAGGGAATTTTTTGGTATACACTAACCACAAAAGCATCAAATATATTTTTACTCAGCGTGATATGAATTTGAGATAGTGAAGGTTGGTTGAGTACCATCAGTCTTTTGACATTTATCATTCCTACATGCCTGGGAATTGAAATTTAGTGGCTAATGTGTTGAGCAGGAGGACTCAGATTTAGGTAGTTCAGGAGGCCATTAGTGAGTGGAAGCTTATGGAGTTGTTCTCTGAGATGCATTTAGAGGTGCACGACAAGTAAGGGAAGACATTTCATTACTCTATATCAGTTACCTCTACTCTACTAGATGGAGTGAGAATGAGGCAGCTATCAGAATTCAAAGGCATAGTATAGAGGGACTGCGTGTCAAGTGAGGACCCTACTCATATGTGGATTGTATGTGAGGATGTGTTTTTGCATTTTCATGGGTGTGTATGGGTGTCTACATACAAAAGTGAGGAGATTTTGGGAGATTTTGGTGCCTTAGCATGGGCAGTTCATTCTGGTGTCACCATGATTTATCGATATTTGCTTCATCAATATAGGTGTCCAGTTATGAAGATGGATGTTGCTAGTTTTGTTAGGATATGTTCCGCATATCAAAAAATGAAGTTGGAACATCTGCAATCTGCATGTCTTTTACAGTAGTTACCCATTCCCGAATGGATGTGGAATGATGTCGCGATGGATTTTGTGACATGTTTATTGAGGTCTCATCGAGGGAATGATACAATTTGGGATGTTGTTGAAAAGGATAACAAAAGTTTCACATTTTCTAATGATCAATGAAACTTTCAGTGTTTATGATCATGGAAAGTTGTACATATAATATATTGTAAGTTTTCATGGTGTTACGAACTCTATCATTTTAGACAAGGAAGCTCGGTTTAATTATCATGTCTCTAAGGGACTACATAGGTCATTGGGTACATATGTACTTTTGAGTATAGCTTACCATCCTCAGATAGAAGGCCAGTCCGACCACATGATTCAGGGTTTAGAGTACATTCTTTGAGAATTCATTCTAGATTTTGGGGGCTCATGGGAGACACACATACCACTAGTGGAGTATTCCTACAATAATAGTTTTTAGGAATTGATTTATAAGGAACCGTATGAGGCTTTTTACAGTTTTCTATGTTGACCACCCCCATGTTTTTTGTTATAAGGATAGGCTATGATGGGACCTAATCTTGTCCTGGAGAACACTAAGAAGGTGGAGTTGATTCATAATAGGATTTATACTACACAGTCTATGATGAAATCTTATGTTGATCAATGGGGATGACCCCTGGAGTTTGAGGTCGGAGATCAGGTTATCTTACATGTCAAACTGAGGTTTGGAAACAACAAGATTATGAGATAGGGAAAGATTTCACCCAGATACATTGGGTCGTTTGAGGTTTTGGAGAGAGGCGGGCCGGTTTCCTATCAGTTGCAGTTACCTCATTGGTATCAAGTTATGCATGATGTCTTTCATGTTTCTCAGCTACGGTATATCTTTTCGGACACTTATTATGTTTTTCAACCCAAGGAGGTTTAGTTGGATGGGGATTCATCCTTTTATGAGCACCCTATATAGATAGTGGATCGCAATACGATGGTTTACCATGGCTGGTATGTTCCTCTGGTATGGGTGCTATGGAGGCATGGGTGAGTACAGGATGAGACATGGGAGAGCGGAACTGATGTACGATTCTAGTGGCCATAGTTGTTCAAAGTTTCTTCTTCATCCCCCTTTGAAGGGAAATTTAGGGATTCATTTCTTTAAGGGGGATGTTTGTATGAACCCAGATCTTATTTTTAGGTATGAATCTTTATTTAAACTTGTTTTTTTTTTGAAAAAGGATGAAATGAAAATTTTATAAGTGTACATAGTGTACTTATGAGTACACACTGTGTATTTGGGTAGAGCGCACAACCACATACTGACCGTGTAATGGGTATGTATATGGCTTTGTGGTGACCGGGAAGACTGCCTAATGTGGGGTCTGGTAAGGCTACTACATGACATCTAAATTAAATGAACACATCATGTACTTTTATTTATATTTGATAAATCCGAGTAGGGTCACATCTCATGTTGAGAACATATTACTTCGCACCTCGGTTCATACATGAGAGTGACAGAATAACAGTGACTTTCAAATCCTTCTGGTTTCTCCATCTGAGCTCTGATTGAGACATCATCAGGTGTGTTGGATTCTTCATGGTGAGTTCTCTTTTTCTCCATATCCTTTCTTCATGATTATTCTTCTCTCGAGAGTTATCCTGGTTTGATCTATTTTAAAAAAATTATAGATATATTCCATTCTAGGACGATTAAAGGGTCTAAGTTTAGGTATATCGATTATACGATATCAAGTTAGGTGGTTGTATATTTTATTGTTCGTATTTTGATTATATATACTAAAAGTTATGCATACCCATGTTTAGGGTTCTTCTTGATTGGGATATTAACCCTCTCATTTACCTTCTATGGTTTAACTGATTAAAAAGGGTTTATAGTATATGTGTAAGGTTATATTCCTTGTTTACTGGACACCCCATAGGTTTGTTTCCCTAGTTTGACTATTTATGGTTGTTTGGACTTGGTTTCCTATGAGGCATACCTTGTCTTCATGCCTTGAATTATTTAGGATGGGGTTGGTTGATAAGATTAATTGCATGTGTTATGCTTTTGAATGTTATCCATGTAGTATTTATAGATCACATGTTATACTTTGAGATCATATGGGAATTATATTTCTCATAAACTATGAGAGACTTGGACCAGGAAAACTGTGGGGATTTCCATGTTTAATTACATAGGACTGTGAGAGCCTTGGTGTAGACTTTGACCTAGGGGTATTCATTGTGAGAGCTACCCAGGAGGTTGTTTATGATTTAATTATGTTGACCCATAAGGTATTGACCATGATAGCTACCCAGAGGTCATTTATAATTATGTGATTCCATGTTGAGATAGGGGTATTGACTGTGAGAGCTGCCCATGTGGAAATTTTTCAATGATTGGTGATATGTTAAACCAAAGGTTTTAGATCGTGAGATCTTTCCCAGAGGGTTTTTTTGGATAATTGGATTATTTTGATGAGTCTATCGAGATAAAGCACAAGCTTGGACTCAGTCTTACTTGATTTTTTAGATGGTCTTCTGATACATCTATTTTGTTACAATTACAATGGGGGATACAAAGATTTGACTAGGTCTTGGGATATCATTATTCAATGGATTGAATAATTATTAAATGTAAATGAATGTAATTGAAAACTATAAGATTTATTACTTTTGAGTACTTCATAGTATGTAGATTCATTTCTTTATATTACCTGCTATATATATTCACGGACAGTTAGGAATATATCTTTTGGTATTTGCCTATTGGGATTCATCTCACAATCTGTTTGGGTCATGCTTTCACCCAAACATATTATATTGCCATAGTTTTATATATGGGAAATCACCCTTCCCCATCAGGTACTTGATTTCTGTTGGAGCTGGAGAGCATGGGACTAAGATGAGGCTGGTGAAGCTGTTAGAGTTTACTTGCTTTTATGTAAATATTTTTTTTTATTTTATTCTAGCATTGTGACTCATTTGGCTTCTTTACTAGAAACCTGTGAAATTCATCATATATATATATACATTGTGTCTTTTATTGGATTTATTATCCGTCTTTTGTTGTTTACTTCTGTTGTATATGTTACTGCTTCCGCTAATGTTTACGGTTTGTTTTCATTATGTTACTCTACCAATAATGGCATAGTTTCCCGACTATCAAACACAAGGCCCTCACTGTTAGTTAGAAACCTCTTGAATTTTGGGAAATCCTCTTGTGGTCATGTGTCTAACCGAGTATGGGGAACCTTTGGGTGGCACCTTGAACCGGGACATTACACTAATGTTTCTTGTGTGTACGACGGATTACCGCTTCACGAAGCGATGTGATTAATTATTCAATTACGCTTTACTTAGATGGTAATAATAATAAATTTAAAGAATATATTTGATTTATAGGGAATTATATAAATTATGTAAAATTAATACATCATACACTCTTTTACCCATTGTCCTGTTAAGGGAAGGATATCATCGCTCATGCATACGTACGGTTAACTGTCTCCACGAAACAACGTAACACATTTTTCATGCCCAATATTAAAGGATTTTTCTAGTAAATTATTTAATGTGTAAATATAATATTTATAAAATTATTATATTTATGTATATTATGGATTGGTTTTTATGTACAATAACTAGATCTTTCAGGAAAAACATGAATGAGAAAACAAGGCAATTAATACACAAAATAGTAAAAATAATGAAATATTATTAAAAATTGATTGGAAAATGTTATAAGAGGATAATATATGATATTATAAATATTAAAATAGTTCTTATATAAATTAATAACATAATTCAACCCATTATATAGTATGCTAAACCATGTTTAACTAAAGGAAATCATGAGGTAAGGGCCTTCGTCTCAATTTCCCTTCATTAGGGTATATTTAATTTTTATTCACCTAATTTAGTTTATATGATGTACATAGTGAAAATTTTATATATAATATCATGAATCCTTTATAATTCATGGTATTTTAATTTAAAATTTTAATTATTTCATCCATGTGTATTTTAAATGAATGCTACCAATTGATAAGGGATTTCGTCTCAATTTCCATTTTATTGAGGCATCTTTGTTAATATAAACCTATTTACATTTATTTACTGATTGTAATGATTTATTGATGTATTTAATATGAATAATTATTTATAAATTATTTTTACTTTTTAATTTAATGTTTTTTCATCAATGGGTTAAATTTTAAAAGTTACCATAAAATTAAAAATTACTAGAAATTCTCACTTTCTTTTAGGATTGTTAACTTTCTTTTAAAACAATCAATTTCTTGTGATCGTTTCTCATTGGAAAATACATTTATATTAAATATACATATTATTTTAGGTTCTATATTATTATTTTCTAAAATTTATACTAGTTTTACAAATGATTTTTACTTTGAAGGTTATTTGATAAATTGGAAATTTTTTGATAAATGTGCATCGCTTACTGAATACAGATATTAGATGATAATGAATATTTATTCATGAATTAAATATTTTATTTTATATATTAGGGATTCGTTGGAAATTTAGTTAAATGTGGTTATTAGTCATATATGGTCATTGATGTGTAAATAATTCTCATGATACAAATCTTTTGGCCAAATTAGATAGGTTTTTACCGAGTTGTTTTAAACTCTCTTTAAAAAGGCCTTAAAAATAGAAGTATTCATTATTCTTGATATCATAAAGATCAATAAATTAATTAATTACTTCATTTATAATTCATTTATTAGTATTATACATGATATTTTCATAATGAAATTATCTTTTAATTAATTTCTTTCTTAGATTATTGATTAAATGGCATGTTTCCTCAGTTATTTACCTTTCCATATTAATTATTCCTTATCTAATTTTGATACTAAATTTATTTATTAAATGTAATGTGTGTTTTTTAATTTACCTATCAATATTAATTATGATTTATTGATTAATAGTACATTCCATTGTTTATAGTCCTTACTGATCATTTGAGGGCAGCCTTATTTTTATCCTTTCCCCAAGAAATGAAGAACAATTCCTAGAATTATTTCTATAATGCCAGTTTTTTTCCATTACTATGATTTTTATTTTATTGAAATGTAAAATGGGTATCATTCATGTTTCATGTTCTCCAAAAATACTAAACCAATTGGTCCTTTATGATTTTATACCTTGTATCTAGGCTGATGTAATAAAGTATGAACCAGCTTTGGGTTATTGTAGTCTTGGTCATTGTAGTTTGTATTAGAGAATGGTTTGAAGAAACCATGGGAACTAGATTAAGGAAGAAAAATATTATGGAATATAATCTTATTATATTCATTGAGTATAATCATAGATAAACATACAAATTTTTTGGTAAGGAATATATTATTTCGTTTTTCTATAAATACATTCTTGTTTGGATACTATAAGTGGAGGTGGTTCTAGCATAGATGTACATAGGGGTAATAAATATAAAAAGCGTTCATTTTCCTTGACCTGATCATCAAGTGGTTCATGATAACAAGCCTTACAGTACATCTGGCTTGACACTCCTGGGGGATATACTTAGGATAACTTTCATTTTCTATACAAACCATTATAAAGGATTCGAAAACAAATATATCCAAAAAGAGACGAAGTTTATGATTCATGAGATTAACAATTAATAAATTCTTATATTTATTTCACGTGTTACATAATATTTAGTATTATACATTATGATTAAAAATTATTAATTTTATGATCTAATCCCATATATACCATTGTTTAGAAATTCATCCTAGAAGGATAAATGGTATCAAAACTCATGCCCATTATAGAGATTTCCAAGATGGGAAATAAAATAAAGCTAGTATTGGAACTAAGAATATCATGGACATATTTGGGAAGATTAATCAGGTTATAAAAAATAACCTTTCCTAAATGGTTCCACCAGTTGTTTTATATCATATTTATCCTATGTTGGATCACTTCATGTGGCATAATCCCCTATCACTTGGCGGGACTACTAATTTAGTGGTATAATATCAATCTATTATGTCTCTTGAGAAGATATATATGGAATTTATATGGGATAAAAAGGAATATTATCCACTAGTAAAATATTTTCTAAAAGGTTATGATAATCAGTTGTGGTCTATGATCCCTAATAATAGGGAAAATGAAGAAATAGAACACAAGGAATCAAAATTTTTTGAGGAGACATTCATTGAAAAATATTTCCCTCATGAGAAAAAAAATGAAATAAAGATAATGTTCCTTATCCTTTAATAAAGGATGAATAAATTGTTAAAATGTATGGGGATAACATTACAAGGAATCCTTGTATTTTATGGATTACATATGTAACATGGAGTGAAATATTAACCATTTCATTGAATGTATTAATCTAATTATTCGAAGTGCACTAGTCTCTCAAAGGTTACCATTCCTTGATGAAATATTTTTATATTACATAAAAATGGAGAAATAATTATATATGTCTTATATGTTTAACGTGAATCAAGAAAATAATAGTTTGAATTAGCACCATGAAAAATGTATTGCATCAAATAAGAAGAAGTGAATGAAGAAATTTCTATCTTGTGTGAGTTATGGAAGGAATAATTTTGGGAAATGATTGATGGTCTTGGGATATTTTTAAAATCAGGGAGATAAGAGTTATTTGGATAAAGAGTTCAATGAGTAAAAAAAATTATTTAGTGTTTCAAGTATTGGGATATGGGGAACTATGCAAACGAATTCCCCAAGAAACAAGGAAATCATCCAAAAAAGAAACCAATGGGAGAAGGCCAAGCTTATACGATCACTAAAGACAAGGTGGAAGTACCTACTGATGTCATGGATGAAACTATATTCATATATTAAAATTTACATAATTATTTATTTGTTTCAATATCCTTGAAATCTTTTATATATTCCAGTTTCTTTAAAATAATTAGATATTTCCATAAAACTTTAAAAGGGTGTTATTAGTAAAAACGTCTAATGGAAGTCTCACTATAACAAGGAATTACGATATAGTCCCTATTATAACATATAAATTATTTTTATTTGATGGCCTTATTATCATCATATAGTCTACCACAATATAATACTTGTTATAGACTCTCTTTCAAAGAATGACACAAAAATTTATTCAAATAATAAGGAAATTATTATTCAAGATGAAGATATAGAAATCAATGTCTTTAGAGAAAATGAATATTCACCTATGATTTTTCTAGATCAACCCAAGTAACTCTACAGAATGAGATTCCTAATTTAGAATAGAAAAAAAATTCTTAGGATGGAGAAAGTAATACTTAAATTGAGGATCTTCCAATTATATAGGAATATATTTATGTATTTCCAGAGAAATTACCTAGGCATCCCCAAGAGTGTGAAGATGAGTTTCCCATTGATTTAACCCATGATTCAAGACTAATATTAATGACTCCATATATAATAGATATTATGGAATTAATGTAGTTAAAGCTAGAGGTGTTTTTTGACAAGGGGTTTATTCTCTCTAGTGTTACACCATGGGGAACTCCTATTTTATTTGTTAAGAAGAATGATGGATCCAAAAGGTAGTGCCATTAGTATAGTGAAATTAATGGTATTATGATAATGAAAAAGAATCATCTCCTTGAATTGATAGCTTATTTGATCAACTTCACAGATCCCAATATTTTTCAACGATTTCAACTCATTCTAGGTAAGATTTAATTGTTAGTAAAGAGTAAATAAATTCCAATTATATATTTCTGAATAAGGTATAGACATTATGAGTTTACAAAAAAGCCTTTTTTATTGTCTAATATACCCATTGTAATTATAGATCTAATGAAAAGAGTATAATAAATATCATGATTCCCTTTTATGGTATTAATTTATGTTATATTTTTGTATTCTAAAATATTAGAGGACTATTAGAATAACATTTGGATCATTCATGACATTCTTAGAAGGAAGGGGTTATATGGTGAATTTATTTAGTGTGGTTTCTTGCTTCAAGAAATTTCTTTTCTTAGTTATAATATCTTGAAGAATGGAATATTGGTTGATCCTATGAAATTAAAGGCGGTTAAATAATTTCCAACGCCAATTAACATAAAAGAGTTATGTAGATTTATTTGTTTGGAAGATTACTAACACTGATTCATTTAGAATTTTTTCAGATTAGATATGCTTTTAACCAAGATTACAGGTAAAGTGGTTCAGTTTATTTGTACAAATGAATGTGAAAATAAGGAACTAAAGAGGGATTATTCAATGCTATGATTTTGAATCTACCATATTTAAATGGAGGGATTTTTATATATACGTATGCATCATAGAATGGAGTTGGTTTATTCCTAATGAGAAATAAGTTATTTCATATGCATTAAGAAAATTTAAGACTTAGGAATGGAACATTCCAACTAATGTTTTTGATTTCGAATGTATAATTGTTTCTTTGTGTATATGGGGAAATTATCTATATGGTGAAATATGTGATATATATAAAGAGATAATAAAATTCTAAAATACATATTTTCAAAAGAATAACTCGTTATGAGATAATTGCGATGGATCGAGATGCTCAATGATTATGATTTCTCAATACACTACCACATGGGGAAAGTTAATAAGGTAGAATATGCATTAATTAAGAAATATTGTGGAGTTATGACCCAAATGAGGATCAAGAGCGATCATATGTTCATGGAATTAGTAAATATGGAAGTGAGAATTATTAAGGAAATGAGAGATATCACCCTTTTTCCAATTACTGTGAAACTATATTTATTAGGAACGATAAAAAGTTCTAAATTTTATGATGATAATGATTGAAAGAAAATTAAAGTTGTGAATGATGGGAAATTATTAGATTTTATTTATAATGACGGTGTTATAAAATTTGGAAACATGTTATGTGGTATATCTATACTTCAACTAAAAATGGATTTCTGGATGATTCTCATAGCTCAAATTTCCCTATAAACCCTAGATGCACCAAGATGTATAAGATTTGAGGGAATTTTCTTAGTGGGATAACATGAAGTGGAACATTTTGGATTATGTGTCCCGATGATTGGTTTTACAAAGATTAAAGAAATAAGAAAACGTCCTAGATGATTCATTAAACCTCTTCATATTCCTATGTAAAAATTGGAGGACATTACTGTGGATTTTTTCATAGGAATACTAAATACTCCTAGGAAGAATGATGTAATATGGGTTATTGTTGATCGCATAACCAAATATACACATTTATTAGCTATAATAGATTATTTTCCTCTTGATAACCTTCCATGTATTTATATTAACAAAGTTGTAAGAAATAATGGAACACATTTTTCAATTTTTTCTGATAGTGATCCCTGTTTTACATCAAAATTATATAAGAGACATTACAGGGGTCTTGATATTGAGCTTCATTTGAGAACTTCCCACCACCCCAAACTAATGGACATTTCAAAAGGATATTAAAACAATAGAATACATATTTATTTCATTCTAAATTTACTTTCAACTTATGTGGGATCGTTATTTAACTTTGGTAGAGTTTTCCTGTAACAATAGTTTCCATTCAAGTATCCAAGTGGCGTCGTATGAACCAATATATGGAAAAATATTTCACACTCCAACTTGTTTAGTTGAAGTTTTGAAAGTAAACTTGTATACCCATAACTTATTTAAGAGACAATAAAAAAGTAAAATACTATTCAGGCTCATATTAAAGCAAGTCAAAGTATGTAAATGTGTTATGCTTACAACTGGATGATGTATTTGAAAATCCATGGGGGAGATCATGTTTTCTTAAAATCATCACCATAGAAGGATGTTATAAGTTTTGATAAGAATGGAAATCTAATACCTAGGTAAATTAAACCCATTTAATGTTTTTAATGGAATTAAATAATGGATTATGAGTTGTAAATTCCACGAAGTCTATAAAAATTATATGATGCGTTCCATATATCATTGTTATAGAAACACAAGCCAAACCTAGTGCATCTTCTCACCTATGATGAAATAGAATTGCAACCTGACCTATCTTACAATGAAGAACCCATTTATATTTCTGATATTATATACCAATTATTGATAAATCAAAAGACTCTTCTTTTAAAGGTACATGGTAAAAATCATTAAAAGGAGGAAATAACATGAGAACTAGAGGATGTTAAAAATAATAACTACTATCATTTGTTTACAAGGAAATACCCAAAAATAATTTGAGGTTTAAATTTTTTAATTATGGTATAATTTTACACACTGTGAATTTATGATTTATTTCATTTTAAATAAAATCAATCTCATTTATTGGTTTTCATGCACCCAACACCGGGTTTAAAAAAATATGATACTCTATTAAAATATTATTTGTAAATGGTAATTATAAAAAAGTCCTTAAATTGGTGTGTACGAATAGGGATAAATAAATTATAAAAAATATATATTTCACACAATTTTATTGGTTATATATTTATTAGATATAAATATAGTAATCATTTTAATGTAAAATAATTATTTCCTAAAAATTGTATTTTTTCCAATTAGAACGTTTTCATCACTTCTTGTGAACTATTGATAAAAATATTTATTGAAACTTTTATAAAAATAATTTGATAAAAAATAATTCATTTTTATAATCATAATTCTAGAATTACATTAGGGTGATTTTTTTTTATTTTTCGAAATGGTTTTATTCTTTGATGAATAGTGCAAAATAAAGATATTTATTGAAAACTACCATTTTGATTAAATTACTAATAATGTTAAATTATATTTTATAGTGGATTGAAAGATAAATTAGTAAAATTATATTATATTAAATACCATTTTGGTTGTCAGAATCAATTTTATATAAAATTTTTATATTAAACCCTTTAGTATTTATGACAATTTTCTCTTCAGAAACCCTCCTTTTCGTCCCACCTAAGGGTATAATTTCTAATTGGTTTCTTCATATTTTTTTAATTTAATTTATAAAAATGGATTAAATATTTTTAATCATCACACTTAATATTATGTAATAATTTAAAATTAATTTTCTACCCCTATCATCCCCTCTTTACTCTTCAAAATGAATTTATTTCAGAATATACCTACCCTAATAACTTTTTACTCCCATAACAACATCCTGGTGCCCTTGTATTGATCATAAATCCATCTTATAATGTCTCTTGGGGAAAACCAAAATAATTTTCTCAAATAAGATGCAACGTTCATAAACAATCATTTTCATTTTATTTCTCCTTAAACCAATATAAGATATTATTAAATCATTATAATATAATAAAAACAGTATCTACAATATACTATGATATTGTTTTGTTAATTTAATAACTTATATCAATTTCTAATTTCATCAAATTGGAAATAAAATCATCGATCATGTGTACGATAGAAGATCACCTCGTGAGCCGATGTAAATCATTTTCCATCAACACCTTTCAATATTGTGTACAATGATGGATTTAATTTTTAAAAATTATATTTATGATATATTTATACTTCTAGAATTTTGATATCATATATTTCTTCTTACTATCAATTTCTTTTAAAATACAATAACATCAGTGGTGTGTATGGAAAACAACCACCTCACCAAATGATGTGATTCATTTTTCACATCACTTTACAAGGAATGTAATAAAGATAAATTTAAAGAATAAATTTGATATATATAACATGATATAAATTGTTAAAAATTAATATATCATATTGTACCTTAACCTTTCACCAATTAAGGGAATGATATTGTGGCTCATTCGTATGAACGACCTACCATCTCCAAGAATCGATGTGACTCATTTTCCAAACCATTAATTAAAAAATGATTATAACACTGTATATAATGAGTAAATATGATATTTTTAACATCATTAACATTCGATATATTATGGATTTATATCCTATATACAAGGAAAAAAACATTCACAGGAAAACATGCATGAGAAAACAATCCAATTAACACATGAAATAATGAAAATAAGGAAATATTCTTACAAATGAGTGGTAAAATGTTATTGTATTACTTATGATATTATAATCATTGTTATGATTTTGGTATAAATTAATTACATTCTTGAACCATTATATAGGAGGTAAAAAACATTCAACTATAGGAAAGTGTGATGTAAGGGACTTTTTATCAATTTCATTTCATTGAGGAATATTTTATTTTTTTGCTCGTAATTTATATTATATGGTGTAAATACTTCCACTTTTACTTGTAATATCAGGTGTTATACATAATTCAGGGTATTTTAAGTTTCAATTTGAGTTATTTCATCCAATTTTATTTTACATGAATGCTACTAACTAGTATAGGATTTCATCTCAATTTCCCTTCCATCTCAATTTCACTTTTACTTGGCGTATATCCACGATTTGAAAGAGTGGATAAAACACAATAGGCTTGGTTTGAAACATGGATAAAAGCCTATACCCACTGTTTGAAACATGGATAAATCCGTTCAGCCATGGTTTTAAACTCTAGTTGAAGCTAAAACCACACATTTCTTATAACCACGATTTGGAACCGTGGCTATAGGTCTTTATCCACGATTAAAATCGTGGCTATAGGGATTTAGTCATGGATTGAAACTATGGCTAAATTACTTCCCATTTCATAAAAAATCCACCCTCCCCTACATAGCCCACCCCACCCCCTTGTTGTAGCCCACCACTCCCCTTCTTAGACCCCACCCCTCCCCCCACCCACTCCCCTTGCAGTAGCCCCCCCAGCCCCTTGTTTCATCCCCCAACTCCCACAATTAGACATACCACCCCCACACTCCCCTAGGAGAATCCCCACACCCCAATTGAATCAGCCCCACACCCCCTTGCAGCATCCCACCACTCTCCTTCCTGGACAGCCCCCCCTATAGCAGCCCCCACCCACTTGCAGCAGCCCCCACCCCCTAACAACATCCCACCACTCTCCTTTCTAGACACCCCCTTGCAACATCCCCCCACCCCACATGCAGCATCCCCCCCCACAGAAGCCCACCACTCCCCTTCTTGAACAGAACCCCCCACCCCCGGACACCCCCCCCCCCTTAGACACCCCCTAGACACCACCCACTAGACACCCCCCCCCCCCCCCCGTACACGCCCTGGGACAACCCCAACACACCCCCACACTGGAAACCACCCCTAAAAACCTCGTGGACAGCCCCTAGACACCCCCTAGATTCCCTCTTGGACACCCTCCACTAGACCCCCCATAGACACCCCCACCCCCGAAAACCCCTAGACACCCCCACTGGACACTCCCCCAGGACACCCCTATACACCCCTCCCCCAGACACCCCATGGACACCCCCCACTGGACACCTCCCTAGACACCCTCCACTAGACCCCCCACCCTGGACACCCCCTGGACACCCCACCTTGGGTACCCCCCCACTAGACACCCCCTAGACCCCCCATGACACCCCCCCTGGACACCCCCCACCCCCTAGACACCCCCCCAAACACCCTCCACTGGACCCCCACACCCCCCCAGACACCCCACCCATACACTCTAGAAACCAGCATGCATGCATATTAAGAAAAGTCAAGAAGAAAAAAAGAAAAATGGAAACTGTAAACAATGAGAATGTATAAAATATTTTTCCTAAAAAAATATAAAGGTACATTATTCAAAAGTGCATACTTGGGGATCAACTATCCAGCCATGATACAGAGTAATGTCTAGAAGATCATATATTTTACACTCAAGAGTAAACTGGAAATCATTAATTCTAAAAGCCTGGTGTATGCCATGTCAATTTGACTAAAAACACAACAAATGGTTACTAATGTATTGAAAAAAATGGTATAAAATAACCATTAACTTTTGAATTATACATTCACATCAATCTCAGTTGCAAGTCATGGAAGAAAATCAATTTCATCGGCTATGTTTTGTTGTTGGTTCCCTACATAGCATACATCCATATCCTGCATACCAATACGAGTCATCAAAATCAACAAATGATCAAAAAGTAAAAGCCATCTGGAAGATAAAAACTAGAAGCCAATAACTAGAATCCAAACACTATTTTTAGGAAGATTTAAAATGTATTAAACCCCCTACAACCCCCCCCCCCCGTATCCACCCTTTCTCCCCCTTGTGCCATTGCACCCCCCCCCCTGCACACTCCCACTGGACACCCCTTTCACCCCCCCCCCCCCCCACCTCACACCCATGCCCCCTGCACCCCCTGCACCCCCCCCCCCCCCCCCACACCACTGTCTCCCCGCACACCCCCCCCCCTGAACCAGCACTGATGGAACCCCCTTTCACCCCCCTGTTGGACACCCCCTCCTGGACAGACCCCCCCCCCCACACTCATGTCCCCTTGAACACAAACCCATGCACACGCCACTTGCACCACCCCTAATGGACCCCCCTTGCACCCACCTGCACACCCCTATCCCCCTACACCACTCTGGCTAGACCCCCTTGTACCACCCCAAGACACCCCCCACTCTTGGACCACCCCCCCCCCCCCCCCCGTACAGAGGGTTAGTCATTTGCCTCTAGATGTGGAGTTTCTTGGGGGAGTCTTTATCTTCCTTCCTCTTTTTCTCTATCCCCCATTCCTCTATAATGTTATGTAATTCATGTACATAGTAATTGCTGCATATAAATATATCCATTTTTTCTCAATATCTATCTTTTGGATACCTATAATATTATTCTTTCCTTGATAGGATTTTGATTAAGGGAGAATCCTGATTGAATAATGATAACTCAAGACATTTACAAACCTATAGATAACTTAGTAGATTTAGTCACTCATCCATATAGTGTTGGAGGATTGTTAATAGTGGAATAATGGCCATAATAGTTGGAGTAGTCATCTACTCACAAAATAGATGAAGTCAACCCAAAAATAATCCAATCAAAAATGGTGTCTTGTGTGTGGTTACACTTGATTGGAAGAACAGAGGAAATTTTATCAAATACAAAAACAGAGGAAATGATGAAGTTATTGATGGAGTAACTAATTATGGATGGAATTCCCTGGGTTTGTTATTTCTTTTTTGAACTAAAAAAGAATGTGCCTACCTGCATTCACTTCAAACTAGTGTCGATTAAGAGATTTGGAGGTGTGGTGGTGGAATAATTATAGTATATGACTACTCAAATAAAATAAAAACGTAAAACTACTGAGGAAACATAAACTATAGGTGCTATGCGGAATTTATAGCCTGTACAAATGTTGTGAAAGGAGTATAAAGAGGTTTTTGAACAAGCACATGATCCTACTGAACTGACTAGTCACCAAGATCTATCTTTTTCTTTGACACTACAGTCTGAGATAAAAAATGGGGAGAAAGAGTGGATGAATATAGCCTCATCAATGCAGTTTACTGCTATTTTTTCTTATAATCATGCACATATTGGATTCTTTCTATGTGTTGTGGGGAACCAAAAGCATTCATTTCAAGTATGAAATTACAACAAGATCCTATGGAGTTTCCATTCTAATTAAAAACATATGAATTTATGAAACATATTTGGTTGAAGAGAAAACCTATGGAAAATATACATGTATTTAAATAGCTCAATGTGGAGGAAGGATGCAGGGGGGGACATGAATATACAAAGGATACAGTAATGTTCTTTAAAAAGTTGTGTTTTGAGAACAAAAAGGCTTAGGACCAAAGGGAATGTATAGAGTATCATGACCAATGCACTTAAAAATAGTTTCGTCATTATTATCTATTGGTTATAGTGGCATTTAGAGCCCTATATCATATTTCTTTAGCTTATATAACTACTTTGGAGGTTTTGTGGGGTGATATTAACTACTCTAAGAATCCAGATATAAATTTGTTTAATTTTAGTGGTGATTTCAACAATAAATACAAGAAATTGAATATATTTTCTAAATATAACGTTGTTTAGAGATGTGATTTAGAACAGGCCAGTCTAGTTTTTTAGATTTGGGAAACCACTATTCAAAACCACAGAGTGAGCAAGAAAATTAAGAGATTCCAAATAGAATATTCCTCATTGGAAATTCTATTTTAAAAAATAACATGGTGCATACATATTGTAAATATATAATAGTTTTAGAGATAACTCACTCTGAGAATAAAATAAGAGAAATATTATAGAAATATCACTTTATATACCTATAAGTTGACAAATTTTTGAATGAATATGAAATTCTTGATGAGGAAAATTTACAATTTAAACATGGATGTTAAGGTTTCTCTAGGAATTATAGATTTCATACAACCTATGGTTTATAATCATTTTCTCTATGTCAAATTAAAATCTGATTGAATTGTCTGTTTTCATTAGTTTTTCTCATAAAAAGACTACTAAGGTGGATGTTTATTTATGGGACAGGTTCAATTGTCGAGGATAAATTTGAAATGAAATCCAAATGGGGGATTATTATGGAAGTTGTTAATGTTTTAGAAGATATTTGAGGAAGAATTCAATTATAAGAAGATGAGAGATCTTCTAAAATTAGTGATAAAGAACAACACTTCTAATGTTAGGCTTCAATAGGTATGACAAATAGAACATTTCTTAAAATTCAAAATCCAATTGAGTACTTTTTTCCTTTATCGAGGAATGAAATGTGAAGAGGAATACCATAATGTTGAAATATCATCAAAAAATAAATACACGGAGGTGGTCAGGTTTTTTATACTCTAAAGTGGATGATGGAACTGTATCAAGAAATTTATAATCCATGATAAGGTGGTAGTTCTATTTGAATTATTTAGTCTTTCCAACTTGTGTAAAAATTTTATTTTCAAGAGATTGGAGAATAAGGGAACATGTGATTGGGTTGTAGATTTTCAGAATAGATTAGGGTGGTGATGCGTTGGGGGAAGGTGAGTTTCTAATAACTAATAAGAAATTATTATAAATGATATTTAACTGTTTTTTCCTATAGAAGAGAGTAGGTTGGGGATGATGTTGTGTCTCTATTGGAACTACGGGATTCCATATTCTTCAGCATCTACTAATTGAATTGGTCATATCCTATATTTATTTGACACATCTTATCTCTCAATGAACACTCCAATGTTGATAGAACTGTAGGTCAAAAAAATAGTTTCCAAGATGCTTTTCATTTCATTTTTTACAATCATGTATTTGATTTGATGATTTATGCATGTTAAATCTATCCAAAAAAACTAAAAAATTATTTTCTCAAGAAAATATATGGACAGTAAAGAAGAAAGATATAAATCTCATAGTCATATATCAGGAGCCTCATCAACTGCAACTTGAATTGGATGGTGAATGAGGAACACAACACTACTACAAAGTTGTTCTGTGATGGAGAAATAAGAACCTAATAAGAGGTGGAACCAAGAAGTATTCCTGAACTAGTGTTTTTGGTGATAGTGTTAAGATTATAATTTGTCTATGAGAAAATGTGAGTCAAATAAATCTTTGGAAATTCTCACGGTGTCTCAAATCAGAGAAGAAGAGGTAAGGAATAAAATGGAAAACATCAATACAATAATGTCATGCCAGATATATAAAAACCCACCTATAAATAAACAATAGGAAACAGAGTCAGTTATAAATACTTCTTAAATATATGTGATCGGTGTGTCAAATGTAATTGATAAATGATACATGAATCCATTACAAATATGATCAAAAAGATAATATTAATGATTAAACAAACAAAATATAATCCAAATGATCAATAGAATTAGTAATATAAAGGACACCCACCTAAAACGATAATCCCTAAATCGATCTCAGGCTTGTACCAACTGCTAATGATTCTTTTATCCCCTGTATCATCCATGAATACATTTGAATCAAATAAAAAAACATTTTAAAATTTGAACTACAATCATTATAATTGATTCCAAACTCACCGGGAATTATATTTTACATAGGCAACAAGCCAAGTGTGAGGTCTACTCTGGAAACCCACCCAAACCTAAGAAACACAAAAAATCAAATTTATCAACCCAAAAACAACTTAAAATTTCATCAAACCTCATAAAAATATATAAATAAATCCTCTGAGTGGTACACCTAAACTCAAGTGACATGTAAGAATGAGATTTAAAAATTTATATGTCTCCTCTATATGGCGCACATGAATACCCCATCATATATAATTGATCCCACCATGTGTTTAAACAACAATAAAACCACAATTTTAATTAAACATGTGGCTATAAACTAAGCTATGTCCTCAAACGTATCTTTCATTTGTTTTTTAGTGGTACAGGGAGACCTGAGTTGTCTTTCTTCAATTAAGGTAGTGAGTTCTCTTTCATCATGGAAATGATACCTATGGGATCATTGGTGATTAGGTATTTTTTAGTATACACCTAATAGATCATACAAAATGTTAGGAGTATGTCTTTTTGTTTGAAGGTTGAAATTTGGATATAATATAAGGCTCATCCCCACCACCCGCACCCCCCCCCCCCAACTACCACCCCACTCCCCCTACACCCCCCCCACCTGCACCCCCACCACCCTCTTGCACCCCGATGTCCCCTACACCCCCACCTAAAAACCCACTACCAATTCAGAAGACGGTGATACAATTGAGGGACACTGTTTTCAATGCTCTTAGAAGTTGACCTCATAAACACATATGTATGTATGAAATAAAGCCATTGGACTTTTCAAATTTAGAATAATTATCAGAAATAAAATTTATAAAAAATATTAACCTGTGTTGAATAATAAAAATATTATTTAATGGTAAAAAAGATAGGTTTGGAATAAACCTACATGAGGTTTACTATAAATATCCCATCGGAAAACACGTTTTCACTTTTCATTTTTTTAAATCATTAATGATGATTTAAAAGCGAACAAAAAAATTTAAAGTTAAAAAAATAAATTCAAAATAAAACAAAATACTAACTATAAAATCAAACCACCTAATCCTTTTACCTTCTAGAATCCTTTCCAGAAAAAACTATATTGAGATGGAAAAAAGAGGGAAATCATATCTTAACAATTTCTCATTGCTAGTTAAAATTAAACGTAATTGCTTAAGAAATGGATTTCTCATTGTACCCTCCACCAGGGTTGCGATTTAAATATCTTAGAAGCCATGGTTTTGGATTTTGAGATTCCTTAGTCTGACATATTTGGAAAATACAACAAAAAATAGAAAAATATAAAATAATAACAGTACAAAGATATAACCTTAAAAGAATAAAAAAACAACAACAAAACCTAAAGGAAAAAAATAGTACATACTTTTTGATCAGTGTTTTGGTTTGATCTGACACATCTAATTTCTAGATATCCTTCTCTTGGATGGACCAGGTAAATCATTGGTACATAATAGTATTCTTCCATGATAATATAATTTATAAAAATAAGATAAATAAAAAATATATAAGATGATGCAAGACAACTTCAAAGAAAAAAATATGTCATTTTCAGGAAACTAATAGGCAAAAAAGTCTTTGAACCAGTCCAAGAGAACAAAACATAACACGTTCAAATGATCTGATGCATGAAAGGAGTCATAAAATGGATTGATAAATATTTTGAAAATAAAAAATAAAATTTTTAATTAGCAAATTTGGGATTCATGGATCTTGTACTAAAACTGCCACTTAGTGACTGGTATTATTTCGGTCAAGTGATGAATTCAATTGTAGTTTGAATCTATTGATTTTCGAAAATATTTTAGCACCACTCATGTTTTTTAATAAGATAGTCTGATCTAGAATAATATATTGATCGAAAAGGATTTAGTTCAAATCTCACATATTTCTATCTATATTGATATCACATCATGAATTTTTAATTCACTACCTATAAACATGAGCATATAGATTAATGGATGCCTAAACATTATCATGATTTGTTGAAACAATGGTACAGGTGGGAAAAAATCCACAACTTGGTCCCATGTTTTCTTGGTCCATATAGTTTTTAAATTTCGTTTCGTATAGATGTAGAAACCAATTTTTGGTTGAACTCAATACAATTGTTTTAATTTTTTAATGAAAACTCATCTAAATATCATTCCTCCTACTACTCTTGACGCTCATGGTCAATAATCCTACAGGAATATCTTTAGAAGTTAATGGACCCCAACAACAATCACAGCGAGACTTCAAAATTTTCAGAAAACCAATGGTGACAAGAAAAATATCAATGGATAATTTGTACCATTTCAGCATAAATGTTTTACCCTAAATAAATAGATTAATGTCATTGCATAGTTCTTGAAATTCAAATTTCAGTAATACAATAATTTCTGGAGTTTTAGCAAGATAGACAGCTATATTTAAGTCATGAACAATGTCATCTGAATATTTTGGATCATGTTATTTAACAAAATAATTATAATGATGGGTATGGTGATGATGATGAATAAAAAAAAACATTATCGACATTCCTCTCAAGGAATATGTGTTATCCTCCAAGAATTTCTTCATATTCAATGTCATCAAGAGATTCAGCTCTTATGGGAGTGTAACTCATGTAAGTTTCTAGAGTAAGAACATACACAGCCGAGATTATTCCAAACAAAACCTATAATTATCAGATTATTAAATGAATAATATCGACACCATTAAATTGAATAAAAAAAATTAAATTTTAATTCGTGGTATTTTTTAAAAAAAATTCATCATTCCTTCCATGAAAAAATCCCTTTCATTCTTCTCTACAAAACTTCTCAGTGAATTAATCCAAAATACAATCATATTATCAGAGAAATGTTTCTTAGAAAATCAATAATGATCCATTCAATAAGTAATAAAAATTCTTTGTGAAGTTCAGCATTATAATGGCGATAAATATTACATGAAGGAGGACCTCACTAAAGGACTCATATAGCTCAGATCTGCAAATCCAGAGAAAAAGGAACAGGGGAGAAATCATAATGCTCCAAGAAAAATATTCAATAATTTTCTAGGTTACCCACAAATAGATACACTCAGGGTAGCGTCAACAATCCTTAATTAATGGAAATTTTGGTGCCACATGTCCAAAAAAATACCTATGCCTTTTATCTAATAACATAATTGAAAATTCAACATTTGTATACATATATATCACTGAATAGTGAAATTAATTATTAACTCCTAAAAAACTCCTTTCCATGACATAAAAAATCACAAAGAAATCCATCATGGGAAAGAGATCAAGAGGGAAAGGCAAGTGTGAAATCCTTAATAATTAGTACTATGTTTTTATTTTATGAATAATAGAGAAAACCCTCAAGGTTTTAAGACAACTAAGCCACAACACACTATACATTTTTCCTAGTTCGTGTTGTCGTGTAGGTTTTCTATATTTCATTGGTCCTCTATGAAAAAAATCAATTCAAAAAATAGCATCATTCAACTATAATTCATATTTCCACATTTGCAAAAAGGCATGCTTCCTGAAGTGGTACATAAAAATCCAATACAAAACACCCTTTCAAACAAAAAAAAGAAAAAAACCAACCTTTTTTAGAACTCTCTTACAGAAAGAATGATATTGAACAACACAATATTTCCATCCAAGGCGTAAATAACTTCAAATATTCGATACCATTGTTGCTCTAGAATGTAGATCTTAGTTTCTACACCAATAATAAATAGTATATAACACCATGAAATATATTTAATTACCAATGAAACCACCTACATGCACACTAGCCAAGTAAGGCCAAGTCGCGGTTAGAGAGTCTGCACCATGAACGAAGGAACCACAATGAGGGATGGAGGAACCAAAGCTGACGAGGATGAAAGAGAGAGAAAATTAGTGAGGTAGAGAGAGGAATGTTGTGAGGAAAGAGAGGAGGGTGAAGTGATAGATATTTTTGAGGGAGGAGGGCACTAGAGTGAGATGGTTGAGCGTCAAGGTGGAGGGTTTCTTGTTGAGAGATATATAATCGGGGAGGAGATTTCGTCCGGGAGGAGGGCAATGCGCAGTGATGGGGTAGCAGATTGGGGGCGGAGGAGGAGCCTGATATTGATCGAAAAAAGGGACAGTCATGAGATACAAGGGATATTTTCATAGTGATTTATTAAAATTGTGGAAATAAAAAATTTATAGCCACAGACCTATAAAACCATGGCAATATGTCTATGGATATAGCATAAATCTCTAGTAGTGTTATCAATGAGTATATTGGATAAAAAAGAATATTTATTCTTAAATTAAATTTGTTGTTCAATATATAAGGAATTATCTGGATATGCAGTATTGGGTGAGTCCAATTATAAATATACACTCTATGCATTGATGGGTCCGATGATACAAATAGATGGCCAAATCGGGTGGTTTTTTACCTAATAGTTTTAAACCATATTAGGAAAGGTCATGACAGTATTGTTGTTTAGGATTCCTAAGATCATTATTTCCAATAATTAAGAATTTACATCATTGAGAATTAGGTTATTATTATTATCCATGAGATTTTCCTAGTGATATTATCTCTAGATTCATTTTATTCTTGGTTTACAGATTAAATTACCTGTTTTTTAGGTATTTACCTTTCTATATTAATTATTAATTATCCGATTATGATATTAAAGTAATTGACCAAAGGTAATGTTTGTTCAATAGTTTACCTTTCTTTGTTTATTATACTTTATTAATTCATGATAGCTTCTGTTGTATGCTACCCTAAAGGGATATTTGATCTCAGGCTCATTTTTTCCCTTTCACTAAGATATGGAGAATAATTATTGGAATGAGTTCAAGAATACCGAATTATTTTTGTTACTATTATTTGAATCTTTTTTCCCTTTGAAAAACAAGTATAATGTATGTATTTGGTTCTCTAAAACTGCTAAATTAATCAGTCCTTTAGGATTTGACCCCTTTTATCCAAGAAAATCTAATAAAGTAGGTACCTATGCTGGGTTACTGGATTCTGGGTTATTACAATAAATGATAATGGATGAAATCCCTAATATGCCTCATTCTACCCATATCATAGGGTCCATCACAATACTATAAAAAGGAAAAGTTGAATGTGAATGGAATATTTTTTCATCGTATGTATGAATAAGTAATCAAGAATTTCTTTAAAGAATCTCATAATAGTATATAAATCCATGACGTTTCCAAAAAAAATCCATATCCTATACCACATTGTTAAATATATGTCCAATTGGTTCAATTTCCTAGGAGGTTAAACAATTTAATTTCGAGGCTATGGATATCACTCAAATATTAATAGAAGAATCAATAGGTAAATATTTCATTATAATACATCAAACAAGGTATCTCATTTTAATGGGTATACACTTATCCTAGATAAATTCCCTTCACTAAATCTTTGACTTATGGTTCTAGTTTGAATACAAAAAGGTATACATGGATAATATTCCATTGGAACAAGTTAAATAAATTATCCAATACTTGTTAGAAGATATAAAATTTTCTCTTTTCAGGGATTTTTAGTCATCATCAAGAATATCATGAAAGAAAAAATGTGTAGGAAATCAATATTTTTACTATATTGTTTGGATTCAGGAAACATATAAAATAATGATGAGAATCCACCCATTAATCCTTCTAGTATTAAATATCACTACAACCCAAAATCCAATAACAATTATTGTTCATGGAAATAATATTCCCTATATATGGTTCAATATTTTAGAATCTAAATCACCATTAATCCCTAATATCATATCCTAGATATTACCCATTTCTCAAGTGAACAGTGTCCATGTGAAGGAACAACCCATAACATCCCAATATAACCTTGCATGAATATATTTCATACTTTAATCCAAAATTTATAAATTAATATGAAAATCCTCCAAAAGAAGAGATAAAGTTTTATATAAATCATAATTAAACCATTTTTAAAATCCAAGCTAGATCATGGAGTCACCTTCAGATGGGGCTGAATCAATGGTTACAACCTTTTATAAATTATATTCAACATAAACAATTTCTTTATTCATGTTTATGTATATTATTCTATCTATTACGATGTATGGAAGTTTAGAAACTCACCCTCACCAATTTTCCCTTATTATATGAATATAATATTAAGTCAATAGTACACATTGATTTTTATAAGTTCTAACCTCGATGTGAGAACATACTCAATTTCATATAGTCCCCCACCAAGTCACTAATATCTAGTATATAATGAAGTATATAAAATGAGAAAATTCCAAAAAATATTTTTATATCCCTTAATTGGTAATTATGTTAGCTCCTCCTACTTAAAAAGTTTTCTTATATTTTAGATCCAATATAAGATAAGAAACTTTTAAAAAAGATCACAAATACTTGTCCATAATTTCTTTTCTTGTTATATTATCCATCCAGTATGACTCCGTCAGTTGTGGCTCGGTCTTCTTTTGGTCTTCTTCCTTTTAATAAACCTAAATAACTATTATGAAATTCCATATCCAGTAATTATTCTTCAACCAAGAGGTTCATTGGTGGGAAACTCATGCTACAAAACCTTCATCACTTGTTTTATCTTAAAAATAATAGAAATAACTCCCTATTTCTTCTATCCCTTTCCCCCTTTATAAAGAATAAAATACACCAAAAATAAATGGATAAATAGATGGATAAATTTGATATTCCATACTCATCTCATCTTCGTTGGACATCTTCATACATTCTAGAACATTATAAGGATGTTTCCTTAAAAATATACATATAAAAACATTAATATTCTTTAAATATTATAAATGGATCTTTACTTTTTCATGTTACACGTTTGTTGACACTAGAATTGGGGGAAGAACAAAACACCCAAAAATCATTAGGGACTGCCTCACGACGACGGATCGTAGAGCTCCTAAAGCCCGGCGACCCGCACCAAAGAGCCCCTTCACGACACACCATGAAGCAAGGATGTGGGAAACCTCCACGAATCCCTTTGATGTTCGTGACCCACCACGAAGCAAGGAGGTGGGATAGCTCCGCAAGCCCCTCTGCCATTCGTGACCCGCCGCGTAGAAAATTCCAACTTCACACCGAGCGAACCCTACTTCGCGGTGCCTCTTTCCTATAAATACCCAGCTCCCCTCAAGCCCGGGGGACGGACTCTCCAACCTTCCACCTTCCTAGCTCCCGAATCGCAAAGCACCTCTTTCTCTGCAAACCATGAGCTCCTCAAGGTACTTTTGCTCTGCGAAGTACCTCCCACTTGGCCATAATTGAGCCCCTCTTTTGGGAGGGATACCTTTCGTGAAGCTTATGGGTCTTCACGAAGGAAGGAGATCCCCAAGGGTAATTGGGCCTTCACGAAGCACTTACGCTTCGCAAAGAACCCTCCATGTGCATGAAACCCAAGTGCTGAGGCTAGGTCACTATTCATCACGAAGCACATTGCTTAACAATGCTATTCTTTGCAAGGCACCCTTGCTTAACAAGGCGTTGCATTGTGAATTCCATTCCACTTCGCGAAGCTCCTCCCCTATGCACATATTCCCTATCCCTAGCCTAGGTGACTTCACTTCGCAAAGCACATCCCTTCCCGCAGTCCCTCCACTTCATGGGGAACCAAAGATTCACAAATCATCTAATTGTGAATCCCTTTTCTCTACAACTCCTTTTCCCGTGTGGCCCTTTAGGTTTTCACAATGAAATTTCAAAGTCCCTTGGATGATACTTCCCATTGCGTTGCTTCGCCTTATGCTTCTTCGCATATGCATGCTAACAGCTACTGCTTCTTCGCATAGCCATGATAACGTGGACCCCCAATGGGATCACCTCACGACACCCCCCGCCACGGCGCTGCCTGTCCCTTCACATCACCAAGGTGCAGAGGGTACTAGTTATATACGTCCTAGGGGTGTGGAGTGAACCCTCCCTCATCAGAGCTACAATACTTTAAGCTGACAAGCATCATCATCCTCATCACATGATGTTAACCTGTGACTCCCCCCATGAATCCTACATGGGGAAAGGAAAGCCACCCTTGTGTACACCCCCCTAGATTTTCTTGCAAGACGCAGCATCCCTGCCCCTACTTTCTTCAGTGCCAAATCCCTCTCCCTCTGGGCTTTGTCACCACCAGGCCTCCGTCCTGGAGTATGTCCCAATCCCCAATTTCTTCTTTGGGCAGCTAACCACGCATAAGCCCCTATTTCTTCTTTGGGCTGCTAGCCACGTGTAAGCCCCATTCTACTACCCACGGATGCACCTTTCACGACATGATCATTAGGTCTTTCCTGCCTCTTGTTTCTCACACCGAGCATGACTCACGTGGTCTTAGAGTAAGAATCGACCATAACACCCCATGAATCCCAGAGTGTAAGCCCCAAACAACACCCGAACAACGAGGACTTTGATCCTTTCCAAGGCAGGGTACGTAGGAAGCCTCTATGAGGTTCAAGCCCACCAACCCAGTCATTCCGACCATCTTCACATCAGTTCACCTACACCCTAGGAAGCCTAGAGTTTAAGCCCCAAAAACCCTCCTGAACTACAAGGAATTTTATCCTTTCCAAGGAAGGGTATGTAGGAAGAATCCACGAGGTTCAAGCCCAACACCCCGGTCGTTCCGACCATCATCATGTCGGTTCACCAACACCCTAGGCAGCCTAGAGTGTAATCCTCAAACACCACTTGAACTATGTGGACTCTGATCCTTCCCAAGGCAGGGTACGTAGGAACAATCCATGAGGTTCAAGCCCAACAACCATTGGTCCCAATGGTCTTCAAATCGGGACACCAAAGTCAGCCTTCCTAAACTACGTGGACTTTGATCCTTTCTAAGCTGATGTATATAGAAAGCCTCCTTGAGGTTCAAGCCCAACACCTGGTCGTTCCGACCACCCTTCACGTCGGTTCGCCTACACCATCCATCTGGACCCTAGGTCCTTCTTCACATCATTTCACCTCCGTCCTATATGACACTAAATTGTGTACCTCAATCAGTGGAAAGATGTTGTTCCCTGTGCTGTAGTAAGTCATTGTGTCCCTCAATCATCGGAAAGACATCGTATTCTGATCAACGGTAAGCTGTTACATCTCCTATTCAGCTGCAGGCCATAGTAATTCCCTTCACTGAGACCCACACCTTTTTTCCATCTTAGTGGCATTAGACCAACCTGGGAATAAAACCCCGCATAAGCCCCATACACATCATCGGGTTGTTGTCCTATGTGTACACCCCAATTCAAGCTCATCGCTTGACCATTCCCTCGAGACTATGTGTCTTGGGAAGTTCATGCCCCAACCTAGAGGTTCCACTTCCTCTAGGTCCCCATCCACACATCCATTCTCACAGGATGCCTCCTCAGGCATCCCATCGCCCTCCTAAACTATGCGGACTTTGATTCTCTACCACGAGAATACGTAGGAAGTCTCCCTGAGACTGCATCCCAACATTACCATCATCCTCATGGCAGTTCCGTCCCATTCTCCACCCATTTCACTTAGAACCCTTCATCCATATTGATTTTTACCCAGCCCGCCACATCCTGTTGAGGTCATGTCTACCCACCTACATCAGTGTTTCCTCCAGAGGTTACACTCATATGATCCACTCTAGTCAGTGTTCTGATTAGTCTGATCCATCTACGTTGGATGTTAAAAATACAGCATACCCTGTGATAAACATGGGAAGCTTAAGAAAACCTCAGATACATGCCTATGGCATATAATTCCTCACATTCGACTTGGGATATCATGGGCTTACACGCCCTCAAGAATCCCTTTAATAAGAGGAAGAAACCCAGACACGCCAGTGTTCTAGTGTCCAGACATGCCAGTGATTCCCAACATGAATAATCCCTTAAACGGAGGTTGCTTCCCAGACCGAACACTTTGGAATGTCCCGACAGAAGCAGTGTAATTAACTGGTGTCCATGAAAATATGGCTCTAGGAAGAGTTTCATGAACAATGTCTCAAGTCAATAAGGGAGACCCGGACCAGGTAATGAGCTCCAAGGAGGAATCCACGAAAGGAAAAAACTGACATCCCATCATCCTATTTTGATCATGGACCAGACGTCCCTGAATAAGTGATGGATTCTACCCGCCATTGGAAAGTGGGAATGCGGGGCAACAAAACCGCACCTTTCGTCCTCAAGAAGACGGACGTGCGCGCCCTGGCGAAAGAGTCAGAAAAAGAAATGGTGGACACGAATTAAAGATCTTGTCCTCATTATGGAGATTTGTAGAGTTTGAGGAATCTATGGACTAGTGTGTCTCCAGATCCAGTTATCTGGTGCCGGGTCCCGTCAAGCCAATAGCGGGATTAGTCTGAAACTCACCCGAAGTTGGGGCAGTAAAACATTGGACATCCTGTTCTAGAATGTTGTCGGCATGGACCCCTCTTACCGATCGTGGAAGATGGGATGGCGCTGGGTAATTGGTCTTCGATTCCTTTTTCTTTTAGCACTGACGAGTTAATCTCCCTACTCTTAGGAATCAGGTTCCTGCACCCGAAACACGATCACCACCTTCCCACTGATGCAGGGGCTGGGGTCGTGCCAACATGGTAGTCTCGCGCGACTCTGCCTCTTTTTCAATGGCCTCTACATACAAGGCCATGGAGTTCCCAAGATACATCTCCCCATCTAAGGTTATTGAGCGGGGGGTAATAAATGACCTCATGCACCGTTACGAGGAAGAGGGAATCATCCCTACGTGGGATATGGCACGCCTAGATTTCGAGAAGTCTTCGCCTCATCGTCAACACCGCCCCCGAGGTTAATTAATGACGTTAAACGGCTCATTATCATCCTGAATGACTTTAAACTACATCATCATCCTACATGACGTTAAGCTTCTCATCTTCATTCGTCAATATGATAAACTACTCATTATCATCCTGCATGACTTTAAACTGCATCATCGTCCTACATGACATTAAACTATTCATCTTCGCCTGTCATGATGTAAAACTGATCATTATCGTCCTACATGACAATCAACTGCATCATCATCTTACCTTACATTAAACTGCTCATCTTCGTCCGTCAGGACATTAAATTGCTCAGTATTATCATGCATGACGTTAAACTGCATCATGGTCTTGCACAACGTTAAACTATTCATCTTCATCCAATATGATGTTTAACTACTCATTATTGTCCTGTATTACTTTAAACTACATCATCATCCTGCATGATGTTATACTGTTCACCATCATCCCTCATGACGTTAAAATGCATCATCATCCTGCATGATGTTAAATTGCTCATCTTCATCTGTCATGACGTTAAAATGATCATTATCGTCCTTCATGATAACAAACTACATCATCACCCCGCATGACATTAAACTGTTAATCTTCATCTATCATGACGTTAAACTGCTCATTATCATCATTCCTGACTTTAAACTGCATCATCTTCTTGCATGACGTTAAACTATCCATCTTTATTCTTCATGACATTAAACTACTCATTATCATCCTACATGACATTAAATTGCATCATCATCCTACATGACGTTAAACTATTCATCACCATCTGTCATGACGTTAAATTACTCATTATCTTCTTGCTTGATGTTAAACTGCTTCATCATCCGTCATGATGATGAAATGATCATTATCATCCTACAAAACAATAAACTACATCATCATCCCACATGATATCAAACAGTTCATCTTTGTCCTGCATGACGTTAAACTGCATCATCGTCTGTCATGAAGTTAAACTACTCATTATCATCCTCCAAGACTTTAAACTACATCATCATCCTGCGTGATGTTAAACTATTCATCTTCATTAGTCATGACGTTAAATTGATCATTATCATCCTTCATGATGATAAAATGCATCATAGTCCAGCAGGATGTTAAACTACACATCTTCGTCCGTCATGACGTTAAACTGCTCATTATCGTCCTACATGACGTCAAACTACATCATCATCCTGCATGACGTTAAACTGTTCATATTCGTTCTTCATGACGTTAAACAACTCATTATTTTCCTACATGAATTTAAACTACATCATCATCCTGCATGACATTAAATTTTTCATCATCATCCTACATGATGTTAAACTACATCGTCATCTTGCATGATGTTAAACTCTTCATCTTTGTCCTCAATGACATTAAATTTATCATTATCATTTTACATGACAATAAACTAAATCATCATCATGCATGACGTTAAACTTCTCATTATCATCTCTCATGACTTTAAAATGCTCATTATCATCCTGCATGACTTTAAATTGCATCATTGTCCTGCATGACGTTAAACTGTCCATCTTCATCCGTCATGAAGTTATACTACTCATTATCATCCTGCATGACTATAAACTGCATCATCATCCCACACGATGTTAAACTGTTCATCATCGTCCGTCATGATGTTAAACTGCTCATTATCATCCTGCATGATGTTAAATTGCATCATCGTTCATCTTGACGTTAAACTACTCATTATCATCCTGCATGACTTTAAACTGCATCATCATCCTGCATGATGTTAAACTGTTCATCTTCGTCCCACATGATGTTAAACTTCATCATCGTACGTTATGATGTTAAACAACTCATTATCATCATGTGTGGCTTTAAACAGCATCATCGTCCTGCATGAAGTTAAAATGTTCATCTTTGTCCGTCATGTTGTTAAACTGATCATTATCATTCTGCATGACAATAAACTACATCATCATTTTTCATGATGTTAAATTGCTCATCTTCATCCCTCATGATGTTAAATTGGTCATTTTCCTCTTGCATGACGTTAAACTACATCATCATCCTACACGATGTTAAGCAGCTCATCTTCGTCCGTCAGGATGTTAAAATGCTCATTATCATCCTACATGACATTAAATTGCATCATCATCCTGCATGACATTAAAATGTTCACCATCATTCCACATGACGTTAAACTGCATCATCTTCCTGCATGACACTAAATTGTTCATCTTCGTCTGTCATGATGTTAAACTGACCATTATCATCAAGCTTGATAATAAATGGAATCATTGTTCTGCATGATGTTAAACTATTCGTCTTCGTCAGTCATGAAGTTAAACTACTCATTATCATCCTATATGACTTTAAATTTCATCATCAACCTACATGACGTTAAACGTTCCATCTTCGTCCTTCATGACGTTAAACTACTCATTATCGTGCTTCACGACTTTAAACTGCATCATCATCCTGCATGACGTTAAATTGTTCATCATCAACCATCATGTTGTTAAATTTCTCATTATCATCATTCCTGACGTTAAACTACATCATCATTCATCATGATGTTAAACTGCTCATTATCATCCTACTTGACTTTATACTACATCATCGTCCCATGAAAAATGGAGTGTTCCACCACGAACATTTCGGGCCGGGATTTTGGCATTTTCTATTGCGCCCTTATGCGCACCCACCTTCCACCTTTGGAATACCATGATTTGAGATACTCTTTCACACACCATGAAACTCCTTGAGTTAGCATATTCCTCTTGGAACATTTCTTATGTCGTGTGTTGAGATCCTCGTCATCAATTTCCCCTGAGTACCTTGAGTTGAACCATTCCTCAAGCAACTCATCCAAACCCCATCACCTGACCCATATGCCAGGTTCAACCAGAAAGGGCCGCCCTTGCATAAGTCCCAACACCATCCATTTCTAGGTTCCTTATGCATAATAATCCTATATATATGCCTTTAAAGTGTAGTAGTCCCAATATGAAAAACATAGGATGCCTCTTTCTTCAAACAAGAGATGCCTTATGATCCAAGCATGAGATGCCAACAATCCTTTCTACATGACTCTAAATTGTAGTACACCCTATGTGCCAAACATAGGATGCCTCTTTCTCTATACAATAGAGTCCTTATTCTCTAAGAATAAGATGCTAACAGTCCTCTATACATGACTATAAACTGAAGTGCACCCCTTGTTCCAAATATAGGACGCCTCTTACTCCAAACAAGAGATGCCTTATTCTCCATGAAAAAGATGACTAATAGTTATATCTACCAGACTATAAACTATAGTACTCCCTACCTATAAAATAATAGGATGCCTCTTGTTCCAAACAAGACATGCTTAATGCTCCAAGAATAAGATGCCTATTGTCATGATTATAGTCGCGCAATTTCAAGATTGTTGGAATCTGTTCAAACATTCCATCACTCCACCTCATGCTTTGCGTGTCCTTCATTCAGATAATAATCTACTTTTGAGTCTGAAGGGACCCCATAACGGCCTTGTCCCATGCTGCATCGGCTAACCTACCATCCCGGGCCAACGCCCCGAAAGACTTTGGAAGACACTTCGAGTCAGGTCTTGTTTTTCAAACGCAGTCAGTAGTCGACCCTCATTTTCTTGTCCCCATTTCAGGATAATGCGATATAGATGTTGTGTTTCGAACAGAGTGAATAGTTACCCTCCATTACCACAACACCTTCATTGTGTTCTGAATGTCAGGCATGTGATTCACACTTTTCATCTCCCATTGTTTGGACTGATTCCAATGCCCTTGGAATTATCCCTCTTGTGCACTAGAGAAAAAGAAAAGGCATCAACCCACAAGTGGGTTAGGATGCCCTCATGGCCAGACATGAGGAAGACATTATGGGAAGCTACCTTGAGTAAGCCCCATCCCCCATTGTCGCTCCATAGTGGCACCCGAGAAGTATCCTCATGTAAGCTCCATCCACCATTGCTGCTCCATAGCGGCACCCGGGACAGCTTTCTTGTGTAAGCCACATCCACCGTTACCACTCCATAGCGGCACCTGGGAATCTTCTTTGTGTAAGCCCCATGCACCATTATTGCTCCATAGCAGCACCCGAGCAGCTTCCTTGCATAGGCCCCATTCATCATTTCTGCTCCATAGCGGCACCCGGGCAACATCCTCGCATAAGCCCCATCCACTATTTTTGCTCCATAGCACCACCCGGGCAACATCCTTACATAAGAACCATTCACCATTACCGCTCCATAGCGGAACTCGGGCATCTTTATAGTGTAATCCCAATTCACCACCCTTCATGGACGCACCTTTACACTGTGATCGTCAGGTCATTGCTGCCTCTTGTTTCTCACACCGAGCACAACACACATAAGCTTAGAGTAGTAAGCAACAACCATGAAATCCTCTATGGGATTCCTAGAGTGAAACCCCACACCAACATCCTGAACTATGTGGACTTTGATCTTTTCCAAGGCAAGGTACATAGAAAGCCTCCCAGAGGTTCAATCTCAACAACCATTGGTCTCAACCACTTTCACATCAGTGCACCAATGCCTCATCCAAAACTACATGTACTTTGATATTTTCCAAGGAGAGGTACGTAGGAAGCCTCTCTAAGGTTAAATCCCAACACCTGGTCATTCCATCCATCTTCACATCAGTTTAGCAACACCCCGAGCTGCCTAGAGTGTATACCCCATAACCATACCTGAACTACGTGGTCTTTGATCCTTCACAAGGTGAGGTTTGTAGGAATCCTCCCTGAGGTTCAAGACCAACACCCGGTCATTTCGACCATTTTAAATTCGGTTCACCAACACCCTGTGTAACGCCCCGACCCCAGCTACCCAGAGTCAGTGCATTACTTCGTAATATTGGCATGATCACAAAAGATCAAGTCTAGAAAGACCGATTAGTTTAGTATCCTTGGAAACACTAGATACATTCATAAGTCTTACATTACATCATAAAGTGAAAAACTAATAACAAAGTCTTCATAGTCCACACTCATATCCTCTTCTGACTATTCCTGCAGGTCATTCATAAAATACTTCTTCACATCCTGGAAAATATTAAAACATTGAAAGGGGTGAGCTCAGATGCTCAGTAAGGATAATAATAATGCGGAAGATTTCATAAATAAACATTAACATTTAAGGCAATGTATAACTAAAACAAAAGCCTTTTAAACATGAACTTCAACATAATCTGGAAAAAGTAAAATGAGATAATGCCATTTACTTATTCACATGGATATTCTACTGGTCGAATAATCACATGCAATATCAATAACCCCTTTCATAATGATGGAATGCATAATGCCAGACTATTATAACCACGTAGCAAAGGCCTCGTGCCAAGAGCACAAATTAGATTTTGTCAAGGCCTCGTGCCAAGACACTTGTTTGTCTCATGAGACCTGCCGATGCATCGAGGAGCTATAGCGGGCTCCACCCGTCACTTATTAAGTCCAATGAATTCCTCATATGAATAGGTTTAAACATATCATAAACCATAACATAATCGTATCACATAAAACATGCATAAAGGAAACATAAAATTTCCACATTTCAATCACAAGATATCAATACAACACATTGATATAAAAAAAACGCTTTCAAAACCATTTTCAATACCAAAATAAAATAAAGTTAAAACTTTGTATTTATTTTTCATTAAAAAAATGATGGCTTGTAGAGGAAGCCGAATCTAAAATAATGGTCACGGCGGCGGAGAAGTCATTGTCGCCGCATAAGTACGGAAAGAAAAACATTCCCTTTTGTCGTTTAGTAAAACGCTTCGTATAAAAAAGATTCCTTTTGAATAAACGTAAAAGTCAAAGGGGTTTATACACCGTATAAAAGAAAGTTGTGTATAAAACCAAATATGCCTCAATGAAAGGGGATTGAGACGAAGTCCTTAAAAAGATCATTTTTAAAATAAAATAGATCTATTATGTGTATTCACTATAAGAACACATAAAGAAAGTAAAAATACAAAATAGGACATAATAATATCATGTCATAATTTGAAAGTATGAGATTAACCCAAAGAATGGAAGTTGGGTTAAGAAATTCCCTTACCTTGTGTCCGACTTGACTCAACCGTTCTTTAACCTCCAGAATAATAAACTAGAGTTAATATCTACCTTATTAAGAACCATTTTAAATTTCATTATCCTTTTTATATCACTTATTACAATGTTATTAAGATTATGTAATTATTTAAGTTAATAACGGTCGTTTTGTCGATCTTTGGTAACTTGAGTCAACAATAACTTCTTATAATTACAAGTTGTTCATGTGGTAGAATATCCATTATATCCAGAATTATATTCATGATTTAGATGTCATATATATCTTATATATCCAGTATATACATTCATTTATAATATTACGTAACATTTAGAGGTAAGAAATGAAATGCACCGTTCATGGAGATGGTAAGCCGTACGTACGCATGAACGCTACTTTCATTTCAATTTCATATTTAATAGAACTAAATCATAATGATATAAATGTATAATATAATTCCATTATAATATAGTGTATAATACCATTTACTCCATCCTTTATACATCTCACATATGGCATTAACGATTCAAATCACTTTGAGGGGGCGGTAGTCCGCACTTTCTAAAATGAAATTATCGCGTTTTACCCATAATGGAAATCATAAAGTATGTCATAAATGAGAAATACAGAAGCATAATTAAAACATAAACATATTATATATCATATATAAAAATAGTGACATCTTAATGGCCACCTTTGAAGGTGTTATATGAATGTTGAACAATCATCGTTTCGTGAGGCAGAAATTCGCCATCCACAGAAACCGTATGTTCTTTAACCATTAGATGTAGGTGTGTGTAAGTGTAGCTTGAATCCTTCTTATAACAACATCCTAGTATATTGAGGATACTGGTGTTGTTACAAAAGAAATGAATAAAAATATTTTAGGGGGTTGGAGAAGATAAATAAAACAAAACAACATTAGAGAATACATTACCTCAAAATCGGGTAACTCTTTTTGATTTGAGCCAAAGGCTTCCTTGGGAAGAGTTCTGCCCAAAGTGAGGCTTCTAGGAGTAAGGGAGGTAAGTGGAGAGAGTATTTTGGCAGAGGTTGGCCGAGCCAAATGGCTTGAAAGTGTAAATGAGGTGGGAGAGGTGGGGGCCTTTTATAAGTGGAGAGGAGGGGCTCTTTTGGAAAGTAATGAAATGTTATTCTATTATACAATGCTTTTCGGATTCTAAAGGTCCCACACTTGTATATTTCTAGGATAAGGTGATAAGGGTTCGAAATCTCTTCATCCAATAGGCTTTGGACAAGTGTAAGCCTTGTATTTTGCATTATCTTCTCATTTTATTTAAATCGTTAAATAATGAGGTCATCGCTGCATCATAATGATGTCATAAATAATTTAATTTATTTAATGTCTAAAAATTATAAAAAAAATACTATGATGTAGGAAATCGTTTTATCTTTCTAATGAATATTTATAGACAAAATTTGGACTTGTGTAACCCCACTTAAAAACCGTTTTAGTAAAATAACTCATGTTTGTGTCAATTTAATTTTAACATTAAATAAATATATATTAATGTCATTTTCCAACTAAAGTGGCTCCATGGGGTCCCCAAGTTGAACCATGGGTTGTCTTGGTCGGCCATGACTCATCCAGTAGGAGTAGGACAAGTTTCATGCTCATCTCATATTATTAAAACATTATTTGTACCTTAAACTACACTAATTACCTCTAATCGCGATTAAGAACATAAAAGTTACTATTCACCAAAAAATTATTTTAATCTCATTGAACCACATTTTACTTCTTAATGACAACCATTTATGTCGGATTTTTGAAAATCAAATCACAGAAGTGGTAACATTTCATTTAAACGAAAAATCAGTTATTTAACTACCACTTAGTGGTTTTACTATTCATCAAAAATTGAAGTTTTTCAGAACAAGGCCAAAATTTCACCCTAGGCTATAATTGATATTCCGAATTCAAAAATGATGTCTATTTTAAAAAATTCCAAACATATGAGTTTCATTAATTAATTTTATAATTAATTCCCGCTGTCACAACAAATTGCGTGTTTTTAAGAAACAATTTATATCAAAAGATTGGCAATTGTTTATGTCCAATTTCAATGTTAAATTAATTCTAATGACCACCATTGGATAAAATGGTAAAAATATATTCTAATTATACTCTAAAACCACTCAATAGTATAATTTATCACTATAAATTATTTTTATTAAAAAAGTTGTTTTAAGTATTTTTCACTATTCATAAAAATTTTGAAGTTCTCAGAAAATTACAAAAAATTCAACATAGGCTAATTTCAATATTAGGAATACAAAAATGAAGTCCATTTTGAAATATAAAATTTCTATAATTTTAAAAAGTGGTTATTACTATTCATAACGGCTACTTTGAATTGTCGCGGTGTTTTAGAACTCGAAGTTGCGTACAATGCAAGCTATTGCATTATTGAATGAGAAGCGTATCGTGGAAGCTCGGGGTGTTACATTCTCCCCTCCATCAATAAATTGCGTCCTCGCAATTTGAAATTTTTTTCTTTGAAAATAAAAGGTTGAAAAGAGAAAATACCTTTGTGGAAAACCCACATCGGAAATAAGATTAATAAAACTTAGCCTTAATAAGATGGAAATGGAAATAAGAAAGTCACCACCAAATTATGATCTCGATAAGGAGAACATTGGTGGCAATTAGAGACATATAATTGGAGGAAAAACGTAAATATTTGTAGGGAGTGATTGAGGTCATCAATCACAATCAACTATCAAATTGAGGGCCTCAAAGCCTTCAATCTATGTTGATTTAAAATATCATCAGTTCAACAAGACATAAGGTATTAGGATAACACATTTTTTGTTTTAATATCCCTTTACTAAAGTTTAAGAATTAATTTATTCATTGAATAACAGATAGTTATATATATATTTATGCCTGACAATTGGAGTTTCAACCTTCAACTCAACTTTCACTCAAAAAGATAATAGAACCCAAAAATATTATACTTTTCCTAATTGTATAAGGTTCCAAATGTTAACACATACAATTTAGATTAGTAAAATTATTTTGTAATAACCAGGGACTTCCTGTAGGCTAGTGGTAGGAAATAAAGGCCTGTCGCACTATGATTGTGGGTTCGATTCCTGCAGCTTTGTCCGACGCAACGGGTTATACCCCACCCTGCAGGTTGTCCTTTTCCTAAAACTATAGTATTATAATATTCCAAAAATAATTTTCATAAATTTTTTAACCTTAAACAATACTATCCAAAGATCAACTTAATCCACTCCAACCTTTATAGTTATCCAAAATACCTCTGTCCAGACTTTCTCTAAAAGGTCTCTTAATTCCAAAATCAATTTATCAGATTCCCCAAACAAATTAAAGTTTCTCTTTTTGTCACATACTAAAAATATGATTACCTTAATCATATTAATACCTTACTGAAATCAACAAGTACTGCAGTACAATCCTTATATATATATCACATTATTCTAATAACCAGAATATAATCCATGAGTCCAAAAGCACCAAAACATTAGTTATTCTACTTCAACTGTAGTAACAGCATAAGATTGTCCTTGATCCCTTGGCCTTTTCTGAGGTAAGTTTCCCTGACGCTTAGGACATTCATTTGCATAATGACCCATTTCTCTACAATTGTAGCATTCAACATTGATAGCCTCTTTCTTTCCCTTGCAATCACGAGCCTGGTGACCCTTTTCTCCACATTTATAACAAACTCCCATTCCTTTTAGGCAAGTACCAGGGTGATTCTTCCCACAATTATCACATAATAGAAAATCCTTCTTTCCCTTTTTCACTTTATCTGTCTCTTGTTCCACCATTCTCTTATTCTCTTGATTTACTTTGTTGTCATAAGACTTAGAGAATTCCTTTTCTGTCTTGATAGCACATGAGACAATATCTTCGTATGATGAGAAGGATTGTGATACTAAATCTCGACGGAGAAATGGTTTTAACCCATAAAAGAAACGATCAATCTTACTCCTTGGGTTACGTATATAATCGGCAGCATGCCTCGCTAACCTTGTAAAGTTAGCCTCATACTTTGCGACATTCTCATCCTCCTTCTGCCTCAGACTCAGAAATTGCCTTTCCATATCTGCTCGATGGTCACGAGGAAAGTATTTTTCTAAGAAAAGCTCTTTGAACTCCCTCCATTCCATATTCGATATGTCATCATCTTCCTTTGTGTTTTGAATCAGCGACCACAACTGATCGGCATCTCCAGTGAGGCGGTAAACTGCCATGACAACCTTCTCCCTTTCACTACTCCCCAAGGCATGGAATATTTTCTCTAAGGAATTTATCCATTGCTCAGCTACTATAGGATTTGTACTCCCATTGAAGGTTGGTGGTTTTTGCCTCATGAAGCGGTCTAGCATTGATCCTCCACGTTGCGGATTAGGGTGCTCCATACGAGTAAGGTTATTATTCATAACCTGAGTGAGTTGTCCCAGTATGGTAATAAGCTGATCAGCACCAGTTGTATCACTAGCTCCACCCTAATTATCCTGAGCAGGAGGGCAATCCCTACACGGAGTGCGTGCATTGATACGGTTTCCATTCCTTCCACTAGGCGCCATTTCTAAATAATGGCATAAACTAGATTAGTTCATGAATCAAAATACATAATTCCATACTTGTAAAACACTTAACATAAATTGAACTAATTATGGATATAATCCATATTTATAAAAATGTTTTCTTTGAGGAAGTATATACTCGTAACCCTTCATAGTGGTTTGTAAATAAAATGAGAATTATCCTAAGCATATCCCCCGGGAGTGTCGTAACCAAGAGTGCAGCAAGGCCCGTTGTCGTGCAACAGTTCCCGTTCGAGTCTAGCTCAAAGCGGTGTTTTCGGGTTTTACCCCTAGGTACATCTTTTCCAGAGCCGCCTCTACCTGCTCGTATCCAGACAGGGATGTATTGCTCGGAAAACTCATAACATCTCTATAATACCAAAATTCTAGGAAGTTCTTCTATATTAATCCTCAAAGTCTATCTTTGGGCTATGTGCTCTAATCAGAGTTTATCTAAATCTAGCTTCCAAGGTTAGTACTAAACTTCCTCTGATACCAACTGTAACGCCCCGACCCCAGCTACCGAGAGTCGGTGCATTACTTCGTAACATTGGCATGATCACAAAAGATCAAGTCTCGAAAGACCGATTAGTTTAGTAGCCTTGGAAACACTAGATACATTCATAAGTCTTACATTACATCATGAAGTGAAAAACTAATAACAAAGTCTTCATAGTCCACACTCATATCCTCTTCTGACTATTCCTGTAGGTCATTCATAAAATACTTCTTCACATCCTGGAAAATATTAAAACATTGAAAGGGGTGAGCTCAGATGCTCAGTAAGGATAATAATAATGCGGAAGCTTTCATAAATAAACATTAACATTTAAGTCAATGTATAACTAAAACAAAAGCCTTTTAAACATGAACTTCAACATAATCTGGAAAAAGTAAAATGAGATAATGCCATTTACTTATTCACATGGATATTCTACTGGTCGAATAATCACATGCAATATCAATAACCCCTTTCATAATGATGGAATGCATAATGCCAGACTATCATAACCACGTAGCCAAGGCCTCGTGCCAAGACCACAAATTAGATTTTGTCAAGGCCTCGTGCCAAGACACTAGTTTGTCTCATGAGACCTGTCGATGCATCGAGGAGCTATAGCGGGCTCCACCCGTCACTTATTAAGTCCAATGCATTCCTCATATGAATAGGTTTAAACATATCATAAATCATAACATAATCGTATCACATAAAACATGCATAAAGGAAACATAACATTTCCACATTTCAATCACAAGATATCAATACAACACATTGATATAATAAAAACGCTTTCAAAACCATTTTCAATACCAAAATAAAATAAAGTTAAAACTTTGTATTTATTTTTCATTAAAAAAATGATGGCTTGTAGAGGAAGCCGAATCTAAAATAATGGTCACGGCGGCGGAGAAGTCGTTGTCGCTGCATAAGTACGGAAAGAAAAACATTCCCTTTTGTCGTTTAGTAAAACGCTTCGTATAAAAAAGATTTTTTTTGAATAAACGTAAAAGTCAAAGGGGTTTATACACCGTATAAAAGAAAGTTGTGTATAAAACCAAATATGCCTCAATGAAAGGGGATTGAGACGAAGTCCTTAAAAAGATCATTTTTAAAATAAAATAGATCTATTATTTGTATTCACTATAGGTACACATAAAGAAAGTAAAAATACAAAATAGGACATAATAATATCATGTCATAATTTGAAAGTATGAGATTAACCCAAAGAATGGAAGTTGGGTTAAGAAATTCCCTTACCTTGTGTCCGACTTGACTCAACCGTTATTTAACCTCCTGAATAATAAACTAGAGATAATATCTACCTTATTAAGAACCATTTTAAATTTCATTATCCTTTTTATATCACTTTTTACAATGTTATGAACATTATGTAATTATTTAAGTTAATAACGGTCGTTTTGTCGATCTTTGGTAACTTGAGTCAACAATAACTTCTTATAATTACAAGTTGTTCATGTGGTAGAATATCCATTATATCCAGAATTATATTCATGATTTAGATGTCATATATATCTTATATATCCAGTATATACATTCATTTATAATATTACGTAACATTTAGAGTTAAGAAATGAAATGCACCGTTCATGGAGACGGTAAGCCGTACGTACGCATGAACGCTACTTTCATTTCAATTTCATATTTAATAGAACTAAATCATAATGATATAAATGTATAATACAATTCCATTATAATATAGTGTATAATACCATTTAATCCATCCTTTATACATCCCACATATGGCATTAACGATTCAAATCACTTTGAGGGGGCGGTAGTCCGCACTTCCTAAAATGAAATTATCGCGTTTTACCCATAATAGAAATCATAAAGTATGTCATAAATGAGAAATACAGAAGCATAAGTAAAACATAAACATATTATATATCATATATAAAAATAGTGACATCTTAATGGCCACCTTTGAAGGTGTTATATGAGTGTTGAACAATCATCGTTTCGTGAGGTAGAAATTCGCCATCCACAGAAACCGTATGTTCTTTAACCATTAGATGTAGGTGTGTGTAAGTGTAGATCAAATCCTTCTTATAACAACATACTAGTATATTGAGGATACTGGTGTTGTTACAAAAGAAATGAATAAAAAGATTTTAGGGGGTTGGAGAAGATAAATAAAACAAAACAACATTAGAGAAGACATTACCTCAAAATCGGGTAACTCTTTTTGATTTGAGCCAAAGGCTTCCTTGGGAAGAGTTCTGCCCAAAGTGAGGCTTCTAGGAGTAAGGGAGGGAAGTGGAGAGATTATTGTGGCAGAGGTTGGCCGATCCAAATGGCTTGAAAGTGTAAATGAGGTGGGAGAGGTGGGGGCCTTTTATAAGTGGAGAGGAGGGGCTCTTTTGGAAAGTAATGAAATGTTATTCTATTATACAATGATTTTTGGATTCTAAAGGTCCCACACTTGTATAATTCGAGTCTAAGGTGATAAGGGTTCTAAATCTCCTCATCCAATAGGATTTGGACAAGTGTAAGCCTTGGATTTTGCATTGTCTTCTCATTTTATTTAAATCGTTAAATAATGAGGTCATCGCTGCATCATAATGATGTCATAAATAATTTAATTTATTTAATGTCTAAAAATTATAAAAAAAATACTATGATGTAGGAAATCTTTTTATATTTCTAATGAATATTTATATACAAAATTTGGACTTGTGTAACCCCACTTAAAAACTGTTTTAGTAAAATAACTCATGTTTGTGTCAATTTAATTTTAACATTAAATAAATATATATTAATATCATTTTCCTACTAAAGTGGCTCCATGGGGTCCCCAAGTTAACCCATGGGTTGTATTGGTCGTCCATGACTCATCCAATAGGAGTAGGACAAGTGTCATGCTCATCTCATATTATTAAAACATTATTTGTACCTTAAACTACACTAATTACCTCTAATCGCGATTAAGAACTTAAAAGTTACTATTCACCAAAAAATTATTTTAATCTCATTGAACCACATTTTACTTCTTAATGACAACCATGTATGTCGGATTTTTGAAAATCAAATCACAGAAGTGGTAACATTTCATTTAAACGAAAAATCAGTTATTTAACTACCACTTAGTGGTTTTACTATTCATCAAAAATTGAAGTTTTTCAGAACAAGGCCAAAATTTCACCCTAGGCTATAATTGATATTCCGAATTCAAAAATGATGTCTATTTTACAAAATTCCAAACATATAAGTTGCATTAATTATTTTTATAATTAATTCCCGTTGTCACAACAAATAGCGTGTTTTTAAGAAACAATTTATATCAAAAGATTGGCAATTGTTTATGTCCAATTTCAATGTTAAATTAATTCTAATGACCACCATTGGATAAAATGGTAAAAATATATTCTAATTATACTCTAAAACCACTAAATAGTATAACTTATCACTATAAATTATTTTGATTAAAAAAGTTGTTTTAAGTATTTTTCACTATTCATAAAAATTTTGAAGTTATCAGAAAATTACAAAAAATTCAACATAGGCTAATTTCAATATTAGGAATAAAAAAATGAAGTCCATTTTGAAATATAAAATTTCTATAATTTTAAAAAGTGGTTATTACTATTCATAACGGCTACTTTGATTTGTCGCGGTGTTTTACAACTCGAAGTTGCGTACAATGCAAGCTATTGCATTATTGAATGAGAAGCGTATCGTGGAAGCTCGGGGTGTTACACCCTGGGTAGCCTAGAGTGTAAGCCCCACAACCATACCTGAACTATGTAGTCTTTGATCCTTGCCAAAAAAGGTATGTTGGAATCCTCCCTGAGGTTCAATCCCAACACCTCATTGGTTCCGACCACCTTCATATTGTTTCACCCAAACCCTTTCTAAACAATGTGGACTTCGATTCTTGCCAAGGAAAGGTACGTAAGAAGCCTCCTTGAGGTTCAATCCCACCATCTATCTAGGCCCCAGGTCCTCTTTCACGTCGGTTCACCCCTGTACTACATGACGTTAAACTATGGAGCTTAATCAGCAGTAAGTCATTATTCCCCCATTCATCGGTAAGCCGTTGTCAACCCCAATCGATGGAAATCCATCATCAGATGAACTATGTGAACATTGATTTCCTACCACGGGGTTACGTAGGAAGCCTTCATGAGGTTCAAGACCAGCACCCATGTCTCATCTTGATCTGTCCCTCAATCCCATGTGTTCTGGGAAGATCATGCCCCAACCCAGTGGTTCTACTTCCTTCGGGTCCCATCCATGCATCCATTATCATGGGTTGCCTCCTAAGGTGTCCCATTGTCCCACCAAACTGCGCAGACTTTGATTCCCTGCCATGGGGATACGTAGGAATTTTCTTTGAGGATCAAGACCAACACTACCATCACCTTCATGATGGTCCCATCTCATCCCCCCTCCACTCCATTCAAATCTCCATCATCCATACTAATTCTCACATGGTCCGCCACGTCCCGGTGGGATCATGTCATCCACCTCCTCGCGGTTCCTAGCAGTACTTGGGCCACTTTCCATGTGTAAGCCCCAACATGTATCTGGGTTGTTGTGATTTCTATACACCCCAATTAATCACACCATAGAACTATGTGGGGTTTTATCCCTTTCATCTACACAATGTAAATAGGAAACCTCAACAAGGTTCAATCCCAGCCAATGGTAAACCTTTGTGTTCCAACCATTCTAGGGTGCACACTCCTTGATCCACCCTCAGTGGTGTCCAGATCAACTTTCACGGTGTGACATCTCCCCTCTATGGGAAACACCACCTATGATCTATCACTATGGTATGTTACAATCTATTTAACCCATCTCCACAAGACATTTATCTTGCATCCTAACTCGTGTTAAACATGAGATGCCTGAGGAAAACCTCAGAAGACACGCCTTTAGCATATTCGTCTCCGCAAGACGTTAAACACCCAGCACACTTTGTGATAAACCTGGGAACCTGAGGAAAACCTCAAAGGCATGCCTCTGGTATATAATATCCCATGACTGATGTGGGATGCCTCGGGTTCTATGGCCTTGAGAATCCCTCTTATGAGTTAGAATATAGGTTCCTCAATGTCCACAGATCTAGATATTCCCCGACATTCCTGATGTTACTGTATACTCCGACCGAAGGTTGCTACTATGTCAAGACCCCATGGAATGTCCTTAAAGAAGTAGTGTAATTGAACAACATACACAAAGATATGGCACATGGAATGAGATTCACGAACAACGACTAAATATTTAAGGGAGACTCGGACTAGGTAACGAGTTCTGAGGAGGAATCCATGGAAGGAAGAACCGACATTCCATCATCTCATTTCGATCAAGGAGAAAACTTCTGACGATAAGGAATGGATGTCGCTTTCCTTTGGAAAGCCGGAATGTGGGACAACCGCTATGTGTCCTCAACTGACGGATGTTCGTGCCCTGGCGAAAGCATCGGAAATAGAAATGGTGAACCCACGTGAAGATCTTCTCATAAATATGGAGATTAGTAGTGTTCAAGGAATCTATGGACTAGCATGTCATCGAATCCAGTTACCTGGTGCTGGGTCCCGTCATGCAAATAGCGGGCCTAGTGTGAAACTCATCAGATGTTGGGGCATTAAAACATTGGACATCCCGTTCTATGACGTTGTCAGCGTGGACCCCTCTTACCGATCATGGATGAGAGGATGGATTTGGGGCATTGGTCGTCGATTCCTTTTTTCTTTTAGCATTGGCGAGTTAATATCCCTGCTCTTAGGATTCAGGTTGCTGCACCCCGAATGTGATCACCGCCTACCCACCGACGTAGGGGCAAGGGCAGTGCCAATGTGGCAGTCATGTGTGACTCTGCCACTTCCGCAACGGCCTCTACACCCATGGACATGGAGCACCCACAACCCATCTCCCAGTACGAGGATATTCAGTGGAGGGTAATCAACGACCTCGTGCGCCGTTATGAGGAGGAGGGGATCATACTTACGAGGGATATGGCCCGCCTAGATTTGAAGGCATCTGCACCTCATCGTCAACGCCGCCTCCAAGGGTCGTGCAGGTATCCGCTGCTCCCCACTCCTACATATAACCATTTCGGGAGCCTGTCCCCAGAACGCTTTGATGACTCCCTCACCTACACCGATGAGGTAGGTGATGTCTGATTCAGCCCGGTCAGAGTCCCATTCCAAATGTTCCCAGTGAGGGCTTCCACCCGGCCGTGTCAGTTCCCCTGCCCGATCTTATTGGACGTGGAGCAGGTAATCCAAGTGCCTTCACCGCTGGCTCCGGTCAGTTCAACCCAATGCCAGCGTCGGGCACAAGCCAAAGAGGATGCCCACCATGGGGTGTCAACGTCAGTGGCTACTGTGTCCCAAGCCACCACTGACACACATCACCAATTCCTTGTTTACGCTGAGCATGGGAACTTATATACCTGACCAGAATCGAGGCCCCAACTGCCCCACGGGCAGGCTGGGTCAACTCTCTTGGTCTCTGGCATAGGATTGGCCACCGCATATTAATGCGCACGGATGCTACCTAGTATGAAGTTCCTCCCCATACTGCTACCACAGAGAGCGCGGGCCTTCCCCGCTTTGAGGCTCAGCATAGAGAGCCACCTCGGGCCACCTTAAGTCCACATGAGGGTCCTCCCATCGGCAGTGATACTCAGTGCATGGGTCTCCTCCGTTCCCACTACACCGGACAAGGGATAATTACTCCCGACACCGACCATCGGTGTGGGGGAATTTCACATCCGGTCTATCTTCAACATGCAGATCATCCCCGTGTCCTCTAAGGAGTGGGAGAAGGACCTCCTCACCTTAGAAACTAGAGGTGTGAAGGCTATCCTCACCACACTAGCACCCAGTATGGAGGTCCTACCCCGTGTTCAGCTATACTTGTATAAGGACTCTCCTTATATCGAGGTTGCCCGGGGAAACAAGCACGGAGGTCCTCCCCATGCTTCTTCCAGTTCCAGCGGATGTCTAACCTACTCCAACGCTACCCATGGAGGTCCTCCCCATGTATCCTTTGACATATGTCCCGATGATCCTCACACCCCGGCTTACTCAGGTGGAAACCCTCTCCGCCCCAGCACTAGTGCAGCTGAAGGACCTCATGTCAGAAATCTGCCCTATCCCGAAGAGACATCCAGTGGTAAGAAGGCAGTTCATCGCTGCCATAAGGAGAATTTTGGGAAGGTACAAACAGATATCAAACTAGTCCGCTTCTCATACTCCGAAGCAGAATACAACTCAGTTTGGGAACCCTCCTCTCACTCATCCAGGTCATGGGCTGGGGTAGGAACAAGAAGCATTATCATAATACTCCAGGAATGCGAGTTCCATCGGATTCCTGCCTCCCTCCGCAGGTATTTCCAGGAGATTGAAACTCTGGAAACCGCACAGGTCACAGTCGTGCAATTACCAATGTCGTCACTGGAAGCGCTCTCTACCTCGACAAGAGACCACAGATGGCTATTTTGGGGACCAATGGTGGGAGAGAAACATCATAGCCCATCACCAGTATCCCCAGACCCTGAGCCAGGAACTATGGCCGTTAGCCCGTCTTATCACAACGTAGAGGCCAGGTCACTACACTCTTCGGAGGACAACCCGAGATTCAGCGGCCAGTCAGCCTACTCACCGTACTCTCCACCAACTAGCCTGCTGCCCTAGCGGTGCGCCTCAGTGCTGCTGCCAGTTCCTCAACCACCTATGGTTGGAGAGTGGGGTAATGAAGGGCCAGATCTTGAATCCAAGCCAATGAGATTATGGAATATCCCCACTTCATACCACTTCCCTGAGATGTTCTGGCCTGTGACAGTGCCGAATTTCTGTGCGCCGGAATCCCCCAACCCAGAGGATGTCCAGTGTTTCCATAAAACCCTCTGGGCAATGCACTTATGCCTTCGTCATCAGCGACTAGTTTATCCCAGGAGCCAATATCATTTTGAAGACATCAGCGAGCAATGTCGTCTAGTTGATTTGGCCGCACTCCCTGTGACCCTGCGCCCCAAGTTTCCAGGCCATCATAGGGCCCTCCAACAGTAATTCCTTCAGAGTTTTAAGGTACTCCATAAGGTTATCAAGGAGGCTTCCCCCCCGACTCATGTGAAAATCTGGGGTTGGGGAAGTATGATGCCCTCATCTTCAGTCCTATCCAGCGGTAGCCGGACTCGCTAGGCGATATTGAGGATATACCCCCAAAAAGGGTCACGATCTATAGGGCCGATATAGTGGAAGAGGAGGATGAGATAGATTTTCATGATAGGGGTCTTCCCCCTGAGGGCGTTCCACCACTATTGGACCCGTCGGGAAGAGTTACTCACCAGGAGAGGAATCTGCAGGGTCTCCCTCTGCTCACTAAGGCATTTGTGAACATCCAAACTTCTGGTAAGGTTAAATAGCACGTTAGAGCTTCCAAAAAATCAAACCCATCTACATTAGGTCAGAAGATGGAGGAGGACCCCGAGAAGGCCACATGCGCCAACAAATTTTCGATCAGAAGGAGTTGGTTAATGGCCTCCTGGCTGAACACACTGCTAAGCGACGACTAGACTACGACAATCCTAGACCACTACAGCAGGGGCTGGAACAACATCCCCTCAGTGAGCTGCCTCTAGGTAACCCTGCCCATGTTGATCCTGTGGACAGCTTTGACGTTGGAACTTACGGAAAGAGGGTGTGGTATGTCTTGCCAAACCCTTCTGAATGGAGTGAAAGTCCAAGGGACCCAGCTCGGGCTCCCCCAGCATGCCTAAGGGTCATGCCACCAGCCGCTCCAAGAGCAATTGGGCCTACTTACTATGTTGAAGAGGCTTCCAATGCACTTGTGGTCAGGTATCCCTATCAAGACAGGTACACCCACCCAGATGATCCAATGGCAGCACCCATTGCCCTCCTAGAGGCTTTGGAGACGTGACAGGTGGAAATCCCACCTGATAGAAAGCCATATCCAGCATGGGTGGATGATATGTGAACCGCTAGGTTTCAGGAATCCCACCATTTCCCCATTAAATTGGATAAGGTACCCACCACATCATCTGACCCACTTCACCACAATGTGTGGGGCCATGTTAGGGACTCCAGCACAGCAAGAGGCTGCCAAACTCCGATGCTTTGTGCAGACATTGGAGGGGCCATCATTTTTCTGGTACAACTAGCTCCCCATCAGATTAGTAACAATATGGGAGGACATCCAGAGGAAATTTCTTTACTAGTTCAGCTCCACCACATGTAATACAAGCACCGCAAACCTCTTCAAGTGCAAATAGAGGCTTGATAAGCATGTTGCAGACTTTATCACCCAGTGGAAAGGACTTACATACTCCCTTCACATGCCACTGAATCTATAGAAATTAATGATGATGTGTGTGGGAAATGTTAAGATGGAACTGGTACCCTCTTTGATCACCCAAAACTACTCTGGAGGATTCCGAGACTTCTCTGATAAGGCCCAGCTCCAAAAAGAAGCCCTGCAACATGCCAATCAGGCACGTCTGTTTCCCCCAATAATTCCCAAAAGCTGGCCTTCCAAAGCTGAGCCTGCCATGGTGGCCCAAGTATAGGCCCCCACACAGCTGGAAATAATACCAGTTGAGCTACCTCCGCAACCTCGCAGAGGCCCACCACCACAAGTGCAGCCTCCAGCCCATCAGCGGCCTCCTCAGAACCGGTATGTGCCCCCGCATAATGCACCGCCACTGCCTAGTTAAGAAATTAGGCTCCACCTCCTTGATAGGCGCCTCCAGCTCCCTGTGAGGGCCAAGCTCCAAGGCCCCCCTTCCCAGAAAGAAGAAACTAAACCTACTCATTTAATGAGAAAAAAGTTCCCAGTTATTTCTGAAGTGCCTTGGAACATGGGATTTTGTGTTTTCCTGAGTACAAAAGGCTAGAAAAGGCACACCTCACTGATCGACCCAACAATTTCCCCTATCACTGGATCCGGGGTCACACTCTCAAGTAGTGTTACATGTTCAAAGACTGGCTTCAAGACCTGGTTGATAACAACATAGTCAGGTTGGGCCCATCCCCCGTCCCAAGTGGCATGTGTCATCGTAAGGTCAGACAATAGCAGTGTCAGCGAGGGAGAGTGGTAGTAAGTTTCTAACCACAAGTCCTAGTTTTATGATTACTTGATGGATCACAAAATGTTCTCTCATTCCCATGGTATCATTTGTGCATGTTTGAATCAGTCGGATCCTTTAGAGGCTGCAGCCGCCACTTTTGTATCATTATCTTAGCCAGCCTCTTCCTAGAAGAGAAAGCATCGACGTCGCAAGGGAAAGAAACACGCCCCGCCAATGCCATCATTGTCCCATACTCTCGGTGACATCATGCCCCCAGAGATGGGGATTCTTCCTAGAATCCTCCCATTAGCAGACAACTCTTCAAGTGATAGTAGTGGGTACGCTTCGGTTAATATCATGGAGCTGGTAAACCCCTACAGGACTCCTCATGACAGGGAGCACCAGGAGGACATCCCTAACATCCCCATCCAAGGCCATATTCGGTGGAGCCATGAATACATGGGTCATCAAGGAACATCAGTTGAAACCTCCAGCCAGACCATGCACACCACTGAGACTAGACAGAAGGCCCAACACACAGCTCAGCACACGCACCCTCCACATCTGGCGCCATCCGGCCCGCCTCCACCACTGTTTCTGCTACAAGACCAAGCAGAGTCACCGAGACCTCTCCATGATCATCCAGACTCCATCACAGACCAGTCTCAGTTAATTGGCCCTGACATAGTAGTCACTCTACATGCTTGAACTAGTGAGCAGCAGGATATGCCTAGCACCAGTCAGCCACCGGCCCAGCTGGTAGGGTCCACCGTACTGCCTGTCATAGAGAGACCTTCTGTAGGAAGAATTTCATGCCAAGAATGGGAGTATGATGTTCTCAGACATCTTTCCATCATTCTTGAAAGGCTCTCTATCCTCGAGGCCCGTCGCCTATCGCCACAAATGCGTGAGGCCCTCACTGAGGCTTTAAGAAGCCCCTCTAGTTCGAGACGAAGGTAGAATCCATAGAGGAATTTCACACAGAGGCTCTCGAAAACATGGAATGTCAGTCCATCATCTCATTCTCCAGAGAAGATGAAGGTTCTCATATACAGGGGTACATCTTCCCACTGTAAATCACCGGTTGCTTCAAAGGTGTGGAAGTTCTCCACTATCTTGTTAACACGCACTCTGTGATCAACCTTATCCCCCCACGGACACTGCGGAAGATGGGGTTTTCCGAGGATGATCTAACACCTCTGAGATGAAAATACAAGGATATGACAGGACAAAGCAAACCCCGGTGGGAAAGATCTGTTTGATGAACTAGTATGGTGGCCTAGTTTCCAGTACCGAGTTTATGGTTTTCTCCCAGGAAACCGTATACAATGCATTGATGGGACAAGCATGTCTCCACCTACATGTGGTGGTTCCCTCATCGTATCACCATTTCATCAAGTACTCCCTCAATGGTCTATTGGGAATTCTCTAAGGTGATGCATCACCTTTTTCCTCTTGTGAAGCCTGCTACCTGGATGCCGACTATTACAAGATTAAAGACAAGCAGATTCAGGCTAGTGAGGTGGAGCATGCCATAGTTGCAACCAACCACTGGACAAGAATGGATGACGCCTACGACTTCCCGAGCCATCGATTGGACGCCATGACCCCCAATATGGGGCAATGTTTTGTTGTCTCTGGCATGGGGGGGGGGGAATCATATTCTTAGCTCCAAGCGACGTCGGGAGATCACTTCATATTGTTATAAGAATCAAACCTTGGTGATCCATGCGCTCCTACCCCCATAAGGTGTCTGGATGTCCGCCCCATGGAAACGGCAGTGCGTCATACATGCCTATTTCGTCGGGATGGAATTAACTGGATCAATACAACGTGCCACTAGTGCATTGATATCAGCAAGCTTGGCCCCTTGCGCTGAACACTATATGGGATCGGGTCGACAACCTTTATTCCTATGGTTTCAGTAGTATTGGAATCTCTCGATGCAGTAACCACTGCTGCTCAGGCAGTTACCAGCCTCTCTTCAGGATCTTCTGACCCATAGGAAGCTCCTCCCGCTGGGGTTTCCTCCTCCAAAATTGAAGGAGAGGATATGGAGGATGCTATCCATACCATTGAAGAGGGCGTCTCTTCCACGGTTGATGTATTGTTACAGATGAATCTCAGTAGCGAGGCAGATCTGAAACCCACATTGATCAGTGTCTCCATGCCTCTCGAGGAGAAGCAGCGGTACATAGACTTCCTGAAACAACATCGTGATGTATTCACTTGGAGCTATGATGATATGTCAGGGCTAGATCCTCAGGTAGCAATCCACTTCCTTGGTCTCTCGAAAAATCATCATGGGTTCAAGAAGCCTCTCAAAAAGATGCACCCTTCTCATGGTGCCATGGTTGAGGCCGAAGTTGACAAGATCATCAGATCTAAACGCAAGTCATGGAGCACACTAACGCAAAGTTAAATATTCTCTGTTCACCACAAAGGAAAAGGCCTGATTCATGGAGAACGATCGTAGTGTAGGCAGAGCTTCGCGAATCGAGAGCACCGAAAGTTCAAATCGCAGAGGAGAGAAAAGGACAAAAGAGAGGTCATCCCAACTATTTATAGGTGATGGTTCCAGGTGATTCGCGGCGTGCCCAACCGCAGTGGCCTTCACGGTGCACCCAGCCTGTGCATCGTGGTTCCGCTTCCTAGGCCTCTTTCGCAAGGCTGCTTCGCTAGCTTATTTCGCGAGGCTACTTCATGGGTAACTATGGAATTTTGGCGATGGACCCTCATACTTAGATTCTCGTTTTCTCCTCGACTCCAAGTATAAGGGGGGAATTAGTTGATGCCAAAATTGGGGGTGAACCAAACATCCCAAAAGAATTAGGGACTACCCCACGACGACGGATCACAGAGCTCCTGGAGCCCGACGACTGGACCCAAAGAGCCCCTTCGCGACCTGCCATGAAGCAAGGAGGCGGGACAGCTCCGCGAGCCCCTTTGACATTCGCGACCCACCGTGAATCAAGGAGGTGGGACAGATCCGTGATCCCCTTCGACGTTCTCAACCCTCCGTGAAGCAAGAAGGTGTGACAGCTCTATGAGCTCCTTTGACATTCGCGACCTGCCGTAAAGTAAGGATGCGGGACAACTCAGTTAGCCCCTCTGACATTCGCAACCCGCCGCGAAGCAAGGAGGCTAGAAAGCTCCGTGATCCCCTCTGACTTTTGTGGCCCACTGCAAAGAAAACTTTGTCTTCACACTGAGTGAACCCTACTTTGTGGGGCCTCCTGCTAGTAAATACATGGCTCCCCTCGATCCTGGGGGACGGACTATCCAACCTTTCACCTTCCTAGCTCCCGAATCGTGAAGCACCTCTTGCTTGGCAAACCATGAGCTCCTCAAGGTACTTTTGTTCCATGAAGTACATCCCACTTGGCCTTAATTGAGCCCCTCTTCTAAGAGGGATGCATTTCGTGAAGCCTACAAGTCTTCACGGAGGAAGGATATCCTCAAGGGTACTCGGGCCTTCATGAAGCACTTACGCTTCACGAAGCACCCTCTATGCGCATCTAATCTATGTTCCAAGGCTGGGTCATTGTGCATCACGATGCACATTGCTTCACAATGCTATTCTTTGCCAGGCACCATTGCTTCATGAGGCATTTCATCACGAATCCCTTTCCACTTCACAAAGCTCCTCCCCTATGCACTTATGCCCTATCCCTAACCTAGGCGACTACACATCAGGAAGCACATCCCTTCGCGGAGTCCCTCCACTTCTTGGGGTACCAGAGCTTCTCAATGCTACTACTTGTGAACCCCTTTTCTCTTCAACTCATTTTCTTGTGTGGCCCTTTAGGTCTTCATAAAGCAATTTCAAAGACCCTTGGATGATACTTACCATTTCATTGCTTCGCCTCCTGATTCTTCGCGTAGGCACACTAACGGCTAGTACTTCTTCCCATATCCATGCTAACGTTGACCCCCACAACACCCCCCGCCACTGCGTTTCCTGTCCCTTCTCTTCACCAAGGTGCAGAGGGTACCGGTTACTATGTCCTAGGGGTTCAGAGTGAACCCTACCCCGTCCAATCTGCAGGACGTTAAACTTCCAAGCATCATCGTCCTCAACACATGATGTTAAACTATGACTCCCCCAGGCATCGTACGTAGGGAAAGGGTAACAACCCTAGTGTCAGCCCCCAAAATTTTCCTGCAGGAGGTATCATTCCTACCCCTTCATTCTTTAGTGCCAAATCCCTCTCTCACGGGGATTTTTCACCACTAGGCCTCCTCCCTGGAGTAAGTCCCAATACCTTGTTTCTTCTTTGGGATGATAACCATACATAAGCCCCTATTTCCTCTTTGGGATGCTAACCACGCGTAAGCCCATTTTTTCTCTTTGAACAACTAGCCACGTGTAAGCCCCATTCTACTCTACTTTCCATGGATGCACCTTTCGCGACATGGTCGTTAGGTCTTTACTGCCTCTTGTTTCTCACACTGAGCATGACTCACGTGGGCTTAGAGTAATCATCGACCATAACACCCAGAGGTGCCTGGAGTGTATGCCCCAACCACCACCTGAACTATGAGGACTTTGATCCTTGCCAAGGTAGGGTACGTATGAAGCCTCCACGAGGTTCAACCCCACCACCCCAGTCATTCCGACCATATTCATGTCGGTTCAGCAACACCCCAGGAATCCTAGAGTGTAATCCCCAAACACATTCTTGAACTACAAGGTCTTTGATACTTTCCAACGCAGGGTACGTAGGAAGCCTCCATGAGGTTCAATCCCACCACCCCAGTCATTCCGACCATCTTCACGTTGGTTCACCAACACCCTCAGCAGCCTAGAGTGTAAGCCCCAAACACCACCTGAACTATGTACACTTTAATCCATGCCAAGGCAAGTTGCGTAGGAAGCTTCCATGAAGTTCAATCCCAACAACCATTGGTCCTGATCGTCTTCACAATAGGACACCAATGTCACCCCTTCCAAACTATGTGGACTTTGATCCTTGCTAAGGTGAGGTACGTAGGAAGCCTCCCCGAGGTTCAATCCCAACACTCGGTCCTTCCAACCCCCTTAACGTCGGTTCGCCTACACCATAAATCTGGACCCCAGGTCCTTATTAACGTTGGTTCACCCCTGTCCTACATGACAATAAACAATGTACCGCAATTAGTGGTAATCGTTGTGCCCCATACAGTGGTAAGCCGTTGTGTCCCTCAATCAGTGGTAAGCCGTTGTATCCTGATCTGCGGTAATTTGTTGAATCATATATTCAGCGGCAAGCCGTTGAAATCCACTTTGATTAGACCCACACCATTGGCCAGTCCTAGTGGCGTCAGACCAACCTAGGCTGTTAACCACGCATATGCCCCATACACATCATCGGGTTTTTGTCCAATCTGTACACCCCAATTCAAGCTCATCGTATAACCTTTCCCTCAAGCCTATGTGTCTCAGGAAGGTCATTCCCCAACCCATGTGTTCCACTTCCTTTGGGTCCCCATCCATGCGTCCATTCTCACGGGTCTCCTCCTTAGGCATCCCATCACCCTCCTGAACTACGCATAATTTGATTCCCTACAATGAGGATATGTAGGATGTCTCTTGGAGACTCAATCCCAACTTTACTATTGTCCTCAGGCGGTTTCATCCCATTCACCACCCATTTCACTGAGAACCCAACATCCATCTTGATTCTTACCCAGGCCGCCACATCCTGGAGAGGACATGTCGACCCACCTAAATCAGTGTGTCCTCCAGGGGTTACACTCATCTAATCCACTCTAGTCAGCATTTTGATCAGTCAGATCCTTCTTCAATGGATTTTAAACTTGCAGCATACCCTGTTTTAAACATGGGAAGCTGAGGAAAAACTCAGATACATGCCTATGGAATATAATTCCTCACATTCGATGTGGGATGCCTCAGGCTTACACGACCTTGAGAAGCCCTATAAAAAGGGAAAGAAACCTAGATGCGCCAGTGTTATAGCAACCATACACGCCAGTGATTCCCAACATGACTACTCCCCTGACCGAAGGTTGCTACCCCAACCGGTCCCTTTGGAATATCCTGACAGAAGCAGCGTGATTAACTAGTGTCCAAGGAAATATGGTGCTACGAAGAGTTTCACAAACAACGTCTTGTGTCTATAAGGAAGACCCGAACTAGGTAACGAGCTCTGAGGAGAAATTCATAGAAGAAAGAACCGACATCCCATCATCCCATTTTAATTAAAGAGCTGGCGTCCCTGAATAAGTGATGGATGAAGCCCGCATTTGGAAGGGGGGAATACAGGGTAACAAAACCACACCTTTCGTCCTCATGTAGATGGATGTGCATGCCTCGACAAAAGGATCGGAAAAAGTGTCGAAAATTTATCTTAGCATCACCACATTTATGGAATTTTAAATTTTTTGTAAATCTTGTCAAAACATTGTTTGGTAAAAGACTTTTTGGTGGATATTATTCTCTTATCTCTCTCAGGTAAAACAAAACTTTATATTTTATTTTGTAATATATTTCTCTATTAATTTATTCATATATTCTAGTGACTTGTATACCTTTTTACACCTTCATATGATCATTTCTGGTAACAGCACCACTTCATAATCTAGTCTTTGTAAGACCACAACTCAATATTTTGTTATTTGAACATTACTCATAATTCATATTTTGAACATTTTAATTCAAAAATAATTTATATTTCAACTTCATATTTGTCAATTGAACGTTTTATAACTTGTAACCTTAATTTTTTAACTCAAACATTATATATCCTTCAATAGTAACATTGTAACTCAACCTTCTTAAATATTACAACATAATATTTGTAATTCAAACTTTATAAATCTTCTAACCTTTACTTTATAACTCAAAAATTGTATATCTTTCAAATTTAACATTATAAATTTAACATTTAAAGATTAAAAATTTAACTTTTTAACTCAAACATTGTACAACTTGAAATTTTAACTTTGAAACTATAACATTGAACAACTCTAACTTCAACTCAGAGACTCCTTATTTTAATCTCTTTGGAATAAACTTTCTTAACTTTCTCCCTCTTATTAAATTTCATAAGATTTTTCCACTAGTATATTTTTCTATACGTATCATTTTTGTGACTTTACTAATCTTGGTTAGGTACACTTTATTTCGCTTGTTTTTACTATAAATATTCACTCTATCTAGAAAATTCATTCTAAAAAACACAGTCTGAAAATATTATGTTTCTCACATGTCTTCCTTATTAAAAAATCATATATAATTATGAATATGTTGAGAAAACATGATGTTAGAAACACTTAGGAATAGAGAAGCATTTTCTGACTTTGTAAGAAGTCTTTTATTAAAAACCATTGTGGCTCATAAAAAAATCACAAACATCTTCAATAACTCTTAAGAAAAGTTTCTTAAACTTCTTCAACAACTCATATGAAAATTTTCTTAAACTTATTCAGAAACTCATCATAAATCATTCTTAAAATTTTTACCATTAAATAAGAAAAGTTTATTAAATTTTATAGTAACTCATAAAAAACGTTCATAATCTTATTCTATATCACATAAAAATGAATTCTTAAAAAAATAATAAGAAAAGATTATAAAACTACTTCATAAGAAAATTTTCATAAAATAATTAAAAAATATTCTTAATATTATTCCTAAAAATATTTATAAAACTCATAAAAAAAGTTCATTAAACATCGGTTTTTCATCAAAAGGTTTTGAATTTAGGCTTGTAACCTTCAGTAGCTCTTCAATGTCCTTATTTAATGGAACTTAATTCTTACACTTCCAATGTCATATATAGTTCTAATACGTCTAAAAATATAACTACATATTACTCATTAGTCCTATAATACTTGACTTCCTTAGGATTTTTCTTAATAAAACTTGTCCCTCAACTTACTCATTGTCCTTACTACTAAATATTGAGAAAACTTACAATATATAAAAATTATATTCTAATAAGAGTTATAATCTCCCCCATTTTATTTTTTGAATAAAAAATTATATTATAAATTTAATTATATTTATCTCCCCATTATTATCACTAAATTCAAAGTTTCCTTCTTTGAATTACATTTAAGTGGGTGAATATTTATCTCACTCCCATAACGAACAGAATTTGAATCCACCTTTGGGTACATATTTATTGTGAGAGAGGAACATTATTCACACTATTTATTTTCATCTTCATTACTTCCATGAAAGTGAATATAAAACTTGAAATCATGTAGATAAGGAAATAATCACTTTTATTAAATTAGTACGTCCTAAATCATCCTCCTATAAGTCTATATGATCTATAATGAGTATAGAAAACACGAGTGATTAACTTAGAAAATAATGTTTTCTGTGAAATTGTCCAACTAATGCAAAATTTTATAAAATAATCATTTAGGGAAAAGTTCTTCATATTTTCATTCAACTAACATTCCTGAATTCATCTCAAAAACTAGATAAAAATATTAAATTATAAAAATATATAATATTCTCCCTAGTTTAAGGATAATTCAAAATTTTAATCAATAATTCAATTTTTACCCTTTTATATTTGTACTTCATTTTTCATATAAAAATTAGAGTATAGATAATGTACCTTAAGGATGATAGAAATATTAAATATTATATATTTTCTATAAATATCTCTCATTCATTATCATCTAAATATTTATTGGTTACTACTCTAAGTAGTTCAATGTTTTTATTTTTTAGATCTTTATAATATAGTACGATAACCATTGGATGTCCATAATTTTCTCTTCATTTAAAATTTATTATATTTCTTGAATCACTTGTCTCTACATTAAATCAAGGATGCCCCTGAATAAAATCACCTAAAATTACATTTTCAAAGAATATTATCTTAATCATTTAAAAGAATAAGTTGGATATTTTCATTATTCATTTGATAGAACAATGGTTCTAAGAAAGTTTTTTTCATACTAAGAAATAAATTCTCTATAACTTCATTTATCTTTATTTCTTCATCATTAGGTTTCCAAATAATAATCTTATTTGGTGGAATGGTTATTATATTATTAACTTTTATTTCATAATTTTGTGGTGGGATCATCATAAATTTATTTAGAATGAAATGTGAAATTTTCTTATTTTAATATCCTTCAAACTTTCATGATTCCTATAAATATTTTGGATATAAAACCAAGAAACCGTTTGGAAATTGTTCAAATTTCTTCTTGGGATGTAATTTTTTATAGAACCAATCATTCCATCCAAATTTTTTCTAATTTTATTTATAAACATATCTTATCCTAATCAAATTTTCATACAATACTCAAAAGTTTTTTAAGTCAATTTATATCTTTTATAGAACTTTTTATCTTCCAATAAGTTACTCTTCATAGGTATCTTCCATTTATCTACTATGTTTTCCTTGGATATGTCTTCTACCATTCAAATTGGTTTATTTATTTCATTAATTTATTTTATCTTCTTCTTGAGTTTTATTTTGATAATATTATTCTCCTTATAGAGTTGAAAACTATCCCTAAAGTTGAATTTTTTTCAATAAGAGTATAATCTTTTCAAGGGTATGACATATCCTATAACTCTATTCTTGTACGATTCCTTATTATTTTCATCTGTTTGGTTTTATCACAATGTAAGATTACAGTTTATCCTCCTCATTTTTTCATTCATCTTTTTCAGAAAATTTCTATTTGTAGTACATATTTTGTACTAGGAAAAGTATACTATAAATTTTAATTACCATTAGTATTTCCTCCACAACTTATATAGAACTTTTCAAGATACTCAAATTTGTTAAAGTTGGTATCTTTTTCTAATTTTTTAAAGGTTTAATATATTAAGCTTTGTTTCTTATTCGTTTTACTTTACCCCCCCTAATTTTGGAATTCATTATTCTTTATAATGTTTAATATTATTCCAACAATTAATAATAGTGTATTGAAAATTTCCTTAGGAGTAATTGTAACTAATAATCCTGGGATTCTTCCATAGTGTTGTATTTTGGCTAACAAAGACTTGTTCTGAAACTTTTTTCTTCAGTATATTTATTTTTTTCTTCTTGAAACCATGGGGAACTCTTTCTTTTTTATTTTCTTACTTACACATTTTTAGGGGAGGTGTGTCTCTAGCCTCTCCTAGAGTATTTATTCTATATTAATTACCTGCAATAAAATTTTGGAAATACGTTCTAATATATCTATTAGAATAAGGTTTTATCCTTTTATTCATATTATCAGAGGATGATTCTTCTTATGCTTTCACATTCTTTAAATCATTGGATTAAGTGTAACACCCTAAAATTCTAATGTAAGAACCTTATATTCGATCGCGTGCATGACACGTGACACCAAGCACGTAAGATGATATAATACCATGATACTTTAAAATATATTTACTATTTGATATATATTTGATATATATTATATTCTTCAGTTCACGTAACATCATGTTAGTGTGTGTTACACTCAGGAGCCGCCTTCTTCAATGGCTTGCATTACATGCAGGATGGATTTTTACCGAATAATAATATCTTATTAAAATATTATTATTAAAATATTTTAATTAATATTATAAGATATAAAATAGTCATTATGAACAGTATTAACTAACTTATGAAAATTTATGCTTTTTATAAATATAAAATTTATTCATTGGTTACCAACTAATGAGAAATGAAAATAAGAACCAATTTGATATAGAAAAGAAATATTATTAATTATATGCTTCTAAAAATGTTTTGTCTTGGTAAACCATGTTAATTACAATAAGTGAATTATTTTCATGAAATATAAATTTTACATATTCAATCAAATATTTTTTATATTCATCCATTATCTTGAATATTCATTAGATAAAAACAAACCCTATTTTACACATAAAAACTAATATTTTTATAAAGGAAATTTTACAGCCTTTTAATAAAGAACCCATTTTAAATATAAATATTAAAATTTTAAATGATTTAATTTTTGAAAATAAAATTCTTCTTTTAAATAAAAACATAATAATTATTTCAAGGAGATTTTATTATTTTTTTTGGAAACATGTCATTTTTAATGAATAGTTAAAAATACTACATTTTAGTTCAAAACTGCTTTTCATCTGATTTATTTATTAGGTTAAATTATGTTTTATTTATTTTATGTTTAATTAGATAATATTTTTTTCAATTAATACAATTTATGTTATTATAATTAATTTCACTTCGAAATGGACTATAAAAACAAATCTAACTTTTGGACGTTTTCACTTTAAAACCCTGCATTTTTATCTAGATTATGGGGTGATTTTTAAATTGACTTTCTCCCCTAATGTGATTGAAATTTTTGAAAAATAGATTAAATATTTTGAATCATAATAATTTATGACATATAATAAGTTCAACTTAGTTTTTGATCCAAAATATTAGTGAAAGTTATTATAATTAATTACAATTATTAAAGAAAAATTAAGCTTAATAAAGGATTAAACCTTTAATATAAGGGCCCAAATGACCTATCCACTTGTAAAAATCCATTTTATTGAAATATTTTGGAATTAAAGCTTCAATTATTGAGTTTTTTGGTTTGTTATAACTTTTTTACGTAATAACATGTGTATACCAAACTTGTATCCAAAAATTCAATGTGAGTCTATTTCCTTCCCTATAAAAGGCAACATTATCTCCCCATTCCTCAAACCTCTAAAACCACCTCAATTCATCCAAGATATGCGCTAATAATTCCCAAAATCCCTCAAATTTTCCATTAATTATTATTTTGCTTAGGAATCTTTCCACGGAGTCCTTTTCGGTACCAACCAAAAGAGGTTACTCGATTAAGAGGTAACATCTTCTCTCAAACTCAATATTTTCATTTCCATTCTCCACCCACTGAAAATTATTTATTACATTATTATAAATAATCCTAGTATCATAAATGTAATAGTATGTTTTTATCTAAATGGTTCGACCTATACTTAAACACACTTCCATCGAATGGGTAATGAACATATTGTTTTTTTTGAATAGTTCCCTACTACCTCATGAAATAATGATTGTTCAATTTTCTTTTTCCACCAATGATGGTGGCCATTATGATGAAAAATATGTTTATATGTGATATAAATGATATTTTTTATTTATTTATAATTATTAAATCCTTTTATAAAAAATATGTTTAATATTTTCCATGTTTCATTAATATCATAACATCGTTTGAGGAAGATTTGACTACAACCTCCTCGATGCGATGTGATCGTTCACACAATACATGGAACGTATAAAGGATGGTTTTAATAAAACATCATAAACTATATAGCATAAATATGGTATTTTAATTATGTTATTCATATTTATTATTTAATTTTCATTCTTTTAATAAAACAATGAAATGAAAATAATGTTCATGCGTATGTACCGCCTACCATCTCCATGAACGGTGCACTTCATTTCTAATCTCCGAATATAATGGACTACTACAAAAAAATTTATACTGATTTTATATGATAATTAAGAAATATTTTAAATTATATATATGATTAAATCGTGATCTAATTTATGATAACAAAAAAATAACAAGTTAAAACTTACTCAAGAAAACTTGGAAATTTACACCCTAAATAGTTGAATTAATGAAAGTTGTTAACAAAAAGGTAATAACATATTATAAGAAGTTAATATATGGTATTATAAACATTAATATGGTTTTGTTATAAGTTAGTAACATATTTCAAACCACTATACAAGATTATAAAGATCACACAACAAAAAGAAGGTTAAGGTAAGGGAATTTCTTGTCAATTTACATTCCATTGGATCTTATTTGTTATTATGCGCCAATTTACTTATATTTAGTGTATATACTTTCTTTTTCCTGTTATATAAGGATTAAAACTATTATCACGATATTATATGTTTCATTTAATGTCATATCTTACTGGAAATTATAAATCAAATGTTTAAAAGTGGTATGGGACACTTTGGACTGTTTAAGGATTTTTCTCCTCAAGATTGTTCTTAATGGTTATCTTTTCAATATCTCTTCCTTTTGTGATTGTTACCATTTTATGAAACAATCACTTTATTGTGATCATTTTTTATTATAAATTTAATTTAATATCCATAATCTCATACAATGGAAATTAGTATTTCCTAAACTGTATACCATTTTACATACGACGTCTACTTTGACAGTTATTCAATTATTTTGGGGAAATATTGATAATTCCTAATTATTTATTTAAAAATAATATTTTATGGGGAATATTATTAATTTTTATTACTAAATATGATTAATTATATTTACTAGAAATGACGGGTGGATCCCAAACTTTATATATCTCTTAGATCCATCGACAAGCTTTGATGAGACAAATAACTTAGCCAAATTAAACAGTTAACTATCCGTAGTTTTAAACCATCCCAAGAAATATCTTGATGCTTTAGATTTTTATGTTCCTAAGACATTACAAACATTAATAATGTATATATCACATTTGGTTTTATTCATTATTCATCTATGATATTTTACGTCCGCATATCTATGGATACATTTCATTTCAGTTCATCAAATAAATGGCATGTGTTTCAGTTTTATGCCTTTCCATAAAGATTTTTCCTTATATAGTTATTTTAATGGAACGTTTTATTAGTTATTTAATATTACATATTAATTTATTCTCATTGTTTTAGTATTACTTAAACTTTACTTACCCTAACTAAGAATTTGAGCTCGCACTTATTATGTTTCATTTCTCCAGGTAATGAAGAATAAATCTTTGAATAAGTTTTCAAGGATGAAGTTTATTTCATTTATTAATGCATTAAGTTTATAATTTCTATTTTCAAATGTATTATGGGTATCATTTTTGTAATATGGATTTTTGAGACACTTAAACTAGTCAATCCATTCAGATTTAAATTCTTATAATCATGCCAATGTAATAAGATAATGCACTAACTACAAGCATCTAGGGTCATGGAATTACTGTTGTATCTAATGAAATTTATCAGAAACCTTGGACACTAGATTTATAAAACATAGAATAGGGAGAAAACCTATAAGATAGACATTGACAATAAGTATACAAGAACATCCTATAATTTTGGAATGGTAGTGATTATGTGGGTTTTTCTTTAAATACATCCATATCTAGATACTATAAGTAGACATATTTCTGGAATAGATGTACTTATGTTTAATAACTCAGACAATGTGTTTAGATCCTGACTCAAGGAATCCTGGTACCTGATAGTGAGCATTACTACGCACCTGGATTGACCCTCATGGGGGATACACTTAGGATAGTTCACTTTTTCTTTACCAACCATTATGAAGCATTTGAAATTAATGAATACCCTAATGTAACCAAAGTTTAGGATTCTAGGGATCACGATGTATAAATTTATGTTATGCGCTATAACATCTTTAGAATTCAAAAAATTTCACAACTTTATTAGATAATCTAGTATATTCCATTATTTAGAAATGGTGACTAGAAGGAAAAATGGTCTCAGTACTTGTGGAAAATGTAGAGATTGTCCTATTGAGGAGACAAATACAACTACTATTAGATCTGATCAAGTTATGGACATATTTTTGAATCTTAGTCAGGTTATGAAAAATATCCTTACATGAATAGAGAAACCTTTTATTAGAGAGAATATCCTATGTTGGATCGCTTTATGTGGTAGAATACCCCATCATTTAGTGGGACTACTAATCCAATTATAGGTGAGAAGTAGATTAAGTATTTTTAGACTATATTTATGGACTTGTAATGTAGTGAAAGTGAAAAAGTTTACACATTTGGTCTATTTTATCCAAGATGATTTTGATTAGTGGTGGTCTCTGATAGAAAATACAAGGGAGGAAGAAGAAATTGAACTCATGGAATGGAGGAATTTTAAGGATGTATTATTCAATAAATACTTCCATCATGATCAAAAAAACTGAGATAAAGAGGAACTTACTTATCTTAAAGTAAAAGGAATAAGAGAGAGTTTCACATTATGAAGATAAATTTACAAGTTTATCCAGGTTTGGTATGAATTACATACGCACCACAAAGCGAAAGATCGAACACTACTTTAAAGGACTTAATCCAAGTCTCTAAATGGAGATAGTGTCTCAAAATAATTCTTCATATCATGAAACAGTTTTATGTGACATCAAGACCTATAAATATCTTTCTAGGTCTTATGTATTTAAGGAAAACTAAGAGAAGAAGAGGTCTTTTGAACTCTATGAATATGGGAATGAGTCAAAGAAGATAAAGGGAAAGATGTATTTTCTAACATGTGATAACTATGCAAAGAATAACCCTGGAAAATGATTGAAAGGATTGGGAGTTTATTATAAATGTTGGGGGAGTTCACTGGGCCAAATAATGCAAGGTAAAGAATTAAAAAAGTTATTTTCAATCTTACAACTTCTAAGAGATGGGGCAATGTGAAAATGAATTCCCCAAACATCAAGGGAATATACCTCTAAAGAGTATAAGGTATGATGGTCAAGAATATATTCATGACACAACTTAAGTGGAATGATTAATTTAATTTTTTACATGAACCCATGAAATATGTTGTAAATGTTTTTAGTTGATGATTTTCTCATCATATTAATTATAAAATATGTAAGGAGTGTATTAAAGTACTTTTTCATTAAGGATTTTAGATCAGATGTTGAATGGTACCAGGAAAACTTATTAAGTATAAATTTAAACTATTCAGTATACATGTAATTGAGGGGAGTATATCCAATAATATGTTCTTAATTTTGAGATAATAATGAATAAATGATTGATTTGGATAAGTTTTGATTACCATAGTGACTTTTCAATAAGTGGTCACTAATATCATTGAGGGATTTTGTAACTATTTTGGATTAAAATAATATATCTAATAACTCGTGTCTTACTTAAGGATTAAGTAATGATACACGTTTCCTTTGAATGTTTATGGTGATTTGAGTTATTACCATATTTCAATATGATTTAGAGTGAAATTATTCACATGTTTGGAATGTGAAAATTCATATATACTTAATACTGATTAATGTTTAATGATATTTACATTTTTGAAATTCAGTGAATCTTCAATAAAAGTTATTAGATCATAGTCTGTTGGAGAAATTAACAATTTATAAAATAGTTTAATATTATCATTGGAAGAGATTATAAAGGTTAATTTATTACATCACCATATAATGCATCATGTTATAAGAGATGATATAGAAATAGTTCACACCATAATAAAAGGAAATGATTATGTTTATACAAATGTATATTTACTTATATTCTTATAGAGTGAATGAATTCCTTAACTATAGATAAAATGGTTTTGAAACATAAACTATGTCCTATTATCATCACTTTTTATGATATCTATGATATTCATTCACACCTATGATTTATGGTTTTTTGGCCAACAAATTTCATCTGAACTTGTTCTCTAGAACCCTCCATAAGAACACGATTGTTGGAATTTTATTCCATATCCATGTTTCCATTTTCACATATGTTCACCTATAAGGGAACCTAGTTAAGTGGCCATTTTACTCTACTTTATATCTTATTATGAATATGTGATATTAAACCATTTAAAAATGTGGGACTTTCAACATTATTGTATTTTCAATCCCTCTATCACTAAGATAATGTTTAAATTACTAGGACACACTTTAATTAAGGTTGGGATAATGTAACACCCTGCAGTTCTAAAGTAAGAACCTTATATTTGATAGCATGCATGACATAATACACCAAGCATGTAAGAGGATATAATAGCATGATAACATAAAATATATTTAATATTTTAAATAGATTTTATAGATTTTATATTTTTAAATTCATGAAACACTGATTTAGCATGCATTACACTCAAGAGCGACCTTCTTCGATGGCTTGTGTTACACGCAAGCCAGAGTTTTACCGAACAATAATTTATTATTAAAATATAATTATTTAATATAATAAGATATAAACTATATTTTATGAATATTATTAAATAACATATGAAAATATAGGGTTTTTATAAATATATATTAAATTAATTGTTTACAAACTAATGAGAAATGAAAATAAGAACCAATTGGATATAAAAAAATATTTTAATTTACATGCTTAGAAAAATTTTTTGTATTAATAAACATAGTTAATTAAAATTTGTGAATTATTTTAATGAAATATATATGTTATATATTCAATCAAATATTTTTTTTATATCCATACATTATGTTTCATAAGCATAATATAATAATAAACCCTATTTCACACATAAAAACCTTTATTTTTTGTAAAGATAATTTTACAACTTTTAATGGATAACCCATATTAAATCTTAATTTTGAGACTTTAATTGATTTAATATGTCAAAATAAACTTAGTATTTTAAACATGAACAAAAAAATAGGTAATTCTTATATTTTTTTTAATTTCCGAAAATGTATCATTTTCTAATTAATAGATAAAAATACTGCATTTTAATTCAAAACCTCCTTTTCATCTTATTTACTTATAAGGATAAATTATGTTTTATTTTTTTAAGTTATAATTAGATAATATTTTTATAAATTATTCCACATTATGTTTTTAGAATCAATTTCACATCAAATTTGACTAAAAATAATACAATTCTATTGGAGGTTTTTACTTTAAAAACCCGCAATGTCATACCGATTAAAATATTAATTTTAAATTATTTTCGTTCAATTATGGGATTGGAATTTCCAAAAATAGATTATATATAAGGAATAATAATAATTTATAATTTCTAATATGGTCAAATTAGTTTTTGGCCGAAAATATTAGTGAAAGTAAATAAAATTAATTACAATTATTAAGGAAACAATTAGCTTAATAAAGGACTAAACATTTAACTTAAGGACCCAAAAGACATATAAATTTTTCCAAACCCCATTTTATGGAAATATCTCGGCCATAAACCATCTTATATTGAGTTTTTTTGGTTTGGTATTACTTTTGTTAGGTCATAACATGTGTACACAAAACTTGTTCAAAAAAATTCCAAATGAGTCCTTTTCCTTTCCCTATAAAAGACCACCACCTCTCCCCATTCCTCACACCTTCCAAACCACTTAGCTTTGGAAAATATCAATGAGAACATACTACCAAAATCCATACCCTAGAACTTTTATCCCCCATTTCTTATGTAATCTTTCAAAGGAATCCTTATGGTAGAAACCAAAAGAAGATTCCTGATTAAGAGGTAACGTCTTCTCTCAAGCTCACTAGTTTCATTTACATTCTCCACCCCCTGAAATCTATGTATTCCATTATTATATAAAAAACCAGTATAATAAATATACTAGGATATTTTTTTCAAAACATTTCAACCTACATTTACAGAAATCTCCATCTAATGCGTACCGAACATACTGTTTCTGTGTATGAAGAACTATGCATCACGAAATAATGATTGTTCAATTTTCCTTTACCACCTATCATGGTACACATTATGATAAAAAATATGTTTATATATTAATAAAATGATATTTATTATGTATTTATACTTCTGTAATACTTTTATAACACATACCTTTAATACTTTCCATATTATGACAATACGATAACATCATTTGGGGAAGTGTGGACTACTGCCCCTTCAAAGTGATCTGATTCATTCACACCATACATGAAACATATAAAGGATGATATTAATAAACATATTTAATATATATAACATATTTATGGTACTTGAATTATAATATACATATTTATTATTTAGTTTCTATTCTTTTAGTACAACAATGAAATGAAAGTAGCGTTCATGCATACGTATGGCCTACCATCTCCATGAACGGTGAATTTTATTTATAATCATAGAATATAATTGAATGGTATAAATACATGTATATTGATTATATATGATAATTAATTAATGGTTTAAATTGTATATATGATGGATCCCTGATCTAATTAATCATAAAAAACAAATAAAAAGTAAAAACTTACTCAAGAAAACAAGGCAATTAACACCTAAAATAGTGAAATTAATTAAAGTTGTTAACAAATGGGTAATGAGATATTATAAAAAGTTTATATATGGTATTATAAACATTTTTATGATTCTGTTATAAGTTACTAACATATTTTAAACCACTATAAAGAATGTTAAAGACCACACAACAAAAGGAAGGTTAAGGTAGGGGAACTTCGTCTCTATTTACATTCCATTGAGACTTATTTGTTATTATGTGGTAAATCACTTTTATTCATTATATATACTTCCTTTTTAATGTTATATAATGAATCCTGTTATTATCATGATATTTTAATTTTTATTTAATTTCATACATCTTTATAGATTATGATTCAAATGTTTCAAAGTCGTAAGGGACACTTTGTAATTTTAAAGATTATTCCCCTCAAGATTGTTCTTAATGATTAACTTTTCAATCTCACTTCCTTTTGTGATTATTAACCTTATTTTGAAATAATCACATTATTTTAATAATTTTTCATTTTAAATTTACATGAATATATATATTCTCATACAATGGATATTAGTATTGCCTAAATTGTATACCATTTTACCTACAGTGTCTACTTTGATAGTTGTTTGATTATTTTGGGGAAATATTGATAAATATGTACTCATTATTCAATATTATAATTTAATGAGGAATATTATTTATTTTGATTATTCTATATCAGGAATTATTTAGACTAGCAATGATGGGTGGATCCTGGACTTTATATAGCTCCTCGATGCATCGAGAGGTTCTGATGAGACAAATAATTTGGCCAAATTAAACGACTCTCTATCCGTAGTTTTAAACCATCTTGTGAATGGTCTTGATGGTATTGGTATTGATGTTCCTCAAACATTATTTCCATTAAGAAATAATTTACCTCATTTAGTTTATGTTATTATTCATCTATGATATTTTTCATCGGCATATATGTGGATAAATTTTAGTTCAGTTCATCAAATAAATAGCATGTATTTCAGTTTTTTACCCTTTCATATTGATTTTTCATTATCTAGTTATTTGAATGGAATGTGTTATTAGTTATTTACCTTAGCATTTTAATTTATTCTCATTTATTAATTATTTCTTCTACTTTACTTTCACTTACTAATCATTTGAGCTCACCCTTGTTCTATTTCATTTCTATAGGAAATGATGAAAAAATATTTGAATAATCTTTCAGGGATGAAATTTCTTTAATTTATTTATATATCATGTTTTTTATTTATATTTACAAATGTATTATGGGTGTCATGTGTGTAATAATTCTTTTTAGGGATCTTAAATTGTTCAGTTGTTTAGGATTATATTGCAAGTAATAATAATCAAGTGATCAGATAATACACCAGCTCCAGGCTTCTCGGGTCGGGGAGTAAAATTAAGTTGTTCTTGAAGTAAGGGTTTCATTAAAAGTTCAGAATATATTCTCATCTTACATTCATGTGAAGACTCATCTTTAGTAGTTTACTTGTATCTCAATATCACCACTTTCTCAAGGCACTTTATGTTTAATGTGATCATTTATTTTCAACACTCCCCACTTATTCTTCACATGAAATTTCTAAATTTTATATCTTTTATTTTTTAAAACTAATCATTTCATTCAATTAATGTTGAAGTACTTTTACTTCATTTTACTTGATCTCTAGTTGATCATTTTTTTAACCTTTATAATTTCTCTTAGCGTATCTTCATGTGCATATATATTTTCTTTGAAAACATTTATTGACACATCCTCTAAACAAAAAATCCTTTATAAATAATATTTTTTAAGAGTGAACTTTTCTTCATATTACTTATTAATCTCTATGATAATTAATTTTACTGATAGTGTGACACATGTTTTTCAAAATTTTCCTTCACCCTTTTACTCTATTCTTGTAGTAATATTTAAAACTTTTTTATTCTTCTATATTTATCTTCCAACTAAGAGTTTGAAAACTTAAGAGTAGTTCTTAATGCATGATATATTTTATTGTAACACCCCAAGCTTCCACAATATACTTCTTCTTAATAATTCAATAGGGTGCTGTGTACGCAACACTAAGTTCAAGCCCACCACGACCTATCAAACTAGCCGTTTAAAAACGGTTATGAATAATATTAACCATATTTTGAATTTTCAATTTTCAATTTTACATATAATTTTAAAATTTTTCTTTTATGTTTCCTAGTCATAATATAAGGAAAAATTAAAATTTTCACACAAAAGAAGTATTTTTCCAAAAAATGAAGTTTTTTCTAATTTTTATTTAGATCCCTTTTGAAATCCAATAATTGAAGCTTTTATATATTTAATTTGATTAAATTAAATTATTATTTATAATATAGTCATAAAAAAAATTCTGGATAAATTTTTAGTACATTTTTGATAACTTTCATATTTTGATGAATATTGATAAATACTATATATTAATTCAAAAAAAATTTAATAAAAATAATTTATAGTGTTAAATTATACATATGAGTGGATTTAAAGTATAATTTGATTATATTTTTATCATTTAATATAATTTCATTCATTACAAGTATTTTTACATTTAAATTGGACATAAACAAGTGTCAATATTTTGATTGTTTTTACTTCTTAGAAACCATCTTTTTTGTTTTGACAACGAGAATTAATTTATGCCCAATCTGTGTTTTAAATTTAGTAAAATGGATTCCATTTTTGTAATAATAAGTTCCAAATTTTTTAAATATGTAACTTCTATTTTTTTAACAATATGAATAGTAACTTCAGTAATTAGTTTATTTACCATGGTGAAAGGGTAAATATGGTAAATAAGGGTAACAAAAATAATATTATAAAAAATATTAAACTTCTCTAACACATTTCCTAATCATATATTATGAGATATTTTCAACTATGGGCTTCCATGGGTCAATTTAGGGACCTCACGGATCCACTCGGGTGTGAAAATTACTTTTTATAAGAACTAATTTAATGTGTAGAAAAAATAAAACAAAAAAATGTATCTTTCACTAAAAGGATTTGTATATAGGGTTATATAACTGATATATTCAAATATAACTATTAACTAGATATATAAATACATTTACTACATCACGATAATTTAATTATAATTTTTCAATATAAAATAAATAAATTTAGTTATTACACAATAATGATGCAGTGATTGCTTCATTAATAAAGGATTCAAATATATGATATTATAAATGTTAAAATAAATGTAGTTTAGTTATTTTGATGTCATCCAAAACATTTATGGATGATATTTAATTCTTATCTTTGATTTAATTCCATTGTTTATAAGTAATAATGTTTTTATGAATTTTTAAAAATTCAAGTCTGAATAGTGTCCAAAATTGACATAATTCGTAACTTAAAAGATAAAATACTTTACTAAATGATATTAAATTCTTAAAGTTATAAGATTTAGAACATGAATTAGATAATTTTAAAAAATTAATTAATTATCCACTAGAGGTTTCCTTGGAATTTTATGGTAATAAATTAATCCAATAGTATAAACATACAAGAAGGCATGAAAGAGTTAAACTGTTAAACTAAGAGTCAAAACAAACAGATAATGATAAAAAAATTAAAAATGTATCTAAAAATTATTTCATTATGGATATTATAACCAAAATCAAATTATATTATAATTAAATGAGTTTTGGACCATTTTAAATCTAAATTAAATTTATAATAAATTAATATTTCTATACCTTCCTAAAGAGCCTGCCTCCCTCTTATAAAAGGGAACCATCTCTACCAACTTATTCAAAAATCCAAATCCATTTGGATAGGCCAACCCCTAACCAAATCTACTCCCAAATTCCCTCAATTCAACCTTTAGGTCTTAACTTCAGCCGAAATACATCCTAATGATCCCTTTAGTTCAAATTAAAATGAAACACCCGAAGAAGAGGTAATTATTTTATCACCTCTTTCAGAGTTCTTTTCTTCTTTTACTTCCACTTACTAATTTTTTACAAGAATAAAATAATAAATCCAGCATATAAGATATTTTAAGATGTTTTTAAGATTATGGGATAACCATATTCCTCTTTTTACCCCTCATATGAAAAACAATACAAACATGTGTGGGTACATACGACTTACAATCTCCATAATGTGGTGTAAATTGTTTTTCTTGTACAATTTATTTCTATGAGTATAACGATGAATATAATGGACTTAAATAATCAATATAACATGATATTGTTTCATTAAAATTTATAATTCAACCAATTATATACCATTTAACCATTAAGGAAATGATGTCGTTGCTCGTGCATACGTACGGCTTACCGTCTCCATGACGCGATGAGACTCATATTCCATGTTCACCATCCAAGAATGATTATAATAACAAATATTATTAATAATTATGAAATATATGACATAATAATTCAACTTTAAATATATATATATACATACATTTCAATCACTTACTTTCATATGATATGGAAATGGAAATAGTGTTCATGCGTACGTACGGCCTACCGTCTCCATGAACGGTGTATTCCATTTCATATATCTATTTATATTTACATATTATATATAAATCATATTATAAACTTTGGAAGTAAGTAAATCATGATCTAATTAATAATATTAAGAATAACAAATCAAAACATGTACGATAAACAAGCTATTATCACCCAAAATGTTGCATTAACTTGGAATTATTAATAAATGGGTAATATAAAGACATAAAAGATTCATATATGATAACATAAATATTATTATGATTCTAATATAAGTTAATAGTATGTTTAAACAATTTATACATGAGTTTTAGTCACGTACTAAGAGTATAAGACCTATGGAAAGGCTTGATTCCTCAACCTCATTATTATCCGAGAATGTTTATGTGTAAGTATTTACTGGGACATATTTATCATCTAGATAAATGTTTAATAAAAAATGTTTTCAAAAGGAATTTTTTAAGGTTTTATGTAAGGGAATAATTAACTATATCATTATTTTAAATGTTTTGAAGATTTATTTTTTCTAAATCGTTTTAATTAATGTCCATGTTTTCAAAATCATTTTAAGGATTTATTTATATGGAGATAATTGTTTTGAAATGTTAATTACTTTAAAAAGTTTCAAAGTGTTATGGGACACATTGATTCAAAAAACCCTTTTAAATGAATTACTTTATAAATTTTATAACTTTTACATGATTTCATGAAAAAAGGATATTTCTCTCAAAGATTTTTAATGATTATTTTCAACTATGTCAGCATCCTTTATTGGATATTATTCTTGATTGAGATTGATTTATCATAACACAATCATCCATATTTTATTTAATGAATTATGATATGTTTGACTATGGGTGTTCTATTTTTATACCACTCGTAGTTTATTATTAAAGTATTGACATTTAGTATGCTCGTTTTAATATGAATGTTTATGTTTTATTTCACCCTATTCATATAAGGAATGCATTAGACTTAGTAAGTGAAGGGAGGGGTCCTCTATAGCCCATAAATGTATAGGTAGGTCTCATGAGACAAACTAGATTCATGGAACAAGGCCTTGACAGAACAATTGTGAATGGTCTTGGCACAATGCCTTGATGTAGTAGTTATAATGTCTAGAATTATGCATTCTGTCGTTATAATATTAGTTATTACATGTGATTATTCGTCTGGTAGAATATTCATTGCATGTTTATATCATAATTTTGGACTTATTTTTACCATATAATGTTCATGTTTTTTGTTTAAGAGGCTAATATTTTTATTATACTTCTCACCTTAAAAGTTTATAGATTTTGCAGAATTATATACCCTTACTACACATCTGAGATCATGCCTTTATTATATTTTATTTTCCCAGTTTTCCAAGAAGTGTATTATTATTGATATGAAGGGTTAATATTAGGGAATAATGATATTCTCAGTGTATTATTTATGTTATTTATTATGTCAAAAAGTGTTATGTAACATTCATGTATGTAATCTATTTTCCATGACTGCTAAAATGATCGGTCTTTCGGGGCTTGATTCCTTGTAATCATGCCAATGTATTAAAATAACAAACCAACTTTGGGCTTCTAGAGTTGGGGTGTGGAATTTCGTATCATAGTAAGTTTAGCAACAACATTGGAAATAGATTTAGTAAAATAAGATTAGGGATCATACACAAAAGTTAAAATTTAAGGATATGTATTGTAGAAAATCCTAGAATATTAAAATAGATATTATCTTAGTATTATAATAAAATAAAGCCCTATCTTGACAATAAAAGTGTACATGGTTCTCGTACAGATGTACCTAGGAGTTAAAACTCCAATAAGGAGTTTCGGGCTTGACCCGGGGTGTCCTGGTATATGACAACGGGCCATATTTTTCACCTGGTTTGACACTCCCATGGGATATGCTTAGGATAATTTATATTTTCTTTAAAACAATTATGAAGGATTTATTAGTAAATATGTCCTCAAAGGAACCATATGTATGATTATGGATTAGATATGCATAAATTTTCATTTTATAGTAATTATTTTTCTAGTTTGGAATTATGAATTATGATTCATAACCTAATCTAGTGTATGCCAATGTTTAGAAATTTCTCTTTGTAGAAGAAATGGAAATCATATCAATGCACGTAATCCATGTAAGTATTTAACTTCTATGTAAGATAATGATATTGGAGATAGTGAAAATATTGGTACTAAAAATTTTATAACCATACTGGGGCAGCAGACTCAGGTTATGAATAATAACCTTACCTATATAGAGCATCCTGATCCACAATGCGGGGGAGAAATGTTAGAACACTTCATGAGATAATAACCTCCAACATTCAGTGGGACTAAAAATCCTTTTCTAGCTGAGTAGTGGATAAGTTCCTTAGAGAAACTATTTCTTACTTTCAGAAGTAACGAAAGGGAAAAGGTTATCATGGCAATTTATCGTCTCTCAAGAGATGCAGAACAATGTTGGTAATTAATTCAAAACAAAAAGGAGGATGAATTAGTGTAAAATATATAACTGGGGGAGTTTAAAGATCTTTTTCTAGAGAAATACTTTCCTTGTGAATAGTGAGTTGATATGGAAAGACATTTTCTATGCCTGAGGAAAAAGGAGGATGATAATGATGAAAAGCATGAGGAAAACGTCACATGGTTTGAAAGGAATTTTATAGACTACATACATAACCCAAGAAGTAAGATTGATCAATTAATTGATGGGTTTAAACCTTTCATATAATAGGCATTGGTCTCACAATCATTATGATCATATGAAGATATAGTCTGATGTGTTATCCAGAAAAAAAAATTAATTTCCCTAAGTCTTATGAAATTAATGTAAAGCAAAAGAATAAGAGAATGGTGGAGGAAGACACAGATAATGGGAAAAAGGGAAAGAAGTATTTTCCCTTATGTAATAATTATGGGAAGAAAAACCCCAGTAATTTCATAAGAGGAATGATAGTTTGTTACAAATGTGGAGAAAAATGTCACCAGGCTCATGATTTTAAGGGAAAGGACGAAGACGTGCAATTTTATAATTATAAAGATATGGGACATTGTGAAAATGATTTTACAAATCATCATGTAAACATATCTCAAAAAAAGAAAATGGATCAAGGTCAGGATTATGTTTTCACTGCAGTCGAAGTGGAATAATTAATGTATTTGTGTTTTTTGATTCAAGAATTATATTCTGGTTATAAGAAGAATGTGATATATATAAGGATTGTACTATAGTACTTTTTTCATTAAGTTTTTAATATGATAAATGTAATCATATATTCATTATGTGATAATAAGAGCAACATTATGGTGTTTGGGGAATCTGATGTAACAACAGATTTTGGAAATTTTGAGACCTTTTAGATAGAGAATGGATGGAATTATTTTGGATAACTCTAAAGGTTGTAATGGATTAATTTGAAAATTGGATTGTATTGATTAAGGTTAAAATATTTATTAAGTTATTTTTGGAATATTATAATACTATAGTTTTATAAAAAGGGCAACCTACAGGTCGGGAAATATCCCATTGTGTTGAACAAAGATGTTGGAATCGAACCCACGATTAAAGTGTGACAAGGCTTTATCACCTAACACTAGCATACGAAATACCCTGGTTATTATAAAATATTTTTTTACATTTAAATGTTTTATGTTTGTATTTATAACCTTATATGATTGAGATAAATAGAATATTTTTGTGTTTTATCTTTTTAAGAGAAAGATGAGTTTGTCTTAGGAATTTGTTAAAGGAAGATACTATACATTTAAATTAATTATTCTTCCTTATGTTCTTAGTCTCTGAATTAAATTAATTCTACAACACGAGGTAAAGGATCATAAAACAGAAAAAAAAATTCCTAGTACTTTCTTTTGCAATGAATCAAATGGTCCCTTAGATCATCTAAAATTTATAGCTTTACTATTGTTAACATTGTCTTAATAATATTCACTATCACTATCCATCATAACTTGACGGTTAATGTTATGTTCCATATCCATTTTTCCTACATGGAACCCTAGTATTTGTTTTTCCTGATAACCTTCATACGTACCTTTCTTTATTTTAAAATATAGGTCTGATTAATCCATTTTACGAGGTGGGATTAAAACTAAGATATTTTAAAATATGAAACACCTAGTTTTGAATCTTGAGTTTAAATTTTAAGGATGGAAATTATTTAAGGAGTGGATAATTTAACACTCCAATCTTCCACATTATGATTCCTCTTAATAATTCGATAGCGTGCGATGTATGCAACATTGAGTTCAAGTGAACCACGATCTATCATAATATCCATTTAAAAAGAGTTTAGGAATAGCATTAACCGAATTTTGAATTTTAAATATACCATAAAATTTTATCATTAATTTTTTGAATTTATTAGACATAATATAAGGACAAATTAATTTTTTATATAAAAGAAATATTTTTCAAAAAATATGGGTTTCCCGCCTTTTAATGGAGAACCCTTTTTAAATACAATATTTGACACTTTTATATATTCAATTTTATGAAATTAAATTCTTCTTTATAGGAGTGACATAAAAATTTAGTTTGGATAAATGTTTGGTACTTTTTTGATAAATTTCATATTTTGATGAATGGTGAAAAATACTGAATTTTAATTGAAAACTACTTTTTTAATAAAAATAGTTTATCATTTTAAATTATAAATCATAGTTGTTTTAACGTATAATTATATTATATTTTTATCATTTAATATAATTTATGTCATTATAATTAATTTTACATTTAAATCGGACACAAACCCTTGTCAATCTTTTGATAGTTTTTATTTCTTAAAACCCCATTTTTTGGTTTTCAAAATGGGAATTAATTTTACGTCAATTTACTCCCACTATATGTTTTGAATTTGAAAAAATTAATTCCATATTTGGAATCATAAGTTCCAAATTGCATAAATAGGTACATTTTAGTTTTTTGACATTATGAATAGTAACTTTATTAATTATTTTATTTACCATGGTTAAAGGGAAATCTTGTAAATAACAGTAACAAAAATAGTATTATAATAATATTAAACTAACCTAACACATTTTCTAATCCTATTAAAGGAGATATTTTCAACCATGGGCTTTTTTGTGTCTATTTTGGGACCCCATGGATCCACTTGGGTGTGAAAATGTTATTTTATAAGAATTAATTTAATGTATAGAAAAATATAACATAAACATGTATCTTTCAAAAAAACAATTTTTATATGGGGTTATATAATTGATATCTTCAATTATAAATAGTAATTAGAAATATAAAACGATTTCCTTCATTATGATATTTTATTTACAATATTTTGAAATAAAATAAAAAGTTTAATTATGACACAATGATGATGCATGGTTAGCTTCATTAATAAAGGATTCAAATATATGATATTTTAAATGTTAAAATAAATACATTTTAGTTGTTTTTATGTCATAAAAAACTTTTCTAGATGATATTGACATCTTATATTTTAGTTACTTCCTTTGGTTCAAAGTAATCATGTTGTTATAAATTTTTAAAAAGTCAAGTATGAATAGTGTCTAAAATTGACATAATTCATCACCTAAAACATAAAATAGTTTATTAAATGATATATAATTACAAAAAATCTAATAATTGGCCAAATGACATAGAAAATGTTAAAAATGTCCTTAATTATCATGTTGAGGTTCCCTTGGCATTTTATATTAAATAAATTATTTCTATAGTATAAAAATACAAGAAGACATGGTAAGAGTTAAACTGTTTAACTAAGGGTTAAACCAAAGAGATAAGGATAAAAAAATTAAAAACTTGTCTAAAAATTATTTTATTATATTTATTACATCCAAGATCATATTATCTTATAATTGAATGAGTTTTAGACACATTTTAATCAAAATTGAATTTATAATAAATTAATATTTCTAGACTTTCCTAAAGTGATCTCTTCATTCTTATAAAAGTTCACCATCCCTACCCACTTATCCACACCTCCAAATCCATTTTTCTCAGCCAAAACCTTCCCAAATCTCCCCTAAAATTCCTTAACTTCCCCCTAGATTCCTTACCATCATTATAAATCCAACCTAATGAGCCCTTTTGTTCAAATCAAAAGGAATAACCAGAAAAAGTGGTAATTATTATATCACCTCTTTAAAAGTTCATTTCTTATTCTACATTCTCTTACTAAGTTGTTACCATACTAAAATAGAAAATCAAAAATATAATACATGCATAGATTTTTTTTATAATTATTGTATAACCATATTCCTCTTTTTCCTCATCTAATGAAAAACAATACCACCCTATGTGTGTGGGTATGGCTTACCGTATCCATGTCGAGGTGTAAATTGTTTTTTATGTACACATTATTTATATGGGTAAAAAGATGAATATAAAAGACTTAAATAATAAATATAACATGATATTGAATTTTTAATTAATAGTATGTCCAATTCTATACAATTTAACCATTAAGGAAATGATATCGTCGCTTGTGCATACGTACGGCTTACTGTCTCCACGATACGATGAGACTCATATTCCATGTTCACATTCAAAAAATAATTTTAATATTAAATATTATTAATAATTATGAAATATATGACATAATAATTCTACTGTGGTGATATATATATATATATGTCATTCACTTACTTTCATACGATATGAAAATTGAAACAATGTTCATGCGTACGTAAGGCTTACCATATCCATTAACAGTGTATTATATTTCATATATATATTTATATTTACATATGATATATAAACCATATTATTTATTATGGAAGTATGTCATGATCTAATTAATGTGATTAAGAATAAAAAGTCAAAACAGGTATGAAGAACAAAGAAATTATTACCTGAAATGTTGCATTAAATTGGAATTATTAATAAATAGGGAATATAATGTCAAAAAAGAATCATATATGATAACATAAATGTTATTATGATTCTGATATAAGTTAATAATATATTTAAACACATTATACAGGAGTTTCGGATATGTACAGAGAGTATCAGACATAAGGTAAGTATTAATTCCCCAATCTCATTATTATCCAAGCTTGTTTATGTGTAAGTATTTACTAGGACATATTTATCATCCTTGTCTATTCATCACAAAAATGTTTTCAAAAGGAATGTTTTATGGTTTTATGGAATATAATCTTTAACTAGATCATTATTTTTAATGTTTTAAAGATTTATTTTTTTCTTAATACTTTATTTAATATCCATGTTTTCAAAATTATTTTAATAAATTATTCATACGGACATGATTTTTTTAAAATTTAATTTACTTTCAAAATTTTCAAAGTGGAATGGGACACATTGATTCATAAACCTATGTTAAATGACTTCCTTTATAAATTGTATGACTTTTAAATGATTTCATGGAAAATAGATATTTCTCTCAAAGTTTTTTACTAATTATTTTCAACAATGTAAACATCCTTTATTGGATATTATTCTTGATAGCGGTTGATTCATCATAATACAATCTTCTATATTGTATTGAATGAGTTATGATATTTTTGATTGTGGATGTTCTATTTTTATATCATTCATAGTTTATAGTTAAAGTATTAACATTTTGTATGCTATTTTTAATATGATTTTTTATGTTATGTTTCACCCTTTTCATATGAGGAATGCATTGGACTTAGTGAGTGATGGGTGGGGCCTGCTATATCCCCTCTATTCATCATTTGGTCTCATGAGACAAGATAGTGTCTTCGAAAAAGGTCTTGAAAATATATTTTTAAATGGTCTTGGTACAAGGCCTTGACTTAGTAGTTATAATGTCCGGAATTTTTCATTCCCTTATTATGAAATTAGTTATTACATGTGATTATTAGACTTGTAAAATATTCATGTGAATGTTTATATAGTAATGTTTGACTTATTTTAAACATATTATGTTCATGTTTTATGTTTAAAAGTATGTCTTTATTATTATAAATCATTCCATAAAAGTTTATAGCTTCTGCTAAATTATTTACCCTTACTGAGCATCTGATCTCATCCCTTTCTTATGTTTTATTTTCCTAGGATTCTAAGAAATGTATTATGATTTATATGTAGGGTTAATCTAGGGGAATAATGAGGTTATGAAATTATTATTTATGATTTATTTAATGTTAAAATTTTTATGTAACGTTCATTTATGTAATCTATTTTCCAATATTGCTAAACTGATCAGTCCTTATACGTCCCAAACCAGATCACCCATGAACTGGTGGCCGGACTGATCGCCAAATGACCTCAATCGCGTATCCCCATACGCCAGAGGCTACTGAATAGTAGCGAAGTTTTAAGGATATTCAGTTGGGATATTATACCCTCTTAACAGAGTTGCATAGTGGTATATCAGAGTAAATAACAATCAATAGTGGAAGTTGTAATAAATAATTGACAAAGGAGTGGGAAACAAATAGTACTCATTTTATAAAAGTGGACAATGCCAATTATACAACATATGAATGCATAAAATGATATGGATACATACTTGAAAGCAAAAAACAATACATCATGCTCTACACATCTAGTATAATAAAAATAATAGATATCCAAGCCCTACGGCTTTCAAATTGAGCATCAAGAGCTCTCACTCGGTCCTCTAATCCTATCTCCCAATTATAAGTAAACTGATCAACCTTACAACCAAATAAAATCTACTCAGGTACCCCAGTGTAATAGCGGACCAAGTAGGGTGTGAGATATAAATCTCAGTAGGTTGGGACCACTGGTGTATACCCCAATATACAAATTTAAATGAAAAATTTAAACAATGTGAAAACATGCATAAATAAAGTATAAAGAACAAAGTAACTATATACCCAAGTACCTACATCAGCCCTAGGCTGGTGTCTGAACCTGCATTATACATTTTTCATAAATACACTACATTAATCACACATTAATTTCCATTTATCAATTATTCAAACCTCATTAAATTATATAAGTCTCAAGATCGAGCCTAAGCCCGACATCCCCTGTATAAGTCACTCAAAATAGATGTCTCTAAAGTCCATCTAAGAAATCAAATTAAAGAACAAATTCTAAGCTTGTTCTTTGGATTGGATAACATGTCATAATATATTAAATTTAATCATTCATGTACTATTTTTAAGTTCGTGCACAAAAAAATAGTGATTCACTCCTGGGTACGTCCACGAAACAGTGATTCACTCAATTCATTAACAAATATGAACCAGTTATCATATTCAATTCACAAATAATCGCATCATCTTTCATTAAACATTTAATTCAATCATGTACGACTAATTGGACACACAATCTAATTCCAATTAATTGGTGCAGAACGACATGTCTAGCACCCTCAAGAGTATTTGGCACATCAGTCCTTGTCTCACAACCCATGGGTATATGGAGGATTAGTCATTGTCTCATAAAAGAATATTTGCATCAATCTCAGTGTAGAACACCTTGTCTTGCACCCAATTAGTATTTGAAGCATCATTCCATGCCTCAAAACCCATTTATCAATCATACATAAATATTTATTATTGGTATAGAACTCCATTTCTGACAACCCAAAACCATCCATTAATTAATTCCTAAATTAATTATTCAAATATATCAATAAACTCAACAACTAATTAACAACATAAAACTCCCATCAAATAAATCTACGATTAATTAACCATTCAACACATGGATAGCTAATAATTAATTAACAATTAATTATTATAAACTACAATAAAGTCAAGTAAATAAATCACTAGACACTTAATTATCCCAATACCATAACCAAAAACATGATAATTAATTCTCCAAAATATCACAACAAAATCTGGTCATTTAATCCATCATTAAAATATATATATTTAGCCAACACAATGTATCCTAATTAATTTCAAGATCAATAATCTCTTTCTAATTCCATCATTTTTTAATCAAACCCACCATTAAAATTATTAAATCAACATCATGGTACATAACTTTGAGAATTACAAATTCATCATTTAAATTAATGCATTCCAATTAATTAATTCAATAATTAATTAATTTACTCTTACCCTTTAATCAATTAAATAATCGAATAGCATTTCATGTCATTAATAGGTAGTAATTAATCCATCATTAATTATCTTGATTTAGCTAAAACAACATATCACAATTAATCCCTGAATAAAATATTTCTCTCACCTTAATCAATATATTATAATTAATCCTTTGATTATATTTTTATATAAAGTCTCAAAGCACATAATTAATATAAAAAATTAATTATATTATCTTAGCCAAAATAAAACAACATTTAATTATTTAATCGTGTAACTACAACAAATTCTGCAATACAATCTTAAATCCACCACACAGTCACGTCTTCATTTGTCTCACGTGGGAAGCATTATTTAATAACATCCAAATCTATGCATCAACCCATCACATATCACATTTATCAATTTAATCAAACTTATGAAATTCACATTTGAAAAGAATTAAATAAAAATACTTCACTGTATAATTAACAACCCACAAAAGTGAGGCAAGAATTTTATTATTGCATTTATTAAAGCTGAGGACATGAAAAGTGGCCCTACCTCGGGGTGGAACCAAATCAATATTCAGCGACTTGACATATGATTCCAACCAATCCACAACAAGTCTGATACTGTAGGGACACAAATTTATGTATATATATATACTTGTGCACCCTCTACATTGATCAAAACCCACTGCAACATAAATTACAATCACAAACAAACATAACTACAAGACTCAATGCACCTCAAATAAAGTACCAGAGACTCATATAAACCAAAAGAACCTAAATTTAATGATGTAAAACAAAAATAAAGTGTATAAACCTTACTCGAAACATCTACAGTAGACTGAATCGAGACCATCCAGATTTTCCTTGGTAGAAGATGTCATATTATGGACCAATAGGTCCCAATTCAACATTCACATACCCTAAAAATAGAGGAACACAACAATCTGATTAAATTCGAACCTTAGGGTTTCGTCCAAGTAAACAAGGTGAGAGATGAGTCAAATGGCCAATGAAAATCATGAAATATATGCAGATGGGATCACCTTGACAAACCAGAGAAGATTCGTGAATATTTCGAGGGCAATCATCATGCGCAAAGAGAAGTTCCAGAGAGGGGGGAGCGCGCTACAGGTTTTTCCCGGGAGTGCCTTGCACTACAGCAGGGGTTCATCTGGGAAGTTTTGCACACATGATTCTAGTCACGGCCAAGAGGGAGGAACCATGGTAAGGCACGGCTGATGAAGGAATTTCTGGCCATCAGGAGAGCTTATGTTGAAGTGAGAGGAACCCTTGTGCATCGTGCATGGAGGAAGAAACCCCGGGGCGCGCGCGCTGGCCTTGTGTGCCTCCCATATCATTTTCCATCATAAAAAAATAAAAATCTAATATATTAAAATAATTAATCTAATAACAATAATTTTTATATTTATTATTATTACCATAATCATTTAATAAAACATTTCTTCATTAATTGACCATTACATAATTATTTCAAACTTAATTCTGAAAAACCCCATTTATCATCCAATCAAATTCTTGTAACATTTCTTTAATTAAATAAATACATTAATAATAATAATGTACTTATTATTTTTATTATTAAATATTTTTTTAAATTAGAAAAACACATTTTAAAAATAGAATAACCACACAGCTGGCCTGCATGGTTGGACTAATTGTGCACAGCCCGATATCTACACTTAAAATGGTATAATTTAATTAAACACATTTCCACTTTTATTCCTCATTTAATATTAAAATTTAATATTACCCTTCATTGATAACATAAAACTCCTCGTTTACATGTCTTTTAATATTACCCTTCATTGATAACAACCAAATCCTCATTAATACATTATTTAATTAAGTTCATACACAAAATTTAATCAAATAAATTTCCCACTTTGTGGTATTTAATTACATTCTATCAACACAATTTAATTAAATTCAAAACTCCAACAGATTTTTATTTAGTTAATTATATCAACAAAAATTAATTAAATAAATCCTTTACATTGTAGTAATTAATTAAATTCTTCTTGACCAGGAATTTAATTAAATGAAACCCCAAAAATACTTTATTATTATTCTTTATAATAAAAATAAAAAAATAATTATTAATAATTATTACATTCGTAAAACTAAAATAATAATAACATATTTATTATTATTATTATTATTATTGAAATCCTTTAATAATACAACACCACTATTTAAAAAAACTACGCTTCTTTATTAAGTTTCTTATTTAATCAAATGTTTCCTTATGATACCCAGAAGCCACATTGATTTCACATAAATGTTACACCCCATTAATCATGCAATTACAATCCTTTAACATCCAAATAATTTATGATTCCATAATAATAATAATAACATTATTATTAATAACAAATTATTTTATTTAAACACATATATTATATTTAATATTATTTTATTAAATAAATAAAATATTAAATTGGGTAACCATCATGGGTTGGATCGCAACAATGCGCAGCCTGTGCAGATCCATTATAGTGGACTTTTCTGAATCCAGTGCTCCCAAGACATGTTGGGAAACCCATGAAAATTATCAGGTATTCACCCAAGTCCAAATACAGCACCTTTATGTGTTCAACACTCCAAAAAATGTTCCAGATCTCAATCTAAAAACCGACCTAACGATAAATGGAAAAAGATTCAAAAACCGTCGTAAATTAAACCCGGTTAAAAAACAAGAGACATTATAATCTACCAACCTTAAAAACTTCTCATCCCCAATAATTCATCGAGAACTAAAACATATTTTCACTCACCAAGGTCGATACATTTTTTTGAGCAAATACATTACATTTCCAAATGCCGAATGCTCTACTAACCAAAACATAAGTCCAACTACTTAATTATTTAAAACCGAATCCAATGCTCACCAAAATAGAGCCTCTATTTGAGGCCATTATAGGGACCTCATAGAAGAAAAAGGTTGGATCTAAACTGACCAATAGAAACTAGTTTCCCATGATTTCATTGAATGAAATTACAGTCCTAAAAACCCACACTCACCCTTAAGCCGAAGACGTGCCTTTAAAAATATATTACATCACCAACCGCTTGTACACCGAAGTGATTACCTAACCTCAGGTGACATTTACACGTAAATTCATCATAAGGGTATTTAAAAAATCTAATGTTCCCCAACATAAATGCATTTATATCCCAAAGAAACCATGCACCCCATGCAAAACCTAGATAAAAAACACTCATCAAGCCCAACAATATTTAAATATTTACCGTAGTGTAAGACTGTCGTTATCTTAGTGTTTCAATGATGAGGTCCAGATCTGGGATATGCTCATCATATTTGAAATAGTGCACTAAGAGAAAACCAAGGTCACTAAAAACCCAATTGAACTACTACCAAATGACTATGTTCAAAAATCACTACATCACCAGCTGACACATTTACCGAAATCAATGCGACACTACCCACCATAAGATTTTCCATGACGTCGAAAAACAATTAGCTACCTACAAGGGATATATTTCTAAAACACCTTAAACACACGTGTGATGTTCCTTGATCCATGATCACCACATCATACATTCTCACATGAAAGCCAAAAATTTAATCCAATTGGCATGTCAAAACACTCGAGTCCCACAGGCTAGTATCTTACGAAACATAAATGTTGACCCTCTCTCTCGATCATGAAAAACCAATATCACTATTCTCAAAATCCCTTTTTATCCATTTAAGTAATTTATTTCATCATTTAAACATTTGAATTAATTTCAACAAACCCACAAATACTTTTTCATAAAAAGTCACTTGGTTTTCAAGACAATTTTCTATGGAAAAACAGCCTTGCTATAACAGAAATCATCTTTAAATGTTTAACATTTAGTGTCATTTCATTTTTATCAGGAAATTTAGAATCTAAATTCCTTTAACCAAAAAGGAGACCTCTAAGGGTCCCATTTATTCAATCTTGGTTCTTCAAAAAGAAACCCCACAACAGTTAATCACAATAAAAACTAAATAATTTTACATTCATTACCATTTTCAAACATACAATTTTTATATGGTTGAGTCACTTGGATTTCCATATAATAGTCGATAAGGTGTCCATACACCTTACCACTGGCATTTGGATCCCATATAAGGTATTTTTTTCATATAACATTTTAACTTTAGCATCCTTTTTTGATTGCTTGAAAACATGGGTTACCCTTTTTTGCTGTTATAAGGCACACATACAACTTATTCCTAAAAACCAGTTCCATTTTAATTGAAACCAAATATATTTATCCAATGGAACCAAGCATTTATCAGCAAGCTATCATGTCACTACAAGTATCTAACACAAATCAACATGCTGAAATCACTAAAACATTCCATAACATAGAATCATGGCACATAAGCCCTGCATATTATTACTCAATCATGTTAATTATATAAAAAACATGCTTTCTAAAAAGTCATTCTAAATAAGTACAAGACATGTATTATATTCAAGGCACACAATCCAGATTAGCAGGCATCCTACTAATGAAACTACATTACATGGAATATATGCATGGCGTATTAATCTCTAAGTAAATAATATGATGCATGCAATGAAACTTCCTTGACATATCAGGCCAAGGTAATTTTTTTCAAAATTGTTATAATAAATAAGTGATAGAAAATAAACCAGTCACTCATGGTGAAATTATATAAACTATAACCTCAAATACTACAAACATCTATTCCCATCCCTGGCCACTTGATAATTTCCCACACATGGGGTGATCTGTCCCAAGAAAGACTATTAACCCAAGTGCTAACACATTCCTAGTCTCCTGTCTACCAAACCCAAAATAGTAAGAAAAAGGAAAAGAAAGAGAACCTGCATCATTGATACCACTTTGTAATGTCCTGAACCAGCTCACCCCTAAACCGGTGGTCAGACCGGTCACCACATGACCTCATGCGCGTCTCCCCATACTCTAGAGGTTGTCGACTAACAGCGAGGGTCTAAGGATAGTTAGTGGGGAGACTATACCCTCTTAATAGAGTTTCACTTTGGTATATCAGCTTAAATAAAAATTAATAGAAGAAGAAATAATAAATAATTGACAAAGAAGTGGAAGACAAATAGTAATCATTTTATAAAAGTGGTAAATTCCAATTAAATAGTATATGAAGGCATGACATGTCAGGGAAAAATAATTGAAATAAAAAACCAATACATCATTCTCTAAACATCATGAACAATGCAAATAAAATATATCCAAGCCCAACTACTTTTAACTTGAGAATCCCAAGCACCCACTCAGTCCCCTTTTCCTATATTCTAATTATTAGTAAACTGCTCAACCCTACAAAAAAAATGTAATCTACTCGGGTACCCTAGTGCAATGGTGGCCCGAGTAGGGTGTGAGATATATATCTCACTAGGTCGGCACCACCCATTTCTACCCCAATACCAGACATTAAATAAATAATTTAAATGGTATGAAAACATGTATAAATAATGTAATCAGTACAAAGTTACTATATACCCAAGAACCTGCTTCATCCCTATGCTGCTATCTGAACCCACATTATAAATTTTTCAGGCATACACAATAGTCATCACGCATAAATTTCCATTTATCAATTATTCAAGCCTTGTTAAATTATATAAGTCTCGAGATCTGTCTTAAGCTCGATATCCCCAGTATAAGTCACTCACAACATATGTCTCTAAAGGCCCTATAATCAATCAAAGTAAAGACCAACTTACAATCTTGTTCTTTTCCTTGGATAATGTGTCATAAGATATTCAATTTAGTGTTTCATGTATTATGTTTGATCATGTCCACAAAAAATAGTGATTCACTCTTGGGTCCATCCACTAAACACTGATTCACCCAATTCATTAACAAATCTTAACACTTTATCATATTCAATTCGCAAATCATCACGTCATCTTTAATTTACCATTTAATTCAATCATGTACAAACATTTGGATTCATAGTCCAATGCCAATTAATGGGTGTAGAACATCATGTTTAGCACCCTCGTGGGAGTTTGGAGCATCAATCCTTGTCTCACATGCCAAGTGTATTGGAAGCATCAGTACATGTCCTATAAAAGAATATTTGCATGCATGATGTGTGTAGAATGCCATGTCTTTCACCCCATTAGTATTTGGAGCATCAGTCCATGTCTCACAACCCGTTTACCAATCATACATAAATATTTATCATTGGTGTAGAACACAATTTCCTACACCCCAAACCCATCCATTAATTAATTCATAAATTAATTAACTAAATCAATTAATTAATTCAAAAACTAATTAATAACATAAAACTCTCGTAAAATAATTCTACAATTAATTATCCATTCAACACCTCAATAGATAATAATCAATTAATAATTAATTATTCATAACCACAATAAATTAAACAAAATAAATCATAGACATTTAATTATAACAATTCCTTAACTAAAAAAAAGATAATTAATTCTCCAAAATATCACTGCAAAATTACATCATTTAATCCATCATTAAAATATGTATATTTAGCCAAAACAATGTATCACAATTAATTACAGTATCTATTACCTTGTTCTGATTCCAACATTTCTTAATCAAACCCACCACTAAAAATCTTAAATAAACATCATGTTACATAACTTTGAGAATTAAAAATTCATCATTTAAGTTAATTCATTCCAATTTATTAATTCAACAATTAATTAATTTATTCATCCCCTTTAATCAATTCAAAAATTTAATGACCATTCATATCATTAATAGGTAGTAATTAATCCATCATTAATTATCTTAATTTTTCCAAAACAACATATCACAATTAATCCTTAAATAAATTATCTCAATCAGCTAAATCAATATGTTAAAATTTATCCTCTGATTATTTTTTTATATATAGTCTCAAAGAACATAATTAATATAAAAAATTAATTATCTTAACTTATCCAAAATAAAACATCATTTAATAATTTAATTGCATCACTTTAAAAAATTCATCAATACAGGCTTAAATCCAACACATAGTCATATACTCATTTGTCTCGCATGGGAAGCATCATTTAATAGCATCCAAAGCATTTCATCAACACATATCATATCACATTTAGCAATTTAATCAAACATATGAAATTCGCACTTGAACAGAATTCAATATAAATACTTCACTATATAATTTAAATACAAACAAAAGTGTAGAATTCATTTTATTATTTCATTTATTAAAGTTGAGGAATTGAAAGGGGGCCCTACCTTGGGGTGGAACCAAAATCAATATTCAGCGTCTTGACATACAACGACAACCAATCCACAACTGGTTTGCAACCGCACGCACCCGCATTTGTGTATGTGTGTGTGTGCGTCTATATATACGTGTGCGCCCTCTACATTGACCAAAACCACTACAACATAACTTAGAATCACAAAAAAAATGCAACGACAAGACTCAATGCAACTGAAATACAGTACCAGGGACTCATATAAACCAATAGAGCCTAAATTGGATGATACAAAACTAAACAGTGATGTATAAACCTTACCTGAAACATTGGCGGTAGAATGAATGGATACCATCCACATCACCCTTCATGGTCGATGCCTGATTATGGACCAATAGGTCTCAATTCAACATTCAAATACCTTAAAAATAGAGGAATAAAATAATCGGATTAAACCCAAACCTTAGGGTTTTTTATGAGTAAACAAGGAAAGCAACGAGTCAAATGGACGGTGGGAATCATGAAATATACACAGATGGACTATCCTTGACAAGGAAAACATGATTCGTGAAGAGTCTGAGAGGATTCTTCATGAGCAAAGAGAATTTCGAGATAGGGGTGGCGCGCAATAGGTTATTCTTGGGAGTGCTTCGCGCTATAACATGGGTTATTCTAGGAAGTAGTGTGTGTGTGATGCTAGTTGTGGCCAAGAGGGAGGCATTGTTGGAAGGTGTGGCCGAGGAAGGAAGCTCCAACCATCAATAGAGCTCATGTTATAGTGGGAGGAACCCTTGTGCGTCGTGCATGGAGGAAGAAACCCAAGGGCATCATGCGCTGGCCTTGTGCACCTCCCCTCTCATTTTACAGCTTAAAAAAATAAAAACCTAGTATCTAAAAATAATTAATCTAATAATAATAAAAACATTTATTATTATTACTATAATCATTTATATAACATTTCTTCATTAATTAACCATTAAATAACTGTTTGAAAATTAATTCTAAAACCCCCCATTAATCATCCAATCAAATTCTTGTACCATTTATTTAATTAAATAAATACAAAAATAATAACATCCTTATTGTTATTAATATTAAATAATTATTTTATTTAAATGAAATAAAAACACATTTTAAAAACTAGGTAACTGCACCGCTGACCCGCACAGTTTGACTAACCGTGCATAGCCTAATATCTACACTTAAAATGATTTTATTAAATTAAACCCAAGTCCACATTTATTACTCATTTAATATAACTATTTAAAATTATTCTTCTTCTACAATACCCAAATCCTTGTTTATATGTCTTTTAATATTACCCTTTGTTGATAACAACCAACTCCTCATTAACACATTATTTAATTAAATTTATACGCAAAATTTAATCAAATAAATTCCTCACAACATATTATATAATTAAATTCTCTCAACACAATTTAATTAAAATAAAAATCTAACTGATCTTTATTTAATTAATTCTCTCAACAAAAATTAATTAAATAAAACCTTCGGTTCACAGCGATTAACTAAATTCTTATTGAACATTATTTTAATTAAATGAACACCCAAAATACATTATTATTATTATTCATAATAATAATAACAACCATAATTAATAATTATTATTACATTCATAAAACAAAAATAATAATAATCTCATTATTATTATTATTATTTTAAACCATTGTTAAAACCAACACCTCTATTTAAAAAACAATGCTTATTTATTAAGTTACTTATTTAATTAAAAATTTCTATGAGATACCCAAAAGCCACACTAATTTCACAAAAATGTTACACCCCATTAATAATGAAATTAAAATATTTTAACATCCAAATAATTTATAAAACCATAATAATAATAAAACATTATTATTATTAACACATTATTCTATTTAAACACAGATCTTCTATTTAATATAATTTATTTAAAATTAAAAAAATATTAAACTAGGTATGTTGCACGAGTTAGACTACAACCATGTGTAGCCTGTGCAGATCCATTAAAGTGGATTTTTCTGGAACCAGTGCTCCTGAGACTTATCAGGACTCCCGTGAAACTTATCGGGTATTCACCCAATTCCAAAAACAAAACCTTTATGTATTATAACACTCATAATAATGTTCTAGAGCTCGATTTAAAAAATAACCCATCGATACATGGAAAAACATTCAAGGACCTTCATAATTTAAATCCGGTTAAAAAACAGAGGACTTTATAGTCCTTCGGGACATGATTCTTTGTAATCATGCCAATATATATAAAATAATGCACCATCTCTGGGCTTCTGGGTTTGGGGATTTACATCCTTAAAAACATCATTTATAATAGCATTATCAAAATGTCATTTTCATACTTCTCCTATACAGTTTATCATTTATTGAGTAATTAATACCTTTTTTCTTTCCTTCAATTATTTTAGTAAGATATCTACATTCCCATAATTTATTCCCTAATAGATTATTTAAATCATCAAATTATAACATCATCTGTGAGACATCATCCTATTGTCCCCCGAATTTTTTAGGTATATATATTATAAATTCAATAGGAACATTTACCATGTTCTCTTTTATTTTAGAGGAAAATAAAAAATTATTTCGACTTGATCGTACTCTTAAAATATTTAGTAAGATTCAATAGAGGATTAATTTTATGAGATTCAATTGAATTATTACAATACTATTTTAATTCTAGTCATGGTGGGTACTCCTTATGTTTCTTTTGAATGGCTGGATTCGGTTGTTTTCTATAATATTTCTTCTTCTATTTCTTGAGGTTTTAGCTCAAACCTCCATGTTCCTATAACAAAAAATAAATTCTATTTTTCCTCATATTCTTCAATTTAATCTATTATAAAAAAAATAACTTCTTCAAATTTGAGAAATAAAACATTTCTAGGTCCAAAAATTGATAACCTTCCCTTTGATACCAATTGAAAATCATAGTCGAAACATACAGTCACCCTCATAGGGTTGAATTAGAGGTGAAACGTTTTACTAATTATATTATTATTAAATTCATTATGGAATTTAATCAACCCTCTTATATTAGTTAGAATGTATGTATCCTTCAAAAATACCCCTTACCACATTTCTACTATGTTATATAGATAATATAAAGTAAAAAAACAGTATAATTTTTACAAGGTTTAGCCTCAGTGTGAGAACCTAATCCGTATCATGTCGATTCCTACCAAGTCAAAGATATAAAATATATAATGAATTAAATACCATGATAAAAATTCCATAAAACTTTTCATATCTCCTGATAGAAAACTATAATTATTTCCACCAGTTAAAATGTTTGATTATACTTTAGATCCAATATAATATAAGAAAAATTAAAAAGAGCTTGCAAAAACATATCCAAAAATTCTTAGCCTGGTACACTTTCCATCCAGAAGCACTCCATCTAGAGAGAACCAGTCTTTGTCTGTTGTGCCTCAATCTGAGGTTCCAAGATCTCTATCTAGTACTTCTACATCTTGTTCATCTTTTTAAACCACAAGATTCCTTCAGTGGAAACTCACTCTAAATACTTTTAGTGCTTTCAATCTCTCAAAAATAGAATAAAAAATAATCATTCCTACACCCCTTTCTATAGGAAAACATATTCTAAGAAAAAAATGGGAAAGGGTCTATTTGAATTTTTGATTTAACTCGGCTTCATTGGACTACCTTCAAACATACTAGAACATTATTGAAAATGATTCCTTAAATTTTGACATCAACAAGCTTCTTCAAACTTCCATAAAACTTGATTATAATCATGATTATTCCTTCATGAATATTGAGTGTTGAATTCCAATATTATTATCACAAAATTTAATGACATTACCAAGTTATGTAATGATTATCAAAACTCTACCTAATAAAAGACTGTATTTTAGACTTTTTACAATTCTATCCATCTAATACAACTCAACATTATCATAGATTTTCTAATCCATTCCATTATCCAGTGCTTCATATATTCCATTTAATTATACAAAATTTTAAACCTTATTTTGATCATTAGATATATCTTTAAAACTTTATAGTTTAAACATTGAAAAGCATAAACTCCATATTTTCAACTATATAATTTGTATAGACATCATATCTTGAAATTTTTAATTCAAACTTTGTACAGCTTAAAACATCAACTTTTTAACTCTAATTTTGTAAATCTTTCAACATTAACTTTTTAACTCAAAATTGTGTATCTTGTAAAATTAAATATTTAACTCAATCTTTGTATAATTCTTATTTTTATAACTCTAACATTTTAAAGATTGAAAAAATAACATGTTAACACAATCTTTGTACAAGTTATAAATTTATCTTTGTAACGTGAACATTATAAAACTTTTTATATTAACTTCGTAACTTAAACATTGAAAATATTTCAACATTAACTTTGTAACTCAATATTTTAAAATTGTAACTTAATTTTCTAGACTTTTTTTGATAACCTGGATCTATTACACACACTTATTATTATTCATCCTATAAGATTTCTTAAGAACCTATTTCAATTATAGTTTCTTATGATTCTCCATTAGATAACATTATTAAACTCTCACTAGTGTATAAAACTTTTAACACATTAGTGTTTGTCACGCTGGTTCTATATAACTGATGTGAAAAGCTTGAAAAATTAGTCTATCAGGTCATTTATAAAACATAGATGTGATAAACCGATGAGAATCGATTTTTTATGTCTGTTATAAGATAAATGAAATCAAAATATTGATATTAGATTTATCATGTTAGTAATTTTACAACCAACGTGAAAAATATAATCTCAGCGATTTATCACATAAGTTATAAAATAGTTGATGTGAAAAAATGCAAATTATCGCGTCGGTTATTTCATAACGGACATGATAAAGTATTTTCTACATCGGTTAATAAATAAACAACGTTATAAACATACAAAAATATTTTATCATGTTATTTATTAAATAACCATTGTGATAAAGCTTTTAACTTATTTATTGCGCATTATATTCTGTCATTCCGTTTTCTTTGATCGGGCGACCTGCGACTCATTTCTCTCGCTCGAAAAACCTATAAAAATTTATTACAATTAGTTCCCTCCATATTTATTTTTACAACATCATTCATCATCTTTATTATCACCAAATATATCAAGTTTACTCTCAACACTCAATTAAGCCTCACATTGTAACACCCCAAGCTTCTACGGTACGCTTCTCTTTGAATAATGTGATAGCGTGTGTTGTACGCAACACCGAGTTCTAACACACCATAACTAATCAAACTAGCCGTTATGAATAGTAATACCTAATTTTTGAAATTATATATATTTTATATTTCAAAATGGACATCATTTTTGGATTCGAAATATCGAATTTAGCCTAAGGTGAAATTTTGGTACATTTCGGATAACTTTCATATTTTGATGAAGAGTGAAAATTACTAAATTTTAATTAAAAACAACTTTTTTAATCAAAATAATTAATAATGATAAATTATGAATTTTAGTAGTTTTAAAGTATATTTAGAATATATTTTTACCATTTAATATAATGTTTGTCATTGGACATAATTTTACAATTAAACCGAACATAAACAAGTGTCAATCTTTTTATAGTTATTATCTCTTAAAAACACGTTTTTTGTTTTGACAGCGGGAATTAATTTTAAATTAATTTCTGCCACTTCTGTGTTTTGAATTTAGGAAAATGGATTCCATATTTGGAATCAGGATGTTCAAATTGTGTAAATAGGTAACTTTTATTTTTAGACATTTTGAATAATTACTGCGGTAAATATTTTATTTACCATGGTTAAGGGTAAATCCGGTAAATAAGGGTTAAAAAAATAATATTATAATAATACTAAATTACCCTAAAACGTGTCTTAACCATATTGGTTGATACATGGTCGACCATGGACATATTTGGGTCGATTTTGGGACCCCATGGATCCCCTTGTAAGTGATAATGACACTTTATTTTAATTAAGTTAAAATGAATACAAAAATGACACAATCATATATCTTTTAGAAAAACAATTGTTACATAGGGTAATATATGTTGGATTTTAGATTATAAATATTAATTAGAAAGATAAAAAGATTTCCTACATAATGATATTTTATTTATAATTTTTAGACATTAAATAATTTATTTTATTTATGACACAATGATGATGCAGTAATTACTATAATAGTGAAAAATTAAAATAATTGATATTATAAATACCCAAATAAATATAATATGAAACTTTTAATGAATTAAACTAATTTTATAGGATAATATGATATATTAGTATTGATTTAATTGACTTTGTTCTAAGTAATCAATCTGTTATGAGTTTCACAAAAATCAACTATTGAATACTGTCAAAATTGACATAAAAGAGTTCTTAAAACAAATATTATATTATTAATTGATATTAAATTCCTAGAAATATAAGGTTCGGCCAAGAGACTTATATCATGATAGGTTCATCATTAATGGACCACTTGGGGGTCTCTTGGATGTATATAGTAAGTTTATTAACCATATTATATAAAAATAAAAAGAGACATTATAAAAGTGAAACTAATTAACTTAGAGTTAATACTTAAAGATAAGGTTAATATAAGTACCCAAACCAGTATAAATTCTATTGGTTGAGTGGTTTTCGACCTATACCCACCTTAACCTTTTAATAATCAACTTTGGAGCCATTATAAACCGAATATGAATTTATTATAAATTAATATTTCTAGCTTTTCCAAAGGTGCCCCTCACCCCTCTTATAAAAGGGCACTCCTCCTTCTCATTTCTTCACACCTTCAAAGCCTTTTGGTTCAGAAAAACTCTGCCCAAATACTATCCCAACATCCCTCACTACAACCTAGGGGCATTAGTTTGATCATAAAGCGAACCTAAGGAGCCCTTTTGATCAAATCAAAAGGAAGAACCCGAAGAAGAGGTAATGATTTCACCACCCTTTTCTAAGTTCATTTGTTCTTCCACTTCTTCTTCCTTTGTTCTTACCATTCTAAAATAATAACTCCAGTATCTCAAATATACTATGATGTTATTACAAATATGGTACAACCATATTCAGTATTCTATCCACCCTTTGAATAACATGTCACCATACGTGCGTACGTACGGCTTACCGTCTCCATGTTGTGGTGTAATTGTAATTCAATATAATATTATTTGGATGGGTATAATAATGATGTGTAACTCATGTAAATAATAAATATAACATGTTAATGATTCTTTATATATGATATACCATCCATTTATATATTATTTTAATATCAAAAGAATGATATTGTCGCTCGTGCGTACGTACGGACTACCGTCTCCACGAACGCGATGAGATTCATTCTCCATCGTATCCATTCAAGTATAATTATCATTTGATGATTTAAAAATGATGTTTAAGGACTTGATATCATTCTGGATATGAATAATATACAACCTATCCTTTACAAAAATGTCTTACGTAACAAAACATATAAAAGAAAACAAGTAACTTAACACCCGAAACAACGATAATACTAAGATATTATTATAAATCGATATTAAAAGATCATATATGATATCATATTAATGTATATGATTCTTGTATAATTTAGTAACAATTATTTCACTATTATACAGGAGGTTAACCTACCCCAACCAAGTAAAAGTACAAGGTAAGGGTTATTTCACAATCTCTTCATTATCCGAGGTTGTTTATATGTAATAATCTACTGGGATCTCTTTATCATCCACATCCATGTTTCTTAAAAATGTATTTCAAAAAAATTTCACTATTTACTAGAATATGAGTTAAAGTCATTTATACCCTTTTTTACTTTTATAAGTGGTTTATAAAGGAATCTTTCCGTCATTTTCAAAACAAGGTCCCTTTTAACCTTTTCGACAGAATTAAGGTAAGAATGTTTTTTTTAACTTATACGGCGGGTGCGGCTATTTTCCGCCGTTATAAAATCTTCAAAGCTTCCCTTACAAGCTTATAAGATTATTTTCACAGAAAATGTTTTATTTTATATGGAACTTAAATGATTTCAAAATAAAAGGAGATATTTCTTTAAAAAGAATTTTGATTTCATCTATGTCAACATCCTTTGATGGATTTTAAGATTATTTGAAGTTGATTTATTATGATACAAAACTTCTATATTGTATTGAAGGTTTTGTGATATGTTTGACTGTGGATGTGCTATTTTTATACCATTCATAGTTTATGGTGAAAGTATTGACATTTCGTATGCTAGTTTTAATACGAATGTTTATGTTATATTTAAACCTTTTCATATGGGAATGCATTGGACTTAATATGTGACGGGTGGAGCCCGCTATAGCTCCTAGATGCATCGGTAGGTCTCATGGGACAAACTGGTGTCTTGGCACAAGGCCTTGACAAAATATTATTTGTAGTCTTGGCACGAGGCCTTGGCTATGCGGTTATGATAGTCTGGCATTATGCATTCCATCATTATGAAAGTGGTTATTGATTTTTGCATGTGATTATTCGATTAGTAGAATATCCATGTGAATAAGTAAATGGCATTATTTCATTTTATTTATGATATACCATGTTGAAAGTTCATGTTTGAAAGGCTTTTGTTTTAGTTATACATTGCCTTAAAAGTTTATTCTTATTTATGAAAGTTTCCGCTATATTGTTATCCTTACTGGGCATTTGAGCTCACCCCTTTTCTATGTTTTATTTTTCCCAGGAAGTGAAGAAGTAAGTTATGAATGACCTGCAGGGATATTATGTGGGGATATGAGTGTGTATTATGGAGACAATATGTTGTTGTAGTAGTTTTTCGTTTAATGATGTAATGTAAAACTGATGAATATATCTAGTGTTTCCAAGCCTACTAAACCAATCGGTCTTTCGAGATTTGATCTTTCTTGTGATCATGCCAATGTTATGTAATAATGCACCGACTCTGGGTAACTGGGGTCAGGGCGTTACACACATGCCTCAGTTTCATTTTTTATTTTTTGCGATGCCCTAAACTTATGTTTTGAGATGTTACTTTTCTATCATTGTTCTTGTTATCATGGTATGTGTCAGAGTGTTATTTTACACCATGCTAAATTAATTTCTGGTAAAATAAACCATGTGGGTGATATCATGCAAGTTCTACAATTTTTTTTCTACCATGTGTGTTATATCATGTGTTTCTGTGTGCACTTTCATGTGTGTGGGGTGGGGATGTCTCGGTGGTGGGGGTCTGTCCCAGGGGTGTCCAAGGGGGTGGGGGTGGTGTCTAGGGGGTGGGGGGATTTCCAAGGGGGTAGGGGTGTCCAGAGGGTGGGGGTGTCTGTGGGGCTATCTAGGGGGTTGGGGGCTATCCATTGGGGTGGGGGTGTCCAATGGTGTACAAGTGCCGGGGGGGCTATCCATAGGGTGGGGGTGGTGTCTAGGGGTGATGGGGTTGTCCAAGGGGGTAGGGGTGTCCAGGGGGTGGGGGTGGTTTACAGGGAGTGATTGGGTTTTCCAAGGGGGTTGGGGTGTCTAGGGGGTTGGGGGTGGTGTCCAGGGTGGTTAGGGGGTTCTCCAACAGGGTAGGGGGTGTCCAGGGGTGTGGTGTATAGGGGTTGGGGGACTTTCCATGAGGCTGGGGGTGTCTAGGGTGTGGGGTGTCCAGGTCTTGGGGGTTGTCCAGGGGGTGGGGTGTGTAGGGGTGCTAGGGGGGTTGTCCAAGGGGGTGTGGGTGTCCACGGGTTTTCAAGGGGGGGTGGTGTCCAGGCATGAAGAGGATATCCAGGGGGTATGGGTGTCCAGGGTGTGCATGGGTGGTGTCCAGGGAGTGAGGGGTTGTCTAAGGGGGAAGGGGGTGTCCAGTGGGTGGGGTGTATGTGGGGTGGGTGTTTTACAGGGGGTTGGGTGTATGTCCATGGGGGTGGGGGTTTCCAGGGGGTGGGGTGTCAAGGGGGTGGGTGGATTTCCAAGGTGGGGTGGGGGTGGGGCTATCCAGGAGGTTGGGGTGGCTGTCCATGGGGGTGGGTTGTCTAGGGGGTGGGGGTTGTCCAGGTGGTGGGGGTGCCTAGGGGTGGGGGGTGTCCAAGGGGGTGGGGTGTCCAGGGGTGGGGTGGGGTGTCCAGGGGAGTGGAGGGTTGTCCAAGTGGGTAGGGATGTCTGGTGGGTGGGGGTGTTTTCTAGGTGTGAGGGCCTTTTCCAAGGGGGTAGGGGTGTCTAGTGGGGTTGGGGGGTAGTGTCTAGGGAGTGAGGGGGTTGTCCAAGGGGGTAGGGGTGTACATGGGGTTGGGGGTGGTTTCCAGGGGTGAGGGGTTGTCCAATGGGGTAGGGGGTGTCCAAGGGTGCAGTTTCTAGGGGGTGGGGGTTGTCTAGGGGGTTGGGGGGCTGTCCAAGGGGGTGGGGTGTCTAGGGGTGGGTGTGTCCCTGGGGGTGGGGAGGGTTGTCCAGGGGGTGGGGTTTATAGGGGTGTGGGAGGTTGTCCAAGGTGGTGGGGGTGTTCCAGGGTGTCCAAGGGGGTGGGGGTGATGTCAAAGGGTGAGGGGGTTGTCCAAGGGGTAGGAATGTCTAGGGGGTGGGGGTGGTGTTGAGGGGGATGAGGGGGAAATCCAAGGGAGTATGGGATGTCTATGGGGTGGGGTGTCTGGTGGTGGGGCTATCCAGGGGGTTGGGGGCAGTCCATGGTGGTGGGGGTGTCCAGGGGGTGGGCAGGTTTCAAGGGGGTTGTCCATGGGGGTAGGGGTTTGGATAACCCCTTCACCCTCTTGGACACCACCCCCACCCACATAGACACCCACACCCCCTTGGACTCCCCCAACCCCCGGACACCCCCCACCCCATGGACACCCCCACCCCCTTGACATCCCCCCAACCCCTGGACACCCCCTAAACACCTTCCTATTCCATGGAAAACCCCCCCTACCACCCCTGGATAGCCCCCCCCCCCCAGACATCCTCCACCCCAGTTATAATATATTATATACTAGAGAGTGTTTTCCAACGGTTCTTGAATCGTTGGTATACATATATCCCAACGGTTTCCATGAAATCATTAGAATAGATTATATGATGGAAAACATGTATACCAACAGTTCATGAACCATTGGTACATATATCCCAATGGTTTCATTAAAACCATTTGCATATATTAACATCAGGCACTCTATTCCAACCGTTCCTGTTGAACCATTGGTATTGGGCTATTGCAACAGCCATCATGCCAATAGTGTGTGAAACCATTGGGATATTCCATCCCAATAGTTTTAGGGGCTATCTCAATGGGTTATAATTGTTGGTATAGGTGTAATTATAAGTAGTGAATGTATACATATTTTAATAGTCATACATCATTTTTCTTGTTTACAGAATGGTGAATTTGGTATCCAGTTGCACCGGGATGTACTCTTTGTGCAGCATAAGAAGAATAGATCCAAGATGAATTCATATTGTTATATCATGATCCATATGAGAGAGATGTAATACTAAAATAATTTTCATTAAAATATAAAACTGTTATATCTAACTATATTTTCTTTTTAAAATCATTTTCATGCATATATTTTTCAAATATGCATATATTTGTTTTATATTTCAAAATTATTTTACATTAAAATTATAATATTTTTCATATAAATATAAAATTGGATTATCTTAAAAGGATGCATATTTTTTATATTTTTTATAGGTAATAATGAGTCGAAGTTGGATTATGGAACATCGAATGAGTAATGAATATGTGCTAGGTGTTGATACCTTTTTTGGAATTTTCTAAATGAAATTTTCCAAGAAGTGAAATTTTTTATACAAGCCAGAAATGTTTGAATATGAAAAAGGTGAGAAGTAGAGAGATCAAAGATCATCTAATTTGTCATGGTTTTCATCTGAGTTAGTTCCATTGGATCTGGCATGGTGAAACTGAATAGAATGTCCGATCTACTGATGATTATGATTTTCAAGATGGTAACTCTGATGGAATTGAAGAAATGATTCATGATATTGAAGTAGAATAAATTGATATAAAACTGACAGTTGCATGTCTATATGGTGATGCTGAAAACCGTTTTATGCTAGTTGTATGGATTTTACGGTTTTTTCGGCAGTGTTAAGATTTATTAATTGGAAGGGAAAACAAGGATGGAGTGACCAATGTTTTATAGAGCTGCAACAATTGTTAAAACACATTTTTCAAAAAGACAATGATCTTACAAATTAACATCATAAGGCCAAGAAAATTTTATGCCCAATGGGATTGGTATATAAGAAAATAAATGCATGTATGAATGAATGTATGATATATAGGAGGGAATATGATTTTTTTGAGTTTCCTAAATGTGGGAAATAACTGTATAAGTTGAAAGAAAAATCACCAGCTGATGTAGATATTACAGAGATCTCTGCCAAGGTATTTTGGTATCTTCCTATAATTTTTCGTTTGAAACATTTATTTTCTAATTCACATGATGAAAAAAGGTTAATATGGCATGCTGATGAGAAGATATGTGATGGTAAAATATGTCATCCAGTTGATTTTCCACAATCAAAGAAAATTGATGAGTAGTATCATACATTATGAAATGAAATTAGAAAAAAAAGCCTTGGGTTGTGCATGGATGGAATGAATCCATACTGATACATCAGTAGCAGACATTGTTCATGGCCTGTTTTATTGGAAATTTACAACCTCTCTCCTGAAGTTTGAATGAAGTGAAAATATTTCATATTGAGTATAATGATCTCTGGCCCGAAGAAACCTAGGAATGATATTGATGATTTCTTGTCTCCATTGATTCATGATTTGAAACATTTATTGGAGGATGGTATTAAGGTGTATCATTCTTAAAAAATTGAATATTTTCAACAACATGCAGTGCTTATGTTCATAATAAATGACTTTAGAGCTTATGTAAATTTGTCTGGATACAGTGTTAAGGGGCATAAAGCATGTCCAATTTTCAAACAACAGACTTCATATTGACAATTCCATCATGGGAGTAAAATATTATACATGGTCCATCAAACATTTTTTCATATAGATCACTCTTATATAAGACTAATATGACATTCAATGGCTCACAATAATTTGATATTTCATCCAAACCATTATCCCCTAATGTGTATTTTGAGAGGTTGAAAAACCATGAGGTGACATTAGTAAAGAAACATAAATTTGGTAATGATAGAAATATTTGAAAGAAATTTTCAATATTTTTTGAGCTACCATATTAGAGAAATCGTGATGTGAAACATAATAATGATGTCATTCACATGGAGAAGAATATATTCCACAGTTTTATTGGAACATTGTTATATATTAAATGAAAGACTAAAGATGGTTTGAATGCAAGACTTGACTTACTATTAATGGGAATACATTTGGAGTTAGCTCCCACTCTTAATGGAAGATGACCATTTCTTCTTCCGGCTTATCATACATTATACAAGAGGGAGAGAATTATATTTTTTTAGTCTCTTCTTGATATCAAAGTGCTTTAAAGTTATTTTTCAAATGTAAAATTGTTTGTCTCTTTGAAGGATTTGAGGTTGATAGGTTCAAAATATCATGATTGTCACATCATGATGCAATAACTTCTACCAGTTTCATTGTGTGGAATATTGACCATCTGTTTTAGAAAGAAAATAATGAAGTTGTGTTATTTTTTCAATTCAATTTGTAATATGGAGATGGATCTGAATGATTTGAATATTTTTTTAAAATGATTCGATTTCAATAATTTGTCAATTGGAAATGTATTTTCCTCCATCTTTTTTATATAACGGTGCATTTAATGGTTCATGTGGTTCGATAAATAAATTTTTGTAGACCTTTATATCATTTTTAATGTATACTTTTGAATGGTATATGAAAATATGGAAGGGATATGTTATGAATCCATATCGACCTGAAGCCTATATTATTGAAAATAATATTTCTGAGGAGGTTGCGGAGTTTTTTATGAGCTACTTGGCTTCAATGAAGCATATAGGTTTTCCTCCGTCTCACCATGAATGAGTTAATAGTGAGGGAAATGGGATTCATGGCTTGAAAGTCAAATTTTTGTCAGCTGAATAGATGAAGAAGGTATAATTATACATCTTGAATAACATATTTGATGCTCAACTGCATATCACGTTGCATATTAATGAGTTGAAACAATGTCATCCAAAGAAGAAATAAATGTTTATTTTGAATGAACACAACAAAACTTTTTTTCATAGTTTAAAAAGTAATTTTTTTGTAGATCAAATGTACCAGAGACATTAAGATTGTTAGTGGGTGGTCCAAGTTTAAATGTGATAACATTGTCCAACTATGACATTAATGGAAATGAATTTCATATAAAATATCAGGATAAAAGAAGTGCAGTTCATAATAGTGGTGTATTGGTGTTTGCAGAAGCAATGTATTTTTCAAGATCTAAAGAAAAAAAATCCAATTTCTGCATCAAGTACATATTATGGATTCATTAATGAAATATGGGAGGTTGATTGCTTTAAAATTAATGTTCATTTTTTTAACTGCAAATGGTTTATCGGTAAAAACAGTGTCAGACACGATGAATTTGGAATCACAGTTGTTAATCTGAATATATTGGAAGACGCATCAAATTATTTTATAATGGAAAAAAATGAAAAATATATTTTCTATGTAGTTCATCAATCAGATATGCAGTGGTATATTGTTTTACAAAGGAAAAAACAATATGTTAGTGAGGATCAACTTGATCAAGATGCTTATTTATGTGATATCCCTACTTCCATGGAAAGATTAGCAGAAAATAATGATGAGAATTTTGTAGACAAGGTTTGTTCCATAAGGAATGATTAGGATGACTGAATTTGGGAAAACATTCTATTTGTATATTCCAAATATTATAGGTAACGTATGTTTATTTCTTGTTTACATTTATTGTTTTCATAGAATGTTATTTTAATTTTATTCTTTATTAAAACACATATTAAAACAAATAAGTAATTTTTTTTTAATTTTTTTAGTTTAGTTTATCATGTTTACCACTATGAAACTTATATATCTATTTATTTTGTTGAATGATAATTACTTCACCATGTAAACCATGTATACCATGTCAACCATGCTTACCTTATTTACCATGTTTACCATGTTTACCATAGTTTAATATAGTATACCTTTACATAACTTATATATTTATTTATTTTGTTGAATGAAAAATACACTACCATGTTTTATATCTTTACAATATTTACCATTATTTAACATGCTTACCATATTTACCACGTTTACTATTATGTAACTTAGTTCTGTTTTCCATTTTTTGTTTACATATGTATTGTAATATTTGAAATTGTATATTTGTAAACAAATGTTTTAATTTTTGATTTGAAGGATTATGACATATCCATCTATTGATCAACCACATGATTCTGGAGATGAGCATCATGATCATACCTCTGGGGAGGAACATTTGGATGCTCTTCTTGATATTCCCCAATCATCCTCATGTGCACCTATAAGGAAAAAGAAGAGTTCAAGAGTTGGTAAATGTAGCTACACTCGTTTTCCAAAATTATCACTTGCTCGTAGCCAGGACTAGAGGATACTCATTGAGTTTGATGAAAATGATATTCCTAGAGGCCTAAATGAAAAATATTTTATGTTTTTTGTATCAACTCAGGGTAAAATAAATGTAATCATTTTTTATGATGATTAGAGAAGTATGGGAAAGAAGATAATATCTCAATTGTGGGAGACGATTTCTAATAGATCTTTTACTATTGTTTGACTAATATTCAAATGTTTCTGGTATAATATATTTTACCTATTCTTTATCAGATGAGATTTTATATTCTTGACACTGGAGGAGTCATGAAATTTTTTTTATCAATGGTTGTTAGGAGATAAAGATATTTCCATTCAACCCTCACATCTGATATCATTTTTGGTCATAGGAATCATGAAAATCCATTTCATATATATTCTTTCACAGATGAAGACACGTGGAGAAAATTTTATGAATGTAGAAGAAAAGAATCATTTTTGGTAAGGGAAATGTAAAATTTTATAGTATTTCTTATATAAATGATCATATTAATTTTTTGTAAATTATTTATTATTCTTAATTTATAGCAAACAATGACATCTCATAAAGAGATCTAATCTATTAATGTATACCCTCATAATTTATCTCAGGGAGGGAATAAATTATTGGACGAAGAAATAATGGCCGAAAAAATAAAAAAACTGATAGTTGATTCTTTAAACTCTGGGGATGTTGCCCCTCCATCTCCTCTATCTAGACATGAAAAATAGAAGAGAGCTCATATGGGTTAAAATGGGTAACATCTTTCAGATGAATTGATAATCTTAAATGAGATAATTGTAAGATATTTATTTTATTTATTTAAGCTAATTATATTATTTATATCATTTGAATCATTAAAGAAATGTTCAATTAATTAATACAGGATTATCTTGAGGAGAAAAGCTCACAGGGGGTATTTGTTTCTACTGGGAAGCAAGATATTTTATCTGCAGCATTTGGAAAGCCCGAACACCCTGATCATGTATGAGGATATCTGAAGGGTGTTTTATTATGAAAATTGTTGTCATGTTCTTTAACTTCTTCCATTGAGTGTGTTTATAGAAAAAATAGAATCCTTTATGTCTAAAGTTGATAATATTAATACGAAGATGGAGGAAAATATTAGAGAATTAGTATAGTCTATCTGTGCAGACATGCAAATACAATTTCAGACTGCAGCTCCCACTCCTCCACCTCCCCTAGAAACCTCATTATTTATCCTCTACCTTCGTGAGTAGCTCCAAATCCCCTACCTTAGCCTACAAACCCCATTTTTTATCTTACACCTCTGTCACAGGTTCCTACTTATTGTGAGTTGTATGTCGATGATCCTCACCATCATATAGTTTCATACGGGCTGGTATATTATAATGGAGATACAGTTCATCATCAACAGTTATAGTTAGATTATCATATGTTAACTATACAGGATATTATAGATAGATTAGTTTGAGTACCATTACCTATAGATGGGTTGATGACAGTTGGACATAGTATCGACCACTTTTTAGTTTGTCCATCAAGAATTCTATAAGTCATTACCATAAAGGTATGAATGTTATATCTTTTATTTTATTTTTTAATAAAGTTCTTTTAACATTTGAAAACTAATATATTATTCTATTTATTTATAGGAATACGTCAAAGGTAAAGAAATATTGTATAGACAACAACAAAGACAAATGGCTATGACATCAGATACCGTTTCTAGTAGTCTTGACATATTTTCAAGATATTCAATTTTTTTTGGGGATCATTATGAGTTTCAAATGGAAGTTCTTGTTTTTAGACATGCAATAAATGTGGGGATTGTGAAAAATCATATGATGGAGCTTGTTACTAGAGATAATTTGGGGATTAACGTGGTTCATATTTTTTCCATGTATGTTTTAACAATTTTCCCTGGGTTATATTTATTAAAAATGTATAACAATGCTTGTTTAATATTAGGTATATTTATAACATGTGTGAGAATAATGATAAGATAGATGTATATGGATTCATGGACCCGTATTTGATTTCCCCTGAATCACGTGCATTGGATTAGGAACAAAGAACACTTTATATTGCTGAAAGATTTGAATAGAATATAAGCACGCAGTTCTGTATGATGCATTTTTGTGAGAGGTATGAAACATATATCTGGAAAAAAACTTATCTTTTAACAAAAAAACCAATAACCTCAAATTTTCTTTTATATTAGTTATCATTGGATGTTAGGTGTATTTTGTCCATGGGAGAAAACACATTATTAGATATGCTCTGTCCATGGCGTTGTGCATGGAAGTTTTAAGAATTTGTTGGAAATGTAAGTTTCAATTTCTTAATAGTTTTTTTATGTTATAATGAATTTTTAATTTATCCCATATGTATTATTTTGTAACATGGGATATGAATACGTTCGAAAAAACACAAAGAAAAAAAGTGTCAAGATCAAATATGTAAAAGTAAAGGTAAATATCCATTAATAATTTGTAATATTTGATGTATTACATAAAAATGATAGTTCTAATTGAAACTCATTTAAATAGAATTTTCATGAACAACAATGTTTCATTGAATATGGATATTATATGTTATGATTTATGTATGAAATAATAACTACTAGAAAAATAATTATCTTTGACCAGGTAATATTTCCTTATAAAATTTGCGATAATATTTAATTTGATTTATTCATTATATGTTTTAACTACTTTCCTTTTAATTTGTAGCTATTTGATGAATCTCAAACCTATAGTGCTAAACAGGTCAAACACTTACAAGTGAAACTGTCAAATTATTTTACAGGTTTGATTGGATTTTATTTTGTTTGTAGTGTAAAATGTAATTTTGAATATTTTAATTATAATTCTGTATTTTGTAGTTGTTTTGGTTTGATTTAGGTTTTTATTAGCTGACATTGTATGTTTTTAATCTTATATATGTGAATGGTTGATTTTTCTTAGGTTCTTCTTATTTTGGTCTAATTATGATGTTTTTCGAGTGTGGATTATGGTCTGGTTTTGGTCTGGTTTTTGCTTGTTTTAGGTCTACATTGGCATATCATAGTAATGGTATTGCAGTTTTATTAAAAAAAGATTTTTACATAGGTTATTTTATAACCGACATAATAAATCCATGTGTATAGTTTATTATGTCAGTTATTACATAACTGATGTCATATATCCTTTTCCACATCAGTTATTTAGAAACCGACCTGAAAAAACCCTTAAGATACTCGATTTATCACGTTAGTTATTTAGCAGCCAATGTGAAAAACTACTTTGATTTATACTTTTTACATCCGTTTTAAAATAACTGACATAAAAAAACAACATTTATAACATCTCCTTTAATATCATCAGCTAAAACCCGATGTAAAAAATAAAAAATAACTAACATAAAAACTATTTTCTATACTAGTGTCAGTTTAGTATGATTTTATAAGCTTATTTATCCTATAACATTCACATCATCTAGAGGACTCATTATGAATAACGCAGTCCAAAAATATTAGGATTCTCACACATATTATTTCAAAAAAAACTTAGCTAGATTCATGAATACTTTTAGTAAAAATTATGTTGATAACATTAAAGAATAGAATATTTTCATCAAACTTTTTAATAAAACATTCTTATACTACTTCAGTAACTTATAAGAAAATTTACATAAACTTATTCATCAACAAATAAGACAAATTTCTTAAAATTATTTAGCTCTACATAAAAAAAGTTTCTTAAAAAATTTCATTAACCCATAATAAAGTTTTCTTAATTTTCTTCAACAACACATAATAAATGTTTCTTAAACTTCTTTAGAAATTCATAAAATATTTTCTTATGCTTCTTCCATAGAACATAAGAAATTATTAAGAAACTCATAAAATATGTTTCTTAAACTTATTCAAAATAAAAGTTTCTTAAACTTGTAATAAATATTTCTTAATCTTATTCATTAATGTTTTTTATTAAACTAATAATAATGTTTTCTTCAATTTATCTTTTTTTATTCCAATAATTTTTCCATTGGGAATATATCCTTTAATAGATATTTAATATCCTTATCTTCTAGAAATTATTTCTTTATCCTTAAATAACATTTATAGTGATTCTGTATCTTAAAAAATTATCCTATATTCTCCAGTTGCACTAAAATCATTTTTTATAGACCATTTCTTAAGGAACCATTTCCTACTACTTACTCATTGAATTTACTACTAGCAGCTAATAACACATAAAAGATATCAACATATTCTTCTAAGAAGAGTTTCACATTTGTCCCAAACACTACCCTAGAAAAAATTCAAGAACATTATATATGATCTTTGAATTATTGATTGAAGAACCACTACTATGGATGGTAAATGGATATTCATAATGGGTAAGAATAATTTGTGACCATACCACCAAATGATAATAGACTATTCTTCTTGTATTATATTATATTAGCTAAATTTGAAACAATGAAATCAAAATGGTGAATTCTTAAATTCCCATGGATCAATGTATTCTCAACTTATTTAAGAGGAAAATTACTCCTTAGAATGCTCGACCATCTCTCAATGAGTTCCCACCCTTTTAGTATATTTTATCATAAATTAACAAACTACTATTACTAGTATTAATTATATGGACACTATATAATCCATAGATTTTGAGAAGGCCCATGAAATATGATATATATATATTTATACATTACATTAGGTAAAATGTAGAGGTTATTCATATATAATATATAAGAGAGACCTTGGGTCTCATACCAGCCTATAAAACACCCTACACACTCTTCCTCGGTATTGGAATTCATTTTTTTACAAATGGAATCTTGATTAAAAAAACATGGTAAGGGAAAGAGGGTCACCTTACCAAAGAATTCTCACAGAGTTAAAGAAACTAAAAACACTACCTTTGAAAGATATAGGCATCCATATAGATGAGAAGAACCAAATAAATAAATCATAGATATGATTATTGAATTCCATTCTTCTAGAGGATTGAGAAATGACTCTTTATTTAATCTTGTCATAATACTTCTCCATGTCAATTTTGATCATTGAATTAACGCCCAATAATTTATAATCCAATTATTTAATCAATTCCTAAGACAGTATGACAATCACTTGATTACTTCTATCCATGAAAAATACATGTTCTTACTCAGTAATAGATGATGTAAGGAGAGAAGATAACCCACTATTAAGAACTATTGAAATTATATATAAAAAAGAGTTATAAATGATGGTTGTTTGGAGGTGTATAATGATATATAGATGTCAAATTGTGGGAATAATAATGATAGTGGGGGATACCATAGAATTGATGATTATTCCCCCATGAAATAAATCTCTCACACTGCTCAAAAAATACACCTTCATGAAATCCCATGAAAAAAAGAAAAAGGAACATTGAAAGCCATTTGATCCAGGAGCACTATCAATACCCATTCACTTAACACCTTAATAAATATATGCTTCTCCAATTAGACAAGAAATAAAGGTTTTTTGTAATAATTTTTACTCGAGTATAAATAATACTAAAAAACATATCAGTTCAGTATCCTATCCATGTATATAGAAATAAGAAATAGGTTGGTTGAGGGTATAAGAAAAATATTTAATAGTTAAGCTACCAAGTGTGCGCACATATGACTCAAATGAACCATATTCCTTTGAAATAATGATCATCCTCCAAGAATAATTTTTCAATAGTGCACACATGAAAATATGATGTACATTTATCTCCTTCTTTCAAACATAAATCCCAAGTGTTATCCCATGCCTCAACCCATGAAGTCCATACAGAAAGAATGTTCTTATCTAAAGCTTAAATAACACATGAGATAACATCAACCTCATACACATCTTTAACATGATCAGGACTAAAATTTTTAATTACCTTATCATGCTTTGTTACTTTTAACAATAAACATGATGTGGGAGGAAAAATAGGGATCTCATTCCATGAAGTGTGGACTACATTATGAAATACTTACAATTTGGTCAATAATTGAGAGTGTCTATAGACCCATTTCCGGAAGTATAAGTCATAATGTTCAAAACAAATGTTCAATGGTCTGATAACAATTTATATAGATTGAGAAACATCAAATAACTAAATGAACTGATCTCATTTAGTATCCAGAAACATTTTTCTAACAAATTTCAAACTTGTATATCACCCTTATAATTATTTCACCATGTAAAGGTATCACTAGAGAAAACCATATCAGTCTTTTAAGAACCATCCAAAGATGAATTTAAATTATCCATTTACTTTCTATAATAATTATATTTTCTGTTTTTTTTTTCATTAGAATTAAAAATAATAAAAAAATCCCCCCCACAACTAATAAATTGATCCTATATTGAAACTGGATAACTCAAACCATAGAAGTTATCTTTCCTCTATTTCACACCATACATAAATATAATGAAAAATAATTTGATATTCAATAACAATGATTAAAATATTATTTTTTTGAAATTATTTTCATAAGATAATGAAATTGATTCTTTACATTGAACCAAAATTTGTTTATTGGATAGAGAACCATACATGAAATGAACAAAGTAAATTCAAAATAAAAAAACCATAAGATCAAGCTCTTTATGTTTTGGTAAAAATAACCAAAGAATATTATAGTTAAAGTTATCCAGCTTATTCATGATTTATTAACAACTTATAACATCCTCCAATAACCTTAATATTCCCCAAAAATATAAACATTCATAATATTTGTAATATTTGAGAACCCAATTGGCTTCACCACCTTTACCATCTAAAGAAACATAAATATCATTTTTTGCACACTTATACTTAGATTGGGAGTGATCTTTGATCTTATAAGTTATTATACAAAGATATAAATAAATACTTATATATATATTCCTACTTTTTCATCTAATAGATTTATCAAAATTTGTATCAATATTTCTCATTAGAAAAGAAAAATAATTGTAGGATAAAATTATTGAAATAGAGTAGGACATGCCAGACTTTTACTTGTCCTAGACAATTCTCTTTGAAAACTCTATATTTAATGATTAAATGATGAAATTTATAATGAGATATTAGAAAAAAAATATTTATTTCTACAAAAAATTAAGATAGAATAGGTTTTATATCATTAGCTAATTCAGTAACTGTGAACCAACATACATGGGTATTTACATCATTACCTAAAGGTATACAAACCCATGGAACGTCAGCGGATAAACCATATTGATGGAAATACTCTTCTAAGAAGCTACCATATGAAAGAACCAAGACCTTCAATGAAAATAGATCGGGATGTTAAGTGGAATCATCAATAAGGAAATATTGTTTTGAAGGATTAGTCAATGGACCAAGACAACCACACATACGCCCTTTATGGGTAATGATGCATATTTAATAAACTAGGTGGGCATGAGATATATCTAGAGGATAGTGGGATGAAAAATATAGAGATTAATAGAATAAATTATATTAACCACCATCCAAAAAAAAAACCTCAAACCCATATCCTTAAAAAAGAACCATGTACTAGGGAAGGAATAACTTGATTTTCCACCCATGACCGAGCGATATTACAATGCATATTAGAGTTGTTACCATGAATCCAAAAATGATATAAAAAACTAATGAAAACATCATATATAATACTTTCCAAAAATAAATATCATCTTCAATACTCAACTAAATCCAATCCTAATGAACTTGAGAGATATACATCTGAACATAAATGCATGGATACATGGGTTACAGGAGATCTATAGTTTGTTTATCATCCTAAAATAAGTTCCCTACGGATTTAAAAACACCCCTAATAATAGATGAGGTTTGGAAACGAACCTAAATACTTGGAAGATTAATTCAAATTGAAATAATTTTGAGGATTTTTTCACCTATGAAAATAAAACATCAACATAAAAAGAAGAAACAAACTCAATTATATACATGAGATCCTCAGCACCAGGTGACTCCAAAATCACCATCAGATCAAATAAATTTGTAAAATTGTTTTGTACAAGAGGAACTAATGGAGTTTGTAGATGATATTACAAAAGAACAGTTAACCCAACATGAAAATGAAAACACTAATAATAATGCACAACCAAACATCGAAATAAGTGTACAAAATTGAAACATAACAGCATTTGAAAAGTCTAAGGTAGATAGTGAAACAACTAGTAAAATATAAATAGGTATTCAGGTTTAAAATATATCTATGTTGTAATATTCCACTAATAACCTTTTGAAAGATCTTAATCCTATGAGCACAGACTAACCAAAACATCCTTAAACATGGGCCAATGACATCCCAGACCATCATATATCGATCATTGATAAAAATATGAAATGGATGATACTAGAAGAATGGGAATATATATAGAATCATAGTCATTTCCATATTAAAAATAATTAGTCACTGTTATGGAAGTACAAAAAATTTCATGATCCAAACCAACGGTCTAAAATTATTTAAATAAAGAAGGAGGCACATGTGGCACATTCTTTCCAAAAGTATTCATCACTACAAATATTACAATTAATTATTAAAATTTTGAATAAAAAGTATTTGGATTTAATACCTTAACATATATTATATGAATTCATTTTTTTGTGGAAAATTTTTTTGATTTTCATAGATCTAGTTGATAAAAAGATGATAAAAATCTAAGAAAAAAACAACATTTTTTGAATTTCCAGAATTTATCTTCTTAATAGAATCCTATAACATTTATAAATTGATAAACCTAGAAATACAATATTTAGTAATTTATTTATTTAGATTTTACTCATGAGGTCAATGGTCAGAGTACCCCACCATTGACATGCGTCAATTATTCATTATAGTACACATTGAAGAACTAGTCCAATTACATGTTATTTCATAGGATCGATATTAAAAAAATCATTGCTAAAAGATATAAATATATAGAATACACAAAGCATAATACTTTTTACATAATTCTTACATTCTTTTAATTAGTGGTTAATCCCTGGTTTCTATTGGCTATGATATCATTGTTCATGTTCATATCATATTATTAACATGAACAGGTTGTATGAATAAGAATATGGTTCTGAACTCCAAGTAAGAAATATCTATATGAGTTTCAATAATACAATTGATCTTACCTAGGTCCATATCTCTAAAATTTGGATCAAGTGAAACCTCGTTTTTTTCCCTCAATACATGAAAAATACTCCTTTGAATGATCTTTAGGATATATGGATAGTTATAATGAATAATATTCATTTTTTGATGAGATAAACATAAAATTGAGGTAAATTTAACAATCCACCAAAGTGTGGAATTATACACTATGCTGTAGAAGTATACACGATGTTTTATCTAAATATTCATTATCTAGATCTATTTTTTTTATCCATATCACGGTATATCTCTCCATTTTTTGAGATGATACACTCTCAAATATATATTTAATCCTAACACCATGGTATAGTGAATTCTTACACGTTGTAGAGATGTTTTTCTTTAATAGAAAATTCTTTTTTCCTAAATTCTTTTTTCATAAAAGTATGATATATAAAGATTTTCTGTTTCACCATTAGATCTAACCAAAAATTTATTACCTCAACTCCCCCTTTTCAATATCTAGTATCATCTCATGATTTTCCAAAAACCACATATTGCATCACAATGGGAATTTCCACGAGTATCCTTTGCATAAAAATTAATATTCATTAAAAATTTCAACTTACCCATGGTCTACTATAATAAATCAATAAAAAAAATTAACTTCTACATTGTTCATTTTCTATTATATTCTGCACTAGGTGTTTTAGTTGACTCCCTACATAGTGTTCATTGTGTCATCATGAAATATTCAATGTTTTCTAAAAATTTATATAATCATTTGTATTCAAATACCCTATAGATAAAAACATACGCATCATCAAGAATGTTTTCAACAAATATATCATGGAATTTCCTTTCAAACTCGTGAATGAATTATATAAATAAATAGTTCATAGTAGGAATGAAATATTGAAATTATCTAAACCCCAAATCATAGGATATAATGATTTTTTAGAGTTATCCAACTATTTGTGTTGGGATCAATAATATATCAAATATGTATTAATTAAGATCAATTTGTATCTCCCTATTTTTCAATTCACCTAAGGAGACCTCTAAAACATCATGACTCAAAAGCCTAATCACTAATAAATATTCGATTATGTGGACCAATTTGCTGCTACCTTAAGTATTATGTCACAATGGTAAATGGACAATCTGCAATGTGGGACATTTAAGATTAAATTTATTTTATCTATGGTTTTACTATTACTAACTACTAAAGAATCCATCCAAGATTATCAATAGTTAAATCGTGATTAATTGTTTCATTTTGTGATGAATTTGTTTTTGAAAATTTATGTTACCTATGGAAATTTATTTCATGTTAAAATATGGATATCATGTTGAATGAGTTATTGCCCTAGAAATGGGAAGTATTAATCTTTCAATAATAAGTATGCAGTGAAAAAAATTACGCTATTTTATTATGATTCTATTTTTGCTCCAAAATTCTAGATATTGTGTCGTAATACATGTCTCTAAGCCATAATGAGATGACACCTTGAAAATGTTTTGTGTCAGGGGTGATATTTGGTTAAGGAATCATGACACAACTGATTATGACTTTAATAATGTGTTTATTATTAGAAATATTAGTAAATATTGACCACATGATTTTCAGGATTTGAATTTCAAATTAATCTAATGATTTTAAAAGGAACTCATAACTAAAATAATTCACACTACAATATGGTGTTTTAAATCATGATGTATGAAAAAAATTATATCTTAAATATTATATTTTAACATAAAAATGGGAAGTTAAAGATAAATAATTTGATGTTTTAATAGACCAATTGGATTAATTTGGAAATAATAATTTGTGTGGTGCTCATAGAATTATCAATTAGAAAGGAGTGAACATGAATTACTCCCAATAATTTATCTGAGGTCTAGGAGAGAGAAGAAAGTTATAAAAATTTATAGAAGATCTAGAGAATTAAACCATAATTAAAATATATAAATTCAAAATATGTTATACTCTTAAGATTATTCTACTGATATATATTATTTACTAAGGAAAGGCTCATAGACTAAGAGTTCCATTAATTCTTAAAGGTGACTCTAATGAATGTGGAGTTCCATAAGAATAATCATTCTCTTAAGAAGGAATAAATTTATTCTATGAATATTAGTATGAAGTCATTGTTTTAACTCCATTAATAATAAGTTGGTCAAATCCATACTTAAAGTGAACTCCTAGAAAATTATATATCATTATTTCATGAAATATTTAGTTTTATTATTCAATGTGATTTTATTTTATATGTTGATCTTTGATATAACATTACATCCATAATATAAAAAAGACAACATTAAATCATAGCATAAAGGAGGAAGAATTTCTAGAGTCATTTGGGTGAGTAGTGAGTGGTTCTTAAACCCCTAATTAGCGTAGTGCACTTTGAAATGGAGTGACAAAAACATTGATTTATATTCAAACAAGTAGTTTATAATAGAGAATTTTGGTACACCATCATATCATCATGTATATACTCTTTGAATATATCATTATTCCCCATCTCCAAGCAACATTATTCATTTTCTGTGTGCATTAAATTAGTTATATGTGACAAATGTTCAATGCCAGTGTAGTTAAGGGAATGGTGGAATGAATGTGATTCTTTATACAAATGAACAAAATTTGATGATTACTGAGGATTAAGTTTGAAATAGATTTTTATGGATTAAAAAACTAATTTACCCGACCTCTTTTATTTCCTTGAGACTTATATCATAACCTTTTGGTAACAACATGAATAGAATTAGTAAACAATATAGTGGTAATAAAATAAATAAATAAGCTAAACAAATTTCCCATAGGATTTATTAATTTGACTAAGAATAGCTATGGATTTTGAATTAATGAGAAAAACATATGACAACATGTAAGGATATAAAAAAATACATAGTAAAAAATTAACAACCTATTAATTTAATTAAAATTTTCATGAAAAATAAATTTATAAAAATTACTAAAATATTTATGGAAAACAGTCCATTAATAATTTCAAAATAAACTTATAATATGAATTATAGTATGGAAATAAATTATAATATGAATCTGTGTGCATCATTTTACTAAACAAGAAAAGAGGGTTGAGATAACCTACCAATAAATCCCTCAAAAATCTCTCATAATCCGAATGATCCAAAAGTGGAATCATAATATTAATAAACCAATTTTATAAATAATTTGATCCAAAAGTTATTAAATTATATAATTAAAGTGCCTAAAAACTAATCTAAATAATTAGAGACCATATGTAGAATATCCACAAAATTAAAATAACTATAATACCCAATAATTAACTAGAAATAGAAAATTCTAACTAAAAATAAAAAAATTCCATGGAATATATGAATAAACAAAAAACAATAACAAAAAGAATATAGTTATACTTTTTTGTCTTCTTGTGATAGATAGATAATATCCCTTATGTATCATTATGATTTTTCCATGCTTTGGTGGGATCAAATAATAATCCCCAATCTACTAAATGGGAAAAAATAAGAACAATGGAGAAGATAAAGACTTCACTTTATTGACTCAAACCATTTTTTTATTAATGGAAAATAAATGGTGAAGAAAATATATTGAAGGGATAGGTATCCCAATCACCATCCTCAGTCCCCCTTAACTGTTTTTTAGCCTGTCCAAACCCACATGGGGGGTTTTCTTCATTTTTACCCCTTTAAATTATTTTTTCTTTCAAATTCTCATAATTATAATATTAATAACAACAAAAACAACAACAATATCAATGATTCATAACATATTTTCATATCACGCATTAATAACGGTAATATTGGTATTACATATATATCTAAATACCATTACTCTTTAATAATATAACCAATAATAAGAATGTTATTATTATTATTACATATTACTATATCATAATAATATTAATAATTGTGTTAAATGACTTTATTCATAACCTTATAAATGAAAATTTATACTTATCATAATAATAATGATAATAATAATATTGTCATTTAAGATATGTAATTATATAATTATGATATTTCTAATAATAATAATAATACATGTATATTGTGTGTGTGAGTGTGTATTTTAAGAGAATATAACAATAACAATATAATAATTATAAAACTAATAATAACATGTATGTATTTCATATTATTTTTATTATTATACATATGAATTTATCACTTTATTAATTTTTTATTCTAACATTATAACAACATATAATCGTTGCATAATTTTAAAATTAACACCAACAATTTTTTATTCACAAATATTATTTAATAATTGATAACTGAAAATTATAAGAATCGTTATTTTTAATCCAAGTTTTATTATTATTGTCCACTATAAATTAATATAAATATTCGACACTACTTCCAAATTAATATTATTTTTATGAAATAAAACACTTTTATTATTTTTTTTACAAAAATTGAAAACATTTCATTTTTTTATACATAAATTAATATTAATAAAGAATAATATCACAGTTAAATAAAAAAAATAATATAAAAAGATTCCCTATTGATCTACCATGTGCCTAGTAATCCACCACCTGGTGTGCGATGATCTCCATGGATCACCCTCACAACTAAAAACTACATATGGGGAACAATGAGGGTTTATTAAGTACCAAGTGGTCCCTAGTATTTTAAATTTCAAGTCATTATCCTCCCAAACATCACTCGAACATGAGTTTTACCACAAATACCAATAATGTTACCAAACACTCATACTAAAATCTGTCCTTTTACTTTGAAATTCATCTCTAAAACTCAAAGAAAAAATGTTACCATATTTTTATAGGTATAATTTCTAGTTTCAATTAATATGTAAAGCTTAATTATTATATCTAGGACATGAGTCACTAAAATTGGGATTCACCCACTTAAAAAATGGTTCTATCTATATAGGTAGAACAATTTTTTAATAAAATCACAATAATATTCAAGTAATAAAAAAGTAAAATTGGTAAAATATAAATACTCACAAAAAACATTATATCACACTTGCATAACCACCGTAACTATATTTCTAGTTTCTCAAGAATATATATGTGATATCCCAACCCATCATAATTGGGTTGTTGGGGAATAATGTCACATGGCCTCAAGTGTGTCCCCCAATCAGTACTGGATAGTGAAATGTTTTTAGGGACTATGGATATCACATGGGAATAAATATAAAATATAATTCTCTATTACATAAAAATACCAAAACAAACATTAGAATAATAATAATAATTGTTTTAAAAAACATGATTTATATACCATAAAAATGTACTATAAATTCCAAAATATTTTATACATCCAAACATGACCCTAAAGTGAAACCCAAGTATTTTTATATGATCAATAAAATATAAATATAATATTAAACAATATGTGAAAAACCCTCCACATGATCCAAAATATAGAGATAATCGCCTCCAAGATCCCCTCCAAGATGATACTTGGTGTCATATCTCATGCTATTGAGGCTCGTTTCCTTGACCTATAATATAATACATATATTATGTATGTATATGAGGTGTGTATATACAAAGATTGATAAGAAACCCTCTGTAAGAACCACTATAACCCAATAAAACCCGTAAAGGTTAATGTGATCATATATAAATATTATATTTCATTTAAATAATTTAACATTATCATTTTTAACATGAAAATAAAGAATTAGGTGTTATATAAGACACCCAATTATCCTTATATGGAATTTTTTCAATGTATGTTCAGTATTCTATATGAGTAAAATATCGAAGTATACAAACACACACAACACGTTTATTTATTTTATAAAAACACTTTGAGGCTAAGTGAAAACCACCATGCACAAAAAAAGAACCGTAATCGGGCCGGGCCTTGAACCACGCCCAAGACCAGACCCGGCCAAAAGGAGAAACCAAATAACATTAACCAAAAACTAGAACCAAAAATTGTAACAGAAAAGGAATGATACCTAGGACCGAACCACCCAAAATAAATCACAAAAACACATCACTACATCAAGACATAAAACACGTCCCCCATCCTCATTATGCAGCACCACCACCGCATTTGGTACCACCCATCTATATCATGCTGGGATCTAGAAAAAACTGTGAGAGACAATAATGAGGGGTAGAGAAACCACTGGAGCATTAGGAATCATCAAGCATTAGAAGGTCGAGGGAAAAGAACCCAAGGGAGGATTCTTCACCTCGACCATCATCGTGAACCACACCATTGGGTTCTTGCCACAGACCACATCCTTGACTAGGTAAGTTATAAACCACACCCAAAAACCACCCTATTCAGTACCGCCTTCATTGGAACCACCAACACCATCCCCAATCACATGAGAGTCCTTCAAACCTGAATATCATGGGGTTTTGCACAAAGAGGAATGGAAAAAATAGGAGATGACAAAGTATCCAAACCCATGGATCAAATAATATCATAAACAAAACATGTGGATTCTCATGTATACAAGAAAAAACTCATCACTTATCCAAATGCTTGGCTCACGTATCTAGAACTCATGTCTCTACCTAACACGAGGCTCCCTATAACTGGCCAACTACATAGAACTTTCTGAAAAAAAACATGTTAGAGTTAAACATCTCAAACACAACATTATTTATACCAGAAAAAACATCATAATTTGCGAATTATTTTTTAATAAAAATGAATTATTTATTATGCAACGACACATACAAAAATAAATTTATTTAAATCACATATTTATAATTTAAAATATTCATTCCAGTATTATAATTAAGATGAAAATCTTCATTTTAAACCACTTAAAAACATTTCTCTATTAAATCACAATAACAAAACTATTTTCCATTTTTATCTTCACATTAAAGCATTATAAATTAAATTTCCCTCAATAAAATATCTCATAAATTTTCTACATATTAACAAAATTGTTATTATTTCACATATTTAACTCTTTTGGTTTATTAATTATGTTTAACCCTCTCTAATGTGTATTTTATTGGTAAAATAAATTTATTATAGTAAAAACATTAAAATTAACTCACATAAAATATGAAATAAGTTATCTTAATAATTAATTAAAATTCACATTTACAATATATGAATTTATATAACACCAATAAACCTTAAAAACACCAATATAACATCAAAAAATCATTTTCATACCTCAACATCTTATCATTAAATGAAATATTAATTATTAAAAAATTGTCTAATTTAGATTTTCATGATTCACAGAAAACCATATATTCACACATGAATCTTCATAATTTTCACTTAAAAATTGTTATAAAATATTCCCAATAATTAAAAAATATTAAAAAAATATCTACATCAAAAGAACTAATTTACAATGTAAACTAGTATAAATAAATAATTAAATAAAATATTCAATTAATAATTTATATTATATTACTCAATTAATCACTGAATACTATAAGAGGTTACCTACCTCACATTAGTTTCACAATCCTCACAAGATATGAATTCTTGATTCATTCTAGAACATAAAAAATTTCAAAAATCACAAAAAATACAATTGAAGGAGAAGAATTATAATGTGACATTGACTGAACTAAGTCAATATCTCATAAAATCATTAGGCTATTCTTTATATTTTTTAGAAGAAACCATCACTTTCAATTGATCGTAATTCTAAATTTTTATAAAGGTGAAGAAAACACTTAAATGTTGAGTAAGAAAAAAAGAATCTAGGGATGAAGAAATTCATCCAAATAAACCCCAGAATAAGGAAACTTGTGATTGATGATTAGATCACATTATAACTTAACAATCCAATTACCAATTTAAAAAAACATAACTATATTAGTTACATGGCCTGTATCCATTGGGTGTCAAGTATCCATCCCAAGAAACCCCCTCCCCTAGAAGAAACATTGAGTACCTAGTACTCTAAAAGGGGTTCCCAGTTGTACTTGAATGGTAAATTATTGAATTGTCCACCACTTAACTCTATTCCCTTATTCTCCCTTTACACAAAAACACTAAACCAACTCAAAATATATAAAAACTCACAAGTATAAAAAATAAAAATAAAAAACCTCTAAAACCCTGGTAATTTTCCCAATACCAACTACAGACCTTCTCATGCTCAAGAATAATCATTGAGAATCACTAATGAGAATCATTCATCATTGGAACCTCTCTTAAACTTAATGTTCATATTTATCCTGTTTTATTGGTCAATAATTCCATAATATACACACCAGTGGTGTGAATTTTCTCTAAAACCAATTTTCACTATGATAAATGATACACACTAGACTCCATATAAAATATGTGTCCAGATCTAGCTTCATATCGTCACCCTGAACCATATGATATGAATCTAGTTCATACTTTATCTATTTGGATACATGAAATAAATCATGCATGTATATATATAAATCCAAGGTTATTTAAATCGATAATAATCCTTATCGATATTTTCAATAAATAAATTGAAAAACAAATCGCTCCAACATCACTTTCTTTCAGAATCAATGATGCCTGAATCAAGAAGATGCATGAAGAAAAAAATGATCTGCAACATCAAACTGGATATGATGATGTTAATAATTATAATATGATTTATGTATACTATGATATATATCAAAACAATTTTTAGTTATTTTCACATGATCACAAGTCTCTTATACTAGGCTAGGCCTAATGAAATTTTCAACACTAGATTTTATCTAGGAAATGTGGAATGATATGGACTTCTAGAAAAATCCTCAAATGAATCCATCAGAATAGATTCTTGATAGCTATTACTATATACAAACTCTAACTAGGAGACATGATCTTCCCATGCGCATGTAAAATCTAGAATATAATCATAAAGAATATCTTTAAGAATCTGAATTGTATAAATATATTATTCATCCATATTTGGATGATAAGTACTAAAAAAATTCACCAAGGAACCCAATGGTCTTTGAAAACCTTTCTAAAAATAATATTTGAATATTCTAACTTGATAAGAAACAATTATTAAAAGTATCCCATTTATTATTATAACATAATTGACATAATTATTTCCATGCATTTCAGTTTTCTAATTCTCTTTAATTGGCTCTAATTGGAAGAATATTAACCACTTTACAAAACTAGTAAATAATGACCCAAACATTATCCTACCCTTTATGTGATCTAGAAAAATCGATCACAAAATCCATGGTAACATCATTCCATTTTCATTATTGAATATATCATTAATGAATCATACTTTTTAGACTTTGATTATTCATTTTCACTATCTAAGACGTGAATAATCCCAAAAAAATACACATTTCAAGCCTCATTTAATTCCAAGCCACCATGAATTTCATAAAACATCATTGTGTATTTTGATAAAACAATAATTAATATAATATTGGGAAATATAAAAATATATTATTATCTACACCCATAGATTCATTGATCTTAAATCCATCAATGTCATTATAAAATTAAATCTTCACTAAGAAACCGTTAAAACATCTTATCCTCTCTATATAATCTATATTTATATACCTAACACTCATAATTTAATCATTGGACTTATTTCACACAATCTATAATGGATTAAGTAATTTTAAAAGGATCTATAAAAACACAACCTTCTACCTATAATACATAAATACTTAACTCTAAGAAAATATATATAAGCTTCCTGTCATCTTTCAATCCTAGCATTTCATACACCTGAGATTTTTCTCTTTAATCATCTATAATAACATTCTAATTTATAGAAGTATAATTAATGTAAAAATAAAATGACTGGAGATATAAAACCCATATTATTTTATATATATTTTTATCCCACTAATATAATGTATAATTAAAAATTTATTCTTGATGAATAATGTAAACTCCTTTGTAAATAAGTAATGCCACCAATTATTGAGTACACACACAACCTAACCCAATTAAAGATCATTTGTAAGGTAATCCTTCTCATGTTTCCAAATTTATCAAGAACTATATGCCACTACTCACCCTATCTACATAAAAAAAATATCATTTCCACCCTTATGGCATCACAATATATAACATAACACTTTATTTGTTGTAGTAAGATAAGGATGGTTATTGATGACAATATCTTCATTAAAACCCAAAACGTAGCCTGGAATTTATTTTCATATTGAATCATAACTTCTTTTATAGTCAGCGATTCCATATATAGATATGTGTGAGATAAAACATGAATATAATGAGGATAATAACCTATAAGTCTAGAGAAACAATTTATCTCAAAAACATTCTTGAAATTTTCATAAGACAATATTATTGGATGTGTTCTAAAATATATGGATATTATTCTTATGAATTAATGAAACATTAATAACAATTTACCCATAATATCAATCCTAATATTATATTGTAGAAAATATAGTCCAGTTTTATGTGATAAAACATGATACTATATCATAACAAACGTAATATAGGATGAGTGAATGCATCTTCCTTCTCCCTCCCATGAGGTTTCTTTCAGTTTCTAATCCTTAATTAAAATATTTAACTTTACTTGCATACACATTGAATTGGTTAAATAGATTCTCTGATGGGAAGTAATGCGTGAGACAATACATAATATATTGAATATGGTTGACATGTTAAATTAATATAGATCATTAGGTATGGATTATAAAAGGGGATGATTACCCTTGTTAGTGGGTTTTCATTATATGTTCCATGTAATAATATTTGAAGCTCTCTTTCTTCTTGAAACACTGTTTGTCACATAGTGAAGTTACTAACAACCATTCAGTATTTGGGAGTCTTCAAGAAATATTATACGATCCTATGATAGTGTAATCCCATGGAGTTAAGAAGATTTTTTTCTTCATCATTGATTTCGATATAGCTTACTCAATTGAGATGGAGGCTGATGTAACTATGATATACCCATAGTATGTTCATCATTTTTAGTACATGTTGTTCCATTGAGGATATATTATGAATATATTGGTTCTCTTATCTTATTAGCATTCATATAATGAACAACCAAAACCAATCCGTGGTTTTAGATCCTTCTTATTTGATGAATCATCATTTTTTATTATTTAGTTTTAAAATATCATTTATTAAGAAACTTAAATTGGTTTTTTCCCACATGATATTATGTTATAGGACAACATAATGTTTAGAAGAATCAGAAGATAATTTTGTTTTGTACCATAATATACACTTCTAACTCAATATTACATTAATTTTTAAATGTAATGTAGAGAGTGAAGACCAATATACATTATAGAGACAACATAGCCTACATCGCTCACTATGGAAAACAGGGAATTGTTTTTCACTTTAATAACATTTAATTGAGTGTCAATGTAAATGGGGATTTGTCTTGCCATTATTTTGTTAGACAACATAATTCCAAAAAAAAGACATAAAACATCTTCCCTTAAATGATGAACATTTACTATAAAATATAAGTCACATGTTAGAATTTTTTAATAGGGACACTTATTTTTCATCATTTAAGATAAAAGGTAATTCATTGAATTCTCATTTATCTACAACACTATACAATAACTATAACTACACATCCCTTCACAGTGGAACTACTTCCTTGCACCACCTCATTCTCCTCTATCCAGAACCGACCTGCACTTATTCTTTATATTGAACATGGTAATATGTTCAGGGTCAGTATATTTTCATGTTACAGTATAAAAAAATGAATTCTTATATTTAGTTAATTTTTATCATAACTTATAAATTTTTTACTACTGATAATTTTTATCCTTATTAGATTGTATTTCTACAAGACTAAATTGAGATAAGGGAATTTTATATCTTTTCTCATGTTAGAAATTGTGTTTATTTAATATTACATTTCATTATTTTATTCATATTTTTATATTGTTTATATAATTTTAATAATGTGTGTGCTTATATTTATGTGATAATTTTTTCTCAGAGATATATCCTTATGTTTCATGCTTGTTATGACAGTATAATACTCTATGATTCATCAATATTGTCATTGGATCTTTTATAGGTATAGAAATGATTATAGTTATTAAATATATTTTTTTGAATATTATTTGCTATATATATGTCATGAATTGAATTTAATCTTGTTTAAAGTCTCTCCCTGGATAGGGACTTGTGTTAAACTACACTCTAGACGAGAGGAATATTCTATGTTCTAGAAAGGTTGGATTGGTTATCTGTCACTTTGGGATTACATATGTGGATATTGTAAATCTCATATAACACTATGCCTTTAAATGAAAATTTCATATGCCTTATTTTTTATATGTATATAGATAAATATGAATATGATAGTATTTTTTTGGGAAACGCAAAATTGTGGGTTATGAAAAGAGTTACACACTGATATGGTGTGAACACATTAATTTTTCTTATAGAATAGGGATTCAAAAACTATATCTTTAGAATAATTTATAGAAATTTGAATAAAACGTAATAAGAGAAGTATTCCATGTGATGAAATAGTTATTAATTTAATATACATATTATGTGTATTAATATGGAGATACTTTTAAAAGGCATCCCATCAAATACTAAATGTGACATTCCTTCTAAATTTGAACTTCTCAAGAGATCAATCATCCAAAAAAGTTGTTTTAGCTAAATAATGGTGCCTTTTTATTATCATTTGTAAGTAAATAGATAAATAGTTAACCTATATTGTCCTTAGGTAGGTTCTACCAAAATAAACTGCCCTTTTATTTTTATTTTAAGAATTTTTATGGAGTTATATTTCAGTGAAACATACCTAATAAACAATAAGAGTGAGTATATTATAGAAATAGAGTTGAGTGTGTGCATATTAGGGATCTAAACAAATATTTTCCTACTCAGTTTTTCAAGAATCATAATTTTTATGAATAGGATGTTTAACTTCCAAAATAACTAATTGGTAATTGAAATTACCACGTGGACTCATTACTTATTTAAATGTGGATCTTACATCACTAAATATATATGATGGTTGGGTTCATCATTTTCTATATAAGTAATTTCATTAAAAGTACTTTTTGAAATACTATAAAGTGTGATACTAACCCATAGATATATATCTGCGGTAATTTATAACTTATTTTATGACAATCATATTCAGATCCCTAATAGGTTTGACCTACAAAATAGTTAGATATGGGTATCCAATGTTGAGAATTGTTACCAATGTGACGAATTGTGAGCATCTGAATTTGAATTCTGTTGAGGTAAATTTCACCCACTCTGGCTCCTTAGTATTAGATATAGATAATTCATCCCACATTTTGGATGAAACACAAAAACATATAGATATGAAGGAACTGAAAAAGTGTGAAGTAAATATTTATTTTCATGATAATGCGATAGTTTTTTCATTGTAATTTTTCACTTATGATATGATTTTACTTGGTGGATTAATACTTAAATTGGAAAACTATTATTATATTCCAAACATAAATAGAACTTTTTTTTTGGATAACAATGGATTTCTATTCACTATTAAGAATATATTTTATTATATATATAAGAATGGAATTTTTTATCTAATCAAGAATAATGTAAACGGTTTATATATTCAAAATATAGATTACACTCTCTAAAATATTCATAAAAAGAAGGCTAGGGATGATTTTAGTCCAACCTACCTTTGGAATTTCATCCAATTACATAAAAATGAGAAATATATCTAAAGATATTATAATTATGGATTATTAAAACCATTTGATTAAGAAAAACATAAAAATTATAAATCTTTTTTATTTAGAAATATGACTAAAGGAACTTTTATTTGAAATATTGAAAGTTCTAGTGGATCATAAGATATCATATGTATTGATGTATGTTAACCAATGAGAACACACGTAATTGGTAATTTTATGAACATCATTGCCTTTAAACATGTTTTTACTTATTTTAGATATGGTTTTACAATGAGACACAAGTATAAACCTCCTGAAAATTTTATAGAGTTTCAAAATAAAGTACATAATCAACTACTCCGATGTATAAATATCATTCAATTGGATTTGGGTGGTGAATACTAAATCGTGGAATTAATTGGTCATTTAAATAATTGTAGAATTGTTTCACGACTCACTCCTCTTGGTATACCATAATAGAATGGTATGTCCAAGAGAAGGAATCATACCATTTTGGTCTAATAATTGATGAGTTAATGTATCCATATTATTGCATTCTAGAATTATTATCCAGATACTAATTCATTTCTACTAAATTTTGTTTCATCTAAATCGTCCATGAAGATTACATATGAGATATGAAATGAGAAACATCCCATCATATCTTTTATTAATATTTTGGGATGTTAAAAATTCATATGAGATTTTTTTATAATAATATTTAATCTATACCTCATAAATACTTATTTACTGCTTATCCTAAGGAAACTAATTTATGTTATATCTGTGATACAACTAATCATAGAGTGTTTGCATCAGGATTTATTGTATTATTTGACTAGTAATTTTCCATCATGGAGGTTGTGATAGGAGTTTTAAACTTGGGGAAGTTCAAGACTAAAAAATAGGAAATGTTCTTGAGATGGATGTTGACCTAGTACCTGAAATATTTTTGGATGAATAACTTACTTATGTTACAAAATTGCTTTAAATTCCTTGGGGATTCTTTAATGAATCATGAAATATTTTTTCTCAAAGATAATTATGATGAGGTAATGTTCATATATGATGAACCTACCACCTACCAGGAGTCCATAGAGAGATCTGATTCAAATTAATGGTTAAAATCCTGGGATGTTGAAATGGAATTCATATAAATTAACCTAGTTTGGGCCTTGGTAGATGAACCTGAATTGGTTAAACCCATAGGGTGCATATTAATTTTACAAGGGAAAACTAAAATGGATTGAAGTGTATCTACCTATAATAATATACTAATTACAAAATATTACTAGAAATATCATGGATTTAAATATAATGACACATTTTTACCTTTTATGATGAATAAATCCATTAATATTTTGTTTTCCAAAATTGTTTACTTTGATTGTGAGATATATAAGTTGGATTTAAAAATGTATTTCCATATTAGGGATTTAATTTAGGATGTTAATATGATATAATCCAAATCTTTTGATTTAAAAAATAAAACTAATAAGGTATGAAAGTTCCCAAAATCCATTTATAGATTAATGTAATGTTCCCAGAGTTGGAATATTCAGCATGAGGATGCAATCAAAGATATTTGTTTAAAAAACATGGATTATTATTTTGTAAATAAATAGATTAGTGGTAGTGTTGTATTGATTCTGATATTTTATGTGGATGATATAATTCTTATCAGAAATGACATTCTGAATCACCAATCCATGAAGATGTGGTTAGGTAAATTATTCCCAATAAAATATATTGTTTAAGATTCCTACATACTAGGTTTGAATATCTATAAAGAAATATTTAATAGGATGATTAGAATTATTATTGAAACAATGGTAATTTTATAAATTGAAATAGCATGGAGATTCAAAATTGGGTTTTTTATGTCTACATGGAATGGGTCTTATGATGATTCAATATCTTTAAAAAGAGTTAGCAAGGATATATAAAATTCACTATGAATATTCTATAGGATATATTACAAATGAAATGTTTTTTATTTGGCAAGATATTTCTTATACTCTTATAATTAACTCAAGATACCAATAAAATTTCAATTGGAGTCACTATATTCTTTTAAAGAAAACCCTTAATACTTGACAAGGACTAAGGATTTATCCTTAGTTTTTGGAAAACTATATGAGCACTATATAAACGGTTTTACATAATCTAGTTTATATTATGATAGAGGTTATATGAAATGTAAATATAGTTTCAAGTATTACATGATTGGGGAAGTTGTCAATTAAAATATTTCTAAACAAGTCATCATTGTGTACTCAACAACTAAGGTAGAGTACATCGCAACATGAGATGCAATGATAGAATCTGTTCAGATTAGTATGTTTATCTATAAAATATAGGTGGATCATATAATCAAGGGTGAAATAGAACATTACTATGAAAATAAAGGATCTATTTATCAAGATTTTGAACCCTAGTATCACCAAATGACCAAATACATATATCGAAAATACCATCTTATATAATAGATCTTTGAAATTGGTTATGTAAAGATAATCTGGGTGGATAAAGATATAAATGTATTGGATCCATGGTCAAAACTATAATTTTATAAGAATAATAAGTTTCATGTATAGTCTCTTGGGATATGAGACTTGAGATATTGATGTAATGGTTTCATGATTTATCATTTTTTTATAATAAAGGAAAACTCCATGTATCATTCATTCATGTGTGCTATAATTTATTTTAAATGATTAAACAAATGATAATATCCCCTAAAAGTATGACTTTTACATATCCCTAATCAATGATCATCATAGAGTATTTTTTTTAGTTATATGTTATGATTATCATTAATAAAATCTTATACTCTTTAAAAATTGTATTAAATGAGATATGAGTAATGGATTCATAAGGTAATAAGTATAGAATAATAACTTAGATTGACCCATCATGTATTTCCCATGGAATGTAATATGTTCATCAACATGATTATGGGTGTATGATCATTATAAGTCTTTCTTGCATGTGTTTAAAGAGAGAACTTGTATGAGAACCTTCATACTTTAATAACTTTATTATGTAATTCAATAGAAACTTATCTTTTACTATGGTGGTTTGGTTTGTTTTTTATCATGTAAATAGTTGGAGTGAAACTAAGATTGTATTGTTTCACTTTTATGATGAGAAAATACATATATACCTTCATTTAATTAGACTGATGAAATGCATATCCATGCTTAGTTAAATTATATATGATGTTTTTAACTACTTGGATGAGATACATGTGATGTAATCATTAGTTAGATGAATTAATTTTGATCTATTCATTGACCTAGTCATTTGTTTTATATAATCAAGAAAAGATGATTTTCTCCATTCTAGATTGGAATTGTTCCATGTCTATAGATATGTCAATATCATATGAAAGAGAATATATGTTTATATGTGATTTACATGATATATATTGTGGTGTAAAAGGTCATATAGATATGTGGGTATATTTGACTAGAATCACATCATACCCCTTAATATCTTGAGTAGAATTAATGATTTACTAGAGGCAAATGTTTTCTAACATATATAAACTAGTTATTATATCTTTTTTATCAATGATAATAAGGAACATGGGATCACACCATTAGGGCTTTCGATAACCATTAGTTTTTGAAAATGTTTTCTTTTTCAAAATGAATAGAAATAGATTAAACTATATCCAAAATAATTTTTGGACGGATTCATAAAGAGTTGTGAATTTTTCCCTGAATCACTTAGGGGTTTTAATGAAATTCTGAGATTATTGGATGTGCACTAAAATATAATACTTTTATGATTATAAATTAAGGATACAATGGTACCAATATATCCATGAGACCAGGCATTAGATTATGTTTGGTCCAATGTATTCTAATTTGATATGATTCATGTTGATACTACATTTCACCAAATGTATTGTAAGTTAAGTGTATAAATCTTCCACCTACCTCCCTCATGGTTTCCTTAAGTTTATAATCCTTGATGAATGTATTAAATGTTGATTGCATAAAAATTTAGTGGGTATAATGTATTATCCTTCAAGAATTAATGAACATGATTATCCCTAATACTTTTCATATGAATGACTCATTTTATTGATGGAGAATGTCAAGAAGAACCTACAAAAGGAACTATGTTCCTTTTTGTGGGTTTTGATCATCATTTTAATGAAAATATTTATGAATATATATATATATCTTAATAAAACTATATTTGTCACACAATGAATTCTCTAGAACCCACTTTATAATTAGGGAGTTCTAAATAAAAATTCTAGGATCCTATGGTGATGTAATACCTCAGAGTTAGAAATATTTTTTATTTATTTGGTGATCATTATCGATATTACTCCATCAAGATGGAAGCTTCTGCAACCACAATACAGGTACACCATGTATTTTGTTTTTACAACATGTTCATTCTATGGAGGATAGATTATGAATATATGGGCTTCCATATATTACCATCATCCATATGATTAACACCCAAAAAATCATCAATTAAAATGGTGACTTTATAAAGATAAACTAATATCTCAAATTCAGAGACAACATTTAGAAGACACATCACCTTTTGAATATATAATTAACACTTCTACATCAAGTAATACAATTTATCAAGTCGTGATATGTCAATAGTAATAGAAAAAATACTCACCATGTTTCACATAGGATCACAAATATATCAACATATCATCAATAAGTACAATCATGAATTAATCCAAATTTTAACACACCAATGGTTTATAAATAAATGAAATGAATGAAATACTAAGACTCTATGAAAAAAACATTGTTTTAAGGATCTAGTTATAAATTATCTATTAAAACATAATTTTTCCACTTTAATATTTTGAATTTTGAAAAATGGTCATCTACAATTGTAATCAGCAAGTTATTTGGAATCTGATATAACCAACATAAATTTTTTGTCAATAGTAACATACCCTTTTGAATAGTAATATGACCATAATGAATAGTAAATTATAATAATTATTTAATATCTTAAGGATTTAAGATAATGATATCTTGATTAATTTTTCAATGTGATATAAAATGATTTATAGTTTTAAATTTGTTAATTTTTGAATAAATTATGATTTTATTTAAAAATTAAATTAATCCAATTTAGAAAATTATTTTCAAAAAATGGAGTTTTATTTTGAATTATACACATCTAAGAATGGTGTGGGTGAATTTTTTGTTTTATTCTCAAATTCTTGAATTTTTTATTAATACTGATATATGGTAAAATATATTACATACAAATTACAAGTTAAATACACTATTTTTGACATCATGAATGATGTAAGCCCACATTATTTAAACTCACATGTTATATTTACTATTTTGATACCAAGAATGAATAATATTCATATACTTGGACAAAAATATTTAAATAAATTTTAAAATAATGTATAATCCCTCCTCTCCTGCACTATAAATAGAACCATCATTCCCTTCTACCTCTCACACCACTCAAGCCTTTATCATTGTCTATGTTCTAAATAAATCCTCTATAAAAGTATATTACCCAAGTCCAAGACCTTTTTATCTCACCAAAAGGACAAAACCAAAGGTGTTAAGGAGGATCTCAATGAGAAGAGATCAAAAGGTAAGAATCCCCTTTTATTTTCATGTGTTTTTTTTCAATTACTTTATTTTCTTATACTCCTTCACCCTCCCATTATCCAAGAGGTATGAAATCTATATAATCTTATATATATTTTATGTTATCCTGTTCATGTAAAAATTAATCATCTTTCTTCTTATCCACTTCCTCTTACTCTAAAAATAAATTAAAACATCGTTCGTGATGTGGATTTTACCAAAATTGTGGATGATGTGCTTTCAATTTACATTACTTCCTTAAAGGATGATCATATAACCATTTTAATGGTTGAAAAAGAATTTAAATTTAATTATGTAACCTATTTTATGTTCTATAGTTAATATCTATGCACTATATTAAATTATATAATGAAACAAGCTCATGATTATCGAGGAACTTCCAAAAATGATCTAAGAAATATCATTAATGTTTTATCTAATGATTCATAATCATATATGATAAAAAATTATTTACGGTGTCATTTTGTATTCTAGAAACATATTAATTCCATTTAATTCCACTTTTTTATTTTCATTTTCATACGACAAGAAAATCAAATACAAACCGACCATGGAAATCTTGTAAATAACGCACCCAAAACAATGAATGGAACAAAATAAAAATAATTAAGGGGTAAAATGATGTTATGAAATGATCATATAATGTGATATAAACATGAAAATGTTTCATTAAAATAAAAATAACACTATTTTAATCATTATACATGACGTTTAAACAAGTTTTAAGTAAGACAAACCCTAGGTAAGGGAATTATTAACCCAATTTCCATTCTTTAGGTTAACCTTCTACTTCATTAGTTGAGTGGTTTAAAGATAATGTGTTTGATGAGTTTTTGTATTTATTATGTTTATTTACCATTTATACACATATTCCTTCTGTTATATTGATTCTAATGTAAATTATATGTTATTTGTGCCTTACTTTTCTTATAAAATTCTTTTTTCAACTACTTATTTTACAAAATTCAAAGTAAATGTTTTTATGAAAGTACTATTGTTCATTGATTGTGTTATGGTTATTGAGAATTGTTTATGATTACTTTTGGAACATATATCTCTCTCTAATTCATTGGGTACGTGTAAGTTGGAGGTTGGATGTATGGTTACTCCACTTGTAGTTGGGATGTTTACACCATAAGGTAGTCATGAGTGTTACATTGTAAGGTAGTCATGAGGGTTAAAAATCATAGGGTACCCAAAAGGGTTAAAATATATGTAATTAATTCCCCAATATTCCTTTATGGTTATAATTATTTTCTTTATGTTTTGTTGAAATATCATGGAAATATCATGTTTCACAAAGTAAGTATAAATGGGTGACAAGTATGTCTTTTTGAAAATGATTTCACATGTTTAGAAGTATTCAGGGACTAATGTTTTATTTTTCTCTATTTTTATATCCCTTACTAAGATTTTTTTTATCATACCATTTTTTTAAATGATTTTCATAGTTTATAAGTATGTTTAAGACAAATAAGGAATCCATGTTAATTTTTATGAATATTTGTCAAAGAAATCATGTTTAATTTGAGAAGTTTTATATTCTGGAAAAAATGGATACTATTTTTATGGTATCATATATATTTATATATGGAATGTTATATATGTATTGTATACCTATTATCTAAAACAGTAAACTTGTAATGATGCTCAATATTAATAGAGGTGAGTTCTTGCCTAAAATTCAAGATTATGCCATATAATAAAGTTGGGTCCTTATAGTTTGTATCAGAGGATGGTTTAGATAAATTTAAGGGTTAGGATGATGTTAATATAATACCATAATGGATTTTTAATCAATGTTAAATTTTAATGGAAATAAAATTTAATTATTACCATGGTTCTTTGACTAAGATATGTTTGTTCAGAATGGTTTTCTGGAGAAGAAGTAGGGAAGATGAAGTGGACAGGAAGCGATAGAATGATATCCTTTCGAATATGCAGCCCGGAATGGTAGGGATTGGAACCGAGAGGTTTATGAAAGTAATGTATCAGTTGAAACAAGCAATAAATTGTGGTTGCATCTATGCAAGATAAAAACTAGAGATACCATAATGTAACACGATGATAGTGGAAATTTTTTTAAAGCAACACCCTCCTAGTGTAAGTGGAACTTCTAACCTAGTAGCGGCTGAATGATGGATTAAATCCCTTGAAAAGATATTCTATGTTATGGGATGTTCATATAATAAATAGCTAAGTCTTTCCCTTTATTATTTTGAAGGTGAAACGCATCAGTGGGGGGTCAATAGTCAGAAATATCAGGGATAGAGATGATATTGAAGCCTTAGAGTGGGATGAATTTAAAAGTATTTTCCTTAAAAAAATATTTTCGAAATGGGTTTCAACTTATGATAGATAATAAATTCCTTGAATTGAAGTAGAATGAGGAAGATTTAATGGTCATGTATGAAGTGAACTTCACCCTACTGGAAAGGTATGTTCCAAATATCATTCTGGATCTAGATATAAAAATCAACTGTTCTTAATCAGGATAGAAACCAATATATCGAAGAGCATTGGCTTCCTATGAGTTAAAAGGTTATGAGTAACTTTTATAATGTGCTGAGAGGGTATATAAGTGGTTTTCTGAAGATCACATGTACTTTGAAAACCAAGAGAAGAATATGTCCATAGGGTAATCCATGGGTAAGAATCAATCAAAGAAGACTGCTGGTAAGAAAGTCCACTTTCCAGATTTTGAAAAGTGTGGAATAAAGCACCCAAGGGAATTCGATACCAAAGATGAGAAGTGTTTTCAATGTGGTAAGTTAGAACATATGGCCTGATATTGTGATGAAAGTTATCCTAATACTAATCATGATAAGAAATGTGTAATGTTTTCAAAATGTGGTGAGATGGGTCATTATGAAAATGCTTACCCAAATAAGGATCCAGATGATGAAAAGAATCCAGAATATAGGAAGAAAGGTGCTGTGAGATCCATTTTGAATACGCCAGAAGACGTCGGGCCATCCAATGAATTTGTATCAGGTACCTTGTTTGTTTACTCATATTTCACTAGTCATGATTGATACAGGGTCTATACATTCCTTTATTTTTGAGGAATTTTCTGGTAAATTGGAAATATCACCTAAAATATGAGACAATAAATTTTTGTTAAAACACTAGGAGAAATGTTACAATAAAAATGAATGTTAAGAATCTTCCTATTTTTTATCTTTGGAAATTCATTACCTACAAACCATTTTGTTTTTCCTTATTAGAGTTTGATGTCATTATGGGTATTGATTGTTTTTTTGTTTACCATCCTCGGATTGATTATATATATAATGATATTTTTTTCAAAAATAGTTTCTATTTGTATATAGGAATAAACCCAGAAAATTGATAACATCTAATTAAGCTAAGAAACTATTGAAATATGGAAATGGAATTTATCTTTCTCATATAGTTGAAAACAAGAGAAAAATTCAGATTAATGACGTGTCAGTGGTAAATGAATACCTTGATATTTTTCTTTATGAGTTACCCTATGTTATACCTGACCGAGAAGTCTAATTCACAATTTAATTCGTTCCTAATTCAATGACAATTTCAAAACCACTTTACCGAATGGATCAAATGGAACTTTTTGAGTTGAAAAAATTAGTTGCAGAATTTTCCTAAAAGAGTCTTCATTTATCCAAGTACTTAACTATGGGGTCCTCCTATTTTGATTTATAAAAATAAATATGGTTCAATGAGACTTTATATTGATTATAGTTCTTTCAATAACATCACTATTCAAAAAAGTATCTTTTCCCTCATATCGATGACTAGTTTGATGAACTCCAGGGATCCCAGTACATTTCAAAGATTGACTTGATATCCGGATACAATTAGTTGAAGGTGAGGGAGTATGTCATCTAAATAACATCTTTTCATACTAGAAATGGGAATTGTGAATTTTTTGTTATGCCATTTTTGATAAATAATGCACCTTTTGTAATCATGGATCTTATGAATAGAATATTTCATGAGTTCTTGGATAAGTTTGTGGTTGTGTTTATTGATGACATTCTGGTATTTCCTAAGATTATAGAGGAGCATGAAAAAATATATGAGTTGTTTTTAAAACCTTATGGTAAAAGAAACTATATGGAAAATTCAAAAAGTTTGATTTTTGGTTGCAATAGATTTCTTTTCATGAGAACATTGTAAATGGGTATGTAACAATAGTTGATCCTATGTAAACAAAAGTGGTTGATGAATAGAAAAGACCAACAAATGTTACATAGATTTGTAATTTTCCTAAATTATTTGATTATAACTGATGGTTTATTAAAAAAATCACAATTATCTAGACCGCTAACTGTATTAACACGAAAAGGGGAGAAATTTGTTTGGATAGAAGAATGTGATGTTTTTTTGGGAACTGAAGAAGATATTGGTGAACGATCTAGTTTTGGCCTTGCCTTCCCAAAATGGTGATTTCTTCATCTACAATGATTCTTTACTGAAGGGACTTGGTTGTGTTTTGATTTAGTGTGACTAGGTACTGTATTATGCTTCAAGACAACTAAAACCTCATGAGTTAAACTATCCCACACTTGATTTTGAATTGGAATCTATGGTTTTTTCTTTGAAAATTTGGATGCATCATATATATTGAGCCAAATGTAAAAATATAAACTGATTATAGAAGTCTTAATTTTATATTCACTCAGAAGGAATTAAACATGAGGAAGAGAATATGGCTTTAATTGATAAAAGATTATGATTTCATGACCAATTACCATCCAAGGAAAGTAAAAAAAAATGGTGGATTCCTTGAGTAGAAAACATAATGCATCATTAACCATGTTACATTTGGAACATGACCCCTTGATTTATGATTTTAAGAATTTTGACTTAGATGTTTTTTGTGGAGGAAATTTCTCTATTTTGTTTCAGGTTTCTATACAGTCATCTTTGCAAGATAGAATTAAGAAAGTGTAAAAGGAAGACTATGATCTACAGAAAAAGGAAGAATTTTTTTAAAATGGGTAGGTTTATAGAATTTAACCTTGATAAATGTTGTCTTTTGAGATTTGGAAAAAGGTTGTGTGTTCCCTGTGATTCACAATTGAATAATGAATTATTCTGTGAAGCTTATAGTTATCTATTTTCAGTTCATCATGGAAATTCTAAGATGTATAGAGAAATTCAAGAGTATTACTGGTGGGATGTAATGAAAAGAGTCATTGAAGATTTTTCCATGAAATGTTTGACATGTCAACAGGTCAAAGCAGAGCAATAACTACCGAAGGGGATGCTTCAGCCTTTTCCAGTGCCAGGGTGGAAATGCGATAATATATCGATGGACTTTATAGTGGGACTCCTAAAGACTTTTAGAGGTAATAATGTAATATGTTTTATTGTTCAAATACTGATTAAATCTTCACATTCTATTCATATTCAAGATATAATGTATTTGGATAATATTTTTCAATTGTACCTCAAAGAAATATTCAGGTTACATGAAGTGCCTCTTTCTATTATATCCAACCAGGATCCCAGGTCCACGTCTAATTTTTGGAAGGTCCTTTAGAATTTATTGTGTACAAAATTAATTTTTAGCACAAATTTTCATCCTAAATAATATGGGTAGTCAGAAAAAATGATTCATAGTATAGAGGATATGATTTGATCTTGTTCAATAGAATACTAGAGAGGTTGGGATCATCATATTTCTTTGGTTTATTTTTCTTATAATAATATTTTTTATTCCAAAACAAATATGGAACCTTTTGAGGCATTGTATGGGAAGTGGTTTCCAACTCTTGAATTTTGGGATGAATTCAGTTAAAGGAAGTTGATGGGACCAGAATTAGTAGAGGAAGTGGCTGAGAAAGTGTAGATGATCCATCAACACATGCGGACTGCTCAGAGTAGGCAGAAAGGTTATGTAGGCAACACGAGGAAAGATGTTTCTTTTGAGGTAGGTGATCATGTTTTTCTTATAATCTTTCTATGGAAATGTGTTATAAATTTTGGTAATAAAGGAAATCTTAGTGCATGATTCATTGGACCTTCTAAAATTCTATGGAACAATAGACTAGTCACCTATCGAGCAGATTTATCTCTGAGTTTGTCTAAGGTACGCAATTATTTTTATTTTCTATGTTGAGAATTTAGGTTCCTAATTTATCTCATCTTTTGATCCGATAAGAAGTTTAGTTGGAAGAGAATCTTTTTAATGAATAGAAACTTCTTCAGATTCATGATTGAAGAGAACAAGAAATGAGGAATAAGGTAATCCACTTGGTAATGTTTTTATGGGGAAACCAAATGGTTGAATAAGAAAAATAGGAATCTAAATATTTTATGAGGGAAAGGTACCCTCACTTGTTTAATAAGTTAATAAAATTGTGAGGATGGAAATTCTAGAAGGTTGGAATAATATAACACCCCAAGGTTTTACAAATAAATGAAATGCATGAAACAATAAGACTCTACAAAACAAAACTTTTTTTAAGGGGATAGTTATAAAGTATCCATTAAACCATAATATTTTCATTTCTATATTATTAATTTAAAAAAATAGTCATCTACAATTTTTATGTGTATGTTATTTGGAGTATGATGAAACCAACTTGATTTCTAGTGAATAATGACATACGCTTATGAATAGAATTGTCCATTTTTTGACAAATATCCTTCCCAATGATCTTCCCCACATCCAAGTCATTATGGTCTCACCAAAATGCCAAAATTAAAGGCCTTAAAGAGGATCTCAAGGAGAAGAGATCAAATGATTAAAATCATCTTTCATTTTCTTGTGTTTCCTTTTCAATTCCTTTATTTTATTATACTCTTTTCTCCACCCCTTATCCATGAGTTATGAAATATCCAGAATCTTATATATTTTGTATGTTATCATGTTCATGTAAAAAAAAATCATCATCTTTCTTCCTCTCCTCTTCCACTTCTTCTAAAAAAATAAAAACACTATTCATGATGTGTTGTTTACCAAAATTGTGGGTAACGTGCTTTAAATTTACATTACTTACTTAAAATATGATTAAAACCCATTTTAATTGTTCAAAAGGAATTTACATTTTATTATGAAACCGATTTTATGTTTTATTAATGAACTTCTATTCATTACATAAAATTATATAATGAAAAAAGTTCATGATTATTGAGGAACTGCCAAAAATGGTCTTAATAAATATCATTAGTGTTTTAACATACGATTAGTCTTCATATATGATAAAAATGATTTATTCTATCATGGTATATTCTGAAAACATAAGAACACCATTTCATTTCACTTATTGAAATTTCATTTCCATAAGACAAGAAAATCAAATACAAACCAGCCATGGAAATCATTTAAAGAACGCACCCAAAAAAATAAAAGGAACAAAATACTGATTATTAAAGGGTGAACTGATGTTATGAAATGATCAAATAATGTGTTGTAAACATAAATAAAGTTTTGGTAAAATAATAATAACAATCTTTTAAGCATTATACATGAGGTTTAAATAAGTATTATGTAAAACAGACCCAAGGTAAGGGAATTATTAACCCAATTTCCATTCTTTGGGTTAACCTTCTAATTCAATAATTGTGTAGTTTTAAGATCATTTTTGTGATGATTTTTTTATGTTATGTTTAATTATGTTTATTTATAGTGTATACACGTATTCCTTTTGTTTTGTTGATTCTCATATCAATTATATGTTATTTTTAAGTGATTTTCATAAAGAATCCTCTTTTAAACTTCTAGTTTTAAAAAATTAAAAGTGAATGTTTTAATGAATGTATTCTAGTTTGATGATTTTATTATGGTTTTCTGGAATTTTTTATTATTACTTTTGGTAACTATATATACCTCCAATTCATTGTGTTTGTGTATGTTGGAGGTCGGTTGTGTAATATCCCATGTAAATAAAGAAAAATGCATTTTCATATTTATTAAATTTTATGAATTAAATATAAATTTTACTTTAAAGGGGATGATATGTTTGATGTAATACTTGACATGCCATAATGGGTTTCTCCAAAGTCTAATGTTTCACACTATACTGAGTCATACTAAAAAATAATAATATAATATTATTTTAAATGGTAGTTAATGCCTAACCGTTGTATTAGAAAGAATTAATAGAACTAACTAAAATATGATTATACATGTTTGTTAAATGTTTTTAAATTTATACAATAAAATTTAGGGGCTTAAAATTTAAATGAATTTAATTTTAACCATAAATACTCTCATATTATTAAAAATGTTGATTTAGCACCTATGGATGATGAACCCTCTATAAATCTAGTTTTGGTCACTTTTATATGTTCTATTTGAAAAAAAAAATTCTTCTTTAGAATTGCGACATCAAAATCTACTTTGGGTAAATTTTTGGTATTTTCCGATAAAGTTCATTTCTTAATAAATAGTGAAAAATTCTGGTTTTTTATTCAAAACTTCCTTTTAATATAATTTATTTATATGGTTTGATTATATTTTTAATTGGGTTTAAAGTTTGAATAGATTATATTTTTATCATTTAATCTAATGTTGGTTATTGTAAGAAATTCCAATTTGAAATTTGACATAAAAAAGTGTCAATTTTTTGATAGTTATTATTTCTTAAAAACACGCTTTTTTATTTTGAAAAAGATAATTAATTTTAAATTAACTAATGAAAATTATATTTTTTTAATCTTGGAAAATAGACATAATTTTTAAATTTTTAAATATCAGATATATCTTTGGCGGAATTGTTTGTATTTTTTAGGAAAAATTCAATGTTTGATGAATAGTGAAAACAAGAAGTAGTAGTTAAAAACAGACTTTTTCATTTAAATCAAATTTTACCGCTTATTTGAATTAAATTTAGAAAATACAAAAAACATGGTTGTTATAATTAAGTAAAATTTGTTTCAATAAGATGAAAACAAGTTTTGGTGAATAGTAACTTTTGACTTTTATTTACCATGGTTAAAGGTAAATAGGGTAATTCAAGTTAAAAATAATTTTATAATAATATTAAATTACCATAACATGTGTCTTAATCCTATTGGTTGACATATGTCTAACCATGGTCATCCTTGGGTCGATTTTTGGACCCCATGGATCCACATAAGTGTGATAATGGCACTTTATATTAATTAATTTAAAGTAAAGATAAAAATGGTACAAACATATATCTTATAGTAAATAAATTTTTACATGGGGTAATATAAGTAATATATTAGAATATAAATATTAATTCAAAATATAATGAAATTTCCTACATCATGATTTTTTTTTAAATTTTATACATCAAATAAATAATATTATTAATGACACAATAATGATGAAGTTTTACCTCATTAACGAATGATTCAAATAAAAAAGATTATAAAAATTAAAACAATATCCAAAACATGTCCAATTATTATTGGATGATTTTATTTCAAACAAGAGGCATCTTATCTTCTACTTTAAAATTTTTTGTACCTTTATAAACCGAAAATCATTATATAATAAAATAATATTTTCCAACATTCCTAAAGAGCTCATCCCCAACCCCCCATATAAAAATCCATCACCTATAAACCATTAATCGGACTTCTTAAGCACTTTGTCTCATCTAAACTATGCCCTATTAATCCCCCTACAACCATATATTCATTATAGAAGCCTTCCTCTAGGCAGAAGGCAATTCAAGTAAACCTTTTGGTTCAAACCAAAGGAAGATACGTGATTTAAAGGTAACATCTTCTCTTAAGTTATTTTCTTTTATTTTACTTCTCTGATCCCCTAAAATATTTTTATTCATTTATTTTATAACAAAACTTGTATCCTCAATATACTAGTTTTTGGATATGAGTACGATTCTAACTACACTTACACACACCTCCGTCTAATGGGTAAAGAACATACAGTTTCGGTGGATGGAGAACTACTGCCTCATGAACCGATGATTTTACAATCTTATCCTGCCACCTCTTATGGTGTCCATTAAGATGGAACTGTATTTATATGTGATATATATTATATTTATATTGTTTCTATGATTCTTTATTTTTTATTTATAGAATACCTTTATGGTTTCCATAGTGGGTAATTACAAAAATTTTATTTGAGGAAGTGCAGACTACCGCCCCCTCAAAGTGATATGACTCGTTCATGCCATACGTGGAACGTATAAATGATGGAGTTACAAAAATTATATATGATATTGTACTGGAATTATATAATACCTATGTATCATTTTGTTTTAATTCTATTAAATATTAAATATAAATGAATGTAGTGTTCATGCGTACCTACGGATTACCATCTCCATGAACGGTGCCTTTCATTTATTATCTCCAAATGTTATTTAATATTCTAAATACATATATATATTATATATATATGATATATATGATAACTATATCATGAATATTATTTTTTAGATAATGGACCTTTTACCATAAGAACAACTTGTAATTATAAGATGTTCATTTTTGAGTCAAGTACCAAATATCGATAAAATGACCATTATTAACTTCAATGATCAAATAATGATTATATCATGGTAATAAGTAATATAGAAGGAATAATAAACTTGATAAGGGTTCTTAATCAAGTATAAATTAACTTTAGTTTATTATTTAGGAGATTAAAGAATAAATGAGTCATGTCAGACATAAGGTAAGGGACTTTATCCCAATATTCATTCATTGAGGCATATTTTGCATGATAGACAAATTTCTTTTATATGGTGCACAAAAACCTTTGACTTTTCATTTCCTTAAAATAGAATATTTCCTCTACAAATCATTTTACTAAATGAAAAAAAAATTCTTTTTAACATAAGTGGTGACAACGAGCTTTTCCGCCGCTGTGAGTATTATTTGATCTTTGGATTATTTAACAAGTCGTAATGTTTTTAAAAGGAAAATAAATACCATATATTATTTTATGTATTTTGGATTTGAAAATGGATTTGATAAAGCATTGATTATTTCAATATCTTTAAATGATATATTTTTATTGAAATGTGGAAATGTTATCTTTCCTTTAGGCTTGTTTTATGTGTCATGAAATTGTTAAGGTTCTTGGGCATGGTTTACGTATATGGGTTGTTCCATGATAAACCTAGGGTGGGTGAGCACCAGATAGCTATGAAATCCATTGGGTAATGTGACAAAGGTAAATGTTAATGTTTCTCCTAATAAATTTAAGGAATATACTGTGATGGGTATTCCAAAGTAACTCCCTATGTAGCTGTGATAGCTACAATGTAAGTATGATATGTATGCCACAAGTTACCTTTATGATTTATTATTTCTATGTGTTATTCAAAAATCTGATGATTTCATGATGTATGAGCTTATTCTTGCTATGTATTGATGGAATAATGTTTTCTATCTTTATTTTTATAACCCTTACTAAGTTTCTTATGATCACACCGTGTTTTAAAATGTTTTTCATAGGACTTAAAGATGAATAGGGTCAATGATGGGATCAAGGACAAGTCATTTTTTCTCAAACATAGAACTACACATGACTCTTTTTTTAAGAGTTTTTTATTTTATGAAAAAAAATGGAAACCGAGTATATTTGTCTAAGTTGTAATTTTTTGAGATGTAATGTAATAATTATTGCCTAAAACTCTAAAACTATAAACCTAAAAATATTCTCAATGTGAATTATCCATTTAAGTCAAGATTATTTAATGTTTTAAGTATGGGTTCTTATAGGTCACATGTCTACTCCATGTGTAGCTGCGATGGTTACACTATAAGGTAGCTATGAGGGTTACATTGTAAGGTAGTCATGAGGGGTAAAAATCATTAGGTTTCCACAAGGGTTGCAATATAAGTAATTAATTGCCCATAGTACCTTTATGGTTCTATTTATTTTCTTTATATTTTTTTGAAAACTCGTTAAAATATCAATTTTCACAAAGTAATTATAAATTGGGGACAAGAATGTCTTTTTGAAAATGATTTCATACATTAACAAGTATTCGTGGACAAATGTTTTAATTTCCCTCTTTTTATATCCCTTACTGAGCTTTTTGTTCTCATACCAAGCTTTTAAATGACTTACATAGGTTATAAGGATGTGTAAGACAAAGAAGGAAGCCAAGTTAAATGTTATGAAGATTTTTCAATGAAATAATCTTTTATTGAAAAAGTTTTTTATTTTGGAAGAAATGGATATTGTTTTGTGGTATATTATCTATATAAATGTGGAATGTTATTTATGTATTTTATCCTAATTATCAAAAACATTGAACATGAAAAGATCCTCAATATTAAAGGAAGTAATTTATTGACTAAAATTCAAGATCATGTAATGTAACAAGGCCGGGTCCTTATATAAATAATGTTTAAAAATATAGTTAATCACTACTGAAAAGCATATATGAATATTTTTTTACACTAAACATCAACCCAATAAATTTAAAATAACCTTATCATGTCTAAAAATCTATCTTAGAAATATATTCAACTTGCACTCTAAATTAATGATAACCTAATCAAATATAAATATTTTAAAATCATTGATATATTCTTAATTAATTGAATAAATCATCTATTTAGTAAAACCAAAATGATACATAATGGAAACATTATTCAATATTTGATTTTAAACACATAATAATAAAATCACATATGGATTCTTGGAAAAAACACGAGATATCCCCATAAATAGAAACATTGTATAATAACTTTTTTAGATTCTATATCTTCCAACTGATTATTTATCTCTTTTAGATAAGTAGAATCCTTGTGATAAATAGTTAAGGAAATAGGATACATTCCTAGTAAAATGTTAATAATAAATTTCAAATCCCTCTCTAGATAAAATCCTTCAATGTATTCCCAAAATACAACAGGATATCAATTAAATAAAAAGGAAAAACAATATTGAATCACCCATAGTTGATCCAATATACATCTCGGCTACTTCAAATGTAATTATCCTCAACTACCCTAAATCATAACTAAATTTCCTAGAATGATACTTCCATTCCACTAAAAATATATAATATTATTAATTTTAATGAAAAAATGTGACTCATATCTAAAATATTCAATATACATGAAAACAATACCACATATAATCCACCCAAATAATCAAATTGTAAACTTTCATCTCTAGAATGAATAAATAAAAAGGTTGTATATATCTATATATATCAGTATTATAGTCCATCAATTTCCAGATAGTAACATCTCTTCTTCCTCAAGAATTATTAGAAAATGAAACCCCGGATAAATATTCCATAGGAAAACCAAGGTCTAAAACTCAATAATAGATATAAAATAATAATTAGAACCAAATTCAAAAAACATGATGACCACGTAAGACGTAACTAAAATTGTACCACTAATTAAGGAATAACCCATAAAAATAACCAATAGTTCTATTTCAATGGAAAATAACTGACCAAAACTTATATTACAACCCAGCACTGGGGTCACCTGACACCCATGTATAACATCCACTCTGTGAGATTTTCTTTGAGAACCTATAATTCCTCCATGACCATATATGTCAAATGAAATATGGGTAATATTATATATTGGGGAAGTAACTCATGCCCATTATTTTTATATGTAAGTTTAATCATAGTCTCTACCCTTTTGATATCCCTTTAAACATAACTTCTAAATAAGTCCTACTTTCCTATAAAAGTGAAAATAATTTGGATCTTTGGGAGAAATAAACTAAGTATGAACTCATCGTCCAGACTGATAATAATCTAATGGTTCTATTACCTTTAATTAATAAGAGTAAATGATCTTTCTTTTAATACCCAACCAATTACTGTTCCTAAAATATTAATCTCCCTTCCTCTTCTTGATTCCCGATTATCCACTTGTCCCCATAAAATCCATCTTCTATCCCTTTATATCTTTTTTTGTATATGATATGTGTTCAAATATTCTCTAAAAAAGGAAATAAAAATAAATTAACCTTCAATAAAATCTTAAGCCTTACCCCATACTTGAACAGAAGAGTCTAATAAGTCTCATTGTCCCATATGGTTTGAGAAGAATGAATCATCTTTATAAAGGTATCATAGTATTCATGAATTAACATAATTATTTTCTCTTACTCAATTATGTTTTTTACCTATATCGATAATTAGAATCCATCAGTAGAATTTCCCATAAATAGAATATAGAAAGAAACCCATGATAAACCATTTTTCATCTTCTCTAGAACCAAGATATTCAACCAACGTCAAGTCAGTCCCTCAAGTATAAAATCAAAAAGCTTCACTTTTTCTTCTTCAGGTGTATCTATCAGTTGGAAGATACTATTCATCCACTCCATCCATACCTCATCTCCCTACAACCTATAATCATCTCTAAAGATATATGGATACTATACTTAAAAAACTTGAATGACATCATGTACCATTCTGGCCTCATGATATGGACTCTTTACTATATTTTAAATCACCTTTAGATAACTCAATGTAATATTCTTCTCAACTTTGGTCTTAGGATCACCCAGAAAAGGAAAATACTCATCTTACCCTTTCATATCCCCCCTATAAGAACATTTTTTATTAACCCATTTATAATGAATATCATCAAAACACTTATCTGGTTCTATATATCGATAAATAAGAAAATTATTGTTAGAAATCAATATTATATTTTCCAGAAACAAAATAATCATGAATCGATTCATTCATATAATTAGAAATATATTTTCCAATCAAACTAATCACATTACATCAATAATATATTACATAAATATCAACTATTTAGTAAATTATTAATAACTAATTCACGAAATATATATATTTTTTAGTAATAATTAAATTATTTTACTAAAATTTAAATCATCAATAAATTACAAACACATGCACATACATGTATGTCATGTCCATATGTGCCAAAATTATAAGTAAATACACCACTACTCACCCTCGAGCGAGTGAGTATCATTTCATAAAGTATAATTTATAAGTCCCATAAATATAATCATATACTTCCAAGGTATCTTAGACCTATAATATGATTGTTCTATCCAATCGAACATGCACATATTTTGAAAAAAGTCCTGACTCCAAATATCTTATATACCTACCCCTAAATATGAAGACCTGAGAAATGAAACTACTCTGATACCATTTTATAATATCCAACACCAGTGTAACCATATCCCTAATTCTAGACATCACATGGAATCAAGTGAACTTCCCAATCACAAGATATCGGTGACTAGTATTGAGGGTCTAAGGATATCACATGGAGATTAATGTACTCTTTAATGGTCTAACACATCAATACTAATATAAATAATAATTATTATAAGAAGTTAAACCAAAATAAATATTCTATATATGTCATAACAATATCCCATAAATTTTAAAATATTACATACTTCTAAACATGTCACAAACTTAAAACAAAATTATTAATACATTATCAATAAAACTAAAATAAAAGATAAATAAAAGTGTGTAAACCCACACCATGACATTAAATTTAACCATACTAATCTCCCAGAAATATCTTAACTTAATCTCCCATGATAACGAGGCTTCTTGCATTTAATATCTATATAAATCATATATTCAATGTGAAGACGAGGTTTGTATGTAAAATAAGGGAGAATAAATCCTCAGAAGAAATCAATATAATCCTAGGTAAACCTTAGACATTGACATGGTTATATATAAATTGTGTAAATATTTTAAATGATTTAAATTTATTATCTTCGTAATATAAAGAATTAATTTTATTTTTTCCTTGACACCCAATTAGTTGTATACCTACTTTGACTAATTCCATTATACTCTCTAATAATAGAAGTGGAATAAAGTAGATAAATGCATGGATCAAGTCATATCATATTCAAAACACAAATAATCTAATTTATCACTTTCCATTCTCATTAATTGGAAAACTTGTGCTAACCTAAACCAAGACTCATGCCTTTTTCTAACCTATAACCCCCTATAAGTGACTAACTTCAAGAAAAATTACAATAAAAAGTGTGAGATTAAAACATCTCAAACATTAATTTATCTTTTTAATAGACACATAATGATTCAACACTTTTTTATTCAAAAAAAATTACTTATTTATTATGCAATATTGAATTAAAGTACTTTTTATTTCAATGAAATTTTCATAATTTCAAATATTATGACTAAGAGAATAATTTAGATTAAATTACATATTTTAAACTAATTAAACAAATTTCTATATTATATAAATACAGAACAACCATTTATTTTTTTTATCATCACTTTACATCAATATATATGAAAACTTTCTATACTAAAACATCACATTATTTCTTAAAATATTCTCAATAAAATTACAATATCATATATTTAATCCCTCTAGTTTATTATTTTATATTAACACCATTTTACACATATTTTCTAAATAAAATACATTTATTCTATTATAAATTATAAAAATTCAACCAATAAAAACATCAAATATCTAATCCAAAAAATTCCCTAATATGCATAGATATAATATATGAATTTTTAAAGTATTAAGAAGCCCATAAACAAAACAAAATAACATCATTTTCATCCCCTGAATTCTTATTATAAATCCAAAAATTGATGATTACATTAATTTCTTAACATATTTAATCATAATATTTAGAAAATTATCACTTTAAATATGTAATTTCATAATTTTAGCATTAAAACACTTTTATAAAATATTCACCATACATAAAAATCATGAAAAATTTATCTTCATCAATAGATAAAAACTTCTCATGTAACCTAACACACATTAATCATTGATGCACAAAATAAGTGTATAATTTTTATATAATCACTCAAATAAACACAAAATAGTTCAATATTTATCTTACCTTGATTTAGGAACATAATTTATACAAGTTACAAAAATATTGATTCCTTCTAGAGAATAATAAATCAATAAAATGAGAAAAATAAAATCAAAGGACAATATTTAATATATAAAAATAACCTAACCTTGTCACATTATAATAATATAATGGGTATGTTAAAATAATTATCGATGTGAATCCTACCCTAAAAATGGTTTAAAATTCATACGTGAAATAAAGGAAAAATCAACACTAAAAGTTTGATGGAGAAAGAGAGGGTTTAGGGATAAAAAATCATAAAAATGACCCCTAGTATCACAAACTCTCTTAGGATAATCCCCAAACTCATTTCCAAATCTGTCCCATGACATACCATATGGTAATCATTGGTTCTCATGGATTACCAAAAATTATCATGTGAATCATTGTATAATTATTGGGGATTATTTTTCACAACAAATAGATGAGAATCTTGGAATCCCAGAATATCCTACATATATATCAAAGTCCATGAGTGAAAATATATCCAAAATGTGAAACAAATAAAATCTAAACAATTAAAACCAAAAAAAATATCTAATTTCTCATAAAAATGAGTGAAAAAAGATAAATATATATAATTTTGTACAATATTATACATACCATATAAAAAAAATCAAAAATGACCAACATAATCTGTATATAAACACTAAGGTCACTATACATCCATAGAACCAACCCACTCCAAGAGTGATCAAAAAATATAAAATGAACCTAAAAATATATTTGTTATACCACTATTAGTGGTATAAGTAAGGTGTGGTCATAAACAATTTAATAGGTAATAACCGTAGATTCTATACATTTCCATTCCCAAAACTGGAAAAAACACTAGTTTGAACATATGAGTTGAGAGTAGTATTTAACCAATTTGAATAAATAACCAAGAGCTTTCCTTAAAACTATTATTAAACACCAAAAATAATTTAAATAATCATTTATAAAAACATTCATAATTCAACCCCTTTCAAATAGCCTTTTAAAATCCACACTTTTAGAAATGCCTTTTATATTTCAAAATAAACACCCAACTCACATTCAAGTAGTTCAATGAGAATAAAAATTGACATGTCACTTTATAAGTAATTTGTTTTATAAAAATGGTAACATGTTAAAATAATAATAAAAATTGCATAAAAATGAACCATAAAGTATTTGATAAATAATAAAACCAAAAACAATAACCAATAAGCACTAAAATATATATAGTCATGGGAATTTCCTAACCATCCTTTGAGAAGACACTGGAAATTATCAATTCAAAAAGATACACTGGAATAATGACAAAATCTGTAACACCATAACCAACCTAGATTCACTAAAATAGAATCATTGGTGGTACAATCCTCCATGGACATTTCATACCATGGGGTATTTAATCCATCATATCAATAGTAGATAGAAACTTCTCTAAACCCCCACTTTGACACTTAGGATCCCATTAAAATTCTAGATGGAGGAGGTAGGGTATCCAATACTGACACAACATCTTACCCAAGAATAATCCCATATATATACTAATCCCACCTCTTATAACCATCCATGTGATACCCCTTAAAATCGAGATCTTCCATAGTGGGGTACACTTTTACATAAAATCATTTCATGATTCTAACATGGACTTTACCTTTGGAATAAGTAATCAATTATCTAAGAAATCACCTTTTATTAAAATTATATATCAAAATCATAGGGAAAACATCAAAAGAAATTCTCAAAGTACCAAATAGAAATTAACTAAATCCTTATAAAAAATGCAATCTCATTTCAAGAAAATCAATTGGAAGTTAAGGAAACATTTTTAAGAATCTATGTTTTTGATAGTAGAACTTTTGAACATTATTTATAAAAAATTATAATCCAAGGGAAAATTTGGATATAAGATTCAAAATGGTATTTAATATCAAATATACTATTGTTGGAACCATGTTTTTTAGGATAAAATTATATGGAATTCCCATTTATATACATTTATACAAATATATAAACATATTTTTACAAAAAACTTTGATCATATTACACTTATATATATATATGAATATCTATAATAATTATAATGGTGTAAATGAGGAGACACAAATAAAATTTAATATAAAATCATAAGTATTTTCCAAGAAACTCTATTAAATAATCAATATTGTTAATAATATAAGAAAACCATAAATATAAATTTAAAAAAACTCACATAATTTTATTAAATCCTATCAATAATTTAAACCGCCAAAATCTATTAAAAGTTCCTCTTGGATAGTTTTTTGAAACTATAAGAATACATATATATTTAAAAAAAGAATATAAATTTATAATTATTAGTAAAACCCATTTTTAATCAAACTTCTAATTTATAATTATTTAAAAATATTGTTTTAAATATAATAACATGATATTTTCAATAAAAAAATTAGAAATCTACAGGCATTTGATAAAAGTTTCTAGAAACGAAACATATGGAAACAAAAACCTCAATGATTTGTGAACATGGTGGAACCATTGAAAATATCACGAAAAAGTTCTAAGAGGCCAACCGCACACAATAACAATAAAAAAATAACTGACTTATCTTAATCCATACCTTAGGGATTTGATAACAAGGAAATAAACCAAGGAATAAGAGAAAAACAAGAGGAAGGATAGAAGATGGGGGGAAGGATTACCTAGGATGTGACCACTAAAACCCTGAAGAAGAATCCTCAAAATCCAAGTGAAGGGGAGGGGAAAATGTTAAGGGACTCTCTTTAGGAGGTGATGCATGGAGTTGTTGAGAAAAAGAAAATTTTGGGTTCTTAATTCAAAAGGTAAAAATTAAATCCCCAAATATTTAAATTCTATAGAATGTTTCACGGATTACCAAATAGTTCTCTAACCATAAACCCTCTAATGGATAGACAAAACTACCTAACACAATTTGGATGCATAGTCAGGAAACTTTTTTTAATAATGAAAAACATATCTCTTAAAATTATAGACTCTCTAATTTTCGTTCCACATGGTTTCCTCTAACCGTGTGCAAGTCATGCGCTGTCTCCGAGACCCTCCAAGATCTCACACAGTTTACCCAAAACCTCACATGCGTTGCAATAAATTTTTCATGACCCATGTGATATAAACTATTCGAGAATAAAACAAACTAAAAATACCATTTTTGTAGGGTTGTCCCAACGTTCCTCTTAACCAGTGTGATCTTACAATGTGTAAAAGTAAAAAATTCTAAAAAACAAAAAAATATAAAAACATCTATGGGGATTTGACCTGAAACTCAACGACAACATAAAAAACCAAGAAATAAATAATATAAAAATGAATATATATTTTTAGTGTGAAAAAAAATGCACAATTATACTTTCTACACCTATATGTTTACCTAATTCCAAGAGAGTCCAAAAATATGGATTCTAAATAGAAAATAATGAAACTCCAAAACACTAAATTCCAAACTAAACCAAAACCAAATAGAACTATTAAAACTGGTTTATTCCTTAAATCTACAAACCACACCCAATAAAACCCAGATAATAAAAATCTCAAAAACCAAATTGGGACTCCCAAACTTTTTCCAATCAACTAACATAGTTTTTTAATAATACAAGGCTTATAAATGGTTCACCACCAATGAAACATGAGATTTAAATGGAAATAAATCTAATATAATGCTTATCTAATGCATAATTAAAAATCCCAAAGGAAATAAAAATCTAAGATTGAGATTAAGATATGGAATTACCCTAAAACACATATTGATCAAATAGGATCTTGAAATATAGGGAGAAATAAAAAACATAAAAAAACAATAAAAAATACCTCAAAAAATATGAGAGATAACAATATTCTATACATAATATGGGATTAGTTTTCTTCTGTTGAGATCCAGACCCAAATAATTTTAAAATATTGCCTAGCTACTCATAATAATGGTAGGACTTCCGAGTAATGTAACAAGAAGTCTTGGGAAAATTGAATTTACCACATTGGAATCACATGATCATGCAATTATTCTTGAGATAATAAAATAAGGATGAAAGAGGCTCCTCTAAAATTGGTCCATCTATTTTTCATCTCCCAATATATGGGGAACCTTTACTAGCACCATGGAATTTTTGGCATCCAACCTTCATGGGAATCCCTTTAGGAAACACCCTAACCAAAAATTACCTTGTTACCAATTCATCAAAAAAACTTTCCCAAATTTTAGAAATTGATTACTTATCTCTAAAACACTTTATAAAATTAAAATACTTTAAGTAATATTCCAACACTATCACCTAGGAAAAATAAATATGAACCTTGAGGTAGCCAATGTATTCCTTCACCATCCATTGTACTTAATGAATACTCATAAGCTCTATCACATTCTTAACTTTCACTTCCTCAATAATGACCCACAGAGAAAATAAATTCTTAAAGAACTCTCACATAATTACATCATATAAAGGGGAAGGAATAACCAGATTCCACTGATCCAAACCTGGAATCCGGAATAGTATTAGGGAATCTATCACCCTGAAGCCTTTATTTTTCTAAGATACCTAGTATCTTTTCAATTTTCTCTAAACCCTCCATATCCTCAACTATACCATGAATAGTATGACAGTTAGGAAACAACTAAAAATAACTTGGACCTACCAATCTATTAGGAGTCTAGTTAGATTCTAATACTAGAAGATACATCTTAAGAACACTCAATCAATTTCTAGATATCATACTCTAGATAACATGAAAACATAAAACCAATTCATCGATGAGATGAAACGCAATCCAAACCCAACCAAAAATTATATTTCAACTCAGAATACCAATTTCACAAAACCTATCAATGAAAAAAAAATAAAAATCACCCTTAATGAGATCCAATACCCACTTTAAAATAATATAAAAAAAATTCAATCCTTCCCATTTTCATTTCAAAAATAAATTCCATTATCAATCTACTTTTAAAACTGTACTATTTTATATTTGAAATACTCTAAAATCACACTTTTACATTTAATGGAAACATTCAGAACATAAAATTCCTTTAATTGTTTTTTAAAACTAAATAATTTTCTACTAAATTCAACACATAAAAAACTGAAATCTGGTCAATAGAATCAAACTACATCAAATCTTTTTAAAGAGGATCTAGTTTTAGTTCATGACCCAACCACATAGTTTAGTAGATCATGTTTTAAGCCTACATCCATCATAGGGAATCGTGTCGAATTATGTACTCTATATCCACAAAGAACTATATATAATGTGAGCATGCTATTTGATGTTGTCACACTATCATTATTATTCCACAGAACACATAAAATCAAAAACAATCTATAGCACCATGAAAAAAAACTAGAAATAAATAATCAAGACTCAAAGAAAGACAACCCCTGGAAACATGAGGCCTAGGGTGATTAATATCTCATTAAATTCTTTATACACCTACCTCTCTACTCCCAATAGTCCTTATCTAATATACTAGACATCCCAAATCACAAAGGGTATACTAAAACCTTGGTCCTTACAGGAACCTATGGTCTGATTCCATTTTTTCATGAACACTCTAATAAAAATACCTAAAATCAGAGTTTGTTCCAACATGTAACACACTCAAGGGATACAAGCATCATGGAAATAATGGTATAATCATTGGGGATAATTTAACCCAAAAAATAGGTAAGAAGCATTGGTATTGACCAGAATCCTAAAATGGTCAACTTTTATATCAAAGTCCACTAACATAAATATAACTAGAAATGAAAAATAAAATGATTCAAAGAGGGTATAACTCAAAAAAATATCCAATTTATCATAAATAATATAACATAAACAAGAAATGGATATAACAGTTTGAACTGGATGACACATCCGAGATAAAACAAAAAAATTCCCAAAATGGTCAATAATATATATTTTGTAATTTGAGTCTAATATACATCCATAGAACAAGTCCACTCTAAGAGTAATCAAAAACCAAAACTAGAACCAAAAAAATAGCTCGGATCTATTGACGTCATGTGGAATTATAATGTTCTATGAATAAATATCTTAGATAGTAACCACCAAATACCCCATACATTTACTTTCCCAAAACTGACCATAAAAACTAGTATGAAAATATAAGTTAAAAGTAGGATTTACACAATTTCAAGAAAAAACCATAATATTTCCTTCAAACCATTCTTTAAAATCAAAAACATGTTTTAAATAATTCTTTATAAAAAATTAGTAAGTCATTCCTCTTCGATTTCCTTTTTTAAATCAATAATTTTAAAAATCCATTTTCTATTTCAAATAAAACACACAAGTCATTCTTAAGAAGTTAAACTCAAATAAAATGGGAGATGTCACTACATAAGTAAACCATTTTCATTTTAAGTATGAGAAAATTATAAAAATATAACCATATTCATAAGGAATGGGTACTATAAATTGGTAGATAAATAATAATAAGAACTATAAGAAAGAAGTAGTACGATATACATAGTTATTAAAGTCTTGAATATCCTATAAAGAGACCCTAGACATACTTATTTTAGAACCATAAGTCATCCTAACAATGATTTCCCTAGGACCATAACCAACCCACCTTCTCACAACTAGCCTCACTGATGGAACAACCCTCAATGGATATGTCATACCACGGTGGATCTAATATGTCATATCAAGACTAGATAAAATCTTCTCTCATTAATAACAAGGATAATTTGGATATAATGATTATAATAGAGAGAGAATGTAGGGTATCCAATGTACATATAACATCTCATTCATGAATAATCCCACATCTCAACACTATCCTTTTGAAACCCTTCAATATAATGAAGGGATTCCATTGGTTTGTACACCTTCCAAAGAAAACCATTTTTTGTTACATACTATGTATTTCTCTATGAAATTAGTAATAATATGTCTAAGAAATCAACATTAATTAAAATTACATTTCAAAATCCAAGAGAAATCATCAAAATTCATTCTCCATGTGCTAAAAAATCTATTTCAATCTGTATAAAACACAAACATAAATCTCATTTCAAGAAAAATATGTTGAAGCCAAGAACACTTTTTTGATAAATAAAACATTTAAATCCATCTTTTTAATTCATTTAATAACTATAAAGAAATTTAGAAACAATCCTTAAAAATGTTATTAAGATTCAAGAGGCCATTTATGGATCCATGTTTTTAAATATGACATTCTATGGAATTTCAAATTTTATATTTGTATAAAATAATATATAAACAACTATGTACATATAGATGTGTACATGTTACAGATATATATAAAAATATATGTAAATATCTGTATAAATTCCAAGGGTTCAAACAAATGGGAAAAATAAAATTATATATGAATTAATGTGTTTTTAATAAAATCCATTAAATACTCAAAAAAATGGAAAAAATACAAGAAAATAATAAATCAACCATAATAATATACTCACATAATTTTAATAAATTACACCAATAATTTATAACACCAAAATCCTTTAAAAGACACTCATGGGAATTTTTTTCAAACACATAGCTTACATATACTTTCCTCAAAGAGAATATGAATTTGAAATTATTGTAAACTATAATTTTTTAAATAAACCTCTAGTTAAGAAGGCTTTTAAAACCCACTTTTATAAGAAAAAATATGATAAAGAGTAAAAAATATTTTATAAATACAAAAGAATATCAAGGCATATATTAAAAAGGAAATGGATGGAACTACCTACATCATTGGTGTGTGAACACAAAAAAAACATCCAAAATAAGAATAACATGGTCCAATATACTAATTAAACACACTTACTTCAAAATAACCAACACACATAATCTAACCCTTACATTAAAATTCTTCTAATATGGAACCATGCCAAGGTATAAGAGAAAAACAAAAGAGGATGGGGAGAAGAGGAAGAATAAGTCTTTCCTAGGAAGGAACCACAAAAATTAGAAGAATAAGCCTCAAAATAGAAGGGAGGATAAGGGAAAAATTAAAAAGGCCACTTCTGAGGAGGAAAAATAGGAAATGGTGGATGAATAACTCTCTTCAGGTTATTATTATAGAATGTAAAAGGGGTAAACCAGAATTTTTAAAGTCACGAGAAAGTATCATGCTTTAGCTACATAGTTTACCAAAACATAAACAGATATTGTTCCCTCTACTGGATAAGAAAATATACCTCACATAGTTTTCCACAGAGTTTATAATCCATGCAACAAGTATGAAAAATGTGTCTGTAAACATTACAGACACTCTCACACGCTTACCTCATGGTTTCCTCTTATTTTGTGTAGGTCGTGCACCAAATCATAGACACTTGAAGATCCTACATGGTTTATCCTAAAATTATCAAGGTTTTGAATCAAAGGTGGGGTACATATGAATGATAAAACATTTTAGGTAAAAGTTAACTTAAAACACTCCTTGCGTAAGGTGGTCGCACAGTTCCTCCGAAACCTTGGGTGTTATCCCGGTGTAGATGTAAAAACTTTTTGAAAACATAAAAATTCAAAAAAAAAACCATGGGTACTAAACCTAGAACTCAAAAACAACATAAAAAAAGAAATAAATAATGAATGAAATATAAAATTTAGGATGTAACACCTATAATACTAAGAATAGATTACATATTAAATCTCCTGATAGGAATATAAATAATTTACACCTCTTTGAAAAAGAACATAGAGTACTATATGAAAACTGGTTCATATCCATCATATACCTGGTTACTATCCCAATAACCCCACTTCCCTTTCAGCTCCACTATCTACCTGATACCCCACATCGTGTACTTAATGGTACTTTATGGGTTACTTTCATCATGGTTTACTACATAACCCCCTTCTCATATTCTCCCATCACCCAAAAACCCCAAAAATAGATCAAAATAAATCAAAACCAAATCTAAAAAATTAAAACATAAATCTAAACCTATTATATGTTATAATATTGGTCATAATATATTATAAAAAAATAAAATATTTTCATTGGTAGAAGAGGAATATAAAAATTAGAAACAAAATATAAAAAAATAAAAAGAAATTGAATTAAAACCCAAACCTTGATGAATGTGATATTAATTAAAAATATCTTGAATTCCCTCTTATCCTCTAGATCGACTACCCAAAGATTTTAAATCTATGTTTGTAATTAATTTTTTTATATAAGTTCAGAAATAACTTTTTATGTTTTTCTCTAGTATATCACCAATCCTTGGATTTTTGGAAATGATGATTGGAAGTGTAAATGGTACATCACATGTAAGTTGAAATACATGGAATGTAATATCTGTATTATATATTTACTACCTAATTATGTTGTTCATGATGAATTTTTCACTTCTATATATAGTTTATACATTAAATAGGGCTATCCATATGTAATTTAGTTAGGTTGTGTGGTATATCCTCATATGCACATGACATATATCTCTCAAATATCATGGTACGTATTTATTCAATATATTAATTTTCTCATTATTATTCTGTTCAGATCAATTTATTATTATCTTCAAAAACACTCTATATTTGATCAGTTATCATGTATTACATTGAACGGTGCTTAATATATCAAGGTCAAGGTTATACCTAGTCATATTTTAAGGAAAATTAAAATGATAATAAAACATAAATTTATTCTTTTTAGAAGGAATTATGAACTGAAAATTTATCATGTATTTAAGATAAAATTCATTATGATTCAGTTAAATTAAAAATAAAAAATAATTTTAATTTTAATTTGAACTAATGTATATTTTCATTACTATATGTATATATTATATAAAATATATTTTTAAAATAAAGAAGTAGTTTTAAGAATCCTTATTTTCCATATCAAGTTTGTAGATTTAAAAACATTTCAATGGTTGAAGTAATATCATAAAACATTATTTTATAAATCGATTCCATTTATTTTATAAAATGAATTTATTATAGATGAGGTCAAGATCACTTTTTTAGGAAAAATTTTTCTTAATATATTTTACTTGAAAAAATTAATGGACATGACATTTATTTTTGACACACTAATGAAAAACACTATAATTTTTACTTAAAATTTTTTAAACCTTAATTTAAAATGAGTATGATATGTCAGTAAATGTTTCCACTTTTATTTTAGATTTATCAAAATTACATTTATTCTATTTTAAATCAATGTAAGTATAAAACTACTATTTTAAAATAGTTTTACCTTGAATGGAATGACCAACATCATCATGGGTTTTTATTACAATATAATTGAAGTAGTTTAATTCATTTTTGTGTGTAATTTCAAGTTAAAAGGTAATTATAGGAAATTGGGGGAATATAGGAGGAGGTGGGAAATCAGGCCAACATAATGGGATGACATTTAATACCCAATGGACTTATTCTAAGTACCTTTTTACTCCTAGTGAGTTATAATAAATATATCTACCCCATCAGGTGTACAATGGTTTGTACTTGGTAACTCGTAGAGTCATGGAAAATTTTTTAATATTGGGGATTTTTATTCATTTAAACTCATGTTTTTACAACTAAATACTCTTCTAAATTTGTTTCCACCCCCATTATAGTTGTGGATCATCCCTCATGGTGATATCCTTCTACTTCCTCTCATTCCAAACACGTCTAATATAAAATTTTGTTTAACCTACCTATAAGAGATCTTGTAAGCTTATCTATTTAATTTTATGTGTTGGTGAAACATATAGTATTATATCCTTCAAAATTTATTCATTGAAAAGACCAAAAATCATTATTATTATATCCTATGTTCAGGGAAACACATTTATTCTTTAATAAATATTCCCGTATATCTATTGTGAGAGTTAAACCATGGTAAAAAATTGTATTGTATTAGATTTTCATGGAAATATCTCTCTCCTCTTTTGGAATCATTTATACGATAAATATATTTTATAATAGGTTAGTTTCATCATTCCAATGGTGGTATATCTACTCTTTATAGAGAATAAATAATCATACTTCATTTTTTTTAACCTGGTGACCTCTTATTCTGATAAAAAACTTAAAGAGTTCATCTCCAAGTGGTATGAGGTTAATTGATTATAATTAAAATTATGGTTTATCAATTAATAACTTTTAATATAAACTGTATTAATTTTTTGGTTAATTTGACACATTGTTACCAAATGGGGATGTTATTCATTTCATTTATATGAATTCATCTCTACAAGTTTACTCACATGGAATACCTAATGTGATATTCAAGTCAAGAGAAATATGTAATAGGAATAACAATTTTATTATGATATCATCCACCATAGATTTATATTAGATTTCAGTTTAGGTAAATAATTTTTTATTTTTCATACTATGTAACATGTATATTTAAATTGATTGTTATGATTAGTTTATTCCAAAAATATATACAATTTAGCATGTTATAATATTATATTTTGATTTATAAATCATTTTCAGGTACTCCCCCAAATTTTGAAAAGGTTATTGGAATGTGACGGGATCTAAAAATTCTTAAATTAGTACAATATATTCCATATTCCAATTGGTCAAATCTATAATATCTCCATCACTTTTTAAACATATTTCACTTTCCCTTAGGATAGATATTGTACCTTAACTTAATTATAATCATTCATATTAGATTTTGACCATAGTTCGAGGATGGTAAATTGGGTATAGACCCTACCTATATTATGATATACATGGTGAATTTTAAAACATGGTCGGGAAAATCCTTATGGTTTGATATATTTTTTTCTCTACCTTATTTTTACTGGTGAAGCATAATCTTTGGTTCTTGAAAATAATGTTGGGGTGGTGTAGTAACTTTCTAGTGGATATATCATACTTACACCCTATGTGTGTCTCACTATGGGGTGGGTCATAACATCCTTGGGTTTTTTATGTATGTTTTAATTTAATTTTAATTGTTTTTTAATATATATTATATTATGATAAAAAAAATTAGCGAGGGAGTGAAGATAATATATGGTTGATAGTTTTTAATGTTGTTTAATCTTGAATTATTCCAGTAGGAACCATTGGGTACTGATTTTGGGGTATCAAATACCAGATTGAGATGGTAGTGGTGGTGGCCTCCTAGGTAGGCCACTGAATAACTAGTGGATAAGGAATGGTCTCCTGGTAAGTTTTTGGGTTTTTTTCTTAAATATATGTAATTTTATCTTTTTAAAATTATGGGATTTGATCCTCAATATAGATTTTCATTATTTTGGGGGGTTGTTTGATTATTTTTCATTATATTAATATCTCTCTTTATCCTTCTAACATGATTCAGTCACATATATTTAATTTCAATTAAGAATAATGATCCACTAGAAGATTTAACTTCATCATGGTAAGATTTATAGAAGCCTTATCATTTTATGAGAATTAGATTATGTTTAGAAACTATTATATTCTAATTTTCTCTTTTTCATGTTGTTTGATGATTTTTTTATTTCTTGAGTTCTAGAAGAAATAACATCCTCATTCCTTATTAATATTGTATACTTAATGTGAGGTGGGTAATGTATTACACTCTTTGGTGTTTAATAATGTAATTTTATATTATTTTAATAGTATTATTTTCATTTAGAAAATCTTTTTAGTTATTTAACATGAAATATTTCTTATAATATGATATTACAATTTTCTATGAATTAGTAAGGGATGTTTGTATCTCAAAAATGATATATTATGTAAAAATAATTGTATTTCATGTGAAAAGTAATCATTTAATGGGTATTATATATATATATATATATTAATGAGTAAATGTGATCATTAATTATTGAATTAGTGAAAAAAAGGTGAGGGGTAAAATGATATTTTGATGTTATATTACTGTTTAATGTGTTTTTTACTTCTGTATATATTTCTTTATAGTATATATAAATTTTAGTGAGTTTATTTTATAAAATATTTGATGTTATGTGTATTTAAAATTGATTTTTGTTGCTATAATATATATATATATATATATATATATATTATCATAAAAATATATTTAGAATATTGATTAATCACATGAAATTAATTAGAAGTAAAAATATGCTTACTTCTTATTCTACATGTCATGTTGTTCACTCCTCTCATCTCTACTATATTGGGTTTCCAAATAACATGTTGTACATATGTTCACTAACTTCGTGAAAGTTAAGTGTTAACCCTTTATGGGTGTTCTACTAGGGAATCATAATGATGTTCTAATGTTTTTTAATTTAATTACATTTATTTTATTAATTATAATGATATTTTGGAGGTAGGATATATTTGATGATATTATCACTTATATTCAATATCCTTTGCAATATTTTATCACTATTTTGTACATTAATGTCTCCCAATAATTGATTTAGTCATCATACCATTTTATGGGAGGAAATTAAGATGTTGAATGGCATGGAATCATTTCCATGTTTTTTGAAGAAGTTCACTATCTCAATTGAGGATTGTTCTTCCTCACTCACCAAGGTGGATAAATAAGTGAAAGGTGAGCTCGAGGGTTCTTTAAAGAATTATTAATCACATAAAATAATAATTTTGATAGGTAATTTAATGTATTATATTGACTCTATTTATTGAGTGGGGTAATTTAGAGTAATAGATAATAATTTTATAACTTATTAAAATTCCCCCAAGGATCCTATATACTTCTTTCCCACTCTTTTTTTGTATTTCCCACTAATTTAAATATCATTTTAAAAAACAAATATAAATACCAAACAATCTATTGTTATTTTATTTTAATTATAAACAAATAAATATAAAAAATATTTAATAAGAATTGTGAAAATAACAATGACTGTTTAACAATATTCGTTAGATATGACAAAAATGTTACACAACATTAAACTCCTTTAGAATTTATAAATATCATTTTCATAGGGTAAAATTTATCATTCATCAAAATATGGAAGCATTTATACGGAAGTGATGAATTAAAAATTACATTATCACTCAGACAAGAATGAATGGACAGATATCATAGTGTTAACCTCTTAGTTTTTATTTGAAGACTGAAAAAACTTATTTGAAAATAGAAAAAATAGAAATTTTATGATTCTTTTATCTCATTTAAAACAAATACTTCATATATTCAATTAAAACTAAAACAATTCACACTAAGTATTTATTTTAAATCATAGATAAAAATCCTAATCAAATATTTAAATATTTTTAGGCACTTAATTTCATAAAGTATAATAATAAAATTCTTTACCTAATATAGAAAGGTAAATTTTAACATAAAACTGAATAAATATAACTTTTTATAAATACTCAAGATATTATAGGTTATGATCCAAATATATATATCAAGTAGTTAACTATGTTGAGTGAAACTTTTAATCTGGGAAGTGTAGATAAAAAATAATTAATGTGAAGAGAATTTTATTTATTTATTATTAGGGTTACTATGGAGTGGATTAAAAAATTATAACCTATAAAAGTCACCAAAAGATATGAGATCCAAAATAAATTTCAATAAATATTCTTCCAAAATTAGGGGAACTCTACCATGAGTAAGGATATCTATAAAATATTTAATGTATCTGAATAAAAATTGTATGAGTACTCAGAGAGATTTAAGAGGATTTATTCATGTTTTCCCCATTCATAATTTTTTAAATATAGTTTCTTATTATTATTATACTAAATAGTTCTTGATATTAATAAGAATTTATTATATTAATCCCCTGGAAGATCCAAGAATGAAAATTTACTCATGAATACAAAGGGACTAATTGATAATATTTTTCACTACTCTCAACAATTTAGATCCAAGGTTCTTCCATAAGGAAAGTTATGAAGTAAAATATAATAAATATCTTTTTATTAAATCTGAATATAAATATATAGTCACTTACTTTATATATATTACAATTAATAAATAAATTTGTCAACCAATTTTTTTAATTTTTATGCATACTTTTTTGTTTTCCAAATTAGTTTACTAACAATTGCGTTTAGGTTCAGGATACTAAGAGTTTTGTTTTCATATACCAAAATATTGATTTAAAATACCCTGTAAATAATAAAATAAAAATAGAATATTCTAGAGTCCAATATTTATTTTAAATCCAAAAAATTCCAACCAAATTACACTTTTATTGATAACTTCTACAAACTCCACATTTCTAATAATGTTCCAAGTGAGGATATAACCAAATAGTTTGATCAACTACATTTTAGTGAAAGAAATCATAATTTAACGGGTACTCAACCCCAAATTTTGAACCAATCATATCCAAAAATTGAGGTGATAGAAAATGAGATTAGTTATTTAAGAATCTAGTTAAGTATTATTATAGAAATAATGACTAAAAACAATAAAAATTTACTTGTTAAAACATTTTAAAATCCAAAAAGTAATGTGATATAGTAACAACTCAAAGTGGGGAGAAACTTTAACATTCCTCCAAGATTAAAAATAAGTAACCCAATAAAATCAAAGAAATAGATAGTGGATAAAACTCTGAATTTTATCAAAATGAACCAAAAAATTGCTTGAAATGATCAAAATGTAAAAAAGGACTTCTAATTCCATTTCCCTACTTAATGGTTCAATTAAACATAATTCATGAGAAAAATTATAAGAAATGTTTTACATATTTAAAAACAAATTGAAATAACTATATCCCGTATGGAATATATTAAATAGTTATTCAAAAATAATAAACTCCAAATGGAATTATGAGCAAAGAAGACTTGACTTTAAGTCATTGAGAGTGTGTTTCTATGAAGTAATGTTTAAACTATGATAACACCCAAACTACCAAAAAAATCCTAAAAGAAAGTTTTATTTTCAATTTTTTATACAATAAAATAAATATATTCAGTTATTGTATTATATTATCTTGGAGATTCAAATAATTTTATTCCCAATTTTTTGCTTACCTCATTACAAATTGGGGAATTAAATCCAACAAGAGTAGTTGTCCATATAGAAATTTGAGTCACTGCATTTCAAACCAACATTCTCGATGGTGTTGTATTAAGATTGAAAAATATTATTTTTTCAAAGAAATTTTATTTCATGAATATGAAGTAAATAAAACGTCTTAGTCAACAATACTTTTGGTTATACCATTTCTAAAAATAGTAAATACCACCATATGTGTCTATGAGGGTAAATTAATAAAATAATTTGGGAACAACATTGTGTACTTTAATATTATCAATTTAATGAAATATGTCATTGAAGAACACTAAAACTACACACTTACACATGAGGATAAAAAAATCACACATAAAATATATTTATTATAAAAAATATTAAGAATATTAAATAAGTTAATATTTTAAAATTATATGGGAAACAAGTGTTGCGTGAAAAATATAAAAAAACTTGATAAAGAGGAAAAATATTAATTATTTTATAGATTTCATTTTTTATAATGATAAAACGAATCATTTTCCTTTTCAGCCTATACGTCAGGTATTAGAGGTACGTAAACCCAAGTTGTTACCTTAATTAATTCATCTACCAAACCTAGATCTAAAACAATTACCACCAGATTATAAATATTTTTTTATAGATTCATATAAGCTTCATGTAATTACTTCTAGTGGTGTAAAAATCCTTTCCCTTTTGAGCTACTAATTTTAGTAGGATTTTTAATTTTGAGTTTGACGAGAGATTTGTATTGAGAACTAGGAATTGGATTGGGAATCCAAGAGTTGTTACATCAGATGTAGATACATTGGATGAAGGATGAGGCCTATTTGGTGTAGTAGATGTTTGGTTAAGTGTTGGATCGTGCTTGGGATAACCTGGTATCTGAAATTCATCTCTTGTAACAATTTATAGTTTGATCACTTCTAGTAATGTTATCAAGGGGGGATATAAGGGAGGATATCATTCCATCAATTTATCCAAACCTTGATCCCCCAAGTTCATTCCATGAATGGTTCTAGGGTTTGTTCTTTTAATCATGGATAATATCATCCTTTCTAGTTCAGGTTACCTTATGATTTAAGATAGAGGGGAGAGAAAGGGAGGGATTTTCTTGGTTAAATATTCCCTCCCACACCCATTCTTCAATAACATTCAATTAGGAATCATTATTGATTATTTGTTATAGTGATTTTCTCTAATTTATTCTCCTAGTTTATTTTCTCATCGATAGCCATTGATTTGGCTTCAGTTTCATCTAGGGTTTGGTGATGGTTTCTATTAGAGCATAGGGAAATCATCTGATTTGATGGGAATAACTAGAGTATGTCCCTATAATGCACCTCATTTAATTAATTATAATTTTATTATAATTAACTAAATTGGATTCTTTGGATTGATATAGTTCCTTGTGTGTTTTTATATTGTCTGGTTGGAATTGGATGATCCAGGGTGAAATTTTTTGGGCTATGCATAAATGGAAAAACTCCATGAATGAGGTAGGTGGTAATTATGTATTTTCTTTATCGAATTCTACATTATTTATATGGAATTTGATATTTTAAGTCTTTCTACATTGAGGTTTTATCTATTTTAAATTAAGAAAAATGTTTAACAAAATTAGAGTGACTTTGAATGAAAAAAATAAAGAGACAAGGGCCACAATAAATTCTTGTGCACTGGATGGATATATTTCTCAGAGATGGCCAAGAGTAAAAGTATAATTGTATGTCTTAATATTTATTAATGGAATAAAGGGTGTAAATTGAATGAAATGGGATAAATTTAGTCGCCCTTGTAATATTGAGATAGTGTATGTAGATGCTCAATTACAAGAGGAGGTGAATTGTAAGTTTAGAGACATTCATTTTTAACCTTAAGGAAAACTATGTTTAACAAAGTTAAATAAGGTAAATTCACAATCCATAAAATAGTTCTATGATTCAAACATGCTTAGTTTTTGAAAATATGGTTCTATAAATGAAACTTAAGAAAATTTTACATAGGAAAAGATTCTACCTTAAATCATGTAGAATCTAACTTATCAGAGTAAATAAAAGTATATGAAAATATAAAAATGTTATAATTTATTCCTTTATCAAAATGAAGTGTAAATAAAACATGAAACAAAAACATGTAAAAATTATAAAATCTTTTTACCAAATATTATGGTATCCAAAAAACATGGATAAAGGTCCATCGATTTTTTACTTTCAAGAAATTATTTTTTACCCACACTACAGAATTTGGAGTGTCAGTTTTAGAGACTTCAGAGTCTGAATTACAGGGAATTCAGAATCTAAATTTCAGAGAATTCGGAGTCTGAATTTATAATAATTTGGAATATTAATTTCATAGAATTTGGAGTCTGAATTTCTGACAATTTGGTGTCTGAATTTCTGAGAATTAAAAATCAGAATTTATGATAATTCAGAGTCTGAATTTTAGAAAACGTAGAGTCCAAATTTCAAGGAATTAAAAATCTAAAAACAGAAGACTCTATATCCAAGGATCTATAAGATTCTAAGGTTTTAGATATGACTCTAAAATTTTGACATAGTGATAAAATGAGTTTGGCTTTGAGAGATTGTTAAAAGAGACAACAAAAACAATGGTATGGATAAATTTTTCCTTATAAAAAGGAAACATTAATTAAGAAAATAATACTTAGGAAAATATGATTTTCCTTAAGATAAATTATTTTTGATTTTAAAAACATGGAAGAATGGAAAATTCATAAGGAAACCTTATAGACTTAACAATCTTCCCCTTTTGGGAAATAAAAAACATCCTTTCAAAAAAGAATATAAGGACTAATAATTTGATTTATAAAGATTAAATGAAAAACTTCTCTCCCTTTACTTATGAATCATGATCAATATGACTAACTCCACCTTAGGTTTTGAAATCCTTACATATCGTATTCTTGAGTTCCTTAGAATGATTTTACTTTTTCTTACATTTTAACATCTTATTTAAGTATGCTCCTCCTTAGTTAAACTCCCACATAGGAAATTATCTTCTTTAAACTTAGTATTGTTTTTAACATTCTTTTCTCCCCCTTTGTGATTTTCAAAAAGGAATATAGGGGACGGAAAAAATATGGTACCAAAAATATTAGAACTATACACAACAAAATAAATAAAGGACAACAATATTTTTCATTAAGATCAGAAAAATTGATACAGGGTAGTAAAAAATATAAAAATTGATGGGAAAATTTATTCATCCTTATTTTCCTTCGGCATAATATTATTCATGAGAGTATTCGACTTTTTAATCTTTTTATGATCTTCCTAAATCCTTTTGAGAAGCTATTTCTGATCCTAATTTTTTATTTCTAGAGCTTTGATCTTTTCATCCAGAGACTTAAGGATTGATGTCTGATACTTCAGTAACTCTTCATACTGTTTGAACTTATCTTCAAACTATATTCTGAGATCCCTTTCTCTCTTCAGATATAAAGCAACTAAATTCATTTACCCATTTAGATCCTTTTCTTCGTGGTTCTGGGATACTTTTTCTACATTCCATTTTTCTATGAAACTTTTTGTAATATTGTTTTTCTATCATTTGACTTTTTAAAGAAATTATTCATGGAATCTTAAAATTCATAAAAAATTCTCAATTCTTTAATTTTTCTTTTAGACCACATTGTATTTTTTTTCGATATCTCTTGTGAGCATCATAAATGATATAAATGGTTTTAAAATAATCCTCAATCTTCATTAATGTTTTCATGGGAATTCTTAGAGATTCAATATTCTAATTAAAGGACTGTCAAAGCAGCTGAAACCTTGAGTCAATACTCGGAAACAAGGGAATAATGTATACTAATTTCTTCAGAGACTGCACAACAAAGTTATCACCCAGGGAAGATGATTCTGAATCTAATTGCCTAGTGGGTAAATATTTTTTTTCAATCTCAACATTCTTCCTCTTGGATGATCCACCAGCATCCTTCTTGACCACGATAGTTTTATCCAAAGTATAAAATATCACATATTTTCCTTTTTAAGCTCTGGAAACAATCTCTATAGTCTTTGGATATTCATGATCACTATCTGATACTTGGATGATTTTATCTTCATCAACCATTCCCTTCTCAAAATCTCCTTTAAGATTATTAGGTAGGAAAATTTTGTGATTTCTACTTTCATCATCAGATGGTTTATTAACTTCATCCTGACCCTTATCTTCTTTTCCTTAAGAAACAAGTTTAGTTGATTCAGCCTAGGAAGTCTGGATCAAAATCTTTTAAGAAGGGATTTCATTCTTATGATATTATTCTACTTTCCTTGTCACAACATCACTCTAATATACTTCTTCCTCTTATTTTTCTTCTACTTCCTCTTCCTAAACTATCTCTTCCTCTACTTCAGGTTCTGGAATTATGATCTTATTTCCTAGAGTATCTACTTGTACTTGTTCTTTGAGAAAATATTCTGATACCTGAATCTATTCAGATGATTTCTCATTATCCTTGAGAAGTTCTTGAACAATCTAAGCTTCAGAAATTTTCTTCTTTTTTTTCTTCTCTTTTTATAGCTTCTCTAGCTCTTCAGTAGTTTTGATCTTCAAGGCCTTTGCATTGGTAGGATCTAGACCAAAACATAGATCTATTTCTTTCTCATTATTCATATGTTACCTCCATTTTTCTACAACTTCATTTGGGAATGTTTTTTGATTCTTTGGTTTTGGGGGTGCTGACTGACTTTTTAGAATTGAAGGCTTCACATTGGTTTCTGGTACTTTCTTCTTTCTTTTATTTTGTGGTTTCATAAAATTTACTACTACTTCAACATTCTTAGCTTAGTATCCAACATTATTTTTTGATAGATCATAAAATTCTATGGAATTTCTATTGAAGACAACTTTCATCCTCCTCGAAATGTCTTCACTTAGTAACAAAATCTTGCAAGTTCTTATCTTAGAGCTACATGGAATTTTGAACAACTCTAGGCATAGCATTATGATCAAACAAAGGACTGTTAGATACATGATAATTTGCGATTTGATAGGTTCATTATTGATATTTGCAATCATAATCAAGATATACTTCACTAAATTTATCTTTCTCTAGTTCACTAGATAATCTAGAACGTAGAAGTCAGTTTTCTTTAAGGAGTCCTTGTCTCCTTTTTTCAGAATTACAAAACCCTGAACCCATAATTCTAGTATCCTAAAATTTGTGGAGATATGGTTGATCTTCAGTTTTTTCGCTTCTTTGAGTTAAAGGCACTCTATTTCCGTTTCCTTCTAAAAGCATACTGACTGATCGGGTAACTTTTGGGTGCAGAAAATCTATTCTTTTTTATATGGTACTCCAATGATACTTCCTTCCATATTTAGGGAAAGGGAATAGGTTTTCCCATTACTCTTGAATGAAAACTTTTCTCTTCTTTATTCATTTAAAAAACATACTATCTTGTAGAACTCAACATGTAGCTGTGGGTAAATTCGATCCTGAGTTTTTTGTTTGGATATACAAAGACCCTCCAATCCATTGAGATTTATATTTTTTATAATCCAATAATTATACTTATTTAAAAATCTCAGATCAACTAACCTTTATTTGTATACTTTTCACTTTGTGATTTTCTTGACTGAGGACATTTTTCTCTGAGGAGAGGCTTCCAATGACATCTGTAATCTAAGAAAACTCAAAGATACCGAATGATCCTTTTAAAGAGAGGCAGAGCTTTGGTACGAAAATTCATTCCAATTGATGTGGGACAAATAAATAAGGGGGGATTTATATAGGCATTGAAGCGACGGTTCAAATTCAAAAATTGATCCAATGGTTGAAGCAAGCATGATATGATCTAATGGTTGAGATGAAATGTGAAGAAGGATTTGATAGGTTCAATCTTTTGAGGTTTTTTAAAATAAAAATTAGGATTTAAGGAATGTGAATCCAAAAAGAAATTCTTATAACAAGATTAAAATATCAATAAGTAAAAATTCGATTAAGAAAATTTAAGTAAGGAAACATGCCTTCCAGATTTATAGGAAAATTGATAGTAATAAAGAAAATTATTCTTAAAGAAATTTTACTCTGGAAAATTTTATTATGGAAGGAAAAATTTGGATTCCAAAAAATTTATTATGGAACGAAAATTTTGGATTATGGAAAATTTTATTTAAGGGAAAAAATATGATTTACGAAACAAATGTAATCCTCCTATGAGAAGAAGTTACTTAATGTAAGTTGATAGATATAAATAAAAAGTAAATACGAAATATTAAATTATAGTTATCATTCCTAACTTTTGTTTGATGTATTCAAATCTATCATAGGGTAATGATTTTTTAAAAATATCAGCAAGTTGATATTGCGTTAAAATAAATTGGAGAATGATATCTCCTTTAATTGAGTGATATCTTAGAATGTGATGCCTAATATCATTGTGTTTTTCACAAGAGTGATGTGAATGTTTTTTTAGGGAAATTTCACTAGTGTCATCACACAATATCTCTGTTTGGGTAAAACTCATTCCATTGTCTGTGAGTGTGTTTTGCATCCACAACACTTGTGCACAACAACTTCCAACAGCTACATATTCTGCTTCAGCAGTGGAAAGTGCTACTGAGTGTTGCTTCTTACATGACCAATAAACTAATGAGTCTCCTATGAAATGACATGTTATAGATGTATTTTTTCTATCCATTCTAAATCCACCAAAATCAACATCTGAAAATATTTAAAATAATAATAATTTCCAAAAGTATAGAAAAGTCCTAAATCCATGGTTCTATTTAAATAGAAAAAAATTATTTTCACCACTTTTAAATGATATTCCCTTAGATTATATTTATATAATTCACATAATCATACTAAAAACATTAATTTTGCATGACTAGTTGTCAAGTATAATAAACTTCATTTCATACCTCTACATGATATATGATCTACTGGTTTCCCAGCTTCATCAAGATCAAGTGAAATTGAGGTAACAATTGAAGTACTTATACTTTTAGTGTAGTCATATCCATAATTTTTATATAGTTATTTAATATACTTATGTTGTGATATATAAGTTCCTTCTAGTTTTGAGAAATTTTAAAACCTAGGGAAATGTTAACTAACCCATCATACTCATTTCAAACTCTGATTTCGTTAGTTTCGCAAATGAATTGGTTAAATATTGCTAATTTAAGCCAAATATAATGTCATTAACATAAATTTGAACATTAAAAACATTTTTCTAATCATTATTTATCAAAATAGATAAATCATCAGTTCCCTTAACATAATGTTTTGTAACAAAAATCCTATAAGTCTATCATACCAGGACCCAGGGACTTGTTTAAGTCCATATAAACCTTTAGTAAGTTTGAAAACATGTTCAGGGTGTTCTATGTCTTCAAAACCAAGATTTGTTCAACATAAATTTCTTGTTGAACATATCGGTTAAGGAAAGAACACTTCACATCCATTTAAAAAATATTAAAATTAATGAATTCTATAAAGTCAATTAAAATGATAATGGATTCAATTCTGGATACTAGAGCATAGGTTTCTTCATTGTCTATTCCCTCTTGTTGATTATAGACATTAGCAACTAATCTATCTTTATTTCTTATATGATTCCATTTTCATCACACATATTTCTAAAGATCTATTTTACTTGAATTATAGAATCTTCTTTAGGTCTTTCAACCATGTTCCAGACTTTGTTCTTTTCAAATTCACTTATCTCATCTTGCATGGATTTTATCCAATCATCATCACATAAAGCTTCATTAGTGATTTTTGGTTATAATTGGGACTAGAATGATAGATTTTATACTTCATTTCCTAAGTAACCACTAGTATTTACATGTTTATTTACATAACCAATGATACTATCACTTGGATGATTCTTAAGAAACAATTGATTTGGGTTTTGTAAAACATATTCGTCAAAATATGGTAGGAAATCATCTAGGGTAAATGTTTCAAAAATATTTTCTTGACAATTTTCTTTATTAGAAGTATCTTCTATCAAGGTTTCATAATTAGTATTTGAAAACACATCTAAATATATAGTTTGGGGTTGTTTAAAAAGAAAATAATCAATTTTATCAAATTTAACATGCACTGATTCTTCAACAGTACAAGTATTTTTATTAAAAACTCTATAAGCCTTAGAAGTAGTTGAGTAGCCTATGAAAATTCTCTAATTAGATTTTGGTGAAAATTTATAAAATTTATCTTTAGTAATCAGTATAAATACATTGCAAACAAATACTTTGAAGTGAGAAAGGTTAGGTTTTTTACCATTCCACAATTCATAAGGTGTTTTATAAAGAAAAGGTTTGACTAAAACTAGATTTATAATATAACAAGTGGTTTTAACAGCTTCATCACAAAAATATTTAATAATAGAATATTCACTCAACCTGGTTCTAGTTATATCTTGAGGAAGTCAATTTCTTCTTTAAAAAACACCATTTTATTGAGTAGTTCTTCAAGCTGATAAATTATGAGTAATACCTTTCTTAAGACAAAAAGTTTCAAAATATGAATTTTTAAATTCCCCTCCAAGATCACTATGAATAGTTATCAATGGATGGTTTTTCATATTTTTAACTTGGGCTCTAAAAATTTTGAAATAATAAGAATATTCATATTTCTTCGCTAGAAAATACACACCTGTAAATGTAGTGTAATCATCAATTAATAAAAATAAATAATGTTTCCCTCCAATACTTCCATTTTTTATTGGTCCAAAAAGATCCATATGAACTAACTATAATTATTCAGAAGTTCAGACTTCACCGATTGATTTTAAACATCATTTATGTTGCCTACCAAATTTTCAAGTATCCCAAACTTTTGAAGAATCATATATGAGATCTAGTAGATCCTTAATGAGTCTTTTCTTTGAGAGTTTGCATAGGTTCCTAGGGTTACAGTTTATTAACCTTCTATGACATAACCAGGATTTATCTTCCATTGCACCAAGGTAAGGTAGATCTTGTATCCTAAGGTCATCTATGTTTAGTGTGTGTACATTCTCATTCCTATGTGCATAAATAATAATCTCTTCCTTGGAATTATGTACAAAAAATTTATCAATCCTATAATTTACTAGGTAACCGGAATCACATAATTGACTCATGCTAATGAGGTTGTGTTTAAGACCCTTCACAAATAAAACATTTGAAATAAAAAATTCTCTAAGAAGAAAAATGTTACGTTTGCCAAAAATTTATCCCTGGGAATTATCTTTGAAACTTATTTTTCGTTATTTCCTATTGATAATCTTTTCAAATAATTTTTTTTACCTTTAATATGTAGAGAACATCCACTATCCATATACCATGTATTTCTGTATGTACATTCATTATTTTCATAAAAATAAAACTGTTAGACTTTTGGAATCCAGACATTCTTGGATCCAAAAATTAAAAAAGTATGATTTTAGGAATCCACATTTTCTTATAAAAATAAGCTTTCTAATAACCTAAAGATTGAGTTTTTTTAGAACAATTTTTCTCCCAATGTCCACCACCCTGACATTTAGTATAAAATGGATCACTTTGGACAAAAACTAATTATTACTAAAAATAGATTTCGAGTGAGTATAACCAAAACCATAATGATTCCTTAAAAGATGAATTTTGGAAAACATCTTATCAATGTTTTCCTTACCTGAGGTAAAGTTTGACAGTAATTTCATTAAGTAAAATATTTATGACTTTATTTTAATAACCAAGTTCTTATCCTCAAAGTTATTATATTTAGAACTTGAGTTATAATCTAATGTATTTTTCATATAAATTACATTTTCAAGATCCATAGAAAGTTTATCCTTAGAGGAATTAACTTCCCACATGTTTTTAGAAACACTTTCAAAGTAAAAAAAATTATGATCAATATATCTTGAAAGATCTTATACTTATTTAGTTAAAATATAAATTCTAGATTTTTTTATCTCTAACTTATTTTTTATCGTACAATTATAATTTTCAGTAAGTTTAGAAAATATAGAGAAATATTCAAATAAATGTAATGTATTATCGTCTGATGAGGAAGATTCATCATATGAAGATTCATAATATTTTTCATTAGATAAATTCTCATTTAAAGATATATTGGTTTAGGATTCATAATTGTGTACCTAATCCATAAGTCTTTAATTTTCAATAGGTAGTTTGGATAATATAACAATATTCTTTGGACTAGTAGATTCATAATCTAGAGATTTTTCTAAAGCTTCACCACCAATGGAACTCCACATATCATTAGACTTCATGAATTTATTAGCCTTACTCTTGTAATAATTATTTCTATTCCTTTTATAATTATTTTCTTTTCTATATTTTCTTTTAAGAATGGGAAAATCTGGCCAGATGTGTCCACCTCTTTTGCATTCATAGCAAGTAACTTCTAAATCTTTATTATCTTTTCTTAATTTATTCTTATATCTATACTGAAAGTATTTCTTTCATATTATCTTGTTCATCCATCAAGAAAGATTAGGTAACATATTTATTAAATGTTCACTTTTACTTGACTCAGACAGAATCGTGACTTCATTAGACTTAGATCTTATAACCCGTTCTGAAGTATTGACTTTGGTAGCATTAAAGGTTACACTTCCATTACCGTTTTTCTTCTTATTCATATCAGCATCTCTTTTCATTCTTGTCTCATGTTGAAGAAGACTTCCAAAAAGTTCATCAAGATTAATATTGAAAAATTTCCACTTTTCATCAATAGTTGTCCTTTTTTAGTCCCACTCATTTGGCATGATGTCAATGGTTTTTTCCTCAAGAGCTTTATCATAAAGAATTTTCTCTCCCATAGATTTAAGACTATTGATAATGGTCATAAATCATTATTGAACCTCGCAAACAGGTTCTCCATAAGGAAATAAAAATCTATGATATTCTTCTCTCAATGTAACTTTTCTAGTATCAATCCCTTTAAAATTACCCAAATGGGTAACTTCAAGTTTCTTCCAAATGCAGTTGGCAGCTTCACAAGAATATATTTTACTATATATGTTTCGGGTCATAGTACAAAACAAGGTATTTCGTACCTTGTATTTTAGTTGATATTTTTATTTTTCTTGGTTGGTGAAGGTTTTGACTTCCTTTTCTGGAATTTTCAAATCACTATTAAGCATTAAAAAATTATCTACTCCATTGTTAATGAAAAAATTCTTCATTCTATCTCTCCAATATTCATAATCATTACATTCAAAAATTGGTGGCCTGGTAGGATTTAGATTATCAATGGAACCAACATTCATACCTTAAATTCTATAAGGCAATATCTTTGCAACCAAACTTTTAAGTAGTAAAAGTATATAAAAAATGATAAAAATCTCTAAGAAAAACATGGACAATAAAAGTAAAGAAAGAAGATAAAACTTGAGCAAGAAAACATATAATTGAGTATAAGTATTTTAGAGACCTGCTCTGATACCATTTGTAGGATTAAAATAGTGTATGTAGATTCTCAATTACAAGAGTGGGGTGGATTATAATTTTAAAAACATTTGTTATTAACATTAAGTAAAAAAATGTTTAACAAAGTTAAATAAGGTAAATTCTCAATCCCTAAAATAATTCAATGGGAAAAACATTCTTAGGTTCCAGAAATGGATGTTAAGAAAATCATAGATAGGAATAGATTCTATCCTAAAGCATATAGAATCATATTTATCATAGTAAATAATAGTATAAGAAAGTATAAGAAGGTTATACTTTTTTTATCAAAATACAGTGGAAATAAAACTTGAAACAAAAACAAGTAACAAGAAGGAAATATTTTAACACAAAGAGTAGGGTATCCAACAACCTTGGATAAAGGTTACTTTATTTATACTTTCCAGAAACTCGGTCATACCCATACCATTTCAAGCCCTCAATAAGAATATAGGAATCTATTTTACTATCCCCGCAAGCCCTAGATATTTAATGTAATCAGCACCTCTATCTTATTATCCTCAAAAGTCCACAAAAATTAAGGAAGTTGGCACCTCTGTCTTCCTATCCCTGGATGCCCTTGATTGTACTCAGCAACAGTCAGAGTCGCATAAAGAAAGATGAACAAGATGTTCAGATCTACACAATGTATGAAAGTCTCTCTCTCTAGAAATCACTTCACAGCATGTAATCTCTAGATTTGTGTAATGGTATTGAGATCATTCAAATGAGCTTCTATTTATAGGAAAAACACTAATGGTCGGCTCCCTCCTACAATGGTCATATTTTTCCATGAATCTCGAGGGGACCTGTACACGTTTCACTCAACCAACGGTTGGTTATAAATAGATTGTAAGGCATCTTTCAAAATAATAACATGTTTAAGGAAAATGAATTAGGTTAACCAAATTTTAATTTCTTGAGCCTATGGAAAAAAATAAATTTCAGAGTCTAATCATATATAAAATTGGATCTTATAAAACAAGGATATTAAGATTTTGTTTTACAGAGAATTAAAAATCTGAATTCAATGGATTCTGGAGTCTGAATTCCAATGAATCCAGAGTCTGAATTATGAGGAATTCAGAGTCTGAATTATGAGGATTTTGGAGACTGAATTCTGAGGAATTAAGATTCAGGATTTTGAGGAATATGGAGTCTGAATTCTGAGGAATTCAGAGTCTAGATTTTGAGTAATTCTGAGTCTAAATTCTATGTAATCTGGAGTCTAAATTCTAATAAAATTAGAATATGAATTTTAGAGAATTCGGAGTGTAAATTTTAGAGAATGTAAAGTCTGAATTTCAGAGAATTGTGAATATAAATTTCAGAGAATTTTGAGTCCAAATTTTAGAGAATTCAGACTTTTAATTTTAGAGAATTCAGAGTCTAAATTTTAGAGAATTCAGAATATGAATTTTAGAGAATTAGAATTCTAAATTTTAGAGAATTTTCAGTCTGAATTTCAAAGAATCTAGAATCTAAATTTCAGAGAATTTGGAGTGTGAATTTCATAGAATTCAAAGTCTGAGTATTAGAGAATTGGCATTCTAAAAATAGAAAAATCTATATCCATGTAACTATAATATTCAGAGGTTTTAGATATGGAATTGAATTTTTGACATAGTAATAAAATGAGTTTGATTTTGATTGATTGTAAAAATAGAAAATATAAACAAATGTAAGGATAAAATTTTCCTTAGAGAAGGGAAACTTTCTTTAATAAAATAATCCTTAGGGAAAGATGATTTTCCTTAAGAAAAAGATTGTGTGATTTTCAAAACATATAATAATAGAAAAGTCATAAAAAACCTTATTGACTTAACATCCCTTAGTATACAATCCCATGAAACAACCTAGTTGAGGTGGGAATCAGACTATGATTGATTTGTTATAGTATGGCATAGAGGAACTATGGGATACATTAGATCTATTGTGCTAGATGATATGAGCATGAGGTGAGAGATCCACCCCACTTTGAGATGTGAGTACCTTATAGGGTCTTCCATGGGTGTATTTATGTTTTCTTGGGTGAGTAGACCAACCTAGGGTGATTTTAAATGTGAGAAGGGAATTATCACATCTCCATATGGTGATAATTGTTGGGATTGTCTAGTGAGGCATGAGAGGTCGTAAGAAGATTATGAAGACAACGATGGATGATATTCCGTTCAAAATAAGTGTGTTGACTCGATATACAAGAATAATATAACAGATTCCATTTGGGTTCCCATGCGATGATGAGACCTAGGGGCCCTAGTGGGTGTCCTAGTGATATGTTCACCCTTGAAAGGGTGCATATGGGTAATGAATAGTGAAATTTTTGTGTGTTTCCTTAGAACCTAAATTAATGATGTGATCCTAGTATGGATGTAGTGGAAAGCATAGGTCATAAATTTTGGAGGATTAATTTGGTTATATGATATCGGTTAGGTAAGTGGATCTACCATGTTATTATTGTTATAATAAAAAATATTTTAGGCTCAGATGAGTGGCTATGTTAGGTGTTATTCATTGTGTTACAAGGATGTACCTCAAGAATATGTGGAATGTGATACAAGGATTTGAGGAGGATGTTCCCCTGGGAATATGTGTTTTAAAAATATTCATGTGACATGAAAATGAGTGTCTCGAGATCGGTGTTGGTATATGATCCCTGGTAAATGGAAGCTTATTACCTAGTTCCATGTTCGTTATATAACCCAATGGGTGTTTAACGTTTCTCATCTTTTCAGGATAGAGGATGACCAACTAGTTTCATTATGATATAATGATGGGAATATTTCCCCAAGGTGGAATATTATGTTACAAGGATGGGAGTATTTCTCCTGGGTGATTCTATTGTACCATGGGGATGGGTATATGTCCACTTAGTGATTTCTTATGTTCTGAGGATTGGTATATTTTTTCTGGGTGTTTTCTTATGTGATAGGGATTGTTATATTTCCCTTGGGTGTTTATTATGTTTAGATACACTTCAATACTGGTCGAAGTAGGTATAATATTTTGGTACTGGTTCTAGGGTATATATCGGACCCCTGGGTGATGTTCAAAAGATGCTATGGGTAAGTAAATTGCCCACCTCAAGATTTTTGTGGTTAGAGACTCATTAAAACTAGACAAATAAAGTACAGTAAATCATGAGTGTCATGTTATTACTCATGGATTGATGGTTATTATTTATTTAAACTTCTAAATCATATTTATTTATTCAACTGAGCATATAGTATGTGTATACACTGTTTTTTTGGATATGTATAGGGAAACATTGTTGATTCCCTATTGAGTTTTACTCTCACCCTACATTGTGGACGATGGAACTTTGGTACTCGTGTAATATTCCATAATCCCAATTCAAGTTGGTAAAATTCCTAATATTTTTTATTTAGTTGGATAGCTTAAAAAAATTCGTGATATTGAGTTTGGATGAGGGATGTAATAGAGCCACATGTATTTATTGTTTTATTTATCCCATTAATGTGATTTGATTAGTGAGAAATCAGTTTATGTTTATTAGAAGTACCATGTGTCTCTATGACTATATGATTCCACATTCATCTATTATTTATGGTTTTATTTTATTACTTATATGTACTCTGGTTTATTATAATGAATGTATATGGTTATTTTTTATTATACACTCAGATATGGGGCTAACTCTCCCCATGATGACACCTCGGATCTCTAGTACTAATCGGTAGCCCCAGGAATATGGGGGGAAGTCATGAGTTCATGTAAATACTTAGTCTGATTAATGTAGTGTAAACTTGTGTGGGGATGTCAAAAAGTGGTAATAGATATTCTAAGTGACTAAGTTCATAGAGTGTATCATAAAATTTATTTTTTCTTACTATTTGAGAAGATGGTAGAATGATGATATAGGAATGTGATGGGGATTCTGATAGAACATAGATGGGTGCATCATGAACACATTTTCCAATTGGAATTATAGGTTAATAATGATGTTATATTATTGTTATTGATTTTTTATGGCTGTATAATTTCACCTTGCATCACTCACTTTTATTTTGGAGATTTTTAATTTATTATTGTTTTATATCATACAAAATAGGAATTAATCTTGTATATATGCATCATATTTGGACCATAGAAATCCTATGACTTACATGTGCTTTCTTATGATTGAGATCATTGACAGAAGAGAGTACATTTGTTTAAAGTGTCAAATATACATAAAATAATTTCCCATATAACTTTTTGGTGTCATTATACTCAAATGGACCACAGTATATTTTTCTCTAATAATAGGTCATGTGGATCTATGATGAGATGCTCCTTGAAGTTTATGAAGTCCCTCATTATACAGGATATATAGTGACCCCCTGGTGGGTCGGTACAGGATTTCGATGCATTGATGATGAAACCCTCCTGGGTGTTTATTATTATAGTTTGGTTATATAAAATATCAACCAAAACCAATATAGTATTTTAAAATATAGCTTATTGGTGGAAATATATTTAACCAAACCATGTGATTATAGTTATTTGACATGGATCATCTTGGGAGATTTCATTATACATTCATACAAATGATAACTATTGAGAACATTGTCCTAAATGGGTGGATTTCATTTGTGGATTCCTTGTGAGGATAAACCAAATATTTTAATTTTCTAGCGGTGTTCTCATATTTAGATTCCAACTAAGAATTAGTTTCCATGATTAGGATAATGAGTTAGTGTCTTGGGCTTGTTCTATGTGATACCCTAGATTGGGTAGTTTGATTGGTGAGTTTCACTATGACGGTCATATGGGAACAAAGTGGTTTTCCAATGAGATGGGGTTTATATGATCCATGGACAATGGTAAAGGTGGGAGTGATTGGTGACTATTTATATATGGATCAGGGTAGTGGTTATCCATTAATTATTTTCAAGATTTTACGTTTTGTACAACGGTATCTCGGAAAAGGGGTTAGCCCAGACTCATTACTACCTTAAAGATATAAGTATGGGTAATTTTTTTGGGTTTATATAGATTCATGGGAGATATGATTAGGTATATGATTAAGTTTAGTAACACCTTGATCCTTTTAAAGTTAAATCACATAAAGTGATTTTTCAATTAAGGAGAGTTTTATAAAGTAGTGTTGGTAGGATACTTTTCAAAAAGTTTTTTTAGGAGTGGTTCTAAATGTGAAAGTAGAAAAGGATCCGAGATGGTTATATCTAGGAGGGATGGGGATTGTTTTGCCTCTTTAATTTGTGAATTATTATGATGGTTTTGGGTGATCATGTGGTAGACCATGCCATGGGTGAATCTATAAATTTTATTGAGGATCACTAAGGGTGATTCTTGATATGGTTAATTATTTAGCCATTACAGCCTAGGTATAATGATATACGACTAAAGGTAGTGAGGGTCTTGTTTTTTTAATGGGTTTTACTAGAGTTTACACCTCTTCAGTTCAAATGAGATCGAGGTTTTATGTAGAATGGTCATATGTGGTGTGGTTGTTATGGTTAAATGAGTAGAAATGTGTTAAACAAGGACTAACAGTCTTGATGAATAATTATAGTCATGATTTCATCATAGTTTTAATATAATCGTAAATTAAAATTTTTAGTGATAGGTGGCATTGGAGATGGACCTGGGTGACAATATGTCTATGACCCGATGTTTTTCTTTGGCATGTGTTGTCATAGAGGCATGATGATGGAATTCTTATAGGTTGGGTGACCGGGGCTTTTTATGTTAATGATAAATGATAAACCTCTGATGATAATGAAACTATGGATATTGTGGTGTCATGGTTTAATATTGTTGAGCATGTATCATCAGAAAAAATGCATGATAATAAAACCTATTGAGGTTTCACTCAAGGAGAGATATAAGGAGAGACATATTTTCGGGAAATAACCATTAGATGTTTGAGGTTGTGACCCACATTATGGATGAAATTAAATTATTTTTTAGGATAAATTACTTGGAAATCAAGGAATGTGAAGTGGTTGATGCTTTATTTTGATGGTCGGCAGTGAGTATGATGATCATGTCTAGTCACTCAATGCAGTAATCGATGGATTCTGAGTTGTAGGGGCATGGTCCCATGATGGAAGGGTCCTGGATGTGATGATACTGGTCTTTTTATAATCAATGATTCTTTTATATGTTAGCAAAAAAATGAATATTATTTTTTTCTAATATAATATATCATATTTGGTATTTGAATGAACTATTGTACTAAGTACGTGCATTGGCATTTGTCTCATAATGATTTTGATGTGATATGATGATGAGTCCAATCAGTGGTCAACCAAAATAGATAGTATTAATATGATGGATTACATAGATGGTTGAGGATCCAATTTTGAAATTACACTGGGTGTCAGGTTTTCAATTAGATGCTGTTGTTACGATGATTTTGTGATGATTTTGGAGATAAGAGCATCAGGATTGGGTGATGTCATAGAAGATCGGCATGTTTGACTGAGAATTTTCATAAAAATTCTTAACAAGATGAGGTTTAACCTATGTTTTTAGTGGTATTTAATGTATTTAGTTTAATACCAAACCAATTTCTCCACTATACTATAGAAAATTCATATTGATAGGTGATTCTGATGGTAGGGATCATCATAGATAGGAATCATCCTTTATTATAAGGATATAAGATTTTAGACATTGTAAAAATCTTGTTATATTAAATAACTTGTGTTTAATGCTACAAGAAATGTAAAAAATCACAAATATTATAATAAGATTATTAATAAATCTATAATAAACATTAATACGGAAAACCACTATAATTTATAATATTTAGAAGATAAGTAACTAATATGAGTTAATATTGAAAATGTTATTTTTAGTAAAAGTTATTTTATTTATATTATGTATTTTTTATTAAAAAAATTAATAATATTATAATATAAATTTTCAAAAATGAAATTACATTTTAAATTTTTCACATAAAAATTTAATTTGTGTAGATGTTTGAGTTTTTTCTGAGAAGATTGATTTTTAGTCGTAAAATACAGTTTTTTGCGAAAATTATAATATATGATTTTATCATTATGTAATAGTATCCCATTTGTTTTAAAGAAACATTCTCACATAAAAATATTTATTTTTTGAATAAAATTATGCATTTTAACATATTATTTGAGATTATAAATCCTATGTCCAATATTTTTAGAACTAAATTAAAATGATAGATTAATAAAAAATATGTTTTTGGTATTTTCTTTGGGTAATGTATTTTCAAGGAGAGATTTAGTTTTAGATTTCAATGAAACCCACATACCCTTTATTTTTAATAATAAACCATTTTATTTCATGTTAATTAATAATTTTGAAAAAAATTTATTATGCATATTTTTTAATCTTAAAAACACACTTTCTCTAAAAACTATTTGTATCTGTTATATGTGCTAATCTTAAAATTAACTTTTATAACACTTAGAAATTATATTTTACAAAATTATATCAATGTTTTAAATCATGTGGTCATAATTATACCAAAAGTGAAACATTTATTTTTTTCATTAAAAATAATTACTGATTTCAAAACTTATTTACCAAGGTAAAATAAAATTAGGGTGAAAGATTAAAGTTAAAAGAAAAATCTATAAAATACTCAAGGTTTGTTCCAAAATGAGTCGTTGAGGTTATATTTTACCCACACTCACATTATAATAATATTTTTTCAATTTGTTTCATTGAACCAGTAATAGTAACTATAAATTATAGAAAATGTAATGGTTACTTCATAAACTACCCTTATCTTTACTTGTAAAAAGGTAACACTTCAACCACTTCATGAATAACATATATTTTTTTTTGTTATTAAAAATATTAATATTATTTTCTCCTATATCCTTTTTCAAATTCTATAATCTTATGGACAACTTTATATTTCTTAAGGCCTTTATTTCCAAGGAGTTTTCCCAAAGAAAACTCAAGATTCCTACATGAGTATTACTTTTACATGCTCTTTTATTTAACTATAATTCTTTATAAATCATCTCTAAAATTATTAATATAATAAAATTGGTATCATTATTATATGTAAATGTAATTATATTACTTTCACAATAATTATTCATTAATTTACATCCACTAAGAGAGACCAAAACATCAATCTTGTGTACGTGTGGACAAAAACATCCAGGATGTGATGTTGTTCATTTTTCATCACCACCTCTCAGGGATGGTACCAAAGATATATAAGATGAATATATGTGTGTGTGTGTGTGTGTGTGTGTGTTTTTGCATGTGTGTTTTATATTTCATAAATAAAATTATAAAATTATTATTTTTTATATACCATAACATTGTCTATTCTTTGGGAACTATGATCTTTAATCATGCTTATAGTGGACTACCACCTCCATCACTAAAATTTTTTATTTATCATGACAATCCATAATTTATAGTTCATAGAATTTATTTAATGAAGATATATGGGGTTTTCAAAAAAATTCAGATTTTATATATGTAACATTATCATTATCTAAATACATCACCTTCCTCATTAAATCATTATAACACATTTCAATTTTGGTCGATTTCACCACTTATGTAAAATATGTTATAATTATTATATCAAATATGATTATGGAAATACATATAATTAAAATATCATAAAATGATGATAAATTTAATATTTTCTGATTATTTTATAAAGGCCTTTATAATTTATATAATATATATTAATATATCACCTTTCTATTGTAAAACACAAAGAATACTAGTTTATCATGATTTTCATTTTCACAATTCATATTAAAGGATTTATGATGTGTTTAGAGGATGTTGTTAAATCCTCTATGTGTGATCAAATTATAAATTTATAATGTATCAAACTACGCTATCTACAATGGCATACCATAGTGGTTATATAGGGTCAAACACATAGAGAGTAGGGAATGTAGTGGTGAAAACTCTCGATCAAAGGATGGGTCATCCTAATTTAAGTTTATTTTACTTAAAATTTATAATTTATTGAAATTAAATTAATAAAATAAAGATATATTGATAGTAAAAGGTAGAAGATATGGAAATCTTCTTTTTGGGGTATTTTTACTAAAAAGAAATCTAAACTGCACTTGGAAAATAGTAATAAACATTGGTTGAACAATCAATTCATTTATCAATATTTTAATTGGTAAATATAATTAAATATACACTAGAACCCTAATTATTCATGGAAATATGAATTAAAATATGTTGATTCATTATTATCATGTTGAAAAACTACAAGAATAATCCAATTTTTTGGTTGTGTAGAAATTATCTTTGTCATGTTGGGGTTCCTATTCTATTGAACACACTTGTTTCATGAATTAATAACATATATAAAAATAATGAGTCAAAAACAATACCAATTCATTATAATCATTGCATTAGTGTATAAATAAATCGAACAATTTGGTATGCATCTATTTTGACTGATTGCACACTCCCCTATAGATTTAGTCTATCATCATTGGGTGATCACAAAAAATAAATGAACCAAAACCCATTGTAAATAATTTATAAAAAAGATATTGAAGAGAATATAATGGTGTTAAACGATAATTCATCCAAAATTTACATAAAAGGATAAAATAGAAAGGCATAAATAAAAACATATCTATGCTGAACTCTATGTCAGAACCCAAGTGATAGACTTTTGATGGTTGAACCTATACTCCTAGAATGAATCCCCATTTATCTTAGATGGAACCCTTATTTATAATTCTATAAGTCATATTCATTATTTATAAGTCCAATAATGTATTTAGTGGTGTTATTGGGTGGTTTCTATAGGGCCCCATCGAAAGATTCATCAAAATATCTTATCTGGGTCAGCTAGTCCTATTTCATTATTTGAAACATATATTCATGCTCTAAAAACCACAAGAGACACTTTTTTATATGTTTTCCACTTCACATACTATAATGGATTCACGACTTGTATACATTACATGTTGTGAATATGATTCATGACATAAAACATGTATTTCCACCACTAAAAGCCTCATTTTACTTTGGTTCTTCAGTTTTGAGAATTTGAAACATCCAATAATCATTCAAAATTAAGTTAAACCTTATCTTCATATATATCATGATCTTATGGGATTCAATATCCAGTCACATCTTCATCATATTTCTATTGTCACACCATGATGCTTGGCATCTTAGCACGAATTTCCTTTATCTTTCAAATATTTCACGATTTCCTCCATATTGTTCCCAAACTATGTCCTTCCATAAGAATACATAAAACAGTAATATCAAGCTCTTATATTCAATAAATTAAAAAATATAAAAACAAATGAATAAATATATACAAATTAGATATATCAAACTCCGCCACACTGAAATATTTTCTCATCCTCGAGAAAAACATCAACTTCAAAACACCAAGGGTCCATAAATCCAAAAGATAATTTTAAAAAAATAATTCTCATAAAAAACTTATAACTGAAGATTTTAAAATCACAGTCATATTCAATATATATTTTATAAATAATTCTTCATTTACAATTTTAAATTCAAGACATTTACCCTTTTAACTCACAAAGGTTAACCTTTCATCAACACCCTTTCCATTTATGATTTACCTCACCATTAATTTTTTATATCACCACTTATGGTAACAGTTTTAATTGATTTATTCTCATACCTATACTACAAGTTCCTAACCATGATCTTGTATTTAATCTGCTTTCTATACCCTGTAAATACAAATATAACAATTAATCATGAGGGATTTTTATTTAGGATCAAATGAATATAAAGATGATGGTTGGTAGGTACTGATGTTTAAAACATATAAGACTTAAAAAGGATGATAAATTTTAATGTATAATAGATGATATTCAAAAGATAAGCTCAATTAAATTCTCCTCACCAAAATATAATGTCATATCACCCCCCCCCCCCAAGCGTAGATTAAAGGATCATGGACAATACAATCATAATGAATGAATACCTCTCTTGTTGTTATTTTTTTCTCTTTTTTTAAAATTTGTACCTAGGATAAGTCTCACATCCATCATAAAACCACACATGATTTTGATATCATAATTTTATAAGTAGTGCCTTATATCCTACCCAATAAACAAGAATTTTTTAAGTAATGATTGCAATGAACATCACATCCACCACCAAACCACATATGATAAAAATCATTGGTCTGATAATAGTGATTATTTATTATCCTAACTCCCAACCGCTTTTGTGTTTTTATTTTATTTTTTAATTTTTTTACAACCAAATGGATATATAATTAAATATAATGAATGTAAATGTTAACCTTCCCCAAACCCCCCCCCCCCATAGAAACACCTTGTAGTCTCCTCTAAAGATATAACATCCCATATCTATGATGAATATCCCCTCCTTCATAATCATGCAATTTAATATCATGAAAAATACAAATAGTAGGTTATGAAAGGAAACTAATTTCTTGAAATGTTTCTCAATCCTAACAAGTTCATCCATGGATTCTATGGGCTAAGAATTATAATTATACATGTGGGAATATGGAAAAATGGGATAATCAATAAAATAATTCAGTCATTTAAAAAGTGAATGTGTTCAGTAATATCTTTGATAAGATAACAATGAAAATTATAGAAGGTTTACATTCTCCATGTTTCAATTAACATTTTTTTTATAAAAATATAAAATATTTGGTCATGGATCCTCTTAGGAATCGGAACATAAAATAAGATTACTAGGTTATGGTATGAAAATAAATAATAATTTTACTCAATGAAAGCTTCAAGGAATCAATATAAAGAAAATAAATAATATTCACAACCATTTTCATGAAATTCCAAATTGATGTAATAAAGTGATTTTTAAAATTTCCATTTATATCTTTTACAATTTTGGTCACTATATATCAAATTTTCCAATATGTAAAAATACTTCTTCTAAGTGTTGAGGTCCCTTAGATTAGTGGGTATAATAAAAAAAATATTCAAGCATTTGAGGGAGAATTTATTCATTTCAATTCATTCAATAATTCAATTAATTTTTATCATTCTCATTTATTTGAAAAATCATGTGGTGTAAAAAACTAGGGATTTAAATAAATATAAACAAGTAAAATAGGGATCCCCTTTCATCAATGCCTTTGAATGAGTATCTCAGGTTTTATCGGACTCATGTCCATGTCATGAACTATGATCTCATTAGGTAAATTTATCTCATGACATACTGAACTCACAATGGGAATTAGTCATATATATAGCACTTTATTTTCTTCCTACTACTTGTTTCTAGGGGACATAAAAGATGAAAGTAAATAGTGAAAGTATGGGTCCTTGAAAAATATAAATTATTTGGATAAAATACATAAAAATATCGACCATGGGGGTATTTACTAAAAATATAATCAACTAAATCAATGTTCTGTATAAAAACATAATAATTAGGGTATCCCCCAATAGCTTCCCTTTTTTTATAGTTGTTTATTTTTTATTTTACCTTCATTTGCTAATTAGATAATAGTATAAAGAGAAATGTCTTTTATTTTTCCACTTATGACTATGTTTTGTATTTAGAGTGGTTATTTTATTCCACCTCTATCTATTATCCATGATTAGTGCTTATGGTGGGCAGAAATTTGATGTTATATTCAACAAAAATACAAAAAAAATAAAAATCAGAATTGATTTTTTATTTCACTTACACCACCACAAGTTTTTCCTTTTCTATATTATGTTCACATTTTGATATTACATCTTGAGTTAAAGACTCCTTTTTTATTCTCTTTTTCTTGAAAATATAGGAGGGAGTCCCAATCTTATTCAGTATCTTGAAATCCAATGAGTTTGGTGGATGTATCATCAACATCCTCTTCCTTCACCTTTTCTTCTTCCTTCGATTCAACTTCTTGCACCATGAAATTTTAATAATTTTTAAAATTAGTTTTAATTAAATTGTTTAACTATTTTTAGCATTTTTCATAGTTTTGTAGTGTTTTGTTATTTATTATAGTTTTTCATTAATTATATATTAATATTCATATTATTATAAGTTTATTTTAATTTTATATTCTATTAACATTTAATTTTTAACACTTTTTTTATTTTTAGTAGTTTCACTAATATTGGTTTTATTAGTAGTTTATTAATATTTATTTGTGTATATATTAATTTTCTATAATAGTATTATATACTATTGTGTTGTATTATATGTATCAATAACAGTAGTATTTATATTATTATATTTTTATTATTTTTAAATTATATTAACATTTAATTATGGTATTATTAAAATTTTATCTAAATAATGATTATATTTTATGTATTATATTAGTATATCTAATCATATGTGTGTGGGTATATATTTCTAATTATATTTAACAATGAAATATATTTATATAATTACTATTGACATTTAATTATTAGTTTTATTTTCATTATTATTATTATTTAACACTTGTAGATAGTTTTTTTAGTTTAAATGTTTAATTTTAAAATCTTATTCCTACTTCTCATTCATCCAATTCCTAGCCAGCAACCCACCTATTTGAGCAACAACACCAGATTTTTGCCTCCCCTTTTTCCTATACCCTGCTTCTAGTATGAGAGCATCACCTCCTCCACAAATGCAATAGCCTCCTGAGTTGTGCATCACCGGGATGAGGGGCCCTCCTCTTATGCACCTTTCATGTCACACCATCATCATCCTCCTTCCTAAAAACTTGACCTCTAGTGACTCATGCCTCATTCATACCAGTGAGAATCACTGATGGTTGCCTCATCCTCTATTGTATGTGCGCTCTGGACTCTACATCAACCCTCTCAAGTCTGATGCTTCACCACATAGAGGATTCAGTATATGTGGGTACACAATTTTGGGTGATTTTCGTGTTGTGCATAAAATTAAATTGTGCAAAGAATTTTCTTTCCTTCCAGAGATAAAAGTTGCACAGTGAGAGAGAGAACGAACCCAATCATTTTTTTGATAACGTGCTTATGATTTTAATTCTTTAGCCTTTTTATTGTCTCATGTATTTTTGGAGTATTGATGTTGGGTTAATTTTCATTGTATCATATTATTGAAGAACATGATGTTAATTTCATGCCTTTAATTTGTTTCTATATTTGGATGTTTATTTATTTAATTAAATTTGTACCTAATTTAATTTTCATCTATCTCTACACACATGATTTGGTGGCATTAGTATGTTACCTAATAATTAATAATGGGTGGGAGATCATTAGAGTATCTATTTGTTAGGAACTTGGTCATGTCCGAGAGATAATTGTAAATCGAATGCAATTGAATTTTGAAAATAATAATTATATTAATATAAAAAAATTATATTTTATATTTTTTCCCTTAAAACATGCATGTGTGATAACTAATAAGTGATCTCATGTAATCAAACCCAACATAGATAGATTATTCAACTTTGTGAGAAATAGTTCATTGAATATTATCATGTGATTAGATGATAAAATAGTGTGCAAGTTATTCATAAAATCAGAGAATAAAGTGAAAGTTGATTTTTGTGAATAATTAGAATACTGTATAACACCAAATAATGACACCTGATATTATTTTAATTAAATTTGTATTTGGTGATAATTTAATAAATAAGTATTAATATGTGAGAAATAAATAAGTTTCATTATATGCACCTGAATAGACATCACAACTCTATCACATGCATCCCCACATGTTTCCTCCATATATTAATTTAGTTCACATTAATAATTTTATTTAATTTAATTAATCATTTCTTAATAGTTGTTTTTTTTGTTTTTTTTTGTTTTTAATCACAATTTAAACTCACCTTTCAAGAAAAATTAAAGAGGATAATCATAGAGTCTACGCACATTTTCCCTATGGTTCAACCCTATTTTTCACTTATACAGAAGTTAGTAGGTTGAAGACATTTCGAATTTCACTTGGTATGATAGAGCATACCAAATACCTAGCATCATTTCTTGTGAGAATAGCTATATTAAGTGATCCATAAAAGGTGTGATTTAGGTATAGAACAAAAAATAAGAAAAAAACAAAAAAAATATTGTGCATATCTACTCTGGGTATTTCTTTTTTCACTGTAAGAAAATTAAAGACACGTAGAAGTTCATATGGTGTGGGCCACATGAAATGGTTTCAACCAATACCCACCCATATTTCATGCTATTGAATATGAATTTATACTGCACAAGGGATCTTTAGGTAATTCTTCTTAATTTAATGATTATTACTCTATTTAGAAACATGATCCATCTGATAATCCTTAACTAGATTCTACTTCTAGATCCTACCCATCATTTGATCATTTTCAAATTCAAATCAATCATGAAAATGTTGGACTCTATAATTTATTCACTCTATTTTGGTTGCATGATATTTTATAAAACATTGAACTCTCTAGATTATAATATAAAATAATTATGGTTTATAAATCATCTTTCACACTAGAGAAAGACTTACAATTTGACCAAATACTAATATTAATTTCAATATTTTATTTTCAATCCACTTGTAGGGGTTTAGTAGGAACCTATATAGCAATAAAGGACACAAAATATTATAACCAAATTCTAAAACAAATCCAGAATAGCACCAGAATCATACCTATACTCAAACAACCACACACATTACCACTCCAAGGAGAAGTGCTAAAAATATATATAATTATATAAAATAGTAGTAAAACTAATAAAATTCATAAAACAAAAAGAACATCAAACCAAATATGAGATAACTAGACCATTCCAAAAAAATAGAATATATAGAATGGTTTACTATATATAATTTTAATTTGATGGATTCAAAATTTAAGTATGAAATATCATATATAAGGTTATCAAAGTGGTAGGACATCTTATCCCAGTTCCAATAATATTTCTCCAAGCCTATTTTCCCCTCGATGAGGCATCCTATCAAAATATGTTCTATTTTATTGATCCAAGAAGCATGTTCTTTATTCATATTCATTTTCAGTGGTCTTTCAAACATTTTGTGGGAATTATACTTTGATATATTGATCTGTAAGGACTCCTCAATTATATATTCATTATAATGAAGGAGAATATTTTTAAAATTTTATCTTTGAAAATAATCTTTGAAATTTCCCTTTAGAATTCTTCTAATTAACTTTATCTTTGGAAATGGTATGATTTCCCTATCATTATAAGTTCCCACAAACTCATCATTGGGAGGAGTTCACAAATACTATTTCAATTTAATCCCATATGACTCATTTTCATTAGGTGATAAGAAAACATTACCTACATTATCTAAATGTCCCTTTACAATATCCCTCTCCTTTGAAGAAACCACAGTAATATAGAATTTATTTTGAAATAAGGGACCTTTGCTAGATGGTCTTGTAACTGGAGGAATGTGTAAATATGAAAGTCCTTCCATAATGGCGATCTCCTCACTTTGTTAATAAACCCCACTAAATCAACAAGGGTAGCTTTTCTAATATTTTTTTGGCACTGAACATACTCTTCCACTATATCCATTTCCTTGCTGATAGTGGACCACGTTTCAGAGTCTGAATCCTTCTCAGATTCCATCTCCTATAACCTTCCTCTTATAGGATTATTCCATTCAAAGGATTTTGTATTTCTATTTTCTCCTTCGATTTGGGTATTTTCTTCTTCACCCAACACCAAAAATTTGTTCTAACTTCTAATTACACAATAATTATCATTGGAAATATTGATTTATGGGACCAAGTCAAGTTTTCTATCATAATTCTTGGACATAACCACTGATTCTCATGAATTACCATCGAGCGTGCTCATTCCACTAGAAGGAGAGAATTACTTTGACCTTTTCAGACTGTCTACTACTGATTGTTTCTCCCAAACTCATTTCCAATAGGCGTGGTTGACTCACTATGTCTGTATAATAATTCCTCAAAACATTAATTATATTGTTACTCTTATGAGGATAAACCTCTACAAGCACGACCTCCATCCCATCAGAAGCCTCCTTGTGCAATTAGGTAATTGATTTCTTCAAATTCAAATAAGAATGATTTTTTCCATTAGGATGACATCTCTAAGCCGAATTTCCATGGAAGTAGGAGGAGGAGCAGTAGTATGTCCCTGATTCATAAATTATTTGGTTTTTATACATATTTTCTCCCTAAATTTAGATCCATATGAAATTATGTGGGGGGGTTTAAATATGTCAACCCCAATAAGGATTCAGGGTTCTATAGGGTGAAAAAATGTTTGGGTCTTCAGATCTACAATAAAGAAACAACCTATGATATTAGCTATCATTTTCTAAATGGGGGGATTTCGTAAATAGAGGAAATAACCTAGAAGACTAACCCAAATAATTGTTATATCTGGGTCAAAATTCAAGTACTTATCAAAGGACCAATGGAGCAGAAATAAATGAAATTTTGTGATATAGTATGATCCATTGGACCATATAATATCCATATCTTCATTTGAGAAAAAATGAATTGTCATTTTTTGAGAGTTAAGAAATCCAACCACCACACTATGTTTAAGAGACCACTTTATATTGATGAATCAGTTGAATACATCAATAGAAGGTCTCTTTCATCCAAAATTAACTACCAAGGTGAGGTCGTGCAGGGAAGAAATTTATGATTACTCTAAGTGGGTGATTAGAAGCTAAAAGGATATAATTGAAAAATTGGGAACCTTTGGGGACAATGTGATATCAGGGAGGGTGGAGATAAACCTGGAGTCATTGAAGGGTAAAGAGAAATGGAAAGAGACTACATGAGAGCAATATGTGACGTTATTTTCTTTCTCCCCCTCATGAAGGGGAGGGGCTGAAGGTCTAACTAGCGTCTCTAAACCTTAGAGGCACCATAACCCTAGAGACACTCACTTTGCAAATACAAATTGAAAAAAATATTATATGAAACAAATAATTAAATAATTTGGAACATTTTTTCTACTATCACAGAAAAAATAGGATAATTGATCTTATAGATGAACATGATGAAAAATTTATTTCCTAGATGAAGGATCTATAAAATAAAATGAATCATCTTATCTAAGAAGCCTCCTCACAACCACTTGATGCTTTAATTAAAAATAATTATTTTGAGGAAAGTTTGGTAGAGGTTCCATTGGAAAAATATTCATTTTATGATTCTAGTGATGAGAATACTTTGATTGATCTTTTTTATTGTCACACCATTGATGAATCCTCTCTATCACAATTTGATTATTCCAATCTAATCACATTTCATGAATATGATTGTTCATTTTTCCACTCTTTTGAATATAATTGTTTATCGAATAATGTGATTTCATTAACTTATTCTATGAAATCAAAACCCTTCAATACCAAATTGATAATGGAATCCTTTGTTGTATATCACATTGTATCTTTTAGGATAAATTTTACTCTAAGTATGATGAAAACATTGAACTAGGAACCTTATTTACTATGTGAGAGTCAGAATTGATCCAAGACATCATGAATTGAAAAACGCAAGAATATGACACCTTAAATGACAATGAATCAACATTTTATGAAAATATTTTTCTGTTTGAAACAGTTTATAATTTAGAGAATTAAAAAAAATCAGGAGTTATGAAGTTTGTCAGTGATAGTGGTGGAGAACATTCATAATTTTCTAGAAATAATGGAATAATAGTATTTCTTGGAGGATCCTGAGTTTGAAGTGACACATGTTCTAAAGGATGATTATGATTCAGTTAATACAGAAGAATATTTTAAAAAATATGTTATTATTGACACAATGGAGTCACTAACTCAAATTGATCCCACCTAACCTACTCTATACATGAGGTTAAAGATAATTCACTTGAAATTCCAATATATTTTTGAAATACTCTTAACCGTAGCACAATTACTGAAACTGTGTAGAATGAATTGAGTTATAAACCAGTGGATTTCCTTATTCTAGTGGTCGGAATTGAAAATTAATTGAGATATATCATTATCCAAGATAATGAATTCCAGAATATGATGGATATAAGTTGACCATAGAAAGATTCTGGTAAGGGAATTTCTTACCTTGTGTACATTCAAAGAGGTAATCTTTTTTTATTCCCACTAATGCCCTATGAAAACAATTAATCAATTATTATTTCTATAAATGAGGTATATTCATTCAATTTTGATTTGGAATATCTTTATTCTATTCCACACATCCATTTTATTAACAAGTTACCTTTGAGATATTTCACAGCTTACAGGTTAGTTTCCTTTTTAACGAATAGATTCCACACTTCTATTGAAAAAGAATTGGATCCATGGTATGCATTCTCATTTGAAATCATTTTAGTGTCATAAATTTCTGGTTGAATATGAAGTAAAATTAGTGATTAATGGTATGCATCCCATTGTTGTCACTGAATTCCACTTAAAGAAAATAGATTGGCGTATTTGAGGAACTCGAAGGCGTATTTTGACTTAGTGGATGATTATGAAAATCTTATGGGTGTTACACGCAAGATTTTGTTAATGAACATAAGGTCTAAGGTCATGATATAGCCTCTCGAACACCCAATGTTATTTCAAATGATGTTACTGTGCTCAGGCCTCTGAAACAACAATGTTAGATGTGCAGAAGTAATTGGTTCGACACATAATAGAGCTAAACCATGCGAAAAGGTCTTCCATTCCAAATGTGACATCAAATGACAACTTCTGTGCTAGACTCCTTCTTCACCAATGCTGAGATATTTTCTTATAAATAAAGGGGTACACCCCCTCCCTTAAAGGTAACGCTCTAGAAGTCGAATCAGCACTCTCGTGTGCGTAAGATGACCCCTTCCATGACTGTGTCACTACTAAAAATTTAAGCAATAGCCACAGATCTATAGCCATGGTTTTATAGATCTGTGGATATAGTACGTTTATAACCATAGTTTAATTAAAAAACTATGGAAACACTTTTTTTTGCATATGTTCTAGGCTCCTCTTCCCCCGATATGTGACCACTCCTCCCTCGACCTCTCTGCGCCATCCTCCTCCCTCGAGCTCCTCCCCACCAAACGTCATCGCAACCTCCTCTCTCGGGATCTCCACGACCTCCTCCCCGCCAAATGTTGCCACTCCTCCCCCAATATACAACCCTCTTTCTCCCTTTACCTCTCCTCTCCCTCCACCTCCCTCGACCTATCAACACCCTCCTCCCCGCCGAACATCGTCGCTCCTCCCCCGATCTTTGATCCTCCAAACACTCAACCTCTCTCACAACGGTGCGACTCATCTCCCACATGGAAACCCTTCTCCCTCGCCATCATCATGCATTCCTCCTCCAATAGGTGCATCGGCCGAACTATGACCTTCCACAAGCGGGATCCACATGAGTCAAACAATACACATTCTGTGAAGATTGTTGCTGTTACTTTTTCACGACAGCTACTCCCCCTAGATATTCATACCTATCTACAGTGATTTTCGGCTATACCTATGCAATCCACCGTGATTTTAAATGTTCCCCATACTAAAAATGCGTTAATGGTATGATGATTATGGTGTATTTCATCGTTACTTGTTAAGAGTCTTCCTTGCATCTCTATTTATTACCTTATATTGTTCTTCGCATGATTTTGGTGTTTTTTCTGGGTATTTGAATATGTAATTTTACAAGATCATTAATTCAATCACACTAATAATATTTATTTTTTGTGAAATATATAAAGGACACTTATAGAATAATTATGTGTATTGATACACACTCTTTCAATTGAGGTGTGTCACCAGACTCATTTATTTATGGATTTTGGAAAATTTTCTTGAAATCAATGTTTTATTAGGATTTATAAATTTGGTATTCTACTTATAGTATGTGACGGTGTATGCCATTATTTTTCAACACCACACTTCTCATGGTTTCTATTTCTTTATTCCATATGGTTAGTATTCTATTATTTTTTCCAATTATAGGACCTTATTTTAAATATATGACATATATATATCTTGGGAATTTGATGAGATAATGGATCTATTTCATAGAAACTGGTTGGTATGACCTTTGATTCATATTGGATGTATAATTAATACGGGTTGTATTTATTCATTTTTTTTTAATACTTTTTATTTTATGAAATTGCTATAAGTTAATTTATATTCATGTTATTATTTCAATTATTTCGAAATAATTTTATTACATCTTCTAACACTATAATTGTGATTGGATATTATAATACTAATAGTCACCAAAGGATACATAGCTTCATAAATAGTATATTCATTTCCACCTTAGTTGAACAGTTATCGGTGTCCCATCATATAGTTCATAGGGTTGTGTGAGGGGATGATTTGTTGTGCTATCTAAAAATAATTTTTTTATCTATAAAATATAATTTTAAATGTGAAGAATTTTCGAAATAAAATTTCATTATAGAAATCATCTTAAGATTAGTTTTTTGAAAAAAAAATTAAAATTGTATTTTGTGATTTTCCATTGGCTATTTTAAATATATTTGTTCATAGAACTCATATGTGCATAGTAGGTATGAGATGACACCTTAAATTGCTCATGAAAGTGTTTCTTAACTGATTTATTGATATAACATAGTTTAAGTGTTTTTATAAATTGATTGAACGTATTAAACTCATTTAGTAGATGAATTATTTATAATTATCATGTATTATAACTTTTTTGTTGACTTCCCCATGATTTTTTACTATTATTTGATTATGTATGATCTACATGTCATGAATTTCTATAATAACATGGGTTGGTTAGGTCAGGCTGAGATTCCCACAGGGTTTTATAATGATCTCACAATCTAGGGGCCTTGGAAGGTTCTCATAAGGGGTTTGTGGGGTGCGGGGGGTGTTGGGGGTGCAAGGGGTGCAAGGGGGTTGTGTAGGGGGTGCAAGGGGGCATGGGTGTTCAATGGGGTGAAAGGGGGATACATTATTAGAAACCCTAGTTATATTTAGATTCTAAGTCAATGAAATATAAATATTCTAAAAAGGTAAGTAAATGTATCAAAATCGTAATGTTTATTGAAGCAAATGAGACATTTCTATAACTTTTCAATGGAAATTTATCTATAAATGAATAATAATTGAAAAGAATAGTTTTTTAGGAGGTTGTTATTATAGAAGTGGTCTTTGAACTATAAAAATTATATTGGACCTCTATTGATGTTAAATATTTATAGATTCATGTTATAGATAATAGTATTAAAGAACTGCATAGTTCTCTTATAAAGGCTAATAAAGTGTATGGAGATCTGATTCCAAAGTTACAAAAGGGATTTTGAAGAAATGTTAAAATCTATTGAATATTATATGTATTATCTAAATATATAATGATTGGATTAATAGGTGAAATTGATAAATAAATACATCACCCAAGTTGAATCAATACATATTTTTAGGAAAATAAGAGAAGCTACCACACAAACTGACCATTATAATATTACTAACAAAAAGACTTATAATTTTGTCAAAATAACTTTAATTAATCCACTACTTTTTTCACTGTATTCTCATGGATGAATGCGATAGGCTATCCTAATAAATCTATTGGTATTCATGCATATTTATCTATTACCAATGATTTAAAAACAAATTTTGTACAAATATGGGTATGATTAAATAATTATAAGCCTCCATATCATCTAATTTGGATATGAGAATGAATAAAATAATTGGATATGTAAATAATGATCAAGATCATATGGTTGAAATCATAAAATAAAAAGCATGAAAAACTAGATATACTACAAAAAATAGAAATAGAAGGTTATTTATTTGTCATTAATAGTGATACTAGACATTTGGACAGAAGTATAGTGAATTATGGCATAATAACGTCATGACTGATGGAAGTGAAGAGGATGTTGAAATAGATATGAACTACCTACACTATGGAAGAATAGTCCAGATCATGGACCATTGAAAATTGTCTATTAACGTCATGACTAATGGAAGTGATCTAAAGTAAAAAAATGGAATCAATTCAAGAAACCAATCAAATAATTCATTTAATTAAAGATATCCTAGAAGAATAAGAGAAATACTGACTTCTAAATAAGGGTATTCTAAATAATACGAAAGATATACTAGAAGAAATATTGGTGCGGGAGGGGGAGTGCTAGGGGATGGGGGCTAGTGATGTAGGGGGGCTAGTGTTCGGGGCAGTGGGGGTGCAGGTTGGAGGTGTTGGGGATGGGGGGATTGGGGGCTGAGGTATGGGTGGAGGGGCTGGGGGGAGTGGTGCAGGGGGGGCTGGTGAGTGGGGGCTAGTGTAGGGGGCAGTGGGGTGGGGTGTAGGGGGGCTGGGGGAGGGGTGGGGGTGAGGGCTAGGGGCTAGGGGCTGGGGCTGGCGGCTAGGGGAGGGGCTAGGCATGGTAATGGGGGAGGGGGTGGGGGAGGGGTGGGGGGAGGACTGGGGGAGGGGTGGGGGTGGGGGATGGTGCAGGAGGGGGTGTTGGGGGCTATTGAAAGAGTGGGAAAACTATTTTAAAACCTAAACCATTGATTCCTTAACTATAAGATTCTTCAAAATCATTGGAAAAAACTGAATAACCAACATTAGAAACTGAAAAATCAGATCTAGATAATGAGTTAATTGGTTAGGTAATGTTGAAATTCAACCAGATGAACATGGGGAAATTGTTGATGGGTGATAAAATCTGGAGAAAAGTGATTTTCTATATTCAAAAGTGATAAATTTTACATATTTGAAATATTTTTCTTAAAATTATTTTATTATATATGGGAGTGTGTCAAGAAAATATATGAGATTCAAGATTTTAGATAAAGACATGACAACCCTCAAATATAGACACATGCAACCCATCCAATGAATAATGAGATTGATTTTTCTTATCGACATTGAAATAATAGTTGGATGATGGTCTTGATGTGGCCATTAGATAAATAACCTCATTCCCACTTATAAATAGATTGATCTCAAACAAAATTATAATATGTCATAATGGTTTTTGATTAGTTAATTGTTTTATATGGTGATGGTGTTTAGACTACTATGGTGTGGTTAAGGAGACATTTTACCATCAAAATCCATGTATTTAAATGAATTTTTATTTTCATTTCCTTAGTATGATTTTCATGCAATTAGATTTATTCCATATCAGTGGTAGAATATTATCCATTCGCCATTAAATTTTATCATGGTTTTATCAATTAATTTTGGTTACACATAATTCTACCACAATTTTTATTCATTTATAATATGATTCATGGGAGTGAGGGGTGATAAAATAGTGATTAGGCATTCACAATTACCATGGGTAGGTGAAAGTAGCATATCAAAAATCATTTTTTCCACTATCTAACCTAACACACTAAAGAGTGAGTAAATGGTCTGAGATCTTGGGTCATTCTAGGGTATTATTTAGGGGTGAATTTATTTTATAAGAGATTATTATATAATTAATGGGAGAATTATATAAGGGTTACCTTCACTATATTCATCATTTTTCACTTCTATTTTATTCCATCTATGCACTTCTAGTTCTACTCCTTCATTATTTCATTATTTTAAAATTAATAGTGATATATTGGTGTAGGTTTGAGTAGAATTAATGATTATATCCTTCCATGAACTTGTGGTTCCCTATCTCTTTTCACCATTAAATTTAGTATTTTTAATTTTCTATTTGTATTAAATTTCCATATTAGAGTTCCAAATTAGTGGTAATCATGTTTTGAGGTCTTAATCAGATCTACCTATTGAAATAGAAATCATGGGTGTTTTTCAGGATTCACATTGATCATCCTTTTGGAATCATTCTTTCGTTTAAGGATGTTCTTATTTAATACTATATGTTAATGGCTATCTAATATACTGATTTAAATTTATGTTTCATATAATCATGCTCATTTGAATCTGTATTTGATTAACTTTGAAAGAGTGTTGGATAATGCTTATTTAATTTATTGTTAGGTTGGTCCAAGAGGAATATGAAGACTTTTTGTTGATGAAGTGAAACACTTCTAATTATGGAAGAGTATAAAAGGTGGATGTTGCAACATAATTTTAAGTATGTATTTTTGTGGCACTTTCTGGCTCATACGGTGCATCCTTTTCCTCATTATATTAATTTTTATTATAATTCATATTTGTATGCTCTTTCAATTACTTGTTGGTGTGTTCTCATTGCACCTCATGTTTTCACTATATCTTGAACCTTCAATTTTTTTCCCAGGGTATGAGATTGAAAACCAAATCAATCATTTTTTCACTATGGTCATTCATTCATTTTGCATAGAATATTTACCTATCAAAAATAGTGATCTTAAATTGGGTGTTGTGAAGCCTATGGTCTATGGTTTTCATTGCTGGCTTCAAAAGGGGAATTTCGACTTCTGATTGTCTTTATGGACAAGTTCAACTTTTTAATTGAGATCATTAATATATATTCATCTTTTTAATTCTTAATGTATCTGATAGAATATTTTTAAGCTCATTATTTATTGCAAGAACAATTTTTCCATTAGGAGGGGGTCTTTGCAGAGGGATGGGTGCCCAGGAGGGTGGTGTCCAGGTGGTGGAGGGGGTGTCCCAGAGGGGGGTGTCTAGGAATGAAGGGTTGTCCCAAGGAGTGTCCAAGAGGGGGGTCTGTCTAGGGGGTTTCCTAGAGGAAGGGGGTCTCTGGGGGTGTCTAGGATGGAGGGGTGTTCAGGGAAGTGTCCATGATAGGGGTTGTCGAGTGGGGTTCTAGGGGAGTATCCCCGAGGGAGGGATTTGTCGGGTGAGGGGGGAGGGGTGAAAGGGGCAGGGGGAGGTTTCCAAGGTGGGGAGGGGTGTGTTAGGGGAAGGTGGGGGTAAATGGGGGAGGGGAGGGGAAGGGGGTGCAGGAGTAGGGGGTGAAAGAGATTCTTGATAAAAAATAAAAGACATAATGATTTTTTAAGAATAATATAGATGAAGTTGATTCATTACTTGGGTTATTCATCATAGATTAAATCATTGTGATTTGATCTGAATGAGTGGTGTTTGAAAAAATATAAGAGCTTTATTAATAATCATGTTTTTTAGTATTGGGATGTATATATCAATATGAAAATTATTTGTTCATTGTTGTTTATGGATTCATGTATCATTTATCATGTATAGTTGACCCACTAATCACATATATATAAGAAGTTGTTATATATAATTTCTCTTCCAACTATTTTCTTACAGGTGGATTCTTATGGTGAGGATGGTTCTATTCACCACCATCCAAGACAGTGTGTTCAACATCAAATTTGGGTAAGGTTTATTCCATTTTTATTCTTTGTCCCAATTTTAATTAGGGATTTTTTGATTTTTGAGTTCCTTGTATTTTTTTACTGCATTTTGGATTTCATTAAGGTGGATTCGAGTCGTCGTTGACAAAGGCTTACATGTGTATGCATAGGTAGGAATATAAATATATGTGTTCCCCCTTTATATATATTCACTCATGGAAATATGAGTATATATATTGGGGCTAGGTGTGCATATATATATATATATGACAAATGAATACATGTGTAAGTGTAAATGGGTATATGAAAGTATAAGCATATATCTAAGAACCCCCTTGTGCATAATTGGCCATGAAAATATGTACATAGGGGCTAGGTGACCTTTTATATATGTGAAGTTTCATATTCATGCAAGTAGAAAAAAGGAAGATTCGAGTATTCATTGTCAAAATCAAATGTGCCCTGAGTTTGAGGAGGGTTCTCTCTGCCTAAACCTTTATTTTGAATTCTATAATTGCTTGATTGATTTGAAAACATGTTTTCATAATTACTTTATTGTTTTAGAAAATGGTTTTATAATGAAAACTATCTTTTTTAATGAAGAATATTAATATATTTGTTGAACTTATTTATAGACCTTGTTTTTTGATGAATTAAGAGTTTACTTCAACTAACAAAAATGATAGTATCATCCACGATCATCAGTTGAGATTTTCTGGGTACAAGATTCTAGAACTGAAATGAAGCAACATTTCCTTCATGGATGTTCTTATTAATATTTCTCTAATGGTTATATTCAGATAGGATGAATAAGATTAGGGATAGGGTATCTCCTTGCCTAGTCCCCAAATATATTTGAAGAATTTGAAGTTCTTCCCCAAGAAATAAATGGACATCCAAGGAAAAGTAAAGCACCTAAAAAGTGTTTCAATAAATCCACTAGAAAAACCCATGCATAATTTCACCTTGATGATTAAAAACTATTCTACCCGATCATAGGCTTTGTCTATGTCCAACATAATATAAATATTGGATCCAGTATGATTTTATTTCAAATCACCAATCATCTCTTGTGAAAACTGATAGCACCATGGATTGTCATGCCATTCACTAACCCATGTTGTTCATTTAAAATCCATTGAGGTAAAAGCTGGGACAGATGCGTGTTAGCCACACTAGCAAAAATGTTATAGGAAAATTTACAAAGGATGATAGTTATCTATTGAATCAAAGAAGAAGGTTCTATAATGGTAGGGATAAAGAACTAACTCATGCACCGCTACCACTAGATATTTCTTAACTAGTTCCCATGAGGCAGCATAAAATAAACCATGATAACCTTCAGGATTGGGTGATCTATAATGGTAGTGATAAAGAACTAACTCATGTATCTCATTTTCCTCCGAAACTAAAACCAAGATGAAATTATCACTAATAGTCACTGCTCTGGGTAACGCTTAAAAGATCTCTTCTTGACAACTCAGATAGCCACTAAGAATGCATGACTGACAGGGAGAGTGGGGAGGTATGAAGGGAAGGGGGATGGGGGTGGTCTGCAGGGGGGGTCTGTAGGCCAGGGGGAGAGGGTGCAGGTGGGATTCAAGGGGGAGAGGGCGGTGGTTTGTAGGGTAGGGGTGGAGCTGTGGGGCAGGGGTGGAAGGGGGAAGTGGGGGAGGGAAACCTGGTAGGGGGAGGGTGCAGGGGGGAGGGGGAGGGGGTCTGTAGGTGGTCTGCAGGGTAGTGGGGAGGGTGAAGGTGTGGTGGAAGGGGGTGGGGAAGGGGGTGCAAGGGTGTGGGGTAGTGGGGTAGGGGGTATCATTAATCTCTATAGGTTTCTTTAATCTTTGATAAGGTTGAATAACCACTATAATCTATCTCGAACTCCCCCATTTCATCATGATTAGGTTTCTTCAAATATGCCCTCCAATTTACAATAGATTAATTTCACTAAATCATGGCATGATATCACATTCAAAAAATTAGATTTTTTATGATACCACTAGTTTTTATCGGTTGGATTTAACACATTTTCTTTTAAAAATATATTCCCTTAAGTCCACTTTTTTCATAATAGCTTCAAAAGATAGATTTGGATCCTGTAATATATCCTCCTTTTGGTGAGATGATTCCACTACCACATTGCATGAATTTACCTATACATAGTTATATTATATATGATATTTAAAAATACATTAGATATATCCAAATACACCACATTTTATCAAGACTCTCTAAATAGATATTTATTTCTTATACATTTAGGTAAAATTTGAAAAATGAACAACCACTTTTTTATTCTCATTTTACTAAAAACAACATGATGTCATGTTTTAAATGTATGAACAACTTACAAGAGAGCATATTGTCCAAGAAAAGAATGTCACATATTATGGTATCATGCAACATTTAATGTTACTCATTTCATTTGTTATGAAATAACATTAATTTATTTCCAGATTTATGTTTTTGTTCTACTATAAGGTTGTCGATGTATCAACCAAGTCTTTCTATGCTAGGAAAGGATAATAGTTTGGATCATTAATACATGAATGTATCAAATCTCTATCCCTATCGAAACCTTATAGATAATGAAAATATTATAATACCATATAGTATCATAAAACTGACAGATTACAAGACCATTCCCTAAAACCAAACATCCTCATAGCTTTGACAATCTATCCAAGAAGGAGTTTGGGGTCTGTCCAGGGTGTGGGGGGTGTCAGGGCGTCCAGAAGGGGGGTGTCTAGAAGGGGAAGGTGTCTAGGAGGGGGGTGTTCAGGTGGGGGTGTATGGTGGGTCTGTAGGTGGGGGTGCAAGTTGGATCTGTAAGTGGGGGTGCACGGTGGATCTGCAGGTGGCGGTGCAAGGGTGTCTGCAGGAAGGATGGGTGGGGGTCTATCCAAGAGAGAGGGGGTCTGAAAGGGGGGTCTATCTAGGGAGGGGTGTGGGTATATCCATGAAAGGGTGCTATCCAAGGGGGTGTCATATAGGGGGGTTCCCAGGGGGTTCACGGTGGTTCTGCAAGTGGGGGGTGCAAGGGGGTTTGTAGGGGGAGGGGGTCTACAGGGGGTTGTACAGAGGGGGTGGGTAGGGGGGTCTGTCCAGGGAGGGGGACGGTGTGCACATGGGGTGGGGTAGGGGGTCTATCCAAGGAGGGGATGGGGGTCTTTCTAGGGGGTATTCCTAGGTTCGAGGGGAGGGGTGTCTATTCAAGAGGGAGGGGAGGGGTGAAAGGGGGTCTGTAGTGGGGTGCAAGGGGGTCTACATTGGGGGGAGGGGGTCTGTCCAGGGAGGGAGTGGGGTCCTTCTTGGGAGGGGGGCTATCCAATTGGGGGTCCAGGAGGGAGGTCTGTCCAGGTAGGGGGTGGGGGTCTGTCCAAGAAGGGGGGATGTCCAAGGGGGTTTCCCAGAGGGGGGGGGGGTTCAGGGGGTGCAATGTGGGTTTTCAGGTGGGGGAGGGGGTGTAAGGGGGGTTTGTAGGGGGAGGGGGTATTCATCGGTTATTTCTAGGGAGGGGTGGGGTTCTGTCAAGGGTGAGGGGTGGTTTGACCAGGTGGGAGGGGAGGGGGTCTATCTAGGAGGGAGGGGTCTATCCAAAAGGTAGGGAGTGGAGGGGTTTGCAAGGGGGTCTGTAGGGGGTGCAATGTGGGTCTGTAGGGGGGTTCCATAACTGGATTTCAATGTCTGCAACCAACATCAACCATGTGAACAAAATATATTCAAGGTAATATTTTTGACATATTAAATAAACGCAATCAAACTACAAGAAATTGTTGACTAAGAAAATAAGGTACGAACGAGGTTGAATTTTCAAGCATTGACAATCAACAAGCTAGACATTTTGACATATCTTCCTCCAGTGTGTATCTTTGGTACAATATTCTAATTTTTTTTTGAAATTTTAAGTTTCTAATAATTAAATAACATTGACACATTTTCTACCTTTATTTTCACACTGAAACATATGTTATGAATGTGTGTCATTTTGAGTATTAATTTTTTTTCGTTAAACTCTAGATTAAATTTCATGACCTGTAAGCTGCTTTTCACTTGTATAAAGTGCAGGGTTTTGATGTTGGATACTAGTTTACTAGGTTTGACATGACTAGATTTCAGAGAAATATAGCATCATGGAACACAGAATCTGTAGCATATTCTAGAGTAGTGGATCATTTTATTCTATCTTGGTTATTAGTTTCTTTTAATTGTACTGAATATCAATTTGGAAACATGTTCTTGAAAATTGTATTATGTACTTTTTTTAACCAATCGATGATGTATTTAATTTGACCAAGGAATTTTTTTTATATCATTGGATCATGTATTTTACGGGTCTCCCTGTATTTTATAGGGTTTTCTTTCACGACGTGTCCAGGAGGGGGGTGTCTAAGAGGGTGGGTTGTCCTGGAGGGAGAGGTGTAAGGGTGTCTACAGTATGGGTGTGCAAGGGGGTCTGCAAGGGAGGGGTAGGGGTCTGTTTGGGGGGTATCTCTCTTGGGGTGCAAGGGGGATCTGCAGGGGGAGGGGGTGTATAGGGGGCAGTGTTTCTATCCAGGGTGAAAGGGGTGTCTATCAGGGGTGCAAGGGGTTTCTGTAGGGGGAAGGGGGTTTGCAGGTGGGAGGGGAAGGGGGTCTGTCCAGGGTGCAAGGGGGGTCTGTCCAGGGGTGCAAGGGGTTCTGTCAAGGGGTGCAAGGGGGTATGTCCATGGGTGAAAGGGGGGTCTGTCCAAGGTGCAAGGGGGTATGTTCAAGGGGTAATCTAGGGTGCTAGTGGTGTATTTCCAGGGATGCAAGGGGGTCTGTCCAGGGGTGCAAGGGGGGTCTGTAGGGGTGCCCGGGGGGTCTGTCTAGGGGTGCAAGGGGGTATGTATAGTGGTGCAGGGGGTTCGTCCTGTGTGCAGGGGGGGTCTGTCCAGGGAGGTGGGGAGGGTCAGGGGGTTATTTCTAGGGGTGCAAGAGGGGTTTGTCCAGGGGTTCAAGGGAATCTATCTCAGGTGTATGGGGTCTTTCCAGTGGGCAAGGGGGTCTATCTAGGGTGCAAGGGGGTCTCTCTAGGGGTGCAAGGGGGTCTACAGGGAGAGGGCGTGTGCACAGGGGAGGGTCCAGTGAATGATTAGGGGGTTATGAAATGTTAAGTGCTATAGCCACAGTTTTAAACCATGGCTATAGGCTTATAGCCACAATTCAAACCATGGACAAATACCTTATAGCCATAGTTGGAATTGTGGATAAAGACATATAGCCATGGTTCAATGAACCGTGGATGGTATTGGTGTTTCTATAGGTCTATTTCCACAATTCAAACCATGGATATAGGTCTATATCCATAGTTGAAACTGTGGATATAGGGTTATTTCCACGGTTGGAACCTTGGATATAGGGTTATAGCCATGGTTTGAAACTGTGGCTATAGGGTTCGGCCTATAACCACACTAGTACCACCCACCGTTCAATAAACTGTGGCTATAACCTATAGCTATGGTTCAATGAATCGTGGATATAACCTATAGCCATGGTTTTTGGGCTTATAGCCATGATTTTAAACCGTGGATATAACATAAATTTCTAGTAGTGTGTGAAAGTCATGATTTCAAGGTACTTGATCTTAAATGACTTATCTCCCATGGGTCCCCCTTTTTTGGGACCACTAGGGCTTGACCATCACCCATTTCCATTTTTCCAAAGCTTAGATTTCACAAAATACCCCTCTTACGTGCAAGACTTACCCTTGTATAGTACATCTTGAGCTTTTTCCCCTTCCCATTTTGAGTCTGACTCCAATCATGTATGCAAGTATTCAATATTTCACACACCCCATCCAATGTACTCCATGTGATGACTTTATTCCAAGGAAACATGTCTGAGGTTATCTTGTTGGAAACATCCTTATCTCGAGTTTACCTCTTCCATGCAGCCCTCTAGGCTTGTGCATTGTGATTTCCTAGTTCCCCAAGTGGTTCTCCATGTTATATTTCTCTACCTCATGCTTCTTCTCATAGTAACACTATCATCTATTTATTTTTCACATATCCACACTGATATGGACCCATCAATTGACCACTCCTCCACCCCATTGTTTTCTAGAATTTCATATGCCTTACCTACCTTGGGTGTGTGTTGGTACAATTTATGTAATTATAAGGTGTTAGGATTGAGTCCTCCTCATCTGAGTTATAGGACGTTCAACTACCAAGCACCCACATCCCTAACAAATGATGTTTAACTATGAGTTGTTGCATGCATGGAAATCCTAGGTGGGCTCAAAGGAGAATGAGCATCAGTACCCTTTTTATCCTCTCTCTCTCTCTTTGAGATTTGTTTCCATTTTTGGCTTGGTAAGTCTTTATACAAGCCCTGACACACTCTGATAGGGGTTCCTTTAATGATGGTTGTTGGGAAAAAATCCCTCATGGTAACATTACGACATTTTTGGTTTGGTTGTATTTCTTGACAAAGCAGGTTTTCATGGTGAATTGTTGAGTACATGAAATATTGTTGACAACCCATGTTGAAAAGAACCATGACAAAATAATAGAATATTTGGAGGTGGTACAAAAAGAATAGTTATAGGGTTGTGTTGTTTTCCACTGTTTTCCAAATTTTTTGGGTCCAAAATTTAGAGTATGGTGACCATTATGAAAAGTGTATTTCCTTGAAGATCTCATAAAAATATGGAAAAGGAATGAGTTTCAGGAAAATGGGATTCATGAAGTGAATTTTTCAAAGACAAAAAGAGTATTGACGGTGATCTCTGTGATTACGACAAGCTTCACAAACGGTAGAGATGAAGAGCATTGCGAGGGAGCATTGCAGCACTTCAAAGGCTCTATTATTACGACGAGAATAACAGTGATGGTGCAATGGAATTGATTTAACTCTCCAAGATTTTAATACCCAAACCCTAGAAGCCTAGAGTCGGTGAATTATTTTAATACAATGGTATGATTACAAGGAATCAAGTTTTGAAAGACTGATCAGTTTAGCAGTCTTGAAAAAAAGATTACATACATGAACGTGACATTACACATTATAAAATAAATCAAAACATAAATGATTCTTTGATAATGCCATTAATTCCCTAAATTAACCCTACTTATCAATCATAATACACTTCTTGGAATCTTGTGAAAATTAAAACATAGAAAGGGGTGAGATCAGATGCTCAGTAAGGATAATAATATAGCGGAAACATTCCTAAATAAGCATAAACATTTAAGGAAATGTATTAGACTAAAACAAAAGCCTTTTAAAAATAAACTTAAGAAAAATATGTAGAAGATAAAATAAAATAATTCCATTTACTGATTCACGTGGATATTTTGCTAGTCCAATAATCACATGAAATATCAAAAGCCACATTCATAATGTTGAATGCATAATGCCAGATTTCATAACCACATAGTCAAGGCCTTGTGCCAAAAATAAAAATAAGATTTTATAAAGGCCTTATTCCAAGACACTAGTTTGACTCTTGAGACCTACCGATGCATCAAGGATCAATATAGGGCTCCACCCATCACTTACTAAGTCCAATGCATTCCACATATGAAAATGTTTGAACATAACATAAACATTCGTATTAAAACTATCATACGAAATGTCAATAATTTATCCATAAACCATGAGTGGTATAAAAATAAGACATCCACAATACAACATATCACAAAACATTAAATACAATATGAAAGATTTGTATCATAATAAATCAACATCAAATAAGTTTAAAATACATCAAAGGATGTTGACATAGATGAAAATTATTTGTAAAACTCTATGAGAGAAATATCTATTTTTCAAGAAAACATTTAAAAGTCACAAAACATAAAAAATAAGACATCTATAGACATTTCTGAATCAAATTGTCCCATAACTCTTTGAAATTTTTTAAATGAATTAACATTTTAAAAACATTTATGTCCATATAAAAAAATACTTAAAACCATTTTGAAAACATTGACATTAATGAGAATGGTTTAGAAGAATAAATATTTAAAACATTTAGAATGATGTTTTAGTAAAAAAAGTACCTTATAAATAATCCCTTTTAAATCTCTTTTTTGAAACATGGAAATTGATAATAAATATTTCCTAGTATATACATACATAAAAACAACCTCAGATAATAAAGAGATTGTGAAATTAACCCTTACCTTGCACTTTCCATTAGTCGAGGGTACGTTTAACCTCATATATAAAGACCGTAGTATGTTTATACCATAACCATATTAATATTTATGATATCATACATGATTCATTTTTTAATTTATAATACCCATTTAATGATAATTTCCATGTAAAATTAAAATTTTGGGTAATAATCACTTTCTTTATCGTACATGTTTTAACTTGTTACTCTTGATTGTATCACTTATATCATGATTTAAATACTTACAGAATATAAAACATGATTTATATATCATATATATTTATAATATAAATATGTATAATAGGCATACATATGAAATGGAAAACACCGTTTATGGAGACGGTAGGTCGTACGTACGCATAAACGCAATTTCTGTTTCATATCGTATTGAACGGAACTAAGTGAATAAGATATATATAAGTACATAAATATATATAAATATATATATTCAGTATAATTATTATGTCATATATTAAATACTGATTAATGATATATATTTTATAATCATCGATGAATGGTGAATGTGGAAATGAATCTCATCGTGTCGTGGAGACGGTAATCCATACGTATGCACGGGCGACAATGTCATTATTTTGATAGTGAAATCGTATATAATTGGATGGTATATCATATATTCAGAATAATTAACATGTAATATTTATTATTTACATCCGTTATACTCATTATTATACCCATCCAAATAACAAAGTGTTTGAATAACAAACTATACCATGACGTGGAGACGGTAATCTGTACGTACGCACGTATGGTGACTTTGTCATTTATAGGATGGATAGAATAGTGAATATGGTTGTACCATTTTTTTAATAAAATTAAATTTTATAGAAGATACTATAGTTATTATTTTATAATGTAAACAACAAAGAAAGAGGAAGTGGAACAAGAAAAGAACTTGAAAGAGGGGATGAAATATTTACCTCTTCTTTGGGTTCTTCCGTTTGATTTGATCAAAAGGGCTCCTTAGGTTGGCTCTCTGAACAAAGGAATAGCTCTAAGATAAAAGTAGGAATGTTTTAAGGATATTTGGACAGGTTTTGGCTGATCCAAAAGGATTTCAAGGTGTGAAATTATGTGAATGGGAAGTTCCATTTTATAAGAGTGGTGAGGGTCACTTTAGAAAAAGCTTGAAATATTATTTTATAATAAAATAATTTTCTGTTTTTAATGGCTCCAAAATGAATTATTTAAATGATAAGGTGGGTATGGGTCAAAAATATCTCAAACAATATGTTTTATATAGTTTTAGTTCACCATATTAACCTTATCGTTCGGATTTAACTCTTAGTTAAATAGTTTAACATTTACCATGTCTCTTTGTATTTTTATATTATATGGTTAATAAATATAATATAACAAGCCAATAGAACCCCATGTGGTTAGTTATTAATATATATAACCTTATATATGTCCTTTTTCCAAACATTATATTTTTAAGAATATTATATCAATTAATAATATAATATTTGTTTTAAAAACTCAATTATGTCAATTTTGACACTATTTATTATTTGATTTTTTTGGAAGCCATATAAACTTTATCAATTTGAATAAAATTTATTTAACCAACCATAACATGTCATATTAACCTATAAATTTAGTTTAATTCATCATAAGTCTCAATTTACATTTATTTGTATATTTATAATATCAATTATTTTAATCTTTCATTAATAAGTTAATTACTGCATCATCATTGTGTCATAAATAAATTAAATTATTTAACATCTAAAAATAATAAAGAAAATAAAATTATGTAGAAATTTTTTTTATATTCATAATTAATATTTATTGTTGAATTTATCTTATGTATATCCTTATATTAAAAATGTTTAATTAATAAACATTGAATTTAACTCTTTTAACTTTTCATTAAATAAAATAATAATAAATGTCGTAATTTTATCCAAGTGGACCAAATGGGGTCATATTTTATTCCTAAGGTTGTTTCTGGTCGAATTATACTTATCCAACAGAATTGGGACATGTGTTATGGTATTTATAATATCATTTTTATCCTTACTCACCCTATTTACTTTTAACCATGGTAAATAAAAGTCAAAAGTTACTATTGACCATAAATTATTTTCATCTCTTTGAATCAAATTTTACTTAATGATTTCATTTGTTTCTCTCGGATGATTGAAGTTCAAATAACAGAAGTGGTTAAATTAATTTTTACGAAAATTTGAAAATGCTCCTAGAAGGTGGGTAAAAAACATTAAAAAGTTCAATAAAATTTTATACATCTAATTTTATAATAAAATGAATCCAATTAATTGAATTGAACTTATATAAGTATTATATATCTATTTTTACTTAAAATAAATTTAAATAAAATAAATAATTATTTAAAAAAAAGTCATTTTTAAATAATAACGTAGTGTTTTCACTGTTAAACAAAAATTGAATGTTTTTAGAAAAATACCAAAAATTTACCCTAAGATAATTTTGATATTCCGAATTCAAAAATAAATTCCATTTTACAAAACTCAATACATAGAAGTTTAATTTAGTAATTTAAAATTAATTCTCGTTATCAAAACCAAAACGCGGGTTTTTAAAAAAGTAAAAATTATCAAAAGATTGACATGTGTTAATGTCAAATTTAAATGTGAAATTACTTATAATGCCCTACGTTGTATTAAATGATAAAAATATAATCTAATTATACTTAAAAACCATTCAAATTCACAATTTAACACTATAAATTATTTTTATTTAAAAAGTTGTTTTCAATTAAAATATAGTACTTTTCACTATTCATCAAAATATGAGAGTTATCAGAAAAGAACCAAAAATTTGTCCAAACTAAATTTTTATGTCCTCATTATAAAAAATAATTAAATTTAATTATATTTAATCTATAAAAGTGTCAAATATTGGTTTTAAAAAGGGTTCTCCATTAAAAGATGATAAAATTGCATTTTTTTAAAAATACTTCTTTTATCTGAAAAAAATGAATTTGTTCATATATTAGGTCTAAGAAATACATAATATGGTTTTTAAAAATATATAGAGTATATAAGATTTCCAAATTCAGTTAATACTATTCATAACCGCTTTTTGAACAGCTAGTTTTGTAAGTTGTGATGCTCTCGAACTCGGTGTTGTGTGTAGCGCAAGCTATTGAATTACTTTAATGAGATAATGTACAGTAAAATCTTTGGGTGTTACATTCTCCCCTCATTTAATAAATTGTGTCCTCTAAATTTGAAATTTTTCTTCAAAAATAAATTGTTAAAAATAGAAAAATACCTTTGTGGAAAACCCACATCGGACATTGGGTTAATAAAATATAGTCATAATTAGAGGGAAAGGGATATTTAAAAATTCACCACCAAATTATGATATCGATTAGGAGAACATTGGTAGAAATTAGAGATACACAATTAGAGAGAAAATTTAAATATTTATAGGGAGTTATTGAAGTCATCAATCACAAACCAGTGTAAAATTGAGGGCCTCAAAGGCATCAATATAAGATGATGTAAAATATCATTGGTTCAACAAAACATATGGTATTAGAGTAACACATTATTGGTTTTAAGATCCCTTCCTAAAGTTTAATAATTAATTAATTCATAAAATAAGAGGAAAATTATATATATATATACTTGAAAAGTATTGTTTCATCCTTTAACTAATTCCTACCACAAACTCATCTTTCACTCCAAAAGATAATAGAATTCAAAAATATTCTATTTATCCAAATCGTATGGGGTTCCAAAAAAAATGAATTTATTATTTATTTGTTAGACCATTTTAAAAACCTACATTATACAAAACAGTACATCACGTAGGCCAATGGTAGGTGATGCACCCTTGTCGCTCTTCGGTTGTGGGTTCAAGTCTCATAACCTTTTCAGACGCGACAGGTTGTCGCTCGACCTCCGAGTTTTCATTTTTATGAAAATCCAAAAATAATCTCAAGAAAACATTTAACCTTGACAATAGTATCCAATGTCAAACATAATATATTTCAACCTTTAGACTTATCCAAAATACTTCTGTCCAAACTCACAGTCCAGAATTTATAAGGAATGTAAACACAATGAAGACCTTTTTTTCCACATAATAACATGTGAATACCTTCATCACGTATTCATTCAAAAATATTTAACACCTTGAATTACCATAAAACCTTATTTATTAAATTCATGCTCTCGTATTCTTTATAGAATACTAGATATACTCATTCTTCCTAAAAATGTCGTAAACTCCAATAATGATGGAATATACAAATCATTAATCAGTTTCAAGGTACTCAAGAATATATTATACAATTTGTTCAGATCACTCATATATTATTCCAAAATCACTACTTCAGTATCAGAACAAAATTATGGTTTATCTTTATCTCCACAATATATTTTTCAAAACAAGTAATCTCCTATTGATTCACTTTTCTTGGTTCCACACAATCTCAAGTCCTTAATGAAATGGTAATGCAGTACAATCCTTATATACTCTATAATTCTTATAACAAATACATCATTAATAAAATACTCAAATGACACAATAATTTAATAACAACATAAGAAATCTAATCATTCCTTTTCATCTTCGGTAGTATCATAACTTGATTATTATCCAATTGTTTCATTTGGGGAATACTCTAATGATTTGGATATTGATTTGCATAGTCTCCAAAATCCATGTAGATGAAGCATTGTACATTTGAAACCTTTTTATAACCCTTGAAATCATGTAATTGGTTTCCTTTTTCTCCAAAAATATAACAAACTTACATTCCCTATAAGCATTTACCAAGGTGATTCTTTCTACAGTTATCACATATGGGAAAATCGTTTTTACCCCTCATCCCTTTATCCATATTTCTCTCTTCCATCCTTTTCTTCTCTTGGATCCCTTCAAATCCATAGGACTCAGAGAATTATTTACTTATCTCATTAACACATGACACTATTTCTTCAAATGATAAGAAAATGTGGGAGACTATTTCCCTTTTAAATGATTTAATACCATGAAAAATATGATCCTTATTAATCTTTCTATCATGCGTATTGCTGGAATTATAATTCTTTCTAATAGGTGCCATTTCTAAACAATGACATACACTAGATTAGTTTATGAATTCCAATTCATAATTCCAAACTTGTAAAATACCTAACTTAAATTGAAAATATTATGCATATAATATATAATCATAAAATTATTTCTTTGAGGAATTATTCACTCCTAAATCCTTCATAATGGCTTGTGATGAAAATGCGAATTATCCTAAGCAACTCCCATGGGAGTGTCATAACCAAGAGTTCAGTAAAGCCTGTTGTCATTTACCTGCATTCCCCGGTTCAAGCCCAATACTCCTTGTGATAGTTTTCACTCCTAGGAAAATTTGTGCCAGAGCTGCCTCTACCTGCTCGTATCCAGACCGGGATGTATTTCTTGGAAAATATAAAAAATCTCTACATTACAAAAATTCTATGAAGTTCTTCTATACTAATCCTCAAAGTCTATATTAGGGAAATGTTCTCTAATCATAGTTCATATAAATATATTCCCAAGGATATGGATAAAATTCATCTGATACCAACTGTAACCCCCAACCCCAGAAGCCCAGAGTCAGTGCATTATTTTAATACATTGGCATGATTACAAGGAATCAAGTTCTGAAAGACCGATCAGTTTAGCAGTATTGGGAAATAGATTACATACATGAACATTACATTACACATTAGAAAGTTATAGAAAACACAAATGACCCTTTGAGAATTACATTAATCCTCTAGCTTAACCCTTCTAATCAATCATAATACACTTCTTGGAATCCTGGGAAAATTAAAACATATAAATGGGTTAGCTCAGATGGTCAGTAAGGTTAACAATACAGCAGAAACTTTCCTAAATAAGCATAAACATTTAAGGAAATGTATAAGACTAAATCAAAATCCTTTTAAACATAAACGTCAGCATAATATGTCAAAGATAAAATAAAATAATTAAATTTACTTATTCACATGGATATTCTACTAGTCAAATAATCACATTAAATATCAATATCCACTTTCATAATGATGGAATGCATAATTCCAGACATCATAACCACATTTTCAAGGCCTTATGCCAAGACAAAAAATAATATTTTTTCAAGGCCTTGTGTCAAGAAACTAGTTTGTCTCAGGAGACCTATCGATGCATTGAGGAGCTATTGCGGGTTCCACCCATCACTTACTAGGTCCAATGCATTCCTCATATAAAAAGGATTAAATATAACATAAACATTCGTATTTAAACTAGCATACAAAATTTCAATACTTTATCCATAAACCATGAATGGTATAAAAAAACACATCCACAATAAAACATATCACAAAACCTTCAATACAATATGTAAGATTTCTATCATAATAAATCAACTTCAAACAAGTTTAAAATCCATCAAAGGATGTTGATATAGATGACAATGATTTGTAAACCTCTTTGAGAGAAATATCTCATTTTCATGAAAACATTTAAAAGTCATACAATTTAGAAAGGAAGATATTTAATGAAATTTTTTAATCAAAGTCTCTCATACAAATTTGAAACATTTTAAAGGAATTAACATTTTAAAAACATTCATGTCCATATAAATAAATCCTTAAAACCCATTTTGAAAACATGGACATTAATGAGAATGATTTAGAAGAATAAATATTTAAAACATTTAGAATGATGTTTTAGTAAAAAAGTCCCTTAAAAATAATCCATTTGAAAACTCTTTTATGAAACATGTACATGGATAATAAATATGTCCCAGTAGATAATTACGTAAAAACATCCTCGGATAATAAAGAAATTGTGAACTTAACACTTACCTTGCACTTTCCTTTAGTCGAGGGTACGTTTAACCTCCTTTATAAATATATTAGTATGTTATTTAATTATACCTGAACCATATTAATATTTATGATATCATACATGATTCATTTATGACTTTATACAATCGAGTTAATAATAATTTTCATGTTAAATTAATATTTCGGGTAATAATCGCTTTCTTTATCTTACGTGTTTTAACTTGTTACTCTTCATTGTATCACTTAGATCATGATATAAATACTTCTATAATATATAAAATGATTTATATATCATATATATTTAGAATATAAATATGTATAAAATACATATATATGAAATGGAAAATACCGTTTATCGAGATGGTAGGTCGTACGTACGCATAAACGTTGTTTCTGTTTCATATCGTATTGAACAGAACTAAGTGAAAAAGACATATGTAATTACATAAATATAAATATATATATATCCAGTGGAATTATTATATCATATATTTTATACTTATTAATGATATATATTTTATAATCATCGTTGAATGGTGAACGTGGAAATGAATCTCATCGCGTCGTAGAGGTGGTAATCTGTACATACGCGCGAGCGACAATATCATTATATTGATTGAAAATCGCATGTAATTAGATGGTATATCATATATAAAGAATCATTAAAATGTTATTTTTATTATTTACATCAGTTACAATCATTATTATACCCGTCCAAATAATAAAGTGTTTCAATAACAAACTACAACACGACGTGGAGATGGTAATGTGTACGTACGCACTATGGTGACTTTGGAATTTATAGGATGGATATAATAATTATATTGGTTGGACCATTTTTATAATAAAATAAAATTATATATAAGATACTGGAGTTATTATTTTATAATGGAAACAACAAAGAAAGAGGAAGTGGATGAAGAAAAGAACTTGAAAGAGGTGATGAAATATTTACCTCTTCTTCAGGTTCTTCCTTTTGATTTGATTAAAAGGGATATTTAGGATGGCTTTATGACCAAAGGAAGGCCTCTAGGGTTAAGTTATGAAGGTTGGGAAGATATTTGGGTAGGGTTTTTCTGAGCTAAAAGGCCATGGAGGTGTGAAAGTAATAGAAGGGGAAGTCCCCTTTTATAAGAGAGGTGAGGGTCGCTTTAGGAAAAGATTGAAATATTATTTTATAATTAAATAATTTTCGGTTTATAATGACTAAAAAATGAATTATTTAAAGTATAATGTGGGTATGGGTCGAAAAACTTTCAACCAATAGGTTATAGATAGTTTTAGGTCATCATATTAACCTTATCTTATAGATTTAACTCTTAGTTAAATAGTTTGACATTTACCATGTCTCATTGTATTTTTATATTATATGGTTAATAAACATAATATAACAAGTCAATAGAATCCCATGTGGTTAATTATTAATATATATAACCTTATATAAGTCCTTTGGCCGAACCTTAGTTTTTTAGGAATATTATATCAATTAATAATATAATATTTGTTTTAAAAACTCAATTATGTCAATTTTGACACTATTTAGTATTTGATTTTTTTCGAAGAAGTAAAAACATTATAACATTAAATAAAATGTATTTGACAAACCCTAAAAAGTCATATTAACCTATAAAATTAGTATAATTCATCATAAGTCTCAATTTAGATTTATTTGGATATTTATAATATCAATTATTTTAATCTTTCATTAATAGGATAATTACTACATCATCATTGTGTCATAAAGAAATTAAATTATATAATGTCTAAAAATTATAAATAAAATAAAACTATGTAGGAATTTTTTTTATCTTTCTAATGAATATTTATAGTCAGATTTATCTTAATTATAACCCAATATTGAAAATGTTTTAGTTATTAAACATTGAATTTAACTCTTTTAACTTTTCTTTAAATAAACTAATAATAAATGTCATAATATTGTCCAAGTGGATAAAAATGGGTAATCTTTTATTCCTAAGGTTGTTCTTGGTCTAATTATACTTATCCAATAGAATTAGGACATGTTTTAGGGTGATTATAATATAATTCTTACCATTAATCACCCTATTTACTTTTTACCGTGGTAAATAAAATTCAAAAGTTACTATTGACATAAATTATTTTCCTCTTATTGAATCACATTTTACTTACTGATTTCAACCATGTCTCTCATATTTTTGAAATTAAACTCACAAAAGTGGTAAAATTATGTTTTATGCAAATTTTTTAATTCTCCTAGAAGGTGGGTAAAAAATGTTAAAAAGTTCAATAAAATTTTATACATCTAATTTTATTATAAAATGACTCCAATTAATTCAGTTGAACTTATATAGGTAATATATATATATATTGACTTAAAATATATTTAAATAAAACAAATAATTATTTAAATAAAAAGTCGGTTTTAAATAATAACGCAGTGTTTTTCACTATTCATCAAAAATTGAATGTTTTCAGAAAAATACCAAAACTTTAACCTATGATAATATTGATGTTGAGAATCCAAAAATAGATTCAATTTTACCAAATTCAATACATATAAGTTTCATTTATTAATTTAAAATTAATTCTTGTTTTCAAAACCAAAAAGTGAGTTTTAAAAAAAGTAAAAACTATCAAATGATTAACATGTGTTTATGTAAAATTTAAATTTGAAATTACATATAATTCCTTACATTGTATAAAATGATAAAAATATAATCTATTTATACTTAAAAACTATTCATATTCATTATTTAACACTATAAATTATTTTGATTAAAAAAGATGTTTTCAATTAAAACATAGTATTTTTCACTATTCATCAAAATATGAAAGTTATCAGTAAAGTACCAAAAATTTGTCCAAACTAAATTTTTATGTCCCGCTTATAAAGAATAATTATATTTAATTAAGTTAAATATATAAAAGTTTCAAATATTGGTTTTAAAACGTGTTCGCCAATAAAAGATGGTAAAATTGCATTTTTTTTTTAAAATACTTCTTTTTCTGAAAAAAAAAAATATGAATTTGTTCTTATATTATTTCTAAGAAACACATAATATGGATGTTAAAAATATATAGAGTATATAATATTTCAAAATGCAGTTAATACTATTCATAACCTCTTTTTGAATTGCTAGTTTTGTAAGTTGTGATGCGCTCGAACTCGGAGTTGTGTGTAGCGCAAGCTATTGAATTACTTTAATGAGATAATGTACTGTAAAATCTTGGGGTGTTACATTCTCCCCTCCTTTAATAAATTTCTTCCTCGTAATTTGAAATTTTTCTTTAAAAATAAATGGTTAAAAAAGAAAAATACCTTTGTGTAAAACCCACATGGGACATTGGTTTAATAAAATTTAGTCTTAATTAGAGGGAAAGAGAAATGAAAAATTCACCACCAAATTATAATCTCGATTAGGAGAACGTTTGGGTCAATTAGAGAAACATAATTGGAGGAAAAACATAAATATTTATAGGGAGTGATTGAGGTCATCAATCACAAACTACTGTAAAATTTAGGGTCTCAAAGCCATCTATCCAAGATGATGTAAAATATCATCAGTTAAACAAAACATATGGTATTAGGGTAACACATTTTTTGGTTTTAAGATTCCTTCCATAAAGTTTAATAATCAATTTATTCATAAAATAATAGGGAACATATATATATACTTGACAAGTAGAGTTTCATCCTTCAAAAAATTCCTACCAAAAACTCATCTTTCACTCCAAAAGATAGTAGAATTCAAAAATATTCTATTTATCTGATTCGTATAGGGTTCCAAAAAAATGAATTTATAATTTATCTGTCAGACCATTTAAAAAACTACAATATACAAACATGTACATCATGTAGGATAGTGGTAGTTTATGAACCCTAGTCACTCTTCGGTTGCAGGTTTAATTCTCGCAGCCTTTTTGGACGCGACGAGTGGTTGACCGACCTCCGGGTTGTCCTTTTTATGACAATACAAAAATAATCTCAAGAAATCATTTAACCTTAACAATAGTATCCAATGTCAAACTTAATCGATTCCAACCTTTAGACTTATCCAAAATACTTCTGTCCAAACTCACAGTCCAAAATTTATAAGGAAAGTAAACATAATGAAGATCCTTTATGCCACGTACTACCATGTAAATACCTTTACCATGTAATCATTTAAAACACTATAACACCCTGAATTACCATAAAACCTTATTGATTACATTCGTGCTCCCCTATTCCTTATAGAATACTGGATACACTACTGGAAAACAGGCCTATACCCACAGTTTTTTGAAAAACCGTGGGTATAGGGTACCCCTATACCGACGGTTTTCGAAAACCGTGGGTATACGGACAATATGGGGACCTATACTCACGGTTTTCGAAAACCGTGGGTATAGTCACCTATACCCATGGTTTTCGACAAAACCATGGGAATAGCTTATTTTTGAAGACCAATACCCATGGTTCTGCAAAACCGTGGGTATAGGTGATTTTTTGGAAGACGTATACCCACGGTTTTGGCCAAACCATGGGTATAGAGTTTTTTCGGCAGACCTATACCCACGGTTCTTCAAAACCGTGGGTATTGTGGTTTTTTTTGGAAGACCTATACCCATGGTTTTAGAGAACCATGGGTATATCTTTCCCTCCATAAGACGGGAACTAAAATTACACGGGACAATGAAAAAAACTAGGGCGGGAAATCGGGTATTATTAATATATACAGATTTATAAAAATAAAAGTTCAAAAAAATCATACAGATGAGTTGGTAAGCCATTCGGTTGCATACTGCATAGTCGCGGGATCGAATCCTGGCGGCATCTCTTTTCCTAAAACCATGATTAATATTAATATATTAATATAAATGTATATACAAGTTAACGTAAAAAAGCTTGCTCGGTTGGTGAGGCGCTGGGATTTCTCTATGACAGACGCAAGATTGAAACCCGGTAGCCACTTTTTTCATAATACGGTCCTAAATTAATATATATTTAAAGATATAGTCATATAATAATATAAATGGAGTAGCTAGAGTGGTGTGGTGCTGGTGAAATGAGCGGCCTCGGTGCGGGACGGTACGGGTTCAAACCCTACGGGGTGCAGGATTTATATGTTTTTACCCACAGTTTAAAAACCATAAGTATAACCCTGTGACAGCGTGGATGATGCCTTGACACGGTGGATAAACAAAATACCAACGGTTTGTCAAACCGTGGGTATAGGTGAGCACCCCTATACCGACGCCACTCAGCCCCACGGTTCCCAAAACAGTGGGTATAGGCTATACCCACGGTTTTGGGGGCTATACCCACGGTTTTGAACTGTGGGTATAGGTATTTTTTTCAGTAGTGATATTCTAATTCTACCCAAAAAAAATTAAACTCCAACAATGATGGAATATAAAATTCATTAATCAGTTTCAAGATAGTCAAGAATATCCAATATAATTTATCCAGTTCAATTATATACTATTCAAAAATAACTACTTCCGTATCAGAACCATATTATGGTTTATCATTATCTCAACCATATATTTTCAAAAACAATTAACCTGTTGTTGAGTCACATTTCTTGGTTCCACAAAATCTCAAGTCTTTAATGGAATAGTACTACAGAACAATCCTTATATACTCTATAATTCTTATAACATGTACCTCATTAATACAATACTCAAATGACACAATACTTTAATAAAAACATAATAAATCTAATCCTTCCTCTTCATCTTAGATAGTATCATAACTTGATTATTATCTAATAGTTTCATTTTGGGTATACTCTAATGATTTGGACAATGATTCACGTAGTGTCCCAACTTCGTGCAGGTGAAGCATTGTACATTTGAAACGTTTTTCTTACCCTTGAAATCACGTACTTGGTGTCCTTTTTCTCCACACTTATAACAAACTCACATTCCCTTAAATCATTTAACAAGGTGATTCTTTCCACAGTTATCACATATGGGAAAATCCTTCTTTCCCCTCTTCCCTTTATCCATCTTTCTCTCTTCCATCCTTTTCTTTTCTTTCTTCCCATCAAATCCATAGGACTCAAAAAATAATTACTTATCTTAATAACACCTGATATTATTTCTTCATATGATAATAATTTGTGGGAGATTATTTCCCTTTTAAATTCTAGTTTAATACCATGAAAGATATGATCCTTCTTAATCTTTTGATCATGTGTATTGCTAGATTTACCATTCTTTTTACTTGGAGCCATTTCTAGACAATAACATAAACTAGATTAGTTTATGAATCGCAATGCATAATTCAAGACTTCTAAAATACCTGACGTAAATTGAAAACATTATGCGTATAATCTATAATCATAAAATGTTTTCTTTGAGGAATTATTTACTCCTAAATCCTTTATAATGGATTGTAATGAAAATGTGAATTATCCAAAGCATATCCCCTAAGATTGTCGTAAGCAAGAGTTTTGCAAGGCCTGTTGTCATGTACTAGGATACCCCAGGTCAAGCCTGAAACTCCTTGTTGGAGTTTTTACTCCTAGGTACATCTGTGCCAGAGCTACCTCTACCTGCTCGTATCCAGACATGGATGTATTGTTTGGAAAATATAAAAAATCTCTACATTACCAAAATTTTATGAAATTATTCTATACTAATCCTCAAAGTCTATCTTAGGGTAATGTTCCCTAATCAGAGTTTATCTAAATCTATTTCCAAGGTTATTTCTAAACTTCCTATGATACCAACTGTAATGCCCCCAACTAAGAATCCCAGAGTTGGTGCATTATTTTAATACATTTTCATTATTACAAGGAATCAAGTTCTAAAAGACTGATCAGTTTAGAGGTCTTGGAAAATAGATTACATACATGAACGTTACATTACACATTAGAAAATAAAACACAACATAATGATCCTTCGAGAACGCCATTAATCCCCTTGTTTAACCCAGCTCATTAATCATAATAAACTTTTGGAATCTTGGGAAAATTGAAACATAGAAAGGGGTGAGCTCAGATGCTCAGTAAGGATAACAATATAGCAGAAACATTCCTAAATAATAATAAACATTTAAGGGAATGTATAAGACTAAAACAAAAGCCTTTTAAACTTAAAATTCAGCATAATATGGCCAAGATACAATATAATAATTCTATTTAACTATTCACATGAATATTCTACTAGTCGAATAACCACATGAAATATCAATAGCCACTTTTATAATGATGGAATGAATAATGCTAGACTTCATAACCACGTAGTCAAGGCCTTGTTCCAAGACTACAAATAGAATTTTTCCAGGGCCTTGTGCCAAGACACTAGTTTCTATCATGAGACGAATCGATGCATTGATGAGTTATAGTAGGCTTCACCTGTCACTTATGAAGTCCAATTCATTCCTCATATAAAAAGGTTTAAACATAACATAAACATTCATATTAAAACTAGCATACAAAATGTTAACACATTATCCATAAACAATGAATGTTATAAAAATAACACATCCACTATCAAACATATCACAAAACCTTCAATACAATATGGAATATTTGTATCATAAAAAAATCAATTTCAACCACGTTTAAAATCTATCAAAGGATGTTGACATAGATGAAAATGATTTGTAAAACTCATTGAGAGAAATATATCGTTTTCATACAAACATTTAAATGTAAAACAATTGAGAAAGGAATACATTAAAAGACATTTTTGAATTAATTTTTATCATACCACTTTGAAACTTTTGAGAGGAATTAATATTTTATAATCATTAATGTCCATATAAATAAATCCTTAAAAACCACTTTGAAAACATGGAAATTTATGAGAATTATTTAGAAGAATAAATATTTATAACATTTATAATGATGTTTTAGAAAAAAACTCCCTTAAAAATAATCCATTTGAAAACGTATTTATGAAACATGGACATAGATAATAAATATGTACCAGTAGATACTTACGTAAAAACAACCTCAGATAATAAAGTGATTGTGAAATTAACCCTTACCTTGCACTTTCCTTTAGTCGAGGGTACGTTTAACCTCTTGTATAAAGATATTAGTATGTTATTAAATTATACCCAAACCATATTAATATTTATGATATCATACATGATTCATTTGTGACTTTATACTACCCATTTAATAATAATTTTCATGTTAAATTAATATTTCGGTTAATAATCTCTTTCTTTATCGTGCGTGTTTTAACTTGTTCCTCTTGATTGTATCACTTATATCATTATATAAATACTTCCAAAATATAAAACATGATTTATATATCATATATGTTTAGAATATAAATATGTATAAAATAAATATATATGAAATGGAAAACATCGTTTATGGAGACGGTAGGTCGTACGTACGCATAAATGTTGTTTCCGTTTCATGTCGCATTGAACAGAACTAAGTAAATAAGATATATTTAAGTACATAAATAAATATATATATATATATAGTATAGTTATTATGTCATATATTACATACTTATTAATGATATATATTTTATAATCATCGTTGAATGGTGAATGTGGAAATGACTCTCATCGCGTCGTGGAGACGGTAATCCGTACGTACGCATGAGCGACAATATCATTATATTGATGGAGAAATAGTATGTAATTTGATGGTACATAATATATACATAATCATTAAGATTTTATATTTATTATTTACATCATTTATACTCATTATTATACCCATCCAAATAATGAAGTGTCTGAATAACAAACTATAGCATGACATGGAGTTGGTAATCTATATGTACGCACGTATGGTGACTTTTTCATTTATAGGATGGATAGAATAGTGAATATGGTTGTACCATTTTTATAATAACATCACAGTATATAGAATATAATGTGGTTATTATTTTAGAATTGAATCAACAAAGAAAGAGGAAGTGGAAAAAAGAAAAAACTTGAATGAGGTGATGAAATATTTACCTCTTCTTCGGGTTCTTCCTTTTGATTTGATCAAAGGGAATATTTAGGATGGATTTATGACCAAAGGAAGGCCTCTATAATTAAGGTAGGAAAGTTGGGAGGATATTTTGGTAGGGGTTTTCTAAGACAAAAGGCTTTGGGGGTTTGAAAGTAAGAGAAGGGGAAGTGCCCTTTTATAAGAGAGGTGAGGGACACTTTAGGAAAAGCTTGAAATATAATTTTATAATGAAATAATTTTCAGTTAATAATGGCTCAAAAATGGTTTCTTTAAAGTATAAGGTTTTTATGGGTCTAAAACCTCTCAATTAATAGGTTTTAGACAGGTTTAGGTCATCATATTAACCTTATATTTTAGATTTAACTCTTAGGTAAATAGTTTGACATCTACCATGTCTCTTGGTATTTTTATATTATATGGTTAATGAACTTACTATAATAAGACAAGATAACCCCATGTGTTTCATTATTAATATATATAACCTTATATATGTCCCTTGGGTGAACCTTATATTTTTAGGAATATTATATCAATTAATAATATAATATTTGTTTTAAAAACTCAATTATGTATATGTTGACACTATTTAGTATTTGATTTTTTTTGAAGCCATAAAAATTTTATCACTTTGAATAAAATTAATTTAACAAACAATAACATGTCATATTAACCTATAAAATTAGTCTAATTCATAATAAGTATCAGTTTATATTTATTTTATATTTATAATATCAATTATTTTAATCATTCATTAATAAGGTAATTACTGCATCATCATTGTGTCATAAATAAATTAAATTATTTAATGTATAAAAATTATAAATAAAATTATGTTTTAAATTTATTTATCTTCCCAATGAATATTTATAGTCTAATTTATCTTATGTATAACCCTATATTAAAAATGGTTTATTTATTAAACATTGAATTTAACTTTTTTAACTTCTCTTTAAATAAAATAATAATAAATGTCCTAATTTTATCCAATTAGACCAAAAGGGGTAATATCTTATTCCTAAGGTTTTTTTTGTTCTAATTATACTTATCCAGTAGATTTAGGACATCTGTTAGGGTAATTATAATATCATTTTTACCCTTAATCAACATATTTACTTTTAACCGTGGTAAATAAAAGTCAAAAGTTACTATTTAACAAAAATATTTTCATCTTATTAAACCATATTTTACTTAATTATTTCAACCGTTTGTCTTGTATTTTTTAAATTCAACTCACATAAGTGGTAAAATTATGTTTTTTTTCAAATTTGCAAATACTCCAAGAAGGTGGGTAAAAAAACGTTAAAGAGTTCAATAAACTTTTATATATCTAACTTTTTTCTAAAATAACTCCAATGAATTAGTTTTAACATATATAGGTATTATATATCTAATTTGACTTAAAATAAATATAAAATAAAGAAATAATTATTTAAATAAAAAGTCGGTTTTAAATAATAACGTAGTGTTTTTCAATATTCATCAAAAATTTAATGTTTTTAGAAAAATACCAAAATTTTACCCTAAGCAAATTTTAATATTATGAATTCAAAAAATGACTTCCATTTTACGAAATTCAATAAATTTAATTTTCATTTATTAATTTAAAATTAATTCTCATTATCAAAACCAAAATGTGGGTTTTCAAAACAGTAAAAATTATCAAAAAATTGACATGTGTTTATGTCAAATTTAAATGTGAAATTACTTATAATTACCTAAATTGTATTAAATGATAAAAATAAAATCTAATTATACTTATAAACCAATAATATTGATAATTTATCACTATAAATTAATTTGATTAAAAAAGTTTTTTTCAATTAAAACATAGTATTTTTCACTATTCATCAACAAATGAAAGTTATCAGAAACGTACCCAAAAATTGTCCAAACTAAATTTTTATGTCCCTATTCTAAATTTGAATTTAATTTCATTAAATTTAATATTTAAAACTTCCAAATATGGGTTTTAAAAAGGGTTTTCCATTAAAAGACAGTAAAATTGCATTTTTTTTAAAATACATCTTTTATCTAAAAAATGAATTTGTTATTATATTATGTCTAATAAAAACATAATATGGATGTTAAAAATATATAGAGTATATAAGATTTCAAAATGTAGTTAATACTATTCATAACTGATTTTTGAACGGCTAGTTTGGTAAGTTGTGATGCGCTCGAACTCGGTGTTGCGTATAACACAAGCTATTGAATTACTTTAATGAGAAAATGTACTATAAAATATTAGGGTGTTACAAATATTATGATGAGCTCTGTGATCTAGGAAATTTTCGTGGAGCTTCACAACGAATAGAAGACTTCATCTAGAATTTCAAAGCTCTGTGAAATAGGCTTACAAGGCACTGACGTGGCGTAGAAGGTTCTAGAGTCATTGGAAAACACATATAAATAGGCCTCCACACCCAAGAAAAGATAAGAGAGACTCCATGAAAAACTTATGTCTCTTGAATCGCAAATTAGATTCATGAAAACAGTGATCCTTGTGAAAGTAAGGGAATTCTAAGAGGCCAGTTGAGCTCTACGAAAGGAAGGAATGTTGTGAAGGCTTGTTTAGCTTTGAGAAATAAGTGTTCATTGAAAATGATTGTTTGAGCTTTGAAAAATCTCAAAGGCCAGCGTATGCTCTGCGAACTAGTGAGTTCAATAAACCAGTGAGCTTTGCAAACCTTTGAACTACACGAAGAGGCAGGAGCTTCGCAAAGGCTAGTTTGATCTTTGTGAAATATGGAGCTTCATGAAGTAGGGAGCTTTGAGAATGTATGTTCAAAAGGTATTGCATAGTTTTTAGAGGAAAGTGGTATTAATAAGTGGATAAAAGTGGGAAATCAATAGAGCATCTACATATAGTGGAGGATGCATTAATTAGAGATAATGAATGGACCTATAAGTCCATAAACTGTGAGTGGATCCCTTACAAGAGCAGTGCCCAAAGGAAGAGGAACAAGATGATCCTTCCCACCAGTAGTGAGCCAAAGGAAGAGACATAGGGAGTGACCCTTGGGAATGAAATGATCAAACCCTAAACTCTATAAAGGTGGTGAGCCTGGGCATATAATATCTAGCCCAAACCTTGAAATTTAGTTGATTTGGTACATCAACACATTATTGTTTTATTCTTATTAGACGTAACCCAGTGAGGGTGAACCAAATAAAAATTTATATGTCATGTGCATGGATTCCTGCATTACATTCAACGCATCATCATCAGATAAGGAATAAAGGAATAGATCATCATAAACATGAAAGTGAAAATAATGTGATTGTTTTATAAAGAGGTCGAGATCTAGTGGGGTATTAATAATTTGAAAATGAAATAATAACCATACCCTAATTCACCCCCCCCCCTCTGGGTATCTATGAACCTTTTGAACCTAACAATGTCCATATCTTACTCATACATCTAGAAACCCTCCTCGAGATTCCCTCCTGCAGTAAGTACCAATCTCCATATCCCTAGGCCGCTAACCATGCATAAGCCCCACACCATTCTTCTTGGATGCATCTTTCATGACCCACCCATATGGTCTACTGTCATCTCCCGTTTCTCACACTAAACGTGACTCATGTGGTTTAGATTTTAATAGCGGCCATGAAATTTTCTCTAGGCTGCTAATCATGCTTAATTCCAATGCCCCTTATCCCACATGATTTTAAACTAAATCCCTACAATCTAGATGTACTTTGATCCTTATATCCTAGATAGGGTACTTAGGAAGCCTCTCTGAGGTTCAATCCCCTCACTCCCTCCAATCCAACAGTTCCATGAATTTCACATCAGTTCACCTTAATCCCTCATGATGATAAACTGTATCTCCAAACTACATGGGTTTTGATCCATATTAGGTATGTAAGAAGCCTCTTTGAGGTTCAATACGAACCAATGGTAAACCCTGGTACTCCTCCTAGGGATGTACCCTCCCGATGTGATACTTTTCCTTTTTGGGATGCATCTACAAGATCTGCCTCTTTGTGGTGTTCTGATCGCCATGGGAATCTAGACTTATATAATCCTCCTCATAACCCATACTCCATAAACTAAGAGTTCCCCACTTTTCGATGGGACACTAACCATGCATAATCCCCATCATGTGTTTGGGTCATGTCCTGCGTGTATGCCCTGATTCCATGCCCCACCCTTGAACTACATGAATTTTTATTCCCAGCCACTAGTATATGTATAAAGCCTCCCCAAGGTTCAATACCATCACCTATTTCCCATGTTGATCCCTTCTTCAAGACTTTTCATCACTGGAAGATCATGCCCCAACAATGAGGTTCTATTTCCTCCACGTCCCCTATCAATGCACCCATTCTCATGAGCCGCCTCCTCATGTGACTCGTCACCCCACTAGAACTATGTGGAATTTGATCCCTTTCATCAACATGAGGTATGTAGGAAAACTCCTTGAGGTTCAAACCTAACACCATTTTCATCACATCGGTTCCGTCCCATTCATCTCATCCATTAGAAAAACTGACCATGCATAAGCCCCATCCATCCAATTGTTTCTTATAGTGACACCTCGTCCGCTAACAATGTATAAGACACGAGTCCTCCTTTCAAACAATGTAGTTTTTGATACCCATCTTCTATACAAGATGTGTAGTAAGCTTCTCTGGGGATCAATCCCATCCAATAGTAAACCTTAGTGTCCCATTTTATGGGACCCACCTTCTCTATTCCGCCCTTTGCGGTGTTCCGATCACTATTCACGGTATGAATGATTCCCTTTTAGGGACACTCCATCTATTGTCCATCCTCATTGGTAATTAAAATCCATCCATCCAGTAAACTTCTTAGGTGCTCCCTCCCTGGGATTTACCCATCTGATCCACTCTCATCAATGTTCTAATCAGTTTGATCTGTCTCCGTTGGATTTTAGACTCACAACATACCCCATTTTAAACTTGGGAATATAATGAAATCCTCAGAGACATGCCTCTGGAATAATATTCCTCACATTCTAAATGGGATTCTTTAGGCTTCCACTCCCTCAAGAAGTACTCTCATAAAGGAGAATTCAGGTGTACTAAAGTTCCAGTGTCCAATCATGCCAGAGATGCCCAACATGACTAATTTGCGGACTGAAGGTTTCTGCCCTGACTTGACCCCTTTGGAATTTCCGAACAAACGTAATGTAATTAACTGGTGTCCACAAAGTGGTGGCACTAGGAAGGGTTTCAAAAACAACATATTAATCTTTATGGGAGACCCGAACTAGGTGATGGGTTCTTAGGAGGAATACAAGGAATGAGGAACGGATACCATATAATCCCATTTCGATCAAGGAGAAGACATGGTCAAAGAGGTGATGAATGTTGCTGGCCTTTGGAAAGAGGGAATGAGGGATACAATGTTTATCCAAGAAAACGTCAAATGTGCTTGGGCGGCACGCCCAAGTGTAAGAATTAGATGCAGAAATGGTGAACCTGATGTGAATCTTTTATCCTTCAACCATAAGGACTAGTATCGTTCGAGACATCCACAGATAATCATGTTATCAGATCAACCCATCCTGTTCTAGGTCCGGCTAAGAAAATAGTGGGTATGTCATGGAACTCACCTGAATTTGGGTAATTTAATCATTGGGCATTCGTTCTACGACATCATTGGCATGGATCGCTCTATCCAACCATAAAAGATTGAACGACACCTGAGCACTGGGCACCACTTTCCTACTATCTATGCTAATAGGTGAATCTTCTGACTTTTCATGACCCAAGCTATAGAAACGCATTCACCTCGTGCTCATGGGTGTAAGGGCAGGGGAAATTCTTTTGCGGTAATCCTGCAAAACTCCACCTCTATCACGATGTTGTCCACAACAATGACTATTGGTAACCCACACCCCACCTCACCCTCAAAGTTTATCCAGAGGAGGGTGATTGATACTCTTATTCGATGATATGAATAGGAAGGGGTCATCCCAACGAGGGATATGTCCTGCCAAGATCTAGAGGATTATGTGCCTCACCACCCCTACTACCCCCAAGGGCCGCATATGGATCCATTTCTCCCCACTCCGACATTCAACCATTTTTGGAGCCCCTCCCTAGAATGCTCCCATGATTTACTCCCCTATGCCAAAGAGATGAGGGATGTTCGAGTCATCCGGACTTCAATAGTCACTCGAGAGCTGCTAAGGATGGATCCCACCCGGTCACGTCAACGACGCCATTCGGTTCCTCAGGCCGATGAATAGGTGGTCTCTACCCCTATATCGTTGGCTCTTACTTGGATAAATCAACATCAACGTCGAGCATAGGCTTAGGAAGATGCATTCCAAGGGGTGTTATCATCTATATCTTTAGTGTCCCATGCCACCACTAATGCGTACTATTAGCTCCCGGTTATTACATATTATGGAAAACTCTATCCCTAATCTGGGTTGAGACCCCAACCACCACTACTGTAAATTATACTATTTTTTATGGGTTATTTGCGACGGCACCCCATCGCAAATGGCCCATTGTAGAAAAAGGCACCATAAAAAGTTTTTTTGCAATGGACTCTCGTAGAAACAAACTATTTGTGAAGGGATGTGAGCCCACCACAAATAGTTTCCCTGAGATTATTTAAAAAAGGCATTTGTGATGGGTCATCGCAAATACTATTTGCGACCGGGACCCCCATAGCAAATATGTTTAAAAAATAAAAATATAAAATTGAATAAAATAATAATATGTATAAAAATAAAATAATATTAGAAAATAATAATAAAATAATATTGGAAAAAAACAATAACAATACTAATATTCTTAATATAAATAATATTAATATAATAAGAAAAATAATAAAATAATATTTATATTATTAATATTAATGAAATTATTATATTAATATTAGTAAAATAATAAATTAATATTATTTAAAATATTATTAATATATAAATATTATTATTATTATTAATGAAATAATAATATTAATATTAGTAAAATAAAAAATATTCAAAATAATAAAAACCATAATATTCGTAAAAATATGAAAAATAAAAATAAAAACAAAATAAGAAAAATATTAAATAATAAAACAAAGAATATAAAAAAATTAAATAGAGTAATTAAATAATAAAAAATTAAATAAAAATTAAAAAATAAAATATTCTCAATAATATAAAAAATACACAATATAAAAATATAAATTGTTAATATTACAAAACAATTGAATTAAAATGTTTTATCATAAGAAAAAAATATATCACTGAAGGAGGGGTCCTTTGGAGGAGTTTGAGGAGATGGTGGAGAGAAATCCATCCATAAACCATGAGTCAAATGTCGCATTAAATCCATCTTTTCGTGTTGCTACTGCTTCCATCGACGCATCTCTTTCTCCTTGTTTTGTTTCTATTTTTGGAGATCTTACTACTATTGCTACCATTTGCACATCTCCTTTTGATATCATTGATGCATCTCCTCTTGCTCCCTAAGCATACTCTCTATGACCTCACTCTGAGCTTACAGCTTCTCTTGATACTGTGCAGAAGATGATGATGACTCTGCATGAGCTTCTCTCGAGCTAGACGCTGACATCACAATAGTTCCATAAAAACTCACAGGCATAAATCAAGATCTAATACCAACATTTTGGTCTTTCTCGAAGGCATACTAGGTCGCCTGCCTCCATACTGGCTCATTAAATTAGTGGTCACTTGTCCAACCCTCAGTCTCAACCTGGATCTCAGTCTATGATTAAGATGGCATGACCTCATATGACTCCATTAATTACAATTTAAAATTAAAATAGTTTAAATATTATTTTTTTAGTTTATTTTAAAGCTTAAAAATAAATTATACTAACCAAAATCTCACAATGGTGATAACCTCTATTTTATCCAATGACCGGATCACTATACATACTCCTATAAACATTAAACTCTATAGCATCCGTCTGTTCGACTACCAATTTGAATATAAAATAAACTATTACATTTAATGTTATATAAATTATTTAAAACAAGTACATACCATACGTTTTCTATGCGTACTTAATGTATGCCTACCTACTCGATATGTCACCACCTTTCTCCCCTGATTTTGTCAACCTACCGATGATCCCCTCAGAAATTTCCACCCAAACAATGTGAACACAATCCATCCCTAACCTGAGATGAAATGTAATCAGGTGGGTGGTTGTGACAAGACCCATAAAATTCTATCAATCCTACTTTAATCATTTCTTTCCTTATAACATTTTGAAAAAACTAACGACAACACTCCCACATAAACCCTTCCCGTTCCTTCCAAATATCACCATGCATTATCTCATCGATGAGATACCATAAACCATAAAAATAAATTATAATATCATGTTATTCATTAAATAAATTTCCAAACAAATAATATTTATTTATGTACCATCCAATTATCAAACATGCAGCGCTGAATATCAATGGTAATATCATCTCATGTGACCCATGCTTCAGAAAAATAATAGCTCCATATAGCCCTCCCCTATCCAACAGCTATAGGTGAACAATTGTATAAAAAAACTAAAGGTTTCGGGCACAGTAGAAGCGTGGTAGGTCCGGCACCCAAACTTTATTTGTAGAATGATAAATGATTGTTATGGGATAAATATGATGATTAATTCTAGTATCCACGGAATATAATCAAAGATTTAGATAAAGAAGCAAGAGGCCTGAAACCTTTAGAGAGGATCTTGCTCATCGTGTTTATAATTAATTTAATTAGTGTCATAAAGAAAATAATACTTGGATCATAGATGATTTCTTCGTTGATGAAGTTGATCATCTAGAATGACCCTTCCGGATTATCTTTTTGAGATTTCAAGGATCCAAACTATAATCCCTCAAGCGGTGATCCACACGTACTTTGATGGCCTCCGATCGGCACCGCTCGTTCTCCTGGTGCTAGCACGACGAAGCGAGTTTCTAGTGTTGGTAATTTTTGATCTCTTATTCTTCAGCCTCAAAGAACATCTCTTGTTCTTGATAAGGGTGGGAAGAGTATTCGAGAGAGAAATTGTTTGCCTGAACAATTCTCAATTCACCGCATGTGTGGTTCGGTACATGGCACAATAGACGTATGTTTTTATTTATTAACATGGGGCTTTAGTTACAATATTTAATTTTCTAACAACAATTAAATACATTCATAACCATAGAGAAAACACATGCTATTAATATTAATACCAAGTCATTATTCATAGTGCGCCAATATGCACAAAACATAATTATAAATAAAATTATGAGTCACAAAATAATTGTAGCATTATTTTAATTTTTTCTAAATTGTAAAATAATTATTTATCATCCTGCAAATAATTATTTTACTACCAGACTTAACTTGGTCCCCCCAATCTCCAATTCCATTTATTAAACACATGAATAAATAAATAATTAATTTCTTCTCTTAAATAAATATTTTATTTACAAACTAGTAAATAAATATTTATTTAATGTTCAATAAAATAAATAAATATATTTTACCCACAATCCGGTGAATAAGTCTTTATTTAATTTATGGAATCATTTTAACTGGAATAAAATTATTCCTTTGTCTTGAGAATAATACTTATTGATTAAATTCAAATATTATATAACCAAGACCACCAGAAACACTTAGTATGTGACCCTCAAGGATTTTTTCTCATTGGCATTAGGCGGGCTTGCCTAAAGTCCAAGAATAATGTCTAGAAACAGGTCAAGGAACTTAATAGAAAGAAATTAAAGTCGCAACAATGACATCCACATACGAATTCTCACTATGTAATATAATCCCTTCGCCGTAATATCTCATCAAAAAGGTTTCATGATAGTGTCATCAACTTTTAGGCTTGATATGTCATTATTTGACTACCTAAAATAAACTCATTGTTACAACATGTCCATGTAATTTCTCATGATAGTTCTATTTAAATAAAAGGGTCAAGATATCGACATCCATAAATGGAAGGGACAAATCCTTCCTCAAATTTTCTATTTATAACATGAAACTCATAACACACCCAACATACCCTACTTCCCTCCAACTGTCTGTGTAACAGTTTTCGTCATTAAATCAAAGTGCATGAGTCATGATATGAATTAACGATAATATTAAAGTATAAGGATCATTATACATGCTTAGATATATAAATATCTGTTGAGACCAAAACACGGGGAATTCCTACTGGCGATTTTATTTTCATAATATCTTGTCTTGGAGATTACCAAGTGAGAACTTTATGAGAGGAAGTCTCATTTGCTTACGAGTACTCACACCTGATGGTCTTCATGATATTTATCCCATCATATTGTTTCATCCAACAGTAGAACCATATTTAATAATATAGTTATAGCATTTCAAGGTTCTCATCATTGCGGGGAACTTCCATGACCTTATCAATGCAAAAAATACTCTAGAACATTATAACATCATAGTCATGTAGAACAATGAAAAATATGTAATAAGTTGTTTAATATTTAAATAAATTTAATATCCATGTAAAACAAGTGCAGCCAGTTTGTTCTAGGACACCAACTCTTACAAACTCCCACTTAGATTAGAGCCAACTGCCTACGACTTTCAGTACGTTAGACTTCCCATGGTGATCATGTTTCTGCTGATTCAAGGCTTTAGTCAAGGGGTCCTCCACGTTGTATTCCATAGAAATATTGTTCACTGGAACATCACCTCTCTGAGAAAAATCTCTGAAGGGATGATACTTCTGAAGTATGTGCTTTGTCTACTGATGTGACCTTGGCTCTTTTACGAGAGTCATCACTACTATATTATCATAGTACAGTGTGATGGGATCTTTACTGCTTGGTGTCACATCCAGCTCCTCAATGAAGCTTCTCATCCAAAATGATTATTTAGCTACCTCAGAAGCTATGATATACACCAAATTTGCTGTAGAATCTACGAACACACTCTATTTTGAGCTCTTTCGGCTCACTGCACCTTCATTCAAATTGAATATATACCTCGTTTGCAACTTCATGTCATCTTTATCAGTCTGGAAACTATAATATGCATATCCTATGATGACTAGTTCCCCATATCCTTTATAAACCAGGAACATATCCCTAGTATGCCTCTTATACTTTAAGATAGTTTTTACTTCCATCCAATGGTGGTCACCTGGGTCTGCTTGATATCTACCTACCGCACTCAGTGCATAGGCGACATCCAGCCTAGTACATAGCATGTCATACATGACTGAACCAATATATAATGCATATGTAGTCCTTTCCATTATTCTTCTTTACTCATGTGTCTGAGGACGTGTTTTCTTGGAACGATGAATGCTATGTGATGCTGGAAACAATCCTCTCTTGGTTTTTTCCATACTGAATCTGTTCAGTATCTTATCAATGTATATACATTGAATTTGGCCCAAAAATCTCTTGGATCTATCACTATAGATCTTGATCCCAAAAATATGTGTTTTCTCGCCCATGTTCTTCATGGAGAAGCATTGATTCAACTGTGCCTTAACAGACTGTAAGACTAGTATCTCATTTACAATAATTAATATTTCATCAACATATAATTTTAGGAAAAAGACTGCACTCCCACTAAACCATTTATAGACACAAGGCTCACATTTGTTCTTAATAAAACCAAATTTCATTATGGATTCATCAAAATGAATGTTTCATGAACTGGATGCTTGATTTAATCCATAAATTAATTTATGCAACATGCATACCATATCGGCATCCTTTGGAGTCATAACCCCCTTAGGTTGTGTCATCCAAACATCTTCTTGAAGGTCCCCATTAAGGAAATATGTTTTGAAATACATTTACCAAATCTCATAGTCACGGTAATCAGAAATGGAAAATATTTTTCTAATGGATTTCAACATTGAAATTGGTGAGAAGGTTTCTTCAAAGTCAATTCCATGAAGCTGTTTGAACCCTTTTACAACCAGTCGTGCCTTATAGGTACTGACTTATCCATCCATGTCTAGTTTCTTCTTGAATACCCATTTTCAACCAACAAGATTTACATCAACTGGAGGATTAACCAAAATCTAGACTTGGTTTTGGTACATGGAATCCATTTCAAAATTCATGGATTCTTGCCACTTGGCATCATCTGTGCCACTTACAACTTCCTTATAGGTTAGAGGATAATTATTATCAACTAATAATGAGTTACCATCCTCAGTAACTATAAAATTGTACCTTTCTGGTTCTCCAAGCTATATTGTACTCCTACGCATCTCTAGTGTCTCTAGAACAGTTCTTTCTTTAACGACTCTGTTTGGAATCTCTTCATGTACCAACACTTGTGTTCCTTAAGCCTCAACTTCAACGAATTCTATCTCTCTCCCACTATCTATTTTAGAGATGTTCTCCCTCTCAAGGAATATGGAGTTTCTTTCCACTATAACCTTTTTTCCTGAGAGGTTGTATAGTTAATATCCCCTTGTTTCCTTAGGGTATCCTATAAAGGTACACTTTTTTCCTCGAGGATCAAGTTTGTTCCCGAAAGAGGCCTTAAACAAATTCATCGCTTCCCCACACATGTAAATTTGATAATATGGCTTTCTTACCACTCCAGAAGTATGGAATAAAATTTATCAATTTATTTGGTACTTGGTTTAGTATCTGTACCGCTTTTTGTAATTCATATCTCCAAAAGGATAAATGAAGAATTGCACGAATCATCATTGATCTCACCATGTCCAATAGGGAGAGGTTCCTCCTTTCCCCCACATCATTCCACTAGGGCATGTATGAAGGAGTGAGTTGGGATGAGATCCCAAAATACCAAAAGTAATAAATGATGTCTTGATTAAGATATTCTCAACCTCGGTTTGAGCAGAGTTTCTTAATATTCTTACCAAGTGGGTTCTCAACTTCATTCTTGTATTCTTTGAACTTATCAAAATAATTCGACTTATACCTCATTATGTTGATATATCCATATCTATTAAATTCATCATTAAAATATATGAGGTATGAGTACCCTCCCTTTTCTTCAACTGGAACTGGTCCACACACATTGGTATGAACCAATTCAAAAAGTTCTTTAGCCCTTTCACCTTCCCAACTAAATGGGGATTTATTTATTTTTTCTTGTAAACATGCATGACATATGCCAAGTGGTTTTAGTTTGAAAGAATCTAAATATATCTCTTGATGTAACTTTTTCAAGTGTTTCTTATTTACATGACATAGCCGGTTATGCCAAAGTTGGGTGTGGTATTAGTCATGTGAAGTATATTATTTATCGATCTCCTTTACTTGGTTTGTGTAATTAAACACGTAATGACTGTTGTATAAATGTGCCCTACCAAAACCAATCTATCTTTGTAAAAGAAGCAACATTCATTTACAAACATGAAAATAAATCTATTTGTATCTAATTTAGATACAGAAATAATGTTTTTAGTAACAAAAAACAAATAATAACAACCCTTTAACTCCAATATCATCCCAGTTGGAAACATGAGGTGGTATTCCCCAACAACTACAACAGTAAGTCTGGCTCCATTGGCTGCTCATAGATCTACCTCGCCTTAGTCAAAATTTATTAATCTACTTGGTTTATATATTTGGATACATATGTGAGCATCGTAATCTATGTCTAAAAAACATTTTTTAGAAACAGATAGATTGAATTCGATAACAAACACACAAGAAGCTTCCCCTTGCTTCTTTGGCTGGTATAGTTCTTCTTCCAGTGTCCCTTCTTACCACATGTGAAACAAACAGCCTCCTATTCCCTTGCCACCCCTTGTTCTTCCTTTTCTTGGAAAGATGTGAAGAAACATTGGGATCAAAGCTCTTCGCCTTCCCTTTCCTCTTATTCACCATAACAAAAGAAGAATTTTCACGCTTCATATCATTTTTCACTTGGCATATTAAGATAAGAAGATCAGATAGAGACTTCTCAATGTTGTTCATATTTAAATTGACAAAAAATTAGAGAATATCTAAAGGAGGGATGCGAGAATGAGATCAGTGCCTATTTATTTGGGGATTTTAAACCCTAGAACCTACAGGCACTCAATGCAGCCAATGAGCTTGACTACATGAGGAACAGCTGGGGAACCTTATCCAAGATTACTCTAAAAGAGTGCCTTAGAGATATCAAACCTTTCCTGTCCTTATCTATCCTGGTAGAGACAATGGAGGTGCTCAAGCAAGCTATAAGCATCCATGTTTTCATGAGACTTCATGATCTCAATATACATTGATGATAACATAAATCTTTGAACATCGACAGTGTCATTCATATGTTTATCATGGACCAGAAAATCCTCATCACCCACCTCTTTGGCAGGTGTATTAGGTAAAGATGACTCCAGCATGTAAGACATCCGTTCATGGAGTAGGATAACCCAAAGTTGTCTAAACCATTCCTAGAATTTACTGCAGGTGAGGATGTTGTCTTTATCTAAAATTGATCTAATGGTTAGTTTATTTGATGAGATTGTAATTTTTATTCAGAAATTTAAAGATAAAATCATTAAAACTTTCTTGATTACATTTTATGATAAATAATAAATTTTATTAAGTCTCACACTATTTTATCAAGTCCCAGTGTCCCTCGCCATTGAAATCGGAATGTCCAGTTTCGATGACATTCTAGTGGAAAGGATCCATGTTCTCATTCGCATAAACCCAACAAGGGTTGGTCAAGCTATTATATAGTATTTAGGTAGGTAGATCTTCACCAACTTTAGGCTTAAACCTCCTTGATCTATTGAGTGGACTCTCCAATCCTAAAATCATGAATTTGGATTTCTTCATCTCTTGCCTCCGATGTTACACCAAGTATAGAAATGGATATTCCTCTTGATATAATATAGTTAAGTCAACTAGAAACCTTTAATAAGGGTTTCCTATAGAAAATTATGTTTCCCATCAATGGATGGTCAAACACAAATTTTTATTGAGTTTTTTTCTTAATCAAGTAACAGAAGTCTTGGTCTGACTTAATATTTTATTTGAGGTATTTTTATCTCTTATGTGTTATTTTCTTATTATCATTTTCACATGATTGTTAATATTAATTGAAACTTACTTTAGTGATTAATCATGTCTTGATAATATTTACGCATAAGTCTAGTTTATTTTAGCTCCATATTGCATGATTTTTTAATTCATTAATTATGTGATCCTGAAAACACATCCATATTGATAAACCATGGAACTAACAGAAATAAAATAAATTAAAGGGCTTGATCATGAGTTTTTATATTGGTTAGTCTATCTAGTATTTTATCTAGTAGTTGATAAACTAACCTTGACCCAGGAGAGAAACATCTTGAACCTTTTGGGTTTGTGTTTATAGATTTCCACCTATCCACATATGTATCTCCAAGGATTGGTTTTGTCTCGGCTCCAGCTTAAACCACCTGCACTAGCATGGGAGTTCTATCAATTACATATTACGTCTTTTAACTCACATACAAGTGAGGGGTAAAAAGGTTTTTTACATAAAAGAAACCATGGGCATGCAGGCCCTGCATATTAATGAGGAGAAGGCTCATAGGCCAACAAATTTAATTTAAATAAATTAATTAAAAAGAAAACATCCACATATAAAGGTCTTTGCATAGCTCGTGATCATCCATACATGAAACGATATTTAAAAATACATAAAACTAGAATTCAAGTTTTTAATTGTTCTTTTTTAAAATAAATCATGCTTGAATCAATTAATTATCATCTTTAATTAATCAATCCTTTTATCATAAACACATTTTAGAATTTCCTTGAGATTCTCATCCATCATAATTTTAAACAAAAAAATTAATTTAAAATTAATTTTTTACAAACTTGTACCTTGGAGGAAACCTGGTAAATTCCTATTCATAGCTACCCAATGAGAATAAATAAACATTACACAGATGATAAATTAAACACATATATATAAAACATCTTGCCTCAACTTTATGCCTGCATGTTGGTACACATCTCAAGGGTTTGTATAATATAATAATAAATTTTAATGAATCTACATAATTTGGACATGTACACGGCATGTAACTCCAACTACACCGCATGTACTATTTTTTACTATCCATCCAAAGTACATGCTTTGGTAAATGACGTGTGAGTGTACTTTGAAAATATTCTAAGAACATGGCATGTCTAGTGGGCTATACATCAAGTAGTTCCTCATTACATGGTCACCATATGGGCAAGTCGTGTATGAGGTACATGGTCCAACCCTAACCTGAAGGGACTACATGTCTTTCTAGTGGGACACATGGCCTATAATCTAGAAACTGCATGCCACCGGTTACTGGTCAACACACGAAGTCATTAAGACATAAACAAACTCCAATAACACAACTTGGTTTGGTGGACCAGACTCGGTGCATTGAAACTTTTCTTCACGGTGTTTACTACCGAATTCACATCATGTGTTCTAGTGTTGTACGGCCAAGAACCATTGGCACCTCCAAATGAGATCCTCTGTTTTATTTTATTGAAAATTAAAATAAAAGATCATTTTTGTATGGTGAATGAGAAACAAAAGTGGAGGAACAAATCTCAAGATTCTAATTTGTAGAATGATTAACTTAAATTGAAACAACTAAAATATTAAATGGGTAAATCATCAACAAAATATTTAAATAATTATAAACTATGTTGTAACTGCTCTGATATCATTTGAAGGTTCTGGGTGCAGTGGAAGTGCGGTTGTTTTGACACCCAACATTGATTTTTACCATGATCAATGATTATTCTGGGATCAATACGATGATGAACACCAGTCTCCATGAAATAGAATAAATGATTTAAACAATTAAGGAATAGGTCTGAAACATTTAGATATGATCTTACACATCATTTTTATAATTAATTTAATTAATTTCTTAATGAAAATAATACATGGATCTCCAATATTTTCTTCACTAACGATTTTGATCATCTGGAATAACCCTTCTTGATTATCTTGTGTGCTTGAAAGGATCTAAACTAGAATCCCTCCAGCAGTGATCCACACTTGCCTTGATGGCCTTTAATCGACACTGCTCGTTCTTCGGGTGCTATTACAGTGAAGCCAGTGCTTTTTTATTTCATTCTCGATCACTTTTTTTCTGCCTTAAATAACATCTCTCATTCTTGAGAGGGGTGGGAAGAGGATTTGAGACGGAAATTTTTTAGCTCAGCAGTTCTAAATTCACTAGGTGTGTGGTTTGGTACATAACACAAAATATGTATGATTCTATTTAGTGACATGGGGCTTCAGTTACAATATTTAATTTCATAACAGCAATTAAATATATTCATAACCTTAAAGAAAACCCCTGCTATTAATAATAATACCATGTCATTATTTATGGTGCGCCAAATTGTACAAAACTGAATTATAAATAAAATTCTGCGTCACAAAATAATAGTTACATTATTTTAATTTGTGTCAACTAGTTAAATAATTATTTTACTACCAGACCGTATTTGGTCATCTCGAAATCCACTTCCATTTATTGAACACCTAAATAAATAAATAAATATTTTATTCTATTAAATAAATATTTTATTTACAAACAAATAAATATATATATATTAAATGTTCAATAAAATGATTAAATATATTTTACCTACAATCCGGTGAATAAATATTTATTTAATTTATGAAATCATTTTAACATGAAAAAAATTATTACATTGTCTTGAGAGTAATAGTTATTAATTTAATTCAAATAAAATTTAACCAAAACCACCAAAAACACTTAGTGGGTGACCTTTTAGTATTTTTTTAGTTTTCCTTAGTCGATCTTGCCAAAAGTCCAAGAATACCGTCTAGAAATGGGACAAGGAAGCCAAGGGAAAGAACTTAAAGTCTCAATAATGACATCCACACATGAATGCTCACTATTTAATATAATCCCTTTGTCGCAATGTCTCATCAAGTAGGTTTCATGATAGTGTCGTCAACTTTTATGCTTGATATGTCATTCTTTGACTACCTGAAATAAATCCGTCATTACACTATGGACTTGGAATTTCACATGATGGTTCTATTTCAATCAAAGGTATGAGATATCAACTTCCATTAATTGAAGGGGAAATTCCTTCCTCGACTTATCCATTAATAGCATTCCACTCGTGATGCACCCAACATACCCTACTTCCTGTTAACTTTCTGAATGACGGTTTTCATTAGTAAATAAAATTTTTTGAGTCATGATATGTATTAATGATAATTTTAAAGTCTAAGGATAATTACATATGCTCGTAGATAGAAATTTTTTATGACACAAAAACACACAGAATTCCTACTTGCGGGTCTGTTCTCTGATCTCTTGTCTTAGAGATTACCAAGTGCGAACTTCATGAGAGGGAGTCTCATCTTTTTACGAGTACTCACGCCTGATGGTATGCATGATATGTGTACCATAATAGTATGTCATCTAACTATAGAACTATATTTAAGAATATTTTCATAGCATTTCCATGTTCTCATTATAGCAGGTAACTTCCATGACCTTATTAATGCAACAAATACTCTAGGACATTATTACATCATAGTCATATAGAATAATGAAAAATATTTAATAAGATGATTAATATTTAAATACATTAAATATCCATGTAATCAAAGTGAAACCAGTTGGTTCTAGGACACCAACTCTTACAAACTCTTACTTGGTCCAGATCCAATTGCCTACAACTTTCAGTTCGCTAGATCTCACATGTTGATCATGTTTCTGCTGAGTCAAAGATTTAGTCAAGGGGTCTACCACATTGTCTTATATGGAAATAATACTCACTAAAACTTCACCTCTCTAAGAAAAATACCTCAAGAGATGATACTTCGGAAGTATGTGCTTCGTCCGGTGATTTTCCCTTGTCACTTTTGTGAGAGCCACTACTGCAGTATTATCACAGTACAGAGTGATGGGATCTTTAATTCTAGGTATCACATATAGCTTCTAGATGAAGCTCCACATCCAAACTACTTATTTATCTGCCTTAGAATCTGTGATATACTTGGACTTTGATATAGAATCTGTGACCACACTCTGCTTTGAGATCTTCCAAATCACTACACCTCCATTGAAAGTGAAGATGTGTCCCATTTTCGACTTCATGTCATCTTGAACAGTCTGGAAACAAGAATATTCATATCCACTGATTACTAGTTTCTAATTTCCTCCATAAACTAGGAACATGTCCTTACTATGCCTCAAATACTTTAGGATAGTATTGACTGCCATCCAATGGTTGTCACCTGGGTAAGTTTGATATCTGCCAACTGCAATCAATGTAGAGGTGACAACCAGCCTAGTACATAGCATGGAATACATGACTGAACCAATAGCTTATGGATATGGAGTCCTTGACATTATTGTTTCCTCATGTTTCTGAGGACACATCTTCTTGGAAAGATGAATGCCATGTGATGCTAGAAACAATCCCCTCTTGGATTGTTCCATACTGAATATCTTCAGTACCTTATCAATGTATGTATTATGACTTAGTCCCAACAATCTCTTGGATCTATTACGATGGATCTTGATCCCAATAATATATTCTACCTCACCCAAGTCTTTCTTAGAGAATCATTAATTCAATTGTACTTTAATAGACTACAAGATTGTTATCTTGTTTCCAATAAGTAATATGTCATCAACATATACAATTTTGAAAATGAATTCTCTCCCACTAAACCATTTTGTAGACATAAGTCTAAAATTCGTTCTTCATAACAAAATTTTTATTATGGATTCATCAAAAATAATTTTTTATGACTTGAAATCTTCCTTTAATCCATAAATGGATTTCTGTTACTTGAATACCTTATCGGAGTCATTTGGAGTCATAAATCCTTAAGGTTCTGTCATGTAGACATCTTCCTGAAGGTCCCTGTTAAGGAATTCTATTTTTACATCCATTTTCCAAATCTCAATGTCATGGTAAGGAAAAATGGCCAATAGAATTATGATGGATTTCAACATTGCAATTGGTGAAAAGGTTTCATCGTAGTCAATGCCTTGACATTGTTTGAACCCATTTGCAACCAGTCATTGCTTATAGGTAATGACTTGTCCTTTCATGTCCAGTTTCTTCTTGAATACCCATTTTTAACCGACATGATTTACATCAACTAGAGGATCTACCAAAATCCAGACTTGGTTTTGGTACATGGAATCCATTTTATAATTCATGGCTTCTTGACACTTGGAAACATATGTTCCACATACTACTTACTTGTAGGTTAGAGGATCGTTATTATCAACTAATAATTAGTCACCATCCTCAGTAACTAAAAACCATATCATTCCAGTTCTTTAACCTCTCTTGTACGCCTACGCAGCTCTTGTGTCTCTGGGACAGTTCTTTCATCCATTGGGCGTTGTGGAATATGTTCTTATACTAACTCTTGTAAACCTTGAGCCTCAACTTCAACAAAGTCTATATCACTCCCACTATCTCATTTGGAGATGTTCTCCCTCTCAAGTAATATGGTGTGTCTTTCCACTATAACCTTTTTCTGTGAGGGTTTGTATAGGAAATATCCCCTTGTTTACTTAGATTATCCTATAAAGGTATACTTTGTACCTCAGGGTCAAAGTTTGTTACCTGAAGAGGCCTTAACAAATGCATCACTTCCCCACACATGTAAATTCGATTATGTGGCTTTGTTTCCACTCTAGAACTTGTATGGAATATAATTTGTTGACTTAGTTGGTACTTGGTTTAGTATGTGCACTACTGTTTGTAAAGCATATCCACAAAAGGATAATAGAAGAATTTTATGAATCATCTTTGATCTAACCATGTCCAACATGGTGTGGTTCCTCCTTTCACACACACCATTACACTGGGGAATGTATGGAGAAGTGAGTTGTGATAGGATGCCAAACTCCTGTAAGTATTAAATAAAGTCTGGATTAAGATATTGTCCACCTCGGTCTGAGCGGAGTTTATTAATCTTCTTACCAATCTAGTTATGAACTTCATTCTTGTATTATTTTAACTTATCAAAAATAATCTAACGTGTACCTCATTATGTAGATATATCCATATCTACTAAAATAACCACTAAAAGATATGAAGTATGACTACCCTCTCCATGATTCAACTGGAAATGGTCCACGCACATCAGTATGAACCAATTCAATAAGTTCTTTGGCCCTATAACCTTTCCCAATAAATGGGGATTTGGTCATTTTTTCTTGTAAACATGCATGACATATGTCAAGTATTTTTAGTTCGAAAGAATCTAAATATCCATCATGATGTAACTTTGTCTTGAATTTCTCATTTACATGAACTAGCTGTTGATGCCAAAGTTGGGTGTGGTAGGATTCATGTGAAGTATATTTGTTATTTATTTCCATTACTTGGTTTGTGTAATCCAACATGTAAAGAACATTGTATAAATTTTCCCTACTAAAAAATTCTATCTTTGTAAAAGAAGAAACATTAATTTTAAAACAAGAAAAAATCCATCTATATCTAATCTGGATACAGAAATAATTATTTTCGTAACATATGGCTCATAATAACTACCCATTAACACCAACATCATCCCAGTTGACAATGTGTGGTGGTAGTCTCTGATAGCTAAAACAGTAATTCTAGCTCTATTGGATGCTCGTAGATCTACCTCCCCTCAGTCAATCTTCCTGAATCTACTCGGTTCATATATTTGGATACATATGTGAGCACCACAAGATTTATAATACCCAATTTTTAGAAACATATTGATTTAATTCAATAACAAATGCACCTAAAGATTCCACATTCTTCTTAGTCTCAGTGCAGTTCTTTTTCCAGTGGCCCTTCTTGCCACATGTGAAACAAACATCTATATATTCCCTTGCCTCTCTTTTGATCTTCCTATTCTTGGAAGTCCATGAAGATTATTTGGTCTTAAATCTCTTCACCTTACATTTCCTCTTATTCACCATAAGGATAGAAGGATTTTCATGCTTCATATATTTTTCCACTTGGGGAATGAAAATATGAAAATTAGATAGATACTTCTCAGTGCTATTTATATTAAAATTGACAACAAAGTTAGATAATCTCTAAGGTAGTGATGAGAGAATGAGATCGGATCCAAATTCTTTGGGGCGTTTAAACCCTGGAACCTCCAGGTTCTTAGTGTATCCAAAGATCTTGACTATATTAGGCCCAGCTACAACACCTTCTCCTAGGTTACTCTGAAAAGGTTCTTTAGATATCTTAAACCTTTCATATCTTACTCTCTCCTACTAAAGACCACGGAGGTGCTCGATCAGGCTATAAGATTCCATCATTTTATGAGAATTCATGATATCACTAGACATTGATGATAGCATCAAACATTGAACGTCTACCATGTCGTTCATATGTTTCTCAAAGACCAGGAAATCCTCATCACTCACCTCTTTGGCATGTGGATCAGGTAATGCTAACTCTAGCATGTAAGACTTCCGTTAATGGAATAGGATAACCTGAAGGCATCTAAAACATTCTTGGAAGTTACTTCTGGTGAGGATGTTATCTTTATCCAGAATTGATCACAGAGATAGTTTGGTTGATGAGCATTCCATTTTTATTATACAATTAAAAGAGTAGATCATTAGTACTTTCTTGATTATATTTTATGAGAAATAATAAATTTTATTAAGTTTCCCACTACTTTTTCATGTCTCAATGGCCCTCACCATTGAACTTGGACTATCCAGTTTCTATGAAATTCCTGTGGAAAATATCCATACTCCCCTTCACATAACCCAAAAAAGGGTTGGTCAATCAATGAGAAGGTATTTAGGTAGGTGGGTCTTTGCTAACTGTGGGCTTGAAGATCCTTTATCTGTTGAGTGGAATCCCCAATCCTGAAATCATGACTTTGGATTTACTCAACTCTTGCCTCTAATATTACACCAAGTCTAGAAAGGGATACTCCTCTTGAGTTTTTTCCCAACAAGGTGTGGTCAAACACATAGTTTTATTGAATTTTTTTCTTTAATCACGTAACAGAAGGCTTGGTCTAACTTAATATTTTATTTGAGGGATTTTTATCTCTTATGCGTGAATTGCTTATTATCATTATCACATACTTGTTAATATTAAGTGGAACTTACTTATGTGATTAACCTTATCTTGATAAAATTTACTAATAAGTCTGTTTTATTTTAGTTTCATATTGCATGATTATTTAATTCATTAATTATATGATCACGAAAACACATCCATAATGATAAACCATGAAATAGATAGAAATAAAATAAAGGGCATGATCATGAGATTTGCTAATGGTTAGTTTATCTAGTAGTTGATAAACTAACAATGACCTAGGGGAGAAACATATTGAACCTTTTGTGTTCGTTTTACATCTTTCCACCTGTCCACCTTTGTATCTCCTGAGATTTCTTTGGTCTCAGCTCTAGCTTGAACTGCCTCCACTAGCTTGGGAGTTCCATCCATTACATATGTCTTTTTTTAACTCACATGCAGGGGAGGGGTAAGAAGTGGTTTTTCATAAAAGAAACCTTGGGGACACAGGACCTACATATTAATGAGAAGGCTCGCAGGCCAACAAATTTAATTTAAATAAATTAATTAAAATAAACCATCCACATACAAAGGTCTTAGTCTATCTCATGATCATCCATAGATGCAATGATATTTACTCATAAATCAAACTAGCATTAAATTCTTCAATCATTATTGTGTAAGATAAATCACGCTCGAAAAAATTAATTGTCATCTTTAATTAATCAATCCTTTTATCTTAAATTATTTTCTGGATTTCCTTTAGATTCTCATCCATCATAATTTTAAACAAGTAAATTCATTTAAAGTTATCTGTGTACATAACTTGTACCTTGGAGGCAACTCGGTGAATTCCTATTCATAACTACACATTGAGATGAAATTAACATTACGAAGATGTTAAATTAAACACATATATATAAAACACTTATCACGTATTGTTCCTAAGATTCATGCCTACATGATGGTACACATCTCAAGGGTTTGTATAATATAATAATAAATTTTAATAAATTTGTGTAATTTGGATGAGTACACAGCATGTAGCTTCAACTACATGGTGAGTACTACTTTTCACCATCCATCTGGGGTATGTGCTTGGGGAAACGACGAGTGAGTGTAATTTAAAAATCATTGGAGTACACAGTGTGTCCAGTGGGCCACACGCTGTGTAGTTCCTCATTACATGGTCTCTAGACGGGTAAGCTGAGTACAGGGTACACAGTCCAACCCCAACCCAAAAGGACTACACATCATGTCTAGTTGGCCACACGCCATGTAATTATAAAACTGTGTGCCACCTCTTCTTGTTCAACACACTGAGTTATTAAGACATAGAAAACTCCAACGACATAGCTTGGTTTTGTAGACCAGACTCGGTGCATTGAACATTGGCTACATGGTGTGTACTGTTGAATACTCGTCGTGTGTTCTGGTGTTGTACATCTAGGATCCTTTTTCACATCCGGATGAGAACGTCTGTATTATTTTAATCAAAACTAAAAGAAAATATCATTTCTGTAAGGTAAATGAGAAACAAAAAAGGAGGAACAGATCTCAAGATTTAGATTTGTAGAATGATTAACTTGAATTGAAACAACTAAATTATTAAAGGCGTAAATCATCAATGAAATATTTAAATAATTATAAACTATGATGTAACCACTCTGATACCACATAAAGGTTCTGGGCATAGTGGAACCGTGGTTGGGCCGGTACCCAAATTTGATTTTTAAAATGTCCAATGATTATTCAAGAATCAATACGACGATGAATTCCAATCTCCACTGAATAGAATCAAAGATTTAGATAAAGAAGGAAGAGGCCCAAAACCTTTATATAGGATCTTTCACATCCTGTTTATAATTAATTTAATTAATTTCATAAAGAAAATAATACCTGGATCTTTGGTATTTTCTTTGTCGATGATTTTGATCATCTAGAATGACCCTTATGAATTATCTTGTTGCGCTTGTAAGGATCCAAACTAGAATCCTTCTAGAGATGATCCACACGTGCTCCAATGGCCTCTAATTAACACTGCTTGTTCTCTGGATGCTAGCATGAAAAAAGAAGTGTCTTGTGTCAGTCATTCTTGGTTTCGTGTTCTTCAGACTTGAAGAACTTCTCTCATTCTTGAGATGGGAGGGAAGAGGATTCAAGAGAGAAATTTTTTAGCACAACAATTCTCAATTCACCGGGTGTGCGGTTCGGTACATGGCACAAAAGACGCATGTGTTTATTTATTGACATAGGGATTCATTTACAATATTTAATTGCATAAAAATAATTAAATACATTCATAACCTTATAAAAAACCCATGTTATTAATAATAATGTTGTTTCATTATTTATGGTGTGCCAACTTGCGAAAAATAGAATTATAAATAAAATTCAGTGTCACAAAATAATAGGAGTGTTATTTTAATTTGTACCAACTAGATAAATAATTATTAATTGTCTTGAAAATAATTATTTTACTTCCAGACACGCCTTGGTCCTCTCAAACTCCACTTTCATTTATTTAACACCCGAATAAATAAATAAATAATTTATTCTCTTAAATAAATATTTTATTTTAAAACCAGTAAATACATATTTTTTAAATATTCAATAAAATAAATAAATATATTTTACCCACAATCCGGTGAATAAATATTTATTTAATTTATGAAATCATTTTAACTTGAATAAAATCATTCTATTATCTTGAGAATAATATTTAGTAATTAAATTAAAATATAATTTAACTGAGACCACTTGAAACACCTAGTGTGTGACCCTATAGGATTCTTTCTCATTGGCATTAGGCGAGCTTGCCTAAAGTCGAAGATTACTGTTTAGAAACGGGTCAAGGAACCCAAGATAAAGAACTAAAAGTCGCAACAATGACATCCACATATGCATGCTCACTATATAATATAATCCCTTTTTCACAATATCTCATCAAATAGGTTTCATGACAGTGTCATCCACTTTTATGGTTGATATTTCATTCATTGACTGCATGAAATATACTTTTCGTTACACCATGGCCATGGAATTTTACATGAAAGTTCTATTTAAATCAAAGGGTTCAGATATCAACTTCCATAAATGGAAGGGATGAATCCTTTCTCGAATTATCCATCAATAAAATTCCACTCATGATGCAACCAACGTACCCTACTTCCCGCCAACTGTCTATGTGATGATATTATTCAGTAAATAAAAGTGTGTGAGCCGTGACACATATTAATGATAATATTAAAGTCAAAGGATCTTTACAAATTCTCACAGATATAAATATATGGTGACACAAAAACACAGATAATTCCTGCTGGTGGGTCTATTATTATAATCTCATGTATTGGAGATAACCAAGTGTGAACTTCCTGAGAGGAAGTCTCATATGCTTATAACTACTCACACCTGATGGTCTACAATTTCATCAAACTATAGAACTATATTTATGAATATTTTTATAGCATTTCAAGGTTCTCATCATAGCGGGTAACTGCCATGACCTTATCAATGCATCTAATACACTTGGAAATTATTACATCATAGTCATGAAGAAAAATGAATAATATTTAATAAGATGTTTAATATTTAAATACATTAAATATCAATGTAATCAAAGTGCAACCAGTTGGTTCTAGGACACCAACTCTTACAAAAACAAATAATTAAACAATTAGTATATAAATAAATTATTGAAAACTAACTAAAATACATACTCAAACATACTTTTGCGTGCATGGATCAAAGAAAATATGTGGACAGTGCTTTGGGATAGGATTAGGAGTCATCAATCAGGAAAGACCATGCCCCTCTGAGTCCTCCCGAAACCACTAGCAGTTTGAGGGTCAGATGATCCAACAACATGGTTGTCAAAAGGCATATCAGCCTCCTACAACGGATGAAATAGATCCATTTTCATCTATAAAAAGAAATTATTGTTGTTAGAAAATAGTTAAAAAACTATTATATATATTTATATATTATATGTGATTATAACTATCAATTAACCATGTCAATCTTCATCTTCATCCTCTTATTCAAATCTGGAGATGTCAATATCTTCATATTCCACCTCAATGTCATCAATTTCTATATGAGTTTCAATTGAATAATCTCTTATCATTTAAAATTCATTTGCAACATCATTAACATCATCATAACCATCGAATATTAATTGTGGGGTGTCATCATCTATATTTGTGTCTCTTCTTAAAAAAGATGGATTTAGAGTAGGATCTAGAAAATTTTCAATTCCTTTCACATTAGTATAACCAGAATCACTTTGATTAAACTATTTTTCCTAATATTTAATTTGTATTATGTTCCACCAATCACCCAACTCTTTTAAAATAGCACATAAATTATCATAATAAATTTGATGTGTCTGATGAGCTAATAAAAATGGTTCATTTACTATATTATGACATTCATATTTAATATTAATGATTCTATCGGTTATATGAACACGCAAGCCTTTCTCAGTATCTAAACACTTCTATTAAAGCATTTTTATGTAATTTTATCCTAGATAACCTGATTCAATAATTTCTTCCAGCATGCTGTAAAAGTTGGCTTCAGTTTCTCTATGATGATATCCTCTTAAGAAGACACCACTATTAATTGTTTTTTTATTCCTAATATGCACATGTATGAATTTGAAAACCATTCACAATATATTCATTATAATATTTAACCATTTTGGATGGTGGTTTATTCATGACACACAATCGATTATCAATTTTATCAGCCTATTGAGATACCTAAAAATTTATAAAACAATTATCAATATAATAATTAATACATTGTTTTTATATGTTAGACTATAAATAATTTATGTAACCAGTTTTTGAAACTAGTAGGAAAAATTATTTTTCCGACGTTATTCAAGAGCAACTTCTGTAATTTGTGGAATCTATTTATTTATATGATTATCATATAACCTAAAGATAAAATAAGATTAATTTAATATAATGAATATTTTAGAATAATTGATAGGATAACTTATTGTAAAATTGGTGTTATTTCTTCATAGTTGAGCAGAACATATATATGAGATATGTGGTGTTAATCATCTGAAATCCATTGTTCATAAACCCCACTAAAGCCACGTTTATCCAAATTAAAAATTGATAATTGATTACTCATTTCAACATCAAAATTTTCCTCATTATGGATCATGTGGTTTTGTTTTGAGGTATATTCAAATTCAAAATAATGAGACTATAAAAAAGAAATTTCCTCTTACAAATAATCTTCTATAATTGAGCCTACAACCGATTCTTTGTTGTGTAATTTTTTATTCAACTTCTTCATGCATCTCTCGAATGGGTACATCCATCAGAACTATATCAAAACTCCACATTTTTATTCTTTCATCAAATGTAATATCAAATGTTTCATTAATTAAAAAAAGTTGGAGGGAAGATTTTTTCAATTTTACATAAAATTAAAAAAACATCTTCTAATTGTCTTTTTAGTGCATTATTTTCGGTTGTTGCCGCACAAATGTCTTAGAAAAATTAATATATGTCTGTTATCACATCCCAAATAATAAAATTCTACAAACCTAAAAATAAAATTGGCATAATTCTTTCCATTATAAGATGACAACCATTACTTTTTAATCTGGTAATATGTCCATTTCTGAGACATCTTCCCAAATTTGAAGCGTAACCATCTAAAAGTCTCAAATTTTCAATCCAATGACAAAATAATAATTGATTTTATTTGGATATTGTATAAGATACTTTGTCATCATTAACTTCTATTATATTACATTTTGAAATAGTTCAAGTTCATGTCACCTTAAAATTTGGAAAAGATCTAATCATGTCTTTACATTATTTTGGTATTGCCTTATGTATCCAAAACTATATGAAAAAAATTATTAAAATAGTTCTTCTCAATATGAAGGATATCCAATATGTGATGGACTAAAAAATCAGACCAATATGGAAAATCCCAAAAAATCGTTTTATCCAATTGTGTTATTTCCCAAAGCCATCAATTTTTAGTTGGTTTATTATTGGATCAAATGTTATGGGAGGTAATGAAGAGATTGTTTATTTTACCTCTATACCAGAGATAATTTTTGGGGGTTCATCTCTTTAAACTGTAACTTTTTTGAATTGATATTTGTTCTTCTAAAAAGATGATTGGTTGGGAGGAATCTGCGATAACAGTTGAAAAAATAAGGTTTTTTCCATTGAAGAGCGTAAATTATTTTATGTCTCTCATACAGTACAGACATGATTTTGGACCAATTGTACTCTATCCAGATAACATGTCGTGTGTTTGGAAGTAACTAATTTTCCACATTAATGAAACTTTTAGTATGAAATTTAATTTCATAGCAACATCATCTGTGTTGACACCATTACTCCACAATGAATTTAACTCATCAATCAATGGTTTAAAATAAACATATGTATTTTTTTATATCCTAGATTTAATAAGGTAAAAATTATGTATGGATCCTTAGTCAAAATCCCATTAGTTAAATTATATAGTGTTATAAATAGATACCAACATGAATACTGACTACTATAAGAACCAAATGGACAGAAACCATTAGTAGAAAGACCCAATCACTTATTTTGGGATTCAAAAGAAAATGATGGATGCACTTTGTAAAAAATCCATGAATCACCATCATAGTGATGATTTAAGATTTTGTGAGTTGAAATATTGTTTTTGTGCCATGACATCAATTTTGATGTCTTTTGAAACCTAAATAAACACTTCAATCTGGATGTAAGAGGGAAATATATCATCTTTTTTATAGGAATCAATCAATACTTTCCTAGTTAAGTCATTTTATACGTTGATTTTCCACATGTGGGACAACTTTTCAAAGACTCATTTTCACCATTATATAAGATTAATTCATTTAAACATGCATGAATAATCTGATAACCAATACCCAAATTATGAATCAGCCTCTTGCTCTCATATAAATTTTTAGAAAACAAATTTCATCTAGGTAATATTGTTTTAATAAAAGTGAATATCTAATCAAAACATCTATTTTACAATCCATTATCTGATTTAATAGCCAAAAAATTTACAAAAACTTCTAATTTTATTATCTTATATCAAATATATAAGGATTCCTCAGGAGGCCACAACAACTTATAAATTTTACATGGTTCAAAATAATGAGTTAAATCAATATCATCAATAGTTTTAGTTTTTTGAAAATATAGATCATCTACGTCATGTTCTAAATTTTGAAACTATGATGGATCCAGAACCAAACTATTAATATATTCTCTAGAACTATGTTCACCATGTGGATACCAAAAAACATAATCTGGTTGAAAACCAAAATGGAATAGATGACCTCAAATGCTTACAAATGTTTCAATCATCCTCAGATCACATTTTTTACTAGGACATTTAATTGTACCTTCTGAAACAAATTTTTGTTTTGATAATGAGAATGATAAAAAATCTTAAAAACACTCAATATATATAGGATTTAAACCAGAATTTTTTTATTCCTATACTAATTTATTCAAGCTTGATCATCTAATAATGACTATTGTCGACTTCCTTATTCTATATTTCTCTAAAAATATAAAATAATAAGTTTTTTTTGAATAATTTGATATAATACAAACACAATCCAGAAAAAGGAGAATTTTAAATTCATTTCTCTAGAAATTTACAATAATTTCAATTATTTTATAGTTAGTTATAGTATTGGTTTTAAAATTTATAATAATATACACTAATTTATAATAATTTATACAAATTACCTCAAATGATTAGTAATTACAGCTAATTTATACTAATTACCACTAATTACGAGTGACACAATTTCCAGTGGATTGGCGGAATCTCTTTTTCCCGACGGCTCATCTCTTTGCAACATTGTGAGTCTAAAATCACTATGAAAAATATACTCTAATGTATAAATATCCATTTTTTTATTCATGAGAATGAAGAGTAAGGAGGCCTCACCACGCTGCTCTCCATTCTCGTGCATACTAAAACGGATATTCAAACATCGGAGTCGTTTTCTCATAGTGATTTCAGTCAAAGAAAGTTTTAAAGATATGATTTATCATGAAAAAGAGCCTCTTTTTCCCGACTTCTCATCTCCTTGCAAATTTCTCACCAAGAAATCATTAGGAAAAATCTGCTCTGGCATACGCATATCAATTCTCATGAATATGAAAATGGATATTCGTACGTTGGAGCCAGTGTTTCATAGTGATTTCAGTAAGATAAAGTTGCAAGGAATTGAGCCATCAAGCAAAAGCAATGACACCAACCCACTGGAAATTGTGTCAATTTATTTTGAATTATTGCAAATTATTGCGAATTATTATGAATTATTTCTAATTATTGTGAATTATTTTTAATTATTGGGAATTATTACTAATTATTTCTAATTATTATAAATTATTACTAATATTACTAATTATTACTAATGAGTCCTGATTATTGTTAATTAATCCCAATTATTACTAATTGTTACCTCCTAATCCTAATTATTACTAATTATTACTAATTAATCCTAATTATTACTAATTATTAATAATTATTACTATTTATTACTAATTATAACTATATATTCCTAATTATTACTATTTATTTTAAATTCTTACAATTTATTCCTACTTATTTCTGATTATTACTAATTATTAATACTTATGACTAATTATTCCGAATCATTACTAATTATTCATATTTTTTTATAATTATTCTAATTATTAATAATTATTCCAAATTATTTCTAATTATTCCAAACTATTATTAATTATTCTTAATTATTTCTAATTATTCTTAATTATTCCTAATTATTCTTAATTATTACTAATTATTCCAAATTATTACTATTTCTTCATAATTATTACTATTTATTCCTACTTATTAAAATTTATTCCTAATTAATCATAATTAATCCTAATTAATTCTAATTAAACCTAATTAATCCAAATTATTACTAATTATTACTAATTATTATTATTTATTCCTAATTATTTCTAGTTATTCATAATCATTACTAATTATTACAATGTATTCTTAATTATTATGATTTATTCCAAATTATTTCTATTTATTCCTAATTATTACTGTTTAGTACTATATATTGCTAATTATTACTAATTAGACTTAATTATTACTAATTATTTCTAGTTATTACTAATTATTCCTAATTATTCCTAATTAATCCTAATTAATCCTAATTATTGAAAATTATTACTAATTATTTCCAATTATTACTAATTATTACTAATCATTACGATTTATTACTAATTAATCACAATTAATCATAATTATTAATATTAATCCTAATTAGGACTAATCAATCCAAATTATTACTAATTAATTCTAGTTATTACTAATTAATCCTAATTTTTTCTAATTAATCCTAATTATTACTTATTAATCATTATTAATCCAAATTATTCTTAATTATTGCAAATTATTACTATTTATTGATATTTGATCTTTGTTATTTTTAATTATTACTAATTATTACTTATTATTACTTGTTATTACTAATTATTGCTAACTAGTCTTAATTATTAATAATTAATTCTAATTATTACTAAATATTACTAATTAATCCTAATTATTACTAATTATTGTCACAACCCGTCCTCGGGGCCCATGCCGTGACTACCTCAAGGTTGTCTTCCATAGGCCAGGGGCTGGCGACTAGCTCCAAAAGCGTAAATCCCAAAAAAGGGAAGGCATTGCATTTATAAAAGTAAATCAACACAACAGAGTACGCAAAAGAAGTAAGCACTAAGTAAAACTGAGTACAAAAGTAAGTGTTGAAAAGTAAATGGGCAAGTATACAAACCCAACTGAAAGTACAGTACAACTGAAAGAAAGTACAACAGCAGTAAAGTAAAGCAGCAACCACTGAGTCGTCCTCCAGAAATCTCACCTGAAGGGTGGGTACAGATGTCCTCCTCAGCACCTCAGGTTCGGTCGTTCGCTCCGTGTACGCCCCGCCAAGTGGTCCACCTCTGGGTACCGTCCAGCTTTATAAGCCTCCACCTCAATCAGTGTTATCCGTCGTCTGCATCCAACACAACGTAGTGCGGGCAGAGCCCGTGCAGGGGTGAGTATACGATACTCAGTAGGGACCCCATGACACCCAAAGGTCTCCCAGAATCCATGAAGGATAAACCACAATGGAAAGATAAAATCACGAAGTATCAATAGACTCTACATAGGTATATGACCATACATATACCTAAGGTATCTATTCCAGTTCAGCTCCATCTCTCGAGCCCAAGCACAACCCAGTCCACATAGGAAAGAATTCAATCACACCGTTGGTAATGATTGAAAGTCAAGACTCAGCTCATATAGGTATACATCTTTCGTAAAAAGATAAGATGATCAGATGCAGTCACTGATTCATCTAAGCTGGCGGACCCACATAGGATACGAGTCCATCTAAGCTATCGGACCCACGTAGGATACTAGACTAGCAACTCTGTCAGACCCACGTAGGATAATAGAACAGAAGTCAAACTGTTGGACCCACGTAGGATACAAGTACAGTAGTCGAATTGTCGGACCCACGTAGGATACAAGTACAGTTGTCGAACTGTCGGACCCTCGTAGGATACAATTATAGTTGTCTTCGTCCTACCCACAGAGGATTATTGTACATTTTCCTTCATCGTCGAACCCATGGAGGATTCCAATACGGTAGTCATTGCAGTCGCAGCCAGCTCAAGGGTTCCCACACACAGTACGCTCGATTCCAGGAGGGTCCGATCCTCAAGTAAGGGGGGTTGATTAATCAATTTTCACGAATTCCAGATTTGATGTATCCCAAAGTTCTGTCTCGTCAAAAGAAACCAAACACGACAGACGGTGCGTCAATCGGACGTCTGGTCTAAGAGTTATTGGCTTTTCCGTTCCAGGGGCCCGGTTGGTTTTTAAGCTAAAACCAACCCGGCCATACTCCAGCTGCTTCCAAACTGCATGTGGAGTATTCCTAAATAACCGTCTCATCAAAACGAATTCAACGTAGTTGACAGCATGTCAATCATACATCTTGTCCTTAAGTTATGAGCGTTTCCGCTCCAAGGGCCCTGTTGGTTTCGAGATCGAACCAACCCAACCATACACAAACTTCACCGAAACCTTGAGGGTAATATACCAAAATGACCATCTCGATCCAATGACTCCTAGACAATGGACGGTGTGTGGATCAGAGGTCTGTACCTCAACTTATGGGAAAAAGACCGAAAACGGTCCGAAGTGGGGGTCTGGGCCCAGTCCGACCCGGCCCCCCCCACCCTGGGTCGGGCCGGTAGGGCGCGGCCCAGACAGGCTGGGCGCGGCCCAGCCGGCGCAGCCCGGTCTGTGTTACCTACCCCGGCCCGGCCAGGGGGGTGTGCTGGCTCGGCCAGCTCGTCGAGCGGGGGGCGTGGCCCCCCGATTCCGCGAATGCAGCGCCAGGCTGGCGCCCCTTGTCTCTCGGATACCACGCGGTCGTGGGATCCCCTCCTCGCCGGTGCCGTGGCGGGCTTCTGTAGGCAGCGCGCTAGGGCGCCTCCACCTCTGGTCACCAGCGGTGCCGCATCGGTGACCCGCGTCGTCACGGTCTACTACAGGAAACAAGAGTCATTTCGGTGGTCTGTTTTTGCTTTCGTCTGCACCTGCGGTCGTCTCGGGATCTGAACTCCACTGCGAAGACTCTAAATCGTCGTTACAGTCCTGTTTTATCGTCTCCAACATCCTGCGCATCAAGAACAATACGGTGATGGGTCTGAACTTGTTCGTTAGTCCGTACCCACCGCGTTAGTGGTTCAAATCATCACCCAACAATTAAATGCCATGGTCGAAGGTATAAATCACAAAAATAAAATATACAAATCCCCCTACCTTGTAGTAGATGTCGTTCGTCGTCGAGCCTCAGAAGACAAGCGTCGCGGTTTTCAGGCATCGTTGAAGAACGGTGTCGTCCTGTCAACGATGGAGGAAGAGTCGTTGTCATAGGCAGCGCAGTCTCCTTGACGTCGAGGTGAGTCTGAGGAAGAAGTCCTTCACGTTCTTTGCCGGGGATGTTCTTCGTTGAAGAACGGTGTTCTTCATCGAATAAATATCACCTCCTTTTTTAATTCTCCAGATCCTTTTCCCCAAAAGTGATTCTCCAATGCAAAAGAAATAAGGAGGCTCACCAATTAATAGAATTTCTATGCAATTCATATTAATTCAAAAGCGGTGCCAATAAATTAACTCTGATATTAATTATACGAATTGGCACAATTTATGGGAGGAGGGAGGTGGGAAGGTTCCACCATAAAAAAATTATGGATTTATCAAAGAATAACCAGCAGGGAATTAATGGGGAGTTGAGAGGAGGTGGAAGGTTGGGGCTCGTGTGGGTCCCACCTCACAAATATCCACACATGGGAAGTTAGGTGGTTGGGGGTCCCATCCTTAACTCCCCTTTGTAGGATATAACTACCATAGATGTAAATAAAATTGTGTAATACCAATTTTATTTATTTTATTCTAAATCCACAATTTTTAACTCTCAACCCGCATAAAACACAACTACTGTAAAGGTCCCATTAAGCAATTACTGGCGCTGCGAGTTCATTGGTGTCCTCCGAATTCAATTCCGAGCACTGGTTCAAAAGATAGAAAAACTCGCATGTACGTTTACTGAGTGTACCCAAAAAAACTTTGAAAATTGATTCTGGGAACACCAAGCCTCGGAATCAGGTGTCGTCAGAATCCACAGACTCGTAAAATTTCAAAGTATTTAAGAAAAAAATTTCCTTGAAATTTACGGGTCTTTACATTACCTCCACCTCAGGGATTTATGTCCCCATAAAGCTACAACATAAACTAGGGGAACAAATTAGGGAACTAAGCATGCATCTGAGCCTCCCGCTCTCATGTGATCTCCTGGAGGTACCCGTGCTGCCAACAAATGTGCACCAGAGGAATCAACCATCCACGAAGGACCCTCTCCTGTCGACCCTTGATCTCCACTGGTACCTCCACAAACGTAGCCCCATAATCGATGTACAAATCCACATGATCGATGATGTGGGTCGGGTCGTGCATGTATCTCCTCAGTTGAGATACATGGAAGAATTCATGCATATAACATCTCGCCTTTTTATCACATAAACTTTCATTACATTATACAAAACTGAGGATCTTTAAGGTTTAGTGTCTTGGAAACTAGGAACTTAATACATGAAACAAAAAAAACATTCTTCTTAAACACTTGAAAGGCTTATCCTTATGTTCATCCTAGGTTCATTACTGCATCTCATAACCTGGGGACATACATCAAAAGAAAGGGTGAGCAGAAGTCCCAGTAAGAAAAACAAGAGAAACATTTTAAATGTGAACTTGAGATACTTCAATAAGGTCATGAAAATAACTTTAAGGCATGAGAAAGAAATCATGAGATATATCAAAATAAAAATAACATTTTTAATAACTTGAAGATGTGTCTACATCATTTAACATAGACAATCATGAACATATCACCAAGGTCCATCCCCAAGGTGTCATTTGAAAATTACCAACGTTATTCACCAAGATATCGTGAAAATTGTAATCTCTAGTGGTTACATAATTATCCAATGAATTGGAGCGCTATCAGGGCCCACCCTTAAATTTTCCTTTATTATCATGTGAGATACATATATCATCATCAAAAATTTCCTAAATAACCCATATAGAATAAAATAAATGGGTTTCATTTCAAAATAATAACATTTTAAAAACTGCTTTAAAGACATGATCTTTACGTCACTTTAAACCCTTGGAAGGGGAGACCGGGTCTCATGTATGTAAATACCAAAATTTAAAATAGAACATTTTGATATATATGTGAATACCCCTGTATAAATAAGAGCTTTGAGTATTCACATTATAACATGAAATAATTTTGAGAAAATATAGAGACATTTTGAGACGAAAATTCTGCAGCATAACAGCTATGTTGCGGGGTTTTAGAAAACATTTAAAAGATAGGGGACATGGGTCAAAGATTCATAAATGATCCAAAAAAAATTAGGGGAACAGAATATAAAGGATTTAAGAACATGGTAATTAAATTTGAATGACATACCATTTGAAATGAAAAACATGGAAGGAAGACAAAAATTAGATTTCTCTTATGAAAATCCGGCAGCCTAACGGCGTCACTTAAACTTAAACCAAAAAAGAATTGACAAGATAAAATAGGGTCTCTAATAATATCAACATAAGATTTAAGTATGATATATATAGTGATAATACCCCAAAATAATAAAAAAAGAATTTGAAAGACTTGACATGAATCTAGAACTTTGAAAAGAATGAGAAGGGTGAAAGAATCCCCTTAAAAATTCGGCAGCCTAACGGCGCCACTTAAACATTCTTAAAACGAATTGATGAGAGAAAGAGGGGGTCTCTCATCATATGAACATGAAAAGGAAAGTAATATGAATATATAAGAACATCCTCTAACATAAGAACATGGAGTATAAAATAAATTACATAAAAAGATTACTTGAAAAGAAAGAGAGATGTTGGATCCCTTACCTTAAACGTAACTCTTAAAACTCAAAGGATGGGACCTTGAGGGCTTGGGGGAACCTTGTGAGGAATCCTTGGGAGGTAAGGAGACCAAAAATTTGTTTAGAATGATTTTGGAGTCGAATGGATGAGAGGATGGCTTGGTATTTATAGGGAAAGTGAGGGGACAAGGCATCAATGTCCAAGGGACACCTCATTAGGGGTTTTGGCCAAACCATGGGATTGCCCATGGTATTTGCCCTTGGTATTGGCCACTTGGGACACCTCATACCTTATATTACTATTCATAAGTCGACCATATTGATTACATACTAAATACATCATTTAATGATGTCATTAAACACCCGTAACTTAAAAAATGTATTTTCACAATTCATCGAAAATTCAACTTTCTCAGAAAAATCCCAAAATTTCACCTTAACCAAATATTGATTCTCTGATTTCAAAAATGAAATCCATTTTATAAAAATAATTTTCCAAATATTTTTAATTAAATTTTTAATTAATATACACTATTCACCCGAAAAAAACTAATACTTGACTAATGATTTATGAAACCGTTATTTAACCATTTTATTAAATCACATTACTTAATCAAGGTGCCTAGATTATATTAATGCTTTGTTTAAGTGAGATTACTAATCCATTTAGTCACATTACTAATCATAAGCATAAAATCACTATTCATAATTTACTATTCATCAAAAATCAATTTGATCTTATTAGACTCTAAATTTCGTACTAAACATATTTTTAGAAGACCATTTTTTGAAAATCATTACACATTTTTAATTATTTAAGTTTCACATAAACATTTTTTAAAATATCCTTTATCTAAAATTCACCGAAAATGTGTGTACTATATTTATCCGGACATTTGAAAATTCATAAACATCATCATAAGAAGAAATCAAAATTTTTTGATTAAAACAAAGGATTACACAAGGCAGTTACGGTCTCCTTTAATAGCCCCTTATCACACCAGCATAGGACCTAAGTGTAAGGTGTTCTATGGTGATAGAATTCAAGGGAGGCTCGGCCAACATCGCACAAGTAGTAATTTCTATCAGTTTGAACTTCTCGTGAAGGTGATTTCGTTCTATCTTCACACGATGAAGTTCTGCTTGGGTTTGGTCCAAAGCAAAGCCCAGTGGTGCTACCTCCTTCCCAAGTTCTGTTATATGAGCTTGGATCGGTCCAAGACTACTGGGTGAGGCCATCAAATCTTCTTTCTATAATAATTAACCAAGATCACTTGTATTTAGGGACAAATATCGAAATGTTTTGTATCTAGCGGTCATATTGACCAATGGTCATATGACAGTCAAAAACCCAACAGTCTCATTTTAATTATACTAATGTTATCCAATGAAACAGTTTTGTTGAGTATAAAAATAAATAAAATAAAGTAACACACAAAATTCGAAAACAAGATTTATTCAAAATTTCGGGTCGTTACAATGCACTCGGTGCAACTGAGGTGGAAGGTCCAGATGGTAAGCCACCTCACCTACTCTGCTGAGGACTGGAAAAGGTCTGATGAAATGCGGAGATAACTTGTCGCCCCAAAAAAATCTCCGCAGACCTCGTCGAGGTGAGATCAGTAAGAAAATGTGGTCGCCATCCTTGAACTCCAGTGGTCTCCATCTCCTATCAGCATAGGACTTCTATCTGCTATGTGCAGTCCTCATCTGCTCCTAAATGATCTTCACCTTCTCCGTCGTAGCATGGACCATCTCTGGTCCTACAAGTGCGGACTCTCTAAGGTCAGTCCAGCACATAGGTGATCGGCAAGGTCGGTCATCCAGTGCCTTGTATGGTGCCATCCTGATGGTGGAGTGGTAGCTACTGTTATATGCAAACTCCACCAAGGGTAGATGATCCTCCCAGCTGTGAGAAAAGTCAAGGACACATACACGGAGCATATCCTCGAGTGTCTGTATGGCCCTCTCAGTCTGCCCATCCATCTGAGGATGGAAGGCAGTTCTCAATCATAGTTGCATCCCATATGCATCATGCAACCCCTTCCAAAGCTGGGAAGTAAAGAGAACATATTGATCGGAGACGATAGAAGATGGAACACCATGAAGTCGTACGATCTCTTGAACGTAGAGGCGTCCCAAGCTCTCCACTGAGCCCTGCTCTCTGATCGGTAGGAAGTGGACCGACTTGGTGAGTCGGTCAAAAATCACCCAGATAGAGTCATGTCCTCTAGATGTACGTGGAATCCCCATCACGAAATCCATATATATCCCATCCCACTTCCACTCTAAGACCTCTAAGGGTTCTAACAAGCCTTCTGGTACCTGGTGCGCTGCCTTCACTTGCTGAAAAGTGAGGCATCGTGAAACGAACTCTGCTACAGCCTTCTTCACACCCAGCCACCCGTGTTATCGTCTGAGGTCTTGATACATCTTCTCCACTCCTGGATTTACCGCTAGAGGGGAAGTGTGGAACTCCCTCAACACCTCCTGCTATAGTGCAATTGGTACCATCATACATCCTCTAAAGAGGATGATGTGCTCCCTTCCTTTAGAAAATCTATCGGGTGCCATCCCAGAGGATATCTGAGCACGCCGTGTCTCACAGCCAGTGTATCCTCACTGTGCCTATCTAACTCATTGAAGGAGTGGAGTGGTGACTATGAGAGACTGAAGAAAGGCTGCTCCATCTATATCCACAAAGGATATCTGCAACACGGCTAGCTGCTATGTCGTCTATCCTAGCAGCTGAATGCCCGATCTCCTACTGAGAGCATTAGACACAACGTTCCCCTTTCCAGGAGTATAGACTATCTCAAAGTCATAGTCCTGGAGGAACTCAATCCATTTCCACTGTCTCAGGTTCAGGTAATTCTTCGAAATGATGTACTTGAGACTCTGGTGGTCAGAGTAGACTATAAAGTGCTCTCCCATAAGATAGTGTCTCCACATCTTCAAGGGGAAGACCATAGCTGCTAACACCAGGTCAGGGTTAGCATAGTTCTACTCATGCTGTCTCAACTAGCGTGAACCATAAGCGATCACCGCTCTCTCCTGCATCAGGACAAACCTGATTCCGCTCCCAGATGTGTCGTAGAAAACTACGTACCCTATGCCCTCCTCTGGTAGACTCATGATGGGGGTACTTGTCAATCTATGTCTCAGCTCTTGAAAGCTCTGCTGACATCTATCTGACCACATGAAGGGTTTCCCCTTCTTTTTCAAAGATGAAAGAAGTGCTACAACTCTGGAGAATTCCGGCACAAATCTCCGATAGTATCCATCCAGGCCCAGGAAACTCCGAACCTCCGTCACACTCCTTGGTGGCTCCCAAGCAAGCATTTCCTCAATCTTTTCTAGACCACTGCTGTCCCCACCTCCAAAATGGCGTGTCCCAAGAAGTGAACCTCTCAAATCCAAAACTGGAACTTCGAGAGCTTACCATAAATCTAGTGCTCTCAGAGTGTATCCAGAACAACTTGCAAGTGGTAGGCATGCTCCTCCTTAGTGTTCGAGTAAATCAGTATGTCATCAATGAAGACTACGACAAACCAATCGAGGTAAGGCTAGAATATCCTATTCATGAGACTCATGAACACTACTGAACTGTTTGTTACGCCGAAGGGCATAACAAAGAACTCGTAGCGGCCATACCGACACCTGCAGGCTATCTTCTACAAATCCTCATCTCAAAATCTGAGCTCGTGATAGCCTGACCTGAGGTCTATCATCGAGAACCATCGTGCCCCCTTGAGCTGATCGAAGAGGCCATCAATCCTCAGAAGGGGATAATTGTTCCTTACAGTCATCTAATTCAGGCGATGACAGTCAATACACAGCCGCAAGCTCCCATCTGCCTTCTTTGCGAATAAAATCAGAGAAGCCTAGGGCGAAACACTGGGTCGAATGAATCCCTTTCCATGTAATTCCTCCAGTTGTACTGGCAACTCATGAAGCTCAGCGGGAGCCATCCGATATGCTGGAGTAGATATCGGTTCTATCTTGGGGTATAGGTCAATGTATAATTCTACCTCTCTGCGAGGCGGTAGTCCTAGAACGTCATCAGGAAAACCATCTGCATACTGATCCACCACAATAGGGAACATTTGACTCCGCACATCAACCACTCCTAGGATGATACTGGCCAACAGATGTGTGATCGGCTTCCCTCTCCTCTGTGTAAGTCCATCATGTGCTGCAAAGGCTCCCTTCTCACCGGTGAAGGTGAACCTACTCCCATCTGTGAGGACACACTACACTTTGCGCCTAATACAGTCGATCTGGGCATGAACTGTAGATAACCATTCCATACCCAAGATGACGTCATAAGGCCTCAACTCCACTGCAAGATGATCCCATCCGAAGCTCTCACCTCCTATAGTAAGCTCACACTGCTAGCCCCAGTGCGTAATCGTCGAGTCTACCCCCGTATGAGTCTCTAGCCGTAAGGATCAAGCTAACGGCTCCGTCAGAATCTCTGAGCTCCGAACAAGGGTAGAGGCAATAAAATAATGACTCAATAATGTGTCTATAAGAACTGCAGAAAGGGTGGAGTAGACACAGATAGTACCTCGAATCATCTTAGGTGCGCCATGGTCGTAGGCATGGACTGCCTGGAGCTGAGCCTGCCCATGTCTTCCAGCTCCCTATGGTCGGGGTGGTCCTCCTGGTGGTGGTGGTGGTTGAGCCTAGAAGCATCACCCACCACCCACTGCTCATTCATCCCCTCTTCCTCATCTGCATTCTCCCTGCAATCGGGGTGGTCCTCCTCGTGGTGGTGGTGGTAGAGCCTTGAAGCATCATCTACCATCCATTCCTCAGCCAGCTCCTCTGCCTCGTCCGCTTGCTCCCTGCAGACCACCATGGTCGAACCTATGCCTCTTCTTGGGAGCTCCCTCTATTTTCTGCTGCTTGTCTATATGGTGGGTCGGGTAGTCACGAGCCATGTGGTCTTGCCCGCCGCATGCATAGAACTACCTGCTCCTCGTATAGCTGGATCGCTTTTGTGTGCCCCGCATAACTAAACCTGAATCCTGAGGACGCCCACCTGATGGCCTGGTCCACTTGGACCCCTGCGTCAACTGTCTACTGTCGGCTACAGAAGACTCTTCTACGTTTCGCCCTGCTTTGGGTCTCGCAGCTGGTGTCAGCTCAGCAAGAAAGCTCTCCACAAGAAGGGCTCGCTCCAGCACTCATGCCTGCGTCGGAATGTTGAGGGAGATCATCAAAGCCCTGATCTCATGTCATTGTCCATGCTCAATGGTCTGGGCCCGGAAGAATGGGTCTCGTACCATGTCCATGTAGTAGCATGCGAGGTCGATAAATCTCATCGATTAATGAGCTATTGTCATAATACCCTACCGCAGATGAAGTAACTCCTAAATCTGGACCGCACGAAGGGTGGCTGGAACAAACTCCAAGCGAAAAAGACTCTTGAAGTCCATCCAAAGTAGAGATGCCTCGTCGTGCACCTAGAGAATAAGGCTCCACCATCTACCTGCTGCTATGTGCTGGAGACTCGCGACAAGGATCACCATAAGGTCAGCTGGTGTCCCTACCAATCTAAAGACTCTAACGATAGCCTCCAGCCAATCCTCGGTTGCATGAGGGTTCGTCTCTCTGCGGAACCTTGGTGGCCTCTGTCACTGAAACTCATGCAATGCACCCAGGCGGTGTGCACTCTCTACTACTGGGGCTGGTAGCATCGGTGGCTCAGCGGGTAGTGGTACCGCTGGTGCCTCCGTTGTAATGGGGCCCTGCACTGAGGCATCGTCGCTCGGTGGACTGCCATCTCGCACGTAACTAGGAACCCTAGATGGATGCCTTTATGGGGCCATCCTGAAAAGAAACAGGTGCGCCACGGTCAAACAGTATACCTGGTGAGCTGACATAAAGTAATCACAAAGAAAAATTTTGGAACACACATGCAATCAGTGTTTTCGTGCACTGAGTTGGAAATCCGAGGTCAGGGTCCCGGTGTATGGATACGTCGGCCGTCGCACCAACACTGGAATCCCTGGACTGAAAACCACACTCAATACTCTTAACTCTATAGCTTCACAGTAAGAAATATCAGAGTCCTGAGTTCTGTGGTAGAACCGACTCCTTCGATACCAATTTTTCACGACCCGTCTTCGGGGCCCGTGTTGTGACTACCCCAAGCCCGCCTTCCATAGGCCAGGGGCTAGCGACTAGCACCAAAAGCTTAAATCCCGAAAAAGGGAAGGAATTGCATTTATAAAAGTAAATAAACACAACAGAGTATGGAAAAGAAGTAAGCACTAAATAAAACTGACTAAAAACGTAAGTGCTGAAAAGTAAATGGGCCAGTATACAAACCCAACTGAAAGTACAGTACAACAGAAAGAAAGTACAACAGCAGTAAAGTAAAGAAGAAACCACTGAGTCATCTTCTAGAAATCCCACTAGAAGTTTGGGTATAGATTTCCTCCTCATCACCTCAAGTTTCGTCGTCCGCTCCGTGTACGCCCCACCAAGTTGTCCACCTCCGGGTACCATCCATCTCCACAAGCCTTCACCTCAATCACTCATGTCTATTGTCTTCATCCAACACAACGTAGTGCGGGCAGAGCCTGTGTAGGGGTGAGTATACGATACTCAGTAGGGACCCCAAGACCCCCAAAGGTCTCCCAGAATCCACGGAGGATAAACCACAAAGGAAAGATACAATCACGAAGTATCAACAGACTCTACTCAGGTATATTCCCATACATATACCTAAGGTATCCATTCCAGTTTGGCTCCATCTCTCGAGCCCAAGCACAACCCAGTCCACACAGGAATGAAGTCAATCACACCGTTGTTAAAGATTGAAAGTCAAAAATCAGCTCACACAGGTATACATCTTTCATAAAAAGATAATATGATCAGATGCAGTCACTGATTCATCTAAGTTGGTGGACTAACTAAGGATACTAGTCTAGGTAAACTGTCAGACCCATGTAGGATACTAGACCAGCTACTCTGTTAGACCCATGTAGGATTCTATAACAGAAGTAAAACTATCAGACCCACATAGGATACAAGTATTGTAGTCTTCGTTGAACCCACGGAGGATTCTAGTACATTTTCCTTCATCGTCGAACCCACAGAGGATTCTAGTACGATAGTCATTGTAGTCGAAGCCAGCTCTAGGGTTCCTGCACACAGCACGATTGATTCCGGGAGGGTCCGCTCCTTGAGAAAGGGGGGTTGATACATAAAATTTCACAAAGTCTAGTGTTGATGTATCCCAAAGTTCCATCTTGTCAAAAGAAACCCAATGCGACAGACGGTGCATCAATCGGACGTCCGATATGAGAGTTATTGGCTTTTCTGTTCCAGGGGCCTGGTTGGTTTTTAAGCTAAAACCAACCTGAACATACTCCATCTACGTCCAACCTCAAGTGGAGTATGCCAAAATAACTGTCTCATAAAAAGGAATGCAACTTCTTTGACGGCACGTCAATCGGATGTCTGGTCCTTATGTTATAAATGTTTCCCCTCCAAGGGCCCGGTTGGTTTCGGGTTAGAACCAATCAAACTGTATCCCTACTTCACTGAAACCTTGAGTGTAATATACCGATATGACTGACTCGATCCAAGGATTCCTACGCAACTGACGGTGCATTGACCAAAGGTTTGTAGCTCAAGTTATTGGCAAAAGACCGAAAAACGGTTCAAAGTGGGGGGTATGGGCCCAGTCCGACCCATCCCAACCCACCCTGGGTCGGCCAGAACCGGGTCGACCCAAACTGGGTCCGGGTCTGGCCCGGTCTTCATGACCCGCCCCGGCCAGGCCGGGGGGTGTGCTGGCTCGACCAGCTGGCTGAGCGGGCAGCGCGGCCCCAGATTCAGCGAACGCAGCGCCAGGCTGGCGCCACTTGTCTCCTAGATCCCGCACGGCCGCAGGATCCCCTCCCCGCCGCCACAGCCGGTACCGTGGTAGGCTTCTTCCAGCGGCGCGCTGGGGCGCCGCCACCTCCGGTAGCAGGCGACCCGCGCCGTCGCGGTCTTCCGTGGGCCACCAGAGTCATTCCGGTGGTCCGTTTTTGCTTCCGATTGCGCCTGCAGTCGTCTCGGGATCTGAACTCCACTGTGAAGACTCTAAATTGCCGTTGCGGTCCCGTTTCATCATCACCAACATCCCACGCATTAAGAACAATATGGATATGGGTCCGAACTTGTTCGTTAGTCTGTACCCACCGCGTTAGTGGTTCAAATCATCACCCAATAATTAAATGCCATGCTCGAAGGTATAAATCAAATAAATGAAATATACAATACGCCTACCTCGTAGTTGATGCCATTCATCATCGAGCCGCACAAGACGAGCATCACGGTAGTCGGGCGTCATGGAAGAATAGTGTCGTCCCATCAATGATGGAGGAAGAGTCGCTATCGTAGGCGACGTAGGCTCCTTAACGTCAAGGTGCGTCCGAGGAATAATTCCTTCGTGTTCTTCATTGGGTATGTTCTTCCTTGAAGAATGGTGTTCTTCTTCTAAGAAAGGTCACCTCCCTTTTTAATTCTCCAGAGCCTTTTCCCCAAAATTAATTTTCCAACGCAAAAGAAATAAGGCGGGTCACAAATTAATAGAATTTCTATGCAATTCATATTAATTCAAAAGTGGTGCCAACAAATTAACGCTGATATTAATTATACGAATTGGAAAAATTAATGGGAGGGGGAGGTGGGAAGGTTCCACCATAAAAAAATTATGGAGTTGTCAAAGAATAAATAGTAGGGAATTAATGGGGAGTTGGAAGGTTGGGGCTTGATAGAGATAATATTTCCAATATTTTTAATGTCTATTTAAATGATTTAAACCTCACAAATTTAACAATTTGACCTTATTTGTAACAATTTTGGATTTAGAGTGTGTTTTAGGATAAAAAGTTTAAATTGCATAATTCTGGATTTTTAACAAATTTTTATCACAGGGGTATTTTGGTCATTTATCATAAAATACATTTCTAAATTTTGTGATTGGAATTTTTTTAGAATCCATATTTTATTTCCATCATCTTTGTATTTAGGACCAAGAAATGATTCATGCATCTTGATGCCCAAACAAATCAATGAAGTTGACAAATTGTCTTGGAGGACTGCATGGACTCCACCATAGTAATGGAAGCCAATTTCAGCCTAAACACCTCCAAATTATGCGATTCCACTTTTATATGAAAGAGGCCTCCCAGACGCATCTCCACAATGAATTTCAAGCCGTTTTGAATCCTTTACCATGACCTTTGAGAGATAGAGTTTTGAAGGAAGCTTCCAAGAAGCTTCATCCAGAAAAAGAGATTTTAAATAGAATAATCATAACGCCTTCAATACACGTCCAATTAATCTGAAATTTGGATGTTGTATGGAAAACACATTTATTCATAATATTTATGAAGCGGTCCATGCGTGAATCGGCCAATTAATGGGTCGAAAACGCGAAAACTCTTTGATGATGAAATCTGCCTGTAAAAGGATAGCAGCTCCTACCTCTAAATCATATTCCATTCTTCACCACACTATCCGTCACAAAGGGAGTTGGCTTGATAGAGAAAAGGGTAAGGTGGATATTTTGATCCTTAATAATATGACATCACTTGAAGATTCAATAGAGAAGATGAATGCTTCTCAAGTGATGGAAGGCTAAGCGGCAAGTGGTTGCGGACGGCGACACCTGACGGACGCTCTCTTCCGAGTTTGGATTTTAATGTGTAATATCGTTTTCAATTTCTATTGAACCTATATTTTTGAATGAATCTGGTTTTTTTCTTTCTTAAATATATTTTCAACGCATTTTTTTTATCGTTGTTCCATCTATTAAGTAGAACAATTGACTTCGCTATTTAAAATTCTTTGGTGAGGTTTTGCCATTGAGCATAGCGAATTCAATTAGGTTCAATTACATAGAGGTATTTAAGTAATTGAATCACTTCTATAGGTGGGACCAAAATCATATTGAAGTCCTAAATATGATTTCTTTTCAAATTTTAGTTTAAACCTGGGGGTCCTTGGGGGTACATTTAAGAATTTAAAATAAGAGATATTTTTTTATATACAAGGAAGCGGGGAGTGTCCGAGAGGGTGAAGTTTGTCTGCGACTGCTGTTTTTATTCTTTCTTTCAAAACCACATTTTATTTCCTTTAAAATTATTTCAGTTTAGTATTTAATTAAAATTTTATGTTCAAATTTTTAATCAAATCTCCATTTTCATTTCTTCAAAAAAAAAAAATAACAAAAGTGACAGTTTTACAACTCGAAATGAAACCTCCTCGAGAGACAACCCTATGGTCACCATTGTGCTACATTAAAAGGGAAAATTTTGATTGAGGTTTTTACGTCATGAAAAAAGCGGTACCAATAAATTAAATCTGATTTTAATTATACGAATTGGAACAATTTATGGGAGGGGGAGGTGGGAAGGTTCCATCATAAACAAATTATGGAGTTTTCAAAGAATAAACAGGAGGGAATTAATGGGGAGTTGGAAGGTTGGGGCTCTTTTGGGTCCCACCTCAAAAATATCCACACATGGGAATTTAGGTGGTTGTGGGTCCCACCCATAACTCCCCTTTGTAGGATATAACTACCATAGATATAAATAAAATTGTGTACTACCAATTTTATTTATTTTATTCTAAATCCACAATTTTTTACTCTCAACCTGCATAAAACGCAACCGCGGTAAAGGTCCCCTTAAGAAATTACCGGCACTGCGAGTTCATTAGTGTCCCCAGATTTTAATTCCGAGCACCGGTTCAAAAAATAGAAAAACCTGCACGTACATTTATTGAACTTACCCGAACAAGACTTCGAAAATTGATTCTGGGAAAACATGGCCTCGGAATCAGGTGCCGGCAGAAGCCACGGACTCGTAAAATTTCAAAGTATTTAAGAAAACAAATTCCTTTAAATTTTAGGGTCTTTACAATTATTACTAATTTTTACTAATTATTTTTAATTAATCCTAGTTATTACTAATTATTCTTAATTTTTAATAATTATAACTAATTAATCCTAATTATTACTAATTATTCTGAATTCTTACTAATTAGTCCTAATTATTACTAATTATTACTAATTAATCTAAATTAATCCTAACTAATCCTAACTATTACTAATTATTACTAATTATTACAATTTATTCCAAATTATTACTAATTATTCCTAATTAGTACTATTTATTACTAATTTTTACTACTAATTATTACCATTTTTTTATTATTCTTAATTATTACTCATTATTCATAATTATTCCTAATTATTACAGTTTATTCCTAATTATTAATATTCATCACTAAATATTACTAAATATTACTAAATATTACTAGTTATTACTAATTATTCTTAATTATTACTAATTATTCCTAATTATTACAAATTATTCTTAATTATTCCCAATTATTTGTAATTGTTTCAAAATTTTCCTAATTATTCCTAATTAATCTTAATTATTCCTAATCAATTTTAATTATTACAAATTAAACCTAAATATTACAAATTATATCTAATTTTTGCTAATAAATCCTAATTATTACTAATTATTCCAAATTATTTCTAATTAATCATAATTATTAGTAATTATTCCTAATTATTACTATTTACTACTAAATATTACTATTTACTACTAATTATTACTATTTAATTCTAATTATTACTATTTACTTCTAATTATTACAATTTGTTATTATTTATAAATATTCATTTCAATTTACTACTTATTAATTATAAATTTTAGTAATTATCACTAATTATTACTAATTATGACTAATTATTAATAATTTTTAACAATTTTTCTAATTTATACTAATGACTTCTAATTAATGATAATTTGTAACTATTAATTAATACTAATTAATATTAATCATAAGTATTTGTAAAAAAAATAATGCAAAATAAAACAATGTAATTATAATTTAATTTAATTCTGGGTAATTAAAAAAATATTACTAATATCAATTAAAATGAATTAACTAAAAAATATAATAAATAGATAAATACCTTAAAAATGCATCTTTCAGAGGATTTACGCCTCGAATATTGCTCTGATTTAAAATTTTTTACTTAGAAAAATTTTGAAGGAGAAAATATAAGTGGAGAGGGAGAGGGCCGTAGGGAAATGAGTGGAATGAGAGGAAAATGGATGAGGGTATATATATATTAGATTAGTTGTGACAAGCTAATTTACAACGGGTCCCGTCGCAAATACTAACCCCCTATTAATTAGCGGCGCTGGTAAAAAAGGTATTTACAATGGGACTCGTCACAAATATCAACCTGCCAGGACACTATTTGTGACGAGAGATAAATCCCATCGCAAATACTAAAAAACACCATCGGGTATTTGCGACGAATGCTTTTTCCCGTCGTAAATCCCCTTTCCACGGTTTCTTGTGGGACTTGGGTCAAGCCTTTTGCGACGGGGACCATCTTCCTGTCGCAAATAACTAAATATATGCAATGGGAAGATCTACCCATTGGAAAAATCCCCTCCCGACAGACTTTTTCTGACAGGACCCTTCCCCTACACAAATACCCTATTGCATAAATTCAATTTTTTTGTAGTGCACCCTGTGGGCGGGCTGTGTTGACTCTTTCGGTCGCCGATATGAGTAGTAGTCATCGTGGGCCAACCTGTGATATCAAGATCCAGTACAGAGGTCATCCCCATACCATCGACAGTCCAAGTGGAGGTCATCCTTGTCTGGTTGATGTCCAGACGGAGGCCCTCCCTATGCCCATGATCCTAGGTATGGATATTTTCTTCATATTTTCGGTTATCAACGTGAAGGTCTTCCCCGCCCCATAACCCATCAGCACGGAAGTCCTCCCCATGTCCATTTTGATTAGTATGAAGGTCCTCCTCGTACCACCACTTCCAACCAGTGTGGAGGTCCTTCACGTGTCGTAGGTGATCGCCATGGAGGTCCTCCTCATGTCCTCACCAGCTTCAGTGAAGGCCCTCCCCACTCCAGCACTGCCAACCGTAGAGATCCTCCTAGCGCATTATGCACTCAGTATGGAGGTCCTCCCTGTGTTATGTTTGACATCTTCCCAGGTTCTCTTGGCACTCCAGCGCACCCAATCTGTGGTCCACCCCACTCTCTCACCCAACATGGAGGCCCTCCCCATGTCCTTATCATCACTCAGAGCAGAAGTCCTTCCCACTTTGAGGATATCAGGCATGGAGGTTTCCCCCATGTTCCTACCAACTCTTGTGGAGGCCCTCCCTACTCCAGCACCATCCCATATAGAGGTCCTCCTCATGTTGAAGATTTAACCTACCCTAAGGAACCATCACAGGTAAGAAGGTAGAACCATCGCCGCCATTATTGTCAATATGGTCTACTTTTTAGACACTAAAGTGGAGTGTGATTTGATGATGAATCATTCACCATAATCCTATACAACAGAGTCTAGGGTAGGGACCAAGTGTGTGATCTTCGTCCTTCTGAAAAGTAATGTGCACCGGATCCCCTAGGTCCATCATAGGTACATACAAGAGGTGGAAGATTTGGATCTTTTTCATGGAATTTCTATGAAATCCTCTCAACCATCACCTGTATCATTTTCTACCTCGACACGAGATTACAGAGAGTTGTTCTAGGGGACGGTAGACAATGAGCACCGCCTAGATTCTTCACCAGCAGCTGCCGCCTTCTCACATGAATCTATGGTCAGCATTCCATCCTACATGGACGTGATGATGTAGTGAGTGCCAACCTCAGGAGATGAACAAGTATGTAGAGGATGGTCAACCCGTGCAACTTTCTCTCCACCAGCCAGTCCTTCACCACAATGGTCTATACCAGTACTATTGTCAGTTCCTCAAACAATCCTGATTAAAGAATTGGGTAACCAAGTGATTGATCCCGATTTTGAATGAAGGATTTTGTGGGAAATTCTCATATCTGACCATCTTCCTGAGTTGGTTTGGCTTATTTCTACTTCAAACTTCAGCATTCCAAAATCTTCTCACCGAGGATGAATTCATGTGCTTCTACCAAACCCTAGGGATATGTCTATGTCATAATTGTTTGTCTTATCTAAAAATCCAAGAACATTATGATGAAATTGTCCAATAAAGCCTCCTATTTTAGTCAGTCGCTCCTCATGTGGATCGGTTCCCTACATCACTCAGTTATCATCAGACTCTTTAGAAACAATTTGTTCAGAGATTCACAGTACTCCGCTGAATTATTGAGGAGGCATCCCCACACATTCAGATCTGTGGATGGGGGAAGTATGTTGCTCTTCAATTCAGTCCCATCCTACATCAGCTGACTTACCGGGTGATATTGAGGATATTCCCCTAGGTACAGTCATAGTAAACATGGATGACCTCACATAGATGGATACTGAGACAATACTCATTGAGAAAACATAACCCATGGTGCAGTGCCTCTTCTATTGGATCCCTCAGGCATTGTCACTCGCCATCAAAGACACTTACTTTCCCTTGTAGACCCCTCTCGGTCATTTTCCCTTGACCAGGACCCCAACATGGGGTAAAGGACACATAGATACTATTAATACCTCAGACCTTTCGGGCTCAACATGAATGCTGGAGGATGATCTTGAAAATCTCGCATTACTCTAATAGCTTGCAGAATAGAATAAATTTATTGAAGAAGTGATCCCCGATATGATCCCAATGATCCTCCACCAGGGCAGAAGGGGAAGGTATAGCTTCCCCCAGGTGAGTTTCCACTATTTTTCTTGACAACCATGCATATCCCGACAGGATAGAGGCAACATATTGTAGAAATCAGTCATGGTATGAATCACCAAATCCACTTGAGCTATATGAGAATATTCTCCTAGACCCGGACCCAGAGGTTGTTACTCCAACATCCCCCCAACCTACTCTACAGGTCATCCCTCCAGCATCTCGTCATCTCATTCCTCTAGCCACAACATGAGCTTTTGGGCTCACCTATCATGTTGAAGAACCTGCTAATGGACTAGTGGTCAGGCATCCTCACCAAGACTGGAACCCTTTCTATGATGATCCAATGGCCCATCACATCACTCGTTTTGAGGCCCTTGAAACTTGATAGGTTTAGATCCCACCTAATGGAAAGCCATATCTGGCATGGGTGGATGATATTCTAGTGCCCCCGGGATTTGGGATTCTTAATTAACCCCCTTCAATAGGATGAACGACCCCCTAAAGCATCTGGACCACTTTATATCAAGGTGGAGACTCATACTGTGAACTCCATCACAACAAGAGTTCGCCAAGATTCTATGTTTTGTACAAACACTATAAGGGACCATGTTCTTATGGTACGTCCAGCTACCCATCAGGATTATAGTTGGTTGGGAGGATCTTCGTAGGAAATTTTTGTATCAGTTCAACTCCACCACATGGAAGACTATTATCAATGACCTCTTTATTTTCAAGAAAAGTACATATGAGTGCATCAAAAACTTTTTCACTCGGTGGAAGGCTATCACGTATTCACTCGACATGTTGTTGAATCAAGAGAAGCTTTTGACAATGTGAATATAGAACATAAAGCCTAAATTGGTCTCCTATCTTATCACTAATAACTTCCTAGGTGGGTTCTAAGATTTTTATGACAAGGCTCAACACCTATAGCAAGCCATGCAGTTAGGCAAACAGGAATGCTCATTGCCTCCCATAGCTCCCACAAGAAGAGTAGATAAGGCTGAGATCACCAACATTTCACAGGTAGATGTCCCCATTTTATTAGAATTGTTGTCGATAGAGCCTCCTATATAGCCTCTCAAAGGTCCCAGCCTTAGGCCCAACCTCATGTTCAGTATTTACCACCACAAAATCAGTAGGCACTACCGTGTAATGCACCAACAACACCCAGGCAAGATAATCAGGTTCCACCTCCTCCTCAGACTCCAACCCCTTATTAGGGCCAGGCTCTTAGAGTTTCTATTCTAAACATACGAAACTGGGTCTACTCGTTTGATGAGGCTTAGGACCATAGTTATTTCTATAGTTCTATGGATCAGGGAATCCTACAATTTCCAGAATACAGGAGACCTAAAGAGGCTGATATCACTTATCTCCCCAATTACTACCCCTACCACCGGTTCTTTGGACATACTCTCAAACAGTTATATGTGTTCAAGGATTGGCTCCAATACTAGGTTGAAAATAGTACAGTTTGGTTGGGACCTTCCCTAGCGTAGGTGTCATGTGTCTCTATGAGTTATGACAACAGCAGTGATGTGGAATGAAAGCAGGTCTCCAGTCGTGGGTCTTAGAAGTATGATTAATGTATGGATCGAAAGGTTGTCGATCTTTACCAATGTATCATCCATGTCCGTCTGAATCTATATAAGCATTATAAAGCCTCCACACCTCCTCTAGTGACTTCTTCTGCATCTTTATCTCATCATTATACCTTCTAGAAGGGTAGTCGTTGACAGCATAAGGGAAAATATAGTCCCCTACTAGTACTAAAGCCATCCCACCCTCATAGCTACTTCATTCCCCCAGAGATGGGAGTCACCCCCAGGATCCTCCCAACATTGTAGGGTTCTTCAATTGATGATAAGTATCATACCTCAGTAAATACCTTTAAGTTGGTGGACCCTTACATGGTTCTCGGCAATGAGGAATGTCAGGAGGATCCTCCAAATGTACCCAGTTGATGCCATCATTGACGAATCTATGGATACATGAATCATCGGAATGCATCACACAATGCCTCTAGCCATGTCATGCATGCTACCAAGACTATACAACAGATTTAATGTCGATCTTAGCATACAAAATCCTATCATCTTATCTTAACATATTCACGGTCATCACCGTTTGTACTCCTGGATTAGGAGTATCCACCGTGATCACATTATGATCAGTCATATTCATCTGTGACCAGACCTCAGTCATCCAACAGTCATCGGGTATTCATTTTTAATGGTTCAGGTAGTGATAAATGGGATATTTATAGTACTATCCAGAATCCACCAATTTGACCAGCAACATATATCATACCACCTATTGCAGAGAAAGTTCCTGGCAGTAGAAATGTGCGCATGTCATAGAAGTGCGATGTAATTAAGAACCTTTCTATCATTCCTACAAAGATCTCAATCCTCATGGATCTCTGCCTGTCTGAATATATGCATGAATCTCTCACATAGGAATTGATAATCCTCCTCTAGTTAAAAACTAAGGTAGATTTCATAGATGATTTTCATGATAAGGAATTTGAGCATGTATAGTTCCAATACGTCATCTCATTCTGAGGAGAAGATTAATGTTCTTCCATATAGGGAACATTCTCCCATTATACATAATTGGCCAGTTTAATGGCATGGAAGTTTAATGTTGTCTTGTCGACATAAGTTTTGTAATCATTCACATCAAATAATGGATGCTCTAAAAATTAGGGTTTTCTAAAGTAGATCTAGATCCTTTTGACCTAAAGATTCAAGGTTATGACTGGACTGAGCATAGGCCATGTGTAAATATCCTTATAAATACCTAGTTTTGTGGCTTGATTTCCAGCACTAACTTCATGTTCATCTCTTAAGACACCTCGTAAAATTCCAGGATGGGTAGAACCTATCTCCACCTGGATCCAGTGGACCCCTCTTTGTATAATTAGTGCCTCAATTACATCCTTAATGGTCGAGTGGGCGTGATCCAAGGTTATGCATCTTGTTTTTCCACTTGTGATGTCATCTACCGAAACACCAACTAATATAGAATCAAGGTTAAATAGGTTCTAGACAAGAAGGTTGAGTACACTTCCATTGTCAATGACCCATGGACAGATCTGGATGATGCCTTTGTCCTCTAGATTCACTAATTGGAGGCCATGACCCTAGACTTGGGACACTGCTTTTTTTGTTTCAAGAATAAGCAAGAAGTGTGTTCCTAGGTATAAGTAATTCTATAAGATCACTTCATACTCATACATGAATCAGGATCGAGGAATACAACATCCCATTAACCCTGTATGTTATCCAGATGTTTTCCCCTGGAAAAAAATACACCATACTTACTTATTTTTCCAAGTTGGTTTGAATAGACTCAATAAAATGTGCCAATACTACTTTGATATTATCAAGCATGATCCATGGGTCGAAGTCCTGATGGAATTAAATCAACAACTTTTTTCTCCATGGTTTCCACAGTACATAAGTCTCCTGATAAAGATTCTTCTACCACTCACGGCGGCACCAATATTCTGTCTAGGTTAGCTAACTACGAATAGTTTACTCTTTCTAGTAATACTCTCACCATGGATAATGAAGAGGATCTAGAAGATTCTGATCCTACATTTAATGAAGGTGTCACCACCATCGTCGATGAGTTGGTATAGGTGAATCTCTTTATCGAGGTAGATCTATGACCAACACTATTCAACGTAACTATTCCTACGAAAGACTAGAAACAATATGTGGGTTTCCTAAAGCATCTTCAAGATATATTTTCGAAGAGCTATAAAGAAATTCAAGGACTATATCATTAGGTGTTCTTCCACCTTCTCGGTCTCTGGACAAGTCATTGCATGTTCAAACAGCCTCCCAGACAGATGAACCCCTCTCACGGTGTGGTGGTCATGGCCAATGTTAAAAATCTCATCAAATATAACTTCACCAAGGAAGTATAGTACCCCAGATTCTTAGATAAAATCATTCCTATTAGGGAGAAGAATGGGTAGATCAGAGTTTGTATTGTCTTATGTGTTCTCAATCGCTGTTGTCCAAAGGATGATTTTCCCCTTCTTGTGACAGATTTATTGATTAACACCACTATAGGATTCCAATATCTCTCCATAAAAGATGGTTATTCCAGGTATAATCAAATATTTATGTCCCCTGATGATGAGGAGTCCATCCCATTCAGATAACCTCAAGTTACCTTATGTTACCAGGTAATTCCTTTTGGTCTGAAGAATATAGTAGCTACCTATCAGCATTTCATCCAATACATTTTCAAACTAATCCATGAGACATTGGTGGAATTATATGTGAATGATTGATGGTCAAATACCTCCAACTTCAGAACCATCTCAAAGATCTTGAGGAAGTCTTCAGCTTCCTCCACTCCCACCATATGAAGATAAACCCCTTGAAGTGTCACGTTGGAGTTACCACTAGAAAGTTCTTCAGATTTTTTGATAGATTTAGAGGAATCGAGACTGATCCAGATAAGATCTAGACCATCAATCAAATTCATCCTCTGAGAAAAATTTGCGAGATATGAGGCATCCATGGCCACATAGTCTACATATGTCAATTTATTGTGAATCTGGATGGCATTTTTAATCCCTTATCCAAGAGCATGAACAAAGATTTCATCTACTAATGTGTTGAAGAATATCAAAAAACTTTTGAGGAGATCAAGAAGTACCTAATACAGCCTCTAGATATGATTCCACCCATCTCTAGCAAGCATCCAGTCTTCTATGTGATAGCCCTGGAATGATCCCTCAGTGCCCCTCTCACCTAGAAGAATAATGAAGGGGAAGATAATAGCTTATACTATCTCATTGAAATATATATAATATATTAATTTTATTTAAAATATTAAATATAACATAAAGTCTCAAGAAGTTATATTCATTTCTACATTTGGTGTTGCAAGTTGTACACGCTAATGAATAAAAGTTACTCTTTTAGAATTTTGGGGGTGTTACACTCTTTCTTTTAAGGCTTGAAGAAACTATGATGAGAGACAGAATCCATATGAAAAAATGAAATAAGTATAAGTCATATGATTGAAAGGTCATCAAGAGAAATTCATAATTCTGGTATAATCATGAAAATCGGATGAATCATCTAGGGATTCACAATATCATATAGAACCAATGAATTCCATGTCTCATGAAGATGTCACAGACCTCATAAACCCAAAAGAATCATGTGAGCGAATGATCCATCATGAGACTTGCAATTGTGTGACCCTCACACAGTCACACAATTCACATAAAAGGTGAAGTTATCATGTGATCAAATCAACAGGTCATGCAAAACCTTTAAAGACAATTGTATAGCTGTATGAATAAGTTTCAAAAAAAATACTAAAGACATATTCATTGATATTTTGAACAAGTGGTGGAAACATTGATTATTGTGAAGAAGTTATCATAAAATGGTCTTATGTAAGGATCTCATGATCGATTCTGGTGGGTGATCTTTCAAAAGGGACACACAATAGAGGAATATCACAACATCTCTGAGAGTTGGGTAGCTGGTGAATGATCTACCCTCTATCCACCAATTTATAGGGTCTTCTATGGAATACCAAAAATTTTCTGGAAGAGCAAGCATCTCCCAAAACACCTATTGGCTCCAATGCCAAAGTCTCAGGTGGATATTTATTTTCCTCATAACTAATTCCTTATTCCCACAGATGTCACTCCTAAGGGGTAAAATTAGTTTTCCATCAAAAAATCAGCATTAGATAATATACAAGGGATGAAATACTGAAAATATGTGTATAATTTTTCTCTATAAATAAAAGGAATAGAAGGTTCCCAAAACTCATAGATCATGTAAGCTTCCAAAATATATGCAATCAAATTACCTTTATAAGTTCATGTAAAAGGAATGTGCATAGTGCATTACCTACATAGTATCATGCAAATCCCATTCGACAAACATACTTGACATCAAAAAGGTTTCCAAGACACTTGTTGATCATGTGGAAGATGTTAGATGAGCTCCCCTATGTCACATGACTTGTAACGTAGAAGAGACCTAAAAATAGTCCACAAATCATTTCAAAATAATTGGAAAATATGAAAAAAATGTGGGATCCACATATAGTCATATATCTTCATGTGATGCACCCATTCGGTTCACAAGACACCATAGAAGCTCTGGAGACATTCCCATATTACCGTGTAAGATCCAAATGACATGCCTTTGGCTCCATAAATAATGATAAGGGTTTTTCCACGATAATGATCATGTATCAACATAGGACCCTTTATTATTCATGTGACACGTCACCAATGAAGAGAGTGATGTCTTCGACAAAACTCGTATAAATTCACAAGATCCATAACCTATATGAATAAATAATGAAATTAAAGGGGAAAAGAATAGAGATTTTGTGAAGATAGAATACATTGATCAATATGAGAAAGGGTTTATTCACCCTGAACAATCACCATTGATCTCATGGATTCCCTTAGACGTATCACAACAATCCCATGGAATCTATATCCACAATATGACTTTTTCTCACAAATGACCCCAAACAAGCCACCCTTATCTCATGTAAGGTCCCAAACAAAGAATCTCAGTTCATGTAAAATCCTTTCAATATGCATCATGATCTCACATTTTCCCCTAGACATATTGGGATGAAATTGTATAAGCTCCTTTGTGTAATGCCCCAAACACAGAAGACTGGATTCGGTGCATTATTTTAATATATTGGTAGGAGTACAAGGAATAATGTCCGAAAGGATCGATCAGTTTAGCAGTCTTGGAAAATAGATTACATATGTAAACATTACATTACAATTTATAACATAAAATACAGAATTGATATTCCATTTAGAATGCTATTATTCAACTAGCTTAATATTTCCTATCAATCTTAAAACAATTATTGGCATCTTGGGAAAATAAAACATAAGAAAGGGATGACCTCAGATGCTCAGTAAGGGTAAATAATTCAGCAGAAGATATAAACATTTAAGGAGAGAGATATAATAAAAACCAAAGCCTTTTAAACAAAAACGTGAACATAATATAGAAAAAATGAAATAAATAATTCGATTTAAACATTCACACGAATATTCTACTAGTCAAATAATCACATTTAATAACTAATTTCATAAAGAGGGAATGCAAAATGCCAGACATCATATCAATTACCTCAATTCCTTGTGCCAACACCATTCAAAAATATTCTTCCAAGGCCTTGTACAAAGATACTAGTTTGTCTTATGAGTCATACTGATGCATCAAGGGTCTATAGAGGGCTCCACCCGTCACTTACTAAGTATAATTCATTCCTCATTTGAAAAGGTTGAAACATAACATAAACATTCGTATTAAAATTAGAATACGAAATTCCAAAACATTAACCATAAACCATGAATGTTATAAATATAGCACATCCATATTAAAAAATATCATAAATCATTCAATAAAATATGTAAAATTGTATTTATAATAAATCAACCTTAATAAAAAATATAAAATAAAGAATGTTTACGTAGGTGAAAATAATCAGTAAAACTCTTTGAGAGAAATATCCATTTTTCATGAAATCATTTGAAAGTATCACAATTTATAAAGGAATTCATTTAAAATATATTTTTAAATAAAATTTCCCCATACCACTTTGAAACATTTGAAAGGAATTAAAATTTTAAAACAATCATGTCCATATAAATAAATCGTTAAAATTATTTTGAAAACATTGGCATTGATTAAATAGATTTATCAAAATAGATCTTTAAAACATTTAAAATGATGATCTAGTTAAATATTACCTTCCATAAAACCTTAAAATATTCCTTTTGAAAACATTTTTATGAAACATGGACATAGATGACAAATATGTCTGAGTAAATACTTATACATGAACAATCTCAGATAATAATGAGATTGAGGGATTAACCCTTACCTTTGGTCTGATACTCTTCATACGTGTCTGAAACTCTTGTATAATGTTTTTAAACATATTATTAACTTATATAAAAATCATAATAATATTTATTATATCATATATTATTATTTTATGACTTTATATTAACCATTTATTAACAATTCCAAGTTAATGGAGCATTTTGGGTAATAATCGCTTTTTTTATCATACGTGTTTTGACTTGTTATTCTTGATCATATTATTTAGATCCTGATTTAATTACTTCAAGATTGTATAATATGATTATTATATCATATATATTCATAATATAAATATATATAATAGATATATATATGAAATGGAATACACCATTCATGAATATGGTAGGTCATATGTACGCATTATCATTGATTCTGTTTTCTTATTATATTGAATGGAAGTAAGTGAATGAAATATATGTATATGCATTTATATATATATATATATTTATAGTAGAATTATTATGTCATATATTTCAAAATATTAAATATTATATATATTTTTTATAATCATTCTTGAATGGTGAACATGGAAGATGAGTCGCATCACGTCTGGAGACGGTTATCTGTATGTACGCACGAGCGACATCATCATTTCCTTAATCGTTAAATGGTATGGAATTGGATGGAATATTAATTTTATATAAACAAAATAATGTTATATTTTTTATTTACAGTCATTATATTCATCATTATACCAATATAAATAAAGTGTACATGAAAAATAATTTACACCACGATTTGGAGACGGTAAGTCGTACGTACGCATGCATGGTGATACTATTTTTCATAGGGTGGGTAAAAGGAGGAATATGGTTGAAACATAATTATAACAATATATAATCATTTTTAATATATTTTATTAATTATTTTAGTATGGAAACAATAGATAAAAAGGAATTAGAAGAAGAAAATAACTTTGCAAGAAGGGATAAAACAATTACCTCTTCTTCAGGTGTCTCCTTTTGATTTGCACAAAATAACTCCTTAAGATGGATTTATTCCCAAATTTTATCCTTTATAATTAAGTTAGGGTGGTTGGGAGGATCAATATTCAGGGGTTCTCAAAGCCAAAGGGATTTGGGGTGTGAATTAAGGAGAAAGGGAGGTTCCCTTTTATAAGAGAGGCGAGGGGCATTTTAGGAAAAATCTTGACATTTTAATTTATTATAAATTCATTTTCATTTTATAGTGTCTATAAATTGATTTATTTATAGAATAAGATTATTATAGATTTAAATACTCCCAACCAATATGTTTTATACATTTTTAGGTCATAAAATTAACCTTATATTATAGATTTAACCCTTAGTTAAGTAGTTTAACTCTTACCGTGTCTTCTTATATTTTGACACTATATGGTTAATATATTTACTATAAAATGACAAAATAACCCTAATTGGATCATTATTGAAATTTGTAAAATTATATAATTCATTATGTCGAATATTTTATTTTAATAATTTTAATATCATTTAATAAAATAGCATTTATTTTAAAACCTCATTTATGTCAATTTTGAATCTATTTAGTAATTTGTTTTTGTTAAAGTCATAAAAACTTTACTCCTTCAAAAAAATTAATTAACACATCCATAATATGTAAATTTCATGTAAAAAATTATTTTATGGAATCAAAATTTTCAATTTACATTTATTTTAGTATTTATAATTTCATTTATTTGAATCATTCATTAAAAAGGTAATCACTGCATCATCATTGTGTCATAAATAAATATATTTATCTAATGTATAAAAATTATAAAAAAATACCATGATGTATTAAATATTTTCATATTTAAAATTACTATTTAGAGTCAAATATATCAATCATATAACCCTATATTAAAATTGTTTTGGTAAAAGATACATGCTTCTATTATAATTATCTATAGTTTAAATTAATTCTTATAACATGTCATTATCACACCCATGTGGTCCCATGAGGTCCAAAAATCATAATAAGGATTTCCATGGTCAGATATATCTCATAAAATAGGATTATGAAATGTTTTAGGGAAGTTTTATATTATTATAATATTATTTATTACCCTTATTTACCTGATTTACCCTTTAACCACAGTAAATAAAAATAATTACTGATGTTACAATTCATAATGTCCAAAAATAAAAGATACCTATTTACACAATTTAGAACTTCATATTCCAAATATAGAATCCATTTTTTCAATTCCAAACACAGAATTGGAAGAAATTAATTTAAAACTAATTCCCGTTATCAAAACTAGAAAGTGGGTTTTTAAGAAGTAAAAAATACCCAAATATTGACATGTTTTTATATCCAAGTTAAATGTGAAATTACATCCAATGACCTAAATTATATTAAATGATAAAAATATAATATAATTATACTTTATTATCACTAAAATAAATAATCTATCATAATAAATTATTTCCATTAAAAAATTGTTTTAAATTAAAATTTAGTATTTTTCATTATTCATCAAAATATTAAAGTTATCCGAAAAGTGCCAAAAACATACAGAAAAATTTTTTATGCCCCAATTATAAATAAGAATTTTATTTCATCAAATTAAATATATAAATATGTAAAAAAAATTATTTGAAAAGTTTTTTTCAGTTAAAAGGCGGAAAAACTGCATTTTTTGAAAAATAATTCTTTTAAAAAAATTGAATTTGTCCTTATATTATATATAATAAAAAAAGATGAATGTTAAAATTATATGGGATATATAAAATTAAAATTTTGATTAATATTATTCATAAATTATTTTTAAAAGGCATGTTATATTGGTCGTGGTGCGCTTGAACTCGGCATTACGTACATCGCACACTATTGAATTATTCAGAAGAAGCATATCATGGAAGCTTGGGCTGTTACACTTGGAATGTAAACATGGTCAGTAAAAGACCCATTTTATTAGATAAAATCTGATAAATGGGGTACTAATGTGATTGTCTTACGGTTGCTGAAAATCATGATCCCCCTGAATAACACATGGAAAGATCTTGCAAAGAGAATAATAGTAAATACATCCACTGACTCTAACCCAAAACTACTAGATATATGCCACACAAAGTGGTGTATAACTTGGGTGTTAATGACTATAAAAACATCTGCATAAAAAGAAAAAAAAGGATCCATAGTTTGATCGTACATGAGATCATAGGAGCGCACTTCTTAGAGCAATTGGTCATGTGATCGCGAAAGTCTTCCGCCAGGTAAAATCTGGGGAATGAAAACAAGGTTTGTGAAACATGCATAGGAACATCATGTGATCACTTAAGATCTCACAAATAACTTCTTTTGTGTTAGCTAGATTATGTGAAGGTCATACCGCATGTCGGTTGGATGACAAGAAACCTAAAACAAGCTAATAGTGGAAAAATATAAGGCACATATTCAATAGAATCTAGAAAAAAGACTAAAACATGGGATACTTATTAGAATAACATATATATTGATCCTCATGTTCTTTTTAAGATTCATACAAATCATGAGAAGGTATTAGGAAATGCCTCCTAAGTCATCTTAATTTCCCTCAACATACCATTTTGATTATGTGATCTCCTTCGGACACTTTTAGCAAGTCACATGACCCCCTCGAGGCAAGACACCTGAGTCTCGGGAATCCCTCTAGTCTCTCCATACAGATCTTGTGATATCTTATAGATATGTATCCAATGTAATCTAGAGAAACTATTGAATATAAGATTTATTGTTTGAAGTAATTTATTCGTGTCATCTATATCTCAAGAAACCCTCCAAGCATGTTATCCTGGTTTTGTGATGACACCAGTACATGTCAACTAGTTTGCACAACAACCTACAGACATGTCAACTAAGGTTGTGTGACACCTTCTAGACATGTTATCCAAGATCATGAGACACCACTCGAAAAATTACTCTAGAACATTTGATTATTTTTGTACATGTACTCTATGCAATGGGGACATGTCCAGAAATCCTCATCCATGTCGTGAAGACAACAAGACATGTTAGGAAGATATTCAGGTAGGTCAGGTAGACAACTAGGCCATGTCAAGCTGACATCTCGGGACACGATATCCTTTTCCAGTGGGCATATAAGGGCATGATCAGAGTTTAAAACCTCATAAAACTGAACAATAATGACTCTGATTACTTTTATAACTAGTATACATGAGACAACTTCCTAATGCCGGAATTCTATATTAAACATCCAAACTGTTGTCCCAACATTCCATCATTAATAAGTATTGAGACAAGTTACTTTCTATCCCTAGTTCCTCAAACTGAGCATAGCTCACATAGGAATAGGGATTTTCAATAATCATATCATTCAGATCATGAATCTCCAGCAGCCAGATAATTCTTAGCAAGTTTTGGTACACATAATGTTCCTTGGTGGACTCATAGATCACATGGGATTAAGGAGTTTCAATGATCATATCATTCACATCATGAGCCTCTACCAGACATAGAAACCTTAGTTTGTAATTCCCGATCAAACTGAACTATGAGAACTATAATTCATTCTATATCTAGGATATGTTGGATGTCGGCTTGAGTTTCAAGCTCAAATATCTAGAACCTCTGTGACTCCATATACCTCCTTTTCATATGATGTTAAATTGTATGAGTTTGAAAACATCATGGGTTTTGAATTTTTTTATAAAGTAGGATATGTAGGACACCTCATAATGGATCAATCCCATCCTCAAATAATTAACCACCTCACTGGATGAAAAGAAACACCAATGTTTTTGGTTATATGGCTCAAACATATAAGCAAATATCCACCAATGAGAAATGGATGAAGAACCTAATATATATATAAATGGATTTTCGAATAATTCCCCCCTTTTGAATCTAAAATAATTCAACCTACAATCTTTTTGTTAGGGTATCCAGGCATGTATCAGGATTAGGAAGAGATTCTTGATCATGTATTAAATCTATAAGAGAATCTTGGAGTAGTAAAAAATTCTCCCCAAAATGGTCTTATGAGCCCAACTTCCCATCCTCTTGACCAATTTGAGTTCCTAATCCTCATTGGGTCTGAAAACCCAAAGGACCACCTACCTTTGGAAATGAGGACTGTACTCAGTAAATTGATGTGGGAGACATTGGGAGTTTATATAAGAGATAAAAAATGGTAAACCAAACTTGAATTCTTAAAAAATATATAGAACCATCAAAAATCATATTTTCTGGCCAAACTAGCAACATCTTTTTGACAAAACAAAAATGGGGAAGATGATGTGAAATCATTTAACTGTGGTATCTCCTTCACAAGATAAAAAGTTTATTTTTCCCTGTTCTCATCAAACCATTTTGTTCATATCATATGGTTGTTCCTCATCCTATTTAGGTTGAAATAAATATATAAATATAACATGATCATATGGGAATGAAAAAAAGAGAATAAAATATGAAAACCATACCCTTCATAACATATATCATAAATATGATTCATTGCCTAAATATTGTAAGTTTATAAGACATGAATCATAATGGAATCATTAATATGAGACATGAGAGGATAAAATTGTTCTATGAAATAGAGTTTGGGAATATACATAATAATATAAAATCATATGTCAAGACTACTGACCAAGACATTCAGAACATGTTAGGCTTGGGATAACCACATGTGTACCTACTTTGGGATTTGAGTAACCACCCATGTACCCTATTTAGTGCTTGGGATACACTCTTTTGTACCCTATTTTGGTATTTGGATATCCTCTAAAGTACCCTATTTCAGGTTTGGTATAATCTTCCATATACCCTCTTTCAGGCTTGGGATAACCTCTCAATTACATTTTTATCACATATAACATTAATCCTTACCCAATGCATTGGAGGGAGATTAAGGCCCTACCTATCACTTGATGAAAATCATAAAAACATGTACCACGAAATCATAAGATATTTAATATATCAAAACCCGTGAAAAGAAATGGGTTTCATGATCATTTCATCATTTCCTCAAAGATTAACCCCTAGAAAAAGAAATAAGTTTCAAAACCATTTTATCATGGTATAACCCATGGAGGAGAAATGGGTTTCATAAAAATCTTGTCATCATAAACATAGACCATCCAGAGTAATAATAATAATGGTATCCTTGTATTGTATCCTTATTAAATCATAAGTAAAATCAAAGGTTGTCATCTTATATAGAAAATTATTTTGAAAGAAAAATCAATTGAAATGTTTCTTCAGAAAAATATCCTTTCTTCGAAAATCAATTTTTTATAAATTTAAAAATTAATAAAATATTGTGGAAATAATTTTATTTTAAAATAATATTGAAAATTTATAAATTAATATTTAAATAAAATAATTTTCCTAATGTTCGGAAATTTATCTTCATGTTGTACATGTTAAAATGAATATTCCTTTCACATTTTCGGTCAAATAAAAATGACCCATATTTTGAAAATGACATAAAGATTCATTTTAAAATAAATAAAAAATTAAATCAAGGGTAAAAATTAATCTAAATAATTATATAGGATTATTAAAAAAATTAAAACATTTATAGAAAACATCGACATAAAAGAGAAAGGATTTTCAACCCAAGAGATAAATAATGTCGATTTTCTTTAAAAAAAACAATTTAAATATTGAGTTTATATAGAGAGTAAAATGAAGGGAAACATGATTTATAATGAAATAACCAGTGGATAATAAAATTAATTAGTTTCTTGAGAGATTTATTTTAATATTTTATCATTGAAATCATAAACATAAACAATCTCGATAAATGATGATATTGTATTGTAAATACATTACCTATTTGGTAATATGGAATCGTATGCTCCATGAAAGAATAAAATTAAATGAAACTTAAAATATCATGAAAATAAATAAATTAATGACAATAAATTTTAATGGGTTGCATATGAATCTCATAAAATAATATGGTTTAATAACATAACATGTGTCTCAAAGAAGTAAAATTGTGAAAAACAATTGCTAACCTTAAGTCTCGACTTCCTTCATAAACATTCAAAGAACTATATAATAAATATAGGTTTATTAAAAATATATTATTGAACCATAATTATATAAATCATACCATATATGATTTAATTATTCCCGTTTATTAACTGTTTTTTAACTATTTTATGTTAAAGTCATGTTTCAAATAATAACTGCATTTTTTTAGGTATGTTTTGATTTGTTATTTTTGGTCCTCTTAATTTGATGATGGTTACAATATCTTTATAATTTTAAACATGAAATAAGTGTCATATATATATATATATTAATTATTTATGTATTTATTGTGATCTATAAAATTTAGATATAAAAATGAAATACACCATTAATGAAGATGGTAGGCCATATGTATGCATGAACATTGTTTCCATTTTCTCGACGGATTGAATGAAATATAGATAAAATATAAATTAAAATTAAGGAATAATTTTTATTTAATATATATATATATATATACAATTAGTTCACTAAAACCTTGCTCATAATTATTGACACTCTGTATTTTCATGTGGATGAAAGGAGGTCAAATGGAAATATCTTAAAGTTAGAGAAGATGAGAAATTAAGGAAGAAAAGCATCACAAACCCCAATAAATGGGGTTTTCTTAGGTACCACTAAGTAGTGTCGGCACATAGGGATCATGTGTGTCAACCTACATGACTGGATAAGGAATCATCTAGTGTGACGCACATGAGCATCACCGATGCGCAGAACTACTAATTGAAATAACCCCTTCCCCCAAAGTCCCATATTTGCCTATTAATAGGACCTTGGGATCTTCATTTGAATGATCATAAATTCTTGAAGGCCTCCTAACACTCTAATCGCCCTATTCCTTCCCCAAATACCTTCAAAACCTTCTATGTACTCTTCTAAAACCTAAAGAACAGGGGATCAAAATGGGATAGTGAAACTAAATACCTCTTAGGGTTTAAAATAAACAAAACCTACATGAATAAATCTCTCCTCTGTAGTTGATGAACACTTGAGCGAGGTCCCCTTACTTATGTAGGGACATACATGAGCCACTTCAAAAAACATTTGTGGTGACCTTTTAAGGCTTGAGCAAGTTCTTTCCCAAGTTTATTTCTCTAGGTGGTTCTTCACCCAATGTAACATCACCTCACCCAGGCCCGCCTATGTGAATCCATTGGTTCAAACTATCTTAACTATGTGACCCTCATTAGGTTATCCCTATCCTCTACCCTATAAGATCCTCTAGTCAGGACCTCCTAAATTACATCCAAGGTAGTGCCTCTCTTATTTAGTATCCCTTTCCTGAGAGGGACTAAATTGAAACCTCCACTAAAACCTCATAACATAAAATAAAATGGGAAAATTCATTCCAATATGTTTCCAATTTGGATTTTTATTCTTATGGTCATAGGTTTACCATACTTGTCCAACCACATGTTCAGGATCCTCAGTGTGAATGTGGATTTTTATTCCCATGGTCATGAGGACCCCGACCCCAGGGATGATGTTAGGGAGTTTCTAATCTTCGATACTTAGGTTAGAACCATGTCACCACCTTGTTGTATCTAAGACCTAGATCCTCCATTTCTTAGCAGGGGGTGAGGATAACTCTTGATTTTCCATTCAACATTTATTGAGATATCCCTCCCTTGTTACAAGACAAATTTTAGGGCATACCTCCTTGAGTAATCCCCTGTCATTTATTGTGGGAGGTTGCAGTCCTACTACTCCTTTCCCCCTAGGCTACTTGGTTAGAGAATTTATGGTCATAAGAATTCTCTCCTCTCTCTCCCATACCCTCGGCATCTTCTATCAGCAACAGAGGATAAGTGTGTGGTTTTTCATATTTTCCCCTTCATTATTATCCATCACATTCAAGCTTGAATCCTCCTGACTCATGTGGACACTGGGGAAAACAATAATTGTGAAATTCACACCAATGGATGTGCGTTTTAGTAGAGGAAAATTATTTAATTATTCTTCTAGCCTTCCTTCGTAGAATCTCCATATTTGTGGGTCCTCAAGGCCATGTATCCATCCTTAGGTCAAAGAATATTGTGTGGTTTCTCAATCTTTTAATTTCCTCTTGTTTCTTACAACGAGCATGAATCATGCAGATCTAGAGTTAGATGGTGGTCATTAAATACACATGATCCCCAATCCTTTGGATTGATTTTCAGGAGTAATACATAATCATTTTATCCTAAAGTAATTCTCTTTAGGATTAAGCCCTAAAATATCATCATTGGGAATCCTTTTCAGGATTTAGCCTCAATCATAACCTCATACATAAGAAATCATTTTTTGGAATAAGCTTTTACTTAATCCTCTCAAAGGGTAACACTCCCTTGTGAGACCAACCGAACTACATGGTCTTTGATTCCTATCCAAATGGGATATGTAGTAATCCTCCATATGGTTCAAACCCAACACCTTAAATAAACCATGTTCCCTCTGGTCTACATTCTTAGTAGGGTCTAGATGAACCTAGAAACTCATACACCTTCCATGTTCTCTGGGATACTTTAGTATAAGTCCCAAACCAAAATTTTATTTGGAATATTCCATCTATAAATCCTTACAACATGATATTAAACTATACATTTAGGTATTTATCACATGACCTTAAAAGGTGTGATGTTCTCCAATTAAGTGGAACCAAACTAAATGGGTTTTGATTCTTTTCACAAGGATATATAGGAATCCCATTCATGGTTCTACTCCCAACACCAAAACAACCCCCTTATCCCTAGATGACAATATACTCTAGAGTGCCGCACTTTATGGCTATAAAACCAGCATCATTGTAATAATGACCAAAGAATATCTAATCGGTACATAATATGATACCATTTATGAAGAATCTCATATATGCACAAATACATACATTGATGAAGAACCTCGGATATGTGATCCACATCATGATTGGGAATCAATAAAGGATTCATGAAAATATCTTAACTCTATAAGAGAGTTACAAAGTATGAAACAATTCCCCCCGAAAGGGTGTGACGAGACCGACACACATACTCTCAGCCAATGTGAGTTCTTAAGCATCATTGTTTAAACTTACCAATGAGAACCTTCCTTTGGAAAGAAGGTACCTCATGGATATAAAACAATTTAGTGTTTCTAGTTCCAAAAATAAACCCATTGGAAACCATTTGGAAATAGTGAACCTGACATGAATGTTTTCACACAACTCCAACCCCCAAAATTGATTGTTAGGTGAACCGATTTTCTAAGGGAAACAAAAAATGGTGAACCTAATGTGATTCCTTAACCAAGATAATGGCATCACCCACCAATCAAGACCATTTCACTCCCAAAATTAAAGAGGTCCAAACAAGACAATCTATTATGCATGATTTCATTCAAATGAGATTCTTCTTTGATGGGGTTTTTTGTTTTTTGTTTGTAAAATATTCAGGCACTCTTTATAATAACTCTATTCGATATAATGGATTCCTTCCTACTACCATAGATATATGCTCTGACAACTACTCACACCGAGTCTTCATTCAAGAAAAGGATAAAATCACTAACCCAGTGTATTCAACGTTTGGTCTTTAACAAATTAGTTCAGAAATATCATCAACATAGTACCATCTTGACCTTAGAGGTAGCCCAACAGGCCCCCACCTCACCAATACTCACTTATTGTTCAATCAACTAAGTCTAGTGGTCCAGAAGTAGACAACATTGACTTCGACCTTCAATAATTTCAAGAGATTATCTCCAGAACCGTACAACCAATCTCTCCAGTATCTCAGGGAGGTGGATCACGAGGCCACATGTGGCCTCATCTAGAAGTCATAGGGGTCCTTATCAAGGGATATTTCTAGAAATCACCACCACCAACAATGAGTTATAGTATTCCCTCAACATGATGAGGGTACTATCCTCGGCTGACCGGCCCAAGTTATATAAACCTCATCATGCAACACGGACCTCTAGGGGTAGAAACCAGTCACTAGGGAGTAGGGCCAAACCCCTCACCCCTCCAGACAATCCCAATGGTCCAATTTAGTGGGAAAATGTGGGAAAGCACATATACCTAACTATCTTAATCCATCCAGCCAACAGACTCACCTAGCGGCATCCAAAGATGCCCACCATTCAAATCCGGTGGCATATTGCGACTAAGAAAACACACTTTGTTTCACTTACCAAGCCTACTAGAAGAATCTTCTGAAAGAACCCAAACAATCCAACCAACCATGTATGGTGGTCATCTGAAAGTAGGCGGACACACCTACAATAATTTACCAAGCATTATAGTAGACTCGTTTGGAAGAACCTAATGAACCCCACCCACCATGTGTGGTAGCCTACTATAAGTAGCAGAACACACCTACTTTCATACATCAATCCTTCCAGTAGTTTCATTTAGAAGCACTCTGAGAAGTCGGTCAGAAAGGCTCGGTGATGATTAGGGGGCATACCCAAATCTCATCCCCCACACACAAGTACTATCAGTATCCACAAATAGGAAAGGTAGGATAGAAGTAAGCACATACACCTACCTCATATACATAATGGGAATATATCTCTATTCTAATCGATGAAATCACCAAACATATCCTAAAAATGGTAAAAGTGTAGATGAAAATCCTTGCCCGCATCTTACAGAAATTCTAGGACATCGTTGCAGTGATAACGGTATTGGTAGAAGGATGTACACACAACTCCATCCCCATAAATGGGGAATCTCATTAGGATGTCACCTTAGAGAAGCTTCACGACTCTATTCCCATACAAAAGGGACATCGGTAAAACACCCCTGTGATGTATGGAAAACCGGATTGGGAACATACATCAGTTCCAATTTGAGGAAACTAACCTCTTTCAATGGGCACTTTAAGTCAGGAAAAAATTCTTGCGAATGAAAACAACTTCCCCCAGCAAGTGACCCCATCCGTTCATAAGAAGTAATCTAAGAAGAAGCACCATCAAAGACAATTATAAGACAAAGAGCTGATCTATGATCCTGATCTACTTAATTTTTTAGTTCTATTATTCCTTAGAATATTATCCATGGATGATGAATATCCTACTCTCCCATTACCAAATTATGAGTGATATAACAGTAATCCTGAAGGTCCTCTCCAGGAAAATCCCTATAAAGGATTTCTTTGTGACCACAATTTGAATGATTTTGAGTTACCATATCTTGATGAGAGTAACGAAATCCCGTTGGGTGTCCATTATATCAAGGACCAATAGAGTTTTCACCTTTCTATAATTCATCATGGTGGTCCTCCACATGATGGTGCTCCCTGATAAATTTCTCTTTGTAGTAGTATTTTATGTTGCCAAGATAATATTACAATTTAAAATTTAGTGACCAGAAATCCCTCCTACTAAAAGACAATTACGAAAAAAACGGTCAATCATGTCTGATGCCTTGTTATTGGAAAGTAAAATTCTTTCACAATAAGAGAACATACCAAAGATACAGTCATTCTTTCAACGTCCTTTCGATCACCTACCTTCTAACATAATATAGGAAGTTCCAACCAATATCACCACTTATTATAAAGCAGTAGGGAATCATCCACTCTGGTCAGACTAGGTAGAGGAACATCAAATAAAAGATGAAGATGAAATGCTATACATGAGGAAAAATCTCACTAAATATGACGTATCGGTCTTATTCTATAATTTAGCCACCGCTCAATACAGAATTCCAGAGGCACTATCTGAAGATTGTGTGCATGACATCTAACTCAATATATAGAAAAATATTCATCACATGAGAGAGAATTTATAACCATATGATGAGTTTCAAAGTAATATCAAGGTTCTATAAGGGATACAACACTAAATTGACTTAGCGGCCCTCCTATCTGCACGATATCTATAAAAATAGTAAGGATCCCTTCAATGTTCATGCATCAGCATGTTAAAAAGATTCCGAAAACTAGTTGAAAATAACCCATAAGGTGTTTTTATCAGAGGATGGGGTGAACATAGAGTGCTACATTTCCCCACACTCCATAACCAGAAAAGAATATATAATGTGATATTATTCAATTTCATAGACTCAAGAAGACTTCAGAAAATGGAATCTGTTCACTAACAGAGATTTACTCAATAAAAACAGGCCCCGATCAACTCTCACCGACATCAGTCTAAAAGAGAGTGGGTTATTTAAATATTGTTGGATCAAGCATCTGAAAAGATCAATTAAGTCTTCTATTTAGGAGAATTAATCCATCAAATAGCATAGAAATAGGTGATCCAGATGCAAACCAAATGATGTACCCATCCCATGTTTAGACAAAAATATCTAAAATCAAAAAGGAATTCATGATAGTAGAATACATGGAAGCTCAAGAGAAACCCTATCCTTTAGGGATAGGGACCTTTTAACCCAACCATAGATGTCATAAAATCAAACCCAAAGAGTTTTTAAAGTGGAACATGAATATCCCCAGCCCTCATAGATGAGGGCTTTTTCACCTCACAAACCTCCTCCTTATTGGATATAATTATTCTCCCAATTAAGGTAAATTCCACAGAGTAAATCCTCCCAGTTCTCCCATTCTATGATCTGATATCCTCATTGTGGATACACATGAATGAACTCCCTAGTGATTCTATTTAAATTACTATCTATTTTTCATCTCTTAGAGAATCATTAATGGAGAGGAGAATGCCTCTTGGAGGGCATTAAAGAACGCAGTCTCACAAAGACACAAATAGAATTCCTGAAATGCATTTCACATCAGTAAATTTCATAAACGTTTCCCTCACAGATTATACATAACACAAGGCTAATTTAAATAAGTTATAAGAGGAAGTTCCAATTCATAATGTGGTCTACACCGAAATAATTAAAGGAGGTTTTCATACCGAGAACCAAAATCTTTCCCTGAATTTGGGAAGTTCCTCCAATAATCTAGTTGTGCCTCCACAAAAGGAATCCAACAAAGAAAAGGGAAAGGGTTATATTGTACCTAACCTACCTCCCAGAGAGGTTAATCTAATTTCTCTGGAAGAAAATCTTGCTTAGGATGAGGAGTAAATGAATGAATTGAGGAGAATCAATTCAGAACTACTATGAGGTAACCTTCCTACAGGATATATTCTACAAGAAGATCCCCAAATTGCACCAGGAATTGGGGTACCTCAGCAAATAGGACTCATTGTAGCAACTGAAGGGGATCTAGAACACAATATCAATATGAGATACCAACCACCAATATACTTAGATCCCACAAAACTGTGTAAATTACCATATTTAACCAAGGTATGGACTGTTTAATATTTAATTTTATGTCCAATTCCTTAAAGTAACCAAGGGTTCATTCCCATGCGGTCTGTTGTAGTTCTCAATCAACAATTATGTTTTTTATGTTTTTTCAGGATTATGAAAAATAATACACCATTCCCCAACACAATGTTTTAGGTAAAAAGTTATTAAAATTATTAAAATGAATAAATATAAATTTAAATAAATCAAAATAAATGAAAAAGGAATAAAAATAAATAACAAAATAAAAATCTTCCAAAAGTAAAGTGAAAAACAATTAAAATGGGTTTAACCCATTTCTAATATTTTTATTTTGTTTCCACTATTCATTTTTTATGTATTTATAATTTTATTTTATTTTCCTTTTTCCTTTTTCTTTCATTTCATTTTCTTTTTTCCTCTCCATTATTTATTTTCTTTCCTCTATTTTTTCCCTCTCTTTTCTCCCTCTCCTCTCCTATGTGTGTTAGACCTCCCTCCACTCCATGGGGTCTGACACATCCTTCTCTACTTCGGAAGCCTGAAGAACATACATATCTTATCCGTTTTTAACACCATTGGAAGTGTTGTGATCCTCTAAATAAGGATAATATTCAGAACCAATAATCTTTTAGTTTTATCTACCCTCCTTCATGTGTTTTTGCATAGAAGTTTTTTACCCAAAATAGGGGTTTTTGTTAAATACTCTGATTTCTTTTTTTTAGTTCAAATAAAGTGTTTTTGTAGGGTGTGAAATATACTATGACTATGAGGTAAGGAATCTTTATTCTTTTCTGTCATTTCACTACTTCATTCAATTTGAATCCTTATACCACTCATCAGTGCCTACCCTTGAATCCCTAATAATGTGTATTAATTTAATTAAATTGTTTTCCGTTATACTTATGATATTTTTAAGGTGAAACTCCTTCTTAGTATGTTTCCATGTAGTTGGACACCCATTTGGGTGCACCGAAATAATTGGACTATTTTTACCTTTGTCCTTGAGTCATTAAATTATTAATTATGTGTGAATGTGAAAAAAATTGGGTTCAAGTTTTAAATTGAATAAATTATTTAAGATGAATCATAAACCATGGATTTGGTTTTTTTTATGTTGTTGCCTAAATAATTTTTCTATAAGTCTTGTCACGTTTACCATTATTAAATGGCATTGCCTCTACTTTCACAAATAATTTCTAGTTCTTTTTAATATTGAGTTAATATTACTCATCATGACTATTGGGATGGAATAATTCATAATCATAGCATTAAATGGTTAATTATATGGTTGCAATCATGAATATTTCTCTATGACCTCTATGACACACACACACACACATATATATATATATATATATGCCTCTATTGTTTTAAATAAACTCAGGTTAGGGAGAGAAGATGGGCCCCATTTTAAGAACCCAAAACTAGACACTCCATGCTCAATAGGTTACAAGAAAAAGTTATGGGAAAGGTATCTTTTAGGCTCACCAGATAAATGCTTTTCTTGACTTTTTTATTATACCATTGGGTGATAATGGTTCCCAAAGGCGAAACTAAGGACGAACCCATTGGGAAAATGGATACGCAAAACCTTGGTTGATACTCAATATTTTACTTGTGACACCCAAGGCGGACTGATAGTTACCATCCACAAGCGATAGTTGGATTTTATAAAGGATCACCTTAGACGGTCTTGTGGAATTTGATATAATTGATTGGATGTACCATATATAGCGATACCTTCGAGATGGGATCAGACTCCACCTTAAAATTTTATAGTTTTAATATAAATTTTTGAGGTGTTTTTATCGATACTGCATAGAGGTTCCTTATGTGTTGTGATACTTATCTAGTACCTTTAATGTGCCAGGTTGTGACATATGGATTAGACTCCAAGCCAAAGCACAAGATTGGTTGTATGACATTTTCTTGGGTATTTCATATTAAATTGGCCTTTCTATATATATATTCTAGTTTACTAGGTATCTCATTCATACTTCTGGATTAGGCTGAAGTAGGTGGTATGGGATGAGTGTCTTCTTCGGAACCCACCCAAGTTGTAGTTATTTATTTTAATTTATTTAAGTTTCTAGTATTTATTATATATGTGGAACACTACTATTTATCTATAGATGAAATGGAATGGTCTAGACGTTGTGGGTATTGGACTACTGAGATTATATCTCACACCCTTCCCGAGTAACGTTTGGTACCCATATAGATTTAATGTCCACAAGTATGGATTCAGGGAAGTGTTCTACTTACGATGATTGATTACTATGTACTTTTGTATAAATCTTGGTGGTAAGAGGACCAAGCCTTTCTCGAGATGCCATGTCACAGTTTCTATCTGGTCTTTTAGTAGTTTTGTTAGAATGAATTCTATGATTGTACCCTGTACACCTCTACTTTTATTTACTTTTGGAATCATCAATTTACATCATCAGGGTATCTATTATGACTAATCAACTTCTGTATTTATTGTTTATTCTGTGGGGTCATTTATCCACTTATTTTGTTGTCTAATTTTTCTCTATGCTTCCTCTATTACTATATAATTTTTTTGATTCCATGTAATTCCATATCCTATGAGGGAATTATTCTCCCCACATAATTACCCAACTCCCTCGTTGCTAGTCGTTAGGCTCTTGCATTTGGGGAGATGTGCTTGAGGTTCTGCGGCCCACTGTCTTAGGGGTCGGTTTAGAAGTACATAGGGTGGGATTCTGCAAAGTGGTATCATAGTTTCTATTTTCCTTTTTTATTACCATTTGGGATAGACAGGAGACTAGTAAACATGAATTTGGAATTTACACTATGCTTTTACATAGTTAACCCATGTACTGTGGAAACCCAGATTTCCTAGGTTTGGACTTCAGTTATTGATTTTTCCATTTATTGTTGATATTAATTCACCATTTGGTGATGTAATTTATGTATTATATAAAATATTTTGTTATTATTTATATGATGATTTTGACTATTTTATCTCGATGACATGAGGCAATTTCATTTTACATGCATCATGTTAGGTTCCACAAGGATTAAAATGACATGCATATTACCATCCCATATCTACTTTCAGCGTGCATATACCTATTTTCAAGTGAGTGATGTTGTGTTTAGTTGTAATATCTTGTTGTACTTGTTTTTTATAAATATAAAGTGTGTATGTGTCCTAGTGATCCATCTAATACATGTTCTCTTTTTGTCTACACCTGGCTCTTTGTGAAGGCTATCTATTGTGTAAAAATTAGAGGCATGTAATGAACCAACCCTCTTTACTTTCTTTTCTTACATGCTATAAAATGTTTAGGGAGGCCTTTCACCTTACCTTTTCATAATTCTCCTTTACTTATTTTCCTCATTTTCTATAGAATCTTGTCTAAGGTGTGGGTTTGGAAATTATTGAACAATATCGTCGTGGCATCTTCATGTTGTATTCCATGAGAGTACCGATTACACATTCCAGATTTGGTGTATCCGGAACCACCTGTAGTACAAACTATAGTGCCTCGTGTAGTTCCTCCTATATTACTTCCTATAGTTCCTCCTGTGGAACCTCCTCCTGGTCTTTCTTTGAGAACCGACACCCAGTTCAAGGATAATCTTCTCGGGTTCATACAGTCAGTTCATAATGATCCCAGGCTTTCCCCGACTATATAAGAGCTTAAATGGGACTTTCTACAGTAGAATCCTCCCACTTTCTTAGGGTATGGTGGTCCTAATGCTTTATACTCATGGATATAATCCATGAAATCCATATTTTACCATCTTGATATGCTTCTAGAGAAGAGGGTCAAACTTTTTGTCTTTATGCTTTTTGAATCCACCAAGCATTGGTGGGATGTCATTTCTTAGGAAGAGATACCTCGAGAAATGGTCTGAGCAGAGTTCTATATAGATTTATATAACCAATTCTTCCCATAGACTCTGAGAGAATATCATGCCATAGAATTCATAGATTTTTACCTGGGCTCTATGACTGTGTTAGAGTATTCTACTTGTTTCACTGATCTCTAGAATTTTTCTCCATATCTGATGGGTGACACATAGATGACTAAGAGACGCTTTGAGGATGGAATAGAATATCCTATCTACACATAGGTGAACATCTTTCATTTTTTGATCATTATAGAGATTGGGAATCAAACCCTAATTATGGAATGAAATCTTCGAGAAGCTAATCCCATGAACTAGGGAACTCCAGTTCTGAAGTTGGGTAATAGTTCTTTAGGAAGTAAGAAGTGACATTTAGAGGGACATCGTGTGGGTAATTCTAGAAAAATGACATGTACTGACAGTGCTATAATATGTCATCATTTCGGCTAGATTGGCTATAAGAAACACCAGTTAATGAGAAACTTGATGGAGTATCAAGTGTGAGGTAAGATGGGTCACCTTAAATGTTTCTGCCATTATTTTCCTTCAACATCCAGTGGAAGAAGATCTATGATAACCCCTCCATTAGGTATGGGATCTAAAACTCCATTTCAGACTAAGAGTGCATCTTCCACAAGAAAATCAGGAAAAGGCAGTGGAGGTTATAGCCTAGGCAGTCAAGTTTCAGAACACCAGCATTAACAGAGTGAACCTGATCAGACAATTCAAGTAGAAACTCAAGGATTAGGATCATGACATATGTATGAAATGTAGCCATAATTAGTGGAGTAGAGTCTATATCCCTCTATATTTATAGGTTTTATCCCTTTAGGATCTACTTTATTTTCTTTCCTTTTTTATACTAGTTCTTTACAGACTTTCATATCTACTAAAACAATTTAGAATTTGGGTCTTTCCATCGATTACTTCGGTGGAGTTTTGTCTCTCAAAACTCCTTTCGAGGTTATAGTAGAGGGCATACGACAGTTCTAGAAGTTACCCTTGATATAGGAGGGTACTATTTATTTTGTAATTTCTTCATCCTCCAGATAACTAGCTTTGATTCCATTATCGGTATGGACTGGCTCATTCTTTATCATGACTAAGTGGATTTCTATCACTGTCGAGTGTCTTTTAAAACATATGAGGGTAGCATGTATATACAGAAGGGATAATTTCATATTGAGGGAGATCATGTTGGACCTAAGAATTCGTGGCTGGGAAAAGTGACAGCTTAGCTAGCAAGTCTCTTTATGAGTGATCGGGGACCACAATTAGTGGAATTACCTCCCACATTGGATCATTTTAGGGATGTATTCTCTAGATATTTTTTCTAGATTACCTTATATGAGATAATTTGAGTTCATTATCGAGATTTTTTCAGGTGTTTCACCAATTCTATTCCTCCTTATAGTATGGAACCAATAGTGCTACAAGAACTTAAGAAAAATCATGAAGATCTAGAGGTGAAGGGTTCCATCAGACCCAATACATCAACGTGGGGTTCACCAGTCCTTTTATCAAAGAAGGAGTAAGATACCCTCATATTGTTCGTGGATTACCATCGACTCAACTAGCTTAAAGTAAAGAATCAATATCCACTACCTCACAAATAATACCTCTTAGACTAGTTATGAGGATCAACTATTTTCTCCAAGATCGATCTGATTTTGGGCTATCATCAGGTGTGTGTCAAAATATCAGATATACCAAGTATATCATTCCAAAGAATGTATAACTTATATGAGTTTTTGGTTATGTTTTTTGGTCTGAAGAACGCACCAGTAGTTTTCATGGCTCTGATAAATCAGTTTTCCACTTGTACCTTGATTCCTTTATGGTAGTCTTTGTTGGTGACATCTTGGTGTATTCTCACTCCAGAAACAACCATGACACCCATCTTGGGATCATTCTGAGTACACTGAGAGAGAAATAGCTATTTGTAAATCTCATAAATGACACTTTTGGATCAATAAGGTTCACTTATTGGGTCATATCATATCTATGTATGGCATATCAGTTGACCTTGGAATGCAGTAGTTTCTTGGGAGGAATCCAAGAATGTGTTTGACAAATACAGCTTCATAGGGTTAGCTGGATATTATAGACATTTCATATAGTATTTATCCTTCTTATAAGTGACTATTAAGGCCTTAACTATGATTTTTGTGTATTTCATCTTCTCCGAAGGCTGTGAGAAAAAATTTTAGGATTTAAAGGGAAGACTCATGATAGCATTGATCCTGATTCTACCTGAGTCAGAGAGAAGTTATACTGTTTACTGTGATGCCTCAATAGTCAGACTGGGTGTATTCCTGATGTAGGGTTATTGAGTCATTACTTATGGATCCTACTAACTGATTCCTCATGAGAGGAACTATCCTAAACATGATCTCAAATTTGAATTTTTTGTCCATGCTCTATGCTATTGGAGACACTTCTTATTGGGATAATGGTTTTTTGTTTACAAATATCATAAAAACATGAAATATATCTCCACATAGAGACACATAAATTTGAGAAATCATAGGTGGGTAGAATACTTACAACCTTTTAACTTTGAGATTACATATACAAATGGAAATAGTAATGTTGTGACAGACACATTGAGTCACAATACATAGACACAAGTTGTTTCGGCAACCAGTAGTGAGTGGAATATGATGAATTTTTTTTCTAAGATGCATCTGGAGGTTCAAGAATAGTGTGGAAAACCAATTCTAAAAGCTCATGCAGTGAAGTCCTCTCTTCTAGAGCAAGTCCTCATGGAATAGTTATCTGATCGAGAGAGTCTTGTTTTTTGGGAAACCGTCACAGGATAGAACCTGCCCACTGGTTGGGTTTTTGATATCATTGTAACACTTCTCTATTATAGTTTTGTATGGGTACCTTCTTATATTTAGTAAGAGCTGATGAGGGAAACAAATTCCTCTATTTGGGAATTTCATACTATAATTACCAAAATTATAGAGATATGCATCGTTAGTACTATTGGATTGGTATGAATAAATACATAGAAAGTTTCATGACTCAGTACTTCACCTATGAGCGGGTGAGGACAAAGCACCAGCAACCTACTGGACTCCTATAGCCTATATCCATTACTAAATGGAAAAAGGAATGAAGTCACCATGGATTTCATTATAATATTACCAAGAGCTCTTTGAGGAAGCGATGTTGTATGGGTGATTGTATGTAGGTTGACCAAAGCCTCAAACTTTTTACCTATCCAAGAGACCTTCTCTGTTGATGATTTAGGGAGGCTTTGTATTTGGTAGATAGTTAGAATTCATGGAATTCCCCATTCTATCATGTCATACCAAGATACCAATTTTACATCGCAATTCTGGAAATCTTTGTAGAAGGCACTGGGTTCATAGGCGCCTTTGAGTGTTAATATCACCCATATACTGATGGGTAGTCCAAGAGAACCATTCGGGTGTTGTAGGATATGTTGCAGGCCTGTATCCATGATTTTGGTGGTTCTTAGAAGAAACAAATTTCTCTTGTTAAGTTTTCCTATAAAAATAGTTTTGAGGAAGAAATTCAAATGGCTCCATACGAGTCCCTCTATGGTAGCCCATGTCATTCACCTCTTGCTGGCATAATGTAGGTGAGGCGGCTCCTTGGGTCCTCATCTCATCCAGGAGACTTATGATCATGTCTAGTTGATTCAAAAGCATATATCTGTAGCTTAGTCTAGAAATAAGTCTTATACTGATCATCCTCATATACACCTAGAGTTTTAGGTGGGACATCAGGTATTTTTACGTGTTTCACCAAGGTTGGGTCCTAAGAAAATAAAGATACAGAGAAATTTATCATCGATATATATCGGTACATTAGAGATAGTAAAGAGAGTTGGGTCGGTGGCCTATCAGTTTTTATTACCTCATAGGTATAATTCCATGCACAACGTCTTCCATGTCTCTCAAATTCAATAGTATCATTCAGACCTATCTCGTTCATTTATTCCTAACGACATCAAGCTGGAGGGGGAGGCATGCTTCGAGGAGTGTCTGATTCGTATCATTGCTTGTTGCATGAAGGTTATCCAAGGCAGTTCTATTCCACTGGTCTGGGTGCTATGGAAACATAGATGTTTTTAGGATGAGACCAAGAAGTGGGAGACTAATGTGTGTGTCTAGTGGATGGAACTTTTCTTAGGTGACATTTCCTTACCATTGGAAGGTAAAATTGGGGGAAATGTTTCTTTAGGAGAGGATATTATAAACTCTTGGATTTAACCAAGGTACGAACCATTTAATTTTTTATTTTAAGTATAATTCTTTAAGGTGACCCAAGGCACATGACAGCGTATTCTGTTGTAGGTCTTGAGAAGCAATCATTTTTTATGGTTGCACGAGATTATACAAAATATTACATTGTGCCCTCATGTAGCATTTTAGGTTAAAAGTAATTAAAATGATTAGAAGGAAAAAATGAAATTTAAAGAAATAAAATTAAATAAAAACAGAATAAAAATAAAGAATAAAATAAAAAACTTCCAGGAGTAATGTGAAAAAAATAGGTTTAACACATTTTTAATATTTTTATTTCTTTTCCCCATTTCTTTTATTCAATTTTTTTACTTTTAATTTTTTTATATTTTTTTATTTTTTTATTTATTCTCCACTACCTTATTTATTTTATTTCCTTTCTTTTTTTCCTCTATTCTCTCCCTCTCCACTCCTTTGTGTGTCGTTCCCCCCTCCTCTCCAGGTGGTGCACCCCCCCCCCCCCGTCCCTACTTTGGAACCCTGTTGCACCTCCGTATCTTCTCTATTTTTATTGTTTTTAGAATAATTATGAACCACTTGGTAAGGCTAATCTTTTATACCAAGAAACTTTTACTTTCATCCACTCTCCTTCACATGATCTCCCATGGAAGGTTTTTACATGAAATTGGGGTTTTTTTAAATACTCTAATATCTTCGGTTTTAGATCAATTCAAAGGTTATCATGGGGAGTGGGATATACTATGACTATGAGGTAGGGTGTAATTATTATTTTATATTTTTTCATTTATTCATTAAATTATCATAGTTGTGCCACTCATCAGTGCTTATTGGAAAATCCCTAATAATATTTATTAATATAATTAAATTGTTTACCTAGATCCTTATGACCCTTTTTAAGGTTAACCCCATTCTTAGGCTGTTTCCATTTCGTTGGACACCCATTCGGGTGTGCCAACACAATTGTCATATTTTTTACCTTTTTCCTTGAGTATTTAAATTATTAATTACATGTGCATGTGTAATAATTTGGTTTCAAGTTTTAAAATGAGTAAATTATTTAGGACAAATCATAAACCATGAATTTCATTTTCCATGATGTTGTTTCCTAAATAAGTGTTGTTATAAGTCTTTACATGTCTTTCCATTATTATATATTTTTGCCTCTAATTTCATTGATAAGTTTCTATTCTATTTAATATTGTGTTAATATTTTTATTCAGGACTGTTGGGCTTGAATTATTGGTAAGTGAAGCATTAAATGGTTAATTAAATGGTTGCAATCATGAATGCTGCTCTTTGATATATATATCTGTTTGTGTGTGTCTGTGTGCCTCTCTTGTTATTTAAAATAAACTCAAACTGGGGAGAGAAAGTGGGTCCCATATTAAGAACCCATAATCAGACTCGCTGTTCTCGATAGGTTACCGCACAACACTTCAAGAAAGATATTTTTTTGGCTCTCTAGGTAAGGGATTTTATTGGTCTTTTTATTATACTATTGGGTGATACCGGTTCCCTGAGGGGATAATAAGGATAGACCCATTGGAAAAAAGGATATTAAAAGGCTCGTTTGATACTCAATCCCTTATTTGTGATACCCAAGACGAACTCATAGTTACCATCCATGAGCGATACTTAGTAATTTGAAAGGATTGCCTTGGACAAGCACGTGGAATTTGATATAATTTATTGGATTTACCATAGTGGTACCTTCGGGATTGCCTCGGACTCCCCCTATAAAATTTTCAATTTTAATATAAATTCATGATATGTTTTTATCGATATTAAAAATATTTTTTGTATGCTTTGTGATACTTTTGTTGTGCCTTTAGTGCTCCTGGTTATGGCATATGGAATAAACCCCAATCCAAAGCACAAGTTTGGGGGTATTCTCTTTTCTTTTTTTAATTCATATTACTTTGGACTTGCTATATATATATATATATTCTACTTTACCAGGTACATCATTCAAACTTCTGGATTATTCAAAAGAAGGTGGTATGGGACAGGTGTCCACTCGAGAACCTGGACCAAGTTAAAGTTATTTTTTATTTATTTAACATGTTGGTATTTATTTTCTAAATGGAACACATATATTTATCTACAACATGAAATGGAAAGGTCTAGACACCATGGGTACATACCTACTTAGATTATATCTCACACCCTGCTCGAGTGCCATTTGGTATCTGAGTAGACTTTATGTTTATAGGTGTGAAATCAAGGCATCGTGCTGCTTTGATGCTGATTTCTTTGTGGTTTTGGATAGATCTCGGGGAAAGAGTACCGAGCCTTGATCGATATTTCGTATGGTAGTTTCTATTTATTATTTTGGTAGTTTTGTTATCATGCATTCTATTATTGTACCTCGTAACCCTACACTTTTATTTACCTTTATCCTCATTCATTGACATCATCATGGTATTTGTTATGACTATTCAACTTTCGTAGTTATTTTTTATTTTTTGAGTTCATTTATTTACCTATGATGTATTCTTATTTTTACCTATGATTCCACTATTTTTTATATAAATTATTTATTATTTTGTAATTCTTTGTCCTATAAGGGTATAGTCTCCACATGGACTTACCCAAGGCCCTTGCTGCTAGTCGGCAGCCTCTGGAATTTGGGGAGATGCGCTTGAGGTCTTACGGCCCACCATCTTGGGGCGTAGTTTAGTGGTACTCGGGGTGGGACGCTATAGAATGATCATGAATTTCTCATATTGGGATCACAAATAGAATAGGTTCATGCACATCCTTATAGGCTGGTCCCTATTAGATACCCATGACAAATAACAATGGTACCGCCATCCATGGACCTACCAGATGATGCACCTACTCATGCTCCAGCCCAACTAAACGTCCCATGGGGGCTCATGAACACTTGTGAGTCACCTACAGCTCAGTTAGAATCCATGAATGAAAAGAGATCATCGATACAACTGGAAAATAAGCCTTAAACTGAATGGGTATATCCAAATCTACCCCCACTAAACATTACAAATCCAACATTTCCCATTTTCAATATCTCGGGAGCCCTAAGAAATATTAGATGCATTTATTCTCTCGCTATGATCCCATGATGGGGACCCCTAAACAACACAAGGTAGTGAAGATCAAGTTCTTTGTTTGATCATGTCAAGGGAAACCTTTATATGGTACATGCATTTGTAGGATCAGTCAATTATGGGGTGAGAAGGCCTATGTTAGAAGTATCTCTTCTAATTTAGCTCTATGTTTCATAAGACAACTGTCTTCAATCTCAAAAACTAAAAATAATAAGTCAATGAAAGGGTGTCATATTTCATTTCTCGATGGAAAGAACTGACATACTCCTTAAACTCACCACTACCTCAAGAAGAATTGTTTCCCATATTTATCTAGAATCTTCATGATGAGTTGTGCACACAATTGATTCCTGTGAAACATATAAGAAGGCTCCAGGACTTTGCCCCAATTGGTTAAAAAATAGAAGTCTCTATTGAATAGAATAAGGAAAAGTCTCGAGTAATTCCATCGAATCAAGGAAAGAGAATAAGAAAAAAAAATATTGTCATTGTTACACATAAAAAAAGACCCATGTACCTACTCTCACTCCAAAGTCCACAGTATATCGTGCAGCTAAACCTATTAAGAATTGATAATATTGCCCATGTAAGAACCCAGTTTTTTACTCAGATATGGAAACTTTAAATATTGTTCCAATTATTTATTTTGGACTTAATAACAATTCCTAATGAGTTAGAAATGGCCTCAAGGGTGTTCAAGTCTTGTTTGAAGCCTAAAGCCCAACTTTTTTGGATAACTAGGATTAGCACATGGTTTCTAGTAAACCATGTGGGGAGGTCACACAATTAGAGGAAACCATGTGGGTAAATGCTTTTTCGGATATAGCCTTACTATGTTATTGGTGCATGGTTTCCCTAACTGTGAATCCTAACCGTGTGAGTTCCCCCACTTCTCTAGGCACCCATGAAAGGTTTTCACATGATTTGGAAAATTACGGGGACAAACTGTGCACATGCTAATTTTTGTGTAATTTTACATTTTTTTCCTTAATGATAAAATTAAGCCTTCCTTCTTCCCAAATCAAGTTTCTAATGGGATTAACCTATAGTTCTCTAATTTTGGATAATTTTTAAGGCCTAACCTACGGATCAAGAGATCTCATTCATCTAGGATCTATTTGATCTTTCTTTCATCATCTTGGATGTGAAATGGTAAGTAATCTAGTATATCTGAGTCATTCTTCATCTTTCTTTATCTCAACCAAGTTATCGAGGTGTGAGTATTTTTACATTTTTTATAGATCTAAAGTGTTATATGATAAATCGTAGGATGATACTGGAGACGGAGAGTCATACAAGACTAAGTTTGGTTGTCTAAACTGATACCTCAAGTTCTTTAATTTCGGAAATTTCTTGTGGGACCCTCCGATTTCATCAGATGTCAATTATCAAATTTATATTTTGTGCTTATACTCATTATAACCACATGCTTATGTTCTTTCCAAATACAATACTAGTTATTAGTGGTTAAACCCACAACTCTATTCATTTCATATAGTATTTTTTTCCATATTTTTCATTTTAGTGTTTTGACACATTTGATCCATCATTCGGGTGTTCCTTGGATTGACCTTTCTAAGGGTAAGAATTTCTATTTTATAAGGATTGATTTTAATTTTCAATTGAAAACTGGAAAGTATCATGTGTTCTCACCAATTTTCCAACCTAAGATAAGTGCTTTAATTTTATAATTAAATGTAAAATGGAATTGGTAAGTATACTATGTATTTGACTAGGCCTTTTAAAATATAATTTAATAATAGGTTGAATTTTTATAGCACCCCTTACCATGTTAATAGAAGTTAGATGAGTGGATAGTGACTATTTAAAATACATTAAATGGATTAAATGAATGGTTTCTTACTACTTGGCCTTGTCACGCTAATAAAAGGCAAGGCTTGAACCAAATGGACTTATTTTTTAATTAATACATTATTAAATGGTTAAGACAAACTGTGCACATGCCACTTGTTTGGTTGAGACCCACCTAGATCATGATCCTTGACTAACTTGTTATGCCTGGTATAACACTATTAGATCCCTTCAATAATACTACAGTATTTATCAAATGCACTCCTTCAAACCAGCATTGACAAGTAGTATCCATGGTTAAAGTCCATCGGGCCAAGTCATTTCATAGCCCCATTTTACCTTGCATGAACTCATTAGACTTGGTAGGCCTATTATTGTGTAATGTCTTGGACTATGATCCTTGGATTACACCCTTATCCTTACCCTAGCTACATTAATTACTGATTTTCAACCCTTGAGGTCTATGTTGCCTTAGTTATTACATTGGAACATCATTATTAAATATCATTTCATGTTTCTTGATTACATCTTGGAACCATAGCTATTGTTAATATGTGAATTATTTGAAAAACTAGTAATAATAAAATAATGAACTTGTTACTTATTTAGACACAATTTGATGTTTGAAGAAAGTACTTGGGTATTTAGTTACACTATACTTCTTTACTTTATATAGGCATGTTTCAAACAATTACAATTCCATTACACGAGTCGAATGTTATACACACCGTTGGTGGTGGCCCACTGAGATTTATCTCACACGCTCTCTGGTTTCCATTGGTAATTGAGGTAGATTACATGTATACAGGTGTTGATTAAGGGAAGTGTAAAGCTTCATACACTAGATTTCTTTTTGTTCTAGGATATAGATAATAGTAGATGACCAAGAAATATCTCAGGATGCTTGGGATAGTTTATGTATTTCCTTTTTTATACATTGTTTTTTTCAAGTATTATTGCTACTTTGTATCCATGTTTTCCATCTTACTAGATAAATTACATATCATCATCAGTTATTGTATGTTATTCCAATTATTCATTTATTTTTATCCTTTTCTACTTCTTTTGTACATTCTGTATACTTATATTTCATCTTTTATCTACCTCTGTTTGTATTTATTTCTGGTGATACACTCTGTTCATGATGGTATAGTCTCCCCAAGACACACTATTGGTCATCAAAACTAGTTAGCAGCCTATGGAACTTGGGGAGATGTGCTTGAGGTCATGTGGTCCACCAGGATTAGGGAACCTATTAAGTGGAATCTGGGTCTAGTACATCACAAAGTGGTATCAGAGTATTTTTTTTCTTACTCTTCTATTCAGAGAGAGTAGTCATGAGATTATGAATGCATGTAACCTGGTCATATGTCATTCTTGGGTATTGTGAACCCATGTTCGGTGTAGAAACTGAGTTTCATGCAATATAATTGTAGTTATGTTATTTCCTATTACTATTGATATCATTTCACTATTGGGTGACACACATGTTCAAAAGTATTCTTGATTATTATTTTGATTGAGATTTTATTTTATACGTGGCCCAATGATATAAGGGAAATGAGAATTGTTACATGAATCACTATAGGCACCTATAATTTATATGTCATGCATGTTTCCATTCCATATAGGTTCATTTAACTACTTTCATTACTTGATATGTCTGTGATTGTTGAGTGATCATTTCTTATATGTGTTTGTGTATATATATATATATGATTGTGTTTCTTTTGCACTGTGATTAAGTGATTGCATGTTTCCATTGATGAGGTGTTATAGCTTATTGTGGGTTAGAATGAGTAATTTACCAAATCGATCCTTTAATTATACTTTAAAGTGGGTGTTAATCTCAGTGATATGGTGTATGGGCCCTCATTCACTTGGATGGAAAACTCATTTTAAAGGAACCTTGATAACAGTTTTAAGAAAATAAAAATATAAAAGTGTAATGGTTTCACATCCTTATCCTACCTTATCATGTTTTTGAGAGATAAATGATTGAACTTGGTAATTAAATGTTAACTGAAACTAAATGGTTTTCAGTAAATGATGAGGCAGGGCTCTATTTACCTTTAATCTATTGGAACCCTTGAAACTAATATCTGATAACTTACCGATACATGGTCGTCTAAGTAGGTGGTCGGGGTAGTGTGCCTTTGGTATTGAGTTTTCTTACGTTCAACTTCTACTAGTGATGCTATCTTTATGCTTCTAAGTTTTTTCTGGGGTGTTTTCTTAGAATTTTTAGACTAATTCCACCACGATGTCCTTGTTTCATACACCAGGAAGGTAGAGATGACCATGCATCATATGTAGTGGGCCCTAAGCCGCCACTCTTACCACCAAGAGTTCCACTAGAGGCATTTCCTATTGTACCTGATATGGGTATTGATGCCCAAGTCCATGATAGTTTCCTATGTATGATGCATTCCATGCATGGTGATCCATGATCTTTACCTACTATGGTTGAAATTACTCATGAGTTCTAGTAGTAGCATCCCCCCACTTTTTTGGTGGATAGAAATCTGCAGGCTAGTGAGTATTGTCTAGAGAACACCTTATCTATCTTTGAGCATCTGGAGACACCTCTAGAGTAGAGGTTGAAAATTGCTACATATATGATCCAGAATTCATCCAAGAACTGGTGGGATGTGATTACCCAAGCTGGTCTCCATTAGGGAATGTTATGAGTTTATTTTTGGACTTCCTTCTATGATCAGTTCGTTCCTCAAACACTGTGAGATGATAGATCCAGATATTTTATTCATCTAGATAAGGTTTCTATGTCAGTTATGGATTACTCATCAAGTCTCCTAGGGTTTAAAGACTTTGCAATGATTCTGGTTGGTGATGACCTTTCACGTGGTAGACACTTTGAGGATGGGCTGGTGTATGCCATCCATGCATGGTTGAATATATTTTTCCAGCCTACTTTTTCTAAAATTGTCAATCATGCCCTTATCACTGAGTGAAAACTAAGGAAAGATAATAGTACCAAGCATAAAGGATCAACGTCGTGGTAGGCCAGTAGTTCTCCTGGTGACAGTAAATGTTCCCTTGAGGTTTCTCTTCAGGTTAGTGACAACCAGAGTACCTATTTTGATAGCTCCATGTTGTGTCATCAATGTGGAAGATGGGGGCACATGAATCCTCGTTGTGATAGATACCCAATGGAGTTTCGGTCTTGTTTCCATATGGGAAATCTTCATAGATTAGATAGTACCATTCCATCATCTTTGAGTGGAAAAGGATCATCACCAGCTCCACCTTCAGGAGTAGATTATTTTGCACCACATTAGGTGGGAAGTTAGAATAACACTAGTAGGACTGGACGAGGAGGAGTTCATGGTCATGGTATCCAGACCCCTGATCACCAGCAGTGCTAATAGATTAGTTATGATCATGGTATTACAACTATTACATAAGGATATGGATCAAGATAGTTTCATGCACTATAGCTGATACCAGAGGATCAGGCTACGGGACCATCTATAGTATGAGGTACTATTCTAGTGGAATCTACTGTAGTATCTTCTTTATTTTCTATATGTTCTTAAAAAACTTCTCTCTCTCTATCTATCATGGAAAGTATTGGACTGGAGATACAATAATAATGTGGGATAATGATCCTAGATATATCATTAGGAGTACGGTCAAAGAGGACATACCAATGTAAAAATATTCCCCTTCAGAAAGGAAATTACCCTTTCTCATGGATCCTCGTTGTTCTTGAGATGACAGGATTCTATTCTATTATTAGGATAGGTTGGTTGGTTCAGTATCATTATTTTGTAGACTATTATCTTTTCTGGGTATCTTTTACAACAACAGAGGGTAGTAGTTATCAACATAAGGGTGAGTGGGATGTCCAGGATAGCAGAGATAGACCCAATCATTATGGACTAGGTGGAGTGACAACCCAGATTGAAAAACTCGTCATGGAGGGTAAATTCTTAGCCCATGATGAATTTCTTTCCAGTATAATATCATCTTATGGATATTTTCTCTGATTACTTTTATAGATTACCACCTCAAAGAGAGGTAAATCTTATGATTAAGCTTTTTCTAGGAGCATCTCCAATGTTCATTCCTCCATATAAGATGACACCTATAGAGCTTCAAAATATCAAGATGTATTTAGTGAATTTAGAGTCAAAAGGTTTTATATGTCCCAATACATACTCATGGGGTTCTCTAATTCTTTTCTTCAAGAAGGTGGATGGACCCTTACATCTATACTTGGATTAAAAAATGTTGAACCAACTTACAGTCAAGAGCTGGTATCCACTACCACGAATAGATAATCTATTTGACCAGCTTTTAAGATCTAGGGTCTTCTCTAAGGTCTACCTAATGTCTCTATATCACCAAATGTGAGTAAGTTCATTAGAAATACCTCATAAAACTTTTCATAGCATGTATTGTTTGTATGGGTACACTGGTATGTTGTTCAGTCTTACAAATGTGCCCCATGGTTTCATAGATCTAATGAATATGGTTTTCTATCCATATTTATAATCTTTTGTCATAGTATTTATGAATGAAATCTTGGTGTATTATCAAACTCATAGAAACTATTCCAAACGCCTTGAGATCATTCTATGTACTCTGAGAGAGAATAATCATTATGTCAATCTTTCTAAGTTCCACTTTTGGATCAACAAAGTTCACTTATTAGGTCATATCATATAGGAATTAGGACTATCTATTGACCTAGAAAAGGTAAGTATTGTGGTTTCATGAGAGCATATGAAGAATGTGTTCGATATAAAGAGTTTCTTAGTGCTATTTAGATATTACAAGAATTTCATATAGAACTTCTCATGGATTTATTCACCTCTTACTATAATTATAAAGAATGGTGTTTAATTCATGTGGTCATAAGAATTGGAGAAATCATTTTAGGAGATGAAAGGAAGGCTTATATCATCACTTATTCTGATTCGGATAAATACTATCATAATTTATAGTCTTCTGTGATGCATTAGGCATCAACATAGGTATAGTGCTGATGTAAGAGGACATAGTCATTGTGTACATATCTCAATAGATAAGGCATCGTGAGACAAATTACTCGATTCATAACCTTGAGCTAGTAGTAGTTGTCCATGACTTATGTTGCTAGAGACACTATTTTGGGTGAGATCTTTGTGGTGTACATGGACCACAAGGGCCTCAAATTTATCTTTTCTTTTCATTATTTGAATCTCAGAAAGTTTAGATGTCTCGAATATCTACAATAATTTGATTTTGAGATTTTCTATATGCCTAGGAAGTGAAATATAGTTATGGATGTGTTGAGTTGGAAAACTCAGGCATAGGTCATATGGGAACCCAAAGATGAATGGAAGTTAATGACCATATTTTTTGAGCTATATTAAGAGTTTCATGATATTCGTGAGAAGAATTACCTCTCAGCCTTAATAGTTACCTCTTCCCTTTTTGGGAAGGTGAAGGGTAGACAATTTTTAAATCCCGATGGATTGGTTTTCCATGATAGTATATCAGGAGAAAACCCACCTCTAGATTATTTTGTAGAAAAATATAACATCCTGCATATTCTTGGGTGTTTCTGGGTTTCTACACATATGAGAGAGGGGTTGATGAATTATTCTCACGCTTCTCAGTGGTAATTTCATCCTATAATCTTTAAAATGTATCGAGATATGTGACACTAATACTGGTAGTCTAAGTTGCAACATCAGATAGTAGGATTTATCACTGGGTGTTCCACCTATCCGGAGGTGAAGGCAAAGCACCAAATACCTACAGGCATGTTGCAGTCGCTTCCAGCCCCAAAATGGAAATGGGAATATTTTTCCATGGGATTTTTAGTTGGGTTACCTAGGTCATAGAGTGGTAACAGTGTTATATGGGTAGTTTTTGACCGACTAAGGAAAGTATCCCACTTCATCCCAATTTTGGAGACATTTTTAGTTGAAGATCTGGTAAGATTGTATGTCTGGGAGATCATATAACTACACTGGGTCCCTCATAATATCATTTCATATGGGTATTCTCATTTTACATCATAGTTATGGTAGGGTTCACAGAAATCTATGGGTACAGAGGTTCTTCTAAGAACATCTTTTCACCCTCAGACCGATGGAAAATTGGAACGAAAAATACAAGTTCTAGAGGACATGCCCGGAGCATGTGTCCTTTATTTTAGTGGTTCTTTGGATAAGAATATACCTAACATATATTTCACCCATAATAACTACTTTCAAGTGATAATTCAGATGGATACTTTTGATGACTTATATGGTTGGTTGTGTCGTTCACCCCTTTTCTATCTAGAGTTAGGTTAGGCAGCCATACTTGGTCCTCATCTTGTATAAGAGACTTTATAGAAGGTTTAGTTTATTAGTAATTGTTTGATTACTACTTAGTTTAGATATAAATATTATGATAATTATTACCGATGACCTATGGAGTTTGAGGTAGGGGATCATGTTTTCCTTCGGGTATCACTGAGGCTAGGGCATAGAATGTTACGGAAGCAAGGGAAGTTATCGCTTCATTATTAGGGATGTTCGATATTATATATAGAGTTGAGCCGATAGACTATCATTTTATACTACCTCAGAGGTACCATGCCATTCACAACTTCTTCCATCTTTCACATCTTCTCCAATATCATGTCGACCCATCTCGTACCTTCGATCCTGAGGAATTTGTGTTAGATCTCGATGATGCCTTTGAGGAGTATCCAGTATGCATCATTGACCATATCACAAAGGTTCACTAAGGAAAATATTTCCCTCTAGTATGAGTGCTATTACAACACAACTACATGCAAGAAAGAACTTGAGAGTGGGTGGCCGACGTACATGCCCAGTGGCAAAATGTTTTCTCAGACAATGTTTCACCATCCTTGGAAGGTGAACTCGGGTATGAGTTCTTTTAAGGGGGGAAGACTATAAGAATCATGTTTTTCACTAATGTATGGATCCATTAAATTTTAGTTTAATTATTTATTTTGGACCTAATAAGTATTTTTAATGATTTATGAATAGTCTCAATGGTGTATGTGGCTTATTCAAATCCTAGAACCCATCCTTTTGGGACAATTATGCTTGGCGCATGGTTTTTCTTAAATCGTGTGTGGAGGTTGTATGGTTCGATAAAACTGTGCGGGTATGCTGATTTTTTAGATAGAGCCTTACCACATGATTGGTGCAAGGTTTCCCTAACTATGTATCCTAATTAGGCGAGTTACCCCTCTTCTCTGTGTACCCCTACATTGTTTTCATATGGTTTGAAAAAACTTGTGGATAACCCGTGCACAGGCTAATTTTTGGGTAATTTTTCATTTTTTTCCTTAATGATCTAATTAATCGTTCCTTCTTCCCTATTAGAATTTCCAATAGGATGGGCCCCTAGTTATCTAATTTTAGATATTTTTAAGGCCTAAGATAGGGATCAATAGATCTCCTTCATCCCAAATCTGTTCGAGCTTCTATTCATCATGTTGGATGTGCAATAGTAAGTACTCAAGACCATTTGAGCCATTATTGGGGTCTCTTTCTCTCGACCTAGTTATCAAGGTGTGACCTTATTTACCTTTTTTTGAAATCTACTCCGTTCCAAGCCAAATCAAAGGCTGATGTTGGAGGAGGAGATTCATACATTCCAAAGTTGGGTGGTCTATAACTCATCCCTCAAGTTTGTTGATTTTGGAAATTTTGTGTGGGGCCTTCCAATTTCATCAACTACCATTTATTTATTTTATATTTCATGATTGTGATCATTATAAATTTATGGTTATGCTATGTCCAAATATGTGAATATTTTTTAGTGGTTATGCCCACAACTCCATCCATCCCAAGTAGGATGTTTTTTCATATTTGTCATTTTAGTGTTTTGACGCATTTGAGAAGCTGTTTGGGTTTTCTTGGGATTGAACTTTATAAAGTTATGATTTTCTATATTAGACATCCTGATTTAAATTGTAAATTTTATAATGGAAAGTACCATGTATGATCACCACTTGACCTTCCTAAGGAAAGTGATTCAATTTGATAATTAAATGAGAAATGGAATTGGAAAGTATACTAAGTATATGAATTCTCCTTTAAAATATAATTGAATAATTGTTTTCATATTCATAGAACCCCTTACCATGTTAATGGAAGGTATATGAGTGAACCTTGACTTTTAATGATGGATTTAATGAATGGTTTCATGCTACTTGGCATTTCACACTAATGAAAGGAAAGGGTTTAACCCAATGGACTTATTGATTAATTAAGACTTGATTAAATGGTTACATGATTAATTATCCTTTTTACACTAATAAAGGGTAATGAATTGGTCTTTATGAATTATATGTGAATTAATTATCAAAATAGAAGTGTCCTAACTCAATCTCAACTTGGATTCCATAGGAAATTCCTTGAGTACTCGGGAACCCCAATCTGATTCAAGGATGCAGCTTACTTTGGTAAAGACCCACCTATATACCAATAATTTTCTAACTTTTGATCCCTAATATGACACTATATGATCCCTTAAATAATAATATAGGATTCCTCATATACTCTCCTTGATTCTAGTATAGAAAAGTATGTTCCATGGTTAAAGCCCATTGGACCCAGTGATTTCTTAGCCTAGTTTTACCTCAGATGAACTCCTTGGACTCAGTAGGCATATTATTATATATTTACTTGGGATATGGTCCTTGTATTCCACTCTTAACCTTATTGAAGACACATTAATTATTGAATTGGTGACCCATAAGGCCTATATTTCCTTGGTTATTACCTTGGAACTTCATTATAAAATATCATTTTAGGTTAAATTGTTACATATCTTAGAACCTTATCTATATTTAACATGTGACTTATTTCATTAATTGGTAATAATCAAATAATGAACAAGTTACTTATTCAAACACAAATTGAGGGAAAAATAAGGTACTTGGGAATTTAGTGACATTGTAATAATTTACTTTTTATATGCATTATTGCACATAGTTACACTTCCATTACATGAGCCAGATGTTATAGACACCATTGGTGGCATCCCACTGCGATTTATCTCAAACTATATTTGGGATCCATTGGTACTCAGGTATATTACATATATAAATGTGTTGATAAAGGGAAGTTTAATGATTCAAACACTTGACTGATTTTTGTGCTAAGATGGAGCTGGTAGTAGATGACCAATCTGTAGCTCATGATTCTTCAGAGAGTTTGTGTATTTATTTTTTTCTATATTGGGTTTTTCATGTATGCTTTATATTTTGTATCCATGTTTTCTATCTTAATAAATACATGAAATATCATCATTATTTGTCGTATGTTATTCTAGTTATCTTGTTATTGTTATCCTTATCTGTTTCTGTTGTGTTTTCTATTTACTTATATTGCTTACACTATTCACCTCTATTTATATTTAATCATTTTTCTATACTCTAATAATGAGGGAATAGTCTCTCCACAGGCAAACCCTAGGCCCTTTCTATTAGTCGGTAGCCTCTAGCATTTGGGGAGATGTGCTTGAGGTCATATGGCCCACTGGGTTCGGGGCACCTATTAAGTGGAATCTGGGCCTATGATTTCACAGCTCACCTCATTAGGATCATAAAAAGGAGTAGAGGAAAAAATGTTTTAGGAGATGAAAACCAAGGTTTATTCTTTCAGAAATGACCAAGTCCCTGACTGCTTCGTATCATCATTGAAAAACAACATGATAAGGATTACAATGTCCAAAAAACCCAAAAACGATGGTTTTGAGGATCTTCCAAATTATTTTCCCATCAACCAATTATTGGGGAACAACATTTGAGAGTGTTTCATTTTTAAATACATCCTATAAAATATAGTAGACTTTGGGCAAGTGAAGAAGAAAAAATTTTCATCCCAAGTATTGAGCATTTTTATGGCCAATCTAGAGAAAGATAATGAATGGAAATAAGTTAATAGAAAGGTTATATAGAATTTTGGAGATTGGATGGTCTGGAAAAAGATCAAAAAACCCCATGGTATCCTCTGAAAATATTTTTAAAATACAAATATTCCTCTGTCTTCTTCTATTATAACATATAAAACCTCATCAACAACTTAGTCCTAAAATATCCAATCCTCGAAAAAGTAACATGGATAGAAGAGTAAGAAGAAAACATATAAATATGATATTTTTTCAAGGAAAAAATTATTCTGGACCTTAGAAAACTTCATTCTGAAGGCCTCAAAGGTACAAGCACTGCCCTACCAAATGACACAATAAGGGTCCACCCACTAGAAAGAATCTTCTTCAGATGAGGTGTTTATTTTTTGTTCCATTAAAATTATTCAATTAATGGATACATTATCAAATAATTATCATAATTATGAACCTAGATTAACCACACTTAATTGAAAAACTGGGAGAAGAGGCTATTAGAGTCGAGGATACAGGGGAAGACATGGTCAAGCCAGAAGTTTCTACTTTAACCATGCCCCTTCTCAAACTATATATGTATCTGAAACTCATAAGATGCATCTCCAGTGAGCTTAGAAGAAACAAGGAAGTTATCCCACACATGAAATGTTATACCCTGAAAGGATAATCCTAGAAGATTTATTAAAGGATATTTAACCTTCTAATTAATTTTGGTGTATAGGCAGACCTTACGATCTAATCCACTAAGAGCATAAGAACCTTAGACTCCTATAACAAGGATTGATCTCTCTACATCAGAGACATCAACTCCAAAATTGCATATGAAAGAAAACCTCCATTGTAAAAACAAATTGACCTTTGGACCAAAAATATGATTTTATGAATAAATTAGTCGTGGTACAAGCCTCCTTTTCAATCCTGGATGCTCTTAGATAATCATAATATCTCTAGGAGGCACCTGTTGAGACCTTCTCAAGCCGTCAAGAATTTGAAAATGAGGTTGATGTTACTGAATTGTATCATGAATAGAATGATCCTGCAGGAAGTTATGTGTTCACCACTTTCATAGACTATGATGAGCATTCCATCATACATGGACATGTTTGGCCCTTGTATATATCTAGAATAATAAATGACACCGATATCTGACGAGCCTTCATTTACAATGACTCAAGAGTCAACCTTGTCACAATACGAACACTTCATCAAATAGGTTTTGATAAATCTCACTTTTCCCCCTCTACTCTAATGTTACAGGGTTATGAAAAATCTGATCAAAAGCCTCTCAGTGAGAGAAATCTCAAAACATAGTTCATAAACGTCATGTATGACTCAGAATTTATGGTTATAAAATATGATACAACCATCAACATTCTATTAGGAAGACCTTGGCTACAAAATCACATGGCTATCCCCTCGCCATGCCACCAAAGCCTCAAATATTGTATCAATGGTCACATTGGGAAAGTTCATGGTGATAAATATACATTCAAATCCTATTATTCATAATACATTGGCATAGGATTCTACCATAATGAATGGAAATAGTCCAGGGCTGATAATTTTGCTCGAATCAATTCTCCCAATGGTCTGGAGATATTTTCAAACAGTCCTTCAAAAATGATCAAGGAAGAGTATGTTCCCCCCATAATCCAAATAGAATAAGTGGATCCAAATTCGAGCAAACATCCAAGGACTTCAGTGATGTAAATTATGAAAACTAATCCTGATAGAATTTGAGAAGTTTTCAACTCTCTAAGAAATAATGAAATCCTAGATGAAAATGACTTCATTCCATCCATTGGGCTCCAACAAAACCATATTCCATCAGAAGTATTGGAATAAGTTATCGTGTCTGGGGGTTAAAATAAATAGATGCATCCTTATCCCCTTGTCTCCCCTTCGAAGTTCCAAGAAATATTTTAGGTCCACTAGGCTAGATAACCTGAGAAGGGGTGAATAAGTTTATAAATGATTAAAAAAACTTCCCCTTTTGATCTTGTTTTTTTGTTTGAAAAATCTCTCTTCACTCACCTTCCTATTGTAGAGTATGAAAAAATATTAAAGAATGCACAGAATATAGCAATTTCACTTGGTTCACCCACATTGCAATATGTCCAAGGAGTATGCACTGGTGATGTGTTGATGTACCAAATATACTATAATTACACTGCTATTTATAAGTTCAAAGTGGACTCAATCTCCCTTCTAATTTACAACCAATCAAAAATTAAATCTCACCTCTCTCTCAACTGATGTGTGATCACTAATTCTTCAGTAGATCCAATCACAATTTAAAGACTTGTATGTTCTTTCATTATCTCTAATGAATTCATCCTTCACTGTATATAGATGATACATTGAAGTCCAAATTTCATACACTGATAAATAACCCTTTGAAAATAATCACTGGGAAACAACCTTTTTGAATACCTTTGTAAATATACCTACTATGTAAAGCTCCCAATTTCACAAAGCTCAAAAAATCATTTATGAAGTCCCTACTTCTTTGCAAAGCACACACATTTCCAGAGCTCAATGATTCACAGAGCGCACTCCTTTGTAGAGAACACTACTTCACAGAGCATACCACTTTGCATAGATCAAGCCTTTTCAGTGATCTAGCCTTCATATAGCTCAAGCCTTTGCAAATATTAGGTCATCACAGAGCTCAATATGTTGCAAAGCAACTTCCTTTACGAATCTCAGAGAGCCAATGTGGAACACAACTCTTTTGTGGAGCTATATCAGCTGTTGTGAAGCTCCTTACTTTTTGTGAAGCACACTACCTCTGTGAACCTCCTTTGTGATTCAAGAGCTATAAATTTTTCTTGAAAAACTCTCTACTCTTCTCTAGGCGGTCGAAGCATATTTATAGGCAATTTCACTGACTCGAGAACCTTTCGCCCAAAGTCAGGGCCACGTCAGCTCAAATGCCAAAGCTCTGAAATTTCCGCTGAAATTTTCTCTATATAATGAAGCACCAGGGAGGTTTTCAGATCATAGATATCATCGTAATTTCATATTTTTCTGTTCATTCCTTTACACCAGTGCCACAATGCTCCCTCTCAATTCTCTTCACCTCTACTATTTACAAATCTCATCGTAATCATAAATCTCACCATCAACATTCTTTATGTCTTTTCAAAATATAATTCATGAAGCCCATATTCATGAAACTCATCCCCTTTCCATATTTTGATGATATCTTCAAGGAAATACACTTTTTTGTGATTCTCACCAAATCCCAAATTATGGACCCTAAAAATTTGGAAAACACTGGAAAATGGCACCACCTTGTATTTGTTCTTTTGTACCGCCTCGAGATCTTTCATTCCTTTATCATGGTTCTTTGTAAACATGGATTGTCAACATTATTTCTAGAACATGATAATTCACCATGAAAACCTTCTTTTTAAATAATCACAACCAACCCCAAAATGTTTTAATGTTACCTTGAGGGATTTTATCCCAACAAAAGCTTCATATCAGCAATCGATGTGGAAATGGTTGTCTCATCTTCTAGATTTCCAGATAGAAACTCTCATCCTCACTCCAAGGAACTTGAATCATCATATACTTCCCAGGCCGAGCCAAAGGAGGTAAAGAATGTATAAGAAGAATAAGATCAAAAATACCTTAGGGATTTCTCTCCAGTATTTGAGGAAGGTTTATCTACCCCTTTTAATGAGCTCAATAAGATAAATATAGATACAAAATAATATTTACTTCCCAATTTGATTAGTTCATCCCTGAATCGTAAAGAACCTAATATTTATACTTTCTTCCTGAAAAAGCACCATGACGTGTTCTCCTAGAATTACATAGAGATTTTAGGCCTTGATCCTAAGGTGGAAACCCATCACGTGGGTTTACTAGAAGACCATAAGTGATATAAGAAGGAATCTAGAAGGAAAAAACTGACTCATGCATCCAAAATTTAGGTAGAAGTACATAAAATCATCAAGGATGACTTTATATGATAGTTAAAATATCCGAAATTTCAAGCAAGCATTATCTCAGTGGATAAGAAAAATGGGAAAATTAGAGTTTTCATTAACTTCAGAGATCTCCACAAGAATTTTCTAAAAGTTGATTTCCAAGTTCCAATCACAGAACTCCTAATTGATTAAATGGATGGTTACCAAGACCTATCATTCATGATTTTTTATTTAGGGTACAACCAAATTTAGATGTCCCTTGAATATGAAGAAGCCACGTCCTTTATATCCTCCCAGGGAGTATTCTGCTATCGTGTAATAACCTTTGGCTTGAAGAATGTCATTTCCACATTCCAATGTGCCCTGCATTGAATCTGCAAACCCTTCCTTTGGAATGTTGTTTAATTTTATGTTGATGATATATTGGTAAAATCCAAAAAACCTTCTAACCACTTTGTTAACTTGGATATAATATTCAACAAAATATAAGATCATAACTTGAAGATGATCCCCTTAAAATGTGATATCGGGGTAACCTTGAGGAAGTTTCTTAGCCTCATTTTATGGCGTCACGATATCAAAGTTGACCGATAAAAACAAAGGCCATAATTATTATTTCACATCTTCAAAACCTTAAATAGTTTAGAGGAATTCAAGGATGCTTGGCCTATATTCAGCACTTTATATCCAACCATGCAGACAATTGTTTGACCTTCACTAGACTTATGAAGAAGGCAGTCACATATCTATGGTCCAATGATTTCCAAGAAGAATCAAACATCGTCAAGATATATATATTGATACCTCTAGTGTTAATGCCACCTGTTGAAGGAAATACACACACTCTCTATGTGATGTCCCTGGAGTGAACACTAGGCTCTTTACTCATTCAAAAAATATGATGTTAGGAATGAAAACAACCATTATTATCTCATTCATACCATGATCAATGTTGAGACTCAATATTCAGATATCGAGAAGACACTTCGTGTTCATATTTACAATCCATAAACTGATCAACTAACTTCAGCACCACGATTTCCAAATGATCTCTCCTAATAACCCTCTCAAATATATCATCATCCATCTAATGTTGAAAGATGGTCTGAAATGATAGGTAGGTATTCTGAATAAATTTCATATACAATACATGCCTTAGAAAGAAGTGAAAGGTCAAGCCTTGTTATATTTTCTGGTAGATCAACAATATGAAGAAGAAACGTCACTAATTGATGAATTTACTCATGAAAAGATATTTTATATTCAATTATCCACCCAAATGTGGGAAATGTATTTTGGGGGGGCATCCAGGAGCCCATTGAGGAAGATAATGGAAGACCCAAAGCTCAAAAAAATGGGGATAGGGATTGTTCTAATCTCTCCAGTGAACGTAGTCCTACCTTACTCCTTACTATTATCAGAAGGTTGTACCAATAATGAGGTGGGATATTAGTCCCTCATTACAATCCTATAATTGAAACTCCAAATATTGGTGAACCACCTAGAGGTTAATGTTAACTCAGAATTGTTCATCAAATTAATCAACGAGGATTATGCCATCAAAGAAGAAGATTTGATCTCCCTTCATGATTATGTATAAGGGTTAATGGTATAATTACCCTTAGATAAAACATTTAATCACATTCCATGATCACAAAATTCCTAGTATGATGCATTGGAGAATGTATCTATAACCCTAAAAATATAAAATGGGTTGAAATAGTCATCAAGATTACTCATTGCTACATGGTCCCACATTTTTTTCAAGTCAGAATAGAGGATATCAACGAATTCATCCCCATCCCTAAGTCATATGGTCCTACCACAGTATTTTTTATTCCCATTATAGAATACCTCCAATTCAGAGTACTTCCACTAGAAAGAACTGGGAAGGACAAAATCGGATGGTGAGTAGTTAATTTCACAATTTATGATGGCCAAAATCACCAAAAGGTCCTCTAAAAACATAGCTTTAATGGGATCCTTATCAAATATATTAATGGATAAGATACTATCATTATCATGGATGAAGTACATGTCGGAGTCTATGGTACCCACTAATTAGGTTATAAGCTTTCTAATCAAATTAGAATACTTGTATACTTTTTTCCTTTGATGACACATGATTTCACAAAATTCACCAAGAAATTTCACTCCTACTAAGTGCATTCCAACTATATCCATAAACCCCCATAATTTCTATATACAACCAAATAATCTAAACAATCAGACACATGTGAAAAGGATGTATTAGGGCCATACCCATTAGCTACATCCAAGTAGTTCAAATATATCTTAACCGCTACTGATTTCATCTCCAAATTGGATGAGGAAATACACCTCAAATAATTCAAGGCCAAAATCTTCATTTTCTTCATAAAAGAAAAAATCATTACCAAATTTTGTGTCCCTCATACCATACTAATGGAAAATGGCACTAATTTCTATTCTACTAAATTAGATAAGATATATCATGAGTAAAATATCAAATCCAACAATTAATCATACAATCATTTAGTAGATAATGGATAGATAAAGCCCTTCCTTTTCCCAATGTATGAATTAAATCTACAAAGGTAACCTTTATAGGATGTATGGATTGATTTCCATTACAAAAAAATGTATAATGATGCTTAAAACTCATGTTTTAGGCCCAACCTTCAGGAACCTCATGTTCTCATCACATGATAACAAATTGCATTATTCCTTCAATAACTACACATTACTTTATTCTCATTATGAAAATATATGTAGTTATTCCTAGGAATTATCCCCTGGTCTAGCCACAACTCCCCCTTTTCACATCGAGAATATCATTTACCCATATCATGATAATAAACTATGTGATTACTTTAATAAATATCTATGGATTGATTCACATCCTAATGTGATATATAGTGATGACCAGGTCATATCTCCTATCCCAGCCACCATAGATACTAAATGCCTGTTTCCTTTACTTGTTTTTCCTTCGTGCCAGGGGAATAACCTTTTACGCTCTTTGTTTCTCACACTGAGCATAGCTCATGTGGGATTAGGAATTCTGATAAAAGGATTCCTCACATAATTGAGGAATATCAATTCATATTAGGGTTTCTATGTTCATGGATGCAAGACATTAAAAGGAACACCATATGTTCTCATTACATGACAATAAACTGCATGATTTATTCAAGAACTATGTGTGGATTTATTATGATTTCAATGAAATACATAGTGAGGCTCAGATATCTAATATTGGGCCTATCTACATCACAATATGGGAAATACCCCTACTCTCCCATGTATGAGAAAAATCTATTTGAGAGAACCCATATCAGTTCTCACCCTATACATGGACCCATATAAAAAACCCCCAATTTCCTCCACACATGAATTCAATCATGGCGGGGAACTTTATTTTATAATTATGAGTGTCTTGATTATTAGTATGAAAATATATGTAGTGACGCTTGGGTCTTATTCCCTAGAACATCCTTAACATTCTCTCTCTCTCTTCACGTCGAGATACATTATTCCTTACCTCATGATGTTAAACTGTATGGATAATGTCATGACCACATGACTTTAAACTACATAGTACCTTAAGAAATATATATGGATTGATCCTCATTCTAATGAGATATGTAGAGACTCCTAGTCCCCATGTCCTAGTCCTAACTATAGGTTAAATAAGAAAACCCCCTCTCCTATGTAAAAATAAAGATATATGAAAGAGATATCAATTTGGGTCCCCTCATTAAAGGATCCACTGAAGAAATAGGTATGTACTTCTTCTATATACAAGTCAAATATATGTAATAGACTATACACATCATGTCCAACATTAGTCCAAATGTTTTCTTTAGCTTAAGAATATACCTTCTGCATGTCATACTTCTTATCTAAAACACTTTAAGATCTTCATAATCTTTCGCCATCTCCTACTGATAGACTGGAAGATACATGAGGATTTCTTTTTTTGACTATGCAGTAACACACCCTAGATGTCTTTCAATAAAGTAACCCACAAAATGAGTTTTTCATCCAAATTTTTCCAATGTTGACTATATATTTTTCCCTTTAATTGTCATTGTAAAAAACATCCCTCGTAGCGAGTTTGTTAATCAGTGGTAACCTCCTATTAGGGAGAATCATCTTTTGTCTCCTTCAGATTTAACACTATTATATTCAAACCCATTATTCAAATTCAATTCACAATCATCTCTCACATACTTGTCCCATATCCTTTCTATCGATCTGAGAACCTCTAGGATACTAGTATACAATTTCCTCCCTCATGTTTTAATTATGTCGGAATGGCCTTGGTCCAATAGGCCAAATGTCACTTGTTGTTTCCATGATTTTATGGTCCTAGTCATATGACTAAAACTTCAGGCACCACATTCACTATGCCTGGGTGAAAACTATGTAAAAAACTATTCTCTTGATTATATGTAAATTTTGACTTGAAATCCCCTTCTATATTTGCGTACATTCCTCCAACAAACCAAACTATGTACCTAGTGAAATCTAAAACTTTGTAAACATTCATCGTCTATTAGTGATAGAATGTTTGAATTCTTAAGGAATTATTTTCCTAACAATTCTATAATATTACCTTGTTGTCCTTTAAAAATTTTCTCACAAATTTTAGGGATTTTCAGCTAAGGGATTCCACTATTAACTATGTTGTAATATGACCTAGTCATCTTTTCATGAAATATCCCACAAAATGGGTTTATCAATCAGCAATAACTTCTTCCTCAGGAGATACCTTCTCTAATTTCATAAGCCCTATACCAATACCCCTCTATTGATCCTGGGATCCCCAAATAATAGCTTATTATTTTCTTCTCTCACGCCTGAATATAGTTTCACATTCCTAGAAAGGTTACCAATAATTAATGAATCGTCAACCTCTCGGTCAAATTTAAAGACCTTAAATTATAGCCCCTACAATTTCCTTGATGTACGAATTCAAATTGTGCAGCATAAGGTCCTTCCTATATGAATTTAGACTTTATAGCATAATGTCCTTATTGCATGAATTTAAACAACAAAACATAATATCCTTGTTTCCTGACTTTAAACTACAAAATTTTTCAACCCTTGTCAAGAAGCATCCTTCTTCTTTTCTAACATCAGTATTCTGACCAAATATTCCCTCCTTTTTACCATCCAAATAATCATAGGAGTGGTTTTCCATTCATTTACAGTTCCAATGAAGATTCTCTTTTCATTGTCTTGTATCTTCCCTTAGAAGAACCACCCATTTTGTCTCAAGAAATATGAATATCTATAATATTACTTCATCCATGAATAATAAAATGTTCGAATTTCTATGAGATCCTTTACCAGATTGTGTTGTAACATTCCCAAGTTGGTTTTTCATAAGTCTCCCACAAAATGGGTTTTCTAGCCTAAGGATACCACTAATTTACTATGAAATATTCACCCTAGTATGCCTTTCATAAAATAGCCCTCATAATGAGTTTATTGAACAACGATATCTTAATCCTTAGGAGAGACCTCATATATTCCTGAATATCATGTTCTTTATTCAAAAACCATAAAATTGTGGCTCAAGATTACCCTTGACTGTATCTGAAGAATTTTGTAACATTTAGTGATATCAATCCTTGTTTAGATTATTATTTCAAAACCTTATAATCGAATTTGTTTGGCCTAAAAAACTAGCCTTATTAGTTTGACTTTCATGAGTTTAAACTCCTCAAAAAAAGACACAGTACTTTCCAAATTGAAATCCCACAAAGGGAACTCTGGATAAAATTTGAGTCTCAACTCACTATACCTACACTCTATACGATTTAGGTGAAAACAAATCATGCAATGAAAAGAAATAGGCATAAAACGTGTTAATATGAAAACCCACCAAGGGAAGCCTAAGAAAAATCCTAGGCTCACCCACTAAGTCTTCTTGATATTGATCTTTGAAAAAATTTAGGGAAATGACATGAAAATAGGGAAAAATTATAGATTATAGACCTCAACCAGAAGCCAAAGATATTGTATCCTTTCAATTACATTAGAATGATTACAAGGAGCCAATCCCCTAAGGACCGATCATTATAGTATTCTTGGTAAACTAGACACATAAATGAGTCTTTTATTAAAAATGAATCCACTAATTACAACTTAATTTTTTTATTATTTAAAAAATCTAAATAAATAACTTCGACAGTAATTATAATTACTTTTTTAAATCCTTTCATATCTTTTATAGTATGCTTCTTGGATACCTGGGGGAATAAACATAATAAGGGTGAGATCAAATTCTCAGTAAGTGTAATTAAAAAAAATAAATAATGAATCAATAAGAATAAATTAACATGGAAAGTAAAATAACTGATAACACCTGACATTAAAATAAAAAGATAATAAAAAATAAATATAGAAAGGTAAGAAACTAAAACCCATGCCATCTGAATACACGAAAATGAAATGTATCCATATATATGTCAATGAAAAATATCATGGATGAATAATTACTTAAAATAATAGGAATTTCGTGAATATTGGATGTCATGTTTATTATGTATATTTTACCTTTACTATAAAGACCTTTCACAAGATGGTTTACCAAATATCAGTTAAAACCCATATAAGGAGGCTATCCAAATGATTCATCCAATGAGACTACAAATGCATCTAAGGGATATCTGTAACCTGGCCTCACCCATGACGTACTAGTCTAAAACATTCCTCATATATCGAATAATTGATTTAAGAATGTGCCTTATCAAATAACCATATTGAATAAAGAATACGGAATTATAAATATTTTTCAAAATAATAAAATAAATATCAAAGTAGACACCATATATAAAATGGTATACAGTTTAGGAAATAGAAATATCCCTGATAAATGATATGGATAATTAGGTAAAATTCAATGATCATAGAAGATTGAATATTTCAATGGGTTAAAATAAATCAAGTAAGTGAATGTGAATAATTTCATTGGATAAATTATTCATAAATAATCCATAATAATATTAAGTATTATATTAATATAATATAACCGAAATGGAGTAAAATAAAGGGTTGTTGTCATTGATTAATGTAAATATTATGAAAAGATCTTTTAAAAACAATTTTGAAGAAAATATCCTTTTATTTTGAAAAACCATTTGAAAATACCTTTTTTTAACCAATTTTTAATAATATTATCATTAAAAATAAATATGTTAAACTTTCTAGGTAATCTTTAAAGAAATGAGAAAAGATAAATCTGTACATGTCGTATGATGTAAAAAAGAAACATTCCTTTTTTAAGGTAGAAACGGTTAGAAAATTTCCTTGTTTGGAAAGTGATGAGAAGATTCCTTTGAAAACGTTTGTAAAAGAAAAAAAAATGGTAAACATTTCTTTACCAAATCATTTTAAAATAATTTTTGAAAACATTTTAATAAAACATGGTTTTTATAAGAAAATAGGATCTCCGACTAAAGAGTGAAATGAAGTCAGGTTTTCTTAAAAACATTTTCTAAAACACCTTGAGTACCAAAGAGTAGAAAATTGGTACTAATACTTGAGAATGTTAATGAATCACTAAATAATAATGAATGGTTTTATTTAACAATGGTAATATATTTTCCTCAAATGGAAATACCATTGAAATATCATTAAAGTTATTGTTGAGGAAAATAATTATTAAACATTTCAAAGTGTCCCATACCACTTTGAAAAAAATTAAATCATAAACCTAATGAAGGAATAATGTTAAATTTAATTCATAAATACCATGAAGATAATCTAATAAATGATATAATATAAAAATTTGTAGTAGATACACCACACAAAAGATATAAGTAGTGAACATGACATTTATCTCACGGATGTAAAAAGTGAGATGAGGACCCCTAGCCTTTTGTTTCCTTTTTGTTGAACATTATTTAACTTCTTATATAATAAAATTATGTTAATTTTAACCTTTAATGATATATTTTTTCTTTTTTATCATTACTTTTATTTAACTTATTACTATTTTTTATATAACTACGTAAACAATTATGTTTACCTCGGGAGTTTTGACCGAATTCGGTTTATGTGTCAAAAACAACTTTGGTAGGTCAAATATGGTCTATGGGTCAATATAAAACTTATCTAGAATAATAATCATGAAATAATTATCATATTTATACATCAATTATACTTTTAAAATCAATCATCAAATATGGTTAAGAAAAATTAACCAACATTACAAACATGGAGATGGTAGGTTGTACGTACGCATGAGTAACGTTCTCATTTTTCAATGATCGTTATGGAAAGAAGGTAAGTAGAATAATTTATTTAAAGAATAATCAGTATATAATTAATACCATATTATTTAGTCATATATAATTATTTATAAAATTTTCATGATATAAAAGGAATGACATCATGTCAAGGAGGCGGTAGTCCACACATCCACGACCGACATTACCACTTTTTAGTGTGTGAAAGGATAATAAATAAAATGATATATGTATGTATATATATATATAGATAAGTTAAATTATTTCATTAATATAATATATATTTTGTGTATGTATCATATTTTCTATTATAGTCATCCTTTATACATTCCATGGATCGTGTGAACAAATCACATCGCTTTGAGGGGGCGGTAGTCCACACTTCCTCAAACGATGTTATCATATTAATGTAAAAAGGAAGGTATAAGGTTAAATGTTGTAAAATAATTAAATAATATTAAAGGAATAATAAATTTAATAAATAATATTTATAAATAGTGTGTTCGTCATAATTTCCAACCATGAAAGTTGGAAATAGAAAAATGAACAATCATCGTTTAGTGAGGCTGTAGTTTTCCATACACAGAAATGGTATGTTTGTTACCCATTAGGTGGAGGTGTGTGTAAGTGTAGGTTGAAATATTAACATAAAAACATCCAACTATATTTATAATATTTTTCTGTTATTTAATCATAGAATGAAAAGATTATAGGGGTTTAATAATGGAAATGAAACTAAAAAGCGTGAGAGAAGACATTGCCTCTTAATCGAGTAACTCCTTTTGGTTTGGGCCAAAATTCTCCCGTAAGTAGATTCATAATCAAATGAAACTTCTAGGTATAGGGTATAGATTTTTGTAGACTACTTGGGTGGATATTGGACGATCCAATGTTTCTTGAGAGTGTGAGGAAGGCGGAGAGGTGGTGGCCTTTTATAGGGAAGGAAAATGACTCACTTTGAATGTTTAGAAACAAGTAAGGTGTACACATGTTCTCACATAAAAAAGACATAAAAAACCAAAAAAACTCAATAATGGAAGGTTAATTGTCGAAATATGGATATTTAATGGGTTTTTTTACAAGTTTCTAGGTCATTTGGCCCTAAAATGTAAGGTTTTGTTCATTTTTTATGCCTAATTACACCTTAATCACTGTAATTAATTTTAATCACTTCCACTAATCATTTGGGTAAAAAAATTAATATAATATTTTTAGAATCAAAATATTATCCCCATTATAATGTTTTATGTCTATTTTTTTAATTCAAATCCCATAAGCGGAAAAATTATGATTAATTCTAATCTTGTAGACGTATAGTTAAACGAGTTTTAATAGAAAAATGTTCAAAATATTGTTGAGTTTGTATATTAAATTTCAATGTAAAATTGATTATAATAACTAAATTGTATTAATATATCTATTATTTATCTAATTTTACTTTATAACAAATTTAATTTATAATTTAATATTAATAATTTTTTAAATGAAAAGATAGTTTTTAACTAAAATGCAGTATTTTTCACTATTCATCAAAAAATGAAGTTTCTTAGAAAAATACTAAACAAAACCCTAGAATAATTTTTAAATTAATAGTTAAATAATTAATTTTATTTTATCAAATTCAATTTATAAGAGTGAAAAAATTATTATTTAAAATAGGTTCTCTATTAAAAGCCAGTAAAATTACCTTCATAAAAATATAGGTTTTTATGTGTAAAATAGGCTTTTTTTCTAATCTTATGTGTATCAAACCTAATAGATAAATATAAAAAATATTTGATTGAATATATAACATATATTTTTGCTTAAAATCATTTAGTAATCATAATTAGTTATGTTTATTAAGTAAAAACTCATTTTCAAGTATAAAAAAAATAATATATCTTTTTTTATATCCAATTAGTTCTTATTTTCACTTCTCATTAATTGTTAACCAACGAATTCATTTTATACTACTTAAAAACATAATTATTATAAGTTAGTTATTAATATTCATAACAACTAATTTAATAACTAGTTTATATCACATTATATTAAATAATAAAAATTTTAAGTACATTGTTATTTGGTGAAAATCGGTCTTGCGTGTAACGAAAGCAATCGAGGAAGGTTGCTCTTTCATGTAACAAAAGCAATAAAAAAAGGTTTCTCTTAAATGTAACACTATCTATGTCAGTGTACCATTAATTACAAGAAATATTATGTGTTTAATTTATTTAAAATAGTAAATATATAGTAGATTATCAGGATATTATATTCCCTTATGCGATTGGGGTCACTTGTCAAACATGCTATTGAATATAAAGTTGTAATTTATAATTTCAGGGTGTTACATGTGTTTTTTCCAATAGAACCCTAGAAAAGTAGAATTATACTCTCTAATCCCCATATATTAGAAACAATTTGAGCATTTCCCCATCCCTTCATTGTGGTTACGACTAGCTGGGTCAAAAATGTCTTGTTACGCAAACCAGCATCAATGTCATATTATGACTGCAAAAATAATACAAGGATGGAAACATGGAAGAAGGAATGTAATTTCTTTTCATTTATGGATAAAAACAAAATCGGAGGTTCTACCAAAATATGGAGTCTCTCCATCATAATTTATAAGAGATAGTTAACGTAACACTTTATTTTTGAATGGCCTCGCATGACCCATAAACTGCCTATTGAAGCCCAGTCAACATAATGGATTCAATATATTTATCTTGGAAAATTTCTCCCACTATAGACACAAATGTGGTTAAATTGTTGGTTTGGTATTCTTCTAGTAATGGTGAATTTGTATGAGCTCTCACTAAGTAGCATTCAATTCCTATTAGGGGCGTGATAATTGAATATTTTTCTCATTAATCTATTTTTTTCATTCAACCAGATTCCTTGTATGGTTGGTCTCTTTTTGGGATAATGAAACCTATAAATAATCAATTTTGATGAGAAGATTCACCTTTATGAGGTTTTGTTGAAGATCATTCTCTCACTCCCATTTACAAATGATTTCCTTCACAACAACATAAAGCATGCGGTAGTCAAATACATTGTCTCCCAACATACTGAACATGAATAAAAGTTGATGGATTCATCAAGAAAGGTCCTTAAGAGGCATCTAAGAGATTATTTTCTAGATATCCCACCAAACTCCACAGTGTGTGATTTGAACAGAATTTTGTAGTTCCCAATCTGACTAAGACTAGTTTTCATAGAGAGAAACATACTCTGAGATCAGTCCAATTATTGAGGAAACCTAACCCACTCCCTCTACGTCACTAATGGATCCAATTTAGGTACCGAATGCATTGGCATATAGTATTTTTCCATAGACCCGAACATATAATTTTATGGCACTGGACAGTGGGAAAGACTCATCATTAGCCTCAAAAAGTACAACTGGTGAAATAAATATGGGATTATTAATAGTCAGTGAAACGATCCCAGTAATTGTTTAGTAGCTAAGGTAGATTCCTAACTTGAATCCCTGACATCATTATTTTGAATCAAAAACTCGTGTCGAGTATTACTCTTCTGGGACTGCCTGAGATTCACTAAGGAGGGATCCAGAAGATTTATCATTTCAAGATTCGCCATAGTTGGTCCCCCCCTCAATGGTGGGATTATGATGGAATATGTATTCTTGTTCATACATCGCCATTGTGATGTTTTATACGAATGGATCTGTACATTACAACCATCCATGACCAAATAATCTAACATAAGAAGATTGGTTCCACAAAAAATAAAGACTCACCCCCATTCAATACCTGGTTATGTTCCTCAAATTCTTCTAAAGTAGTAGTAAGTTTATTATGTTCCAGAATTTCATCAAATTTCATTCTAATATTTATAATGGAATCTATTTATTTTCCTAGTTACATGGTAATATTACCCATGGAGATTTCTATAAAATTTGTCTCGAGACCCGTTACATCACCCTCCTCCAATGACTTAAGACCTCGAGCAGCTTCCTCAGTGATAGCTGCAAGGTTAGCATTAGTCGTCGCAGGGTCGTCTAGTGCATGTATGAGCCTATAATATCATAAGGACAAAATTTAGCAGTCATCCTAAAAATTATGATATAATTTTAACATTACCAAAATCCTCCTCCCACCCTACAATGACAGGAACGGGGACAGGAGCAGATGAGGTATCCTTAACCCTCGACACTTCTTCTGTCGAGGGTGATGAATCACCAGTAGGGATCCATTCTTTATCCAGATCACCATCCTAAGTTCGTGGAGGGTCATTTTTATGTCTCTTGATAAAATATATAGAAGTATATTATGAAATATAAGGAGGATTAGAACTTTGTTCTAGATAAAAGAGAGATTAATGGTACCATGATGACTTACCACTAGTGATGAGGAATTTTTCCAGATATTTTATCATCTGACATTACATATTTTTCAATGGAGGAGGGATAGCAACACACTCCTAAAATATTGGTATTAAAGGGGAAATATAGTCCCCCCATCTCATCCTCTATTGTTTTCTTTCTTATAGATAAGACTCCCTGTTTGTGAGATTATTCATCAATCTTGAGTGGGGTAACAATTGGGCCATACTTGGGTGATGGAACCTCAGTTGATTCCCCCCTGGCCCGTTAAAAATCAAAATGAACTTCCCCTTAGAAAATATTCTTTTTTCCTGGTAAAAAAATAGGGGATTAAAAAATTATGACTTATATCCTCAGGATTGGTACAATTAATCCATTCCTCTACAAATGAGTGATCAATCCCTTTAGCAGTACCTTGTATTTCCATGTCATCCACCCATATCATAGCAGGGATCTAGTTTATCATTTTATAAATTATAATATCTAGTTATCATATATAAATCACCACTTCAGTAGGGTTTTCCTCTAAAAGAAGATCAGGTGGGTCTTGAGCATCCCCTAAGCTCGAAATTAGTAGACTAGCATTTAGGAGTGACCATATGATTTCAACATCATAGGATAGGCTCTTCCAAAGTTGTACTAACATTGGTTATACAAATTATGAGGAATTATTGGAATATATTAAAGATAATCTATAATCCCTATATTTCATGGGCTTCCTGACCCTTTCCATCACCGATGAAGGATGAGAAAATTGAACTTGAGTCTCTTCTTGGTGGAGAAGAATGGACTATCTGGCTGCAATCACAGTTTGTGTATCCCTCTTGATTATAGCCAGTGGATTGAACCTCACATAAAGACTTTTAGGTGAACTTTATACATCATCATGAAAACCATCTGAAGGGGATGAAGCATCCTCTGAGGGAGAAGAAAAAAATTTCATAGGAACAAAATCCTTCCTACCCCATTTCACATGCTTGGTAGTTTTCCCATTATCAATTCTAAAGAACATATTTTCAAAATACTCTATAAGGGTATGATGTAATCCATGCTTCAGCTTACCAGGAAGTTTATCAACTATTTTCATCCACTGGAGGTAGCTTCATCTCTACTTGAGTCAACTCCATGGGTGTAAGAATCCATAGCTATCGGGCTACCATCAGATGATTTTATGATCATACACTAACTAGAATAAATATGGATATTTATTGTAGGAACTAGAATTGTAATGTAAACATGTATGGGGAATATGAATCGTAGATAACTTCACCGTTTATAAGAGTTTCCAGTACACTTTCCCTAATGAAATCATATATGATCTAAGCTCATTGTTATCCTTCTCTTCATTAGTGAATCTATTAGTAGGTGGTTTCACAAATGGAGAGAGATTAAACTCCTTGAATAGGGTCATAATGAACAAGTTCTAGCTGGGCTTCAAGGAAAAAAGAACACAAAAAACAGACTGAACATGAGGTTGAAACTCACTCTTGGAAATCTAAACCCCACTAAACATGGAATAGGTTCTAAAGTGGTCCACAAGCCATCCACAAAGTACCTATAATTCTCCTATGATTCTAAAAAATCCCTTCCCCACATGAAAATGTATAAGAAATTAGTAAATCTTCTCCAGAATGTGGATGTCCGACCCCACATACTTTTTCTCCACCAGATTGGCCAAAAAAAAGTATGTCCCCGACCTTATGATATCATTGGAATCATGAAAAGGTTTCAGATAGATGCTTGTCCACATGGATAAAAATTCAATGAGACATGTCTTCATAAAAACACTAGACATGGGCTTGTACTCCCATTAGTTGTAACCTTATTTCTCCAAAGTCATCTAGAATGTACCAAGGGTGCTCTATTTCACTATCCTAGGACACCCTGTTGAACTTTTTCAATTAGGCCCTTTCCCCTCTGGCTCTAGGAATGTACTCATCCACACATCAATATGGATATACTTCTTTAGGAGGGGGTCTTCTTTTATAATATATTGATATATTATTAGTATCTCATTAGCAAGAGGTGGATCCCTTTCAAAGTCATTCCACATCCCCTTTGTAGGGATGAACTCATCATAGATATCTCCAACGATCAAAGCCCTAGAGACCTTGTGGATGTCCCACAAAACAAATACTAACTTCCTCATGCATTAAGTGGAAAGAGTTTATTTGCAGGATCATTCTTCTTAACGGGTCCGGTATTAACTCAGTGTTCTTGTATACGTTGGTTTACCCTACCCATACGGCCTCATAGATCTGGACATCTTGAATCTCCTTCTTGAATTATACACAATTTTGGCGTACCCAGTATGCCCACAGCCAATCTGGCTTAACACCTCCTCCTAGAAAAAAGTCCCAATATTTCCTCCAACCCTTTGACTGATCTATCTGGGAATCATGGAATATGCACGAATAATAGTAAGACTTTAATTTTGGCATGTGCTGCTTCATATCCAGAGAACATTTTATATGATGCATGATGCATGCAATAGAGGATTACCTAGCATTAATATATGCACCCATGATTGAGACATTATAAGTAGTGAATTTCTATAATCATGGAACCAAGATAGGGGAGTATAATTCTTAGAAGCTAGTATGAAGACCTCCTTCAAATGAATGTGGTCATAGAGTGCCATATAATTACCCTTAGGAAATTCACAGGGAGATTTCTTTAGATGTCCCACTAGATCAAGTAGAGTATTATCGTAGGCATCATAATAGTCATGTCCTATAGTTTTCACTATATCTTTGAGGTTATTCTTAGATTGTTCATCAGAAACTGAAGTCTTTTAAGAATCCATTTAACCTATAAATAAGTACAAGGTTTTTTAACAACAAGTTCATTTCAAAAACAGCCATAGAAACGGGAAAATTTGTAAAAATCATAATTTTTCATAAGTTCCTTGTGTAGGTGCCTTATGTTAGACCCCCTCCCAAGGTCCCAGCACAATTCAATAACCTAATCATATGCACTGCACAAACAGATACACACCTTATCTGGACAAATGATTCTTTTAGAAAAAGAGATTCAGCGGAGGGTCTGCATGGGAATACTATCCTGGTGTGACCTGAAGTGTTGAGTCTTAATATCCTTCCATTATAATAGGGGCCCTATCTATTGTAAAGGATTACCATCTATGTTCCCTACCTACATGAACAACCTGTTCGGATGACCTAGGTGGATGACCTGCACAGATGAACTATGCAGTCTATATCCCCTTTTCATCCATTTACTGTAGGATCATACCCCCTTCCTTCAATCGGATCCAATCCAGAGGGGAATATTTTTTTGACACTTCAAATTTTCATTTGGATTAATATAGGTAAAAGGGAATTATCCTAAAGGAATATAAGAATATAAATTAAGGAATTCAATTATCAAAAGCCCATCCCAAGGTGGTTCACCCAGGTACCCCTGAGAAACGTCAGTGTGCAGGGTGCCTATGGGCCAGCCTATGTGACCGGATAAGAAATCATCCAGCATGCAACACCTGAGATGAACCCCATCACGGAACACCTAAGTGAAATTATCCCTTCACCCAGATTTTTATACTTTCTATAAATAGGACCTTGGGTTCTTAATTTGCACGAGCATAAATTTTTGAAGGCCTCCCAATGCTCTGATCTCCCTAGTCCTTCTCACAAGAGCTCTAAAACCCTCTATGTACTCTTATAAAACTTGAATAAGATTTTATTAATGGGGGATAGTGAAAATAAAGTCCTCCTGGGGTTTAAAATAAACAACACCTATGTGAGGCACTCACTACCCCATAGTTGATGAACAGTAGAGCGAGGTCCCCTTTCTTAAGAAGGGACCAACATGAACCACTTACAAGAACAGTTGTGGAGACCCTTGAAGGCTTGATAAAGGTCTCGTGCAAGGGTAGTTTTCCAGGTGGTCTGTCTCCCAATGTACAATCACCTCACCCAGGACTACCTACATGAACCCCTTGGTTCACCCTATCTTAAATACATGTTCCTCCTTAGGCTCCCCCAATCCTCTAACCTTATTGAGCCTATGATCAGGCCCTATTCAAGGTTATCCATGGAAGTTCATTTAGTCCTTCGGCTCACTTTTCTTAGAATGAACAAATTTAAACCTCCCATAAAACCTCAGGATTTGAAAGACCATGGAAAAATTGACACCATAATGTCTTCCAATTGGATTTGTATTCTTAGGGTCAGAGGTTTCCCACACTTCTCCCACCGTGTAGTTAGAATCCTCAGGGTGTGTGTCAATTTTTATTCTAATGGTCATCAGGACCCCAACTCTATGGAAAGTGATACAGAGTTCTCAGTCTTAGATTATATGGTTAGGATTGTGTCCCCCCTTGTCTTCTATAAGAGTCAGAGCCTCTAGTTCCTAGTGGGGAGGAGAAGGATCATTCTTTCTTTTCCACTCAATGTGGAATTAGATCATACGACCTCCATATGGGACTAGTTTTAGGGAATCCCTCCAGGATTAATCCCATAGGCTTTCTTGTGGGAGGTTTCACTCCTTCTCCTACTTACCCCCTTAGATAATAGGTCATATAAGGGATGGGAAAAATAGTTTTTTCCCCTCTCTCTCTCTCATACCCTCATCCTATTATCTCAATAAAATAGGATAGGTGTGTGTTTTTCTAGATCTTCTACTTCGTACTTGTCCATCAGATTCAATAATGTCTCATCTTTAATCATGTGGATGTAGGGGAGATCCATAATTGTGAAATCCACACCATTGGATGTGTGTTTTTGTTGGGGATCATCCTTCAAATCTTCCTCTCACATTCTTTCAGAGTACCTCGATGTGAGTGTCTTGTCAAGTCCATGTATCCTACCTCATGGAAAATTAAATCATGTGGTTTCTCATACTTTTTGTTTACTATAGTTTCTCAAACTGTGCATCACTCATATCAGCGTATAGGTAGACGGTGATCATGAAATCCCCATGATCCCCAATCCGTAGTCTTCATTTTTAAGAGTTTCCCCTCGTAAATGTATTCTAAGGGAATCTTCTTCAGGAGTAAGACCCAAAATCTCATCCATGGGAATCCATTTCAAGAGTAATACCCAATCATAACCATATACATCAGGAATCCTTCTTAGAAATAAGAACCAACTTAATCCTTTCAAAAGGATACACTCCCCTAAGAGACCAACCAAACTATGTGGGCTTTCATTCCTATCCAATTAGGATACAAAGGAATCCTCTCTAAGGTTCAAACCCAACACATCAAATCAACCATGTTCTCTCTGGACCACATTCCCATCAGGGTCAAGTTCAACCAGTAAATTCATAACCCTTATAGGTACCCAAGGCTACTGCATCATAAGTCCCACAACAGACATTGATTAGGCATCTTTTATCTAGATATCCATTCCACATGATGTTTAACTGTATAGTTACATCCTTATCACATTACCTTAAAAGGTATGATATGTTACATTAAGCATCACCGAACTACATGGCCTCTGATTCCTTTCATAGTGATACATAGGAATCTCATTCATGGGTTCAATCCTAACATCAAAACAACCCATGTCTCCCTAGATAACAACATGCTCCAGAGCACCCGACTATATGGCTAGAGAACCATCATCATAATAATAATGGAAAAATATTATCTAATTAGTACATAAGAGGTTACCATCAATGAATAATCTAAGATACATATAGATACTTCCATTGATGAAGAACCATATATGTATAGAGATGATTCTAAATTACATACATGTTAATAATTGATTATTAATTCAAGGGTGGTCCATGTCATAATTGGGAATTAATAAGGGAATCATGAATATATCTTGAATTTTTAAGAGTCTCAAAGTAGGAAAAAAATCCCCCCAAAATGGTCTGATGATCCTAACCTCCCATCCTCTCGACCAATGTGAGTTCTTAAGCATCATTGGCTAAACTTCCCAATGAGAATATGACTTTGTAAAGTAGTTCCCTTTTGGATATAGAACCATTGGGTGTTTTCAGTTTCAGAGAAAACCCATTGAAAACCATTTAAAAATAGTGAACCATATGTGAATGATTGAACACACCTCAATCCTCGATAATATATCATTAGGAGAAATGATTTTACAAGAAAACCAATAACCTTCTATGTAAAGCGTGAATGAATCAAATCACTTTGCGAGGTGGTAGTCTGCCATACACACGAGTGATGTTATTGTATTCCCACATAATAGAAAGTAATAAGGTATATGTGATATAATAATTAAAACAGTATATTAATACAAAAAATATCATATATAAATAATAAACCCTTCATTAAATCCATTTGTGAGAGGTGGTGAGGGAAAATTAATAACATTAGTTCACAAGGTGGTATTTCACCATACACATGAATGATGATTCTATATCCCATTTGATGAAAGATAATATGGATATAGGTTATTCCATAAACATAATAACATCCCATTATATTTAATATATTAGTGTTATTATATTATTATAATATAATAATATTTGAAGGAGGTGGAAAAAGTAATAAAACAAAAAAGAAGGTTTAATAATTTACCTCTTCTTCAAAGAGACTATTTAGGTTTATACCTAAGGCCTTATTATGAGGGATTATTAACCAAACTATGGATTATAGGATGATAGAAGTAGTGAAGTTATTTGTTAAGGGATTTTCCAAACCAAAGGTTATTGGAAGTGTTAAGATTAGAGGATAGGTGGTGACCTTTTATAAGTGAGGTGAGTGGTACGCTTGTAATTTTTGAAAATAAAATTGTGTACGCTTGTTTTTATCATGAATAAAGGATCCAAAATGGACCATTCTTGATACTAGAATAGATATGGTATAAATATATCTATGTAATGGATATTTTAAAAGTGTTTTTTATTTTTATCTATTATCTTTTTAGTTTAATTCCCTAGTAAAATCATTTTCAACTTAACCACGGTAATTATTTTTTACTTTATTACTGTTCATTATGGTGAAAAATTAATTTTACTTTTTTATATAACATAAATTATGATGATACATTTTATGGAATCTTTTTTTTCTAAATTCTATTCACATAAGTGGAAAATTTTAATTTAAAATTAATCTCACACACGTGATGAGAAAGTGGTCTTTTAAAGAGAAAATGTTCAAGCGTTTCAAAAATATTTATATATAAATATATAATAAATATAAAAATGATTAAAATGTCATAAATTGGATTAAAAGATATATAATTGAACTAATTTTAGTTTTAAAATAATTTTAAATTAAAAATACCTATAAATTCAATAAATGAAAAAGACAATTTTCAATAAAAACAAGTATTTTCTGTATTCATCAAAGAGTTAATCTTTTCAGAAAAATCCCAAAAAATTACCCTAAGATAATTTGGACGTGATGATTTAAAAAATAAAGTATATTTTATCAAATTAATTTTCTAAAATAGTCAAAAATTAATTTTATTATGGTTCACTAAAAGAAATAAAAAATAATTTTTTGGAAAATAGTATTTTCAAAACATATAAACACACTTTACCAAAAATTAAGTAATTTTTTATTAATATATTTTCATTAAATAAAACCATTATACTTAATTTTTAAAAGGTATTTATTAATATTCATATATCTATGTTTACTGACTAGGTTATAACAATCGTGTTTAAATAATAATATTTATAATATATCATGGTTTCTTAAAACTCAATGTTGCATGTAACGCAAGTTAAAATCAATGTCATGTGCCACACAAGATATCAAAGAAATTTAATTTATTTGAAAAATTTTATAATTCTTAAAAAATGAGTGTGTTTTATTCTATTCCTTAAAATAAATTTCACCCTAAAATATTTTCACTCTAATACAAAAAATGAGGATACTTCTTCCTCATTATTTATTAATGTCCTCTCATAGCCTCTTCAAATTGTTGGTTTCACCACAATGATTTTGAAGAGTGAAATGGTCTTATTTCACATCACTTTCTCTCTATGATCCAGAATCTCGACTGGTATTTCCTCATAAGAAAGATCTTTCTCCTACGGTATATCTTTGATTTTAGTACATGTGAAAGATCTAGTATGTAATTTCTAAAGAGAGTTATATGGAACAAATTGTATACTTCAGGGAGGTTTGGTGGAATCACCGATCGATATGATATCATCCTTATATAATCAATAATCTCAAAAGAACCGATTTACCTAGTTCTTATTTTACCATTCATACTAAATCTCATAACCTTTCATGAGGGATAAATTCATAGAAACACATTGCTAATAATATCAAATTATAGACCACGTATGTGATTGTGAGCATAAATTTTTTATCGACTCTGTAAGATCCTGACATTTTATGGAGTCATCTTGGGCATGTTTTCATGTACTTTTGATGTTTTTAAGTACCTTTGTTTTGAATTTGTATATTGGGGTGTGTTTGGGTGTAATATATAAGAAAAACTAATGTACAGTGGGCTGTGCACAGTTTGAAAACCCGTGCGGCTAAATTGTGCCAACTATGAAAAACTAGATAGAGAGGTCTGCATGGTTTGCGCACGTTTTGTCTGAATATGTGACCAAACCATGCCAACTATGCAAACCTAGATAGATAGGTCCTCACAGTTGGTGCATAGTTTACCCTAACCGTGTGAATTTTCCTAGGAAAGTGTGCCCATGGGTATTAATTATACAAATATTAGTTTCAAAATATCTGTACCCACCCCCCACCCCAAGACGCTCATATTTAGATCATGGATAAGGTTTGAAAAATTCTAGGTGTTTCCAGATCCTTCTGGAGGGATTCCAAGGTGATTTGAACACTGTTTTTCAATATCGAAATCCCAGAATGAAGATCTAATTTCTCCCTAATAGGTGTATTTCATCCTATTGCTTCTCTCGTGCATTCCTCTATCTTTCCTTGATGTTATACTAGAATATATCCACCATTTACATGGATCTAAACCTATTAGTTGAGATCTAGATCTTGGATTGTGGATCTAGATCTAGTTTTTCATGATCTTGATGCCTTTGATCTTAATTTTGGTTTAGGGAATTAGATCTGAAGCTTGATCGACGATGTTGTGCCACTCAAATTTTGTAGATTTACATTGGGATAACATCTTTCGATAAACTGAGGTAGTTGGTCTAAATCAAACTCCCATAGTCATGGATTAGATACGTGAATGTGAGTTTATGAAATTCCTATCTTCCCTTGATAATTTATTTCCTAAATTAGAGTAATTAGGAATTTTGGATTGACTTGTGATTGACTTGATGATTAATTGATAATTGAATCACAGAACAAACGAAGGGGGGTTACCCAAATAGATATTGTAATTGAGATATTGATTTTATTTGTTAAGATAATTAATTTGGGGAAATTAATTATGAAATGAAATTTGTCTATGTAAGATAATTAATTAAGAGAATTAATTATATGCCATGATGTTGATCAAAGATAATTAATTATAAGAATTAATTATGAAAAGTTGAGTTTGATATGGATAATTAATTGTGAAGAATTAATTATGGAATTATAATTGTGTTGATTGATTGATTAATTAATTAATTAATTAATTAATTAATTAATTAATGGGATATCTTCTAGGTTAATTATTGAGTTAACTAATGGCCTTTGAAATGTTTAACTAATCGTTGGATTAGTAATGTAATGATGGGGTTAATTCTTGTAAATTAGTGAATGATTAAATGGATTAGATTTTCTGGTGCTAGACATGGCATTCTAGACTGATTATAATTTGGGACATAGACATGGTGTTCCCCCCCAATAGTTATCCAAGATAGAGATTTTTGGTTTTTAGGCATGAAGACCAACACCAAATGAGATAAGATGTGTTGGGCCTGGCGAACTACACTTAATGAGATTTCGGTTGCATGACATGGCGTTCAACACCAAATTATTTATAATAATGAATGATGATTCAAATGGGAAACATGAATTGAAACTAGGCCTAATGTGATGATTAAAGATTAAATAACAATGTGATAACTATTTAATTGTGCATTGTATTTATTTCTTCACAGAACTATATACACTATCGTTTGACTAGACTTTTTTTAGACACCATTGGTGGTTGCCTACTGGGTTGTAATCACACCCTATTTGGGATGCTTGATCGACACCTGAGTGGAATGTGTTGTTGTAGGACATGATAAGGGAAATTTCCTAGGATAGGTTTCTATTTTGGATTGGATCATGAGAGAGGGAACTAGATGTGGTTGGGGACCCTCTTGGTTTTCGTTGTGTCTTTACTTTTAGTTGCATTGTACACACATGGCATTTGTATTTTCATAGCATGTTTTATCATCCAGTTGATTATTGTATTTTCTATTTTTGACTATTATACGACATCGTATTGTTATGGTTATTTATACACTTCCACACTTGGTTATTATTGTTTGCTTCTATTGGTGCTCTTTTTATTCTAATAAAAGAGGGTATAGTCTCCCCAAGACTGAAATACTAGACCCTTGCTGCTATTCGACACCCTATGGAGTATGAGGAGGTGCACTTGAGGGCATGTGGCCAACAGTCTTAGGGAACCATTTAGTGGCACCCAGTTTAGGACATCACAAAGTGGTATCCGGGGTCTAAAATTTCACCTGATGATACCCTGATCTCAAATAAATATTTGAGAAAACACAATCCCCCTTCATCTGTTCAAACATATCATCTATATGAAGAAGAGGAAATCAGTTATTCATGGTCATTTTATTCAACATTCAGTAATCTATACACAAGCACGAACTTATGATGGACTTCTTTGAAAACAAAACAAGTTATCTCCAAGGCGACTTACTTGGATGGATAATCCCTTTATCCTTTAACCCCTCCAACTACATTTTGAGATCTTGAAGCTTAGTGGGTTCCATTCTGTAAGGTGGAATAGATACCAGATCAGCCCCCGACATGAGATCAATAGTGAATTCTACATCTCTCTCATGTGGAAACCCTGAAAAGTCTCCAAGAAATACATCCTGAAACATTTCTAATACTGGTTGAAGGGTGTCTTTCCTACCACTCCCATCATCAAGAAAAATACTAGAAACATGGGCTATGAGCTCTCCCAGTTGCTTAGTAATTGGCCTAGCATAGCCTACATGGATATCCCATTCTCCACGATGAACATAGAGGTAACCCTTAGGTGATAAAAATTTCACTCTCCTAGGGTAACAATTTATGTGGGATCAGTATGTGACTAGCCAGTCCATACCCATAATCAGATCAAAGCCTGTTATATTAAGGACATAAATATCCCAAATAAAATGATACTCTACGATATCTAGCGAGCATCCCTTGCATAAGAGGATATCCCTAGATCGTGTTCCTAATAGTGTATCGATATTATTTACCCCTCTTATGGACTCCACCTCCAAGATAAAGCCATTAACAAGATTTGCATATATAAAGGAATGAGAGGCACCAGTATCAAACAAGGAATGATCTAAAGTAGAAGCAACTAGAATAATACCTCTCACTATCGATGGACCAACCTCTCTCTCCATAAGTATAGGATTCACTGCATGTAATTGTACAACCCCTCTTTCTAGTGGTCTAATGTGACTCCCTTGATTAGCACCGCTATACTAATACGGGCGCTCATACCCTAAAGCACCATTTACACTACTTCTTCCGCCTCTTCCAGTAGAACTCCAACTACTAGACCTATATAGTGTAGAAGACCCCTTCCCACACTCTGACTCTGAGAAGCTTCTCCCTAAGAACTAGCCTACCGCTTCTTCCTGCAGAACATATACAGGTTCCCCATTTTTCCACAAAATCAGCACGCCACAGGTGGTCGAGGAAAATGTGTACGATAGTGTCCCTACCTACCACACTGATGGAAAATCACATGAGTAAGATCTATTGCAACTATTCCTGCAGAATATCCACATTTCTTTCCATTTTTCTAACAAAGATTCTCGTAACTACACTTCCTGCTCTTAGAAGGAACACTCCCTAATCATCTAGTGACAACTACGTGTTCAGTACTGGAAGCCTCCTCCAGATTCCCCTTTTAAATGAGAGCCTGATTAACTATAAGACCTAGCCTTAAACCTTACTTAATCTTGAGTTATTACAAGATTACACATTGAGGATCTTTTCAGGTTTAGAGTTTTAGAGAATTAGATCATGAAACTTGCATTACATTCCACATTTAAATAAAGTGGTTACATAAAAGACAATATTCATTCTTCCCATCAACAGAAACATATTTAAAATAAAACATGGATTCTTTCTTGACACATCCTTGACACTATCATCACATCATGTACCTTTCCCATAACCTGTGAAAAACATTTCAAAAACTTGGGATGAGCATAAAAATCTCAATAAGAGTCATAAAAATATGGAAAGGAAACATGAGTTCATATATACATTAGAATGAAATCATACTTTACCCATAAAACATAGACATACCAAATCATGAATAAATCATAGAAATCATAAGATATAAAAGGTATCTTGAGGCATTCATAACATTCTTACGTAGGTAGTAACCCTCTTGGTTACATTTGGAATACCCACGAAAGTATATTCCCTAAGTCTCTTCGGAGAAACCTTAACGTTTCATTCCTTCGCGTTACCCAATGCATTGGAGAGCTATATCGGGCTCACCCGCCCTTAGTTTATCACGGAACCACCCGTCTTCATAATAATGCCCAAGACCCTCAACATAATCGTATCACATAAAACATGCATAATGGAAACATAATATTTCCACATTTCAATCACAATATAACATTTTAGGATATTGAAATAATGAATCCATTCAAAAAGAAACCATTTCCAAGACCATTTAAAACATTTAATAAATAGATTTTTGAATCAAAGTGTCCCATACCACCTTGAAGCTTTTAAAATTTTAAACCATTAATATCCATATAAATAAATACATAAAACCACTTTGAAAACATGGATATTAATAAGAACAAATAATTAAAACATTTAAAGCAATATTTTGGTTAAAGGGGTTCTACCAAAATTTAAGACACTTGAATACAATAATTGGGGAATAAAATTTAGTCAGAACTTTATAATATCATGAGAATAAATGGATTCATGATATAATATTCCAAAAGATAGTATATACACCATATAAGAGTGAATTGGTGCATAACAACAATGAAGTCTCAGTAGAAATGTCAAATGTGATGAATTCCCTTATAAAGAAGGTATCCTTAAATTAAGGATAATTCAATCTCAAAATTATGTGTGACAAATATAAATACACCCAATATAAGTGGATATTAAGTGTAAAACAATAAAAGGTCATTCACACATATTCAAAAGATGACATATTCAATAACTACATGTTGAACCCAAAGAAATCGAAATTGGGTTAAAAAGATCCCTTGGTAAAATTCGACAGCCTAAGAGCATCACTTCAAAATTCAGAAAATGAGTTGATGAGAGATAAAAAGGGAATCTCATCACTTGGACATAAAATTTACATCAATAAGGATATAAAAGAACATATCCCAACATAATATTATGTGAATTAAAATTCATAACAAAAGAAGTCTTTTAAAAAGAGGAGGATGAAAGGTCCCCTTACCGAGTTGGGTAACTTTCGAAACGTACACCCCATGGAAGAAGGGTCATACAATGAAGATGTGAATACCCATAAATGAAATTATACTACACAAAATTGTATAATAATGGGCAGTACATACACCACTCAAAGGAAATTGTGTCAAATGTAGCATAAATATCATAGGAATAAAAGTGAGATGAAAAATCCCTTATGAAAACTCGGCAGCCTAACGACGCCACTTAAAACTTCCAAAATGGATTGATGAGAGGAAATAGGGTATCTCATCATATTACCATAAAATGTACAGCGAGAGGAATATAAAAGAACATCCACCATCATAACAAATAGGATCTTAAAACAAGTTACATAAAGGTCAGTACTTAAAAAGAAAGAGAGAGGTTATATCTCTTACGAAAATTCGGCATCCTAACGGCGCCACTCATAACTTCCAAAATGGATTGATGAGAGAGAATAGGGTCTCTCATCATTTGAACATAAAAATTACAGTAAGAGTAATATAAAATAACATCCCAATAACAAGAAATATGAGCTTTAAAAGGAATGACATAAAAGATTGTACTTAAAAAGAAAGAGAGGAGTAGGATCCCTTACCTCGGGTCTGACTTGACTCGATCGTTCTTTAATCTCCTTAAAATCTGGTAACTTCCTTTGATTTGAGCTCAAAGGCTTCCCTGGAAAGGATTCTGCCCAAAGTGAGCCTTCAAGGAGTTAGAGAGGTATGTGGAGAGACAAAATGGGCATGGGTTGGCCGAGCCAAAGGCTTTTGAAGTGTGTGTAAGGAGGTAGAGGTGGGGGCCTTTTATAAGAGGAGAGGAGGGGCACTCTTGGAAAAGTATAAAATGTAACATTATTTCCAAATGAGTTTAGGATTTTAATGGTCCCAAATTGATGTGTTTCGAGGATAAGGTGATAAGGGTTCGAAATCCACCCATCCAATTGGTTTTGGACATGTGTAGGTCTTATATTTTACATTATCTTTCCATTTTATTTAAATCGTTAAATAATGAGGTCATCGCTGCATCATCATGATGTCATAAATAATTTAATTTATTTAATGTCTAAAAAATATAAAAAAATACTATGATGTTGAAAATCATTTTAGCTTTCCAATGAATATTTATAATCCAAAATATCATTTATGTAGACAAAATTAAAAATATTTTACATTGGTGATACATTCATTGTCACATTTAACATTTTTTAGAAATAAATAGATAAAAAGTCACTTTCTCACAAAAGTGATTCCATGGGGCCCCCAAGTTTGAAAAAAGGCAACCCATGGTCGGCCATGAGACAACCAGTAGCCTTAGGAAACATTTTGTGGTCATTTTTTATTATTATGATATTATCTTATTATCTTTAACTACCCGATTACTCATTAATCAAAATAATTAAAGATAATTACCGTCGTTACTATTCATAATGTCCAAAAACAAAATATTCTTAATTAAATAATTTCGACATTCTGATTCCAAATATGTAATTCATTTTACCAAATTCCAAACACATAAATTGCAATAATTAATTTTAAAAAACTTCATGTTGTCAAAACAAATAGAGGGTTTTTTAGAAACAATATTTATGAAACGTTTGGCACTTGTTTACGCCTAATTCCAAAGTGAAATTAATCCCAATTACCATCATTGAATTACATGGAAAAAATGTATTCTAATTACACTTTAAAACAAATTAAAAAGATAATATAACCATATAATTAAATTATATGAAAAAGCAGTTTTTATGTAAAATGCATTATTTTTCACTATTCATTGAAAAATGAACATTGTCAGAAAAATACCAAAAATTAACCCAATGTAAATTTCAATGTCCCAATAATAAATAATATGTTTATTTTGAAAAATAGATCTTAAAAAAGTTTCAAAAAGTGGATTTAAAAGGGGTTTTCCATCAAAAGGCGGTTAATCAACCTTTTAAAGAATATTAGAATGTTTACGCTTAAAAACTGGATTCATTTTCATTTTTAATCCTCTAACATTTATTTTAAAGAGTAAAAATATTTGACAAACATATATAATCATTTTGTAGTTAGTTCTGTTCATTCCCGCCATTACAACGGCTAGGCGTTAACTACTATTTAAAATAATATTATTTTATTATTAGAGTGCAACGTAAGATTCCCAAGAAACTCGTTGTTGCGTATTGAGTACGCCATCGAGCATAGCATCCCCTTTAAAGTAATATTAATATTTTATTCACAAATATGGATAAATATGAAAATTTCATATTCTTTATTTACCTGGGGTGTTACATCCTTCCCCCCTTTTGGGAATTGCGTCCTTGCAATTTTAAAATTGATCTTGGAAACATCCTTGAAAGTCCCACATCGGAACAAGAGTCGGTAAAACAATCACTTTAAAATAAAGAATGAGAAGTACAGAGGTCACCCGAGCTAACCCATACTAGGATTCCATGTAGGAAAACATGGACATGGAGTAGAAAACATAGGGTCATTTTCTGATGGAGAGTGATAGAAAACATGTTTAGGAGAAAGTTAACCACAAGAAAATCACAAACTTGTGATGGGTTAAACGGTATTCAATTTCCCAGTAGGAAAATTTAATAGACAACATTTTTGTTTTAAGTTACTTTTTATTGAGGAATTTATTCATATGGAAACATAATCACTTATCATGTTGACTTTCAACATTTATTATATTCCTTACACAAACTCATATTTTCTCTAAAAGACGAGTATTTAGGAAGACTTTTTCACATTAAGAGTACTATAATCAACTTCTAGAGGATAAAATAATCCACAAAAGAGAACTATATATTTTCCATGTCTTTAGAAAAAATCCAAAACCAAAAAGGTTAGTACAAGATCAGATAATCCAGAAAAGGATAACCCTTTATAAAAATAAAATCTATTCTTAATCTCCAAAATTTGTCCAACAAAACCCAAAGTTCAACTAGGACCATTCGATAAAAAAAATTGTCCATATCATTCTTCAAAGTAAACAAATCTAAGATTGAAACCCAAATATTTGAAGGATTTAGTCACATAGTCTTCCAAGTTAAATCGTAACATTTATCTCCAAACTACATCAGTTGCTCTTAAAGTCTCATATTGAAAAGTAATTAACCTAATCACATATCCTCCATGATAGGTTAATATATTTCCATAAAAACCCAAAATCAAATAACTCTTAATTCAAAAAATCATCTAACTAAAAGTAATCAGTCAAACTAAATAGGGACTTCACGTAGTCTAGTGGTAGGCAATAAATACTAGTTGCACTTTGGTTGTGGGTTTGATTCCCGCAGCTTTGTCCGACGCGACGGGTTGTCACACGGTCTGCGTTTTGTCCTTTTTCCAAAACTATATAATTCTCAAATCATTACCCAAAAAGAGATAAAATAATCAAAAATAACCATAACATAATTTATCCGCAATTTTATCTCATGCCTTTCACTTCCATCATAACATATGGTAACCCATAATTACCTCAAAATTAAGGATCATATAAACCCAAATGGTTTTTTATAACTATGTCCACAAAAGAACAGATAACTATTCCTTGAATAAAATTTTCTTATGTTAAACATCATAGTTACACATACTATAAAAAGTCTTCTAATGTAACCCCATCATCAAAAGAGACTTAATAATCTTAAGAATTTCACCATAACTCTTGAAGCCCTTATATGTTGACTTCTTACTCACTCAACATTCTTCATGATCCATTAATCATTCCTTTCAAAATTATTCTGAAATACTTATTTCCTACAAACAAAATCATGAATCATATCATAATATTCCAAAATAGGAAAACAAAAGTTATGAAATAATCCATACCTTTGATTGGTCATTGTCAGCTTCTTCATCCCCAATCGGAATGGCATTAGGTATTGGTAAATGAATATTTGTACGATATTGGTGATCCCATTCACGAAACTTCTTCATAGGACATGTGTTTTCATAATGACCATGCACCCCACATTTAAAACATTCAATTTATCACTCAGAAAGAACTTCTTTCCCTTTCCTCGAGTCAACTGGATGCTTCCTTTTTCCATGGTAGGTTCTTGCATTATGACCTTCATTTCCACATCTATATCATATTTCTGTCCCTTTGAAACATTTTCCTAGGTGTTTCTTTCCACATCTTTGACACATAGGTTTTTGAACACACTTACCTTTATGATTATCACCTGTAGTTCTGTAGGGACTTGTTTCTCGCATATATGATGCCTTAGAGAAATCACCAAGGTTTAGGTGGTCAATCATGACTCCAGATAGTTGGTTGAGGATAATCACAAGAGTTCTCATTGCAGCCCCCATATCATTCAGTTGCTTGCTCAAAAAAACTATCACAGTTTCCTTCACATCCACTGTTACTTTGGTGCCTGCTAGATCCAGCCATTTACTAAAACCAAAAAGGTCAGTGTGAGTATATCAACAAAACCATCATATACTAATGAGGAAGATAAACACCATGATATACTTACTCATTCACTTTATCTAAAATTACGACTCTTTCTAAAATCCTATCCATTATGGTACTGTCACTTATTCTTAGATAATACCCAAACCTCTAAATTTATCTAAACTGACCTTTGATACCAACTATAAGGCCCCAGTCTTAAACCTTACTTAATCTTGAGTTATTACAAGATTACACATTGAGGATATTTTCAGGTTTAGTGTTTTAGAGAATTAGATCATGAAACTTGCATTACATTCCACATTTAAACAATGTGGTTACATAAAAGGCAGTATTAATTCTTCCCATCAACGGAAACATATTTAAAATAAAACACGGATTCTTTCTTGACACATCCTTGACACTATCATCACATCATGTACCTTTCCATTGACCTGTGAAAAAAATTTCAAAAACTTGGGATGCGCATAAAAAGCTCAATAAGAGTAATAAAAATATGGAAAGGAAACATGAGTTCATATATACATTAGAATGAAATCATACTTTACCCATAAAACATAGACATATAAAATCATGAATAAATCATAGAAATCATAAGACATAAAAGGTATCTTGAGGCATTCATAACATTATTACGTAGGGAGTAACCCTCTTGGTTACATTTGGAATACCCATCAAAGTATATTCCCTAAATCTCTTCGGATAAACCTTAACGTTTCACTCCTTCACGTTACCCAATGCATTGGAGAGCTATATTGGGCTCACCCTCCCTTAGTTTATCACGGAACCACCCGTCTTCATAATAATGCCCAAGACCCTCAACATAATCGTATCACATAAAAAATGCATAAAGGAAACATAACATTTCCACATTTCAATCACAATATAACATTTTAGGATATTGAAATAATGAATCCATTCAAAAAGAAACCATTTCCAAAATCATTTAAAACATTTAATAAAGAGATTTTTGAATCAAAGTGTCCCATACCAACATAAAGATTTTAAAATTTTAAACCATTAATATCCATATAAATAAATCCTTAAAACCACTTTGAAAACATGGATATTAATAAGAACAAATAATTAAAACATTTAAAGCAATATTTTGGTTAAAGGGGTTCTACCAAAATTAGAGACACTTGAATACAATAATCGAGGAATAAAATTTAGTCAGAACATTATAATATCATGAGAATAAATGGATTCATGATATAATATTCCAAAGGATAGTATATACACTATATAAGAGTGAATTGGTGCATAACAACAATGAAGTCTCAGTAGAAATGTCAAATGTGATGAATTCCCTTATAAAGAAGGTATCCTTAAATTAAGGATAATTCAATCTCAAAATTATGTGTGACAAATATAAATACACCCAATATAAGTGGATATTAAGTGTAAAACAATAAAATTTCATTCACACGTATTAAAAAGATGACATATTCAATAACTACATGTTGAACCCAAAGAAATCGAAATTGGGTTAAAAAGTTCCCTTGGTAAAATTCGACAGCCTAAAGGCATCGCTTCAAAATTCAGAAAATGAGTTGATGAGAGATAAAAAGGGAATCTCATCACTTGGACATAAAATTTACATCAATAAGAATATTAAATAACATATCTCAACATAATATTATGTGAATTAAAAGACATAACAAAAGAAGTCTTTTAAAAAGAGGAGGGTGAAAGGTCCCCTTACCGAGTTGGGTAACTTTCGAAACGTACACCCCATGGAAGAAGGGTCATACAATGAAGATGTGAATACCCATAAATGAAATTATACTACACAAATTTTATAATAATTGGTAGTACATACACCACTCAAAGGAAATTGTGGCAAATGTAGCATAAAACTCATGGCAATAAAAGTGAGATGAAAAATCCCTTACGAAAACTCGGCAGCCTAACGGCGCCACTTAAAACGTCCAAAGTGGATTGATGAGAGGAAATAGGATATCTCATCATATTACCATAAAATGTACAGCGAGAGGCATATAAAAGAACATCCACCATCATAACAAAGAGGAGCTTAAAATAAGTGACATAAAGGTGAGTACTTAAAAAGAAAGAGAGAGGTTATATCTCTTACAAAAATTCGGCAGCCTAACGGCGCAACTCAAAACTTCCAAAATGGATTGATGAGAGAGAATAGGGTCTTTCATCATTTGAACATAAAAATTACAGTAAGAGTAATATAAAATAACATCCCAATAACAAGAAATATGAGTTTTAAAAGGAATGACATAAAATATTGTACTTAAAAAGAAAGAGAGGAGTAGGATCCCTTACCTCGGGTCCGACTTGACTCGATCGTTCTTTAATCTTCTTAAAATCGGGTAACTTCCTTTGATTTGTGCTCAAAGGCTTCCTTGGAAATGATTCTTCCCAAAGTGAGGCTTCAAGGAGTTAGAGAGGGATGTGGAGAGACAAAATGGGCAGGGGTTGGCCGAGCCAAAGGCTTTTGAAGTGTGTGTAAGGAGGTAGAGGTGGGGGCCTTTTATAAGACGAGAGGAGGGGCACTCTTGGAAAGGTATAAAATGTAACATTATTTCCAAATGAGTTTCGGATTTTAATGGTCCCACATTGATGTGTTTTGAGGATAAGGTGATAAGGGTTAGAAATCCACCCATCTAATAGGTTTTGGACATGTGTAGGTCTTAGATGTTACATTATCTTTCCATTTTATTTAAATCGTTAAATAATGAGGTCATCGCTGCATCATCATGATGTCATAAATAATTTAATTTATTTAATGTCTAAAAAATATAAAAAAAATACTATGATGTTGAAAATCGTTTTATCTTTCCAATTAATATTTATAGTCCAAAATATCATTTATTTAGACAAAATTAAAAATATTTTACATAGGTGATACATTCTTTTTCACATTTAACATTTTTTAAAAATAAATAGATAAAAAGTCACTTTCTCACAAAAGTGATTCCATGGGGACCCCAAGTTTGGCACAAGGCAACCCATGGTCGGCCATGAGACAGCCAGTAGCCTTAAGACACATTTTGTGGTCATTTTTTATTATTATGATATTATCTTATTATCTTTAACTACCCGATTACTCATTAATCAAAATAATTAAAGATAATTACCGTCGTTACTATTCATAATGTCCTAAAACAAAATATTCTTAATTACATAATTTGGACCTTCTGATTCCAAATATGTAATTCATTTTACCAAATTCCAAACACATAAATTTCAATAATTAATTTAAAAAAACTTCTCGTTGTCAAAACAAATAGCGGGTTTTTTAGAAACAATATATATGAAAAGTTTGGCACTTGTTTATGCCTAATTACAAAGTGAAATTAATCCCAATGACCATCATTGAATTACATGGAAAAAATATATTCTAATTACACTTTAAAACAAATTAAAAAGATAATATAACCATATAATTAAATTATATGAAAAAGCAGTTTTGATGTAAAATGCAGTATTTTTCACTATTCATTGAAAAATGAACATTGTCATAAAAATACCAAAAATTAACCCAATGTAAATTTCAATGTCCCAATAATAAATAATATGTTTATTTTGAAAAATAGAGCTTTTAAAAGTTTCAAAAAGTGGATTTAAAAGGGGGTTTCCATCAAAAGGCAGTTAATCGACCTTTTAAAGAATATTAGAATGTTTACGCTTAAAAACTGAATTCATTTGCATTTTTAATCCTCTAACATTTATTGTAAAGAGTAAAACTATTTGAAAAACATATATAATCATTTTGTAGTTAGTTCTGTTCATTCCCACCATTACAACGGCTAGGTGTTTAATACCATTTAAAATAATATTATTTTATTATTAGAGTGCAACGTAAGATTCCCAAGAAACTCGTTGTTGCGTATTGGGTACGCCATCGAGCATAGCATCCCCTTTAAAGTAATATTAATATTTTATTCACAAATATGGATAAATATGAAAATTTCATATTCTTTATTTACCTGGGGTGTTACATTAACAACTTCTAAGAGTTTCTTCAGCATAAAAATATTTACCTGGGACTTAATTTCACACCTAAGTCCATCCTGACATCATTTTTCTAAAGAAGCCTTGTCTTCCGCCAAAGTTGGATAAAGACGATGTAAGTATGTGAAACGTTCAGCGTAATCCATTATGGACATGCTTCCTTGAATCAGATGCATAAAATTTGAAGCCTTCTCATGTCTCAGTGTCTTCAGATAGAAGTGCTCCAATAACTTCTCCATAAATTTGGTCAATAACATATCATAAGTCTATCTAGATCGTATCTGAATTTCTCACCAGCACTTCACTGATCCCCATAGAATATAAGTAGCCAACATGACCCTCCTCCTAGATGGAGTCTCCAAATTGTCAAGTATCATCACTATGGATTCAATCTAGAATTCATATCCCTCAGTTCCACCCACTCCAGTAAACTTAGAAGGGTGTTATAGTTGAAACTCCATTGTAAAATCGTACATGATTTTCAGAACCCATCCTGGGTCACTCCTTATAAATTTAATGAAATGAAAAAACACATAAAGGCCATACCAACTCCTAAAATTAGATCTTTCTATAACAAGTAAACCTTTATAATGGAAAATTTGGGAGAACTGTATGTATGAGAGATAGTTTGTTTGTATGGGGTGTCATAGACTATAGTTTCCTATCGTGATTCACCCCTTACTTCACGCTTCTGGTGGGGCTTATAGAAGGAACTTGGTTTAAATGTTTTGTTATGTATGGCCTTCCACCCATAGATATATGGGCAGTCATAGAATACCATACAAGTGTTATAGGATATGTAGTGAGCATGTGTGCTTGACTTTGGTGGTTCTTAGGAGAAGCACATGACTTTAGTGGAGTTCACCTATAATAATAGTTATCAAGGAACTATAAATATGGAACCATATGAGGCACTTTATGGAAGACCATGTAGATCACCACTATGTTTGTTAGAGGTGGGTGAGTTAGAGCTGTTCGTACCAAGTCATGTTCAGGAGACATCGGAGCAGTTCATTTGATTCATAAATGTGTGGATACGACTCAGAGTAGGTATAAGTTGTATGTTGATAGGTGAAGACGACCCCTAGAGTTTACAAAGGGTGATTGTGTATTCCTTCAGATGTATCCAAGATTGGTTCACCATAGGATACAGGGGCAAGGAAAGTTGGAACCCATGTTCATAGGACCATTTGAAGTGCTGTAGAGAATCGAGCCAATGGCGTACCGATTATCACTTCCATATAAATTTAGTGCTATGAATGATGCTTTCCATGTGTCACAACTATGATGGTATCACCCTAACACTTCTCAAGTGATTGATGTAGAAGATTTTGATCTCGAGATAGATGTGTCTTTTATGGATCATATGATACATGTGCTCGGTCGTAGTGAGAAAGTGTTACGAGAAAGGACTATGCTGTTAGTTCATGTTTTATGGCAACATGGAGGTGTTCAAGAAAAAACTTGAGAACCTGAAGCAGATATGAGGGCTCAATGGCCCAATATTTTTGAATCGGAATCTTAGATAAGTTCGAGAGTGCAGCTTGAGGATGAGCTATTATAAGGTGGGGATATTGGAACATCCTGTCCTTTTTTAGAGTCATGTCAGGAATAGTTTTAGGTACTTTTGAAGTTTTTAAGTACCTTGGTTTTAAGTATTGTCATGGGGTGAGTTTGGGTGAAATTTTTAAGAAAACTAATGGATAGTGGGTTGTGCATGGTTTGCGCACAGTTTGACAAACTGTGTGGCTAAACCATGCCAACAATGAAAAACTAGACATAAACATCCACATGGTTTGCGCACAGTTTTGTTAACCATGAGATTAAACTACGCTAACTATGAAAACATGGAAAGAGAGTTCTACACGTTTGATGCACAATTTTCCCTAACTGCGCACCTCTACCCAAGGAACCGTGTGTGAAAGTATTAATTATCCAAAAATTGGTTTTAAAATTCCCCAAACCACCCAATACTCCCATATTTTGACCTTGGCTTAGGATTAACAAATTCTAGGTGTTCTTAGAGCCTTCTGGAGGGATTCCAAGGTGATTCAAACACTGTTCATTGAGATCGAAAGCCCAGATTGAAGATTTTCTCTCTCCCCAATAAGTGGATTTCACCCCGTTTCTTCTTCTATTCATTAATCTATCATTACTTGATCATTTAATGGAAGATCTCCATCATTTCTATGGATCTAAACCAATGAGTAGAGATCTAGATCTAGTATTTTGGATCTAGATCTAGTTTTTTAATATCTTTATGCCTTTGATCTTAATTTTGGTTTAGGGATTTAGATCTGAAGCTTGATAAATGACTTTGTGTCACTCGGATTTAGGGGATTTCCATTGGGCTAACATCCAACAATAAATCGAGGTAGGTGGTCTAAATCGAACTCCAATAATCATGGATTAGATAAGTGAATGTGAGTTTATGAAATTGCTAGCTTCCCTTGATAACTGATTTCCTAAATTGGAGTAATTAGGATTGTTGGATTGACTTGTGATTACCTTGATGATAAATTGATAATTGAATCACTAAAAAAATGAAGGGGTGGGGGGGTTAACCAAATAGAAATTTTAATTGAAATATTGATTTCATTGAGTTAAGATAATTAATTTGGGAAAATTAATTATGAAATTATGTTTGGCTATGTAAGATAATTAATTGTGAGAATTAATTATATTCCATGATTTTTATCAAATATAAATAATTTTGAGAATTAATAATGACAAGTTGTGATTTGATACGGATAATTAATTGTGAAGAGTTAATTATGGGATTATAATTGTGTTGATTGATTAATTAATTGATGAATTAATTAATGGGATATCTTCTTAGTTAATTTTTGAGTTAAATAATAGATTTTAAAATGTTTAACTAATCATTGGATTATTAATTGAATTATGTGATAATTATTGTGAATTAATGAATTATTAAATGGATGAGATTTTTGTCATGCCAGACATGGTGTTCTAGACCGATTATAAGTTGGGACTTGGACATGGAATTACTCCCAAATAGTAATCCAATCTTGAGATTTTGGGGTTTTAGGAATGACAACATACACCGAATGAGATATGGAGTGTTATGAATTGAGACCTACACTTAATGAGATTTTCATATCATGACACAATGTTCAATACCAAATGAATGATAAAAATTAATGATGATTCAAATAGGAAACCTGAATTGAAACTAGGCCGAATGTGGTGATTAAAGATTAAATGAAAATTTGATAACTATTTAATTATGAATTATATTTATTGATTCATAAAATTCCATACACTATCTTTTTACGGTACTTTTTTTAGACACCGTTGGTGGTGGCCTACTGATTTGTACTCACACTCTATCTAGGTCGCCTAATCGACACCCAAGTAGACTTTGTTGTTGCAGGACATTATAAGGGAAATGTAATGTCCCAAAGTTTTCAATAGAAATTTTCTTATTATGATTACGCCATATAATCACATGAAATCGTATAACAATGAACTAATAAATTCTATATGATCTTTAAACATAATTTTGTCACTTTTGTGATTTGAATCTAACATACACGGTTGCGATCAGTAATTTATTTGGAGTCCAATATGACCAAATTAATTTTTGGGGAATAGTAACATACTGTTATTAATAGTAATGTTACCCTTTTGAATAGTGACATACCTTGTTAATAGTAGCCTTACCTATGATAGTATATAAATAATATTCATGTGGATGTTTGATATACCTATCTTTGGAAATAAGAAAATAAATGTTTTAAAATTGTGGTTTTTTGAGTACATTATGTATTTAATTAGAAATTAAATTTATGATATTTATAAAATTGTTTTTGAAAAATGGATTTCATTTTTGTATTCTACACGTCAAAAAATGGTTAGGGTGAATTTTTTTGATTTTCCTAAAATACATGAATTTTTTTGATGAATAGTAAAATATGATAATTTACAATAAATGCTAAATATAAAAATTATGATGCCATCAACTGATGTAAGGCCATTATCTCTAACTCACAAGAATCAATTAATCTTTTTGGTCATGGAATAATCACTATTTCTAGCCTTGAGGGAAAATAATAAACTAAGGAATTATATATTATGAAAACTCTCATCTCTTCCACGATCAATACCACCCCTCCTTACCTCTTCTCTTCACACCTCTCAAGATTCAATACATTTCTAAACTCTTCCCAAACATCTTACCTATCCCCTCCCAAACTTCATAGAGCTTCTATTATCATCAAAAGACCAATCCAAGGTTCCTTAAATAGGATTCAAGAGGTAATTCCCATCTCTCTATTTTCCTTTAATTTCATTTCAATTTTAAGTTCTTTTCTTAAATCTCTCCCCAAATATCCTCATCCACGTGGTATAGTAACTCTAGTATACACCATATAATGTAATTATATTATAATAATGGTATAATATATCATAAAAACCCCTTCTCCTCTTTTTTTAATTTATAAAGTAAAACGGTGTTCGTGAGGTGCTAATTTATCACCTTCAAGAACGACATATTTTCATTTTCCTTTACCGCATTAAGATATGGTCTAGAAACCATTTTTATGGTTAAACCATGATATTTTATATTTATTTTATCCTATTTAATTTTCTTTAACTAACTTATGTATATATTTCTAAATTATTAAATAAAATAAGTTTGTTATGGTCAAAAAACCGCCTGAATTAACCCAAACGATCATCATTAAATTATTATATAATGATTTATTCTCATGGTATATTAAAAAGTTATTTATAAATAATTTCATGTTCTATAACATCATAAATAACATATAATTAAAATTTTTTATGTTTATCCACATTTTAAATGAACTTCTATTCATGAATACAAGTGAATCGTTCAAGAAAACTATAAACCCGAACGTTCTCGAACAATGAAATTGACCCATTTAACCCATTAAATAGACCATGAATGAACTTAAAATGGTATAATAAATCAACTAAATATATACTAGGTTATTAAATTATTAGTTAATTAACCAATTTTTTTTAATCAGGTCATTAATAACAAGATAATAACACCTTCAGACATAAGGTAAGGGATCCCCTCTATTTCACTTTTATTCAAGAATGTCCTCTGTGGTATGCCATTTTATGTGTAATACCTCATGATGGGGTATGATTTATAACCTCCCTTATACTTCCATCATGTTTCAAAAGTGATGATAAATCCTGTTCTCCCTCATGAATCCCTCTTAATTACACCTGTTACCATGCTGATAATCCGTAAGGAATTATACCCGAATATCTTTTATTCCTTCGGGTTGCCTTATCTTTCTTATTACCAAAATGAAGTTGTCTTATATTTTTTGTGAAAATTATAAATTCTTTTTACATGTACCAAATTCATTTATCAAGACCCTTTCATCATTCTCTTTTAAGGATATACATTTTATTAAGTGATTCCCTCCTCAATACTTCTCAATAAGAAAACATATTTTAAGGAAACTTTCTGAATACTTACCTAATTTCAAGTGCACTCTATTCTCTATTTTAGGCCACCATTTTCTTTATAAAATCATAAATTTTATTATGAAAATATTATTGGTTAAATTTTTGTTTTATATAACATATTGTTCCCTTTTCTATTTTAAAATCACTATAGTATTTTCCTTAAAACCGCACAAAAATGTTTTAATGCTAAAATATTTCAAATACATTTCTTACATGTTTTTACTTATGTTTGACATAACTGACCATGATATATTCATATTCTAACTTATGAGCGTCCATGTATGTTCTAATTTGTTTCTTTCATGAATATGTTTATGATACGCTCATTGGTTATGCTTTATGACAAGATTGTGGTACCAAATTATTTCCATGGGTAACCCTTATGTTTATGTATGATTGATTATGTTTGATTATTTATTTGGAAAACATATTCATGAAAATTTATTATGGGTTCAACCAGATAGAACTCTAATGCATTGGGTAAATTTGATTCTTATGAGACATTATGTGCGACTGTCTTAGTGGATAGCCTTGGTTTGTACTACTATATGGAACGGTCTTAGCGGTTTGCCTTGGATTTTGCTACTATGGGAAATAGTCTTGGATTTTAGCCTTGAATCCTACTAAATTCATGTTTTATGTTTATGTCACACTACTATGACTCCATGTTCATATGATTTATTGTTTATATGTTATGATTCCATATGTTAAATTCATTTTTATAGCATCATGACATGCCTTCTATCTCATGTGTTAATGCTTTGTTCTTATGGTTATTCCCTTACTGGGATTTTAGCACACCCCTTTGTTCATGTTATCCCTAGTTTATCCTATTTAGATTTTTGACCACACTAGAATATAGGATCTTGTTATGAAGATTAAATAAAAATTTGTTTTTATAATGATTGATTATGTACCTAGTCTTCCAAGACACTAAACTTTATGATGCTTGGATTGTACTCTGATGTATAATTATGCTTAAAATCATGTAATGTTATATGTAATAGCCTAGGGTAGCTATAGTTTTCATCATAGGATAATATAGTTATATTTGGGGATTATAAATAGAGCATCTTAGTGACAACCTTAAGGATTAGACTAAGTATAAGAGAACATCCCTAAATTTTGGTAAGTATATAGTAAGTGGTTTATTAAGAAAATATATCCTTGTATAGATAAAAATAGGTAGAGGTGGATCTGGTATAAATGTACCTATGAGTGGAAACTCCAATAAGGAGTTTTGGGCTTGACTCGGGGTATCCTGGTACATGACAATGGGCCTTACTGCACTCTGGGTTTGACACTCCTGGGGGGTATGCTTTGGTAAACTCCTAAAGTTAGTAAAAACCATTATTAAGGGAATAAAAAATCACATAAGAGTATAAGTTAAGAAATAGATTGAGGATAATCTAGATTTAAACCTATCGAATCACAAAGTAGGATATACATCTCCTTTACAAGTTTATCCTCTTATGTTCAAAGTTTCATTTTTATGTTGAATAGATAAGTATTCAATAAATTTGATTATACATTATTTTTCTTAACTAATGGAGGGAAATAAGAAAACATGTTCCAACAATCAATGTTATAGAGAATGTGAAGTTTTCCCAAATTATATGTTTGATATGATGCTAATGGGTGCACAAAACTTCATGACAATACTTGCTCAGCTAGCTCAAGTTATTAATAATAACTTGAATGATGTGGAATGCCCTCCTCTTCCAAGGAAAGAACACATTTTCGTATAATCCTTCATGTGGAAAAGGCATCCCATGTTTAGCAGATCTTATAATCCTCTCATCACAGAAAAGTGGATTAACTCCATTGAAAATATATTCTTTATCCTCTAGTGCTCGAAAGAAGAGAAAGTTGTACTGGTTGTCTATCATTTTGATGGGTAAGCTGATCAGTGGTGTACATTAATCAAGAATAAAAAGTCCTAAGAAGAAATTGATTCCATAGATTGAGAGGAATTCTAGATGATGTTTATCAATAAATATTTTCCTCGAACCATCCATCTCAATATGGAAAGAGAGTTCCTCGAACTCAAGTAGAAGGATGATGAGTTCATTGGGGCGTATGAATCTAACTTTACAAGGCTTGCAAGGTACACCACAAGATTTTTCATAAACACAAAAATCAAGGTGGATCACTTCTTTAGTAGGATAAAGTCAAGTCTATAGAAGTTATTGTAGATTTGAGACTTCAACAGTTCTGAGGAGATTTCTCATTGTGACCTCAAGGTTGAAATAGAGATTGAAGACTCTCAGCGGTCTCGTGGGATCAATGATAAGAAGCCATAAAATGGAGAACAACATGGGTGGTTCAACAAACACATCTCATGATAGAAAGAATCCTGAATAGCCTACTTGTAAAATTTGTGGGAAGATGCATCTAGGGAACTGTCTAAATGGAACAAAACATTTCTTGAAATGTGGAAATATAGACATCTGACCAAAAAAAATTAAAGGAATATGAAAAATCCTACTAATGTGGAAGAAGAAATGAACGTTCAAATCAATGCTCAGCCAGTGGTGTAGTGTGACAACTGTGAGAAGCATGGGCATTATGAAAAAAAATTCCCTAAGGAAAGGGTTGTATTTGGAAATCAACAAAAACCACCAAGGAAACACGGAAGGTATTATGCTATTACTACTACTGAGGTGGAGTTAGACAGTGATGTGATGATAGGTATGCTAGTTATTCATTCTAGAATAGGGAACATACTATTTGATTCTAGTTCTACACATTCTTTCATATCTAGAAAGTTTAGTATATCTATTCAAACCAACCTCAAAATTTGGAGGATAAGTTATTTGTGAGAATCGAGAATGTGGCAATTATTCGTTCGATGGTTTATAACTCCTCTTGGGTTAATGTTTGTGGACTGAACCTCCCATAAAATCTTGTCATACTTTCTTTAGTGGAGTTTGACACTATCTTGGGCAAGGACTGGCTATCTTTATACAAATCCAACATCAACTGTTAGGAAAGGTAGACCACTCTTCACATCCTGAAGCATCCTCCAATTATTTACAAGTGTAAGGAAGAAGTTGAATCTTTAATATAATCATCGTCTCAAGTGTGGATATTACTTCATTATGAGAAATCATATCTAGCCCAATTGATTGGGACAAAGAAGAGAATCATGCTTGAAGACATGCCCATCGTGAGGGATTATGCTGATGTATTACCAGAAGAGTTTCATGGACTTCCTCCTGACTGAGAGTTTGAGTTCTGAATTGAACTTATTATTGGATCTCTACCTATATCAAATACACCTTATAGAATTGCCATCATATACCTAAAAGAGCTAAAGAATCATCTATAGGATAATTTAGAGAAGGACTTTATATGCCTGAGTGATTCACCATGGGGATCACTAGTTCTCTTCATTAAGAAGAAGGATGGTTTAACGCACCTATGTATTGATTATCGTTAGCTCAATAAAATCACGATAAATAACAATTATCCCTTTCCTCAGATAGATTACTTGTTTGATTAGTTTCGTGGGGCCATTTATTTCTCTAAGGTGGACCTTTGGTCAGTGTTTCACCAATTAATGGTGAGGAAAGAAGATATTACCAAGAATGACTCTAAAAAGAGGTATAAACAATATGGGTTCATAGTGATTCTCTTCAATATAAAAAATTCTTCAGAGAATTTCATGGATTTAATGAATAGAATCCTTAAAGATTACCTCGACAAATTTTTGGTAGTATTTATTGAGGATATTCTGATACACTCTAAGTGCAAGGAGTAATATTAGAAGTATTTGAGTATTGTGTTAAAGACTTTGTGATGGGAGAAGTTGTTTGAAAAGTACATTAAATGTGAGTTATGGATTGAGGAAGTATCATTCTTAGGGCATGTTATCACTAACAAATGGATATCTATAGAACCTTCCAAGACAAAATAGATTGAAGAGTAGAATAGGACAACATCAATAATAGATATCTGTATCTTTTGGGGTATAGTTGAGAATTATCGATGACTTTTGAAGAACTTCTCACAATTTTCAAACCCAATTACAAAGATGAAACTGAAGGGAGTAAAGTTTTTCTAGCCTCAAGAATGTGAAGAATGTTTCAACGAGTTGAAAAATAGGCTTATCATCGTGTGAGTACTCACACTCCCAACAAGTAGAGAACTCTTTGTGATGTAAAGTGATGCGTCAAACAAGTTCTTAGGTTGTTTTATAATGAAAAATGATAAATTGATATCCAATTCCTCATGGAAGTTGAAATCCACAAGCAAAACTATCCTACGTATGATCTGGAGTTGGCGGCAGTGATCTTTGCATTAAAAATATGGAAGCATTATCTCTAAGGGGAGAAGTGCGACATATATACTAACCACAAGAATCTCAAATATATATTTGCACAAAAAGATCTTAATACGTGAAAATGAAGGTGGATAGAGCTCATCAAGGATTAGGACTGCTCAATCCACTACCATCCCGGTAAGTTAAATAGGGTGGATGATTCTCTAAATAAAAAGGATCTTGCATTTTATCAATGATGAGAATTGAAAAGGATCCAATCTTATTATATTTGTAGAATATGGAAATTGGAATAATTAAGGTAGGAACATCATCAATCCTTTATCAACTTATTACTCAAACATCCCTCATGGAGAAAATAAAGGATGCTCAGAGAAAAGATGTTGAGATTCTGAAAAGGGTAGAATATGTTAAAAATGGGAAATGCCATGAGTTCATGATTGATGAGTAGGGAGATGTAAGATTTGGTTCAGAATTATGTAGACCATCCAATCCAGAGATAAAGAAGGATCTTATGAATGACATACATAGATCAACCTTCTCTAATAACCTATGGAGAACAATGATGTATCGAGATCTCCAAGAGAACTTTTGGTGGGACAATATAAAAAGGGATATTGTTGAATATCCGTCAAAGTGTCTGGTATGTCAGAAATTGAATGATGATAGGAAAAAGTCTAAGGGAATGATGTAATCACTACCCATACCAATATGGATGTGGGAGAACATCACCATGAACTTTTTCACTGGAATTACAAGGACATGTGGAGGAAACAATGCAATATGGGTCATTGTGGATCGTCTTAAGAATACAACTCACATTTTCGCAATTCAAGAGGACTTATCATTAGATCAAATTGCAAGGATTTGCATCAATGAAGTGGTAAGGAAACATGGAGTACCACTATCAATTGTATCTAATCAAGATATGAGATTTACCTCAATGTTCTGAAAAAGTCTCCAACATGATCTAAGCACTGAACTGAACATTAGTACGGCCTATCATCCTCAAACAGATGTCCCATCTATGAGAACTATTAAGACACTAGAAGATATGTTGAGAGGATGTTCCATGGACTTCAAAGGAGTATGGGACCAACATTTTCCACTGGTTGAATACTTCTAAAACAATAGTTTCCACTCGAGCATCTGAAAGGCACTATATAAAGCCCTTTATGGGAAAAGGTACAAAACACTGGAATGTTGGGATGAAGTGGGTAAGCATAAGATTCTAGGACCTGAAATGTTCGATGAATTGGTGGAGAAGGTGAAAACCATTCAGCAGAACATCAAGGCAACCCAAAGTTGACAAAAGAGTCATGCAGACAATCGTTGATGATACCCTGAGTTCAAAGTTGGTGACATGATATTTCTACACATATCTCCATGGAAGAAGTTTCATGAGGTTAGGAAAAAATGGAAGTTAAGTCCCAAGTAAATTGGCCCCTTCAAGATTCTTGACCGTGTTAAGGATGTGTCCGGTCTTCTAGCACTTACACCTACCATAGACAAAGTACATGATGTCTTCCATGTATCCTTCTTAGGGAATTGCATACCAGATCCTTCACATATACTCTCTTCAAAGGTGGTACAATTGGAGTATGATATTTATTACAAGGATCATCCACTGATGATCTTAGATCATAGTGATAAAGTTATACATAACAAGAATACTCACCTATCAAAATAATTATGGTTGAACCACAAGTACGAAGAGGCAACATGGGAATTAGATGAGGAAATGAAGGAAAATTACATGCACCATTTTATGACTTAGAATACAAAACAAAATTTCGAGGGTGGAATTTCATAAGGGGGGAATAATGTAACGACCCAAATTTTTCAATGGAAATTTCCTTCTTATGATTATGTCATATAATCACATGAAATAAAAACATAATGAAATATTACATTCTAGGTGACCATTGATCAAATGTTTTTCACTTATATGATTTTAATCTAACATATACGGTTGTGATCAGTAAGTTATTCGAAATCTAACATGACCAAATTAATTTTTGGTGAATAGTAACATAAACTTGTGAATAGTAATGCTGCCCTTATGAATAAAGATATACCCTAATGAATAGTAACATTACCTATGGTAGTATATAAATAAGATTCAAGTGAAAGTACGATATAACTATATCTGGGAATAAGAAAATAAGGGTTTTAAAATTTTGGTTTTTCGTGTAAATTTTGTTTTTAATTAAAAATTAAATTAATCATATTAAGAAAATTATTATTGAAAAATATATTTTATTTTTGGATCCTACACATTGAAAAATGGTTAGGGTGAATTTTTAGGATTTTTCTAAAATACATGAATATTTTTTATGAATAGTAAATTATGATAATTTACGATAAATACTAAATACAAGAATTATGACGTCATCAGTTGATTTATCACTGATGTAAGGCCATTATCTCAAACTCACATGTATAAATTACTATTTTTGATCATCAAATTATCAATATTTCTAGTATTGATGGAAAATAATGAACTAAGGAATTAAATATTATGAAAACTCTCCTCTCTTCCACTATAAATACCACTACTATTTACCTCTTCTCTTCACACATATCAAGCTTCAATCCTTTTAAAAACTCTACCCAATAATCTTACCTATCCCCTTACCCATGTACTAGATCATTGGGTCTCATAAAAAGTCCAATACATGGTTTCTTAAGAAAGATTCAAAAGGTAATTCCCCCCTCTCTCTTCCTTTAATTTCTTCTCAATTTCAAGTTCTTTTCTTAAATCTCTCTCCACCTATCCTAATACACATATTATGGTAACTCTAGTATCCTACATATAATATAATGATATAATAATAATTTTATAATATATAATCCAACCCCATTCTCCTCTTCTCTTTATTTTATTAAGGAAAACGTTGTTTGTGAGGTGTTAATTTATCACTTTCAAGAATGACATGTTTTCATTTTCCTTTACCACCTTCAGATATGGTCATGAAACATTTTTTTATGGTTTAAAAAGGATATTTTATATTTATTATATCATATTTAATTATCTGTATCTAACTTATGTACATATTACTAAATGATTAAATAAAACAAGTTCTTTGTGATTGAAAAACTGCCCGAATTAACCCAAACAATCATCATTAAATTCTTATCTAATTATTCATTCTCATGGTATATAAAAAATTATTTACAATATCATTTAAAGTTATGTAAAATCATAAATAACATATAATTACATTTCTGGATGTTTATACACATTTTAAATGAACTTTCATTTAGGAATACAAGTGAATCGTTCAAGAAAACTATAAAAATGAATGTAACTGAATAATGATATTGAACCATTTAACCCACCGAAAAGAACATTAATGAACTTAAAAAGGATATAATAAATCAATTATATATATAATATTTTCTGTAATTATTAATTAATAAACCTAATTTGTTTATTCAGGTCATTAATAACAAGGGAAGAACACCTTCAGACATAAGGTAAGTGATCCTCTCTATTTAGCTTTTATTCAAGAATATCTTCTATGTTATGCCAATTTATGTGTGATACCTAATGATGGAGTATGATTTAAAACTTTCCCCAAACTTCCCTCATGTTTTATATGTGATTATAAATCCATTTCTCCCACATGAAGCCCTCTTTAGTACACCTGATACCATGCTGATAATCTATAAGGAATACTACTCAAATCTCCTTTATTCCTTCAGGTTGCCTCATCATTCTTATTACCAAAATGAAGTTATCTTATATTTTTATGTGAAACTTTTAAATGCTTGGTAAATGTACAAAATTAATTTATCAATACCCTTTCATCATTTTCTTTTGTGGATATACATGTTTTTAAGTGATTCTCTCCACAATATTTCCCGATAGGCAAACTTGTTTTAAGTAAACTTCCCAAATTCTTACCAAATTTCAAGTGCACTATATCCTATGTTTTAGAAAACCATTTTCTTTATAAAATCATAATTTTTATTTTGAAAACATTATTCATTGACTTCTAGTTTTATATAAAATATTGTTCCCTTTTCTATTTTAAAAGATCTATAGTATTTTCCTTAAAACCGCACAAATATGTTTTAATGATAAAATTTCTCAAGTACATTTCTTACATGTTTTAAATTATATTGAAAATCACTTACCATGATATATTCCTATTTTACCTTATGAATTTCCATGTATGTTTTAATTATAGTCTTTCATAGACACATTTATGATATGCCAATTGGTTATGTTTTATGACATGATTGTGGTACCCAATTCTTTCAATGGGTAACCCTTATGTTTATGTAAGATTTATTATATATGATGCATTATGTGGAAAACATATTCATGAATAGTTAAGATGGTTACACCAAGATATTTCTCCAAATCATTGGGTAAAGTTGAGTCTCATGAGACGTAATGTGTGATGGTCTTGGTGGTTAGCCTTTGTTGGTTCTACTATGTGAAAGTGTCTTAGTGGTTAGCCTTGGATCATGATACTATGGGAAACGGTCTTGGTGGTTATCCTTGACTCATACTAAATTAATTTTTTATGTTTCTTCTATATTTCTATGATTAAATGTTTATATTATTCCTTATTTATATGTTATGATTCCATATGTTAAATGGTTTTTTATTTCATCATGCCATGCCTTATATCCCATGTGATAATGCTTTGTTCTTATAGTTATTCCCTTACTAGGTATTTAGCTTATCCCTTTTCCCATGTTATCCTCTAGTTATCCTATGAATATGTATGAGAACAATGTAAGATAGGAGCTTATTATGGAGTTTAAATAAAAAAATTTATAATATTTGATTATGAACCTAGTCTTCCAAGACACTAGACTTTATGAAGATTGGCTTGTACTCTGATGTATAATTATGCTTAAAATCATTTAATGTTATATGTAAAAGGATAGGTTCGCTATAATAAAGGCCCTGAGATAGGTTTCTATTTGGGATTGGAACATGGGAGAGGGAACCAGATGTGGTTTGAGACCTACATGGGAGTCGTTCTGTCTTTAATTTTAGTTTCATTATAGACACTTGAAACTTGCATTGTCATAGTATCTTTTACCTTCCATTTTAGTATTTTATTTTTTGGTTTTTTACTATCATATGACATGGTATTATTCTGGTTATTTATAAGCTTCCTCACTTGGTTGTTTTTGTTTTCTTCTACTGGTCTTCTTTTTATTCTGATAAAAGAGGGTATAGTCTCCCCAAGACTGACTTAACATACCCTCAATACTAGTCGGACCCTCTTCCACATAGGGAGGCGTGGTTGAGGGAATCTGGAAAACCGGATCAGGGCACTATTTAGTGGCACCTGGGTTGGGATTTCACAGACTCTGAGCTTCCCTTATATACGGGTGAATGGATCTAACCTTCTATACTATTTAATCATCTATCTCTAATCCCAACAGATTTATTTCTCCAACTTTATCCCGGTACATTAGAATTCTACACTACTTTCCATATAGGGATTCATAAGGATCCATCTGAATGATTGAGTGAAACTATTATTGTATAAGAAAGCAGCTAGAGCAAGGTTTTGATCTCAATCACCTTTAAAATCTAGAAAACATGATCTCATCATATCCTCTAGGGTTTTAATTTTTCTCTCAGGCTGACCATATATTTGTGGATGACACATAGTTTTGAAACTCAACTCTATATCAAGAGATTGTTGAATACTTCCCCACAAATTTGAGGTAAACCATGAATCCCAATTAGAAATAATGAAATGTGGTTATCCATAAAGCCTTACCACTAACTTAATGTAGATCCTAAAAAGATGATACAAATATAAATCCTCTCTAATATAATTGGATTGTTTTGACTTTTTAAGGTGATATGTAACAACCCATATATAATTATTCCCTTTAGATGTTTTAGAGAGTCTAATGTCAAAATCCATAGTGATGTTTTCCCATTTCCATTATGAAATGGGTAATAGATATAACCTACCCTTATAATTTTGTATCTTAGTTGTAACTTGCTGAAATACGAAGAATCAAGATATAAATTTTATTATATCTCTCTTTAGGAAATCCCACCATAAATACTCTTTCAAATACTTATACATCATTATACATCTAGGATGAATTGATAATGAAGAAGTATGATATTTATCTAAGAACTCCTTCTTTAAATATGGAATGGAAGAAATACATAAAAGTTTTATAAAACATATCATTCCATCATGATCACATTTAAAAGTATATAAATTTATAACTTTATTTTTCAGCTCTACATCTTCCTTATGCGCCTCATTAATCATCACTTAGATAAATGGTTGAACATTCAATTGACCAAGATAAGATGTCTCCCCTTGGTTCAGGATTTCCATATCCATCATTTTCAAATCCATGAATATTGTATATTTTCTTATCCACATCATGGATAAGATAATATGATCCTTTCAACTCAAATCATTGACCACCATGTTCACTTCCTAGGGTGGTAATGTAATGAGCATTCATAATCTGTAATCAGCTTTAACATCTTCTTTGGGTAATATTCAACTCCTTTTGTGTGAACATGTACTTTAAGGTTTTTTTATCATTATATATATCACACGTTTCTCCATAAATATAATTCATCCATATCTCTATTGAAAAAAATACCACACCTAACTCCAAATCAGGATTTGGGTAATTTTACTCATAAACCTTCAATTTTCATAAGGTATAAGCTATACAATTTTTATTTTTCAGGATAACTCATCCCAATAACTTCTTGGATGTATAAATATAGATTAAAAACCCTTTTCTAATGTATGGTAAGGTAATTACATGTTTTTTAGCTAATATTTTCTTCAGTTCATTTAAATTTTCCTCACATTCATCTGTCCATATGAACTTTACTTTGTTCCATGTTAATATCTAAAGACTTTATTAAAAAAATATGTGAAGATAGTGGGGGAATTAGTGTGACTTAATGGAATCACTATACACTCATAGTTTTCATACCATGTATGGAATGTGGTCTTGGGTATGTCATTCTTCTTGAACCTGAATTGATGATATCGGGAATGAAGTTCAATCTTGGAAAGGGATTATACTCCGCTCAGTTAATCGAATATGTCATAAATACGATGTATAGGATACTTTTTCTTGATATGGATCTTGTTTAAATATATAAAATCCATACATGTTCACAAATATCCATATTTATTTTCAACAAAAATAACAGGTGCATCCCAAGGTGACACACATGGCCAAATGGATTCTTTGTTAAGATTCTCCTGGAGTTTCTTCTTTAATTCCTGCAACCCAATCGAGGGAATTCTATAAGAAGTATTTTAAATAGGCATGGAACCATTTATGGATTCTATTAAGAAAATAGATTCATGTTTTAGTGGAATTATACTAAACTCTTTGGGAAATACATCAAAAAAATCCCACACAATAGGAATATCATCGATATTGATTTTCTCCCCAATAATCTGATATTAAATCCCCTCTGGAATATGTATCAAAACCCATAAAATGGATTTTATTTCCATTGGAAGTTAATAATTATCATCTCACTAATAGATGATCAAATGTTGGTTTTGGAATATCAAATGTGACTTCCCTTACTCAGTACTTAATTTGGGATTTATTTTTAGAAATCCAATCTATTACTAAGATAACATTAAATTTAACTAGATGAAGAATGATAAGATTTCCAAAAATAAAATTCTCACAAAAATAAACTAGTGAGGAATCATATAGTTATGATGAAATCATCATACCATTATGGATTTTCATTTATATTTATATATCTAATAATTTGGGGGGTATCTTGATACCCTCAGAAAATTCTTCAGATATAAAATAATTTGTAGATCATGAGTCAAATAAGACATTACTAGTTCTAGAGTGGATGGTAAGTGTACCTTTAATCACATAATTATTGTAGCCATCATCTGAAATAATGATCACATAATATTTCCCTTTGTCTCTTAGCTTAAGAGGTTACTGACATCGATCATTGTCCTTAACCTTCGAATTTGGGTACTAATTAGTATAATTAACATTATTCATTAATTGGAGACACTATAGTATGAGAGGTCCATTTTTTGGAACTTTCTCATTATTCGTATCATTATTTTAATTCGTCCCATAACCTTTGAATTTAAACTTCACAATTACCTTCTTTATATACTTAAAACATTTATTATTCCCCTTAAGATAATTTACTTCATGTTTTCTTCCACACTTCAATCATGAAAAAAATATCATCTTTTTATTTTATGAGTTTCTTATAAACAGCATCTTTCTTTTCCTATAAAAACCATGAAGTTGATGGGTAAATATGATATTCATTTCCACCTTAAGAGAACATAAAATTATTTATTCATAGCTAAAAAGGTCCCTTATGGTTAATTTTTTTTAGAGATTTTGTTTTAATCCATTGAAAAATTAATCAACTTTACTTTCATTTTAGAGGATAATTCAAAGAGTGTACCTCATAACTCTTGTAAAATTTACCTCCTAAGTACCAAAATATTCATCATCCTTATACTTTATCTCAAGGAATTACTTCTCTATTTTTCTATGAAGAATATTAGGTATGTACTTATTGAAAAATAAGCTCTTAAATTTATCCCACTCCATGAAGCCAATTTTTTCATGTTCCTTTATATTCTTGATCATAGTACGCTAATGATCCTCTTCTCCTTCCAAATTATAGAGAGTCAAAATTACTTTTTCATGGTAAGAACACTAGATGATGTGAAATATATTTCCATTGGTACTTATGCATTTCTTATAAACTAAAATATCATTGGATCCATAAAAAAATGGTGGGAGTTTCCTCAAGAAGGTCACATCAAAATGGTGTTCCCTCTTTTTCTTATTTGGAAGTTCATTATCATTCATTGCTTGAGAAAGTTGTGTGAGTATTGAAATCTAATTTTGTATTCCATATCAAATAATTTTTGGTTTCACAAGATAAATATCATATAATTATATGTTTCACTTAGCATTAATATGGTTCCATTGGTTTCTAGACATAGAAAAAAACTAAAAGCATAGTGTAAACAAAAATAATCAAATTTAAGACCCACATAACCAGGAAAATCACTTATAGGATGTCTAAATCATGAAACATTAATTTTAATATATGACACCTTAGGCTTATTCTAGTAAATTCATGTTTTCTGTCTATTTAAATCCTTCATGATGGTTTTTAAAGAGTTTGTGAATTTAAAAATCATTTCCCTTGAGAATGTCAAACTAGGTGTGTAGCAAGGCCCGTTGTTGGGAACCAGGTGAAAATTGAGTCCAGATCAATGTATCCATTTCGGAGTTAAAACCCTAGGTGCATATGTACCAGATCCACATCCACTTTTAGTATCCTAATAGGGATGAAATTATGTGGAAACTACTCACTATATCCTTTATAAAAATTCTGGGACATCTTATTAAACATTGAATCATCTAAAAACTTATCAGTATACATATCCATAGGGATATCACTAAATTTTTCTCATCCTAGTTTCCAAAGGATAACTAAACCTTTATCTGATTTTAATTATAAATATCCAAAATTATAATAAAAAAATGGATCTTATTAGATGAATATTCAGTACATAACATAATGATCCATACCAAAATCATTTCCAAAACATGGACACATACACAACTGGTCCATAAGTGAGTTAAATCATCTCCTAATAAGTTTTTCATAAATAGAACCTGTATTATACATATCATACTTAATATATTTCTTTATATCTTAGGGAAAGAAAATATTAGAAATCATGGGATTATATTCTCAGTAAGGTTAAACAATGTAGATATCAACATAACATTAGAATATTGATATGAGAATAAGATAATACCGTATCAAAACCATAACATGCATTACATAGGTTATAAACATGAGTCATGGAATAAATATTTGTAGTTCATAAAACATTTATCATAATGTAATCAAAGATCATGAGCCATGAGATCATAATATTATCATTAGACATAGATTTTTGGCACATACATAATCATCGAAAATATTTCTTCAAGGATAACCACCAAGACATTCATAACACGTTAGGCTTGGGCTAACCTCCCATGTACTTACATAGGGCTTGGGATTACCTCTCATGTACCATCTTTCATGATTGGTATAATCTCTCATGTTACCTCTTTCAGGCATGGGATAACTTCCAAAGTACCCTCTTTTGGGATTGGGATAACCTTCTATGTTCCCCTTTTTGGGAATGGGATAACATCATGTGTACCTTTTGATCTCTTTTAACATTAATCATTAACCAATGTATAGGAGGGATATATAGGTCCATCATATCACATGATTTTAATCATAAATACAAGTTCCAAAAATCATAAAACATTAATCAAATTAGAACTCATGAAAAGAAATGGATTTCATAATCATTTCATCATTTCCTCAAAGCATAAATCCTGGAAGAAGAAATAGGTTTCGTAATAATTTTATCATGGTATAACTCATGGAAGAGAGATGGTTTTCATAAAAAACATTTCATAAGAAACATAAACCATCTATAGATATAATAATAGTTTTATCCTTGTATCATATCGCTAGTAACATAATAGGATTTCATCTAATATAGAAAATGATTTTGAAAGAAAAACAACTTGCAAATTTTCTTAAAGGAAATATATTTTCTTTAAAAATCACATTTTAAAGAAATTAAAATTCCTAAAATATTGTATAAATCCTTTTATTTTAAAATAATATTGAAAACTTATAAAGGAGTAATCAAATAAAATAACGATCATGACACCAAGATATTTTCGTTCATGTTTTACACATTAAAACAAATATTTCTTTTATCTTTCCAATAAAATAAAAATGGTCCATATTTGGAAAATAAAATAAATATTCATTTTGAAAGATTTTTAAAAATTCAATGAAGTGTAAAAATGAATTTAAAAAACCATATAATAACATTAAAATGTTTTTGAAATCTTTTTAGAAAACATGGACATAAAAGTGAAAGGGTTTTCAACTGAAAAAATAAATAAATTATGTTTTATTTTAAAACATTATTTCTAAATAGTGAGTGTATATATAAAGTAAAATGAAGCGAAAACATGTATTCTCATGAAATAACCAAAGTATAAAAAATTCATGAGATTATTTAGTTACTGATAATAATATTTCAACATTATAAGCATAAATATAAACAATCCTGATAAAGGATGAGATTGCATTGTAAATCCATTACCTCTTTGATAATAATGAATTGTAATCCCCATAAAATAATAAAAATAAATTAAACATAAAATATCATGAGAATAAATAAATTCATGGTATTATGTTTCAATGATTTTTTATATGCACCTCATAAAATAAGATTGGTGTATAACATAACATATGTCTCAAAGAAAGAAAATTGAGACAAAAATCTCTTACTTTAAGTCTTGAATTCATTCATAAATAGTTAAACCTTCCTTATTATAAATACAATTTTAATATAAATATATTAAAGATCCATAATAATATACATAATACCATATATTATTTACTTATTTCCTTTTATAACCCATTTATTAACAATTCAATGTTAAAGTCACATTTCGGGCAATAACTTCTTTGAATTTTGTGTATGTGTTGATCTGTTATTTTTGGTCCTATTACATTGATCCTGGGTCAATTATATCATAAATATTAACCATTATATAAATATAATATATTATCATTATATAATTATTTAAATTGATCCATAAAAGTTTGATATAGAAAATAAAATGCACCGTTTATGGAGACGGTAGGTTGTACGTACACATGAACACTGATTCCATTTTCTGTAAGGATTGAAATAAACCAAATAAAAAAATATTTTTATCACATAATCATTTTTATAAAATATATATCATATAATTTCATTAAACTCATCCTTATTACCTTCTATATAAAGCGTGAACGAATAAAATCGCTTCATGAGGCAGTAGTTTTCCGTACACATGAGCAACATTATCACATTCCCACAGAATGGAAAGTATAAAGGGGTATGTGATATAATAATTCAATAAGTAAAATAATATCATAAATATAATATATATACAATAAACTCATAATTAAATACATCCATGAGAGCTGGTCTTGGAAAATGAATAGCATTGGTTCACGAGGTGGTAGTCTGTTGTACACAAGAATGATGATTTCATATCCCATTTGATAGAAGATGAGATGGATATTGATTATTAAATTAACATAATAACATCTTATCATTTGTTATATATTTTTTGTTTTTATATAATCATAATAGAAAAATATTTTGAGGATATGAAAGAATAAATAAAACAAAAAATAAAGTTTACAAATTTTGCTCTTCTTAGGATATCCTATTTAGGTTTATACATAAAGCCTTCCTAGGTGGGATTATTATCCAAAATAAGGCTTATAAGATGATAATAGAAGTAAGAAAGTTTTTTTGAAGTTATCAGTGTAAAAAAATGGTTTTTATAGTGTTAATTAGAGAGGATATGGGTGGAATTCCTTAAGGGAAGTGAGTGGCACCCTTCGAATTTTTGAAATGAAAAATGTGTAACCATGTTTTTATCATGCTAGAAGACTCCAAAATTGAACATTCTAGATAATGGAATAAATTATATCTAAATACTTTCATCAGATTGTCATTGGATAAGTTTTTGGTCATTTTTAACCCTTATCATTTTAGTTTAACCCCCCCCCCCCCCCCCCCGATAAACCCATTTCCACCTTAATCATGCTAAATAGTTTTTACTATTTTTACTATTCATTATGGTCAAAAATTAAGTTAAAATTATTTCATAATATAAATAATTCTTCTTCTACATATTTAATCAGATTTTCCAAATTCCATTCACATAAGTGAAAAATTTTAATTTCAAATTAATCATGCAGACGCAACGAGAAAGGAGGTTTTCAAAGTGAAAATGTTCAAAAGTTTAAAAAGTTTTTGTATTAAAAAATCAATATAAAAATGATTATAATGACCTAAATTGGATTAATAGATATATAATTAGAATAATTTTACTTTTAAACCCATTTTAAAATAAAAAATAAACATATAAAATATTTAAATGAAAACACAGTTTTTAATAAAAACCAGTATACTTCACTATTCATCAAAGAATTAATCTTTTCAAAAAAATCATAAAAATTCAAAGTATGATAATTTTGACCTGATGATTTCAAAAATAAATTTTATTTTCTAAAAAATATTTCCTAAAAGAGTCAAAAATTAATTTTATTATGGTTCACTATAATAAATAAAAAACATTTTTTTGAAAAAATATTATTTTGGAAACATATAATGAGTTTACTAAAAATTAATTAATTTTTAATAAATATGTTTCTATTATATAAAACCATTATACTTAATATTTAAAAAATATTTTTTATTATTTACATCAATATGTTTAACTTCAAGGTTATAACTGTCTCATTTAGGTAATAATATTAACAATATATCGTTGTTTGTTAAAACTCAGTGTCGTGTGTAACTAAAGATAAACTAAGTGTAGTGTGTAATAAAAGATATTAAAGATACTTAATTTTCTGAGAAAAATAATTTCTAAAATCTTAGGGTGTTAAAATTTTATAATATGTTCATTAAATATTTTATTATGATTTATTTACCAATATCTAAGTTTCTTCAAAAGTATTTTGAGTTCACTTTTGATGAATATTTGAGGACACCATCTGATGAGCAGAAAATCAAGTTAAACACACCCCTATGATTCAACCACTCAATTAAAACCATTCATTTGAGTTACACTATGATTCCTCTAATTGTGTTATAGTTTAATTTCTATCATAAAGTATATATGGTAAAATTAATGTCATAACATATTCTTCAGAGACACTGGATATTTCTTAGAGTAATTATACCACAACTAAAAAAGTATTTTAGCAGTTGTGGATTATTTTTAAAAATTCTGATCTTATTTCCTTAGAACTAATATTACTATTTTATCATATGATATATTAATCAGGTATTTCATGATGAATTTCGAGGCATAAAAAATATTGGTGAGATAAATATTATTTTTTATTAATTTGATGTGGGGATTAAAGATAATAGGGGATTTGAGAATCATTTGGTAGGTATCATAAGTAGACAAACTCACCCTACATTGGTAGGAATTTTTGACAAAGATATTCTGAATGACTCAATACCAAGTGAAAAATACTTTATTTATTCAACTTGGAGTACCATGGTATTCATACATGGTAAATATTTTTGTAACTTCTCAAGTTCATCCATATCTTAACAAAAAAAATGTTTTAAGGTGTAAGGAGAAGTTTGAATACAATATTTGGGATGAAACATATCTATAAAAAATTCTTATGATTAAATAGTTAGAATATGAATCCTTGAGTATACATTATATACTAAACTTTCGTCACATACTAGCATGTGGAGGACACTTTAGACCTCAAAAAAATTCTAGGATTATTTTGAAGTTAGGACTATATTAAAAAAACTAGTTTAAATTTATAAATAAATTCTGTAAGGGATGTAATAATTTTTATTCACTTAAAACATTTCAAAAATACATAAAATTCCACAAATACCCTTGAAATTTTGTGAAATATTTGAATTATAGTGAATAATTTCATTAGAATGTATCCCATTTTTTTGAATAATCATACATCCTGTCAACTATTGATTATGATTTCAATATAGATATTGGATAAGGCTATTATAACTGATGACTCATATTCTAGGCATAATTTTTAGTAAAAACATATTATATAGGTTTCGACTATAGATAGAAACAATCAATGATCAAGGAACTCGTTTATTAAATTAGATTATGAATTCATTTAGGAGGACTTATGAATTGAACCATGAGACATTAACACCTTATCATTCTAAGACCAATGGAAAACATTGAATTTCCAATAGAGTGCTAAAAGGAATTTTGGAGAAGTCTATTAAGACTATGGGGAAAGATTTGAGCCAAATCTCAGAAGAACCTTTTTGGGCATATGAAACGGATTATAATACCCTTGTTAAAATAAGTGTATATAGGTTATTAAATGGTGAATGGTTTCTCTTACCGGTTGAATTAGATAATAGATCATACTATGTTATCAATAATATGAATTTTTAATTATATAAATTTAGATACTAAAGTATATTTAAGATATAATAGTTTAAGGAAATCATAAATTAGGTATTTTAGAATTATATAATTTATAAATAAAGAACAAGAGTGGCACATGAAAAACTGATTTCGGAAAGATAATTTCACCAAGGAGAGAAAGTGAAACTTTATAATAATAGGTTGAATTTTTTTCAAGTAAAAAATTCATTCCTAATGGGAAATAACATCTACATTTATTAATTTTTTAAAATATGGGGTAATAATGATAAATTGAATAAAATTAAAACCATACATCCACTATCAATATCCAAAGATTGATGAAGTGTCATAGAAATCTAATAGAGGAATCATTAGAGGAGACCACGCTCCTCTAACCATTCTATAAATTATACACCAGGTTATAAATTTCCACAACTTAATTTATTACTGTTCTAAATTTAACACTATTGATATTGTTCATACAAGTTAAAATTCATTGAGGATACTTATTGATTCGAGAGTGGGGGAGGGAAATGCCTTTTTATATATTTATGATTTTGGGATTTATTTTTAATATTTTTTCTTTTTTTGTTTGAATTTTGCAGTTTTTAAAACGTTTTGAGCTAAATTAAATCTCATTGTGAATTTTATATCTATCAAATTATTTAGGAACTAATTTAATTCCAATAATTAAACTAAAATAAATAATGAAATTAACTTAATTCTTAATTCAATATTTAGAAAATTCAAGAAAATTGAAAATCCAATGTGGATAGATTTTTATTATAATTATATTATTTGTTAATACATAATAAGAAATCAAATTCAATGTATTATGAAGTCCTATATGATTATTGATTTATAATGTAAAGATAAATATGAAAAAAATGGGCAATAATGAAGAAGACCGGTGATGAATCTTAGATAATTATTATAGATTCATTGGATGTCATTGTTAGAGTTCGTTCCCTAGAACCAACTTCTATGAACTTTATGACTACTTGTATTCATAGTTTTGAATATTAATAAACAACTTATGACATCATGATTGTTCTTCTGTGTGACATGGTATATGATAATGTCCTAAGAGTAAATGTTATACTGAAAGGTTATTGAAATTCCAATCTTTGATGAGAACCCAGAAGTGACACGATAGTATTCTTCAATATGTGTCATATAGTTGTATGAAATCATTTGAGTTACACAGGTGATATAGTATATCATGGGTTGAGACTCATAGTACTTTGATTCACCTTCTCATGGTGTACTCCCTTTGTAATTTCTAATGCACGATATTATGAAAATGAGACTCGTTATTAGTAAATCCACATTTATTTTTTTCATTGGATGTTCCTATATGTAGATGTTTTTATTGGTCCCAAGACATTAATATTATTATTAATGGATGTTATGGGCCACATAATTTTATGTATTGAAAAACAATTGTGAGGAAATATGTTCGTTGTGAATTAGGATACGTTAGATGCATCACTAGTTATATTTCTTTAATGAATAATACGAGAAAGTATTTTTCCAATATTAAACAAAATTTGATATCTTAAGCCATTTGATAAAAATGATCTATCCTAAATAAATCCATGTCCACGGTTTTCTATAGGTAGATTCAATTTCCATAATGTCAAATAAAGAGGCATTGAGCACATTGGATGATGGCACCAGCATGCAACTAGCTTGATTAGAGATATCGTGATAAAATGATTATATTATATAGAAAGAATACGTATATGGTTTTATGTTGTTATGACATTAACTTATTTCTTTAGGGGTAATTCATCCTATTTATACACACTAACCTTGTACATTGGATTGTTTGACCTAATTCCATTGGGAAAGAGGCCTAGAAGGTCACACACTAAGTGTATTCAGAACCTCAGTTATATAATATTATTATTTATTATCATAAATTTTAAGTAAATATAATTCCCGCATGTAATTTAATAATTTTTAATGTTTTCTTGATCATATATATTCCATCACTGGTTATCCTAGGGAATATTTTGTGATCAAAATATTTTATAAATATTTATTTTATATTTAGTGAATATAATATTTATTTATTTATTGGTGAATAATAAATTAATATTTATTTATTAAATAATTTTCATTATTAAATGTCCAGTAAATATTATGGAGTAAAAGGGGAAAATTTTAATGGTCCAGTGAGAAATAATATATTCAATGTTATTTTAATAAATAATATTTAATTTAATTTAATTTAATTTACATTCTTTGTTCATGTCAAGAAATAATAATACAATTATTATTATTATATATATGAGGTTCTGTAGGGATTAAAAAAAATAATAAGGTCACATATGAAATTATTATTTTCTAACCCTATCTATATATAAACACAATTATATTATTTCTTAAGGTGTGCATATTTCATTTTTTTATGCACACTGACATCTAGTGAGAATCCTATCAAGACCCTAGAGAGCTCTTATCTCTGATAACACTCTCGAGAATGGAGATCAATCCTCATATTCCTTCCACTCTTGAGTCTAAAGAGATCAAGGATAATTCTTCTTCAAGTGATTATCAAGGAGATAAAATATGAATTGTGAAAGCATTAGGATCTACCATTCTAGCACCCTGATATTTCTATGGTGACATTAAAAGGTTCATAGAGCATGTGTGGATCACTTATAGAAGTAATAAACCCATGATTCTTCCAAATTAATGGAAATATGATGTAGAGATGTTATCAGATTCATTAAAAAATAAATAATTTGTCACAAGGTAATTATTTAATTATTTAAATTAATTATAAATAATATGCAATGATCCTGCATTTTTTGTTAGGATGTTCAATCGTCAATAAATATTTGATTTAATTATGTTGGTCACAATGTTTACTGTCAATGTAAATCCCAAATTACTCATCAATTATGAAAAAAAATCCAAGTTAGGCACAACCAATTTTGTTATTCCACTATGGCTAGAAAATAAAAGTGGTATCAGTGGGGCTACATTATTATTTATAATTATTTAAATATCATTGATTGCTTTGTTCATTTATCAGTAGTTTTCAATTCTTGTTTAATAATTCGTTAATCTGAATCATGATATCCACTCTTCTTCATCTTAATTGTTGAAAATAGAATCAAACTAATTTATTTTATGAATGATATACATTTTAAGACTCATCCAAAGGTGCTGAGGATTATGACCATGCAGAAAAAGAGTATACATCGTGTATCTTATTGGTACATGATGTGTACCGATGTTCAATACCCCAATAATAAATTAGTAATTAATTTGGTTTGTTTTCATTTATTACACGTGGTGTGAATTAAAATACACCGCATGTTGAATGGGCTAGACTGGCATATGGTCAGCTAGACTACACGTCGTGCAACTTCCACACACAACTTTTTGTCCATTAGTCAAAGAAGGGCTTAGTATTTCCTTACATGGCCTATATGACTGGTGACTATGTAACTCAGGGAATACATTCCATGTATCCCATGTGACTGCATTCACTCCATTATTTTCCAGGGAACATTTACACACTGAGTCCCTAGGTGTGTGCTACTAATAAATGGTGAGCAATAAAAACACCGTGTAGCTGGATATTACACACTATATATTTTAACAATATTATACATATTTTGAATGAATTTATTATACTACTAAAACTTATCAACATGTATTATTTTTGTCATTTATTTGATAATGTACATGTCATGTGATGGGTTTTATATATATTAAATGTCTAATTAATTTCTGCATATTGTTATGAATTATATATCTTGTATATGTCATAATAAAAATATTACTCTATATATATTGAAGCATAACACACTATGTAAATAACATGTGTCACTACATGAAAACCTCATATTAGCGGCGGTTTACAGAAACCGCCGCTAAACTTGGCTTTGGCAATCTATTAGCGGCGGTTTTATGCATTTTGCGGCGGTCAAATAAAAGCGTCGTAGTACCTCATTTTACGGAGGTTTTTGTAAAATTTAGCGGCGGTTTTATGGGCTATTTAATTAGCGGCGGCTATAATCGCCGTGAAATTCAGGAGTGCCAGTCGCCTGCTTAGCGGCGGTTAAAACCGTTGCTAATTCTGACGTGATTGCGCGGTGGTTTTAACCGCCGCTAAGTAGTCTGCCGAATATATTGTTGGATATGAATCTACGGATTACACACAAGAGGGGGGGTGAATTGTGTCTTTTCAAAATTATTACAATCTCTTCAATTTAGACAAATTCTGTCCACTATGCTTTAGCACGATTAAATATGCAGCGGAAAAAGTAAAAGCATGAACACACGGATGTATAGTGGTTCGGGGAACAGAAGGCCCCTAGTCCACTCCACCAACGCTCAAATCCACGAGCTTGGCGATTTTCACTATCTGGTCCTCATTTCCACAGACCTCTTCACAACTGAGTACAGGCAGTTGACACCTTTACAAGTTTCAGGCAAACACAGCCTTCCTGGTTCAAACACGAACCCACACAGCTTAGAACGAGAAGCTGATCACTCAAAAAATAAAAAGGGTTTTCGATAAAGAAAACACTTCTCCAGTTGTTCTTCAAAATTGCAACAGAATGCAATTGACAGTAGATATATCGTCGTCTTCAGAAAATAAATATCTGTAATCAAAACAGTTCTGAGTCGATCCAGTTGCAATAGATATTACAAGAAACTTCACAACTTCAGCAGCAGTAGATTCACAATAGATAGTCGATGTAGAACACGTGAATCTGCTATCAAGATCTTCCTTCGGTAATAAAGGTTTTACACTTCTTCTCGATCACCAGAAAAGAACGCCTTCACACAGTCTCTATTTCTTGCTCATTAAAAGATCAATCTCTCTGTTTCATACACTTTCCTGTGTATATATATATATCCGAAGTTTCCAAGATAGAACATATATATTCAAATCTGAGAAAATATTCCGCATAAACAGATCCATGAAAATCTCCTTTAGATTCGTGATATTAAATGAAATAACAGAGTCGTTGTAACTCCCCTGAAGAATCGTCATAAAAAGCTCCGTTTTAAATCAATCATTAATCCGTTGAAAAACGTCTTTGATTCAGTCAAAGTCGTACTTAAGAATCGGCTCGAAATCCGCTTAATAATCCGTCTGTTTGACCAATGCAAAAGGAAATATCGTCTGTCAAAAAATATCCCGACGCCAAACGTAGGGTTGATGACGTGGCTCCAAACGTAGGGTTCACAAACGTAAGGTTCAGAACGTAAGGTTCAGAACGTAAGCTCAAACGTAAGGTTGAACATACATACTTTCTCTTCAGCATTCAAACGTAGGGTTGATCATCCATACTTTGTCTTGCATCAACTCTCCAAAAGAACGTACGATTGATTATAAAAGTAAGGTTGATGATCCATACTTTTGAGAAACAAACTCAACACTGAAAACTAACGTACGGTTTCTCTTCCATACTTGTCCAACAACAAAAACGTAAGGTTCCTTCCAAACGTAATGTTCTTCCTCCATACTTTTCAACAACGTAAGGTTCATTTACCATATGTTTCAAAATAACGTAAGGTTCCTTAGCCATACGTTTGTTTTAACATAAAAAGTAAACTTTTCATCCATACATTACGTTCATCAACGTAGGGTATGAACAGTGATTCCAGTACGCGCTAAAATTGATCTCGCTCTACAGTGATTCCAAAACGTGCTAAAATTGATCTCGGAATAAATGAAGTATGAAATCTCGTTGTATGAAATAAATAAATAAAATAAATTCCTGCAAAATACTCAACGAAATAATTAGTAAATAATTAAGGGTATTTGTGAGCATCAAAATCATCAAAAAGAGACAGAGTATTATTTAAAATAATCTCCCCCTTTAAAAAACATTATTTTGAATTATTTGAAAACAATACATTGCTCAAAAATCTCCCCCTTTTTGATGATCACAAAACCCATAAAATAATAGAACTAATTTAATTGCAATCTTTATTAGAAAAAAAATGTTTTATAAAATTTTAGAATTTTGAAAGGATTAAAACAATATTTAACTATAATAAAATTTCTCCCCCATAAAAATAAATTTTCAGCTAAAAATAGATAAAAGATAAATGTCGTATATATCCAAATTCTCGTATATATCCAAATTCCTTCATAGGAAACAAATGAATTTAAATGTTGTGTTTATCCAAATTCTCCCCCTTTTTGTGATATCAAAAAGAATGAAAAATTACGGATTTGAACACATTCAATATTGCACTGAACTATAAGTAAATGCTATAATTAACTGTGTATGAATAAGTGAATTTGTTATACTGGCTAACTCAATCATAAATCAATAAACAACAAAAAAAAATTCATTCACAAGCTTTTATATATAAACGATTGTGATATACAGAGGAATCAAGGTTCATAGATAAGACAGGGAAAAAAGGTGTCTATCTCCTTTGAATCGCGGTCTTTATCTCTGTAAACTGTTCTCTGAGCCTCTTCATCATCCCATCTCCTAACTTGATGATAATATCTCTGTTCTCTTGAGTCATATGAATATCTTCAATCAAATTAACTCTGAAAAACTCATGCATTCTTTCTTCTTTTTCAACAAAAAGAGCCAGTTTTTCTGATAACTGATTCAAAAGAATTCTAATCGGTTGCTCTCCAGATGTCAACTGATCCACTAAAAATTTCTGATTATCTAGAAAAACTGACAAAGGGGCACTATTACACTGAAGATCATGTAATCTGTCACTCATATTGCTCATTGCTGCAGTAATTGCTTGAAATCTCCGAATCAAATCAGGTGAAGAGCCTGATCCACTCACAGCACTGTTTGCAATAGACTCAAATTTATTCTCCATATAAATTTTCAACTCAGACAAATCATCTTTCTTTACCATCTCTGATTTTAACTGATCAACAGCATGCAGCATATCAGTCTTAAACAAATCTACTTCCTGTCTTGAAACAGTACATTCTTTCAGCTTCTGAAACTTCAACTGCTCTAAGTTCAGAGAATTTCTGAGACTAAAATTCTCAGATTCTAACTGAGAGATACGCTTGTACAACTCAACAACTTCTTCTTTTCTCGAATCAGGGGCACCCTGTGCTCGATTCTCATGTCCAGAATTAGGTTGATGAAGCAGGGCAAGTGGTAAGGAATCTGCATCTGACTGTTCTTTGTCCTTGTCCTGACAAGGTTGATCCACTGAATTATCTTTTGAAGCCTGAAACTCTTCCACTGAAAAATCTTCCTGAAGTACCTCTGTATTATCTTCAGAAGTATGTTCATCACGAACAGTAGTCTCTCTGACTTCTACTGATTGGTCAAGAACAATATTTTCATGTAAATCTTGAGGTCGGGCCACTTCTTCACCAGGCACTGCCTCCATAAATTGTTCTTGTTGAATTACTTTTTCAACAGCCACAGCAGCAGATTGAGGTTCTTTTTGAGTTTCTGTTTGAGCTGCTGGTTCCTCTATCGGTGCAGTCTGCTCCACAACAGCTTCTCTCACAAATGAATAAGATAACGGTTCAGAGGATTTCAAGGCAGGAGAGATAATTTCTTCATCAATTGACCTCTTCCTTCTAGATTGAAGTCCTTCTTGACTTCTCTCTTCCTCAACTTCCTCCATCTCAAAACGAATTCTCCTTGCCACTGTACTAACTCTTGATTATGCTTGTCCCTCCTTGGACTTAGCCGGTTGAGCCTGAGCACTCTCCGAGTTTTCCTCAACTCCAACAGGAAAGAGTTTTCCTTTAATTGTGCTCCAGAAGTATCCTACTTTCCTCAAAGTTCCATCATTAAAAACATTACTGTGGTGACATTTCACCCCAGCATCTACCAATCTGATCATTCCTCTTTTAAACAAAAACAAAGAAATGAACCTTCCATAAGGGAAAAAGGTCATTCTTGCTTCACTCTGACAGCAGTAACTCAGATATCTTATCATAAACCGAGGAAAATTAAACTTAATATCACACATCAGAAGATACATTATGTACATGTCAGGGTATAGGATTTTCCCCATCTCATCCATTCTTGGTGCTAAACCAGTCTGAACAAATTTTACCAAAATTTTCTGATCGGGCTCCAAATCCTTAATAAACATCTTCTTTATCACTCTGGTTACAAACAGAAAAGACATAATGTCTTCAGACTTATGTACAGAATCTCCAATATTCCGTAAATCGAAATGAAAAACTCCTTCATGAGGGCAGTTAAGAATTTGACTTATCTCTACAGATGATATTGAAAAGTCCTTATCCTCTATTTGAGCCAATAAACTATCTTCTGTATCTCCAAGGCTAAACTGAACAGTTCTAAAGAAATGTCTCATTTTTGCCTCATATAGAAACTCAGAATTTTCACTATTAAAAGCTTGCTCAAGGCTTTGAAATGACAACTCTTGCTTCAACAGTAAATTAGTTTCAAACAGCCACTCTAAATCTATGACTTTACCTTGCAGTATTTTCCGACCAACTACCTTAGGTTTCTTTGCAGCACTGCTCTCGGCTTCATCTGGATGCTTAGTCTTTGCCATTCCAACAACGATTTCTGAAGTTTCGTAAGTTTAGGGTTTGAAGATTCAGAAAAGGGTTTTGGAGAAGATGTGCGGTTTTAGGTTTTCGAAAGGGTTTCCGAAAAAGGTGAAGCAGTTTAGAAGGTGAAACGGTTCTGACAGCCTTGATTCCCGTGTAATCACTAATCATTACTTTTATTTAAAATAAAATAAAATTACTTATAGCGGGAAACAGAAATTAAGCAGAATTCGAAAACAGAATAAGATTTTAAAAAAAACTATTTAAAATTAAATAAACCTAACTCCCCCTTAATAAATTCAAACCTTGCCGTGGGAAGTAGTTTAGTAAAAATATTTGCTAATTGATTTTCTGTATTTACAAATTCTAAAAATATATCCTTTTTAAACACATGATCTCTTAAAAAGTGATGTCTTATATCAATGTGCTTAGTTCTAGAATGACTAATAGGATTTTTTGAAATATTAATTGCACTAGTATTATCACATAAAATAGGTGTATTATTGAAATTTATTCCAAAGTCCATAAGAGTGTTTTTCATCCACAACACCTGTGCACAGCAACTACCTGCAGACACATATTCTGCCTCGGCTGTTGACAGGGCAACTGAGTGTTGTTTCTTACTAGACCATGATACTAAAGACTTCCCTAAAAAGTGACATGTTCCTGAAGTACTCTTCCTATCTAATCTACAGCTTCCAAAGTCAGCATCTGAATATGAAATTAAATTAAAATCAGAGGTTTTTGGATAAAGCAGAGATTGATAAATAGTACCTTTTAAATATCTAAAAATTCTTTTAACAGCAGTTAAATGGGATTCTTTGGGATTTGATTGAAATCGAGCACAAAGACATACTGAATACATTATATATGGTCTACTAGTAGTAAGATATAGCAAACTACCAATCATACCTCTATATAACTTGTTGTCCACTGATTTTCCAGTTTCATCCAAATCAAGTTTTATATTAGTACACATAGGAGTTGTAAATGGCTTGCTGTTTTCAAGTCCAAATTTCTTAAGTAAATCAGTAATGTATTTGCATTGATTTAAAACATTTCCAAAATCTTTTTGAAATATTTGAAGACCCAAAAAGAAATTTAATTCTCCCATCATACTCATTTCAAATTCTTTTTGCATTAATTCTGAAAATTCATGAAAAAGAATTTTATTGGTTGATCCAAAAATTACATCATCAACATAAATTTGAACCAACAAAACATTATTTTTCACAGTTTTCTTAAAGAGTGTTGGATCTGCCAGTCCAACAGTAAAATCATTTTTCAAAAGAAAAGAACTTAGTCTTTCATACCAAGCTCTAGGTGCTTGTTTAAGGCCATAAAGAGCTTTAGTAAGTTTGAAAACAGAATCTGGTTTTTGAGAATTTTCAAAACCAGGAGGTTGCTCAACATAAACTTCCTCCACTAAATAAACATTTAAAAAGGCAGATTTAACATCCATCTGAAATAATTTAAAATTCATATAAGATGCATAGGCTAAAAGGATTCTAATGGCTTCTAACCTGGCTACAGGTGCAAAGGTCTCATCATAATCTATTCCTTCTTCTTGATTATATCCTTTAGCTACTAATCTTGATTTATTTCTAGTTATTATCCCTTGATCATCCTGTTTATTCCTAAAGACCCATTTAGTTCCTATTACTGGATAATCATGTGGTCTTTCAACTAATTCCCAAACCTTATTTCTCTTGAACTGGTTCAATTCATCCTGCATTTCTATTACCCAGCTCTCATCATCTAAGGCTTCTTATATGGTCTTAGGTTCTTGTTGGGATAGGAAAGCAGAGAATTCAACTATGTTTCCAAGGTTTCTTCTAGTTTGAATACCAGTCTCTAAGTCACCTATCACAGATTCTAAAGGGTGATTCTTTAAGGTTCTAGACTGTCTAGGCATTACATTCAAAGGTTCTTGAATGTCATGTTCTTCTGAACTGGACTGAATTTCTTTTATATCATTTTCAAAATCATTCTTTAAATTCCCAAGTCTCATGTTTTCATTAGAATCAGGTTCATCTATTTGTTCTATCCTTTTCTCAAAAGGATCAGATTCATCAAATTTCACATGAACTGATTCTTCAACAATCCTTGACTTTTTATTATAGACTCTATAAGCTTTGGAGGTTGCAGAATATCATAAGAAAATACCTTTATCAGATTTTGGATCAAATTTACCAAGATTATCTTTGGTATTCAAGATGTAAACCTTGCATCCAAAAACTTTAAAGTAATTTACTTTAGGTTTTCTGTTATTCCATAGTTCATAGGGTGTCTTTTTCAAAATAGGTCTTATTAAAATTCTATTCATTATATAACAAGCTGTATTAACAGCTTCTGCCCAGAAATATATAGGTAGGCTATATTCATTTAACATAGTTCTAGCCATTTCTTGAATAGTTCTATTTCTTCTTTCTACAATCCCATTCTGTTGAGGTGTTCTTGGAGCAGAGAAGGTGTGTTTAATACCCATGTTTGAGCAAAAGGAATTAAATTCCTAGTTCTCAAATACTCCACCATGATCACTTCTCAATGAGATTATATTAAAACCTTTTTCATTTTGAATAGATTTACAAAAACCTTCAAATAAACTAAAAGCTTCACTTTTAAATTTCAAAAAGAAAATCCAAGTAAATCTAGAATAATCATCAACTAATACATAAACATATAATTTACCAGCTAAACTTGCTACTCTTGAAGGTCCAAACAAATCCATATGGATAAGTTCTAGAGGTTTAGTTGTAGCAACTTTATTAACAGATTTGAATGATGATTTGTGTTGCTTGCCAAGTTGACATGCATCACAGAATCTGTCATTTTCAAATTTGAGACTAGGCAAATCAGAAACTAGATGTTTCTTAGATAATTTATGTAAAGCATATATATTGCAATGACCATGTCTTCTATGCCAGATCCAGGATTCACTTATATTAGCAGTTAAGCAGTTTACTTGTTGTTTACACAAGGAATACAAATCCAAAGTATAAACATTATCAGTTCTGGGTGCTCTAAACTTAAACAGTTTATCTTTAGAAACAGTACAACTATTGTTAGTAAAATCAACAGTGTATCCATCATCACAGAGTTGAGAGATACTTATCAGATTGTGTTTTAACCCTTGTACATAAAGTACTTTGTTGATTGAGACTGTCTCTGGATCTCCAACTGTTCCAATACAAATAATCTTTCCTTTGGCATTGTCACAAAAGGTGACAAGTCCTCCTTCCATTCGAGTAAGAGAAGAGAAATTAGCTGAAGTTCCACTCATGTGTCTTGAGAAGCCACTGTCCATATACCATATTTCTTTCTTTCTTTGGTGACCTGCTACCTGCAAAGACATTCAAACAAATTGTTTTGCTACCCATATTTTGTTGGGTCCAGGAGTGTTAGCAATCAGTGATCTGGGTATCCAGATTTTCTTTGTTTTCTTAAAATTGATTGAATCATATAGATCATTGGAAATATAAGCTTTATTAATTCCACATATTTGAGGTTGTCTTAGAAAATAGTTTTTAGCTATATGACCTTTTGTTCCACAGAAGTTACAAATAACCTGTTTAGTGCTAGGAACAAAATAATTTTTGTATAACTTAGGTTTTTCTCCTTTACTTCCAATTCCAAACCTTTCCTTTTTAATAACAGTTTTTCCAAATATCTCATTTAAGGTGTTTTCTCCTTTTGTAAAAACTAATGCAGCCTTTTTATAAGATTCTACTTCATCCTGTAGAGTTTTTATTTTTGATTCAAAATTAATTTTATTTGAGTCAGCAGAGTTGTATTTGTCAATTAATTCCTTATGTTGTTTTAGCAAAGTATTTCTCTCATCTGAAATAGCTTTATGCAAGTTCTTTATAGATTTATATTTTTTAAATAATGAGTCATACCTTTCTTCAAGCATATTGCAGTAAGCTGCAAGTTGTTTACTTGAGAAGCTTGTTTCAGAGTTTGATTCATTATTTGAGTCAGAGGAGTAGTATGAGTGTACCTCATCAGTTTCAGCCATGAAACACATATTTGCTTTTAAATTGGCTTTCTCCTTCTCTGAGCTTGATTCAGAATAATTACTTGAGTCTTCAGAAACACTCCAAGTAGCTTTTATAGCTTTCTTGTCTTTCTGCTCATAATCATCTATTTTGAATAATTTCTTCTTCTTTGCATTTTTCAATTTTGGGAAATCCGGTCTGATATGTCCCATCTTTTTGCATTCATAACATCTCACTTCCTTGCTATCCTTCTTGAAGGATTTCTTGAAGTCTTTCTTCTTACTGTAGAACTTTCTGAATTTTCTGGCTAGCTGAGCCAGTTCTTCACCCGAATTTGAAGAATCGGAGCTTTCTGATTTAGCACTTACTTCTCTGTTCTTCATCTTTCTATCCTTTTGTTGAGAAGTCACTTTCAAAGCAGTATTTTCCCTTTTTATGTAGACTTTATGCTCATTTACCTCATCTTGCATTTCAGCCTCGTACATCATCAATGTACCAATCAGCTCTCTCATAGTTAGATCTTTAACAGAAGTTGATTGTCTGATTGCTGCAGAGATTCCATTCCATCGAGTAGGAAGTACTCTCAGTACCTTTAACGCTTGATCAGCCTGCTTGATTGGTTCTCCTAGAGCTGTTATATTATTGACAATTTCTGTCAATCTTCCATTCATCTGAGTGATGCTCTCTCCTTCAATCATTCTGAAAGTATCGAATTTTAATTTAGCAGTTGCATATCTCATCTGTCTTACATTATCTATTCCTTCATAAGCAACAGCTATTGTTTGCCACATTTCATATGCAGTCGGGCATTGAGATACTCTGTTAAATTCATCCGGTCCTAGGCCACAGATGATTGCATTCATAGCTTTTGAATTCATGTCATACTCAGCCTCTGTAGCAGCACTCCATGTATCGGGATTTTCAGGAATTTCATAGGGAGTCAGAATCTTTGAATAGACTTTGTAACCAAGATTTTTCAGATAAATAATCATACGTGATTTCCAGCAGCCATAATTATCTCCATTAAAGTAAGGTGCTCTGACCATTGACATTCCTTCTCTCGTATCAGCCATGATACACTATGTATATTCTTTAAATACTTCTAGCTTGACAAGACTTTAAAAATAAGAAGCTCCTCCTCTAATACCAATTGTTGGATCTGAATCTACGGATTACACACAAGAGGGGGGGTGAATTGTGTCTTTTCAAAATTATTACAATCTCTTCAATTTAGACAAATTCTGTCCACTATGCTTTAGCACAATTAAATATGCAGCGGAAAAAGTAAAAGCATGAACACACGGATGTATAGTGGTTCGGGGAACAGAAGTCCCCTAGTCCACTCCACCAACGCTCAAATCCACGAGCTTGGCGATTTTCACTATCTGGTCCTCGTTTCAACAGACCTCTTCACAACTGAGTACAGGCAGTTGACACCTTTACAAGTTTCAGGCAAACATAGCCTTCCTGGTTCAAACACGAACCCACACAGCTTAGAACGAGAAGCTGATCACTCAAAAAATAAAAACGGTTTTCGATAAAGAAAACACTTCTCCAGTTGTTCTTCACAATTGCAACAGAATGCAATTGACAGTAGATAGATCGTCGTCTTCAGAAAATAAAGATCTGTAATCAAAACAGTTCTGAGTCGATCCAGTTGCAATAGATATTACAAGAAACTTCACAACTTCAGCAGCAGTAGATTCACAATAGATAGTCGATGTAGAACACGTGAATCTGCTATCAAGATCTTCCTTCGGTAATAAAGGTTTTACACTTCTTCTCGATCACCAGAAAAGAACGCCTTCACACAGTCTCTATTTCTTGCTCGTTAAAAGATCAATCTCTCTGTTTCATACACTTTCCTATGTATATATATATATCCGAAGTTTCCAAGATAGAACATATATATTCAAATCTGAGAAACTCTTCCGCATAAACAGATCCATGAAAATCTCCTTTAGATTCGCGATATTAAATGAAATAACAGAGCCGTTGTAACTCCCCTGAAGAATCGGCATAAAAAGCTCTGTTTAAAATCAATCATTAATCCGTTGAAAAACGTCTTTGATTCAGTCAAAGTCGTACTTAAGAATCGGCTCGAAATCCGCTTAATAATCCGCCTGTTTGACCAATGAAAAAGTAAATATCGTCTGTCAAAAAATATCCCGACGCCAAACGTAGGGTTGATGACGTGGCTCCAAACGTAGGGTTCACAAACGTAAGGTTCAGAACGTAATCTCAAACGTGAGGTTGAACATACATACTTTCTCTTCAGCATTCAAACGTAGGGTTGATCATCCATACTTTGTCTTGCTTCAACTCTCCAAAAGAACGTACGGTTGATTATAAAAGTAAGGTTGATGATCCATACTTTTGAGAAACAAACTAAACACTGAAAACTAACGTACGGTTTCTCTTCCATACTTGTCCAACAACAAAAACGTAAGGTTCCTTCCAAACGTAATGTTCTTCTTCCATACTTTTCAACAACGTAAGGTTCATTTACCATACGTTTCAAAATAACATAAGGTTCCTTAGCCATACGTTTCTTTTAACATAAAAAGTAAACTTTTCATCCATACGTTACGTTCATCAACGTAGGGTATGAACAGTGATTCCAGTACGCGCTAAAATTGATCTCGCGCTACAGTGATTCCAGAACGCGCTAAAATTGATCTCGGAATAAATGAAGTATGAAATCTCGTTGTATGAAATAAATAAATAAAATAAATTCCTGCAAAATACTCAACGAAATAATTAGTAAATAATTAAGGGTATTTGTGAGCATCAAAATCATCATAAAGAGACAGAGTATTATTTAAAATAATCTCCCCCTTTAAAAAACATTATTTTGAATTATTTGAAAACAATACATTGCTCAACATATATTTCGTGGTGGTTTAAACCGCCGCTAAATGTATAAGTGGTAAAACATTAGCGGCGGTTAAAACCGCCGCAAAATGCTGACCTGGAAAAAAAATAGAATTTCTGTTTATACTCCACCACTGCCCTGGAAAACAAACCGAACAACACATACAACATATATATAATAAGGAGAAAATTTATGCACCACCTACGCAATATTCATAAACACCCTTTCATTTAATGTTGATGAAAAAGTTGATCCAATTCAATAAGAATACCTAAAGCATACAAAATACCTAAAATTATGGATTTAGAATGAAACACAGGATAACATAAAATGAAACAAGAGATTGGGGGTCACATGGATTTATACTTATAGTTTACAGATGATCAAATTGAAAATATTTGATTCCATAAAGGATTAAAGTGTTTGGATCAAAATGTTCCAAAGAAGAGAGGGGAGGGATCACTACTAGTAGTTTTTCCTATAAGGATGAGGAACGAGGATTAAATGGGTTGATGTTCAGTAAGAATAAGAACCTTTAAAACATTATTGTTATAAAATACTTTATATCGATGATTGACATTATGGTTCCAGGAAATAAGGTCTCTTCAGTCTACCACATAAGAAGACATTTGAGAAATAGAGGGAATATTTAAAGAGAATAGAGAATATATTAGAAGATATGTAACCATTAAGAGAGAATCAGTTGTTCTAATCAAACAAAATAAGTGCATAACATGGAAAACATTACGTAGACCACATGATCCATTCTAGGTCATGAAAATCACATAACCCATAAAACATATTTTGATCACATGATTTTTCTTAATACATATAATCATGTTACCATGTGAAGATCACATGAATCACATAAAGATTAGTAGATCATGAAAAAATCCTCAAGAGACAACCAAATCACATAAGATAGACTAATGTCCAAGGGTGTGCATCAAAGTTCTAATAAATTACCATTGATTAGTTCATGGATTGATTAAGTGAGATATTTAGACAAGGTGATCACACAAAGAGGTCAAGTGACATGATCACATGATTAGGTCTCTTGTATGGTTCTTGGGATGAGGTCACGCAAAGTTGTCTTGCAAAACAAACACACGAGAGATTGGGTTTTGAGAGCTATGGAGCTTCATGTCACCGGTCAAATGACCAGCCTATCACCCCCTATTTATAAGGAACCTCAAGGAATATGAATGGACTTATAGAAGACAAAAAGATGTTTTGAATTTCAACCAGAGAAAGCATAAGAGACTCATGAATTCATTTCCTACCTCATAACTGAGTCCTTGTTCCTTCGAACATCACTTTTGGGGGGGGGGGCATTTTTTGACGCTAGCCAAATGAGCATTGTATATTTTAGGAACAAAGAAATTCCCAAATCTTAGGTATTAATATATACCCAAAGGAAAGAAAATTCTAGCTTGTATACATATATATTAATCACCAAGGTCACAAGGACCATGTGAACTTCAATGAGGCTCATGATCACATGACCCTAGGAACATCATGCAAAGGGGTTATGCAATTCATGTGATCTATTCCTGATCATGTGAAGCACGATCAAATAGACCAATTAATCATGTAAAACCCCTACGATTATTCTTTTTTATCATATGAAATGTCATCTAACAATCTCCCAATATGTTCATAAAATAAAAGATAGAAAAGAGGGAAGCTTCATGGGAAGGGAGTTGCATTGGTTTTCATGTGATGTGGTTACGTGCCTCATAAAAACTATTAATGATCATGAAAATCACCTCAGAAAACCATCTTGATCTAGTGATATCCATTCGACATGGCTGTTTGGACATGAAACACCCTAATGAGTCAAATTTACAATGCTGAATTTACAACAGAAACATCAAAGAGCCTATTACCATAGATCATCTAACCAATGAAACAAACACATCATTCTCTTTACCACCTGAGGTTATTGTGATCATTCAAGGTTAGCCACTGAAGCTCATCCAAGACCAATGGTTTTTTAAAGGTTCCATACACCACACATGTTATATATACAAACCAACCTTTCCCATATTTGTTCAACACAACAACAATACTACTCATGGTCTGATGATGCATCGTCACCCTCTCCACCTTCATCTCCTGCTGCCACCTGTAAGAACATTATATTGAAAATTAAATATTGTTGCATATTTATAATTAAACATAAAACCAATAAAAGTTTTCAAACTAAATGATTGTGATTTTTTTGATTTACCTGTTCACCACCACTCGATGCACTAACACTGGGGGCATATCTGCTCATCTGCTGATATTAATCAGTCAACGCTTTCTGCATAGTGGATATCTGAGCCCCTTGGTCTTGAACTGTGGCTTGTAGAGAAGAAATCTCCCTCTGAGCATCTTCAGGTATGGGATGACCATAACTAGGAGTATATGCGGCTGGAATCCCTGATGGTCTGCTAAAGACCTCAGATGGTACGGGTCCCAAACCCATCCCGCGCACTCTACCAGGATGCTCCTTCCCAAGGACTTGAGCAACCGGGTCATCCTGGGAGACTGAGTAGGACTTCCCAGGACTGGCATCCCATAGTTCTTTAATTTTTACCTATAGATCAAATATCAATACATATTAAAACTGATAATAAGTTATTATAATAAAAAATTTACTTCATACCCCAACTTCTTTGGTAGGCTCATTAACAAAAGAGCCATCTGATTTTCTGTGAACATCCAACCACAGTTCAGTCCGGGAGGCTTCGTGCCCTAAATTCTGTGACTGCATTAAGCAAAGATAAATAAAAAATTCAATATATTAAATAGATAATATTGTATTATAAATATTTAAACTATTTAAAACATTACCAATGACATTCGGCTTCTAGAAAAGATTTTTGAGCCCTCCGTGTGAGGGATGACTTGCTTCGCCCTGTTTGATGCATTCTGTCGTGAGAGATACTATAATAAATAAAATGAAATCTAACAGTAATGTATCCAATGTCATATCCTCTTCATATACATGTATTAATGTAAAATGAGGATAATATAATAATATATATTTCAATACCATTCGCTTCTCATCACGATGTCTGTCAATAAAAACTTTCCACTGCTCTTTCGGTACCCCACTGGGTAGCTTGTCATACATTTGTTCCAAGGTCAACGAAGTATCGTTGATATCAGACCACAATCTCCATTTGAAATCTTTCCATTTTTTGCCGAGATTTTTCAAAGTCCACTTCTCTGCTATCACATCAGCAACTGTGAAGTGGAAGAACATCTGTATAAAGAAATTCATTTTGAACATATTAGTAACATGACATTTAATTAAACTATAATGTAATAAAATTACCTTTATTTGAGAATCGAAAACTTCATTTTTCCAATTTGGAGGAATATGTCTCCAATCATCATATGAAATGGGAAGGGAAATGGGCTCTGCTGCCAACTGACCTATAATCTGGCCAAGTAACCCCGCGGCATCATCCGTAGGGACCCCATAAGAATCAAATGGCACGACTATCTTTTCTCCATTCAAGTTCCAAACATCTGAGTTTTTTAAGTGTTTCTCCACAATTTTATTTTTGTCATCTTCAATGAGAAAACAATTAGTATAAACAAAATGCAATAAATTTATTTAATTAAAATGTATACCTATGACTGTGACCCTCCAGTGTGTTCGGGATGAACTGGAAGGGGTCTGTCGCCGCCCAACTGATGAGGCACTTGTAGGGGGAGTCGATGACTCAACCTCTAATAGGGGGCTCTCTGATGGTGTGAGAGATGGTACAGGGGGAGATGGTGCGGGGGTGTAGGAATCTGGTGCCTCAGATGTCGTGGGAAGTGACCCAGATGAATCGGCATCCGTTGCAGAACTAGAAGAAATAGTATACCGCTTCCTCCTTGGCATTCCTGTCATTTAATCAAATAAAATTAAGTTCAGAATATATATTTCAAAAAAAAATTGTAGAAAAAATAAATTAAGAATGATAATAGCTGCTCAGTACTAACAAACAAAATATATATAACAATGATAATGAATGACTGCAGAAATGAAACAAGTGGTTGTTGCATGAATGAATAATTGTACATACAATCATTTTACGCTTCAATAATGTCGGTTTCCTTCTCCGTTGCTTCATCCACTTCATTCGTCCTTGCAAGACTAATATTTTCAATATCATGATGGAAAAATAATTTTGCTTCCTGTTGTTGATGACATTCAACTTCAGATGTCAAATCTTCCACTTTATCACCCATATCATACAAATCTCTTTGTATTACGTGAGTAACTACACTCCACCCTTCATTCACAATATCATTCACATAATATACCATTTTTTCTTGCGATTCTAAGATTTATGGATCATGCATTTCACGATCACCAATATCCATCAAGCGAGATAAGTTCATAGAAGTAAATTGGAATGAATCTCTTTTAACAGCTCTGATAATATCGACCCATTTTCATTTGAATAAAACAACAGAAAAATGTCCATGGTAGTTTAATTCAATAATATCATGCAGCTTTCCATAGTATCCCACTTCAGAAAATGTAAATATACCACTATTTTGTGTTTTCAAACCCACTTCTCGATCAACTGTATGAAATCTAAAGCCATTCACATTATAAGCGTCGAACTTTCTAACTTTCTTTATAGGACCTCTAGCAAGAAACTTCAAATCTTCTGACAAGTCTGCTCGAGTATCAGTATTCATGATCTGAAAAAAGAAATATAATTTAATAGGTTTACAAATTGTATGTGTCAAACTAATATTCTTATTTATTGTAATATTTATGAACTTATGCGTCGTGCAAACCATTCTACAAGCTCTTTATTCACAGCATTCGTTATATCTTTCTCATTTCGTGTTTGGCCTCTCATTCGTCTCTTTGTTTGTATCCTCAACTCTTAAATAAATGGATCTACAATCTCACTATTTAGTAGCACATATCTATGTGCCTGTAATAATTCCAATTCTTTTAGTGTCACATTTGAGGTCCTCCCAACTGATCGGCCAATAGCAGGAAATATTTTTGATTTCTGATGCATTTGAGATTGAGTTGATGTGTCGTCAACACGTCCAACTTGATTAAATCTTGTCTCAATATCATCTAAAAACCTGGAACAAAAGGTAATACATTCCTCACCCAAATAGCCTTCAGCAATAGAGCCTTCTGGTTGAGCTTTATCTCTCACGTATGATTTCAAATGCCCAAGATATCTGTGAAATAAAATAATAATATTATGAATTTATTTAAATGTCAAAATTTGATTACTTAACTAGAAAACATATAAATAAAATACCTCTCAGTTGGATACATCCATCTATAATGAACGGAGCCTCCTAATTTAGCTTCTTCAACCAAATGCACAGTTAAATGCATCATGATAGTAAAAAACGATGGAGGAAAGATCATCTCCATTGCACAAAGAGTCAATACAAACCTCTCCTGAAGGTTCTCAAGATGAAATGGATGTACAACTTTCTCACATAATTGCCTGTAAAATGTGCAGAATTGGAGTACAACAGCAGTAAATTTTTCAGGTAATAATGTATGCAATGTCAATGGTAGTAACTATTGTAACAAAATATGTGAATCGTGACTTTTCAATCCATGTAACTTACGATTATTCAAGTCAACACACCTCGAGATGTTACTCTAATACCCATCAGATACCTTCACATTCTTTAAAATTAGAAGGAACGTATCTTTATCCCTATTTTTCATTGCGAAAGTGGCCGGAGCATACTTTTCATTCTCATCTGGCCAGAGATCGCGTTTTATGTTCATTACTTGTAAGTCTTTGTGAGCATTAAGATGATCCTTCGACTTTTCATGCTCATTAAGTAATGTGAAAATCAAATTATCACAGACATTCTTCTCAATATGCATCACATCAATATTGTGGCGCAATAAATTAAATTCTCAATATGAAAGTTTAAAGAATATACTTTTTTTCTTCCATTGTTGCGTTCTGATTTCACATGACGACGCACTTCGGACCCGTTTTCCGCTATCATTCAAATGATGAACCTTCCCAAATTCTATTTCAACATTTTCAAGTTGTGTCAATATTTCAGAACTGTTTAACAACTTTGGAGGTGGCCTACGATCAATGAAACCATTAAATTTTGATTTGTTCAGCCGAAATCTATGAGATGCATCGAGAAATCTTCGATGGAATAAGAAGCACCATTTTCTACTGTGAGGTAGCCGTTTCGGCTCAAAATCAAAGTTACAAACGGGACATGCCAAACCCGTATAAGGGTTCCAACCAAATAAATTCCCAAGCCCTGGGAAGTCTTTAATGGTCCACAGTAAAGCAGCATGCATTTTGAACATTGTTTTAGAAGAAACATCAAATGTCTCAACACCGTTACTCCATAACTCCTGCAATTCTTCAATCAAAGGCTGCAAGTATACATCAATATCATTTCCAGGCATTTGTTTTCCAGGAATAATCATTTATATGATAAAAGATGATTGTTGCATACACATCCACGGAGGCAGATTATAAGGGATCAAAACAACTGGACAAATGCTATAACTTGTACTCAAAGTCCCAAATGGGTTGAATCCATCGGCAGTCAATCCCAATTGAACATTCCTAGGATCAGCTGAGAAATCTGGATGTAATGAATCAAATGTCTTCCATGATTGGGAATCTCGTGGATGTCTTATTAACCCATTGTTGTTATTATCTACAGAATGTCACTTCATGTGTTCGGCGGTTTTTGATGACATGAATAATCTTTGCAATCGCAGCTTCAAAGGAAAGTAACGCAAAACCTTTTCAGGTGTGTTCATTTTCTTCTTCTTCATGAAATTATGTTCAGTCAGACTTCCAACATCACCCTTTGACAACCATCTAGAAGAAGAATATTTCTTGTAATTCTGTCTACTTGAATCCTCTCCCCAATAAAGCATACAATCATTGGGACATGCATGTATTTTTATATAATTCAGACCAAGCTTGTTAACAACTTTTTTCATATCATAAAAAGATTATGGGATTTTTGCTTCTGGAAATGCATCACGAATCAATTCCAATATCATGGACATTGCCTTATTTGTAATTCCACATAGACATTTGATATGGTACAACTTCAGCAGAAATGAAAGATTTGAATATTTCAAACACCCACTATACAACTCTTGATTTCCATCGTCAACTAAATCATGAAACGCAATTTTCTCAATGAAGTTTTCCGTTACATTTGGCTCTACAGAATCAAGAGGAGGATCCAATGATATGTTCCAATCTTGATATACTTGTGTTACAGTCTCAAAAACATCACTTGTCATGTTGCAATTTGTAGCACCCTCTTCCGGTTGTTCTGATATGTTTTGATGCTGATAGTGGTGTCTTGCAGTGCCGAATGCATCATTTATGAGGTTTTCCATTTCATTTTCCATTGTCGATGAACATGGGACCTCATTCTGTGGATTAACATCAGCTCTCAATCTTTCTGTATTGTTCGATTCTCCATGCCAATTCCAACACAAATATTGACCAGGGAATTGCTTCAGTATTATATGTTCATAAACTTCATCTCTCTTCAACCATGTTCTAAATTTACATTTAGGACATGGACATCTTGTTCTCCCTTCAACGGATCGATTAGAAATCGCAAAATCTAAAAACTCATTCAAACCCTTAACATACTAAGATGTGTTCCTCGGTAATGTGATCCAGCTTTTATCCATGTATATCACAATGTGCCTACACAAAATATACGATAGTGTAAGATTGCAGAATCATAATATAATAAAGATGACCCATTGATCATAAAGTATGCATAATATAATAAAGATGATTCATTGATCATAATATAATAAATATGACCCATTGATCATAAAGTATGCATAATATAATAAAGATGACCCATTGATCATAAAGTTTGCATAATATAATAAAGATGATTCATTGATCACATTTAAAATAGGCGAGTGGCTATTTTGGTTTCAGTTCTTTTCTCAAGGCCCTTGGATCCCTACCTAGAGATCTTCTCGGGTTTTTTTGGGAGGCTATTCTCCATCTAGATTGATCCATTCAACATTGGATCTTTTATTATAGTTGTGGCGCATCTCTCTGGGTAAGAAATATTCCCGATTCTTCGTTTCTCTTGATAATAGTGCACCCTAGGGTAACATTATCAGATCTGGTGGCCTAAGTTTTTGAATCTTTGTGTATTCTTCTATATCCTTTGGGAGATCTCATTATGGAGGCCATTCCTTGGTTAGTTGTGGTGCGGCGGATGTCTTTTCTTGAGGTATTTAGTTTTTTCCATTTCCACCAACCCCTTCTTTTCTAATTTATATCAATATTAATGTTTTTATTATATTATAGGGCCTTCGTTTTCATCATTGGGTTTTCATTGTTGGTGGATACCATTACAGGAATGTGTGACTTGAGCTTTGAGGTAGGTGGTTCCATCTCTAGCCTATGATAATTAGCCTAATTTCTATTAATTTATAAGTTGATATATCAAATTGGAATGACTATTTTCATTTGTTTAAGAAGGGGTTTTTGAGAGAAATGTTTTTCCATGATTTTTGATAAATGAAAATGAAATGGGTACGTTAACATAAATATGGGTTAGTGTTCAACCACTAATTGTGATCATAAATGTAAGAATAAAATTATGTAATCTTTTTTTAACCATACCCATTTTTGGTAAATCTATTTTATTAGTTATGTAAATTGTGATAAATTTATAAAAAAATCCCTATAATATCTATTGTGTTTTAATAAGATCATGATATCAAATTCCTGACTCAAATATGACCATAAATTCACTACCCTAATTTCCATTGGATCAACTGACACCCAATGACTCTATGCTAGATACAATATGAATTTGACTAATACTCATAAAATGTGTAGGTCCAATTTCTCTTATATTTAAAGGGATCTATAGGAGTCTGACCCTGATGAGGGTATGGAGGCTGATATGGGGATAAAGACTGATTAACTAGACTAGGTAGTAGTTCTTGAGGGGGTGGTGCTGACTCGTTCTACAGTGGTTGATGTATAGCCTGAGGCTGGGTAAGATGTTGATTCCTTAGTGAGGCTATAAAGGCTGATCTACTGGTAAAAATTCTAGTAGACCAGGGGACTCAACCTGTGAAACAATATCAATCTAGAACATAGAGTCTCTTTTCATAGGATACCTGAGTGAAAAAATTCACACCTTCTTAGCATGTTGGAAGGATTTCTCCTAGCGATGAGTCCTATTAGAGAATTTTTTGAATCCACCTATAATGTTTGGAGTGATGGGGGAGGGAACCAGTTTACCCTTACCATTCACCATGCACATCATCAGTAGATATTTGTGAGTTAATGAATTGTCAAGTGAATTCATGAGGCCCTTCCACCTAGCGACAATGTCTATGACTCACTCATCTGGTCGTTGTTTTCAAATAAAGTAGTCAAATGTTCTAGAATTTCCCATACTGGTGCTAAACTGAAAAATAAATTGATTTTGACGGTCTTACCAACAAGCTATAGACCCAATGGATAACTAGATGTACTAGAAAAACTCTGGCCCTTCTAATGTCAGCACAAAACATAGTGCTTTGTGTCTTCCTACTATGATAGAGTTCAAAACATAGGGCCACACATTGAAATAAAATGGGCTAGGTGTTGTAGCAGATTACACATCCCCTTGAAGGGGGGAATTGTTGGATTCTCAAATTCTATTGGTTATGATATATCATAAACCGATGCATGTTATGACATTGCATCAAGTGTTATTTCCATCTATCACTTCTCCATGGCCTCAAAGGATACGATGAGGTTGTCCATTGTGTCCTCTAGGAAAGGATTCCATTCTGGGCCAGGATCAATGACAACTAATGAATTTCTAATATCATCAACATGGTAGGTAGGCTAAACCACCCATGAAGTGATAGGTATAACAACTAGGCGAATTCCATAAGATAATACTGGGGTAATTACTAGAGCCAGGTCTCAAGGAAGATTCTCATTCAATTTTGGTGGATTAGGCAATAAATAGTGTGATCACTTGTCTTAGGCTCCTAAATTTACCGAATTGAGAGGAAATTGATTTTCCAAATTAAAGGGAATTATTTTCTTAATGAATTTTGGATTCCCCTAATATTCTAGTGGATATAGGACAAGATTATATCATATATCTCCATATTGTAGAAACTAATTAGGATAGATCTCATTAATGGGAATCTTCTATTTGGAAAGATGTTGAAACATAGAAGTCATACCAGGATCAACTATATTCTACATTGAACTAGACGGGTCATAGGGATTAGCAGTCCTGGTCGGTCCTTTACCCTGGTTGGGGTCTTGGTGTAAGGGTAATTACTTAGAGGAATCTGAAAGGCCATGCGTCTTTCTTTGATGGTGGGTGTCAACACTTGGGGTGTCTAGTAGATGTTGTGCTACCGCAAAGGGTGGGTCCTCTTACTCAGAATTTAATTTAGTTTATCACTCCCTAACTGTAACAATCTCATCTATATTCAAGGTGACTATGCACAGAGGCACATTATTGATGTCATTGGGCAGATTTGGCTATCATAGAATGGGATTGAAGTGGAGAGAAACATAATTCCATACGATGAAAATCTGTACTGGTGGGGACACTTCCTTAATAATTATATGGATTCGAAAAATGTTTTGAAGACATCATTGTAGATGGTACTGGTGGTATCTTGTTGATGTGGGTGGATACGACACGAGAATCCCTACTAAATAAACCATGTAACGTTAATGGAAAATGGCATCCCAATGCTCTTGGATATTATATAATTCAAAATAAGGTTCAAGAGGTAGAAATGTGTCTCCCAAATGGTTTGAAAAAAAACCCTATCATGATTGAGTGACCCCAGAATTATGATGTTGGAAGTAGTGATCATCCTTAATATATCAGAAAACTGATCAGTGGTTATAGTTTCATATCATATTCTCCACTCAGAAGTGCAGTTTAACTCTTCATTTCCACATTCTTATACTTTGGGTGGCTCAGGAACTTGAAAAAATGGTTTTGTATACTATTGTGGTAGTGGACTATCTGGTGGGGATAATGTTGCATGAGATGATAGTCCACAACCTACTAGATTGTATCTCAAAGATGGTACATACTACTTCACCATTTTCTTATAGGACAGAGTATATTCCACATATTCATGTGAAAGGGAAGAGGCTGTCAGTTGAGAATCTTGTGAGTGATATCCACCAATCATACCCAAAAAAAACTCTCTCTGATATCATGTTGAGGAGTATAATGAGTCTGTAAACTAAATAAAAGATTGCAATGTGATATTCTGGAAGGGATCCAAATCCTCTTCTCCTTTGTTGTATGTATGAAGGGATTTAAGGATCTGGTACATCTCATCTTATGAAATGAATAAACTCACAGACTAGGTTCATTCCCCAAACTCTAATGTAGAGGGTCGAGGTGAGGACACCATCAGTGGGACCCACTTATCTTCAGAATCAAATAAGTGGACATGATTTACAATAATTTAACAATTCTCATAATTATTCCTTTAGTGGCGATGATTCTTGCATATTCTCTAGGGTGGTTCATTGGAATAGGAAAAATCTTTATCATGGGGAGGACCCTTTTTTAGGTTGGAACTAGAGTGGAGAGTACACCCTAGGGATCTAGCCATTAAAATAGAGGGCATTCGTATCAGTTGTCATGGGAGTGGGGATGGCCTCCTCTTTGGTGATCCAGGGTGTGAGGACCACCCGTGTGTCTATCTAGAGGAACATTAGGAAGATCATTGTGTATTCTAATAAATTCATTGGGAGGACCTTCAAGGTTTGGGAGTGTTGGAGTGTAGAAGACCTTTGTTGGAGTTTGTGAGAAAATTTGGATGAACTCCATGTCTATTGAAAGTTTTAGAATGTGGAGGGAATTAATACTAGTTGAACTGGACATGAGGAGGACATCAATGTATGTAAATAAATTGTGGATGTACTCCTTTATAATTCTACATGGAGTGGGGAGACATCCCCTAAAGCTAGTGAAAACATGGGGAGGACCACCATGCTGACGGGGGGTGGAGCAAGGAGGACCTTCACTCTAGTCAATGTTGTTTTGGGGAGGACATCTGTTTGAGCTGGGAATGACGCGAGGAGGAGCTCTTTGATCATGATTTGAGACACTGGGAGTAACTCTACATCTAGAATTATAATCATGGGGATGACATAAATTGTGAATATCAACTATATGGGGTGTACCTCCACTTGGATTGATTCATGTGACATGAGGACGACATCTGTGATGAGTGAAATAGAGGGGAGGACCTCCACTCTTTCCGATGATGATAAGGGGAGGAAATCCATAATATATATCATAATCATTAGTTTTCCCAAGATGGCTAATAATTGTGCTGACGACTGAAAGATTCATCCAAGACTACTAGTGTGGTGGCTGAGTTCTCGATCCATTTCGGGTGTTGTAGATCTCCTACTATATAGTATTAGGGAACTGGTAGTATATGTTGGCAGTGGAACGGGCCGCTGGAGCTGTATAAGATCATTAACCATGATATAAATCTCTTTAAACATGGGATTTGATGCTATTGTCAAATTATCTAGACCAGGGACGAAATGAAATTAGTGTATACCACTTGTTATTCAGTATAAATGGTGGGTGGGGTAGTGCTTACAATGACTGGTAGGATCCCTCCCTGGAGGCTCCTAAGTGGTTGTTATAGATGGGATGAATCGGATATCCCTTACATGATCGACATAGGGGTGTGAGTCATAATATCACTCCATTGAAAGACTTCAGAAGTAGTTGAACATTGGACTGGGAGTCGAAACTCCCAGTGCATCCCTTAGGGAGACAGGGATTAAGATTCACTAAAGCCTTCAAATCCTTGTGTGAGTTGTACCTCATAGGAATGAACCTTATTTATCTTATCGACAAACATGGGTGTCTATCAACCTTATCTAGATTATTATAGATGGTAAAATGGGGGTGGGAACCTGATAGAGATTGTTAGTGATGAATTTGTTGATGTGGCGGAGTCATGTCGTATTTCCACATTGCTATTCCTTCTTACCCAGCTTCTTGAGTAGGGGTGATTGGATTCCTATAGCTAGTATCCTTCAATGAAGGAAGATTTAGCTGTTAATATGGATACATGGTAAGAAATTATCAATTACACAATGCAGTCTAATCATTTATGACATTACAGAGATATCTCCACCAATGATTTCATAGTTCAGAATTATGAATGATTAACTACCCAAATTCTGGTGAGTTTCACACCAAGACCACTATTTTCATTGCAAGAACTAGTGTCAGAAATATGGATTTGATGGCATACTAATCTACAGATTTATCAAGTTTTAATAATAATATATTGCAGATAAGTGTTCAAGTTGGGTTAATTTACACCATAAAGACTGGTCTTGAAACCAGTGTTGGTGGATTAGTATAGGTAAACCCCAATGAGGGGACAATAAGGTTTCCAATTAGTAGGGATTGAACAAACAACATAACTAGTAATCACTTAGTTATTAGGTCGCCGGAGATGGAGGTCGCGGGGTCACCGGAGACGGAGGTCGCGGGGTCACCGGAGGTCGTGGGTCGCCGGAGGTCGCGAGTCGTCAGAGGTCGCGGGTCGTCGGAGGTCGCGGGTCGCCAGAGGTCGCGGGTCGCCGGGGGTCGCGGGTCGCCGGAGGTCGAGGGTCGAGGATTGCGGGTCGCCATGGGGTTAGGGGAAGAAGGGATGGTGCAAGGGTTTGGGGAACAATCGGGGTGGGGGAAGAAGGGTCGGGATTGTGAAAATGAATTTTGGGTTTCACGGCGGTTTATTAAAAACCGCCGCGAAACCTTTCGGCAAAAACGTTTAGCGGCGGTTTTGTGAACCGCCGCCACAAAACCGCCGTTAAACACGGTTTTTGTTGTAGTGTGTTTCATGTGTCATTTATTTGACTATGTACATTCCATGAAATTACATGATAAGACATTTATGCTGCATGACACATGAGTAAACAGAATATGAATATAATACACACTGGGTAGTTCAGATGAGTACTCACTGTATTTTCTCAAAGGTTAAAATTTTGTACAAATTTAATTTGAAGTAAATTTATTTAATTTTTTACAATTATGTTTGATGAGAATCTAAATATAGACTTGGATGATAATTAAGATAAATGAATTGATTGATTAAATAAAAAAATTAATTTATTTTTGTACGGTTTATCTTAAATAAGAATGATTGGAATTAAATTATATTTTATGAAATATGTAATTTTTTTCATGTATATGGATAATCACGAGAATAGAAAATACCTTTTTATGTGATTGGTTTACTTTTAATTTATTATTTAATTAAATTTATGGCTTGCACGTCATCTCTAATCTTATTATGTAATGGAATGTGCGCCCATGGTTTCTATTTTGTAAACCACATAACAATCCATTTAGTTCCTCATACCTACATGCGAGTTAAATAATATATATTAAATGGAGCTCCTAACTGAGTGGAGGTAGTTTAAGTTTTGAGTCGAGGTGAAACTAATCCAGGTGGTGCATGGTTGGAAAGGTGGAAACATGAAAACATAAACTGAATCATGTTTCATGTTGTTTTCCCCATAATTATATGGTTAGTTTATCATAAAATAGATAAACTAACCATTGGTAAAATATCATGATCATACCACTTTATTATTTTATTTCTATCTAGTTTCATAGTTATTTCATTATGAATGTTTTTTTGTGATCACATGAATTAATGAATTAACAAGCATTCAATATAGAACTAAAATGAATTGGATTATGTGTACATTTTATATAATACACGGTTAATCACTTATGTAAATCCACTTAATATTAACAAGTATGTAATAAATACAAATTTTGGAAACTTATGAATAATGATAAAAATCCCTCAATTATATATATATTAAGTAGGTATAGAATTCCACTAATTAAGTTAAAATCTAACCACACTTAAAGTGATTGACCCGCCAAATTTTAGGTGCTTTCAATTATCTGGGAATTTTTACTTGAAGTTTTGTTTTGACTAAACATAGTTCACATCAAGGGTTAACTCCCAAAGTAGTAAATTGTGTAACTAAGAGGCAAAAGATAATGATATCCAATTTAAAGATTTTAATATTGGGGAGTCTACTCAATGGATCAAGGAACTACGAGTTATTGCAAACTGCATTTTAATGCCTACCTAAACCCCTTAAGTTGCTTGATTGGACAAATTCGGGGTAATGAGAAGGGGAGTATGAATCCTATTTACTAAAATGTCCATGAAATGGGATATTTTGAATCCAATATTGAGGGAAGTTCAATTTCATTAAAATAGTGGGACATTAGTAGATATAATATTTATTTATCTACTTTTATTAGATAAATTACTAGAATTATGCTCATCTTATTTGATGAAACAGTAATATATATGGCATAAAACCTTTAACTATGATTCATACTTGAGAAGGATAAACAGATCACTGACACTGACTTCGAAGAATGGAAAAGGTGATTATGCATTATCCTATTCCATGAGTGTAAATTATATGTGCTGGAAGAACCTATTCCAGAAGTGTTTGGCCAAATTCCTCTACTACCCACCCCAACTCCCCTGACGCACCTCACACCCCTATTCACACGCCCCTTTATCCCTCCCTTATGCACCCATATCCTTCCCAACTCCCCTCAGATGCACACCCCTCATGGGATTCGAACCCTGAACCTGCTTCCTAACTGCACAACATCCTAACCAACTAACCTATTAAAATTTTCTTTTACAAAAAATATATTATCTTATTTTTATAAATATATTAATATGTTACAGTATTAAAAAAATTAATATATATAATCGAATATATATTTGCATATATATATATGCGTATATACATATATTAATATATATCTATCTATATATATTATATATGTATATAGATGTTTATATTATATTAAATATATATATATATATATCTTTATATGTGTGTGTGTGTTTATATATATGTGTCTGTCTGTGTTTACGGACACACACACACACACATATGTGTATTTATATATGTGTATATCTATGTAATTATATATAATTATATATGTATATGTGTTTATATATATATATATATATCTGTGTGTGTGTGTGTGTCTTATATATATTATGGTATTTACTTATATGTTAATGTATTTGTATATCATTATAAACTTATATATATGAATATATATAATAATAATTATAAATTATATATATATATATGTAAATTAATTGAATTATAAATATATATATATAATTATCTATGGTTTAAAACCGTAGTAAAAATGTCAATTAAATAGTCTTGTTTTCTTAAAAACAGGACTAAATTTAAAATGTATATGTATTTTTTATATATAAATATATGTTTATGTGTGTGTGTGTTTATATATAAATATAAATATGTATTTCTGTATTTATATTTGTATATATAATATTTGTATATATATATAATTTATTAAAAAAATATTATATATATATATTTGTTTATATATTATATATACATATATATGTGTGTGTATATGTATATGTATATCTGTATATATATGTGTGTGTGTGTCTATATATATTTGTGTGTGTGTGTCTACATATATTAATATATATGCGTGAGTGTGTGTGTGTTATTTTTTACCAGTAGAGGGTATTACAAAATCAAAGATCCTACCATGTGGAACAAGCTCCACCCTCGTATGCATGTACGCCTGTGCTCCTTGTACTACCTCCACGCATGGACGGATCCCAAGCCGAAAATCATCATCAATCAGAATTCGAACCTAGCACCTTCAATGTCACACCAAAACACTGAATTAACTCATCTATGCCAATTTTAGATATAGAATTGTATGATAATATATATATACACAAATTTCATTATTTAAAAAATTAATATTATATATATATGTTTATACTATATGAATATATACATATATGTTTATATTATATTATATATGTGTGTGTGTGTGTGTTCATATGTTATGTTAATATAAATATGTTTATATTGTATATTTTATATATATTTTTATATTCTATTTATATGTTTATATCTTATATTATATATATGTTTATATTTTACATATATGTTTATGTTTTATATTATATATATACATATATATATTTATATATGTGTCGATATATCTATATATATATATATATCTATATTTTATATTTTATAAATATATATTTATATTTTATGTTATATATATACACACATATAAAAGTTTAAATGTATATTTTTATATATATATTTTTTAAAAATTATATATATGTTATTATTTTATGCTTATATATGTGTGTGTGTTTATATTATATATATATATATATGTATGTATGTATATATTTTATGCTTTTTTATTATATATATGTTTATATTTTATGTTTATATTATATATATATGTTTATATATATGTTTATATATTATTTATATCATATGTTTATATTTTATATATATTTATATATGATTGTGTGTGTTTGTGTGTGTGTTTATATATGTGTGTGTTTATATATATGTGTCAGTGTGTGTAAATATATATGTATATGTATACATATATATAATTATAATTATAAATTTATATAAATATATATATAACTAGCCACATTTTAAAACACTAGTAAAAATTTTACTAAATTATCCTTATTTTCTTTAGAACATTACTAAATTTAAAATATATATGTTCTTTTAAATATAAATATATGTATATATATTTATTTCTGTATGTGTTAATATATATATGTGTGTGTGTGTGTGTATGTGTGTACGTGTGTTTACACACACACACACACATATATATATATACATCAATGTGGGGAAATAAGCTATATATATATATAGTGATATTTCCTTAAAAACGTCGCTTAATTTAAAATTAGTGGTATTTTAAAATGTGGCTAAGAAATATCGCTAAATTTCAAAAAAAATGTAGAGGTTCAGTATTTCATATTATCATCCATGACCAGTGAGCAGCTAATGCAACATGAGGACATAGATGTGTATATCATAGTGTCTCACCTTTGGGATCTCTATCAAGAGAAGATGATGTTGACCTCACCTGTTTTGATAATCTCAATTGTGTTTTAATATGTGTTTATAATCCTATCTATATGTTAAATTATGTTGACAAAAATATCAAAATAATCATTGGAATATGTTAATCAATGTTTATCTATGTTATACCTGCTTTGAAATAATTCTAACTCAATCTGGATATGATTTGCATATAACAGATAAGTGTTAAGCTTGTGAGTCACTAATACAGACCTACCGATAGAGTAAGTCACCTATATATAGAAAGGTCCACCGATACAAACCGCTATCGTCACTGATACAGACCTACCGATAGAGTAAGTAACCGATATACAGAAAAGTCCACTGATACAAACAGCTACTGATAAGGCTAAGTACGTTGGTACATAAGTCTACCGGTATGCATAAGTCAACTGATATAGACCTACAAGTACATAGTCTACCGATAGGTAAAGGTCACTGATAGACCAAGCTTCCTGTGACACAAGGTCACTGGAACATAGTTACCGATACAAGCTACTGATAGAAATAGACCGATAGACAGCTACTGATATGAAGTCCACCGATACAACTACACAGCCACCGATACAGACAGACAAAGTCCACTGATACAGATAGATACCGACAGAGAGCTACCGATACAAGTCTGTTGATACAGACAGATGGCTACCGTTATAAGGTCTACCGATACAAGAATTCCACTAGTGCAAAGGAGCTACCGAAGGAAAGAGCTACCGATATACAGAGCTAATGTTATAAAGAGTGACAGCTACCGACACAAGACATACTGACTCAAGTCCACCGTTACAATCTCACTAATGGAGAGAGCTACCGATGGAAACCAGTCACGATATCTCTAAACCCTACTTATATTTGTTTATTTAGAAACAGTCATATTTGGTGCTATTAATGAAACTGCTATTAATTAAATAATGTCTGATGAATATCAGGGAACCGTACCTCGTACCTGCCAAAGAAATAATGCTTTTTGTCGGACCACTTGAGCTATAAAACGAAAGACAAAAGACATGCAGAAAGAAAGTGTAAAAGAAGTGAAAACCACTGCTGAGTGTGGTGATATATGAAGATACGCATCTGATACAAAAAGAACATATGAACCAGAACTTAAAGAAGAGAATAACTTTTGTTGTAAGCTGAGGGACATTGCTGTGCAGCAAAGCCTACTACAACCTAGAGCAAAACATCAATACAAGGAAGTCAAGGAATAGAACTATGACACTCTGTTTCTTAGACAAATTTAGAGGAGGAATCAAACAACATCTGCTCAATCCAAAAGGAGTCCAGAGCTGCATTGCCATCACACATAGCCTTCTAAACCTATATAATATCTTTCTAGCTCTGTTGTGATTTGGTTATTTAATTTTCGAGTACTCTGTGTGATTCTATTCATCTTAGACACACACTGACTCCTGAGCATAACTGGAGGATATCTAAAATCCTCACCCAAACCTCTTGAATTCTTTTAGTTCCCACTATGGAGAGTGGTAGAGGTCAAGTGTGAACTGGATATCTTGTGTGCCATTGTTTTTTTTTTCCACGAAGAACTGTGGTAGAGGTATTAGTACCTGAATAGTCTGTGTACTTTTGTTTACCCCGATCCAAGGTGTGGATCATAGTTTATATAAAACTGTTTGAGAGGACTAAATCTCGGCTTGAGACTAAACCTCTTGGTTAAAACTGTTGTGCATGTTTATTTTAGTTAAAACTATATTGAATATTTTGCTTCTAATTACTTTAAATACAAATATATTTTGAAGTAACTCTGATTGTTAAACTAGAAAGTGTTTGTAATTTTTGTTAGCCAGTAAATTAGTTTCAAAAGCTAACTTAATCATCAGATTAGGTTAACTGAGAAATAATAAATCTTTTAGAAACTAATTTAAACCTTTCAAGCTTTATAAATTCACTACAGTTTAGGTTATTATTTAATTTGGGGGATTTTAATAGAAGTAATTTTAATAGAAATTTTAAATTGGAACTCAATTCACCCCCCTCTTGAGTGTCTACTCTGACCAACATTTGGTATCAGAGGATTGTTTCTTTATAAAGGATTTCCAGACACTTTGTTTTTCGACTGTGATTTTAGTTTTATCTAAAAGATCTTAAATTTCTGTTAGTTCTAAAATTTATCTCTTTAAACATATATGCTAAAATATAATTATTTATAATAGACTAGAAGGTGTAGCTACCAATAAGACACATTTATTTAATGGTGTTAATTATGCTCAATGGAAACTAAAAATGAAAATTCATTTAGAAAGTATAGGATTTGATATCTGGACTACTATAGAGACTCAGTATAAGATTCCAGAAACTGAAAGAACTACTTGGTATGAACCTACGAAAACCGCTTACAATAAAAATTGTAAAGAAATGAATGGCATGTATTGTGCTTTAGGGGATGAAGAATTTAATCGAATATCTACTTTTAAAACTGCTTATGAAATTTGGGATACTTTGGGTGTTTCTCATGAGGGAAAAACAATTTTAAGGAAATGATACTAAACACTTACAGTATTAAATATGACAACTTTAAAATGAAACCTGATGAACCTATTTTGGACATGTATCTCAGGTTCAATGATATTGTTAATACTATGAGCTCACTGGGAAAGGTTGTTCCAGCAAAAGAGAAAATCATGATGTTACTCAGATGTCTGCCAGAAAGATGGACATGCACATCAGTTTCAAAAAGAGAATCATGTGATATAAGTTCACTGCCTTTTAAAGAGCTGATTGGTAAGTTAATGATGTATGAAGAAGATCTAAAGGTAAACAAAGAGGAAGATGATGAACCAAAGAGGAAATCAGTGTCATTTAAGTCTAATGCCTCAAAGAGAAAGGATAAAGAGAAAGTTCACCTACCTACTGAAAGCTCAACAAGTTGAGGTTCAGATTCTGATAGTGATGAAGAGATGGATTAAATAGCCATAAGATTCAAGAAACTCTATATGAGGAAGAAATTTTTTAGAAAACCAAATTATAAGGGTAAGTTTGACCAATGAGGTGATTGGAAGAAAGATTGGAAGAAAGCTGGTAAGGATGATGAGATAGTGTTCTATGAATGAAAAAGGAAAGGACACATTAAGGGTGACTATCCAAAATTGAAGTTAAAGAAGAAATGTGATTATAAGGACAAAAAATATAAGAAAGCTATGAAGGCAACATGGAGTGCCTTAGAAGATAACACAAGTGAGTCTGAGGTTTTTGATTCTGAAAAGAATCATTCCAACATGTGTTTCATGACTAATACTTCTGAAGAGACATTCCTGAAGAGTTCCTATAAGAAGATATGGTACTTTAACAGTGGATATTCAAGGAATATGACTAGAGATTACTCATGTTTCAAAAGTTTAATCAAGGTTGATAGAGGGCATGTCACCTTTGCTGATAATTCAAAAGGAAAAATCGTCGTCTTAGGCCAGATTGGTAATACTGATTTAGTTTTAATTTCTAAAGTATTATTTGTTGATGGATTAAAATACAACATTTTAAGCATTTCTCAGTTGTGTGATGATGGTTTCAATGTTAAATATGAAAATGATGCTTGTAATGTTTTTAATTCTAAAAATGCTTTAGTATTTTCTGCCTTGAAAAATGAAAATGTTTATGTTGTAGATTTAAATTCCTTAACCAAACAAAAAGGTTACTTGTTTAAATTATTTTCATAGGGAATATTTTCTATGACCTAGAATATTAGGACAATTCAATGTTCATTCACTTAAGAAACTGAATAAGAAAATTTTAGTTAGAGACCGACCTCACACTAAAATTCCCATCAGACAAAGTTTGTACTCCCTGTCAAAAGGGAAAGCAACATAAAGTTTCATTCAAATTAAATAAAAAAGTTTCAACTTCTCAACCTCTCGACTTGGTTCATATGGACTTATTTAGACCTTACAGAGTTTCTAGTTTAAATGGGAATCACTATGTCTATTTCTTAGTAGATGACTTTTCTAGATACACTTGGGTATAATTTCTTGCTCACAAAATTGAAGCTTGTTCTTACTTTATTAAATATTAAAAGTCTATAGAAACCCTAAGTGGACTTAAAATTAAGACCTTGAGAATTGAACATGTATGTGAGTTTGAAAATCATGAGTTTGAATATTACTTCTCACACAATGGCTATATTCACAACATTTCTGCCCCTAGGACACCTCAACGGAATGGTGTAGTAGAAAGAAGAAATAGAACCCTTCAAAAAATTGCAAGAACATTTCTTAATGAATATAATTTACCTATTTATTTTTGGTCGGAAGCTTTGAATAAAACATGTTATATTATAAATAGATTCTTGATTAGACCTATTCTTAAGAAGACCCCTTATAAATTGTGGAATAATAGGAAGCCTAAAGTTAGCTACTTCAGAGTTTTTGGTTGCAAAGTCTCTATTCTCAATAATAAGGATAATCTTGACATGTTTTCTTTTAAAAGTGATGAGGGAATCTTTCTAGGTTACTCTATTTCCAGTAAATCTTATAGAGTCATTAACAAAAGATCCAAATGTGTGGAAGAATCTGTTCACATCAAATTTGATGAAAATAATATGCATGAACCTAGGTCTTCTCATTAAAATCTTAAAGAAGATCTATCTATTCTGTACCATAATGATAAAATCAATGAACCTATTGTAAAGACAACCAGTTCAGGAAATATTATAGAATATGCTTTTGGTGAACCCGAGCATAGAGAAGAACCTGAGATTTATAGTCCTACCTTTACTAGATCAGCTAGGATTCTAAAGAATCATCCTTTAGATGTTGTTGTAGGTAATCTTGATAGAGGGACACAGACTAGAGCTTCTCTAAGAAATCAGGTTTAACATCAAACCTTTCTTTCACAGTTAGAACTTAAAAATATCAATGATGCAATCAATGATGACTTTTGGGTAATGGATATGAAAGAATAATTTGATCAATTTGAAAGAAACAAAGTCTGGGAATTAGTTGACAGAACTAAGGACACCTTGACCATAGGCACTAAATTGGTTATTATAAATACAGTTTATGAATTCGGAAATATCATTAGAAACAAGGAAATGATAGTTGCACAATGGTATAGTCAAGAGGAAGGAATAGACTATGAGGAAACCTTTCCACATGTAGCTATATTAGAATCTATTAAGATTCTACTTGCCTATGAAGATCATCTGAATTTCAAGTTATATTAAATGGATGTTAAAAGTGATTTTATAAATGGTTTTATAATTGAAGATGTTTTTGTTGAACAATCACCTGTATTTATTAATCCTCCTTTTCCAAATCGGATTTTTATGCTTTCTAAAGCTTTATATGGTTTAAAACATGCCCCAAGAGCTTGGTATGATAGGCTTAGTAGTTTTATTATTTCAAAAGGTTTTTCTAAAAGGATTTCTGATCCATCTCTCTTTATTAAAAGAATTTCCAACGATGTTTTGATAGTACAAATATATGTTGATGATATTATTTTTGGATCTTCTAAAAATACTTTGTGTATTGATTTTTCAAAGCGTATGCAAAATGAATTTGAAATGAGTTTAATGTGAGAACTCAAATATTTTCTTGGATTTCAAGTTTTTCAAAAATGACAATGGTATTATATTAAATCAAATTAAGTATACAAAGGATCTTTTAAAATTTTTTGGTTTGGATAGTATTAAAAAAATTGATACACCTATGAGTACTATTTGTAAGTTGGATGCTGATGAAACTGGAAAACAAGTGGATCAAACCAACTATAGAGGTATGATAGGGAGTCTGCTTTATCATACTGCTAGTCGACTAGATATTATGTTTTGTGTGTGTATGTGTTCAATATTTTAAGATAATCCAACAGAGTCACACTTGCTTGCTGTTAAAATAATTTTTAAATATCTTAAACATGCTACTAACTTAGGATTATTTTATCCAAAAGGAAAATCATTCAATTTAATAAGTTATTTAGATTCTGAATTTGCTGGTTGAAAGTTAGATAGAAAGGGCACTTCTGGAACATGTCATATTCTAGGTAAGTCCCTAATATCATGGTGTAGTAAAGAGAAGAACTTTTTTTCATTGTCTACTGCTGAAGCAGAATATATTGTTGTTGGTAGTTGTTGTGCACAAATTTTGTGGATGAAACATACATTATTGGACTACGGATATCAATTTAGACATGTATCTATAAACTGTGATAACACTAGTGTGGTTAAAATCTCTAAGAATCTCGTGTCTCACTCTAGAACCAAACACATTGATGTAAGGCACCACTTTTTGAGAGATCATTACCAAAATGGTGATATTACTCTTGAATTTATAGGTACTGAACATCAATTAGCTGATATTTTCACCAAGCCCTTAAGTTCAGATAGGTTAAGTTACATTAGACATAATTTAGGAATGATATACTTTGTAGAGCCTAATCCTCACCGTTAGCCTAATCCTCACCGTTAGCCTAATCCTCACCGTTAGCCTAATCCTCACTGTTTGCCTGAACCTCACCGTTATACCTCACTGGTATGAAACTCACTGTTATTCCTCACTGATATGAACCTCACCGATATACCTCACTTTTGGTGGACCTCACCAATAAAAATACCTCACCGTTAGCTGCCAGAATCTGTATCATCTGTACTATACTTATTATTCTTTATTTATTTATTTTTTGATTCCTAAATGACAAAACATAAGTCTTGACCTCATCTCACTCCACCTCAAACCCTTTACCTTCAAGCCTTAGCTCCCAAACCTTCTTTTCTCTCAAACCCTAAGCCTTAAGATTCGCAGAATGGAAACAGTGAAGAGACCATCAGTCAGTGAAAAGGATGATGAGCCGAATGCCAAGAGTCTCAAAGGAGAGTCCTATGGTGGATGTGAAGTGAAGAAACCTAAAAGTTCTCACCTTTTCCAAAGGGAAATAGTATTTGAGAAGGAGATATGCACGGAATGGTTGATGACCAGTAAGTATTTAGTTCTAGAAGTTCTAGAAGATCAGAAATGGGTAGAGTGCTTCTCGAATAACAATGGTCCTTATTATCCAAAGCTGGTAAAATAATTCTATGAGTTTGTTCATTTTGAGAAATCAGAAGTTGAGAATAGGATGGTATCAATAGTGAATGGAAAGACAATATCTTTTTCTTTTATTGAGTGGGCTGAGTGCCTGAGAGTTCCACATGAAGGAGATTTTGGGTATTTCTCAAAATCAGTACCTCCTACTAGTGACATATTTGAGTATGAAGATGATTTGGAAGAACTAAATAGAAATGGGACACCAAGAAAAGTAGTTGCTACAGAAATGGATGGAGAGAACCGGTTACAGTTCAAGTTCTTCCAACACGTGCTAAGTCCAAGAAGAGGGGACTTCGCAAATCTGAAATACCAAGATATTTATTTGTTTCATTTTCTAAGGCATGGTTTCAAGGTAAATTTGGGTAGGCTTCTGATGATTCAAATTGAATATATGACCAAGCCGAAGTCAAAAACTAATTCTCTATTCTTTGAAATGCTGATTTCTTTGATGATCAAGGTAAGATGTGTGGCTATGTCTCAGGATGAGATAGTGTTTATGAAAGAAAATTTTTGTATTACCAAAACTATTTCTAAATATATGAAGATCAATTGGAATCTACAGAGAAGAGAATGGTTCAGTGATAAAGGGATTATGTATGATAAGTTTAATCCTGTGGATCATCCTTCTAGGCCTAAAGATGTAAGGTATCCAGGTCTAGGACCTGATGAAGAGAAACCTCAGTATAGTGATGATACTGATGAAGGGGATACCTCTGTAGCTGATGGAGGGGATCAAGACTTGCCTCAAAGTCTAGTTGGTGAAGTTGTATCATCTAGAAAGGAAACTATGTTAGGAGTAAGCAATGAAAAATCCCATATTAATGAGGAAGACTAGTCTGCTCCAAAGAATGAGGAAGAAGTCCATGAAAGTGGAGAACATGTTTCTGATAGCTCAGATGAGAACACCTTGAGTTTGAGTCCATTGATGGGAAGTACTGTTGTTCCTATAGAGGTTGTTCTGGTTGAGATGGTCGAACCTGCACCCATTCCTGATGAGCCTTTTGCTGGAGAAATGGAAATGGTTGTGGATAAATCTTCTGAGGAAGACCGAGCTGCTGAGGGTGCTATTTCTATACATATACAAAAGAATGAAACAATTGAGGTGGAGCATCCAACCAGACTTGGAAATGTTTCAGTAGCTGTTGAGGTTGAAGACAAGGAAGAAGACCCAGGTTTTGTAGTTTTTGGGCTAGACTATCTTGATTCTGAAAATTAGACACCCATCAACAGACCACAAGTTAACTATACTATCCTTTCTGAGTTTTTACCTGAGGATGTAGTAAGAAAAGATGATCTAGACCAGTTGAAGTCTGAACTTAAGACCTCGTTTGTGGAAGAGATAAGAAGAATGGAAAACTATTTAATGTCATCCATTCAATCTATTATGAATGACTCTGTGGCTAGTGTTGTGTCAGAAAGAGAAACTGTAGTTATGCCTGAAAATCTTGTTACTAAGGCTGATCTTGAATCTTTAAAGGCTGAGTTGAAGGATGCTTGGACTGCATCTGTTGCAGACTTAAAGAGCTATTTTGTTGAAGACCTAAGAAAAATGGAAAAATCATCTGAACTATCTCTTGGATGTATTGTGTCAACCACTATGACAGAGATGGTGAATGAAGTCAAAGTGTGTCTTACTCAGATTGAAACTCGGACATAGGTTGTTAGTTCTTTGAAGCAATCTGTTGATTCATTCCATACCTTTTCTCGTTCCCAAACCCAAGTTTTTGCTAACATAAATTATATCAAGAGTGTAGTAAAGTAGTTTGTGGATGTGTTTGAAGCCTTTAAAAAGAATATCAAAGTGAATTTCAATACACAAGATTTGGTTGTCAAGAAGTTGATAAGTATTTTGACCCAATCCTTCAAGGAAATTGTTGCATTCCCTGTAAAACCTCTAGGTTCACCCAGTGATTCAGTAGATTTTCAGCAGTTTAGAGTTGTGCTGAAAGAGGAGCTTGGTCAGGCTAGTACCAGTAGCTCAATTGATTCTCAGGTACTGTCTACCTCAAGAGATATCAGAAAATTTGTTCAGGAGCATATGAGGGATGCTACTGCTTCTCAACAAGAAATCAAAGTTATGATTGATCTATACTTTCCAAAATATTATACAAAGTATCAGCTCAACAACCATTTCAAGCTTCTGTTAAAGAACATGAAACTACCTCAATTAACTCAAGCTTTCAGAGAACAAGTGAGCAAGCTTAGGGAGTTGAATCCTGATCTAGGAAAGTTTATGGAGAACAAGGATTACTTTATATCTTCTATGGAAAGAGGAGGAGGAATCATTATGGTCTTTAGAAATCTGTTACTGCCATTTTTGCGTGTAGACAGTACTCCTATCATTGCACCTCCAGCTCTGTATGCCTCTTCCCAGTCTTCCTCCATTCCTCAGATGACACTGGCTCAAGCTATCTGGAGCTTGACACCATTGATTACTCTGAGGAGTACCCACTACAGGCTAGCAACAGTCTCTGATTCTCAACCTCCAGTGGTACTTTCTGGAGTTCCCAAGCCTGATTATACCTCCTAACCCAAAGGAAAATACAAATTGTACATTCAGGAGGTGGATTTAATAGTGGCTAAGACATTTGATAGGAATCACTTGTATTTTTTTTACTCAATTTTGTATTTCTCTGTATCTTTTTTCCCCAATAAATCTATCTAGGATCTTATTCTCTTTCACATTCTGTTACTTCTCTCATCCTTTCATTCCTACTTTTTTCTAATCACAATGGGGGAGAAATAATAAAAAGGGGGAGAAGTAATATAAAGAGGGAGAAATATGATAAATATGATAAATATAAGCATATTATAATTTTACCATAATATAATTCTACCTATGGTACATTTTTTTATACAGTTGTTTCATACCTCTGATACATTTTCATGTAATGCTCTATTCTCTGATAAATTTGAAAATTTAATTACTCACATTGTGAAGTAAGACTCAATGTATTTTATTCTAATATCTTAATGATTATTTTGGATTATCATACCATAATTTGTGATTATCAAAAGGGGGAGATTCCTAACCTCACCTGTTTTGGTAATCTCAATTATGTTTTAATATGTGTTTATAATCATATCTATATGTTAAATTATGTTGACAAAAATATCAAAATAATCATTGGAATATGTTAATAAATGTTTATCTATGTTATACATGCTTTGAAATAATTATAACTCAATATGGATATGATTTTCATAGAACAGATAAGTGTTAAGCTTGTGAGTCACTGATACAGACCTATCGATAGAGTAAGTCACTGATATACAAAAAGGTACACCGATACAAACAGCTACTGTCACTGATACAGACCTACCGATAGAGTAAGTCACCGATATAGAGAAAGGTCCACCGATACAAACAGCTATCGATAAGGCTAAGTACACCGGTACAGAAGTCTACCAATATTCACAAGTCTACTGATACAGACCTACCGGTACATAGTCTACCGATAAGTAAAGGTCACTAATAGACCAAGATTCCTGTGACACAAGGTCACTGGTATATAGTTACCGATACAAGCTACTGATACAAACATACAGATAGACAGCTACTGATATGAAGTCCACCGATACAACTACCAATCCAATGATACAGACAGAAAAAGTCCACCGATACAGATAGATACCAACAGACAGCTACTGATACAAGTCTGCTGATAGAGACAGACGGCTACCGCTAAAAGGTCTACCGATACATGAATTCCACCAGTACAAAGGAGATACCGATGTAAAGAGCTAATGATAAATGGAACTACTGTTATAAAGAGTAAAAACTACTGACACAAGACATACTGACTCAAGTCCACCATTACAAGATCACTGACGGAGAGAGCTACCAATGGAAACCAATCACTATATCTCTAAACCCTACTTATATTTGTTTATTTAGAAACGGTCATATTTGGTTCTTTTAATGCAACTGATATTAATTAAATAATATCTAATGAATATCAGGGAACCGTACCTCACACCTGCAGAAGAAATCATGCTTTTTGACGGACCACTTGATCTATAAAAAAATACAAAAGCCACGTAGAAATCAAGTGGAAAAGAAGTGAAAGAAAATGCTGAGTGTGGTGATATATGAAGATACACATCTGATACAAAAATAACAAATGCACCAGAGCTCAAATAATAGAATAAATTTTGTTGTAAGATAAGGGACATTGTTGTGCTGCAAAGCCTACTACAACCTAGATCAAAACTTAAATACAAGGATGTCAAGGAATAGAACTACGACACTCTGTTTCTTAGAAAAATTTATAGGACTCAAAAAACATCTACTCAATCCAAAAGGAGTCTAGAGCTATATTTCCATGACACAGATCCTTATAAACCTATCTCATATCTTTCTAGCTCTGTTGTGATTTGCTTATTTACTTTTCGAGTACTCTGTGTGATTCTGTTCATCATAGACACACACTGACTCCTGAGCATAACTGGAGGATATTTAAAATCCTCACTCAAACCTTATGAATTCTTTTAGATCCCACTGTGGATAGTGGTAGAGGTGAAGTTTGACCTGAATAGATTTTGTGGTATTTTTTTGTTTTTCTCACAAAGAACTGTTGTAGAGGTCTTATTACCTGGATAGTCTATGTACTGTTGTTTACCATGATCTAGGGTGTGGATCATAGTTTATATATAACTATTTGACAGGACTAAGTCTCAGCTTGAGACTGAACCTCTTGGTTAAAATTTTTGTGCATATTTATTTTAGTTTAAACTATATTGAATATTCCGCTTCTAATTACTTAAAATAAAAATCTATTTTGAAGTAACTATGGTAGTTAAACTAGCAAGTGTTTGTAATTTTTGTTAGCCAGTAAATTAGTTTTAAAAGCTAACTTAATCTTCGGATTTAGTTAACTAAGAAATAATCAATCTTTGAGAAACTAATTGAAACCTTTAAATATTTATAAATTCACTACAGTTTAGCTTATTATTTAATTTGGGGGATTTTAATAGAAATAATTTTAACAGAAATTTTTAATTGGAACTCAATTCACCCCCTCTTGAGTTTCTTCTCTGACCAAAATATGAGACAATAGAGATACGAGATCTCTAATGATCTATTTACAACTAATCTTGGTGAGTTGATGATAGTTGGGACTCATGTGTTCATGCTTCTTGGTTTCATTAAAAGATTATACATCTAAGGAATTAAATCCATAGATTATTTGCAAACATATCTCATACTTTTCTTACTACCCAATACCTTCTCATGTTTTATTTTTAATTATAACATGATTAATAAGAAAAATATTCTTTCAGAACTTATTACTCTGATTGTCCAAATGGGTAAGGGCATGGGCATTGTCAAACTCACAGTCCTTTGGGTGAATAAGAAAGGAAGAACAATGAAAAGAGTTCCAACACTCAAAACATTTTTAAATCTCCCAATCACCATCCTTCTAAGCTGAGAAAGATATAGAGGCAAGGAAATGAAAAGGAAGCAGTATGTTTTACATGTGGTAACCAAGGCAACTGGAAGCAAAAAATAACCCAAAAGAAAGGGGAAGCTGAATTTTCATTCATTATTGATTGTAATATTTCCATATGTACACATTGGGTATTAGATACATCTTATGGTGATAATATATATATATATATCAAAATGAAAGAACCAATTATATTTCAAAATATTTCCATAGGATAGGTGGATTTTCGGGATGCCAATAGAGTGAGGCTGGCTGCTCTAACCATTAGAGACAACCACATTTTATTTCCAATACAAATGATATTGGTTTTAAGATATTGTTATTATGTTTCTATTGTTACCAAAAAACATAATTTTGGTATCCTTCCTATATATAGATGGTTTCTTATGTTTTGAAATATATGTTGTTTCATTTATAAATACCACATATGTTGTGGTATGACACATTTAAATAACATTCATTATGTATTAAATTATGAAAACCAAGTAATGGAAATTGATAACAAATCATGTTCTCACAACTCATATAACACTCAACTGTGTAATCTCCATCTTGGTCATGTAAATGAGAATCGCTTGACAAAGATCTATTACAATGGTTATTTAAACTCTTTTGAGCCAAAACCACATGAAATATGTCATGTTTTTTTACAGTGAAGATTGACCAAACCACCATTCAGTGGACAAGGTGAAATTACCATTGAGATTCTAGGATTGGTACACACTGATGTGTGTGTACCATTTATAGTAGAAGCTAGAGGTGGGTATTCTTACTTCATAACTTTTACTAATGAATTGAGTGGATATGTTTATGTTTACTTGATTAGGTATAATTCTAAGACCTTTGAGAAATTCAAAGAATTCAAGAATGAATTAGATAATTAAATTGGAAGGACGAAAAATAATATTTGGTTAGATCAAGGGGATTAATATCATAACCAAGAGTTTATTATATTTTTATGGGAGTTTGGGATTCTTTATCATCTTAATAAACCTTACACAACATAATGGAATAGTGATAGTGAAAGGAGGAACTATACCTTTTTAGACATGCTAAGGTCGATGATGAGTCATGAAAATCTTCCATTATCCTTCTTGGGATATGAATTAAGAACTAAAATATACACAATAAATTGAGTACAAAATTAATTTTGAAATTGAATTCCCTTTGATATATAGAGTGGAAAGGAACCCATCTTGCATACAGATATATGGGGTTGTGAGTCATTTGTTAAGGTCTTTCTTAGGCAAAAAAATAGAACCTCGGGAAAAAGTGTATCTTTATAGGGTATCCTAAGGAAACAAAGGGATACCAACTATATATCCCCTCATACAAGATAGTGATTGCCACTAGAAAAGCTGTCTTTATTTAGAGGGATAACATTATCAATATGGATAGTGGAATAAATATTAAATTCAATGAATTTGATACAAAAGGTATACAATAATTGGTATTGGAATAGATTCCATAGGTTGTCATAGAAAAAATTCATCTTAAAATACAATTACATTGTAGGATCACCAAAAAAGTAAAAGAACCAAACAGATATGGTTTTCTTGTCTCCAAATATGGTTAATAATTATTGTTTAAAAAAAACAGATCCATCTCTTAAAAAGATCCTGTAGAGAGCTCATATGATACAATATGGAAAGATACCATGAATTCTGAAATGGATTCCATGTATCATAACCTAGTTTGGGTTCACTTTGATCCACCAATTGATGAAAATCATGTTGGATGTAAATGGTTATACAAAAGAAAACTATACATGGAAGGTATTTTTAGAACCTATAAACAAGACTAGTCGTTAAAGGGTTTAAAAAGAATTAAGCCATTGACTATGATGAAAACATTTCCCCAGTTTCCATTTTTAAATCCATCATAATTATACTTTCTATATCTCCTTACCATTACAATGAAATTTTTCAAATAAAATTTAAAAAAAATTACTTAATTGGAAACTCTAAGAAGATTTCGATATGACAGAACCAGAAGTTTATGTGGATCTCTGTGATTCCAAAAAGATATAAAATTTTCATAGATCAATTTATGGACTAAAGTAAGCATCCAAATCATGAAACATTCAATTTGATAAAGCTATAAAAGATTTTGGTTTCATTAATATTGAATCCTAACCACGTGTTTAAAATAATTTTAGTGGGAATGAAATTGTAAATCATTTTAGTATATGTTGATGACATATTACATATTGGAAATAACATACCATTATTACAGTATATTAGGGATTAGTCAAGTAAGTGTTCCTCGATGAAGTACATAAGTTAAGCAGTTTACATTCTTGGGATTAAGATAATTCATGATAGATCCAAGAGACTTGTTAGACTAATTCAAGGATAATACATTGACTAGATAATAAATATATTTAGTATGGAAGAATCTGATAGAGTATTGGTTCTAGTGTCACATGGTATACATATTTCCAAGAAAATTTGTTCTCAGACACAATAAGAGGAAGATAAAATGAGTAAGATCCCATACGATTCAGTGATAGGATCAATCATTTACGACTTATTATGTACTAGAATTAATGTTTCCTACATAATGGCCATAGTAAATAGATATGAAGATGATCCAAGTGAATATCATTGTTCTGTTGTTAAGGTTATCCTCAAGTATTTGAGAATAACTAATAATATTTTTCTGATGTATATAGGATATGAGGAGAAAATCATTAGGGGTTCTAGTGATGAGAGTTTTCAAATAGATCATAATGATCTAAATTCATGATCATGATATATTTTCAGTCTCAATGGAGGATATGTAAGCTAGAAGAGTCAAAATAATCCGGTTTTCATCGATTATAGAGTGGATTATAAGTATATAGTGGCTTTTGATGCATCCAAAGAAGCCTTTTGGATAAAAAAAACTTTTTCTTAATCTTGATGTAGTATCTAGTAGTAAAGAACCTATCACATTATATTTTGATAATTCTGTAGTGATGGTGCTTGAAAAAGATCTAAGGTCACACCAAATAGAAAATCCACATACTCGAGAAGTATCGTCTCTTGAGGTATTTTTCTCATAGGGGTAAAGTTGTGGTAAGTAGAGCTTAAATGGAAGAAAACATAATAAACCCCTTAAATAAATAATTGTCTCATTAGAAGCACGAGTATCATGTGAGATATAGTGGACTAAATGTTGTTAGTATTTGGATTTAGTGAAAGTGGGAGTCTATTGGATTTGGTTCCATAGAAACAGTTTCTATATACTTTATGATTACATGAATTATCATTTTTCAATATTAATAAACTACTCGTAACATCCTGACAATTATTTGGCCTAATATAGTATGTGATAAGGTCCTGAGATTAATTGTCACTTTGAAAGGTCATAGTTGTTCCCCTTTATGATGAGAACCTAGAAGTTCAACGTTAATACTCTTAAATATATTTTCTATATACAAATTAAATCATTTGAAGGAAAAAATAATATTGGTTCTTAGGGGTGGAGACTCAGGGGAATTAGATGCCCATACAATGGTGTATAGACTTGGTAATTTCTAGTGTATGAGATTATGAGAATGAGGAATGCTATAAATAAATCCATATTTAATTGTCTAATTGGATATTTTAATTTAAGGATATATTTATTGGTCCTTATAATATAATATTCATATTAATAGATATTATGATTCATGTGCTTTGATGTATTGATAAAAATTGTGATGAAATATGTTCACAGAGAAGTAGGACATGTTAGGTGCATCATGAATAATATTTTATTAAAGAACAATGTGAAAAAAAATATATCTCCTCTTTAACAATATATTAAATCTCAATCCCTTTAATTGAAATGATATACCCTAAAAATCCAAGACCATGGTGTTCGGCAGGCGAGTTCAATTTCCAAAAATTCAATGAAAGTTAAATCAAGAACTTGGGTCAATGGAACTATAATGAAACCTTACAAATTAGATATATAAAAATAAATGGATTATATTAAACTATAAGAATCTATATTTGTTTTATGTTATTTATAAATTAACTAATTTATCTATGAGTTTCTTACTGCATTGTTGGATGCTAACCTTGGACTTTGGGCTATTTTTCCTAATGCCATTGAGAAAGAGGCATAGAGGGACACACACTAAGTATATCCATAATATTAGTTAGATAATGATATAATTTATTATTTATCATGTTGAGTAAATATTATTCATGTAAAACTCCAAGCTTCCAGGGTACGTTTGCCTTTGAATAATAAAATAGATTTCACTGTACGCAGCTTCGAGTTCAAGCACCCCACAACCAATCAAACTAGCCGTTATGAATAGTAATACCCATTTTTTAAAATTTTATAAATTTTATTTTCCAAAATGGACTTCATTTTTGGATTCAGAATATCAAAATTAGCTTTGGGTAAATTTTTGGTATTTTTCTGAAAACCTTCAATTTTTGATGAATAGTGAAAAACACTGTTTTATTGTTCAAAACCCACTTTTTATTTAAATAAATATTTATTTTATTTAAATTTATTTTAAGTATAAATAGATACATAATACCTATATCAGTTCAATTTAATTCATTGGAGTCATTTTATAATAAAATTAGATGTATAGAATTTTATTGAACTTTTTACCGTCGTTTTCCCACCTTCTAGGCACGTCGACAAATTTGCATAAAACATAATTTTACTGCTTTTCTGAATTGAATTTCAAAAATATGAGAGACACAATTGATATCAGTAATTAAATTGTGGTTCAAAAAGATAAAAATAATTTCCGATGAATAGTAACTTTTGAAACTTATTTACCACAGTTAAAATTAAATAGTGCAATTAAAGGTAAAAATGATATTATTATTACCCTAACACATGTCCTAATTCTATTGGATAAGTGTATTTAGACTAAAATCATCCATGGGAATAAAATATGATCCTTTTGGTCAACTTTTATTAGATTAGGACATTTATTATTATTTTATTTAAAGAAGAGTTAAAAGTGTTAAATTTAATGTTTAATAACTAAAACATTTTTCATATAGGGTTACACAAAAGAAAAATTAGAATATAAAAATCCATTAGAAATATAAAAATATTTCATACATAATGGTATTTTATTTATAATTTTTAGACATTAAATAATTTAATTTATTTATGACACAATAATGAAGCAATAATTACCTTATTAATGAAAGATTAAAATAATTGATATTATAAATATCCAGATAAATGTAATTTTAGACTTTTGATGCATTCCAAAAAAATTATAAGTTAATATGAAATGTTAGGGTTGATTAAATGAATTTTTTTTCTAAGTAATCAAGTTTATAAGACTTTAAAAAAATCAATTACAAATTAGTGTCAAAATTGACATGAATGAGTTTTTAAAACAAATACTATATTATTAATTAATATAATATTTTTAAAAAGATATGGTTTATCCAAAGAAATTAGATAAGGTTATATATATAAATAATGAACCACTTGGGGTTCACTAGGTTTTTTATAGTAATTTTATTAACCATTTATTATAATAATACAAGAATACACGGTAAATGTTAAACTATTTAACCAAGAGTTAAATCTAAAGGATATGGTTAATATGGTGACCTAAACCTATCTAAAACCTATTGGTTGAGATTTTTTTGACTCATACCCACCTTATCATCATAATGAATCATTTTTCATCTATTATAAAACTAATATCATGGTATAATAAAATAATATTTCAAGGTTTTACTAAAATTGCCCTCACCTCTCTTATAAAAGGGTAGTTCCCATTCTCTCAAAATCACACCTCCAAAGCCTTTTGGATCAACCAACCTCTGCCAAAATATCCTCCCAACTACCCTAAATTCAACATAAAGGTATTAATTTGATTATAAATCCATCCTAAGGAGCCTTTTGATCAAATCAAAATGAAGCACTAGAAGAAGAGGTAATAATTTTATCACCTTTTTCTAAGTTCTTTTCTTCTTCCACTTCCTCTTTCTTTGTTGTTTCCATACCAAAATAATAAATCGAGTACCTTATACATATTGTGATGTTATTATAAATATGTTATAACCATATTCATTATTCTTTTCATCCTATGAATGACAATGTCACCATACGTGCATACGTACGACTTACTGTCTCCACGTCATGGTGTAGTTTGTTATTCAACACTTAATTATTTGGATGTGTATAATAATGAGTATAAATGATGTAAATAATAAATAGAACATGTTAATGACTCTTTATATAAGATATAAAATTCAATTTTATATGATTTTACCATCAAAAGATTGATAATGTCGCTCGTGTGTACGTACAGCCTACCGTCTCCACGACGCGATGAGATGGCATTCCCTATCCTAACCATTCAAGACTAATTTTCATTTGATGATTAAAAATAATTTTTAAGAACATAAAATTTTTATGGATATAAATAAGATACGTCCTATCCATAACAAACACAACTTACAAAATAAAACATATAAAGGAAAATGAATCATTTAACACCCGAAACGATGATACTACTGAGATATCATTAACAAATCAAATTTAGAAGATCATATATGATATCATATTTGTGTATATGGTTATTGTATAATTTAATAAAAATTATTTAACTATTATACATGTGGTTAACATACCCTCAACCAAGGAAAAGTACAAGGTAAGGGTTAATTTTACAATCTCTTTATTATCTGAGGTTGTTAATATGTAAGTATCTACTGGGAATTCTTTATCATCCACATCCGTCTTTCTTAAAAATGTATTTTAAAACATTTTACTATTTCCAAAAATATGGGTTAAATTTATTTATACCCTTGTTGTAATTTTTATAAATTCTTTTGAAATGAATCCTTCCATCATTTTCTAAACATTGTACTTTATGACCTTTTTAAAAAATCAAGGTAAGAATGTTATTTCACTTATACGGCAGGTGCAACTATTTCATTCCTTTATAACACCTTCGAAGCATCCCTTAAAATCCTATAAAAATATTTTCAAAATAAATTTTTTCTTTTATAATTATGTGACTTTTAAATGATTTCAAAATAGAAAGAGATATTTCTCTCAAATAGTTTTGATTTCATCTATGTCTATATCCTTTGATGGATTTTACACTTGTTTGAAGTTGATTTATTATGATACAATCTTCCATATTGTATTAAAGGTCTGTGATATGTTTGATTGTGGATGTATTTTTTCTATATTATTCATTCTTTATGGTTAAAGTATTGATATTCCGTATGCTAGTTTTAATATGAATGTTTATATTATGTTTCAACATTTTCATATGAGGAATGCATTGGACTTAGAAAGTGACGGGTGGATCCCACTATAGCTCTTAGATGCATTAGTAGGTCTAATGAGGCAAACTAGTGTCTTGGCACAAGGCCTTGAAAAAATCTTATTTGTAGTCTTGGCACGAGGCCTTGACTATGTGGTTGTGATGTCTGACATTATGCATTCCATCATTATGAAATTGTCTATTGATATTGCCTGTGATTATTCGACTAGTAGAATATCCATGTTAATAAGTAAATAAAATTATTTGATTTATATTTTCCATATTAAGATGAAGTTTACGTTTAAAAGGATTATGTTTTAGTTTTATGCATTTCCTGTAAATGTTTATGCTTATTTATGAAAGTTTCTACTATATAGTTATCCTTAATGAGCATCTGAGTTCACCCTTTTCTTATATTTTATTTTTTCCAAGATGCGAAGAAATGTTTTATGATTAACATGCAAGAATAGAATAAGGGATAAGAGTATGTTCAAATGGGACACAATGATGTTGTTTTTCATTATTTCATGATGTAATGTAAAACTTATGTATGTTTCTAGCACTTACTAGGCTACTAAAATGATCGGCCTTTTGGGACATGATTCCTTGTATCATGCAAATGTTATGTAATAATGAACCAACTCTGGATAACTGGGGTCAGGGAGTTATAGTTGGTATCAGAGGAATTTTAGTGAAAACCATGGAAACTATATTTAAAAAAACTCTGATTAGAGAACATTACCCTAAGATAGACTTTGAGGATTAGTATAGAATAACTTCCTATAATTTTGGTGATGTATAGATTTTGTGTATTCCCAATAAATACACCCCTTTAAAGATATGAGTAGGTAGAGGAAGCTCTGGAATAGATGTACCTAGGATTGAAAACTTTGATAAGGAGTTTTGGGCTTGACCTAGGGTATCCTGGTACACGACGATGGGCTTTCCTGCACTCTTAGTTACGACACTCCCAGGGGATATTCTTAAGATAATTCACATTTTCTTTATAAACCACTATGAAGGATTTATGAGTATATACTTCCTCAAGGAAAACATTTTTATGATTATAGATTATATCCACAAATTGTTAAATTTATGTTATTTATTTTACTAGTTTGGAATTATGTATTGTGATTCATAAACTAATCTAGTGTATGATATTGTTTAGAAATGGTGACCAGTAGAAGGAATGGAAACTGTATAAATGCATGTAATTCATGTAGCGATTTCCCTCATACTCAAGATTATTATAATGGATCTGGTGATGTAACTGATGTTGATCAGTTTACCACCATACTGGGACACTCACTCATGTTATGAATAATAACCTTACCCGTATGGAGCACCCTTCCCTACAACATGGAGGATCAATGTTAGACCACTTCATGAGGCAACAACCAACAACATTCAATGGGACTACAAATCCATTTGTATCTTATCAATGGATAAGTTATTTAGAGAAAATATTTTATGCTTTGGGGTGTAGCAAAAGGGAAAAAATTTCATGCTAGTTTATCGGCTCACAAAAGATAAAGATCAATGGTAGTCATTAATTCAAAACAAAAAAGATGATGAATAAGTATAAAGTATTTAATGAAGGTAGTTTATTGAATTGTTTTTAGAAAAATACTTTTTTCATGACCATCGAGTGGATATGGAAAAAAAAATTATGAGTTTGAGGCAGAAGGAGGATAATAATGTCGCAAAGTATGTGGTTAACTTTACAAGGTTAGAAAGGAATGTTGTAGATTATATACATAACCCAAGGATTAAGATTGATCGATTCTTTGATGGGTTAAAACTAGTTCTCCGTTGAGCATTAGTCTCACAATCCTTCCCATTGTATGAAGATATAGTCACATGTTCTATCAAGACAGAATAGGAATTCAATAAGTCTTATGACTTTAAGGAAAATAAAGAGAAGAATATATCTGCAAAAAACTCTGGGAATAGAAATAAGGGGAAGAAGGGAAAATTTGAATATCCATCCTATAGTAAATGTGGGATGAAACACCCCGGTACTTTCCTGAAGGGAATTGGAGTTTGTTACAAGTGTGGTGAAAAAGGCCACCAAGCTCGTGATTGCAAAGGGAAGTAGTAGTCTATCAATGTTGAGTGATACAGTTGTAAAAAAAATGGGGCATTATGAAAATGAATATCCTAAGAATCATGGAACTTCAAGAAAGGCCAAGGGATCAAGTCCAAACTTATACAATCACTACTGCTAAGGTCGAATCTCTGAATGACGTGGTGGTAGGTAATTTAATGGTTTCCTCAAATTTAGCCAACGCTTTATTTGATTTTGGATCATCACATTGTTTTATATCTACATAGTTTTATAAGAAAATTATATATTTCCAATTTGATTTAACAATGGAGTTTTCAGTAGAAAATCCTAAGGGAATTGTCATTCCATAAAAGATTTGTGAATCAGTTCTCATTAGGGAATATAAATGTGGTTTATCTGCTGATCTCATTCTCATACCCATGATTGAATTTTATATAATCCTTGGTATGGATTATATTTTAGACCATGATGTGAAAATTTATTATAAGAAGAAGGAGGTTTCAATTTTTGATTATGATAAAGAGTACCTTATCTTCAGAGTAGAAACATCACCATATGATTCTTATCTAGATCCACCCCCAGTAGCTCAACTAAATTAAATTATTAGGGAGGAAGAGAGTTAAATAACTATGGGTGAGAAAATGAATGTTCAAAGAGAGGATGTACTTATTGTGCAAGAATATGTTTATTTGTTTCCAAAGGATTTAGCTGGACATCCTCTAAAACGAGAAATTGATTTTTCCATTGATTTAATTTCTGGTTCAAGAACCATATCAAAAACCCATTATAGAATGGCCACTGTTGAATTAGTGGAACTAAAGAAACAACTAGGGTAATTGAGTAATAAATGATTTATTCAACTAGATGTTTATCCTTGGGGAGACCCTATTTTTTTTGTTAAGAAGAAAGATGGCTCTATGAGGTTGTGCATTGACTACAGGGAGATCAATGTTATAACAATAAAGAACAAGCATCCCCTAGCTTGCATTGATGATTTATTTGATCAACTTCAAGGAGCTCAATATTTTTCAAAGATTGATCTTTAATATGGATATCATCAGTTGTGTGTGAAGAAGGAAGACATTCCAAAGACAACATTTCGAACCAGGTACGGGAATTACGAGTTTACAGTAATGCCTTTTGGGCTGACTAATGCACCATCTATTTTCTTGGATGTAATGAATAGATTTTTTTAAGGAATGTCTTGATGAATTTGTAGCGGTATTTATTGATGATATATTGGTATACACCAAAATCTACAATGATCATGAAAATCACTTGTGAATTATTCTTAAGACTCTTAGAATAAATGAATTATATGGGATTTTTAGTAAGTTTGAATTCTGGCATCAAGAGATTTCTTTTCTTGGCCATATTATCTCTAACGATAGAATCTTTTTTTATCCTTCAAAGACCAAGGCAATACAATAATGGAAAGCACTGAAAAGTATATCTGAGGTACGTAGTTTTATTGGTTTAGCAGGTTTTTATCGGTGCTTTGTCCATAATTTTTTCCGATTAGCTAACCCATTAACTAAGATCACACGTAAAGTGGTTAAATTTGTTTGGAAAAAAGAGTGTAAAGAATGTTTTGAAAAATTTAAGAAAATATTAGTCAATGCTTCTATATTGACTCTACCATCGGGGAATGATGGGTTTTTTATTTATAGTGATGATTCAATGAAAGGAATTGGTTGTGTCCTTATACAGAATGATAGAGTTATTTCCTATGCATCATAGTAGCTAAAAATTCATGAACAAAACTATCCTACTCATGATCTTGGGCTAGAATTTGTAATATTTTCTTTGAAGATATGGAGACACTTTCTTTATGGTGAAAAATGTGAGATATATACCGATCACCATATTTTGAAGTATATTTTCTCACAGAAATAACTCAACATGAGGAAAAGACGATGGCTTGAACTACTCAAAGATTATGATTTCACCATACACTACCACTTGGGGAAAAAATAAGGTGGCAGGTGATTTGAGCAGAAAGGATCATGGAGTTTTAAACAAGATGAGAGTTGAAAGGGATCCTATGTTCATGGATCTAGTAATTATGGACATGGGAATAATCATGGAAGGTGAAACATCAATACTTTTTCAAATAGTTTCCAAACTATCTTTAATAGAAAGGATAAAAAGTTCTTAGGCTGATAATGAGGAGTTTAAAAATAAAATTAAAGCTGTGAACAATGAGAGATTGATTGACTTTGTATATGATAATGGGAGACTGATCAACTTTGTATATGAAGATGGGATTTTAAAATTTGGGAAGATAATTTGTGTTCCTGACATATCTGATCTAAAAGGGGAATTTTTGGATGATGATCATAGCTCTAATTTCTCTATACACCTTGGTAGCACTAAGATGTATAGAGATTAGAAGGAACATTTTTTTGTGGGACAACATGAAAAGGGAGATGGCTGATTATGTGTCAAGATGTATGGTTTTTCAACAGGTGAAGGCTGGAAGACAACATCCTAGAGGAGTCATAAAACCTCTTTTCATACCTGAGTGGAAATGGGATGATATTACGATGGATTTTCTCATGGGGATACCAAAGACACCTAGAAGGAATGATACAACATGGGTCATTGTTGATTGTATTACCAAGTCATCACATTTTTTTCTATAAGAGAAGATATACCACTTGAATGTTTAGCAAGACCATATATTAATGAAGTTTTAAGAATTCATGGAGTACCCCTATCAGCTGTTTTTGGTCGTGATCCCTGTTTTACATCAAGATTCTAAAAAAATCTTCAGAAGTACCTAGATATTGAACTTCGTTTGAGCACTTCCCACCACCCTAAAACTGATAGACAATCCGAACGAACTATTAAAACCTTAGAATATATATTTAGATCTTTCTCATTTGACTTTCAAGGTATGTGGGATAAATATTTACCTATGGTAGAATTTTCCTATAAGAATAGCTTTCATTCAAGTATTCAGATGGCAGCATATGAAGCGTTATGTGGAAAGAGATGTCTCACACCAACTTGTTGGGATGATGTTGGTGAATGAAAACTTTTTGGCCCATAACTTGTTGAGGAAACAATGGAAAAGGTTAATATTTTCCAAACCCACATCAAATCATCTCAATGTAGGAAAAAGAGCTATGCCGATAACTTAAGAAAGGGTTTGTAATTTCAAGTAGGTGATCATGTTTTCTTGAAGGTATCTCCATGGAAGGGTGTTATTATATTTAGAAATAAGGGTAAACTAAGTCCTAGGTACATCAGACCTTTTGAAATTCTAGAATGAATTGGAGTTGTAGCTTACTGTTTAGAAATGCCTCTAAGTCTCTCCAAAGTTCCTGATGTGTTCCATGTATCGATGTTGAGAAAATACATTCCCGACCCAATACATGTACTCCCTAATGAAGAAATAGATCTAGAACCAGATATTTCTTATTGTGAAGAGCCTGTCAGGATTCTTGATACTAGATAACAAGTTTTGAGAAACCGGAAGACTCTTCTGGTAAAATTTCTCTAGAGAAACCATAAGATGGAAGAGGAAACGTGGGAACCAGAGAAACCTATGATGAAGAACCACCAAACTCTTTTTATGTAGTTGTAATCTAGAAATTTTGAGGATGAAATTATTTAAAGAAGGGTAGAATGTAACACCCCAATCTTCCATGGTACATTTCCCTTTGAATAATACAATAGTTTGTGTTGTACTCAAAATCGAGTTCTAGCACACCACAACCAATCCAACTAGTCGTTATGAATAGTAATACCCAATTTTTAAAATTTTATAAATTTTATTTTCCAAAATGGACTTCATTTTTGGATTCGGAATATCAAAATTAACTTAGGATGGATTTTTAGTATTTTTTTTAAAAACTTTCAATTTTTGACGAATAGTGAAAAACATTGTGTTATTATTTAAAGCCCACTTATTATTTAAATAATTATTTATTTTATTTAAATTAATTTTAATTCAAAATATATACATAATAGCTATATTATTTCAATGTTATTCCTTGGTGTAATTTTATAATAAAATTAGATGTACAAAATTTTATTGAACTTTTTACCTTCTTTAACCCACCTTCTAGGATTGTTAGAAAATTTGCATAAAACATAATTTTACCACTTCTGTGAATTGAATTTCATAAATTTGAGAGACACTATTGATATCAGTAAGTAAAATGGGGTTCGATAAGATGAAAATAATTTTTGGTGAATAGTAACTTTTGACTTTTATTTACCACGTTTAAAAGTAAATAGGGTAATTAAAGGTAAAAATGATATTATTATTACCCTAACAGATGTCTTAATTCTATTGTATAAGTGTATTTAGATCAAAATAAACCTTAGTAAATAAATATGATCCTTTTGGTCCACTTGGATTAGATTATGAAATTTATTATTATTTTAGTTAAAGAAGAGTTAAAAGTCTTAAATTCAAAGTTTAATAACTAAAATATTTTTAATATATGGTTGCACATAAGATAAATTAGACTATATATATTCATTATAAAGATAAGAATATTTCTTATATAATGGTATTTTATTTATTATTTTTAAACATTAAATAATTTAATTTATTTATGACACTATGATGATACAGTAATTACCTTATTAATGAAAGATTAAAATAATTGATATTATAAATATCCAAATTATTTTAATTTGAGACTTTTTATGAATTCCAAGAATTTTATAAGTTAATATGACATGTTAGGGTATATTAAATTAATTTTTTTCTAATTAATCATGTTTTTAGGACTTACACAAAAATCAATTAATAAATAGTGTCAAAATTAACATAAACGGGTTTTTAAAACAAATACTATATTATTAATTGATATAATATTCCTAAAAATATAACGTTAAGACAAAAAATATATATAATGTTATATATATCAATAATTAACCACTTGGGGTTCTCTTGGATTTTTACAATAAGTTTATTAACAATTTATTATAATAATACAAGAATACATGGTAAATGTTAAACTATTTAACCAAGAGTTAAATTTAAAAGATAAGATTAATATGGTGACCTAAACCTGTATAAAACATATTGGTTGAGATTTTTTCGACCCATCGCCACCTTATCCTCTAAATAAATCATTTTTGAGCCATTATAAACTGAATATGATTGTATAATAAAATAATATTTCAAGGTTTTCCTAAAGTGACCATCACCTTTCTTATAAAAGGGTACTTATCCTTTTCTCAAAATCACCCCTCCAAAGCCTTTTGGATCATCCAACCACTACTCAAATATCTTCCCAAATACCATCACTTAAACCTAGAGGCCTTACTTTGATCATAAATCCAACCTAAGGATCTTTTTGATCAAATCAAAAGGAAGCACCTGAAAAGAGGTAATAATTTCATCACCTCTTTCTAAGTTCTTTTCTTCTTCCACTTCCTCTTTCATTGTTGTTTCCATACCAAAATAATAAATCCAGTACCTTATACATACTATGATGTTATTAAAAAAATGGTACAACCATATTCATTATTCTATCCATCCTATGAATGACAAAGTCACCATACAGGCATGTGTATGGCTTACGGTCTCTACGTCGTGGTGTAATTTGTTATTCAACACTTAATTATTTTTAAGGGGATAATAATGAGTATAACTAAGTTAAATAATTAATATATCATGTTAATGATTCTGTATATATTATATAACATCCATTTATATATGATTTCACCATCAAAAAAATGATATTGTCGCTAGTACGTACGTACAACTTACTATCCCCACGATGCAATGAGATGTCATTTCCATCGTAACCATTCAAGAATAATTTTCATTTGATTATTAAAAATAATGTTTAAGAACATAATGTAATTATTTATATGAATAAGATACATAATATCCATAACAAACATGACTTACATAACAAAACATATAAAGGAAAATGAATCAGAAAACAACTGAACTGATGGTACTACTGAAATATCATTAACAAAGCAATATTAGAAGATCATTTAAGATATCATATTTGTGTATGTGGTTATTTTATAAATTAATAAAAATTATTTAACTATAATACATGAGTTTTACTTACCCTCAACCAAGGAAAATTAAAAGGTAAGGGTTAATTTTACAATCTCTTTATTATCTGAGGTTGTTAATATGTAAGTATCTATTGGGACTTATTTATCATCCAAATCTGTGTTTCTTAAAAATGTATTTCAAAACATTTTAATATTTCCTATAATATGTGTTAAAGTAATTTATACCCATTTTTTACTTTTTAAAAAAAATAATTGAAAGAAATATTTCCTTTGTTTTCCAACATGGCACTTTATGACCTTTTCGACAAATTAAGGTAAGAATACTTTTTTAACTTATATGATGGGTGCAGATATTTTTTGCCATTATAACACCTTAGAAGCTTGAAATACAATATTTTAATCATATTTTCCAAATAAATATATTATTTTATAATTATGTGACTTTTAAATGATTTCAAAATATAAAGAGATATTTCTCTCAAATAGTTTTTATTTCATCTATGCAACATCCTTTGATGGATTTTCCACCTGTTTGAAGTTGATTTATTATGATAAAATCTTCCTTATTATATTAAAGTTTCCTGATATGTTTTATTGTGGGTGTGTTATTTCTATACCATTCATGGTTTATGGTTAAAGTATTAACATTTCATATGCTAGTTTTAATATGAATGTTTATGTTATGTTTCAAACTTTTTATATGAGGAATGCATTGGACTTAGTAAGTGACGAGTGGAGCCCGCTATAGCTCCTCAATGCATAAGTGGGTCTCATGAGACAAACTAGTGTCTGGGCACAAGTCCTTGAAAAAATCTTATTTTTAGTCTTGGCACAATGCCTTGACTATCCAGTTATGATGTCCAACATTATGCATTCCATCATTAAGAAATTGGCTATTGATATTGCATGTGATTATTTGACTAGTAGAATATACATGTGAATAAGTAAATAGAATTATTTGATTTATATTTTCCATATTATGTTGATGTTTAAGTTTAAAAGGCTTATTTTTTAGCCTTATACATTGCCTTAAAATTTTTATGCTTATTTATGAAATTTTTCACTATATTGTTATCCTTACTAAGAATCTGAGCTCACCCCATTCTTATGTTTTATTTTTATCAGAATGCGAAGAAGTATTTTACGATTAACCTGCAAGAATAGGATTAGGGATAAGAGTGTGTTCAAAGGTGACATAATGATGTTGTTTTTCATTATTTCATGATGTAATGTAAAACTTATGTATGTATCTAGCACTTCCAAGGCTACTAAACTCATTGGTATTTTGGGAAATGATTTCTTGTATCATGACAATGTAATGTAATAATGCACTAACTCTGCATATCTTGGGTTGAGGCATTGCAATTCTCGTGCATGTTTAATAATTATTCATGTTTTCTTCATCGCATATATTTTGTCACTAGTTATTTAAGAGAATATTTTTGGAGCATTATATTTAATAAATATTTAGTTTCTATTTAGTGAAATTAATATTTATTTATTTATTGGTGAATAATGTAGTGAAATTTATTTTTTAAATAACTAATCATTACTTGAGTTTTGAAAAATATTGTGAAGGAATGGTGGACCGAGTTTATAGTCCGATGAGAAGTAATATATTAAATATTATTTAAAAAAATTATATTTTATTATATATTTTTTTCACATGTTAAATAAAAATATTATTATTATTATTATTATTATTATTATATACATGGGGTTCCCCGGGGATTGAGAAAAATAATAAGGGTGAATATGTAATTATTTTTTTCTAACCCTAGCAGTATATAAACCCATTATTATTATTTCTTAAGGTGTGGCCATTTAATTTTGGTCTAAATGATGAAATCTAGTTAGAATCTGATTGACGAACTTGAGAGTTCCCTTATCAAATAATTTTCTCATGAACAGAGAATGATCCTCCCACACTGTCTAGTCTCAAGTCTAAAGAGATCGAATATAGTCATTCGTGAAGCGATTCTCAAACTGATCAAAGATAAACAACTCCACCATTAGGATCTACCATGATAGCACCCATGATTCCAATAGTAATGTTTAGAGGTTCATGGATTATGTTTTCATTGACATTGTAGGGAATTTTCACTTTATTCCTATAACACAGTGATGATAGCATATAGAGACGTTGTCAGATTCATCAATGAAGAAATAGTTCATTATAAGTAAATTCCATAATAGTATAAATTAATTATAAATAATATTTGATAATCCTGATTTTTAGTGACACTATTAAATTTTCAATTAATATTTGGTTTAATTCCACTATTCATAGTGTTTATCATTGATTTACATCTCAGATTAATCATCGATTACAATAAAAAATTCAAGTTGTACATGACCGATCTGACGTTTACATTATGCCCAAAACCAACAGTCATTTGGTAAGATAAATCTACATCTCAATTATGATAATTTTTGAACTGTTCTTAATGACTTAAGATATATGCCGATGGAGTCTTTATAAATTAATAATGTTTACAATAATTGAATCCATCCCTTAATTGGGAAAAGAATATATTTCAAGAAGGATATGAAATATTTCTATTATTACATGAGGATAGATGAAGATTCATTGAGAATATTATTTAAAGGAAGTGAAAATTGAAATTGATAATTGGAGATATATTTTTATGGTGATGAAAAACAATTTATTATTTTTTTATGATGTGTATTTGAGAAGGTTACCCATTTGACTAATTATTTTGAGATGGCATAGAATTGATTGATGTGTTGATGAATGTTGGAAGGCCTTGGGATTGTGCCTGTATTTTTTGAGGACCAAGATGATTTTGAGTTGATTTTGATACCTACGTAAAGGTAAATTAGGAATTAAACTACTTTCATAATGGTAACTACAAGGCTGTGTAAGGGTATCCATCACATCTGTAAGATTGTATAAGGGTAGAGGCAGTTCCCATATGTGTTCAAGAAGCTCGAATAAGGTTAAAATCATATTATGTAAGTGTATTTGTGGCTTTTTTAATAGTAACCACAAAGATTCATAAAGGTATCAAGCTAATACATTGTTGCTTAAGGGAAGTTGTAATTGCATGAAGGTAGGTTGAGCTCTGCGTAAGGTTACATTGAGATTTCAAATTTTATATGACAGTGAACCATCCATTATGTATGGGTAATGTGTAAATTACACTATGATATATGGGTAACTAGGAGTAGTTTAAAGGTAACCAATTTCTTGCATAAAGGTTAGATTTTTCACTACGTAAAGGTATGCCAAGATTTCCAAGACCTGCGTAAGGGTAAAGGGTGCTTACCTAAGGGTAAACAAAGTTTAAGATGCACTACATAAGGGTAAACTAAGGATAAATAAACATAGTAAGTGGAAGATGCATAAAGTTCAGGTTAAATATTAGTTACATAGGTGTGGTGAGATACTATCACATGAAACCTATGGGAATTAGGTGATACCATCAATAATTATGTTCTCCCTTCAGGCATCGTGTTCTAATACATGTCATCAAGTGTTATTAATAGGAATTGTGTAATACTACCAGGTATTGAGTGTTGCTACAAGGAATTTTGTACTTTCTAAAGGCATTAAGTGCTACTAGAAGAATCATGTTCTACTGTCAAGCATCAGAATAACTCAATCTATGACATACCATGTAATAAATCTAAACCTTTAAAGAAATAAAAATAAGATAAACCCATCAGTAATATTGAGATAAAATCACATGCATGCAGTGTAACTTTTATACACATAAGATCAAACGATATAAGGTTTATGGACTCATAAAAAATGATGTTTCATAATGAAATGTGAATTTATGGGTATCTGAGAATGAATATTCAGCAAGAAGAAATAGGTTAGCCTAAATCTTATGAGTATTATAATTATGATGGTTCTTGAATTGAAATGAAAATGAAATCTCAAGATCTTTGGTCATTTAAAATCTTTGACTTGGTATGAGAATAAATGAAAACATGGATGGTTTTCATCTATGAATACTAATGATATGCCAAAATATTCATGTGTTTAATGAGCCTTGAATATCCATGGAGATATGAAGAAAGGCGGTGTGAAATCATGTAAAAATACAGAGTTTAAGATAGTGGTTTTTTTTATGTTTAATATTCATGACATATTTCTTACTCAAATTTATAAAATAGAGTATCACAACCTAACACAATCATGAAAAGAAGAATATCATGTTTTTTCTTCACACGAAGGAGTAATATCTTGTGATCCAAACATAGTTACATGAAGAATATGCTATATCCTGAATGCTACCTTTTTTCTAACATACAATGTTTTGTTTGAAGGTTTTGAGTACTACGAGCTAGTATATACATAAACACTATGTTTTTTGAATGAATAAAATAATTTACAATGCATACTGATACATAGAGAATAGTGAAGGGAAGAAGGAATCATGTATTATATTATGTGAAGGAGTTTAAGATACATACATGGAATAATATTCCTTTATAAGATTGATTGTTGAGAAATTCACATGTAATATAAGTTAAACGAATAGTGTGTAGTGAATTTAAACTAATGCCAGTGTAGAATTTCAATTAGTAATTTATAAGGAATTTATACTTGAGTTCTCAGTGTGCTGATAATTTGAAGACATATTATACAGAGTTTTTAAAAGTTCTATTTGGTATAAAATTTTATTGAAGGAATTATATGAATACCTTGAATATATTTTATAGAGTATGATAACTACATTATCAGAAGGATAAAAATACCAATAAGATCTAAGATCGGACCAAGGTCTATCCCAAAATTTTTTAAATAAAAGGAAATAGAGTTTAAAAGTTATTATAAATTTTACATATACGAGAATGAATCACTCCCTACATGTCTGTCTCAACTAATGGGGCACAATAATCCAGGAATCTGAAAGACCACATGGTTTTCATATCCATTTTATCATTCTTTTAAAAAGCACCTACAATGTGATTGTCTTCTCTGCAGACATGTGAAACAATCAAGTAAAGCTGTTTCACCTAGTTCAAGAACTAAATTAAATGTGGAAAGATCTATAAAGGAACATCCCTAGTTCTTTTATTTAACACCCTTAATGAAATTTCATAATTACACTCCATCCATAAATAATTTTAGTTATGATAGATAGAATATTTAATAGAATAGGATATATCCCACAAATCAGATTCATATGCAAAAAAAAACTCCAATGAAATGATAAAATGATCCCTTCACAAAACCCTAGTGGGTACAAAAGACACATCCAAAAAATGAGGGACCTAGCATACCAGTTGTTACACCATAAAAATTTACCTTGGTCTACATGTTAAGAGGAGGAATCCAATGAAAAAAATTTAGAACAAGCAGAAGTCAGGATTTTCCCATAACAGCTATTGCTCTCAGGATGTTCATGTCTTCAAAAGTGTTACTCATCTACCCAGTTTGGATCTTTAAATTAGAAAAAATGTCCATGTGAATGATTGTAGTATCATTGTGTGGGGAGGGTGGAAGGTTGTCAAAAACAATAGCATTTTGCACCTGCCATACAATAGAAAAAGGTGTTGCAGTTACTGCAAAAAATAATTGCATCTTTTCTCACTCAGTTTGGATGAGCCAATTGATAGCATGAATGTATCCATCTATAAATCTATGCAAAATTGTTTTCCAAATATACTACCAACATACCTCAAAAGGTCCTAAGAAAATACACATTCAAAAAATGTTTTTGTGTATTTATTTCACCCCTCGAGAAGAAATTATATTTTAAGACAATATGTTGTCCATACCTCTTTCATTAATCATGTGTAAGAAACCTGTTCTTCCATATCTTCCTAAAAAGAAGAAATGTTGAGGGTTGAATAAAGTGTACCATGAATTTTGATATCCATGTTGGTTGTGGATAATATCCATGACACTATTTCTTGTATAATTATGTCACATTGAAATTAACATTCTTAATGGGTATCTAAAACAAATTATCCACATCCATAAAAGAGTAATTTTGAATATCCATCCTAATTTGAAGATAAAAAATACACTCAGGACTATTGACATGCATCATGTGGTCACGAATATACTTATTAAATCTGTCAGCTGGAATAATGATGGTGGTATATAAAGGGATGGTGTGCCATAAAGTACTCCAATAATTAAGACCGGACTATTTTCTCACAATATAGAGTTAATTCAACATAATGTTATTGAAGGAATTCTTAATTTTTGTCCAAAAAGATTAATCAAGGTGACGAGCGGCTATTCAGAAACTTCATTTTGAAACTAGTTGAGAGGAAGTCACAAATCTAATCATTAGAAAATAAGAAATTCCATGTAATTTTACCAATAATACCATAATTGAAAATCCTTAAATATTTAATTCCAAGTCCTCCTGTTTCGATAGGCTTGATTCAATATTTCTATGAAATATTTATCAACATAATTTCACACACAGATCCAATCTATATAAAATTCCTTATTAATCCTTGGAGTTCATTGATAATACTTCTTGGCCACATGTAAATATTGAAGGAGTAAACAAATTTATAATTAATCACAAAGTTGACAATGAAAACACTTCCATATTAAGACATGGATTTTCTTTTGCAACGATCCAGTTGATTGATAATTCTGAAGCTAATATTCCAAAAATATTGACTCCTTACCCTACCCCAAAATAATGGGACTCTAATATAATTAAAATAAATGGATCCCTTCCTCAATCCAAGCCTTCTAAAGATCATATTTTTTATTCCAATTGTTATTCCATCACCAAAAACTATAAATTAATTATTCTAGCTGATAGCCTACCCTGCTACATCTTCATAATGTGTAAAGAGAGATTTAATCCCAAAAATGGTACCTTGAGAAGCCCAACCAAAAAGGAGGATGGAATCTGCATATAAAAGATGTGAATGTGTAAAATAACATATCTTAGCTCTAATTCTCTAGTAGAAATCAAACTGTTCAAGATCATTAATTCATCTTATCAAATAATTCTCAACAATAGTGAACAAAATCTCGGAGATAGGGACTCCCTATATAACTCATCTTGTGCATTGAAAGAAACCTATGGGTGATCAATTAATGAGGATGGACAATCTTGTATTGGTGAGAATGGTATTGAGAATTTTAAAAAAAGTTTTTGAGAACCCATACATGCTGAGGAGAGTAACAAGGAATCTCCACTTCAAAGTATCAAATGCTTCCTAGATGTCAAGTTTGAGTGAAAAGTTCTCCTATTTCATTTTACACATCATAATATTGAAACTCTTAGAGGTTATGAATAATCAGCTTTTAATTCTTCAATCGGGGACAGTCCCAAATTGATTGGGGTGATATGGTTCTTCAAAATTCCACCAAACCGATTCATAAAATTTTTACTAATAATCATAGGAATAGTGTTCCCAATGGAAACTAGATTGAACTCTTTGACGTTAACTGTACCTTCTTTATTAATAATCAAAGAAATAAAGTGCGAATTGATTCCACAATCCATTAAGGAATTAAAGAATAAGTCCATCGCTGCCCTGGCCTTGTCATATTGAAAAATATCCTAGTAAAACATAAATAATTTTTTTAAAACTATCTGGACCAACTTCACTATCAATATTTAAAGAGAAGAGTTCCATTTTGAATTATTTTTTTGAAGGAGCTAAGATGAGTTCCCTAGTTTTGGTTCTCCCCAATGGATGGAGGTATATTTTCAATAATTTGGAGTGTGTTTTCCATTCTATCATTAGAGTACAACCCTTGAAAACATTCCACAACTTCCTTGGAGATTTCATCCTTAGAAGTATGCATACACCCATTAATGATCATGGAATTGTTCCATATCCTTATTCTATTATATTTATGCATCCTATGAAATAACTTAAAATTTATATCACCCTCATTCATACATTTTTAATTCAACTTTTTATGGTTCAAACATTCCTTAGTAGTTAGGAGATCATCCAAACTGGAGTGATCTTTCATTTCCACTCTAGAAAAAGAAGTCTAGTGTTTTTTACTAATCTGTAATAGGGAGAGATTTTCTTTAGCATCCTTAATTTTAAGATCTTGTTTAGATAAGGATTCCCTTATCCATTCCATTATTCATCCTTTGGTGTTCTTTGGTTTCCTAGAAAAGACATGGCAAGGGATGCCAAGAGTTTCAAATTTCCAGGACTCTAGAATAACCTCCCTATATACAGGAGTGAAAAGATAACCATTGTTGACAAGAAAATGTAAAGGAGATGGTATTTAAATCTAGGTGGATATCTTCATAATGATGGAGATATGATATGAATGATGCTTTAGAAGATTGAAAACTGAGACCCCATCTTCCACACTCTTATCATTCATTTGAACGAAAAATAAATCAAGCCTACTCTATTTTCACTCATTCAAGGTATACTTATTCAAAGTGAAATTAGATCCATCAGGGTGAACCTATGAAAAGTCACACTGGTAAATACATTATGATAACTCCAAACCTACAATTTTACTAAAACTAGAGCCTATTATTTATTTAGATTTCAATACAGTATTTAAATCACCAATTATCACCCATTTATGAACTACATATCCATATTTAACTTCAACATCCCTCCATAATCACATTATTTTGATGTATATTGTAGATTCATATACGAAGGAGATAGAGAGTTTACCACCTAAGGTACTGAAGGAGACTAAGATGCACTGATCCTTTTTATTGCATGTGATGATTTGAATTCTATCATGATTAAGAATAAAAATATGATCCATATTGGATTCATGTAAGTTTTGTGAAAAAAATATATTATCCCAGAGAGTCCCACTTGAATTCTTTCCATCTCTCAAACAACATTTGTAGTTTAGCAATCTTAATGAGCATGGGTTTATAGGACATGATATAATATTAATAGGTTTTGGATGTAAGGGAATTATATATCCATTGATAATTTTAGAAATGAGTCCTCATTGTTTGAGGGATTTTCCTCTTGTTAGAGATCCAACTTTCTTTGTCTCATCTGTATGGATTTTTCTCTTCCTTTCTCTCCCTTTCTTCTTTCCTCATTTTGAGGGTTTCTCTTCTATTGATCCATTAACAACATATGTATCAATATTTCATTATTAATAATTGGAATTATAGACATCATTATCTTCTTTATTTGCATCATGATCAACCTAATCATTATGTTGAGCATCATCCACACCACCAGACCAGAAAATCATCCTCATAGAAGTGAACATTTTGTTGGATCTTATGGGTTAAGGGGTACTTATAGTTTTAAATCTTTTTCTAACAGCCTCAGATGAGAAGACCTGAGAAAACTATCCTTCTCCTCTTGTGTCATTTGAAATTACATCAACATGAGTATATTCCATGGTGCTTTTTGCAATAAGGGAAAAAAAGCTAGCTAGAAATTCCAGAGCATTAGTAGAATGCCCAGCACACTGAATTTTCATCCTAGAAAAATACTAAATGAGGGGTTTCTCATCATCCTTGAAATGATCCTGACTATCTTCCACTAAGATCTTCTAGGGAGCATCATATTGTATTCTAGTGTCCTGTGTGACTTGTAAATGATGTTGTATGTCTCCTCGACACTGACATCCACTACTCCAACACTAATAAGTGGTAAGAAGCCAGAGTCCTTCCCAATGGAAGACCCATTACCTTGATGTGATATCAAGATATCATCATAAGTGTGTTTTATCTAGGAGCCTTCCATATATACCTCCTCTTGGGTAACATAAACAGAGATAGAATTACTCATTCACTTTACGTTTAGGAGGTGTTGAGATCATAAAACCTTCAATGGAATTAATTTCAATTTTCTTTCCATACCTTCTTGTATAAACATCACTAGAGGGTCCTTCAACGAAGTCACATTTCAATTATGGAATCAAAATCTTTTCTTCACCTTTCCATATTTACAAAGAATCATCATCATGAATTTTCAGCTTGCAGTATGTACACTTCTTATCATTGTTAAATTCCAAGGAAAGGAGACCAAAAGGTATAATGTTTATACAAAACATAAGCTTCCTTTCATATTTCATTTCTAGCTTTATGTTGTAATCCCTTGTAGTAAGCACGACCTCCAACACCAAAGTACTATACATCTCAAACTCTACCGATATTCTAACATAATGCCAAAATATTGGGTTATCTGTTTGCTTTTCCATCAGAATATGATTCCAAACTGCCGAGGAAATAACCCATAGGATTTTTAGATTCCAATAAAACCAATTCCACTAAAATCTTCGAATATAGATCTAAAAATGATAATTAATTACATTATCAAGGTTAAAGTTCTTATACCATTACTAAATTCTCAAAAACCCTAGTTTTAGAGGAATTAACCAGATACCCTATGCTTTCTATTTGCACTCCTTAGAGGGGAAGATAACATGATAGTATCCCCTCCCCATTTCCATCATTCTCTAATCATTAAACCCAGAACTCTATGATATCATTCGATTCAGGTCATTAAATTTCCATAATTTTTCACCTATTAGGATAAAAAACCCATACAATGATAGAATACCTACAAATATTCACACATTATTCAACAGTATATTGATTGGTCAAGACATATGAAATTCTTCCTTTCTTGATGATCCTTCTTGGTAGAGGTGTATCATAATCTGAGAAATAAATGGGTGGAAGAAGATTTCACCACCACTAAAAGCTCTTCTCCAGTTTAATTACATCGAGGAGGGTATGATCCACCACCTAGGATTTAGAAGAAAAGTGAAAGACCTTATTATTACCAAAATGATCGACCACTAATGGTCATCTTGTAGAATATCCAGTGCTCTTATTTTCATCTATTTCAGATTCTCTAGGGTTAGTCACATATTTTGTCTCCCCTTTATCTTCCATCTCATAAGTAGAACATTATTTAAAAATAATTTTATAAATAAGGAAAAGGAAAGTGTGGATTATTCTATATTCAACAAGAACTAATCATTCTGACAGTTAACTAATAGAGAAAGACCGAAAAGCATGCAATACCTTTGAAATTACATTGGTTGTCAAAGTTCATTTTTTTAGGAATAATACATTATTCGTTTTTATATAGAAATATACTGAATATAACAGGAATATCTTATTTAGAATTTTTTTAAATATCCTTTCAAGAATGGGTGGTTCCAAAATAAAAAAAAACACCTTTGAAGAAATGTTGGTACCAGTATAAACAACATTGTATCTGGGAAGTGTATGATACTTTACAAACACTTGTCTGAAATTTTTACTACACTTGTAACAACTAGAAATTATTGTGATAATAAAATCCATGAAACAATCATAGGTTGATTACGGAAAGGATATGTTCTCATAGTGAGATCGAGCCTCATAAAATCTATTTGTTTTATTGTTTCTTTTATTTTCTTCATTACATGCATATGTGATTGTTAATAGCACATATAATATCCATTCCTATTAACTGAGATATAGTTTTATGTGTAAGAGGGGATAATTTTAATCAAATAATAACTCAATAAAAATTAGGTACATAGATTCACCCCCATCTTAGTTTCCCTGCATGATCTATCTGGACCCTACAAGTGGTATCATAGCATAACTCTTCCTCTGATTGGATCAATGTTTTTTAGTTGATTTTAAATGGTGTATATAAATCTTATATTTAAATTTTATTATGAAATTAAATAGTTGGAATACTTAGTCTACGCTCATTTTAAAGTAGTTATGAAGTTCTCTATTGATACTCTAAAAAATATGAGAAAGTGAGAGGTAAATAAGTTATGAAAACTCTCAAAAGACAATAAGGATCCATCACTTCCTAAAGCTAGTCAAAGTGATATGTATACATTTCAATTTTTTTGACATTTATCCTCTTGAATATTCATGCTCAATATGTATAGATTTTGGGGAAGAATATTCTTTCAAAATTTTTGAATACTTCTTATCTCAATTTCAATGGTATTTTCATTATATTTTTAATGAATTGGTTTCATATATATATTGTTTTTTCAAGGATGTTATTTATGAAAAATCACAAATTGAAGATTAAATTAATATATTATAAGATAAACTTTGTAATAAATTCAAAATGTGAAATGTTCTCATAGACCTCTTTAAATAAAAGGAAGAACATGTGGCTCTTTTCAATTAAAATATTTCATTAAATGAAGAATAATTGCAAAGGTATGTTTATGAAAGAATCATGTGTAATCATGTTTTTGGTGAAGTAATCCATGCACTTGAAACATTGTCCAATGAGTCTATGAATATCAGAGATGCATATTTTGAATAAAAAAATTAAGGTAAAAGATATTGATATTTTAGTGTAAAAAAAGAAAAATCTTTATGAAGAATATTTTCAAAAGATCTATGATCTGGAAAAACAACATAAAGCTATTATCAGTGTTTAGGTGGCTCAACTAGAAGTTAAATCTAGAAGAATTAAATACCTTAACAACTCTTTGAGTGGTGGTAGTAAAAATTATGAAGATCATATTAATAAAATGAAAAGTAAATGGGAAGGTACTCTAACATCAGTTCAAAATGAGAAGATTTCTCGTAGTTTGAAATATCTTGAACTAGAGGTTAAATTGGGAAATTTGATGGAGATAAATGATTGAACTTCTGAAGGTACTGAGAAAAATTCATACATCCAAGAATATGAATATTTTCAAGCCCTAAAAGGGGATGTTTTTGTACTAACTATAAATGATACTCACGAGACTCATATTAGTGGAAAGAAGATCTCAAAATCATCTCTTGAAACTACTATAAAAACTGGTGTTTAACATTACTATTATTTATCAGTCCTAGAAAAAATGCTAATAAATGGAATATTTATCAGTGATAAAGAATGTGCTGATAAATTTAACCCTTTATCAGTTTTTTTTAGTGCTAATAAAGATTTCCTTATTAAGTGCTTTAATTTTTGCGCTCATAAAAGGTACCCTTTCTAAGAGCTTTATTTTTAGCACTAATAAAGGGTAACCTTTATCAATGCTATATTTTTTGTGCTCATAAATGAGTCATTTATCAATTATTTTTTAGCACTGATAAAGACCCGAATAAATAAAATTAAATAATTAATTAAATAAAAACTAAAAAATGATTTTATTAAAAAAAATGAAAATTTTATTAATTGAATAATTATTGATAAAAATGAATAAATTGTTTATACTATTTATAAATTATAAGTAAATATAAATAGGGTGTATTAAATATATAGATATTCAAAATGATAATTAAACAAATTAAAAATAAAAATAAGTAAATTCTAAAAAATATTAAACATTTTAATAATTAGATGATTACTGATATTGTTATTAAATAGTATATATATATTAATGTATATAAATGTGGTTTTATATATTACAAAATATTTATATGTTATATTCACTGAATAATGGTTTATAATTACAAATTAATATGAATTAAAAATACAGACTAATTGCATAGAATAATAGACATATAATTGAATGTCGTTTGATTTTTCAATTTAGCATAGATCAAATGTGTGTTATATTAGTTTCACATATACATAATTAATGCATTTTTATATACAATGTACACACACAAAACTTATCCATTTTTTCAATATTATTAAAGTGCTCTTGTTTTTAATTTATTCAATTTCACTCATTTTTAACATGTATGCACTAAAAATTAGAAAATCATTAATAATGTTAAACAAATATTTGTAAATTTTTTTTTTAAATAAACATATTTAAAAATGTACATACTATATTTATAAAATGATATAATTATAATTATAAATAAATAAATATTTTTTAAAATTTTTATATAATTATAAATAAATAATTATATATATTTAAATAATTGTTAAATTTATAATAAATTTTCTTAGATAATTAATATATATATTATATTTATATTTATATATACTTATTATATATATAATTATATAAACATATATAATGATATAAATTTAACTTTTAAAATATATATATATAATAAATAAATAATTATAAAATTATAATAAATATATTTAAATAAAGAATATATTTAGTATATTTATATTTATATATACTGATTATGTATATATATATATATATATATATATATATTTACAAATTTTTAATTTATAATTATAATTATAAATCCTTTATCTGTGCTTAAGTAATAAGTACTAATATGAGGCTTTATCAGCGCTAAAAAAACACTGATAAAAGTTATATTTATCAGAACTAAAACTGTAAAGCTGTTAAATATGGATTTTATCACCACTTTTTTAGTGCTGATAAAGTCCTACCTTTATCAGTGCTAAAAAAGCACTGATAAAAGTGTATCGATCTAATTAAAAAACCTAACCTATTGCGAACCCATCACAATATCAAAATCTTTCCATTAGAGCCACGCGTCATCGATGCTCCTCCTCGGTGAATCGAAGCTCGAATCACACAAACCCACAGCCTTTAGTTTTTCCAACATCATATGACATTCAGTGTTCAGTTGCAGTTTGGGTTTCTGAAGAAAACATCGAGATCTGGATCTGAGGGTCTCATATTTTCATCAACCTATCGAGGTAGGCCAATGTTTTTCTTTATAGTTTCTGATTTTATTTCTGTATGTTTTGTTTTGAGATCTTGATTCGAGGGATTTCGATTTTCCTTTGTAGGTTCTGATTTTTATCATTATTTGTGATGTATTTATTGTATACTGTTTTGATTATGTTTATGATCCATTTATTACTCGAGTACTATTTTGGATATCTAGTTTTTGTCTTTTTAAATTGTTGTTTTGAATCAATTTGCTTCACTGTTTACACCTACACCCATATTGATTCATTGTTTTGAATCAATTTCTTTGTAGGTATTGAGAAAATTAATTTAACAAACCAATTATCAGTCTGATGATGGTGTGAAGCAGCAATAGAAGCTGATTTTATGCAATTTATGTATGGGAATTTATTTATTTAAATCCTATTTTAATATTCTGATGTAATGGTTTTTCCTTAAAAATTTATTTCTCATAATTGTGTTGTTTTATTTTCATAGAAATCCTAGTAAGGGTGATGCCATATTTATTTATTTTCATTGGATCTCTATATTTACAATTATTATTTTGTTGTATTTATTTTACTATGTTGTGATATTCTAATGTAAGGGTTTCATATATTTTTATCAATTTATGTTTAGTATATACCTATATATATATATATATTTAAATATATATCTTTCTATCTATTTATATGTGTTTTTAGAACTTATAATGCAAGGGTGATTTTATAACATTTATTCATAAATTATGGTTTTGGATTTACAAATTAGGAAGGGATTATATTTATTTTATTTAAAAAATATTTTTAAATGTGCATTTTTTTCAATTATGTGTATTATAAATTCCATGATATATATATATATATTAAATAATATATTGTATATTTAAATAAATTTATTTATGATAAATAATACACACTCACACACAAAGATATATATATAGTTATATTCAAATATATTTACAAATACAATACATATATATACATAACATATATATATATAATATTTTGGTAGATTCAATTTATTTATCTATGTATAGAATGAGAAGTGGACTCTATTTTATAGTTTTTGATGATGAAAGGTGTGAACCCTTTTTAGGTTTATCGCCTATCGAGGTAAGTGTGAATGAAGTACACACCTCTATTGAACTCTTTTTCCAATCATATAAAACCCTGTCATTTTTAAATAAAATAAAACCTATTAAAAAGACAAGTTCTATTGAAAAAAAACAGTATAAAAAAATACTCAACCAATTATTTTATTAGTGTTTTATTCAGGACCTTGCGGATATATTCAAGGATAAAAATAAAAGTAATTTATCATTAACTCTGACTTCTTATAGAAGAAAATAATTTAATTTCAGTAACACACACTCATTAGATGAAATTACACTGTAGAAACCCAAGACCCCCATGCTACATAGTACTACAGTTGCATATTCTTATTCTTCTGTCTCAACCCTCTCCATTTCTTTCTTTCCCTTCACTCTATCCTTTTTATGGTTGTGTGGAGCTTTACTTTGGAAGGAGTTGGTTGAAATGGAGGCGTCAAGTAAATATCTAGTTCCAATGATGTAATTATCACAAATGGGAGGCATTTATAATTTTAGATAACACAATGAAGTACAATTGTCATCCTCATCAGATTAATCTCCCAAAAAGGTATTATTTCAATTTTTTCATTGAGACTCATCCCTAATATCTTTTTTATGGCTTGTACTACTCTGAGAATTAATCATCCCATGGATTACTAATTCATAGAGTATTTCAAGAAACATCGGTTCATGTCCACAGGATATGGATGATGTCTGTCAAACAACAAAATGCAATGATAAATGTTCAGGAGATGAGTTGATGAGGATGATAATTGTACTTAAGTTTTTTTCTAAAAGGGGAAATGCCTCCCATTTGTGAGAATTACACCATTGACAATAGTTATTAACTCGATTCCTCCATTTCCACCAACTCCTTCAAGCTAAAATCTCTACACAACTAGAGAAATGATAGTGTGAAGGTATAGAAATAAATGGAGAGGGTAGAGAGGGAAGGATCGGAATATACAATTGCAAGTCCACACAGCCCAAGGATCTTGAGTTTATATAGTGCAATTTCATCTGACAAGTGTATGTTGTTGAAATTAATTTATTTTATTTTTCATATAGGTAGATTATATTATGAATTACTTTAAGTTTTTTCCTATAATTTATCCACAAGGATCTAAATAAAACATTGTTTAAATAATTGGTTAAGGATTTTTTTATAATTTTTTTTCAATAAAACTTTGTTTTTTAATAGGTTTTATTTTAATAAAAAATTATAGGGTTTTATATGATTGTAAAAAGATATTGATTAAGGTGAGTAATTAATTAATACTTAGTTAAATAGTCCATAGGTCATTTTAAATGTGTAGGAATCAGTCACACCTCAATGAGACTCACGGTTTGACCGCTATGACACAATGTGACCATTATCAATTTAAAATTGACAGTTTAGTTCAAAACATTACACTCACTGAAAACAAATCAACCACACTCATATTTTCTTGATAATTTAGAAAATTGATTCATATGTTCTTCGTGATGTGTAGGAATCAGTCTCACATCAAACCGATACACAATGTGATCGGTATAGGTCAATGTTCATGTTCCAAGTTTAAAACAATATTTTAGTAAAAAAATGTTATGCACTAATAACCCAAGAAAGCACATTTGTATTATTTTAATAATTTATTATAATAATCTATAAGTCATTTTAGATGTGTAGAAATTATACTTACCTAAATCTGACGCACATTGTGACCGGTATAACTCAAAGTGTGTCTTTTTATTTTAAATTTACATCAATGTTAATAAAAAAGACAACTGGCCTACTCAAAACTAAGAAAACACGTTCACATTGTTTTGATAATTTAGTGAATATGTCTTTAATTCACTTTCTATATTTAGGAATCATCTGTATCTTAATATGACATATGATGTGCCCGGTTTGACTCAATTTGTATGTTATCAGTTTAAAATCAACAGTTTTGTTCAAAAAATGACCCTCACTAAAAACCAAGAAAACACACTAGGATTTTTTTGATAATTTAGTATTTGGGTTCATAATTCATTTTTTATGTGTAGGATTCGATTTCATGTCAAATCGATACACGATTTGATCGGTATGAGTCAAAGTTTGTGTTTATAATTTGAAATGACATTTTAGTAAAAAAGAAAAGTGATGTACTCAAAATCAATTAAATGCATTCATATTGTTTTTAAACCTTATAAAAATGATCCATAATCCATTTGGGACATGTAATAATTAGCCTCACATCAATCTAACACACGGTGTGACCGATATGACTCAAAGTGCATATTTTTATTTATAATTGACATCAATTTTAGTTAAAAGGACAACTCACCAACTCAAAACTGAGAAAACACATTCATATTGTTTTGATACTTTAAGAAAACAATCCATAAGTAATTTTTCATGTGTAGGAATAATTTGAACCTTAGTAAAATACATAATTTTTTTGTTATGAATCAATGTTTCTATTACCAATTTAAAATCAACATATTAGTTCAAAAAGTATCACTCACTGAAAACCAAGAAAACACACTCATATTGTCTTTATAATTTAGGAAAATGATTTATAAGTCATTTTGGACATGTAGGAATTGATATCACATAAAAATGACATACGATATGACTGGTATGATTAAAAGTACATGTTTCCAATTTAAAATTACATTTTAGTAAAAAAGACAAGTAACATACTCAAAACCAAGAAAACACATTCAAATTGTTTTGATACTTTAAGAAAACGATCCATAAGTCATTTGACACATGTAATAATTATCATCACCTCAATCTGATACATGGTGTGACCAGTATGACTTTGAGTGCATTTTTTCAATACATAAGTATCATTTTAGTTTAAAACGTGCATCACGTCACCAAAATTAAGAAAAAGAGCCTATATTGTTTTCTATTCATTCATATTCTATATTCATACTTTAATTTTTTTATTTAATGGTGTTTTCGGTGTTGTGGTGTGTTTTTAAAGCACACTGCACTGGTGGGGTAGTCTTCTGTAATAGTACAATGTAGTATGCCCCTTAATCAATGTTTTTATAAGCACTGATAATGTGATCATTTATCAATGATTCTATAAGTTCTGATAAATGGTCCTTTATTATCACTTGAAAAAGCATTGATAAAGGTTTCTTTTATGAGTGCTAATAAAAAACATGGGCTTTTAATCTTTTTCCAGTAGTCAGTTCTTCTCTAAAATGGATAAAGGCTATTTTAGTTAAGTTAAAGGAATATTTTATATTATTGTGACCATCCTTCAAAAATTTCATGGAAGAAAATAAATCATAACCTAGTTAATTCTATTTCTACTAATGTAGTCTCATCTACTAGTACAGATTTAAATAAAAAATCTAGGAAGATATGGGAAGATTAAAATGATGATAAATCCCACAAAAAATCAAAAGTGGATATTATAAAGATTAATAATAATAACTCCCAAAATTATGTTCCAAAAAAGGAAAGTCAAATCAATAAATAAAAAGGTACAAAAACTAGTCAGACTGATACTATAACAAATAGAAGTAGATTTTTTGGCTACTTTTGTTGCTTCTAAAAGTTTAGACAATAGATTATTGTGTTTTGAAACAACATAAAAATGTATGAATACTATATAAGGTCTACATTCAAGGGTATTAGAGATAATGAAATGAAGAAACCTACTAAATATAAGAAAATTCTTCCTAATAGAATGATTTTTTACAGAAGAAATATATTGAAATTATTTGAATATTTTTTTCATTTTTTCATCATATGTTATCACATAGAAGAAAAGTGATGGTATGCACCATCCAATTACAACTCCTATGAAAATATGAATATAGTACCAAAACCCATATAGAACCATGTTTTAAATAAATGATAATAAGTTACCTTGGGAGATAAAAAAGATAAATAAGGTTTTAAATAGATGAAAATAACTAAAAAATCCACTCCTAATAAGAATGAGAATATAGATTCCAAGAATATCTTTCCAACCAATAAAAGATTATTCTACTTTGGAAAGAGAGATCATACTATGTAACACTAAAAACTGGCCATGGGAATTAAAATAAATGGAAGTAAGCTAAAATCTAGAAGATAATTAATCTAAGAAAGAAATAAGAAGATAGTATTGATTAAAGACATTCCTAAAGAATAATTTAATATTTTAACCAAGAAATTTAACTCAAAAACATTTAAGAAGCCATGTATAATCTCTAAATACAAATATATTAACAAAAAAAATCCTAATTTTTTGGAATGATCAAGTAAAATCATCGAAATAAATGAAAAATGATGAATATAAAATACTATCTAGAGAAAAGATAAAAGGAACATAAGTTATTTCACATAATTAAGAACTTGAATTTCATGAGTGGTTATAAATAAATGACAAATTAAGTGTTTAAAAAATGCGTGGAAGGTGAAATGAAATTATAAATAATGAAATAAATTGAATGAATATTCTACCAGCTCAAGAAGTGATATCTAAGATAAAGAAACAATAACTAGATGAATATATTTTACTACTGATAGATGTGAGGATAAATAATCCAAAATAGAATGAAGATGAATGAAATTAAATATTCTATGACGAATAAAAAATCTCAAAATGTTAAAACATGTACAAGAATGAATTGTTAAAAAAACTTTATATCTATAAGTAAAATAGTCTCTGGGTTGAAATAAAATACTCATCAATATTACACTTATTAAGAATTTCATCAGTTTTCCACTTTATTCCCTTATTTTTTGTGCAGTATTTGTTTTCTTACATAATAAATAATTGAAGATGAATTTTATTCACAAGGGAAGAATTGAATGAATTAAGTGGAAGAAAAAAATTTGTAATGATTATAAAATAATTGATAAAAACTTTAATTGTTTGAAAAATGTGGATCACCAATGTGAACATCTTGAAGATTTTTTGATGTCATTTTCCACCATGTAAAATGAATTGAGTTCACATATTTAAGAGGATAAAACAAAAAGTATATGTTATCAAAGTTTGTTCCATGAATATCTGGATGTCTGGTTCATCTCTAAAGAAGTTTAAAATAAAGGTAACCAATTACACTTCTTACCCTAACCTTGACTATATAAAATATGTGTATAAAGGGGGACTGTTGAAAATTTTGTAAGCTCGTAGAAAGGGGGGTAAATTATTTTTTTACTTGAAATTTTTAATGTATTTGTTGAGTAAATCCCCCCCCCTCCGAATAGCCTGAAGGCCTTATTTTTTATTTTATTATAGATAATACCCCTTTTAATGGTTGAAGGGGAACCCATACATGACCCGTAGTCCCAAGACACTAGGCCCGACCTGACTCGCAATACATGACCCGAAGGCCCAGAGGCATACCATGCCCATTACATGACCCATAGGCCCAGCCAACTAGAACTTCCCTTCCATGGCGTCTTGTATCATTGATCGCTTTAGCTCCCCACCTTGCATTGTTGATTGGCTAGCATTGCCCCATACAATGTTTCACGATGCCTGGTCCCGATGGCGGCTGCCATACCCTCTCATTATTTCAATCCTCTTAGCTCTACGTCTAGTGGTTGCTACTCCTGTTGCTATGATCCTCTTCTGGGTCCTGTTCTGTGTGATCTGGGCTACCCCATTTTCTACGTGACCCGAAGGCCCTATGGCCCAAAGGCCTTTGATGACCCGAAGGCCCTGGAGACCCGTAGGCCCTAACCGGTGGCCCAAAGGCCCAAATAGGGTGAATAGTTCCAGCTGCTACAGTACCGAATAGTAACTGCTATAGTAACTACTACAGTGACTGCTACAGTGACTACTGCGGTGCCCCGGAAATTTGCCTCCACCCGGTTTTGAACTCTGGTCTCTTGAATTCCAAGCAGGAGCTCTTACCACTCAGGTACAAGCTCGTTGCCTTGAGTAATGCATAGAATATATATTTCTTAAAAAAATTCACTTTCCAAAGGTGAAATAATATGGAAATTTCATCAAATGTTGAATCAATTAATGGATGACTTTGATGTCTTAGTGAAATAACTCGTTATTTATAAATTGGGTTAGCCCACATAAACTAAGAGATGACTAGATAAAGGCTCATTTCTCTAGAAACATGTGGTAACATCATCTTTATTACAAGTTGACTAACCAAATCCTTTTATAATGATTTTTGAACTACTCTAAATGCCTAAGACATGTACCAAGGGAATTTGAAGAAATGGACAATTTTTTCAATAAATTAAACCATCCCTTAATTGGGTGAAAATTAGTTTTCAAGAAGGAAATGTAATATTCCTATTATTTCTTGAGGATATATGAAGGGATATTGAGAATATTATTTTAATGGTGAGGAAATAAATGAAAGATAATTGGGAATATATTTTGAAGGCCATTCAAACACTTAATTATTTTTCCATGATTTATTTTTTATAACAATTCTAAAATGAATAATTATTTTGATAATACATACCATAGATTGATGCCTTGATGGATGTTGGAAGAACATGAGATTTAGCATGAGGTTTTTGAGAATTCCCTAGAAGATTCTGAGTTAATTTTTCTACTTATTAAAAGGTAAATTGGGAATTAAATGACTTGCATAAAGGTAACTACAAGGCTATAAAGGTATAAAACACATCTGGAAGCATGAATAAGGGTACATGTAGTTCTCATAAGGGTACATCATGCTCGCATAAGGGTCAAAAAATCTTGTGTAAAGATATTAATGCCTTGTGTAAGGGTTACTATAAGGATTTGTTAAGGTATCTAGTTAATATCACATAATGTAAAGGTAGTTATTGTTGTGTTAACAAAGGTCGAGTGTGCGTAAGGGAACATGGATATTTCCACTTCTATGTAAAGGAGAACCAGGTGTTACATAAGGTTAATGTGTAGCATAAACTTCCTACATACGGGTAAATAGTTGTGGTGTAAAGGTAACCAATGCCTTACATAAAGTTCAGATAATATAATGTATAAAGGTATTCCAAGATTTACAAGACATGTGTAAGGTTAATGGGTAAGGGTAACTAGATTTGGAATTATATTGAAAAATGTTACACTGAGGATCCATAAAATTAGTAAATGTAATATCTGTATGGTTCATACAAAATATCAATTACAAAAGGGTTATGAGTTACCATCGTGTGCAACAGCTATGAATTACATGCTACCACCAGGGGCATCAAGTGTTACTACTAGGAATCAGGTGCTACAACCAAGAATTTAGTACTACCACTATCCATCGAGTGATAATTATAGGAATAATATACTACCACCAGGCATCAGGTTCTATATCCAGGAATTGTGTCCTATGTCTAGGAATCATAAGAACCTGGGTCATGATGTCACCTATAAGTAAGATAAACATTCAAAAGAAACAAAAACAAGATAAATTCATGAGTAAGCTTGAAATAAATGCATATGCATGTAGTTACCCTTTCATTCCTTTAATATCGAATGTGTGAAGGTTTGTGACATCGTCCAATAATGCAGCTTCTTGTTGAAACACAAAGTCATGGTATTATGGATTGAATATTGCATATGAAGAAATAGTTTGGCCCAAATATTTAAAGAATTTTAAAGCTTAGGGTTTCATAATTCAAAGTAAAATTAGATCATGAGAACATTGATAATTTAAAATCCTTGAATCAGTATGAAAATTAGAGAAAACATGGAAGGTTATTATCTAAAATTACCACATATACACCAAGATGATGAGGTGTTTAATGAGCCTTCAATAAACTTTGAAATTGGAATAAAGGTTGTGTGAACTCTCCTATAAATGTAGAGGTGGGAATAGTGGTTTATGTTTCTATTTGATATTATTGAGAGACTTATTACTCATATTAAGAAAATATAGTATCCATGCTTGAAATAGTCATGTAAAGAATAATTTTTCATAATTTATTCATCCAAACGAGGAGTATCTTGTGATCCAGACACAGTTACACAAAGGAGAAGATATCATGTGCACACATCTTGTGTTTCTAACATACAGTGTGTTGTGTGAAGGTTCTAAGTACCATGATCCATTGTATACATCCATATTGTTTTTTGATACGAAAAGAATAAGTTACCATGTATATTGATTCATGAGGAATAAAGAAGGGAAGAAGGTATCATGTATTCGGGTATGTTAAGGTATTAGAGATATATGGATGAAATTATATTCTTATATAATATTGGGTATTTAGAGATGAACATGTAATAAAAATTGTATTAATAGTGTGAAGTGAATTTCAATTGAAGCTGAGGAATAATTTCAATCTATATTTTAGAAGGAATTTATACCTGAGTTATTTGTGTACTAAGAATTCAAATATATATTATAAATTCTATGTGAAAGGTTTATCTTTCATAAAATATTATTAAAGTAATTATTTTCATCACCTGAACAAATATTATTGAGGCCTATAAATTCTTCCCTAAAAAGAGATTATTTTTTGGGCATTTGATAATTAATGAATAAAATAGTGTAGATTAGTACGAATTTAATAAGAACTGATCATTCTAATAATGAGATAGTAAAGCATGACTGAAAAATATGAAATACCTTGAAAATCACTTTGGATGTCGAATATATTTTGATTTTGTGAAGATTTTCTTAGTAAATTTTATGTGGTGAAATCTTTGAGCTAACTAGAAGATCTTATTCAGGAGTTTTTTGAAATATACTTTGATAAACTGGTGGTTTCAGTATAAATAATGACATTAAAGAACTAGTGGTACCAATATAAATAACTTCATAACTGGGAGTCGATGATACCTTCCAAACACTTGAGTGTGAATTTTACTACACTTGTAATCACTAAAACTTGTAGTAATAATAAAATCAATGAAAAACCCATAGGATGATCACAACAAAGATTATATTCTCATAATAAGATTAAACATCATAAAATAATTTTTTGTCATTGTTTATTTTATTATATGCATAACATGTGTATTTTCTTGTTGAGAGAACATATCAGATACATTCCTCTTAACTGGGGTATAGGTTCAAGTATAAGGGTGTCTAATTGAAAAGAAAGTATAAACTTGATAAAATTTGGGTACACTGATTCAACACCCCCCCCCCCTCCGTGTCCCTACATGATTCATCTAGGATATACAAAAAACCAATTTTTTTAATCTCATTCCATGAAATACCGTTCAATTTTTATATTAAATTACTTAATAGACCTATATAACATTTGAAATATTTGTTACAATACCCTAATTTCTTGGTTGAATTGATCTATACTTGAATAAATAGAATTTTCTCTAAAATCCCTATAAATATAATTCCCCAAGATTTTACTATATAATTCTCTTTTTAATAAACATTGTATCGGTAGATTGTTTAACAAAAATCATCGAACTAAAATGAGTTGAGACATATTAAAAGAATATTTTCATGAAAATATAATAATAATAAAACCACTAGTAAATAAAAATATTTTTATCAATTAGAAATGAATAAGATATTTGAATAAGAGCACTAAAATTTTTTAAAGTATAATTATTAATAAAAGTATTTTTCTTTATACATTGTATTTTCATTTAAAAGCTAAATCTAAAAAATTTATGATTTTACTTTTTTTAAAATGAACATTTTTTTAATTCAACATCTCAAAATTATATTGTGTTTATTTTATGAAATTTCTCTAAAATAATTGATTTTTAGTAGAATAGAAAAAAAATGATTTTTTTAATACCATCAGTTTTCTGGTATAAATTTTTTATAAACTTTATTATATAAAATTATATATTTATACCTAAAATAAATCATTTAAAAATGTAATTTTTAATTAATAAAACCCATGGTTAATGTTTTGAACACTTAAGTAATTTTTTACTCTAAATTTTTTTTTTCCTTTTATTAAAAATTAGATTTTATCACTTGTAAAAAATAAATCGAACAAAATTGATTTCATATTTTGGATCAAAATTTAAATTTTATTTACTAAGGATAATTTTATTTTAAGTTTTAAAAATAAAATTAATAAGATTAATGTTAATTATTATGATAATTATAAAATTTTTATTTTCAAATAATTGTTTTATTAACATTGTGTAATTTGTAGCTAATCAAATAAATACATCCATTATCAATAAATGACTCTAATATAATTTATATATATATATATATGTGTGTGTGTATGTATATATTATCACTAATTCAATTGGTAATCAAAGCTAAATAATATTAATAACCTTTAATGGTAAAAACAAAAATTTTATACCAAATATTTTTTCTATATATTAAATTTTAAATTTTAAATTTAATTCTATCTTATTTAGAAATTGAAATAAATTATATGTAGCCTAAATATAGTATAATAACATTAAAAAAATTTAAAAATGGTTACACTATATTTTTTATAAAATAAGGATTTGTTTGGTAAAAAAACTAGTTACCAAAGTAAAAAACAAAAAATGTAAAATGTAATAAACAAGAGGTAGAAGGATTAAAGTATGTTTAAAAAAAATATAAAATGTGTTTTATAGTTTTTATGGGGAATATATCACCTAAAAATACATAATTTTACAATTTTAAGTCTTCAAACCTTGAATATTGATGTGCCACAATTGAAATGTAATGGGTACTTCTAAAAATTACAAATCAATTCACTTAGATTAAGAGATCACCTATATTAGTTAATGATACACCCATCCTTTTTAATTTCATAATTAAGTTCTTAAATTTTTATCATCCTAGAATCCTATCACAATTTCAAAAAAATTCTTATCTCAATTAAATATCCTAAGGCCTCTATTTCTAGGAATATTTCTAAGAGAAATATTTAGTTCTCAATGTGATTATTTCACACTCTTTAGCCTTTTCTTATGAATATTTATCTACCTAAATTATTCTAGAAACCCAAATATAATTACAATAGTATTATTATTATAATTTAATGTTGTTATATGAAGTTAAGAACCATCACTACTACAAAATACGCCTTTAACAATGCTAAAAATGGCCTTTATCAGTACTAGAGAAGAGATGAATAATGGAGCAAGTTTAAAAGTAATAGTCTTTTACTAGTGCTAAAAAAGATCTTATAAAGGTCCCCTTTATCACCCCTTCTGTAATTACTGATAAAAGAACCCTTTATCAGCACTTATAGAAGTGCTGATAAAGGAACCCTTTATCAGTTCTTTTGAAATTGTTGGTAAAGGATCCCTTTATCAACACATTTAAAAGTGATGATAAAGGGGCACACTACAGTGTGTGGTTAGAGCACATTTCCCCACCAGTGCAGTGTGATGTAACAGTACACCACATCAGAAAAAACACCACAAATTAAAAAAAATCAGGTATGGACACATAATTTAAATTAAGAGAAAAAAATATAGACTCATTTGCTCAGTTTTGGATATATGTTGTGCATTTTAAACTAAAATGATACTTATATATTGAAAAAAATGAAATTGGAGTAATACAAATAACACTGTACATTGGGTTGAGGTGCTTCTGATTCTTACACATCTCAAATAACTTATTGATCATTTTATTAAAGTATCAAAACAATTAAAATGTGTTTTCCTAGTTTTGAGTACATTGTTTTTCTTTTTTAGTAAAAGTCATTTTCAAATGGAAGCATGCACTTTGACTCATACCAGTCATATCTTGTGTCGGTTTGACATGATACCGATTCCTACATTCCAAAAATTACTTATTAATCATTTTCCAAAATTATAAATATAATATAAGTGTTTTTGATCAGTTTTGAGTAAGTGATTCATTTTGAACTAAAATGCAGATTTTAAATTGATAATGGACACATTGAGTCATACCCGATACATCATGTATTGAATAGATGTGTGGATAATTCCTACATGTAAAAAATGACTTATGGATCTATAATGACCCAAAGTTTTTCAATGGAAATTACATTCTTATAAATATGTCGCAAAATAACATGAAAACACAAAAAAATGAACTACTAAGTGATAAGTAACCTTTAAACATAAGTTTGTCACTTCTATGTTTGGAATTTTGAAAATCTGACATTCACTGTTCTGTTCAAGATGATTTTTGGAGTCTAATTAAACAAAATTAATTTTTGATGAATAGTAACCAACCATTATTATTAGTAGCCTACCCTTATGAATAGTAATATGACCATTATGAATAGTAAATAAGAGTAATAAAATAAAATTTAGACATCATAGGAAGTGACAATTTGACCTTAGTAAACGTTTTTTGTATTTTATAAGTCATCAATAATTAATTATAATTAATTAATTAATTTAAAACAATATTAATTTCCCTGAAATGTACTCATAAATTATTTAATAAATTTCTAATAGTTTTTAGATAATTTTATATGACCCTACATAATTTTTGAAAGAACTATAAAATCAGTTTTAATCTTAAAAACTGTTTTTTTAAGTAAATTATGATTTTATTTAAATATTAAATTAATAATATTTAGAAAATTACTTCTGAAAAATTGACTTCATTTTTGGATTCTACATGTTGAAAAATGGTTGGGGTAAATATTTGGGATTTTTCTGAGATACTTAAATTTTTGATGAATAGTAGAATCTGATAATTCACAATAAATGCTAAATAATGTATTATTTGAGTCATCGATGATGTTATGCTGATTTAAGCCCACTTGTTTCGGCATTACATTATAAAATTACTATTAATTTTTATCCAAGACTCACTATTCCTTGTCTTAGGGAAAATTAATAGACTAATCAATTTTATGTTAAGGAAACCCCTCTCCCCTCCACTATAAAAGCCACACTTCACTCCCTCATTTCCTCACACCTCTCAAGCTCCAAGACTTATCTAAACTCTGCCCAAACAAATTCCCTAAAACCTCCCACACGTTCAAAAGTTTCTAGTCTCATCAAAAGACCAATACTAGCTTCTTTAAGGAGGATCTGAAGAGGAAGATTTAAGAGGTAATTTCCCTCCCTCTTCTCCTTTAATTTCTTTTCAAGTTCAAGTTCCTTTCTTGATCTCTCTCCACCTATATTCATCCAAATTGTTTTGTAAATTCAGTATTATACGTATAATGTAATTATAATGGGATATTATATCACCCCAAACCCTTTCCCTCTTTCTTTTATTTTATTAAATAGAACGTTGTTCACGAGGTGTTAATTTATAACCTTCAAAAACGACATGCTCCCTTTTTCCATTTCTACCTTCATATCTGGTCATGAAACCATTTTTATGGTTGAACCAGAATATTTTATATGTATTGTGTTCTATTTTATGTTCTGGAAATAATATATGGCCATATTACTAAGTTAAAAGTTAAAACAAGTTCGTTGTGATCCAAAAACCGCTCAAATTAACCCAAATAACCACCATTAAATTCTTATCTAATGATTCGTCCACATGGATATAATATAATTCATTATAAGATTATTAAAGATATTGTAATATCATTAATAACATGTAATATCAGTTTTGGATGTTTACTCATGATCTACCCAAACTTCAATTTAATAATACAAGTGAACCACTCAAGAAAACCATAAAAATGAACATCCCCGAACAATGTTTTTAAACTCTATAAGTCATCCAAGGAACATAATATGACATAATGAAACCAGAATGAACCCTATTAATGCACACATTGTTATGTATTTCTAATTAATGAAAATAATTTCATTATACAGGACATTAAATAGAAGGACGCATTCGGGTACAAGGTAAGGGAAAATCTCGAACCCAATTTTCTTCCTTCAGGTTCTCCCTCTTTCACTCCATTTTTGATATGGTTACTCCTCAAAGATCATTTGTTCATAATTTACTTTTCTTTTATGAGATATAAATTTATGTCAATGGTTTTTATGTCCATCAAAATGTTTTCCAAAATAACTCTTCTTTCAAGAACTCACCTTTTACCTCTCATTCAAGGTTGATGGTTCTTGTATCAAGTATGTTGTTCCCTCTTTCTTTTGGGCACCCAAAGCTTATGAATATGTTCTTATGATATGAAACCCATTCCTTTTCATGGTTTAGTTATGTTCATTTATGTTATATGTTCATTTTGGCATGCATGATAAATGATAATGTTATGATGTGACGGGTGCGCCCGGAATTATATAGCGCAAAATGAATGTTTAAATGTGACGGGTGTGCCCGGAATTATACAGCGCTCCAATGCATTGGGTAAAGTGATGAATCTCATGATTAAATGTGAAATTATATTTGAACAAGATTCTAGCTTGGTTCAAAATTATGTGTGGTAGATAACCACTAATACATGATGTTTCATTTTTATGCATTGCCACACTTCAAGTCTATTATTTATTCTCCTCTCATGTTCATGATATTTTGCCTATGTTATGATTATGCTCACCCCATGATATATTGTTCTTATCTATCCTCTTACTGGGCTTCTAGCTCACCCCTTTTTATGTATATCCTCAGGTGGCTACATGTACTAAGTAGAGGACAAGTGCCAATAAGAAGCAATAGAAGAAGAAATTAAATGAATGTTTATGCTTGATGTTGTATTTGTTATGTATGGTCCTAGTTTTCCCAAGACACTAAACCTTTGGATCCTCTATGTGTAATACTATTATGTTGTTTATATTTGAAATGATGTAATAGTAATGTAAGAAAAGTCCGGGTTATTATAGTTGGTATCAGAGGCAAAGGAGGTAGGAATGTATCTGATCCTTGGGAACTCTCACATGTGAGCGTTGGACGAAGAATGGCTCTCCGCCCAAGGGCTTCATAAAGAAATGGTTGCCACTAGGGATGGTGGTGTGTCCCACCCAGGGGGTGTATCCTCCCATGGAGTGCCCTAATAGGTATCAATTATAGTCCATTTTAAGTAATTCCAGACCGCTATAGTTGGTATCAGAGGAAAGGTTTAGTTAATTTGGGGATTAGGATTAGTGAACCCTAGAGAAAATCTACAACATGAGACTATGTACAAATTAGCACACAAGGATATTTACTTAGGGATCCCATATGTTATGTTGTTGATATAATTGTTTAAATGAATAAGTTATTCATGACTTGTCTACTTATGTTTTGTTCTAACCTTCTCTATTTTAGAAAATGTTGGGAACCCGGAGAAATCAGGCCAACAACTCATGCAAGGGACAATTCAACTATTGCCCGAACGACATCCCCAATAATTTGGGAGGTGGAGTTAAAAACATAATGGTGATGATTACCCAATTATCTCATGTTATGAACAATAACCATAATAATGGGGAACATCCTCCTTCAACAAAGAGGGAGCAACTGGCTGTTGAATTTTTTATGCGGCAACGACCACCGACGTTTAGTGGATCTTCTGATCCACTAGTTGCGGAACAGTGGGTCAACTCCATGGAGAAGATCTTTTCTATGCTTCACTGTTCTGAGATGGAGAAGGTTACTCTAGCCATCTGTCGTCTAGATGGAAAAGCTAATCAATGGTGGGATTTGATTAAGAACACCAATCCAAGGGAGGAAATTGAAGAGATGGAATGGGAAGACTTTAAGATAATGTTTCTTAATAAGTACATCCCACGAACTCTTTGCACGAAGATGGAGAGAGAATTTATAGAGCTCAAGAAAAAAGAAGGAGAATCCGTCACAACCTATGAAGTGAATTTCACAAGGCTTTAAAGTTATGATTCGGGTTTTGTTATCAACAATGATAGCAAAATTGATAGATTCTTTAGTGGATTAAAACCACACCTTCGAAAGGCTCTTGCAATTCGAGACATTGGGAGTTATGAAGAAGTTTTTCGGTGTGCTCTCAAAGTGGAGATGGAGTTTGTAGAATGGTCTCATGGAAATGGTGATAAGAAGTGAAAGATGGATTTTCAAGCTGGTGGATCTAATGACATATGTGGTAAGAAAAATCAACGACCCACATGCCAAAAATGTGGGAAGTTTCACAATGGGAACTGCCTCAAAGGGATGGGGAAATGCTTCAAGTGTGGGAAAGAAGAAAACCATTCTCAAGAGTGTCGAAAAGACACGAAAAGGAAGGAGAATGTAGCCGATGAAAGGAGAGAACCACTTGTGGTTCATGCTACAACTGTTGGGAGCTAGGGCACTATGAAAACCAGTGCACTAAACCTCGAGCCCTCGAGGGTAATCAGCGTCAGCAGCCACCAAAGCCAAAGGAACAAGGGAAGTCTTATCCCATCACTACTGCGGAGGTGGAGCATGATAATTAAGTCTTATAAGGTACAATTCCTATTCACTCAAGAATGGAAAAAGTCTTATTTGATTCTGGTTCTACGCATTCCTTTATATCTTGCAAGTTTGCTAGAACTATAGAATCAAAGACCTGAAACCTTGAAATAGATATATCTGTAAAAACACAAAGTGGTGAAATAATTGAAACACAAGTTTTTGACTCATCTCCTGTTGACGTATGTGGGAATATTCTTCCGTAAAATCTTGTAATACTTCCCTTGGTGGAATTTGACGCTATAATGGGAATAGATTGGATCTCGTTATATAGAGAACATATCAACTGTCAGGAAAAGGAAATATATTTTCATATTATGAACCATCCCATGCTCCTCTACAAATGCAAGGATGGTCATGAATCTCCTTTGAAAAATCCTTCAATTTTGTGGGTATTGATTCCCTATGAAGAAGCATTCCTCGCCCAAATGGTTGAGTCGAAGGAAAGTTCCAACCTTGAGGAAATTCCCATCGTGAGGGAATACGACGATGTATTTCCTGAAGAGTTACCCAGAATTCCCCTGGATCATGAGGTAGAGTTCTCAATTGAACTCATACCCGGAGCTACTCCTATCTCAAAGTTCCCCTATAGGATGGCTCCTATCGAACTGGAGGAGTTAAAGAAGCAGCTGCAAGAGCATTTGGACAAAGGGTTCATATGCCCTAGTGCATCGCCTTGGGGTGGGCCAGTGCTCTTTGTGAAGAAGAAGGATGGAACCATGCAGCTGTGTATCGATTATCGGTAACTCAACAAGATCACCATAAAGAACAAGTATCCTCTCCCAAGGATTGATTACTTGTTTGATCAGTTAAGATGAGCACAATACTTCTCAAAGGTGGATCTTTGTTCTGGATATCATCAGGTAAAGGTGAATAAGGAAGATATTTATAAGACTGCCTTCTGTACAAGGTATGGAAACTATGAGTTTTTGGTGATTCCCTTAGGACTTACTAATGCCCCTGCAATCTTCATGGATTTGATGAATAGAGTCTTTAGAAATTACCTCGACAAATTTGTTGTAGTGTTTATCGATGATATTCTCATCTACTCCAAGAGCAAGGAGGAACATGATGAACATCTATGACTTGTGTTGGAGACATTGAGAAAGGAGAAGTTGTACGCCAAGTTCAGAAAGTGTGACTTTTGGATGAATAAAGTCACATTCTTGGGACATGTGATCACAAGTGAGGGAATTTCTGTGGATCCTTCAAAGACAAAGGCGATTGAGGAATGGCCCAGGCCCACTAGTGTCACATAAATCCATAGTTTTCTTGGATTAGCTGTGTACTACCAACATTTTGTGAGAAACTTCTCACGATTGTCAAGCCCGCTAACTAAGTTAACAAGGAAAGGGGTAAAGTATGTCTGGACGGAAGAACGTGAGGGAATCTTCAAGGAGCTAAAAAGAAGGCTAATCACTGCACCTGTACTCACACTACCAAAAAGTGGAGAAAGTTTTGTGATATACAGTGATGCTTCAAAGAAAGGCTTGGGTTGTGTACTCATGAAAAATGATAATGTGATAGCCTACGCCTCACGATAGTTGAAGATCCATGAGAAAAACTACCCGACGCATGATCTAGAGCTGGCAGCCATGATTTTTCCCTTGAAAATCTGTTGGCACTACCTTTATGGTGAGAAGTGTGACATATACACCGACCACAAGAGTTTTAAGTACATATTCACACAAAAGGAGCTCAACATGCATCAAAGGAGATGGTTAGAGCTAATCAAGGATTACGATTGCTCTATTCACTATCTTCCTGGAAAGGTGAACAAGGTAGCTGATGCTCTAAGCAGAAAACAACCTGCTACTCTATCCATGTTGCGGATTGAGAAAGACCCAATCTTCTCGGATATGCAAAGGATGGATTTGGAAATCATAAGGGCAGGAAATACATACTACCTTGCCCAAATGATTGCACAACCATCCATTCAAGGGAAGATTAAGGAAGCACAAAGGGATGATGTGGAGATACAAAAGAGGGTGAATGTAGTAAAGGAAGAGAAGCTGCAAGAGTTCCATATCGACAATGATGGTGTGATTCGGTTTGGAACGCGGCTTTGTGTGCCTTCATCACCCGGGATAAAGAAGGAGCTATTGGATAATGCACATATCTCAACTTTCTCGATCCATCCTGGGAGTACCAAGATGTATCGTGATCTCCGAGAACACTTCTGGTGGGATAACATGAAGAAGGAGATTGCGAAATATATATCAAAGTGCTTGGTATGTCAGCAAGTTAAAGCTGAGTAGAAAAGGTCCAAAGGTATGATGCATCCATTGCCTATACCCATGTGGAAATGTGAAAATGTTACTATGGACTTTGTCATGGGTCTCTCGAAGACATCAAAGGGGAATAATGCGATATGGGTTGTGGTTTACTGACTCACCAAGACTGCCCATTTTATCGCTATTCAGGAAGACTTATCGCTTGAACAACTTGCAAAGATATATGTGAAGGAAGTGGTGAGACTGCACAGTTTTCCACTCTCAATTGTCTCTGACCGTGATCCAAGGTTCACATCTAAGTTCTGGATGAGCCTTCAACATGCTTTGAGTACTGAATTAAATTTCAGCGCGGCCTATCACCCCCAAATCGATGGCCAATCTGAAAGGACTATTCAGATGCTTGAAGATATGCTAAGAGCATGATCTCTTGAATTCAAAGGTGGTTGGTATTAGCATCTCCTATTGGTTGAGTTCTCATACAACAATAGATTCCACTCGAGTATTTAGATGGCTCTATATGAAGCTCTTTATGGGAATCGATGTAGAACTCCAACCTATTGGGATGAAGTTGGAGAAAGAAAGCTACTTGGTCCCGATCTTGTTCAAGAGATGACAGAGAAGGTTTAAGTCATCCAGAAACACATCAAAGCTGCTCAAAGTCGGCAAAAGAGATATGCTAACAACCGTCGAAGGGACTTGGAGTTCGACGTTGTAGATAAAGTATTCCTTCGAATATCTCCATGGAAAAGAGTCATGCGATTCGGGAAGAAAGGGAAGTTAAGCCCAAGGTACATTGGCCCCTTTGATATCCTTGACTGTATAGGAGCCATGGCCTATCGTCTGGCACTTCCACCGAATATGGATCATGTTCATGATGTGTTTCATGTATCACTACTGAGGAAGTACATACCAGACCCCTCACATGTACTAAACTCAGAGGTGGTGCAGCTAGAAGATGATCTCTCCTATGAGGAGCAGCCAGTAAAGATTCTGGTATGGAGAGATAAGGTTCTATGCAACAAGACAACCCATCTTGTCAAAGTATTGTAGAGGAACCATAGGTTTGAGGAAGAAACTTGGGAACCAGAAGAGGAAATGAAGGAGAAGTACTCTCACCTGTTTGGGTAAAGTGAAATTTCGGGGGCGAAATTTCTTAAGGGGGGAAGAATGTAACGACCCAAAGTTTTTCAATGGAAATTCCCTTCTTATAAATATGTCATAAAATAACATGAAAACACAACAAAATGAACGACTAAGTGATAAGTAACCTTTAAACATAAGTTTTTCACTTCTATGTTTGGAATTTTGAAAATCCGACATTCACGCTTGTGTTCAAGATGATTTTTGGAGTCTAATGAAACAAAAATAATATTTGGTGAATAGTAACCTAACCTTATGAATAGTAACCTACCCTTATGAATAGTAATATGACCATTCTGAATAGTAAATAAGAGTAACATTACCTATGAATAATAAAATAAAATCTAGACATCTTAGGAAGTCACAATTTGATCTTAGTAAACATTTTTGGTATTTTATAAGTCATAAATAATTAATTAATTAATTTAAAATAATATTTATTTCCCTGAAATGTACTCATAAATTATTGAATCAATGTCTAATAGTTTTTAGATAATTTTATAAGACCCTACGTAATTTTCGAAAGAACTATAAAATCAGTTTTAATCTTAAAAACTGTTTTTTTAAGTAAATTATGATTTTATTTAAATATTAAATTAATAATATTTAGAAAATTATTTTTGAAAAATGGAATTCATTTTTTGATTCTACACGTCGAAAAATGGTTGGGGTAAATTTTTGGGATTCGTCTGAGATACTTGAATTTCTGATGAATAGTAGAATCCGATAATTCACAATAAATGCTAAATAATGTATTATTTGAGTCATCGATGACTTTCTGCTGATGTAAGCCCACTTGGTTCGGGATTACATTATAAAATTACTATTATTGGTCATAAAATGATCACTATTCCTTGTCTTAGGGGAAATTAATAAACTAATGAATTTTATATTAAGGAAACCCCTCTCCCCTCCATTATAAAAGCCACCCTTCACTCCCTCATTTCCTCACACCTCTCAAGCTCCAAGACTTCTCTAAACTCTGCCCAAACATCTTCCCTAGCACCTCCCCCACATCTAAAATCTTCTGGTCTCATCAAAATACAAAGACTAGCTTCTTTAAGGAGGATCTCAAGAGGAAGATTTAAGAGGTAATTTCCCTCTCTCTTCTCCTTTAATTTCCTTTCAAGTTCAAGTTCCTTTCTTGATCTCTCCCCACCTATATTCATCCAAATTGTTTTTTAACTCCAGTATTATTCATATAATGTAATTATAATGGGATATTATATCACCCCACACTCTTTACCTCTTCCTTTTATTTTATTAAAGAGAACGTTGTTCATGAGGTGTTAATTTATCACCTTCAAAAACGACATGCTCTCTTTTTCCATTTCTACCTTCATATCTGGTCACAAAACCATTTTTATGGTTGAACCATAATATTTTATATGTATTATGTTATATTTTAAGTTCTTGAAATAACCTATGTCCATATTACTAAGTTAAAAGTTAAAACAAATTCGTTTTGATCCAAAAACCGCTCAAATTAACCCAAATAACCATCATTAAATTCTTATCTAATGATTCATCCACATGGATCTAATATAATTCATTATAAAATTATTAAAGATACTGTAATATCATTAATAACATGTAATATCAGTTCTGTATGTTTACTCACAATCTACCCAATCTTCAATTTAAGAATACAACTGAACCACTCAAGAAAACCATAAAAACGAACATCCTCGAACAATGTTTTTAAACTCCATAAGTCATCCAAGGAACATAATATGACATAATGAAACCAGAATTAACCCTATTAATGCACACATGGTTCTGGATTTCTAATTAATGAATATAATGTCATTATATAGGACATTAAAGAGAAGGACGCATTCGGGTACAAGGTAAGGGGAAATCTCGAACCCAATTTTCTTCCTTCGGGTTCTCCCTCTTTCACTCCATTTTTGATATGGTTACTCCTCAAATATCATTTGTTCATAATTTATTTTCCTTTTATGGGATATACATGTGTTTCACTGGTTTTTATGTCCATCAAAATGTTTTCCAAAAGAACTCTTCTTTCCAGAACTCACCTTTTACCTCTCATTCAAGGTTGATTGTTCTTGTATCAAGTATGTTGTTCCCTCTTTCTTTTGGGAACCCAAAACTTATGAATGTGTTCTTATGAGATGAAACCCATTCCTTTTAAAGGGTTAGTTATGTTCATTTATGTTATATGTTCATTGTGGCAAGCATGATAAATGATAATGTTATGATGTGACGGGTGCGCCCGGAATTATACAGCGCTCCAATGCATTGGGTAAAGTGATGAATCTCATGAGTAAATGTGAAATGATGTGTGAACAAGATGCTAGCTTGTTTCACAAGTATGTGTTGTAGTTAACCACTAAGACATGAAGTTTCATTTTTATGCATTTCCACACTACAAGTCTATTATTTATGTCCTCTCATGTTCAGGATCTTTTGCCTATGTTATGATTATGATCACCCCATGCTATGTTGTTCTTATCTTACCTCTTATTGGGCTTCTAGCTATCCCCTTTTGATGTATATCCTCAGGTGGCTACATGTACTAAGGAGAGTACAAGTGCCAATAAGAAGAAATATAAGAAGAAATTAAATGAATGTTTATGATTGATGTTGTATTTGTTATCTATGGTCCTAGTTTTCCCAAGACACTAAACCTTTGGATCCTCTATGTGTAATACTATTATGTTTTTTTATCTTTGAAATGATGTAATAGTAATGTAAGAAAAGTCCGGGTTGCTATAGGATCATTTTCCTAAAGTATCACAACAATCCAAATGTTTTTTCTTAGTTTTGAGTAGGTGAGTTGTCCCTTTTACTGAAATCGATGTCAATTTTAAATAAAAAGACACACTTTGAGTCATATCGGTTACACCATGCATAGTATTAAGGTGAAACTAATTCTTAAACATCCCAAATGTCTTATGAAGAGTTTTCATAAAGAATAAAAACAACATAAATTCGTTTACTCTGTTTTTAGTATGTCACATGTCTTTTTTACTAAAATGTCATTTTAAACTGGAAACACGCACTTTGACTTATAATGATCACATAGTGTATCAGTTTGACATGAGACTGATTCCTATATGTCACAAATTAATTATGAAACAATGTCCTAAATTATCAAGAAATTTTGAGTGTGTTTTCTCTGTTCTCAGTGAGTGGCATTTTTTGAGATAAACTATCAATTGTAAAATGATAAAAGACACATTGAGTCATACCAGGCACACTATATGTCATATTGAGATACAGCTAGTTCCTGCATATAAAAAACTACTTATGGATATTTTACCTAAAATATAAAAACAATATGAATTTTTTTTCTCAGTTTTGAGTAGGTCAGTTTTCCATTTTATTAAAATTGATTTCATTTTTAAATAAAAACGAACTTTGAGTTATACCGGTCACACCATGTGTGGGATTAAAATAGAACTAATTCCCACATGTCTTAAATGACTTATATATCATTTTACTAAAGTATAAAAACAATCTGAACATGTTTTCTTGGTTTTGATTATGTCACTTGTTTTTACTAAAATGTCATTTTAAACTAGAAATATGAACTTTGACCTATATAGATCACATTTTGTATTGGTCTAATATGAGACCAATTCCTACACATTAAAAGGAACTTATGAATTGATTTCAAAAATTATAAAGGAAATCCAAGCATGTTTTATGTTTTAAGTGAGTGACATTCTTTAAACTAAACTATCAATTTTAAAATGATAATGGACACATTAAGTCATATCGGACACACCATGCGTTGGATCAAGGTGTGGTTGATTCATACGCATCATAAATGACTTATAGATCTTTTCCGTAAAGTATAAAAACAATTTGAATGCATTTTATTAGTTTTGAGTAGGTCAGTTCTCCTTTTTATTAACATTGACGTCATTTTTAAATAAAAATACACACTTGGAGTCATACTGGTCACATTGTGTGTCAGATTAAGGTACGAATAATTTCTAAAAATATAAAATTACTTGGTTACTATTTTACTAAAGTATCAAAACAATCATAATGTGTTTTATCAGTTTTGAGTTTGTCAATTTTTTTACTAAAATGTCATTTTAAACTGGAAACATGCACTTTGGCCTATACTAATCACTTCATGTATCAGTTTTATGTGAGACTTATTCCTACACATCAAAAAGGAATTATAAATCGATGTACTAAATTACAAAAGACAATACAAGTGTGTTTTATTTTTTTTGAGTGGGTGATATTTTTTTAATAAACTGCCAATTTTAAACTAATAATGGACATATTGACTCATATCGGTCAAACCATGCATCGAATTGAGGTTTGACTGATTCCAACATATCTCAAATGTCTTATATATCATTTAGATTAGTGGTAATGAAGTAAACTCCTCCATATAACTATTCTTCCAATCAAATAAAACCCTATAATTGTTTAGTAAAAGAAACCCAATTAAAAAAGCATGTTTTATAAAAAAAATTAAAAAATCTTCAACCGATAAATTTATTAAAATTGTATTTGGATCTTTGTGGATAATTTCAAGGATAAAAATGAAATTATATCATTATTAACTCTACCTCCACATTAAATAAAATAAATTAATTTCATTAACATACACTCATCAGATAAAATTACACTATAGCAACCCAAGACCCCCGTCCTACACAGATGTAAAGACCCGACCCCAGTTTCCTGGAGTCGGTGCTTTGTTAAATTGCATTGGAATGATTATAATAAAGTTTTATCCCAAAATAATGAATATTTTAGTATATTTGGAAATCTAGGTACATACATAAGTTTAAAATTACAACTTGAAATGAAAAACAGTAAAAAATTTCCATTGGGAACATCCACCACTCTAAGATTATCCCTACAAGTCAATTATAATAAACCTCTTAATGTCCTAGAAAAATAATGAAACATAAGAAGGGGTGATCTTAGATTCTCAATAAGGGTAAAAAAATACAGTGAAAGATATCATAAACATGAACATTAGGCATGGTGAATAATTGAAAACACAAGCCTTTAAAATAATTAACTTGAACACATTATGGCAGAAATATAAGCTTAGTAAATATTTCCATAAAAAAAACACAATCATGGGTATTACACTAGTCAAATAACCACATGAATTGTGAATTTCAATATTCCTATTGATGTAGCAAGAACCCGTGTTTTTTTGGACTGTAGTTTTGAGCATAAATTTGAATTTTTGCTATTGGATACTTGTGAGGGGTAAAATAGTAATTTTACCCAAATAGTTGATCTCAGATAATTTTTCTGACCATTTTTTTGGTCCTTTAATAGGGTTTTTACCCTAGTATAAGACTTTTGTGGAAATATGAGTTGTTCAAATTTTAGCAGAATATTTAATATTTAATATTACTAAATTAAATATTAAATTATTCATGCAGGTTCATTTGGAAATATCATTTAAACAAATTTTTGGATTGAGATTCCATATTCACTATTGAGTCTGTAATGGGGAGTTTAGCCTAGGGAAAGCATAAACTCATGTCGGGCGATGGGGTCGGCACCGACCCCCATTTTTCTTTTTCTTTTCCTTTCTTTTCTTCCTTATCTTCTTTCCTCCTCCTCCTTGAGCATGTCTCCTATGCCTCCTCATTGGCTGTTTACTTTGGTGAGAATTGTATATTAAAAAATATATAGAGTTGGGAGCCAAGAGGGGTACCGAATCGAAGCTCTCGACGCGCTGATTCAGCGAAGGGAAACCCTAAGCCGTGAAATCAACCAAAGCTTTGGCAGTTTCCACCCAAATGTTGGGCCATTTATGTTTTTGCCATATATCCCCTTTAGACATGTTTTTTTATGTCTTTAAAGCCTTATATTCTTTTCTTGTGTCCTCGTAAGTCCATATCTGTTGTTTCGGGGGCGAAAACTGGCATTTCAGGCATTTTGAGGGTTTTCCCATCAGAAAACCCAGAATACACGGCATGTGTTCCAGGGGAACATGACATGTGTTCTTACCATTCATAGAATATGGTGTTTTTCAAATTACATGTTGTTTACTTTGAGTACACACTGTGTAGTGGTGCCCGTGTGTCTGACAGTGTACAAAAAGGACATAGAATAGTGGTTTTTAAGGAGTACATGTCGTGTACTATAAGTACACATCGTGTAGTGGCACATGGGCAAGTGTTTGGGTGAAAACACACATGGGGTGACTTTTTGTGAACATTACACACCATTTACAGTAAATTACATGTCGTGTACTATTACACAGGTAGACCCCATGTGTCTGGCCATGTGTTTTTTCCACATACTACTTCAGCTTAGAAGTTTTGGGATATCTTAGGCTCTGGAAATCTGAATTGAGCATGTGAGTGGTCCATTCTAAGCGTTTTTTCCATGTAGATTACAATGCTAGAATTACTTTGACATTTAGAGGTAATATAAATGATTTTTTGTGGTTTCTATCTAAATGTATAGGTTTTTCCTCCAGTTATTGAGTTTAGTTGACGCTTGAGAGTGAGACAAGATGTGGATGATAGGTTGGGTGTTTGGATGAAATTGTTGATACCATTAATATGAGATGAGTTATGAGATATTTCCCATAACATCTACTTTATAGGATGTTCCCCTTGTGAGACATTCCCTTATGGCCTATGAGGCCGTGAGACCGGGCACTTCCAAGGATCCCCTGAGGGATGCATTACATGTGTATTGACCTAGGGAGTCCCTTGTAGGATCTCTCTCCAGTTTTTTCTATTGAGAGGACCCATGTTATGGAATTATTATATTATACTACATTTGAGGATTCCGTGTAGTATTCCTCCCTTACTCTTTGCTAAGGATCTCGTGTAGGATTCCTTCGCTCATGTTTACCTAGAGGATCCCGAGTATGATGCCTCCTCAGTGTTTGACTTGAGGGACCCAGCGGGTGCCCATTTTTTAACCGACCCTATGTTGTAACGTCAGGTTTGGGTAGAGATGGTGTTTGAGTGTCACCTAGAACCTGTTCCAGACTGGTAATCCCATGGGGATATGTTTGTAATTTTGGGTTGGGTGTTTGGGCCACCCTCACTCGTTTGTTTATATCTGAATTGGTTTGTTGATGTAGTAGTGGTTACCATAAGTGCTTCCTAGTTTGTGGTTGTTGATCCTAAAACGATGCTAATTTATCGTTTGTTGGGATGCTTATTACGCCTTGTGTGTCGGATTAGAGGTGGTTTGATTGTGAATATGGTTATTTTCAATGTTATGGATGTGTTTCCCATGTTTGTTTTGATTTGACCATTTGGTCTAGCCTTACTTGTTAGGATACTTGTTTCCTATGCCTAGTGTTGTTAGGATGGAGTGAATTTATCTAACATGATGTGATATGCTTTATAATATTATACAATTAGTTCATAAGGTTTACTTTGGTTGCCATATATATATCATTGTGCATGATTGACTTACACAGGGTTGTAGGAACCTGGTGTAGTAGACTATAGGGGGAATAGAAGTCGAGGGCCTCCCCAGAGCGTCTATTTACTTTTCACATTGTGAGACCACAGGGGGATAGACGTTTTTCTCCCTTAGATTTTATGTAGTTTCCTCGATACATGCCACAGGGGGAATTGGGCATTGAGTGCTTCCTCAAAGTGCTTATTAGTTACCGATATGAGACAACAGGGGGAATTCACGGTGAGTGCTTCCTCAAAGAGTCTTTACTAAAGCTGAACCAGAGGGGTTAGAGTGTGAGTACTTCCCAGAGGGTTTCTTGTGTTTGATTGGTTGAACCAAAGGGGTTAGGCTGTGAGTACTTCCCATAGGGTTACTTGATTTTGATTAGATTTCTTAGAGATATAATTCTGATGTTGGATAAAGTAGGAACATGCTGATGGGATTATGAACCCAGATATCAACTTAATGATACATGAATTGAGTGGCACGATGTCCAACTCAATTCCCTTTCACAGGATGTCAAGGAGATTAGAATTATGGTCTCGAGGATTGACTGTTGATGTGGTTTCTTGTTATTTGATTCACCTAATCATGAATATTCATATTTATGTATATGTGTATAGGTATGGGACTGTATAGTGTACGTATATAGATACAGAAATCCATGGGGGCACTTTCCTAGTTGATAGGGATTACAGACCCTACATTCGACTGTGGTTTAATCGAATGTTTGGTTTACTTCCTTTTTTTGTTCGAGCTAGGATGTGCACGTTTCTATTGCATACACTTTTAGCAGCACAGTTATAGGTTGCTTATTGGGGTGCCCTACTGAGATTATTTCTCACCCCTTCACATGAACCTCGTTGTATGTGTAGACCTTTTGTATTCTTTTCAGGTTGATCATGAGTTGAATGGTGGATAGGGATGAGGCCTAGTGTTTCATGATCGAGCGGAGCTGCTCGAGTAGTTCTACTGATCGGGCTGGTGCAGTTCGACAGTGTCTGGAGATCGGGTACGTGGATTGGCATGGAGTTAGTATTAGAGCCATGTACTTTTACTTTCAGTTTCTTTTGTACTTTTATCTATATGGTTGGGCCAGTTGGTGACTACTGTTTTATTTTATTTCATAGTTGTTCGGGATTTTACAACATTTTACTATTACAACTTGTTCTATTTCAGTTGTTTACTACTTTCGCACTCTGTCTAATTTCTGTTGTGTTTGATACATAGTTATCTATGTTGTTTTCTTACTCTGGAATAAAGGCATTGTCTCCCCACTATCACACCCTAGTCCCTCATTGCTAGTCGGCAGCCTCTGGCATATGGGGAGGCGTGTTTGAGGCCTTGTGGTGAACCATCTTAGAGCACTGGTTTAGGGGCTTCTGGGTTGGGACATTACAAAGTGGAATCAGAGAAGTTTATTTTCTTTGTATTTATTATTTGGGATATAGTAGGAAGGAGTATTAGGAATGTGTCAGAACTTGTGATGGATATCAGACGGGTGCGTCGAGAGCACTTATTCCGGTAAGAAGTCCTGGTTACCAAGTTGAGGGATTTCTATTTTGATTTGTGATGTTACATTTGTATATTATTTTCACCCTGAGAGATGCACATGTTGTGTGTTAGTGTTTTGATTTACTATGGATCTCTGGCTCATGGCCATTTGTAAGATTCTAGGGATGGTGTTTGACTCTTGTTCAGGAAAGGCAAGAGGTGCCTCATGCATCATACTAGACACATAGGATTCACAACATATACGCCTACTAGTGTGTGTTTTTACTGATGACTGAGACCTCTAGGTCTGCTTACACATACTTCTTACTATGATGGGAGGTTATGTGGATCTATGTTGAGAATTTGGTGTGAGTATGATGACTTAGTCCTCATGCATAGGTGGTGCAGTGACCCCAGTTGGTCGATATGGCACGTGATGCCTTTATTTTTACCCCCTTATTGGGTGTTGTTTCTCAGGTATGTGCTTATCTAGTCGGGTCGTTGAGAACGATGTCAATATATAACAAGGATTTTCTTGTAAAATTGACCTCCTAGTGGTATTGTTGTATACAGATACCTTATGAGTGTTTGTTCATCTTGTCTCTTCTTTTTTTTTGGTTGTGACCTCCAAGGATCAGTTCCTTCTGAGGATTTTTGGAGAGGATCAGGGACCTTACAGGCTGTGTTTTTTAGCATTTACCCTTTTTCATCTTTGTGATATTACCATTCTGTGGAGTCTTGGATCTTTTGGGCTAGGTGATTAGGTCAGGTGACCTAGTCATAAGTTTTTTCTGTAGGGCTAGGTGGAAGATATGGAGACCCTTGGTTTTAACTCGAACCCTTATAGGTAGATGTTTGCTCTGTTATAGGTAAAATTATGTAAGAATGGTTGGCCCATGTTTTCCAATGCCCTTGGTAAGTGCTTGTTTTTCACGACTGGCTTCGACGGTTAGGATAGTTTGAGTGCCTATCCTGGTTGACCAGTGTTTCTGGTGTTGTTGTTCTAGGTGGCATAATTTGAATCTAAATCGGTGGTTGGATGAGAACGAGTCAATTACCATTGTTTTAAGACTTTTTGTGGGTTGGGACCTCGTAAGTTGTGTTGAAATGTCCTAATGTTGTAGAGCTGAATTTTTGAAATGTCAGGTTACCGTGAAATGGTTGACCCATTCTTGAATCCTGGTCCGGTTTTTCCAGGTTGTTTGCATGGATTGGATGGAGATCAACATGCCTTCAGTGAAATCTTAGTATACTTATATTGGAGATGATCATGCACTATCTTGATTCGTCTTGAGTATGATGGGAGAGCTTTGACCCTACATTGAGCACCTTTTTCAGTCTTAATGTTCATCCTTGTTGAGGATGGAACATGTTTTGGTTGTTCTCTCAGAGCAGTGTAAGAAAATCCATATGGTGGGGAGTGCATCGTTGGCCTTTTTAGGCTAGTTTTCCTTGTTTAGGTTAAACTACGATGCTTTCCAGTGGGATTTCGAGCTCGGAGTTGCTTTTAAGATGACAATAAGGGTATTTCTATAGTGGGGAGTACCAGATTATTCGTAGTTGATTGTCTTATGTGTAGAAGTAAATTTTTAACATTATATGAATGGTCGCTAGAATATATAGAGAGCATGGTTGTGTAGATGCTTGGGTTGGAATCATGGCTGCTAGTCCTTTTACTGGCTTTCTCAGGGATGAGAAGGTTTATGGTGAGGAGTTTGTAATAACCCGTGTTTTTACGGACTACAGTTGTGAGCAGAAATTTGATTTTTTGTTGTTGCATGCTTTTGAGAGGTAAAATAGTAATTTTCACCAAACATTTGATCTCAGATAATTTTTCTGACCATTATGTTGGTCCTAGAATAGGGTGTTAACCCTAGGATAGGAGTTTAGTGGAAATCTAAGTTGTTCAAATTTTAGAAGAATATTTAATATTTAATATTATTAAATTAAATATTAAATTATTCGCACAGGTTCATTTGGAAATAACTTTTAAATGGAGTTTCAGATTGAGATTTGATCTTCGTCGTTGAATCCGAAATGGGGATTTTAGCCTTGGGAAGGCATAAAATCATGTCGAGCGTCGGGGATGGACCGAGCCCCTTTTTTCTTTTCATTTTCCTTTCTTTTCTTCCTTCTCTTCTTTCCTCCTCCTCCTTGTTCATATCTTCTACGTCTCCTCCTTGGCCATGTACTTTGGGGAGAATAGGATTTTGAGAAATATAGAGAGTTGGGAGGCAAGAAGGGTGCCGATTCGAAGCTCTCAATGGGTTGATTCAGCAAAGGGCAGCCGTAAGCTGTGAAATCAACCGAAGCTTCGGCGGTTTCCGCATAAAGGTAGGGTTGTTTATGTTTTTTCCAAAAATACCCTTTAAACAAGTGGTTTTAAGTATTTAAAGCCTTATATTTCTTTCTTGTGTCCTATTAAGGATGGATCTATTGTTTCAGGGGCGAAAATCGGCATTTCGGGCCTTTTAAGGGTTTTCCCGTCGGAAAACCCAGAATATACTGTGTGTGTTCCAGGGGAAGACCCTGTGTGTTCTTATTGTTCAGGTAAAACAATGTTTTCGAAAGTACATGTCATGTAGTGGTGTCCATGTGTCTGGTTGTGCGCAAAAACAACACGGAATAGTGGTTTTTAAGGAGTAGAGGCTGATTACTACAAGTACACGCCATGTAGAGGCACATGGGCATGTGTTTGGGTGAAAATGCACACAAGGTGGTGTTTTATGAATAGTAAATGTCATGTACAGTAAATTACACACCATGCACTATTACATAGGAAGACCCCATGTCTCTGGCCATGTGTTCTGGCCATGTACTACTACAGCTTAGTATTTTTGGGATATCTTATGCTCTAGAAGTCAGAATTGGGCATGTGAGTAGTCCATTATGAGTGTTTTTCATGTAGATCACAATGGTGGAATCCTTTTGACATGTATAGGTCGTCTAAATGATTTTTTTGGAATTTATATCTAAATGGAGAGGTTCTTCCTCTAGTTATCGAGTTCAGCTGACACCTGAGAGTGAGACTTGTCATGGATGATAGGTTTGGTATTCAGACTAACTTAGTTGAGACCATTAATATGAGATGAGTTTTGAGATTTCTCCAGAAACATCTACTTTAGAGGACGTTCCCCTTTTGATATTTTCCCTTCTAGCCTATGAGGCTGTGAGACCAGGCACTTCCAAGGATCCCCTGAGGGAGGCCTTACTTGTGTGCTGACTTGGGAGTCACTTGTAGGATATCTCTCCTATTTTTTCTTTGACAGGACCCTTGTAATGGAATTCTTATATTGTACTTCATTTGAAGATTCCATGTATTATTCCTCCCTTACTCTTCGCTAAGGATCCCATGTAGAATGCCTTCGCTCGTGTTTACCTGGAGGATCCTAAGTATGATGCCTCCTTAGTGTTTGACTTGAGAGACCCAATGGGTGCCTGTTGTTTGACCAACCCTGAGTTGTTAAGTCAGGTTTGGGTAGAGATGGTGTTCGAGTGTCACCAAGAACTCATTACAAACTAGTAATCCTATGGGGCTATGGTTGTAGTGTTGGGTTGGGTGTTTGGGACACCCTCACTCGTTTTTTTATATCTGACTTGGTTTGCTGATGTAGTATTGGTTACGAGAGGTTCTTCCTAGTTGGTGGTGGTTGAGCCTAATGTGAGGCACCTTTCTTGTTTCTTGGGATGACTATTAAGCCTTGTGTGCCGGAGTAGAGGTTGTTTTGATTGTGAATAGGGTTATTTTCTATTTTATTGATATGTTTACCATGTTTTTTTTGATTTGACCATTTGGTCTAGCGTTGCTTGTTAGGCTGCTTGTTTCCCATGCCTAGTATTGTTAGGATGGAGTGACATTATCTGACATGTCATTATATGCTTTAGACTATTACCCAAGTAGTTCATGATGTTTACTTTGGATTCCATATATATATCATTGTGCATGATTGACTTGCATGGGGATGTGGGAACCTGGTGTAGTAGACCATAGGGGGAATGGACATTGAGGTCTTCCCCATAGTGTCTGTTTACTTTTCACATAGAAAGACCATAGGAGGGATAGACTTTATGCTCCCTCAGAGTGTCTTTAGTTTCCTTGATATGGTCCACAGGGGGAATTGGATGTCGAGTGAATACTCAGAGTGCCTATTAGTTACCGATACAAGACTACATAGGGAATTGATGGTGAGTGCTTCCTCAGAGAGTCTTTGATAAAGATGAACCATAGGGGTTATACTATGAGTACTACCCAGAGTGTTTCTTGTGTTTGATTGGTTGAACCAAAGGGGTTAGGCTATGAGTAATTCCTAGAGGGTTACTTGATTTAGATTAGATTTCTCAGAGATATAATTCTGTTGTTAGCCAAAGCAGTTACATGTTGATGGGATTACAAATACAAAGATCGACTTAATGATACATAGCTTGAGTGGAACGATGTCCAGCTCGATGACCTTGCACATGATGTCAAGGATATCGGGCTTATGGTCCTAAGGATCGACTTTTGATGTGGTTTCTTGTTGTTTGATTCACCTAACCATGAATATTCATATTTATATATGTGTGTATAGGTATGGGACTATACATGTGTATGTATATAGATATGGACATACATGGGGGTACTTTCTCAGTTTACATGGAGTACAGACCCTAGGTATGACTATGGTTACACATTTGGATTACTTCCTTTTTTGTGTTCCTGCTAGGCTGATCACATTACTGTTGCATACACTTTTAGCAGCACAATTATCTATTTATTATCGAGGTTCCCTACTGAGATAATTTCTCACCCCTTCACGTTCACCTCGGTGCACATGTAGACGTTGTGTTTTATTTTCAAGTTGAGCATGAGTTTCATGGTTGATAGAGCTAAGGCATAGTGTTTCCTGATCGAGCAGAACTGCTCGAGTAGTTCTATTGATCGGCCTACTACAGTTCGACAGTGTCTGGAGATTGGGTACTTGGATTGGCTCGGTTTAGTAGTAGAGCCTTGTACTATTACTTTCAGTTTCTTTTGTACTTGTATCTATATGTTCAGCCCAGTGGGTGACTAGTGTTGTATTTTATTGCAGAGTTGTTCAGGATTTTATAGCATTTTACTATTAAATCTTGTTCTATTTCAGTTTTTTACTGCTTCCGCACTCTTTTTACTTTCTGATGTGTTTGATACTTAGTTATTTTTGTTGTTTTCTTACTCTGTTATGAGTTCATAGTCTCCCCACTATCAAACCCTAGGTCCTCGTTGCTAGTCGGCAGCCTCTGGCGTGCGGGGAGGCACGCTTGAGGCCTTGAGGAGAACCTTCTCGGAGCACCGGTTTAGTGGCTTCTGGGTCTGGACGTTACACAGGTAAATTCATATTTCATACATTCAGAAACATATCGTCAAGGCCTTATCCAAGACATCTAAAAATGATTAAGGCCTCAGTAATAACCATATCTAAAAAAAGGAAAGTTCTCATCCATGTCCATATATATTTGTCTCATGAGACCTACCGATATGACAAGGGGATATAGAGGTCCCCACATATCACATAATAAGTCCAATTCATTCCTCATATGAATAGTTATAAACATAAATAACATATACATTCACATTGAAACTAACATATGAAATGTGAATAACTTTCCCCAAACATTAAGCTTAAACACAAACCATTCAGATTAAATTGGTGAATAGGTTTAAGATAGCACATCCATAGTCAAACTAATCATAAACCATTCAATTAAATATGGTCAATATATCATAAAATATCAATCCCAATAATACATAATAAAAAGAATGTTTGTTGAAATAGACAAAATTACTCTTAAAAAATCATTGAGTAATTCTTGAGATAAATACTCTTTTACTTTGAAAAGAATATTTATTTTGGAAAAGTATTTGTATAAAACCATAAGTTAAATAATATAGTTCTTTCAAAATAAAATTATTTATTTTATAAAAATAATGGTATCTAAAAAAATATTATTGAGTGCCCTTGAAAATATGTAAATATTCTAGAAATTCCCTTGAATTGGGCTTGTATTTCAGGAAGAATTTTTTAGTGATCCTTTTAAAACATATAAATTCCCATAAATAAAGGTAGTATTATGGTTGGTACACATATATAGAACATTTAAAAAGAATTTATGAGGAGTAAATATGAATTAATAATAATTTAATTGAGTAAAGTAGATAATAAAAGTAACCCAAATGTAAAATGGAGGTTCAGGTTGAAAACCCTTCCCTTAAGTCTAAAGGTGTTCCTCACTTTGTCTCAATTTCCTAAATAATAAAATTTAAGTTCATAAATTAATGATTCTATAACCACCTATACATGTAATGGATTTATTATAACCTTATTAGGTTCATTCATTTCCTTTTGATGGGTTAAGATATTCGATTTCACTATTTGGGAGCATTTTCTTCCATGGTTTTCGTGATTGGTTTACTTATATTCATGTACGGATAAACATGTAGAATGAAAATTATTGTACAAAATTTAAAATATATGTTATTTTTGAACATATATAAGATTATATATTTATAAAATTCATGTGTTTATTTGTAGTGAAGGTGAATCATTATATAAAACTTTAATGATAATTGTTTCGGTTATTTGGCGATTTTTTATCACAACAAACTCATTTTGATCTATAAATTAATATCATTTGTAAAAAAATATTAAAGAACCATAAATAGGATATATTAAATATATAATAATCTGGTTCAACCACAAAAATTATTTCATGACTATAATTTAATACGTTAATTGAAATTGAAAACCCATCGTCCTTGAATGTGATAAATTAGCACATATGGGATGGTATTTTCATTTCTAGTATAAAAGATGGGGAAAGGAGAGATTATGATGAATTATTACATTATCATAAAAACATTCCAGAACATGTAAGGTATTGGAGTTATCATGACATCTAGATGAGGAGAGTTGAGGAAATAAAAATAAAATAAAGGAACTCGAAATAAAAGAAATCAGAAGAAGAATTTACCTCTTGAAGTTATCTTCCTTCATAGCATCTTTAGGCAAGAGTTTTTTCCTTTTAAGGAGAACAAGGGTTGACAGGCATGGTGGAGGATCTTGGGAGGATATTTAGGTTGAATTTAAACAAGGAAAAAGGCTTGAGAGGAGTGAAGATAAGTGGAAGTGAGGGGGGTTTGTAGTGGAGGAGAGAGGTGATTTTTGAAAATTTTATTCCTTATTTTATTATTTTCCACAAGACAAGCAATAGTGTAAATTATTGAGACCAAAAATAGAAATAATTGCATTAAATTTCGAACCAATGTCCATTTACATCATCTGTGACTCAAGCATGATGCATAAATTCACATAACTATCATTTTTCGTAAATTATTAAATTTCACTATTCATCAAAAATTCGAGTATTTCAGAAAAATCCCAAATATTTACCCCAAAAAATTTTCAACATGTAGAATTAAAAAATGAAATCAATTTTATCAAAATAATTTTTTAAATAAGATAAATTTAATTTTTTTAATTAAATCATTTTTCACATGAAAAATACAAATTTAAATTTAAAACTAACTTTATAATACTTTCAAAAATTAACTAAGGCCTTATTAAATTATCCTAAAATTATAAGACAATAAATTATTTATTTATGAATACATTTTATGAAAATTAATTTTATTTTATATCAATTTATTAATTTAAAATTGTAATTAAATATTTATTACCCACAAAAATACCAACACTTAATTATTAATTTATAAAATACTCTATTTCAATTATAAGAAGTCTAAATTTTATTCATATCTTAATGGGTGTGGTTACTATTCATAAGTTTCATATTACTATTCATAAGGGTACATTACTATTCATAAAGGTTAAGTTGCTATTCACCAAAAATGTAAGTTGATGTTATGAGACTCCAAATATCTTACTGAACACAACCATGTATGTTAGTTTTTCAAAATTCAAATCACATAAGTTGTAAAATTATGTTTGTTGGCTAGGTTATAACAAGGGGTTAATTTGTAGAGACTCAGTGTTTCATGCTTTAAAAATTAAATTTATTTTCAAAATTTTTGGTTGTTACATTCTCCCCTCTATAAAAAAATCTTATCCTCAAAATTTATAGAATGTTACCTCATAAAAATATTTGGGTAGGTCATTATCAAAAGCTCCTTAGGGTCCCATGTTGATTCTTAAATTTTTTTATTTTTCCAAAGTAACTTTACCAGTCATGTCATTATATTCCTCAACACATGTTCTTTAGTGACTAGAAGTCAGATAGGATCTTCACTGAAAGATAAGTTGGGATCCAATTCTATACCTTTAGAAGTGAGGACATGCGTTGGGTTTGGCATGTAATTTCTCAACAATGAGAAATAGAACACACTATACACATAAGATAGGCTAGGTGTAATTTCCAAATGATAATCCAAAACTTCAATTCTCACTCAAATTTTAAAAGGGCCTATATATCTGGGGGTCAGTCTCCTTTTCTTCTCTAATATTATAATACCCTTCCATGGAGATACCTTCAGGAAAACATGATCTCCTACTTTAAATTCAAAATCCTTCCTTCTATTATCAGAATAGATATTTTTCCTCCTTTGAGATTCTTTGATATGGGATTGAATAGTCTTTACCTTTGTTGTGGTTTCCTTTACAAGATTTGGGCCCACAAGATTCTTTTCACAAACTTCATCCCAACATGTCGGTGTACGATATCTCTTCCTATACAATGCTTCATATGGTACCATTTGAATACTATAATGGAAAATATTATTGTTTTAAAACTACACTAAGGATGAATATTGATCCCACATACCTTTATGGTCAAGTGAACAAGATCTCAAAAAGTCTTCTAAGGTTTGGATCGTCCTCTCCGATTTCCCGTCAGTTTGAGGGTGATAAGCTATACTCAATCGAAGCTCAATATCCAAATATTTTTGGAGAAATTTCTAGAAATTTGGTATAAATCATGGATCAAGGTCAGACACAATTGAGAGATGTGTCCCATGAACTCTCAAAACATCATTGATATAGAGTTGTTCTAGATTCTCTAGTGTAAAATCCTCCATTATAGTGAGGAAATATATAGATTTAATAATTCGATCAACAATTACCCATATCGAATCATTCTTCCTTAGAGTTTTGGGTAATCCAACAACAAAATCTATAGTGATATCATCCCAATTCCATGTATAAATTGGTAGAGGTTTCATGACTCCTCAAGGATGTTGTCTTTCAGCCATTACTTGTTGAAAGACTAAACATCTTGATACATAATCAGAAATTTTCCACTTCATGTTGGCCCACCAAAAATGTTCCTTCAAATCTCTATACATTTTAGTGATACAAGGGTGTATAGATAAATTCAAGCTATGAGAATCTTCCAATAACTCCCCTATTAGCTTGGGTATAGAGTGAACACATATCCTCTTATCAAATTTCATAATTCCGTCTTCACACACAAATTCGACCAACTTCCCATCATTCACACCTTTAATTTTCTTTTCAATATTCTCATCGTGAGACTAAGAATTTTTAATTCTTTCCAACAGATATGTTTGGGAAACCAAATGAAAAAGTAGTGATGTTTCACCTTCATTGATAATTCCCATATCCATATTTACTAGATCTATAAACACAAGATCCCTTTCAATCCTCATTTTGTTTAGGACTCCATGATCCTTCCTACTCAATGCATCATCTACCTTATTTTCCTTCCCTCGAGGGTATTGTATGGGACAATCATAATCCTTGAGTAGTTCAAGCCATAATCATTGACTCATGTTTATCTCCTTCTATGAGAATATATATTCAAGTTCTTATGATCCATATATATCTCACATCTTTCTCCATGGAGATAATGTCTCCATATCTTCATATAAATGATTACAGCTGCTAACTAAATATAATTAGTAGGATAGTTTTGTTCAGGAATTTTTAACTGCCTTGATGAATATGAAATAACTCTATCATTATGCATAAGGACACAACCCATTACTTTCATTGATGAATCACTATAGATCACAAATCCACCATTCCCCAATGGTAGAGTCAATATTGGAGCATTCACCAATCTCCTCTTCAATTCGTTGAAACATTCCTCACATTATTTTGTTCATATGAACTTAACCCCTCTACATGTTAGCATGGTCATTGGGTTGGATAAATAGGTGAAGTTATGAATGACATGCCGATAAAAACCATCTAAACTAATAAAAATGTGCACCTTAATTATGTTCGTTAGAGTTGGTCATTCTTGCACAGCCTTTGTCTTCATAGGATCAATAGATATTCCATTCTTAGATAAAATGTGGCCAATAAATTAAATTGATTGAATCCAAAATTCACACTTGATAAACTTCCTATATAATTCATTTTTTTAAGAGTCTTCAAAATATTGCATAAGTGATTTTCATTGTCTTCATAGATTTTAGAGTATACCAAGATATCATCAGTAAATATGACCACAAAGCCATCATGATATTCTATGAAAGATCTATCCATTAGATCCATGAATATATAGGTTGAATTAGTTATTCCAAAAGGCATTACTGTAAAATCATAATGCCCATACCTTGTTTGAAATGTTGCCTTTAGAATATCTTCCTTCCTCACCCATAACTGATGATATTCAGATCGAAGTTCAATCTTCAAAAAATATTGAGCTCCATGAATTTGATCAAATAAATCATCAATGAGAGGTTGGGGATACTTGTTCTTTATTGTTATAGCATTGATCTCCTTGTATTCAATGCACATCCTCATAGATCCAACTTTCTTATTAATGAAAATAACAGGGGATGCCCATAGAGAAACACTAAGGTGAATAAATCCTTTATCACACAATTCCCCTAGTTATTTATTCAGTTCTACTAATTTCACAGTTTCCATTCTATAATGAGTCTTTGGTATAGGTCATGAACCAGAAATTAAATCAATAGAGAATTTAGCATCCTTCTCTCGAGGATGTCCAGTTAAATTCTCTGAAAAAACATCAATATATTCTTTCATAATAGGTATATCCTCAATTTGAATATTTCTTTCCTCATCCATAGATATTTTACTCTCATCCTCAAAAATAATTTCTTTAAGTAGAGATACTGGGGGTGGTGTCACGACCCGACCCAACGGGGCTCGAGCCGCGACTCCCCAAGCCTACCTCCAATAGGCCAGGGGCTGGAATCTAGCGCCGAGTAGGCTATCACACACATGGGAGGCATTAGCCTAAGGTACCTGTACACACGCACCCATATACACCTCCATGCAATAGTTCAAATATATATAAAACTAAAAAGTAAATGCATGCATCCAACTATCCCACAACTAGAGTACAACAGAAGTACAAAAGGGAAAAACAGGGTCCACCAAAAGAAAACCACATAGCATCCAACCTGCTCAGAATGAGGGAAACACTTCCAAAAGCACCACTGAAAAGCTCCTCAGCACAACTCCGGTAAGACTCCACGATCAGTCCCGCTCACGCAACTCCGCCTGCTCCGGGTCCTCCTGGGACACCATCGAAAGGCATGTGGTCTGCACAAGATATAAAAATGTGCGGGCAAAGCCCGTGTAGGGGTGAGTATAACAATACTCAGTAAGCACCCCAAAAACCCAAAACAAAAGAGAGAAACTGAGAGGAAACAGTCCGCTCATCCCAGCCAGAGGGAACCCAGACGAGAGAGAAACTCCATCTCATGACCATCCTCAGCAAAACACTACTAGTCAGCTCAATCCAGGTGTATGCCCATATATAAACCATGAACATCCAAATAGACTCATCTCACGCACCAATCCATATGTGGTACCGACCTCATCACCAGAAACGGTTCACAAATAGGAGAGCACCCTCCATGATCACTGTCATCCCAAATGACATTCGTCCGAGAGATACACTCCATCGGGTCCCACACAAACATCTCAGACACACACCTGAGAGATCACGCTCGTCGGATATCGTCACTGAGGAAACCATGCTAAAACAACAAAAACTCCCAAATCCTCAGATAGGGGATCGCTCCTAGGGTCCTATAGGGGATACCAGAAGCCACACCAGTATACGAAGATCTCACAGATAGGGGATCACTCCCTGGGTCCGTTGGGGGAAACCATAACCCGATCTGGAATTCTTAGATTTCACATATAGGGGATCACTCCCAGGATCTGCTGGGGATACCACAACCCGATCTGGCATTCGACAGAAACATGACATGGAGATAGGGGACCGTGACCCATGTCATAATGGTAATGACGATACCGACACCCTATCTGGTACATCTCGTGATGTAGGGGATCGAACAAACGATACCACAACCCTACTGACACCACGCAATGAGTAGGGGATCGTATAACCAACGATACCACAACCCTACTATAATCCTCATTCAGAGTAGGGGATCGTATCCCCGATGATGCCACAACCCTACTAAACACAGCCCACTATGTAGGGGATTATATTATTGATGATGCCACAAACCCTACTGGGTTAACCTGCTAGATAGGGGATCACTGCACGTGGATAAGCAGTCACAACGATACTAAGAACCCGATCTAGGGAATCGATGCTAGAGGATCCAGCTCCGGGCCCACCGGAGGGATGCCACAACTCTAACAGATTAAACATATCATTGATAGGATTGCAAATCTATACCAAGGTTGTGATGTCACGCGACCCCTTGTAGGATCTAACCAGAGGAGTACCCTCAACCACTATTGGTTCAAACGTCGTTAACACAAGCGACCCACAAAAACACCACACCGCGCACCTACAAGGTCGATACTGAGGCCACCATTGCAATCCACAAGGAAAAACACGCAGGATAGGGTGTTTACTCGCTCGAAACAGATGATCAGTGAAAGAGGCACTATTCACCATAGATAGCTCGTGTGGGGACCACACTACGATCTCGATACTCATCAATCAGATCATACCATTGCAATCCCCTCAGAAAAACACACGGGATCGACTACTCCATCGCCAAGATAGACACCCGGTGAAAAAGGTACTATTCACCGAAGCTAGCCTGGGTAGGGCCCATGCCTCGATTCCGGATCTCATCGAACGAATAGCACCATTGCGATCCTCTCGAAAAAAACACACATGATCGACTATTCATCCACAGAAATCGGACTTCTGGTGAGAAAGTTGTGTTTCTCCGAAAACGCCAAAACCCGGCCTCGTGAGGCCCACACCCCAAAATCAGTCCCAACACCCGAAAACCAACAAGAAAAGTATGACGTACCATTAGGGTCTCAACGCCACTGACGGCACATCAAACGGACGCTTCGGGTAGGAGATACGATGGCCCGAAGTAGAATAAAAATAAAATATTAATATTTTATTTGATGTTTCAAGATTCCAAACCATGATCTTAAAACATTGAACTCCCAAAACCACCTCAAAGAGTTCTCCATATCACCAGGGTCGCGTCGCCATAGACGACACATGAATCTGACCTCTGGATTGTAAGAAATGAGGGTTTTAAAACCCCCGTGTACAAGGTGAGGGTCGGCCCACGTCGGCCGACCCGGCCGCCGCCGCCACTTGTCGCTCCGGCCCGCGGACCACGCCGCTGTGGCATGCACCACCGACCAACCCCCCCCCCCCCCCCCCACCATGGGGGTCAACTCTAGTTGGCGGTCGGACCGCCGTGGTGTGTCGGTCCCGACTGAGTCCCGCGGCCCGCCGCTGTGGGTCGCCGCACCGACGAACTTTCTGAGGGCCGTCGGGGGCACCCCGGGGGTCCAAACACGCATCTGAAGGCATCTAGGCGCCCCCAGGGACTGTATCTACACATATTCAGGCTCAAAATAGAGAAACCCCAAATAAAATGGGATCTAGGATTTTAAAACTCAATACTTCTATCTGTTGTCGGATCACCGAAGCTTCGGGTGCAGAACGACGCTTGCAACGCGATGGAGCTCGATCTGCTAACGATCGGTGCTGAAAACGGACACCCAGGGCACGATTTGGCCATAAACAGACTGGGGGGTCATCTCCGTGTGCATAGAGGAAATGGGGGGTATAGATTGATTTCTTTTCTCTTTTTTTAATTAAAAACATCATTTAAACTCCCCCGCTAACTCGCCTCCGACCCGACACCTGACGCCTACTCAAATTATGTCGCACCTAGGGTAAACATGATGTTTTAAACACAACGGAGGACTCATAATTGCAATCTAAGAATCTGTTCAGAAGTTATTCGAGCCGACGCTCATAAATAAACTTTTCCATTTATTTACGAAAACACCCCTGGTGGCTTTTCTCATAGCATGCCTGCGCCCGTAAAGTTCCCACCCCACCTAGGGTAAACGGCACGCTCCGGACACAACTGTGCCCTCGGATTACCATCATGAGCTACATTTTAGGAGATAACAAACCCCCTCTACATGCATAGTATAAAAATACTTAATATTTTTATAAAATTAATTCTAGGCACATCAGCCTCAGAATCGCATGCCATCTTTGCGCCTAGATCTAGAATTATTCATAAAAATATTCCAAAGTCTGACAGGTCCAAAACCCCTGTCACTACATCCTCCACACCTTTGAAATTTTTTTCCCCGAAAATCTATAAGCACGAGGAAAGAAACCGGACTCTCACCTGGGCCTCCCACGCCAGCGAGTTCTCCAACAAACACACATGCTCGTACACATAAGTCAGAGGGACTCATCCACCACACATCAACACTATCCCCTTTGGGCGGTACTGACTTTCCCACATGGTTTTAATCACGTCACAAAAACGCATCTCAGTGGGGGAAGGATCCCTCTTCCTCATGCATTTTAAGCGCACCAAACAACACCCACATTGGGTCTTACCAATGCCCTGAACAAAAATTGAGAAAGAAACGGAAAGGGAAGAGTACTGCTAAAAAGTGTCTATCAAACTACTGTAGAAAGTAGATAAGGCACAAGGCGTACCTCTGTTCATCCGTGGAGCCTCTGGTTCAACAGCCTCTATGGAATGCATCTATCCTCGTCCACGTCCTCCAGCTCCCTGAGCTTGGTGTGGACCACCTGGGGGCAGGGGTGGTGGAAACTGTTACCGCCTACCACCTCCTGTTGTTGCACCAGCTTCGTCACCACGGCTGCCTCCCTGCAGACCTCCTTGCTCGAGACGCTGTCTCTACCAAGGAAGTCTGTCGACCAGCTCCCTCTCAGTAGCATGATGGGTTGGGAAATCTCTAGTGAGATGTCCCCAAACATCGCAAGCGTAACACTGCCTCTCCTACGACTGACCAAAATTGGCCTTCGATCCCTATGAGCCCTGAGCCTCAGATCCTCCATCCTGGGGTCACCTCCTGAAACGTCAGCCATACCCAAACCCCTACGTCCACTGCCGGCTACGAGATGTCGATCCTACTAATGAATTTTCAGCTCTCGCATGACCAGCACTAATAGGGGTGACCTACTCATCTAGAAAGCTCTCCAACACCAAGGCTCTCTCCAGCACTCCAGCATAGGTGGGAGGACACAAAGAAACCACACCTACCCGTATGTCTCTGCGTAGGCCCTGATCGAAGGTCTGAACCCTAAAGAAGGGGTCTTGAACCATATCCAGGGAGTAGCGCGAAAGGTCTATAAACCTCGCTGAATAGTCTGACACAGTCATACCCTCACACCAAAGCTATAGAAGCTACTGAATCCACACTGACCTCAGCGTCACCGGATAGAACACTTCCCTGAATAGCAACTCAAACTCTGCCCACGTGAGTGTATCCTCATTGTGGGATTGTGTCACTAAACTCCAACATCGCCCGAACGAACCATACAGAAGGATCGCCGCTAGGACCACCATCTTATTTGGAGGTTTCCTCACTAGGCCGAAAACACAGGTGACTGCTTCGAGCTAGTCATCAACTGCCTAAGGGTCTGGATCACCCCGAAACCTCAGAGGTCACTGCATCTGGAACTCATGCAGCTCACTCAGCCTGTGCACAACCTCATCCTGTACTGCCGAAACAACCATCTGCTCGAAAGGTGGTGGCTCAACTAGCGGACCACCTGGAGTTTCAGCCTCTGAACCTGCGCCCTGGTCCACAACCTCTGCATGGGCGGATCATCGCCACAAACCTGCTGCGGAACTCTCGCTGGCTGTCGTTATGGAGTCATCCTGAAATACAATCAAGATTCTCCATGGGCAAAGAGTATATCTGGAAATCTGACTGATGAAGGAAAAGGAAAACCCAAAACCCCAGTCCTATATGATGCATGTACCGTTATGTCCCTGCAGCTAGTGTCCAAATGTCTGAGTCGAAAGGCAGGTTATCAAAGTCCTAGTGAATGGATACGTCGGCTGTCACACCAACACTGCAGTCCCTGTCCTGAAATCCGAACTCGAAACATCTTAACACTACCGCTATGCAACCCAAACCAGACTCACAGCTAGAACAACAATGCTCTATGATCCCAAAGGTGGAACCTCCTCTGACACCACTCTGTCACGACCCGACCCAATGGGGGTCGATCTATGGCTCCCCAAGCCTACCTCCAATAGGGCATGGGCTGGCGTCTAGCGCCGAGTAGGCTATCACACACATGGGAGGCATTAGCCTAAGGTACCTCTACACACGCACCCACATACACCTCCATGAAATAGTGCAGAGATATATTAAAATGAAAAGTAAATGCATGCATCCAAGTATCCCACAACCAGAGTTAAACAAAAGTACAAAAGGGAAAAACAAGGCCCACCAAAAGAAAACCGCAAAGCATCCAAACTGTTCAGAAGGAGAGATATGCTGCCAAAAGAACCAACGAAAATCTCCTGGGCACAGCTTCGGTAAGACTCCACGGTCAGTCCCGCTCACTCAACTCCTCCTGCCTCGGGTCCTCCTGGGACACCATCGAAAGGCTTGTGGTCTACACAAGACACAAACATGTGTGGGAAAAGCCCGTGCAGGGGTGAGTATAACAATACTCATTAGGCACCCCAAAAACCCAAAACAAAAGAGAGAAACTGAAAGGAAACAGTCCGCTCATCCCAGCCAGAGCGAACCCAGAAAAGAGAGAAACTCAATCTCATGAACATCCTCGGCTAAACACAACTAGTCAGCTTAATCCTGGTGTATGCCCATACAAACACCTTGAACATCCAAATAGACTCAGCTCATGCACCAAGCCACATGAGGTACCGACCTCATCACCAACAACGGTTCACAACCAGGAGAGCACACTACATGATCACTGTCATCCCAGATGACACTCGTCTGAGAGATACACTCCATCGGGTCCAACATAAACATCTCAGATGCACACCTGAGAGATCACGCTCGTCGGATATCGTAACTGAGGAAACCTCGCTGAAACAATATAAAATCCTAACCCCTCAGATAGAGGATCACTCCTAGGGTCCGATAGGGCGTACCACAACCCACATCGGTATACAAAGATCTCATAGATAGGGGATCACTCCTAGGGTCCGTTGGGGGATACCGTAACCTGATCTGGAATTCATAGATTTCACAGATACAGGATCACTCCCAGGATCCACTGGGGGGATACCACAACCCGATCTGTATTTGTAACACCCCGAAATTTTATGAAAAATATTCTTTTTAATTTCATTCATGTCTTGTGTTATACGCTACACCAAAAGGAGCTTTCACAACACACATCTTTGACCTGGCTTGAATTACACGCAATCGTGACCTTCCACGATAGCGTGTGTTGTACGCAACACCAAGTTTTACTAAACAACGATATGCTATTAAAATATTATTATAACTAGCCGTTATGAATAGTAATAACCACCTTTTAAAATTTTAGAAATTTTAGATCTCAAAATGGACTTCATTTTTGGATTTAGAGTATCGAATTTAGCCTAAGGTAAAATTTTGGTACTTTTCGGATAACTTTCATATTCTGATGAATAGTGAAAATTACTAAATTATAATCAAAAACAACTTTTTTAATCGAAATAATTAATAGTGATAAATTCTTAATTTGAGTGGTTTTAAAGTATATTTAGAATATATTTTTACAATTTAATACAATGTTGGTCATTGGTTGTAATTTCACATTTAAACCAGACATAATCAAGTGTCAATCTTTTGGTATATATTGTTTCCTAAAAACACGCTATTTATTTTAACAGCGGGATTTAATTCGAAAATTAATTAATGAATATTCTATGTTATGAATTTGGTAAAATAGACTTCATTTTTGAATTCGGAATATGAAATATAGCTTAGGATGAAATTTTGGCATTAATCTGAAAAACATCAATTTTTGATGAATAGTGAAACTACTAAGTGGTAGTTAAAAAAACTGAATTTTTCATAAAACTTAATTTTACCGCTTCTGTGAATGGAATTTCAAAAATCCGAGAGACACGGTTGATGTCAGTAAGTAAAATTTGGTTCAATGAGATGAAAATATTTTTTGGTGAATCGTAACTTTTTTTACTTTTATTTACCACGGTTAAAAGTAAATAGGGTAATTAAGGGTAAAAATGATATTAATTATACCCTAACACATGTCCTAATTCTATTGGACAAGTTTATTTCGACAAAAAACAACCTTAAGTGTAAAATATTATCATTTAGGCCCACTTGGATTAGATTAGGACATTTATTATTATTTAATTCAAAGAAGAGTTAAAAGAGTTAAAATCAAAGTTTATTTACTAAAACATTTTTTATATAGGGTTGTACATAAGATAAATTCGATTGTAAATATTAATTAGAAAGATAAAAATATTTCCTACATAATGATAATTTATTTATAATTTTTAGACTTTAAATAAATTAATTTATTTATGACACAACGATGATGCAGTAATTACCCTTTTAAGGAAATATTAACATAATTGATGTTATAAATGCTCAAATGAATGTAATTTGAGACTTTTTATGACTTACACTAATTTTATAGGTTACTATGATATATTAGTGTTGATTTAGTCAACTTGGTTCGAACATATAATTCTGTTATGACTTTCACAAAAATCATATATCAAATAGTGTCAAAATTGACACAAAATAGTTTTTAAATAAAATATTATATTATTAATTGTTATTTTATTACTAAAAATCTAAGGTTCGGCCAAAGGACTTAGATAAGGATATATTTATTAATAATATACAATTTAGGGTTCTTTTGGCATGTTATAGTAAGTGTATTAACCATATAGTGAAAGAAAACAAAAAGACACGGTAAAAGTTAAATTATTTAACTTAGAGTTAAATCTAATTGATAAGGTTAAAATAATACCCTAAACTTGTCCAAATCCTATTGGATGATAGGATTTCGACCCATCCCCACTTTAGCTTCGAAATAAGGCCCTTTGGAACCATTATAAACCGAATTTGACTTTAATATAAAATAATATTTTGAGATATTCCTAAGGTGCCCCTCTCCTCCCTTATAAAAGGACACCTCCTCCCCCTCCTCCTCACACCAATTTGAGCACTCAAGCTCGGCCAACCCCGGCCAAAATCTCATCTCCACTTCCCTAGAAACATCCTAGAGGTTCTGGTCTTCCTCAAAGACCAATTTTAGTTCCCTAAGAGGAGGTCTCCAAAAGGCGCTTCAAAGAAGAGGTAATTACCGTTACCAATTCTTTCATCTTTATTTCTTCTTCCACTTCTTCTTCTTCGGTTGTTTCATTATGAAGTAATAACATCAGTATAAATCATATACTGATATGTTATTATAAGTATGAAACAACCCTATTTCACCATCTATCCATCCTACGGAAAAAGAAATCACCGCGCGTGCGTACGTACGGAGTACCGTCTCCATGCCGTGGTGTAATCTATTTTCCACCACCACCTTACATGGATGGGTATAATGCTGTAAAGAATAACTATAAATAGTTATTAAAACATCATATTGATTCTGATATATTGTATAATCCACTCCAATTCAATTCAATATTTATGGAAATGATATCATCGCTCGTGCGTACGTACGGACTACCGTCTCCACGACGCGATGAGATTCATTCTCCATGTTAATCATTTAAGAATGATTATAAAGTATATATAAGAAATAATAATGAAATATATGAAATTATAAAGCTACTGAATTTATGTATATATATATAAATGTATGTCATCTACTTACTTCCATTCAAGACAATAAGGAGAGGAAAACAACGTTCATGTGTACGTACGGACTACCGTCTCCATGAACGGTGTTTTTCATTTCATTTATCTATCTATTATATATATATATATATACTGAATATATATGATATATAAATCATATTTTATATTCTGGAAGTAAGTAAATCATGATATAAGTAATAATAATGTCAAGAACAACAAGTCAAAACACCTACGATAAATAAAACGATTTTACCCAAAATGCTTCTTTAACATGAATTTACAAAAGAACGGGTAATATAAAGTCATAAGTGGACCATATATGATATAATGACAATGAATATGATTCTGGAATAAGTCAATAACATGATTTAAATCATTATATAGGAGGTTCGGACACTTACAAAGCAAGTCGGACCTAAGGTAAGGGAAATATCACAATCTCATTTTTATCCGAGATTGTTTATACTTTGGTATTTACTGGGGTGTATTTTATCATCCACATCCATGTTTCCTCAATATATAATATTATTTCCATCCACTTAAAATAGTTTAAATCCAATTTTACCCTTCGATGAGTTTTTTTGTAAAAGATATGAAAGGAATCTTTTGTCGTTTTTCGTACGAGGTACTTTTTGACTTTTCCGACAAAAGTACGAACAATGTTTTTTTTAACTTATACGGCATGAATGGATTTCTAAAACATTATTTCCAAGAAGATTCCTTTACAAGTATTCAAGTTTATTTTTAATCAACCTCTTTTAGTTTAAAATTGTATGACATGTTAAGAAAGGAAAAGTGTTTTTGAAGTAGAAAGGATATTTTCCTCAAGAATAAAGTTCAAGTATTTTATCAAAATTATTTTACATCTAAGATAATAAAAGGGTTATGTTTTTATCCCTATTATTACATGGATTTGATTATGTTGTGATGGAAATATTTTTTTGAATTCCTTTATCTTATATGAATTGTTTTATGATGTCATGTTGTTTAAAAATCCCATTTTTATTACATGGGTTATGCGATGATGTATGATTTATGATTATGTGGCACACATAAGAAAGGATTCATTATAAGATGGGTGGGACCTATATCTCCCACCAATTCATTGGGTAAAGATTTTATATCTCATGAGATAGACATGGCTGAAATGGTAGGTTATACCGGTTCAGTGAAACAGGACTGAAACGAGGGTTACTCGATTCAGAAAGGGACTTCGTCCACTAAGATAGTCTTGGCAATGAGTCTTGACTAACAAGAAATGATTCTCTATGATTATGTGTGTATGCCACAAAGTTTCATGTTTTAAGTTATGATTATTGGGATTTCATTTCACTACTATGATTTATCCCATGTTATGAAATTACGCTCTCTTTTGCAGGTTAAGATTTCCAAAAGTTATGTTCTTATGAATATTATGTGATTGATTTTTCTTTTGTATACCCTTACTGAGCATTTGAGCTCACCCTTTTATGTTTTCTTTTCCCCAGTATATAAATAAAGGTTTTAGGTAAAAAAAAGGGAAGATCTTTATGGGGGATATTGAAGATCTTTCACCACAATTAGAAGATTACGTTCCGAGTTTCCAAAGACACTAAATTATTACGATCCTTGTGTGTGTGTGTTTTTGTTATGTACTAATTATTCCGCAAAAGTAATGTAAAGTCCATGTACGTCAAGCTTCGAGTTTCTACAGTTGGTATCAGAGGAAAGGTTTAGTCAACCTTTGGAAACTAGGATGCGAGAACTTTAGTGAGATCCCTAGAGATATTTCTAAGGTATGTCTAGGGATGTCCCTAAGGTCAAGTATACGTATAGGTTATAGTACTATAACTACTCTAACGATCATAGAATTAAACCTAATATGTTAGATATTGAAGGTACTCCCCCTTTATTATGTTGTTTTCCCTAGCATGATTTTTGCCTCTCACACTATTTTTTTGGGTTTTAGAAAATGGCTGGAAACAAGATGATTCACGATAATGGAGGATATGATGGACAATGGAATGATATTCTTCATAATGAAATGGGATTTGGAAGTCCAAACATCATTATTATGCTGAATCAGCAATCTCATAATATGATCAATAAAGTAAAATTTGGTAAGTTTCCTGACTCGGCTAATAAGAGAAAGATGGAGTTTCATGATGATCATAGAGGAAAGAAAGTTCAATTTCCCCTATGTAAATCATGTGGGAAGAGGCATCAAGGAGAATGTTTCAAAGGAACTGGAAGATTCTTTGGGTGTGGAAAAGAAGGACACAAAGCAAGTAAGTGCAAAGGAAAAGGTTCATTTAACAACATGGATGAGGATAATGGTATTGCTACGACATCAACAATGGTTAAATGTTTTAAATGTGGAATGTGCGGACATTATGCAAACCAATGCCCTAAGGGAAAGTCTCATGAAGATAATCAGTATGGTCGTATGGGAAGTATTTATGTGGATGATGATGAAGAGACTACAAATGATATGTGAGATGAAAAAATTGTTGAAGCTCGGTCAATGGTTTAAGAATGTAGTGGAATGATTACATGTTTATCATGTGTAATGTTGTATAAGTAATCTCATGGTACTGTAGAATAAAGAGACATGTAAGGATTTTTACACTGTTGTCTGATTAATGTTACCAGTATCCATGAAAGGTTATTCAGATATTTTTGGAATGTAGATGATATGCGCATAATGAAGGGATAAGGAGAAAATTAAATGTTTGATAGTATTCATGAGCTCATGATTGATATAAGGACTAAGTAATATCATGGTTTGAGTATATAGAATTTTGAGGATTTTGGTATGTGGAAAGATTTAACCATTAATAGAATTCATGTTTTCAATAAGGTTCAATGGGTATTCAAGAGAGTACAATATTAAGGCCTTTGAATGTTTGGAATGTGACCAATAAGATATATCTTATGATATATGGGGATCAACGATGGTATTAAATCTCTGGTAATCGTTTTCACTATGTTATGAGAGTGGACTGCAGTATTATGGATAAGCCTAAAGATTGGAATGTATTATGTTGGACATAAGTTAGTATTGTTTAAGGATAGAAGTTTTTTCGATATTATTGATGGGATGTTATAGTAATATAGTTTTAGAAAAAGGACAACCTGCAGGACGGGCGACAGCCCATCGCGTCGGACAAGGCTGTAGGAATCGAACCCACAACCGAAGTGCGACTGGACTTTATCGCCTACCACTAGCCTACAGGAAGTCCCTGTTTAGTAGAAACTAGTTTTATTATATTAAGCAGTATGATATATGAAGAATAAGTCCATTTTAGGAACCATATATGATTAATCTCACTATAGATCGACTTATGTATATAATTTTTGCTAACCTTTTGTTTGAGACAGATGGAATGACCCGTCATTCTATCACATAATCTGCTAACACTTCACGAATAAAAAATTCAACTTCATTTATTTAAGAGATGAAGTGGAAATTGTTCAAGGCACGAACAACAGTGAGATTGTTCCAAAATAAAGTAAGTAATTATTCTAAATCAAATTTTCAACTTTAGGGAAATGATCTTGAAAACCAAAAATGTTGTCCTAGTGATCTTATACCTGATGAATCAGATGGTACCTTAGATCGTCACAAATTTATGGCTTTGTAATTTTTGGATTTTCCATAGCTATGTTCTCTACCACTCTCCATCAGAACATGATGGTTAGATTTCTCTTCCATATCCATATTTTCACCTATGTGGAAACCCAGTTATTAGTTTATTTGGGTAATCATTACATTTCATACGTTAGTTTTTAAAGACAAGTTTTGGTATTCCTTTTTACGATGTGGGTTTCTATTAAAGAAACTTTCGAATAGTAAACTATTTATAACCCCGACGAATTTCGAGGGCGAAATTCATTTTAAGGGGGGTAGAATGTAACACCCCGAAATTTTATGAAAAATATTCTTTTTAATTTCATTAATGTCTTTTGTTATACGCTACACCAAAAGGAGCTTTCACAACACACATCTTTGACCTGGCTTGAATTACATGCAATCGTGACCTTCCACGATAGCGTGTGTTGTACGCAACACCAAGTTTCACTAAACAACGATATGCTATTAAAATATTATTATAACTAGCCGTTATGAATAGTAATAACCACCTTTTAAAATTTTAGAAATTTTATATCTCAAAATGGACTTCATTTTTGGATTCGGAGTATCGAATTTAGCCTAAGGTGAAATTTTGGTACTTTTCGGATAACTTTCATATTCTGATGAATAGTGAAAATTACTAAATTATAATTAAAAACTACTTTTTTAATCGAAATAATTAATAGTGATAAATTATTAATATGAGTGGTTTTAAAGTATATTTAGAATATATTTTTACAATTTAATACAATGTTGGTCATTGGTTGTAATTTCACATTTAAACCAGACATAATCAAGTGTCAATCTTTTGGTATATATTGTTTCCTAAAAACACGATATTTATTTTAACAGCGGGATTTAATTATAAAATTAATTAATGAATCTTCTATGTTATGAATTTGGTAAAATAGACTTCATTTTTGAATTCGGAATATGAAATATAGCTTAGGATGAAATTTTGGCATTAATCTGAAAAACATCAATTTTTGATGAATAGTGAAACTACTAAGTGGTAGTTAAAAAAACTGAATTTTTCATAAAACATAATTTTACCGCTTCTGTGAATGGAATTTCAAAAATCCGAGAGACACGATTGATGTCAGTAAGTAAAATGTGGTTCAATGAGATGAAAATAATTTTTGGTGAATAGTAACTTTTTTTACTTTTATTTACCACGGTTAAAAGTAAATAGGGTAATTAAGGGTAAAAATGATATTAATTATACCCTAACACATGTCCTAATTCTATTGGAAAAGTGTATTTCGACCAAAAACAACCTTAAGTGTAAAATATTATCATTTAGGCCCACTTGGATTAGATTAGGACATTTATTATTATTTAATTCAAAGAAGAGTTAAAAGAGTTAAAATCAAAGTTTATTTACTAAAACATTTTTTTATATAGGGTTTTACATAAGATAAATTCGATTGTAAATATTCATTAGAAAGATAAAATGATTTCCTACATAATTATATTTTATTTATAATTTTTAGACTTTAAATAAATTAATTTATTTATGAAACAACAATGATGCAGTAATTACCCTTTTAAGGAAATATTAACATAATTGATGTTATAAATGCTCAAATGAATGTAATTTGAGACTTTTTATGACTTACACTAATTTTATAGGTTACTATGATATATTATTGTTGATTTAAGCAACTTGGTTCGAACATATAATTCTGTTATGACTTTCACAAAAATCATATATCAAATAGTGTCAAAATTGACACAAAATAGTTTTTAAATCAAATATTATATTATTAATTGTTATTTTATTCCAAAAAATCTAAGGTTCGGCCAAATGACTTATATAAGGATATATGTATTAATAATATACAATTTGGGGTTCTTTTGGCATGTTATAGTAAGTGTATTAACCATATAGTGAAAGAAAACAAAAAGACACGGTAAAAGTTAAATTATTTAACTTAGAGTTAAATCTAATTGATAAGGTTAAAATAATACCCTAAACTTCTCCAAATCCTATTGTATGATAGGATTTCGACCCATCCCCACTTTATCTTCTAAATAAGACCCTTTTGAACCATTATAAACTGAATTTGACTTTAATATAAAATAATATTTTCAGATATTCCTAAGGTGCCCCTCTCCTCCGTTATAAAAGGACACCTCCTCCCCCTCCTCCTCACTCCAATTTGAGCACTCAAGCTCGGCCAACCCCTGCCAAAATCTCATCTCCACTTCCCTAGAAACATCCTAGAGGTTCTGGTCTTCCTCAAAGACCAATTTTAGTTCCCTAAGAGGAGGTCTCCAAAAGGCGCTTCAAAGAAGAGGTAATTACCGTTACCAATTCTTTCATCTTTATTTCTTCTTCCACTTCTTCTTCTTAGGTTGTTTCATTATGAAGTAATAACATCAGTATCACTCATATACTGATATGTTATTATAAGTATGAAACAACCCTATTTCACCATCTATCCATCCTACGGAAAAAGAAATCACCGCGCGTGCGTACGTACGGAATACCGTCTCCACGCCGTGGTGTAATCTATTTTCCACCACCACCTTACATGGATGGGTATAATGGTGTAAAGAATAAATATACATAGTTATTACAACATCATATTGATTCTGATATATTGTATAATCCACTCCAATTCAATTCAATATTTATGTAAATGATATCATCGCTTGTGCGTACGTACGGACTACCGTCTCCACGACGCGATGAGATTCATTCTCCATGTTAATCATTTAAGAATGATTATAAAGTATATATAAGAAATAATAATGAAATATATGACATTATAAATCTACTGGATTTATGTATATATATATAAATGTATGTCATCTACTTACTTCCATTCAAGACAATAAGGAGAGGAAAACAATGTTCATGTGTACGTACGGACTATCGTCTCCATGAACGGTGTTTTTCATTTCATTTATATATCTATTATATATATATATATACTGAATATATATGATATATAAATCATATTTTATATTCTGGAATTAAGTAAATCATGATATAAGTAATAATAATGTGAAGAACAACAAGTCAAAACACCTACGATAAATAAAACGATTTTACCCAAAACGCTTCTTTAACATGAATTTACAAAAGAACGGGTAATATAAAGTCATAAGTGGACCATATATGATATAATAACAATGAATATGATTCTTGAATAAGTCAATAACATGATTTAAATCATTATACAGGAGGTTCGGACACTTACAAAGCAAGTCGGACCTAAGGTAAGGGAAATATCACAATCTCATTTTTATCCGAGATTGTTTATAATTTGGTATTTACTGGGGTGTATTTTATCATCCACATCCATGTTTCCTCAATATATAATATTATTTCCATCCACTTACAATAGTTTAAATCCAATTTTACTCTTCGATGAGTTTTTTTGTAAAAGATATGAAAGGAATCTTTTGTCGTTTTTCGTACGAGGTACTTTTTGACTTTTCCGACAAAAGTACGAAGAATGTTTTTTTTAACTTATACGGCATGAATGGATTTCTAAAACATTATTTCCAAGAAGCTTCCTTTACAAGTATTCAAGTTTATTTTTAATCAACCTCTTTTAGTTTAAAATTGTATGACATGTTAAGAAAGGAAAAGTGTTTTTGAAGTAGAAAGGATATTTTCCTCAAGAATGAATTTCAAGTATTTTATCAAAATTATTTTCCATCTAAGATAATAAAAGGGTTCTGTTTTTATCCCTATTATTACATGGATTTGATTATGTTGTGATGGAAATATTTTTATGAATTCCTTTATCTTATATGAATTGTTTTATGATGTCATGTTGTTTAAAAATCCCATTTTTATTACATGGGTTATGCGATGATGTATGATTTATGATTATGTGGCAGACATAAGAAAGGATTCATTATAAGATGGGTGGGACCTATATCTCCCTCCAATGCATTGGGTAAAGATTTTATATCTCATGAGATAGACATGGCTGAAATGGTAGGTTATACCGGTTCAGTGAAACAGGACTGAAACGAGGGTTACTCGATTCAGAAAGGGACTTCGTCCACTAAGATAGTCTTGGCAATGAGTCTTGACTAACAAGAAATGATTCTCTATGATAATGTGTGTATGCCACAAAGTTTCATGTTTTAAGTTATGATTATTGGGATTTCATTTCACTACTATGATTTATCCCATGTTATGAAATTATGCTCTCTTTTGCAGGTTAAGATTTCCAAAAGTTAAGTTCTTATGAATATTATGTGATTGATTTTTCTTTTGTATACCCTTACTGAGCATTTGATCTCACCCTTTTATGTTTTCTTTTCCCCAAGATATAAAGAAAGGTTTTAGGTAAAAAAAGGGAAGATATTTATGGGAGATATTGAAGATCTTTCACCACGATTAGAAGATTACGTTCCGAGTTTCCAAAGACACTAAACTATTACGATCCTTGTGTGTGTGTGTTTTTGTTATGTACTATGTATTCCGCAAAAGTAATGTAAAGTCCATGTACGTCAAGCTTCGGGTATCTATAGTATTTCTACAGAAACACGACACACATATAGAGGATCGTCACCCATGTCACGACAGTCATGATGATACCAAAACCCTATCATGTATATCTCGCACTGTAGAGGATCGAACTGACGATACCGCAACCCTACTGACAGCACGTGCTGAGTAGGGGATCGTATAACCAACAATACAACAACCCTACTATAATCCTCATGCTGAGTTTGGGATCATATACCCGAAGATTCCACAACCCTACTAAGCACGTTCCACTGTGTAGGGGATCATATTCTCGATGATTCCAAAAACCCTACAGGGTTAACCTGCTAGATAGGGGACTGCCACCCGTGGATAAGCAATCACAACGATACCAAGAAGCCGATCTAGGGAAACGATGCAAGAGGATCCCGCTCCGGGACCACCAAAGGGATGCCACAACTCTAACAGATTAAACATCCCATCAAAAGGATCACAAACCTATACCTAGTTTGTGATGTCACGAAAACCCTCATAGGATCGAACCAAGGGAGTACCCCCAACCACTGCTGGTCCAAAAATATCTAACCCGAGCAACCCACCACAACGCCACACCGCGCACCTTCAAGGCCGATACCGAGGCCACCATCGCGATCCACACAGAAAAAAGTGCAGGATATGCTATTTACTCACCCAAAACGGACAACCGGTGAAAGAGGAACTATTCACCATATCTAGCCCATGCGGGGCCCACACTACGATTCCAAAACTTATCAAGCGGATCATATTACTGTGATCCCCTCGGAAACACACGCGGGATCGACTACTCGATCATCCCAAATGGACACCCGATGAAAAAGGTATTATTCATCGAAGCCGTACCGGGTGGAGCCCACACCTGGATATCAAAACTCATCAAACAGATCACACAATTGTGATCCTCTCAGAAAAACACACAGGATCGACTATTCATCCACCGAAATCAGACTCCTAGTGAGAAATTAGTGTTTCTATGAAAACGCCCACACCCGGCCTCATGGGGCCCACAAACCAAACTCGATCCCAACACCTGGAAACCAACAAGAAAATTCTTCTGTGCCATCAGGGTCTCAACACCACTAATGGCACATCAAATGGATGCTCCATGTAGGAGATACAACGACCCGAATTCGAATAATACTAAAATATTAATATTTTATTTGATGTTTCCAGCTCTCGGGCCATGATCCCGATACTTTAAACTCTAAAACCCACCTCAAAGGGTTTTCCTTATCACCAGGGTCGCATCGCCGCAGACGGAATGTGAATCTAACCCCTAGATTGCAAGAAATGGGGGTTTTAAAACCCCTGTGTACAAGGTGAGGGTCGGACCAGCCGAGCCGGCCGCCACCGTCGTCGCGACGTGGCGCAGCGCGCATGACCAACCGACCCCCCCCCCCCCTCCACCCCTGGGGTATCCGCTAATTGGTGGTCAGACTGCCGTGGTGCAATGTTCCCGGACGAGTCCTGCGGCCCGCCGTCGCGGGCCGTCGCGCCGGTGCCGCGACGGCGGACCTTCCGAGGGCTACCGGGGGCACCCCGGGGGTCCAAACGCGCATCCGAAGGCATCTGTGCGCCCCCAAGACTGTATTTATACATCTTCACGATAAAAATAGATAAAAACCAAACCAAACAGGATCCGTGATTTTAAAACTCAAACCACCTACCTGTTGGCGGATCGTCGAAGCTTCGGGTGCCGAACGACGCATGCGACGCGCTGGAGCACAATCCGCTGAAGATCAACGCTGAAAACGGACGCCCCGGGCTCGATTTGGTGAAGAAATAGACGGGGGGGGGGGGGGTTCATCACCGTGCGTAGAGAGGAAATGGGGGGGGAGATTGATTTCTTTTCTCTTTTTTTAATTAAAAACATCATTTAAACTCCCCCGCCAACTCGCCTCCGACCCGGCACCCGATGTCGACTCAAATTATGTCACGCCTAGGTTAAACACGACGTTCTGAGCACAACGGCGGACTCAGAATTGTGATCTAAGAATCCTTTCAGAATTTATTCGAGCCAACGCTCATAAATAAACTTTTCCATTTATTTACGAAAATGCCCCTGGTGGCTTTTCTCACATGAGGCCCGCACCCGCAAAGTTTCCACACCGCCACAGGTAAACGACAGGATTCGGACGCAACTGTGCCCCCATATTCCCGTTATGAGCTATCGTTTAGGATATAACACACCATCGTCATGTTTATAGTATACAAATACTTAATATTTTTATAAAATTAATTCTGGGCACACCAGGCCTCAGAATCGCACATCGTCTTTGCGCCTAGCTCTGGAATTATTCATAAGAATATTCCAAAGTATGACAGGTCCAAAACTCATGTCGCTACAGTTGGATCTAGATAAGAGCCAGATGATGGTGTTTATTCTCTAAAGATAAGGGATTCTACATCATTCTCAAAAATTGTAACCTCCTTCTTACAATACATTTTCGCATCATGATTCGAAATCCAATCCATACCAAGGATTGTATCAAAGTCAATCATGGGTATGATAATAAAATTAGTAGATAAAGCATGTTTATATGAAATAATGGGAATTTCCTGACACATCTTTACTGCAATGATACTTCCATTATGAGTTTTGACTAAAAACTCACTTATTAAATCAAATTGGAAATATCTAATTTTCTTGGAAAACTTGGAATATACAAAGGAATAAAATGATCTAGAATCAAATAAAGCATTGGGTAAGTTTGAGGAAATGTTTAAAGTACTTTCCACCACGTTATTAGGAAGCTCAATATCAGTAGTTGTGATCCCATAAGCTTGTCCCTGCTCCCTTGCCCTTTTCTGTGGCATGTTTCCTTGACTCTTTGGACAATCATTAACATAGTGTCCCATATCCCAACAATTATAACATTGAACATTAATAGATTCTTTATTTCCCTTGAATTCACCATCCATATGGCCTTTATGTCCACACTTTTAGCACACCGATTTCCTTTTAAGTAGGTTGCAGGGTGTTTCCTTCCACAATTATCATAGGTTTGAAAGTCAACCCTTCCCTTATTCCCTATTTCCTTTTTTTTCTTCTCCATATTTTTCAACATCCCTCTTCTTCTATTGATTTCTTTTAAATTCATAAGACTTAGAGAAGTCATTTTCCATCTTGATAGCACATGAGACTATGTCTTTGTATGGTGAACTACCACAAAACTGGGCATTCCCGACACCACCATTTATCAGCGCTGAAAAAAAAAGCACTGATAAAGGTACCCCTTTAACAGTTCATTTTTTAGCACTGTTAAAGGGTACCCCTTTATCAGCTCTTTTTTATTAGCGTTGATAAAGGGCGGTCTTTATCAGCGCTTTTTTTAAAGTGCTGATATAGGGTCTAATTTCAAAAAAAATCATTTAAAAAATATGTTAATATTTAAATATATAGATATAGTTATATTGATATAAATATAATATATATTTTTTAAATATAATTTTAAATATATTTTAGATAAGTATAAATATACAGTTACACTTAAAATATAATATATTTAGTGAAAATGGCTTATCAAAAATTTAAAAAATATTTTTAATTAATAATTTGCTAATTGTTATAGAGTAATAGTCATTTAATAACAATTTAAAGACAAAAAAAAATTAAAAATTTAAAAAAGATCCAAAATATGTTGAAAACGCAACTCAAACTTCAAACAGTCATAACTTTTGATCCAGGTGTCCGTTTGAGCTCTACCACATATCAAATAGAAGCCTGCGATGAGCTCTATGTCATTATTACTTGGGGGCCTAGATCAAGGTTTTTGAGGCCAAAATAGGCCCATAAGGCCTCCAAAACTGAGTTTTTAGTAAGGGTACCCTGATTTTTTAACATTTTGTGGATTTTCAGTCTCGTTTAAGGGGGTATTATTGGCTTTTTTTGGTTGGGACTGAATTTATTCGAAGGTATTACATTCATATTGATATTATGTATTTAAAATTTTATTGTTTTTTATATTGCACTGCAATTTATAATCAAATAAATAAATATATGTACATATTTTTTATATATTCACACCTAAAAATTTAATTATAAATATAAATAATAAAATATATTTACATATAAAATATATTTGATTTATATAAATAATAACTAATATCCAATTTATTTAAAATACAAATATATTAATATTTATATACCTATATATTAACCTAACTATATATATACATATATTAATATAACTACATATATATATTGATATAACTATAAATATATATATTAATATCACTATAAATATAAATATATTTATATAACTATATATTTATATTAATATAACTATATATTTATATTCATATAACTATATATATATATTAATATATATATATATATATTACTATACGAATAAATATAACTAAATATATATATAAATAAATAGATATATCACTAATAGGAGAACAAATCAATATTGGGGAGTGAAAAATGCTTCAGGCGCGCAGGGGGGAGGTCTTGAGATCAAATCCGGGTGGAGGAAGGGATGCGTGCGCATGAGTGAATCTGGGGCTAGCACTGATAAAGGGTGGACCGGTGCGTGCGGGGCGCTGGAGGGGGCGGAAAAGCGCTGTAAAAGGGGGGCTCAAGTGCTATAAAAACCCCCCGGATTGGCATGAATTTTTTATTTTTTATTTTTATTTTTTTAACTTTTATCAGTGCTCAAAAAAAACACAGATAAAAGGGGTCTTTTATCAGTGCTAAAAAGAAAGCGCTGATAAAATACCCCTTTATCACCACTTTGTTTTAGCGCTGATAAAAGACCCCTTTTATCAGTGTTTTTTTAGTGCTGAAAAAAGGGGTCTTTATCAGAACTTTCTAGAGCGCTGATAAAGGGGACCCCCCTTATCTTTTCTGGAATTTATAGCTCTTTTCTAGCGTTGTTAAAGACCATTTTTAGCGCTGATAAAAGTCGTATTTGTTGTAGTGATGATAAAGTTGGAAGACCAATGCCCATCAGAGGAATGGCTTTAGGCCATCAAAAAATCAATCAAAATTTCTCCTTAGATTATGTAGATAGTCCACATCATACCTTTATAACCTTTTGAATTTATCTTTATAATTTACAACATTCTCATCTCCCTTTTTCCTAAATTCAAAAACTACCTTTCCAAATCTACTCATTGTTTACGAGGAAAGTATTTCTCTAAGAAAAATTATTTAAATTCACTCCATTCATTTTTTTATATTTCTTCATTCTCGTTTATGTTTTGAATAATTGACCACCATTGATCAACATCTCCCAACAGACAATTAACTGCAATGACAACCTTCTCCCTTTCGTCACATCCCAAGGCGAGAAATATCATCTCTAAAGAACCTAACCAATATTCCACTATGAATGGGTTTGCAGTCCCATTAAATGATGGAGACTGTTGTCGTATAAAGTGATCTAACATATCTCCTCCATGTTGTGGATCCGGATGCTCTATATAGGTAAAGTTATTGTTCAAAATCTGAGTAAGCTGTCCCAAAATGGTTATAAGTTGCACCGCACCATTCATAGCTCTATAGCCAACATCATTATCTTGTATAGGATGAAGATCCCTATATGGGATATGTGTGTTCATGTAGTTCCCATTCCATCCACTAGGCACCATTTCTAAATAATGGAATACACTAGATTAGGCTATGAATCATAATGTACTATCTCAACTTAGGAAAATAGTTAACATAAATTTCAATCCTATGCATGGATAATCCCATAATCATAAACATGGTTACTTTGAAGAAAAATTTACATTTAAATCCTTCATAATGGTTTGTAAAGAAAATGTAAATTATCCTAAGAATATCCCCCATGAGTGTTAAACCAGGTGTGCTGTAAGGCCCATTGTCATGTACCAGGATACCCCAGGTCATAATCGAAACTCCTTGTTAGAGTTTTCACTCATAGTTACATCTGTGCCAGAACCATGTCCCCTTGTAGTATCCACACAAGGCTGTATTTTCTAAAAATATCAATATAATATATTCCTTACCAAAATTCTAAGATATTCTTGTATAATTATCCTCAAATAATGACTTAGAGTTTTTTCTCTTATATATGTTTTCTAAATCTATTTTCCAACTTTTCTACTAAACTTCCTCTGATACCAACAGTAAAGACCCAACCCCAATTTCCTAGAGCTATTGCCTTATTACATTACATTGGCATGATTACAAGAAATTCGTATCCTAAAGGAATGAATAGTTTAGTATGTTGGGAAATCAAAATATATACATAAGTTCAACATTACAACTTTAAATGAAAAACAACATAAAAGTTCCCTCAAGAACATCTACCACTCTAAGATTATACTTACAAGTTAATCATAATATACCTCTTCATGTCCTGTAAAAAATGAAACATAAGAATGGGTGATCTCAAATGCTTTGTAAGGTTAAAAAATATTGTTGAAGATATCACAAACATAAACATTAATCATGGTGAATAATTGAAAACACATTCCTTTAAAAATAGTAAACTTGAGCATATTATGGCAGAAATATGAGATGAGTAAATATTTCCAAAATAAAACATAATCATGGGAGTTATAATATTTGAATAACCATATAAAATATGAATTTCTAGATTCATAATGAGGGAAATTCATATTCCAGTCATTCTGAAACATACCATCAAGGCCTTATCCATGACATCTAAAAAAGATTAAGGCCTGATCCAAAACCATATCTAAAAATGGGTAGGCCTTGGCCAAGTCCATATCTATTTGTCTCATGAGACCTACCGATGAATAGAGGGGATATAGCATCCCAACCATAACATAATAAGTCTAATTCATTCTTCGTATGAATGGGTATAAAAATAAATAATATATACATTCATATTGAAACTAACATATGAAATTTAAAAAACTTTCCCCGAACATTGAGCATAAACACTAACCATTCGGAGTAAATTGGGGAATGGTTTTAAGATAGAACATTTGTATTAAAACTAATCATAAACCATTAAATTAAATATGGTAGATGATATCATAAAATATTAATCCCAAAAATACATAATAATCAACAAGATTTTGAAATAGACAAAATTACTCTTATAAAATCATTGAGTAATTCTTGAGATAAATACTCTTTTACTTTGAAATGAGTAGTTATTTTCGAAAAGTATTTGTATAAAACCAGAAGTTAAATAATATATTTTTCTCATAATAAAATGAGTTATTTTATAAAAATAATGGAAGCTAAAAATGGATTATATAGTGCCCCTGAAAATAGGTAAGAATTCGAGAAATTCCACGGAATCGGGATTGTATTTCTGGAAGAAATTTTGAAAGTTCCTTTTAAAATGTATAACTACCCATAAATGAATGTAGAATTATGGTTGGTACACATATATTGAACATTAAAACAGAATTTATGAGTACAAATGAATGAATAAAAACATAATTGGGGAGAGTAGATAATAAAAGTATCCCGAATGAAAAATGGAGGTTCGTGTGGAAAACTCTTACCTTAAGTCTAAAGGTGTCCCTCACATGATATTAATGGCCTAAATAATCAAATTTAGGTTCATACATTAATTACTACGGAACCTCCTATACATGTAATTGATTTTTTAAAACCTTATTAGGTTCATTCATTGCCATTTGATAGGTTAAGAGATTCAATTTCATTGTTTGGGAGTGTTTTCTTCCTTGGTTTTCATAATTGGTTTACTTATATTCATGTACGGATAAACATGTAGAATGACAATTTTTGTACATGATTGAAGCTGTATTTGATTATAGAACCTTCATAATATTAAATATTTATAAAATTCATTTGGTTATTTGGTGTGAAGATGAATAATTATATAAATTTTAATGATAATTGCTTGGGTTATTTGGCGATATTTTGATCATAATGAACTCATTTTGATTTATAAATTAATATGATTTGTAAAAAAAGATTAAAAAACATTAAATAGAATATATTAATTATATAATAATCTGGTTAAAATATAAAAATGGTTTCATGACCAGATTTGAAGATATTAATAAAAATTTAAAACTCGTCATCCTTGAATGTGATAAACTTGTACATATCAGATGTTGTTTTCATTTCTAGTATAAAAGAAGGGGAAAAGAGAGATGATGATGAATTATTACATTATCATAGAAAAATATAGTAGATTTAAGGTACTGAAGTTATAATAACATATTTATTATGAGAGGTGAGGAAAGAAAAAGAAAATAAAGGAACTCTAAATAAAAGAAATGAGAAGATGAATTTACCTCTTGAAGTTATCATCCTTGAGAGCCTCTTTAGGGTAAAGGTTTTGGTATTTTTATCAGAACAAGTTCTAATGGAAATAGAGGAGGATAATGGGAGGATATTTGGGTATAATTTAAACAAGGAAAAAACATGAGATGAGTGAATAGAAGTGGAAGTGGGGTGGGGGTATAGTGGAGGAGGAGTGGTTTTTGAATATTTTATTAATTATTTTATTATTTTTCTCGAGACAAGAAACAGTGTTGATTTTTATGACCAAAAATAGTAATAAGTGCATGTGATTTTTAACCAATGGCCATTTTTAGCATCCATGACACCAGAATGATGCATAAATTCACATAATTAGCATTTTGCGTACATTATCAAATTTCAGTATTCCCCAAAATTTGGGGTACTTTAGAAAAATCAAAAAAAATTAACCTAACCATTTTTCAATAGGTGGAATTCAAAAATAAATTACATTTTATCAAAATAATTTTCTAAATAAGATAAATTTAATTTTTTAAATAAAATCATTATTTACTTGAAAATACATATTTAAATATAAAACTGACATTATAATACTTACAAAAATTTACTAAGGTCTTATTAAATTATCATAAAATTATAGGACAAAAAGATATTTATTTAGGAATACATTTTATGAAAATTAATTTTATTTTACATCATTTTATTAATTTAAAATTGTAAATAAATAATTATTAATCACAAAAATACCAACACTTAATTATTAATTTCAAAAATACTCTATTTCATTTATAAGGTGCTTAAATTTTATCCATTCTTGAATGGGTGTGGTTACTATTTATAAGGGTTGTATTACTATTCATAAGGGTATGATACTATTCATAAAGGTTAAGTTACTATTAACAAAAATGTAAGTTGATCTTATAATACTCAAAATATTTTACTAAACCCAGCAGTGTATGTCGGTATTTTGAAATTCAAATCACAAAGGTGGTAAAATTATGTTTATTGGATAGGTTATAAAAAAGTGTTTTTTTAGAGACTCAGTGTTTCATAAATTAAATACTAAATTTATTTTCCAAATCTTTGGGTGTTACAATAGAATTATAGTTGGATGTTCTGATTCTTCCATCTCTACCCTCTATATTTCTTTCCCGCCCTATACTCTATCATTACTCTGTTTGTGGGGAGATTTTATCTCAAATTATTTTGTGGCAATGGAGGCATAGAGTTAATAACTAGTGTCAGTGGTTCAATTCTAAAAAATGGGAGACATTTCCTCTTTTACATAACACAATGAAGTACAATTTTCAACCTCATCAACTCATCTCCTGAATAGTTATCATTGTATTTTGTTTTTTGATACACATTATCCATATCTTGTGGAAATTAACCTATGTTTCTTGAAACACTCTAAGAATTAGTCATCCCTAGGATGACTAATTCCCATAGTTTTAAAAGAAACATAAAATATATGGGGGATGAGTCTCAAGTAAACAAAATAAAATAATAAATGTTTAAGAGAAGAAACAGATGAGGGTGAGAATGGAACTTTATTGTGTTCTCTAAAGGGGAAATGCCTCCCATTTTTTATAATTACACAATTGACACTAGTTATTAACTCATAGAATCCATTTCCACCAACTCCTTGATAAAAGATCCACATAACCATAGAAACAATAGAGAGAAGGGCAAGAAAGAAATGGAAAGGGTGGAGATGGAAGAATCAGAATTTGCAACTGCAGTGTTGTGCAGCTCGGAGGTATTAGGTTGCTACTGTGTAATTTTAGCTGATGAGTGTAAGTTATTCAAATTAATTTATTTGATTGGACATGTAGACGTAGTTAATTATGAATTTGTTTTATTTTTATCCTCAAAATTATCCTCAAAGATCCGAATAAAACATTAATAAAATAACTGGTTGAGGATTTTTTAATGTTTTTTTCAATAAAACTAGGTTTTTTTAATAGATTTTATTTTATTAAAAATGATAGGGTTTTATATGATTGTAAAAAGAGGTCGATGGAGGTGTGTACTTCATTCACACTCACCTCGATAGGCAATAATCCTGAATGGGGTTCATGCCTTCCATCATCAAAAACAATAAAATTGAGGTCACTCCACATTCGATACATAGATAAATAAAGTGAATCTACCTAAATATTATATATATATATATTAGTAATTTTATTTTGATATAATTATAAATATATATATTTATATTATTTATCATATTTAAATTTATATAAATATACAATATATGTTTTGATATATATATATATATATATATAATACTATTATTTCTAATGAAACTAAAAAAATACTATTAATAATAATTTTTAAATTATATTACTTATAAATAATTTTTATTCTTGTAAATTTTGTATAATATATAATTATTTAAATTTTGGAAAGTTTAATTATTTCAAAAAAAGGTATATATAGTTACCTAATTTTATTATTTTGAAAGTAACATGAGTTTACAATATTTTATTGGTTATTTAAGTATAGATTACATTATTGTTAATTAAATGTATATATAGACCTATAAAGTATATATAGACCTAAAATGATAAATACCTAAAAATAATTTCTAATATATAGAATTTGATAACTTCCATTCTATTTTTTGGAACAAATTATGTAGCAACCTAAAGATTTTATAGAGAACATATAATACACATTTACCCATTCTTGATATTCTAGGGAGGTCCATACAGAAGTTTTTATATATAAATAATACAAATAAATAAGATATATTACAAACAAAGGATAAAACACACCAACCCTTGCAACGTCGATCCCATACACATCTAAATAAATTTTCTCATTCATTTAAGGTTCTTATATCAAAAACATCTATTATTTAAACAGTATAATAAATATTTATCTAATTGGTTTATCTACATAATATAATTGATTCATTGAGATTTCCAAACATCAAAAAATTAAGCTTTTAGAGAAAGCTGAGGTATAGATGTAGATAGCAAAGCAAATTGATTCAAAACAACAATTTAAAATGACCAAAATAGGATATCAAAAATATTAGTTAACCAAACAATGGATCATAAACAAAAATAAAAATAATATACAATAATCGAAGTAAAAATACAGAAATAAAATCGAAACCTACAAAGGAAAAATTGAAACCCTCCGATCGAGATCTTGAAATGATAAATATAAGAAGAAAATAATTACCTATAAAGGAAAAAACATTCCCACCTCACTAGTTTAAAGAAATTCTGAGACCCTCAGATCAAGATCTCGATGTTTTATTTAGAAACCATGACTAAAACTGGATTCCAGATTTCGGATGATGTTTGAGCAACTGGAGGCCGTGGGTTTGTGTGATTCGAGTGGGTTGGTGTGATTTGAGCTTCAATTCACTGAAGAGATTCACCCCACTAAGTATCTCATTGAATAGAATTTTAATTACATGGGTAATTAGAAATGTAAAACTAAATATACCCCATTGTTCCTTCCCCAAAACTAGGCTTGAATCCGTTATTGTTATCTCTAGAAAGCGCAACCTGCTGTTGCTCACGATTCTTCGTCCCTCGCCTACAAGTATCTGTAGAATGACCCAATTTTTTATATGAGCCATAGAAATAGACCCATGATTAAAACGAAACAATGTTCTGGCATCAAAATTATTCCCCCACAATAATCTAAATATAATCTCTAGACACTCTTGAGACATCAACTTCTACACAAATATGAGGAGAAACACAGTGAGAAACTGACTGGGTTCTACTATCAGAACATAAATAAATACCAATGAGATCCCCTAGCATGTGTATAATCACTGAATTTTGAAAATGTAAATTTATATTGGAAAAAATAACCCAAATTGTTGGTGTTGGAATGCCACGCTTCATATGAAAGTCATATAACCACTTGAGGAGATAGAACTGAAAGCTGTTGCAGCTATGAGTGGTCACTGGACAAAGCCCTGACCAGATCTTCCTCCAAAGACAACTGAATCATGATATTCCTTTTTTTGAGAAGATCTACCATTTCTTGATATTGAAACCCCCAAGACTCAAAGATTAACCTATCAAAGGTTTCCACCGAAAGGTGATGCTGCTTGAAATGCACAATCATTGTTAGATTAAGAAGATTCAATGTTGTGTTGTATTCCTAGGTTGGGATTGAAATATTCGAAACACCATTGAAGAGATTCGGTACCTTAGGGTGAAGCGATTAAGGGAAAGGTGGGAAAAAATTGAATAAAAATATTTTTAAATATATATATACTAAATAAATATATATAAATATAAATATAGTAAATATATTACTTATTTAAATATACTTATTAGAATAATATAATTACTTAAATATATAATTAGTTATTTATAATTATATAAATATTTTTAAAAAATAATATTTATATAATTATATATGTTTATATAGTTATATATTTATATATAGTTAAATTAATTTTTTTAAAAGGTGAGGTCAAAGCCCATAGAATAAATAAAAAATAGTACAAAGGAAGTGAAAAGATGGGTTAGACAAAGTCACTCCCCTCATCAAAAATATTATTAACCAAGTTTTTACCTAAACTTAGAGACAATATTTTTCTTTTTCTCATGAAGGTCATTCCAATTTAAGTAAATTTATTATAAATTTAATAATTATTTAAATATATATAATTATTTATTTATAATTATATAAATACTTTTAAAAAATAAATTTATCTATTTATAATTATAAATATATAATTTTATAAATATAATATGTACATTTTTAAATATATTTTTTTATAAATATTTTTTTTATAAATATTTTTTTACTAATATTTTTTTTAACATTATTAATGAATATCTAATTTTATGTGCATGCATGTTAAAAATGAGTGAAATTGAATAAATTAAAAACAAGTACACTTTAATAATATTGAATAAATGGATAAGTTTTGTGTTTGTACATTTTATATAAAAATATATTAATTACATATATGTGAAATCAATATAACACACATTTGATCTATGTTAAATTGAAAAATCAAACGACATTCAATTATATGCCCATTACTCTGAAATTGGTCAGTATTTTTAATTCATATTAATTTTTTATTATAAAAAATTATTGACTAAATATAGTGCATAAATATTTTTTAATATATAAATATTATTTATATATATTAATGTATACCTATATATTTCATGTATGCTAATTATTAACATTATCAATAATCATCTAATTAATAAAATGTTTAATATTTTTCTCAATTTAATTATTTTTAATTTTAATTTATTTAATTTTCATTTTTCATATCTATATATTTAATACATACTATTTATTAGTATTTATAATTTATATATAGTATAATAAATTTATTCATTTTTATAAATAATTATTTAATTAATAAAAGTGGTAATTTTTTTTAATAAACTCATTTTTTATTTTTTTTTATTTATTTTATTTATTTTATTTATTCAGGTCTTTATTAGTGTTAAAAAAGTATTGATAAAGAACTATTTTATGAGCATTGAAAATATAACTCTGATAAAGGGTACCCTTTGTCAGCGTTAAAAAAGCAGTGGTAAAGGGTGTCCTTTATGAGTGCTAAAAATAAATAACTCATAAATGGTATCCTTTTTCAATGCTAAAAATAAAGTGTTGATAAATGGAACATTTAACAGCTCTAAAAAAAGCACTGATAAAGTGTTTAATTTATCAGCAATTTCTTTAGAACTGATAAAGATGGCATATAATTGTGATTTTTTCTATCACTAATAAATACCTACGTTATTAAATGCCAGTTTTATAGTAGTGCATTATTCAATCCCTTTTTTCCTCTAAGAAAAATAAAACAACGTTAATTGTGTGTGTTTGTGGACTACTGCTTCCAAAAAACGATGTGGTTAGTTTTTCATCACCTCCTATCATAGATGGTAAAAGGAAATATTTTATGAATTAATATGATTTATATGTTTAACTTGGGATTATAAAATTATAATTTATCATATTCCTTCATTTACGACTACTGCTTCCATGAATGACCAATTACACTTTTCCTCACCACCCTATATGGATATTTATAGGAATAAATTCATTTAATATATATTATAATTATTAATTTTTTATGATTCTTTAAAATATATATATTCATTAAAGAAAATCAATTTCTTACTCATTAAATTATTATAACACGCTCCTGTTTGGGAAGGTTTTATCACCTAAGAGAATGATATTCTAATATTTATATCATGAATAATTAATGAATATTATATAATTATAATATCATGTCATAATAATGTATTTAATATGTTTTAAATATTATATAAAGGTTTTATTGATATTAAATATATTAATAAATATATATCACCTTTCAATCATGGAGCACACCAAACCTTGTTCTTCACAATTTCAATTTTTAGAAATCATACATTTATCATTCACCAAATATAAATGGGATATGATGAATAAATAAAACACCATTACTGTTGTAATAATTTATAATTTTGGATTTATTAAAATTTTATTAATAAACTTGAATTGAATTCTATTACAAAACTAGTTCAAAACAAGCAATCAGAGTTTCTAACGTATGATGATGAAAATAAACTATAATCAACTAATATGTTAGTAATAAAATTTTATAAATGAAGTGTGTAAAAAAATATATATTAATAAAGTTATGGATAAATTAATTAAAATAGTTTTGGTTATTATATTGGATGGTAGAGTTTGTTTGAGTAAGTGGAGATATAAGGTGTGTGGTTTTTTACCCCAATTATTTATTTCCTTAAGACATTCTTCATAATGTAAACCATGTTTCCATTTAGGGTGTAATGAATTACTATTTTATGAATTATATCATGATCATTTTTCTATTCATGATATTCAATGTTTGACCTCATGTTACCTCTTTCGTGGGGCTACGATTAAAATGTTATCGAGGTAGTAACGGTTTCTTCTCCAATATCAATTTCAAAATTAGGATTTATTTTGAAATATAATCCACCTAGGGAATTTAAATAACCTTTGTTTCTAAAAATAAATAACATTTTCTTTAAATATAGTTATTTTTGGGGTTTTAAAATTCTTCTCATGATTTCATGCTCCCCCTTAACTCATTATTTACATGTTATTATGAAACCAACCCTACCTTTTCTGTTAAGTTAGGATTACCATCTTCCATGACTATATTCATCGGATGATTTTAATAATATTTTTATTTATTTCTAAATAATAGGTTAAGTTCATTTCATACTACTTTATCCTTATTTACAGATATTTTAATCAAATATATATAAGATAAATATTACATAACTACCTTTTTTCTTCCAAGTCATACTCTATTATAGAAATGATTTTTATTCCAAAGCCTTTATTATGTGACACTATTCAAAGTGTTCTTATTATAAAGTTGTTTTTCATCTATGTGAACATATTTTGACCATCCTTATGTTACACTTGGGAGATATATTGTTTAAACATCCACATTTTTTCTCTATATGGATTATGATTATTTATTACCTTGTGAAATTATTGATATAACATATGTTATTATTCTAATATGAATGATTACTGGTTACTAAGGAAAGTTTATTTTTTATTTTTTTTAATCATCCATATTATTTTTTTGGATGGATTTTATCCATTTAATCCCATTTATTTATTGGGATAGTATTTATTTTTCACTTGTTTGTATCTCAATATGGATGTTTATTTATTCATAAGGCAACTTGATTATGAATTGTATTGATATTAATATCTTTTATATAGTGAATTAATTGGACTTAATGAATTTTTGGGTGGGGATAGGTATTAGTCATCCCCTCGATACATCATATGGTCTCATTAAAAAAAATGTTTGGGTATTTGGTGTATGCCTACCCAATGCAAGCATGATGTCTTGGTTGCGACCTCAATAGTAAGAATAATATATTGTTTATAACCTACATGGAAATAATGGTGTATTATTTGTCGCATTTATGGAAAGAAAAATGTATTGGATGAGTCATTGATGGTAAAATATTCCCATAATTATGCATTCCATCAATATGAATTATATTATTGTTATCCATGTGTTTATTTATATTGTTAACTATGGATTTATTTTAATATCATGTGATCATTTATGTGAAATTATTTTATCCTTATTTATTCATTTAATATAATTCATTCCATGTTTATAATTTGATAGCTTATTATAAATTTTTTCCACTATAGTGTTTTTTATCTCACCCTTCTTTTGTTTCCATTTTCCCATGTAATGAAAAAAAAATTATTACAGATGATATGGATAGAAGAATAACATGTGTGGTGAATTTATGGGAGATGTTGAAAAATTATTTTGGATTAATTATTTTCATATTTTAGTGGTAAAAATATCCCTTGTATGAGTAAGAAATTCTATTTTTTATTTAAAAAGTTTTACAAATCCACTGAATATCTAAACCTAAAAGTTCATCGTAATATAAGTAATGAATTGTTGCTATAAAACATGTAATTATGGGATAGTGGCATATGGGATGTAATAATCAATGATTTTTAGATAGAGAATTTTTGTTAAATATTATTGAGATGTTTGTTTTTTAAAATTCCACTTTTATAATAAACCACTTTTTAAAACTAGGCTAATTTCTAAACCTTACATTTAGCACCTATCATCCATGAAAAAGAAATTAGGTAACAAAATTATAATCCAAGATTCCATAAGTACCATGATATAAAGGTAAAATTAACGATCATTGTTGAACTCATGTGTGGGGGTTTATTATGAGTACAATACAGTGATAAATACAATACTATGGAATATAGAAGGGGAAATATCATTCAATTGGACAGGGTATATCACACCCCTATTTGAAACAAAATTATTCCTATCAAAATCAATGCAAAATATTTTGAAATATGGTGATGAAATATTGAAGAAAAATTATAAATTTATAAGGGATAAAAAATGTTTAATTCTTATGAAATGTAAGAAGTTTGAATTTCCCATAAACATCTTATAATACTTATGGGTGAATTATTTTAAGGGGAATGATTGATTATTAATATATTGAGTATAAATTAAAAAAATATTCATTTCACTTTATATATTATAAAACATCCTTATTATACCTCTATGTTTTTAACAATGTAACCTACCCACCTCTAACCATATAATAAAAATACATTTCTCATCATTAATATAATTTCTTGAATCAATTATAAGTTTCTATTAAAGCACAAAAACATTATTATATCCCTTATATGAGATCAAATAGAGGAAAAAATTTATTTAAATCTACACTTGGTGTGATGAAAGAAATACTATTTCAAGGAAGGTAGGCATAAATGAGCATGGTAGGATGAGAGAATTTGAAATAAATTGAATTTATTATACAAAAAAATTAGAATAGAGAATATTATGGAGGCATGATAATAATTTGGTTTCATTTTTAAAAAAAAAATACTCATTATGGATTCTATTATAGACCTTACTTTGGAACTATTTTGATGTTCTATTATCTATGAGTACAAAGAAATAAGTGTGGGGGAATTTATAAAGGAATATTATTAAATATATATTTTTTATTTTTTATTCATTATATATCCCCAAATTTTTTAATCAAATATTATTTTTGGTTTTTTATTTGAAGATTCACTTTATTAGATTTTTGTGTAACGACCCTAACTCTAGTATCCCGGAGTCGATGCCTTTCTTTATTACATTAGTAGTGATACAAGATTCAAATCCAAAATGAATGAATAGTTTATAAATATTTAATAACTAGATATATACATTGTACCCTTATTACATTGTTAATTGAAAATAAATATATAAAAGGAATGAAATTTTCTTCCTTGAACTCATTCAAAAATTTCATCTTCATAACCTGCGGAAAAGAGAACAAATAAAAGGGTGATCTCAAATGATTAGTGGGGGTTAAATACAGTGGAAGAAATAATTAATCAATGATAATAATCAATATGGTACGGTATATAACTGAAAGAACATTCTATTTAATAAATAAACTTAGAATTAACATTATCCATAGCTTTTTTTCATAGTTAAAATCTTCTAGATAATGATAACAAAATACTGAAAGAATGGGATACTTAATTATTAGACATCATGTAACTAGAACATGAACCACTAATTTCAATACCTTTCACAATACAGTTTAATCTATAGGTAAAAACACATTTAATTTGGACAACTATTTTGTCTCATGAGACATATCGACACTTCAAGGGACTATATAATTTCATTCCCCACCCATCACTAAAAGTCCAAATCATTCTTAATATATCAAATAAATGATTTAAAATATATTTAAGAATCAAAGTGTCACATACCACTTTGAAACGTTTTTATACCATGAATACAATGAGATTCATGATATTATATATCAAATGAGATGTATATACACATCATTAAAGAAGGTGGGTGTATAACATCAAAATATGTCTCAATGAAAAGAGATCAACACATAGACCATTACAAAAGAATATATTTTTTGTATTCATTATAAATACACATAAAACAAGTGGAAATAAAACATGAGATATTAAAAATTTATTTCATACATAACCTTAGCAAGAAATTATCAATGAAATATAAGTTTAACCCAATGAATAAAAATTGAGTTAAGAAATATTTACCACTTGTAATCAGACGAATCATATTCCCCATACCACACACAATAAATACAAGGAAAATAAGTAATATATCTCATAGAAGTAAAAGTGAGAAGACAAAATCCTTACCACATGATTTCCTTTAGTGTAGCATTCATTAACCTCTTATATAATTATTTAAAGAATGTAATTAACTAATTCATGAACTATATTCATATTTATAATACCTAATTTAATGTATTTATAACAACTTATGACCCATTCATTAAAAATAATTCATTTTTTTTCTTGGTTTTTGTTCCATGGTTTCATGATCGGTTCACTTGTGTAAAATTATGGATGTTCTTGTAAAATGGGATTTCAATTCCAGAAGTGAAATATAATGGTATTAATGAAATTAGATAATTATAAATAGTCCCATAAATAATTTTTATTTATTATGTGAGTATGATTCATTAGATAAAATGTTAATGATAAATGATCAGTTTATTTTGGGGATTTTTCTGAACTTCACAAATTAGTTTATTTTTATTCACTATTGTGAGTATATATTTGTTCACAAAAAATAAATAAGATATAATATAATTATTAAAATATTATTTAACAATAATAATAGTTTTATTACCAGTCTTTAAGTATGTAATGTAAAACTAACCAAAATATTATTCACCAAGATGATTAACTAGCATAACTTGATCAATAGTTTCGTTTTTTTAATAAGAAGAGGTAATAAATAGTATAAATGTAATATATTTTACTAGAAAAATAAAATTCATGTATTTATATGATTCTATAATTATTATTTCCATATGGATAAAATATGTGAGGATAAATTAGAAGAAGAAAACAAATTAAGAGAGGTGTTTTAAGAAAATTACCTCTTGAATATCACCTCCTTAAGAGACCCTTTTAGACATTGGATTTAGTCTTTTTGTGTGTATAGAAGCACTTGGATGTGCGGAGAGTGAGGGGGACATTTTTGGGAAGATATTTTAGGATCTTAAAGTTCTTTGGTTCCAAATGGGGTGGTGTGGGGGTGCAATTATACTTTAGGAGAAGTGGGTTTAAGTGATTAAAATAATAATTATTTTATATTTAAAGTCAACCACATTGAGGTGGCATTAATTTAAACGAATTATATTGTTAATTAATGTTTTTTATGTGGTTTAAGGTTCATAAATAACTCAAACATGCATTAAATTTTATAAGTTTTAGGTAATTTAATCTTTTACCATTTAACTTAACCCTTGTCACTGCTTTACCTATACTAGGGAAAATCCTTTTTTTACCACAGATGTTTTTATACCTAAATATAAAAATATCCTTATAACATAATTTAACCTTATTATTATAAATTTTTAAACCATTTTACCTAATTAATTTGAAATTATTTTCAAAATTATTTTCAAAATTAGTCCTGCAGATATAACAAAAAATAAATTTTTTAAAGTGAAAAGTTAAAAACATTGAAATGTTTTTATATCCAATTTCAATATGAAATTGAATCCAATGAACTAAATTGTTTTTATGAATTTATAATAAATCTAATTATACTTTAAAAAAAATAAAATTTCACTACATAATTAAATTAGACTAAAAGGCAGTTTTTAATTAAAATTCAATATTTTTCACCATTTTTCAAAAAATGAAACTTCTCTGAAAAATACCAAATTTTACCCTAAGATAATTTTGATATAAATATTACAAAAAAAGGTTTATTTTTTCAAATTAAATTTATAAAATTTTCAAAATTTATATTTAAAATAGGTGTGTATTCAAAAGGCGGTAAAATTACCTTTTAGAAAAATATAGCTTTAATGCTCAAAAATTAAATTTATTCTTATCTTAAGTATATAAAACTTATTGGATGAATTTTAAAAAAATATTTAATATATGGAATATTAATTTCATGAATATATTTCACTAATAGTGATTGATTTAATTTTTTTAAGATATAATTCCATTGTGTGTATAAAAATAGTTTTTTATAAAAATAGATCATTTATGTTCTATTGGTTCTCATTTTTATTTCTAATTAATTCGTAACCAATTAATTAATTTCATACACATTTTTAAATTATATTTTAATATTTTAGTTATTATCATTAATTTCCACCACTCTAATGGATATGTGATAACTATCATAATTAAATGATAATATTTAATCATTTTTTTAAGCTTCGTGTTCTGTGTAATGTATTCTATTGAAAAAAAATTGAATTTATTTAATAAGAGATGTATTGTAAAATCTGGGGGTGTTTCATTTTCCCCTAGTTCAATAACTTTTTTCCTCAAAATTTAAAATTTCAAAAAACAAAAGGTTGAAACGTGAAAATTCTTTTTTTTGAAACACAAATTGTATATATTGTTAATAAGAAATCCCCTTAATAATATGGAAAGGTAAATTTGAAGGTCACCACAAAATTAGGCTTAAAATAGGATAAATTTAGTAGTAAGTGAAAACATAGACATAGAATATAATTATTACTGTTAATTTATGATGAAGAGTGATATAGAACATGATCATTACAAGGTTAATGACAAAAAATCAATAGACCAAATAAGTCTTGGAAAGGTTATTGATATTATAAAAATGATGGTAATAGGATAAAATTTTATTTAAAAATTATTTGAGAAGATATACTTACTTTATTTCATCTCTTAAGTACAATCTCACTCTTTGGTTGGAATTAGATCTAATTTCACTTCATCCCTTACACCAGGAAATGAATGTTCATGATGATTTTTTATGCTTGAAGCACATTAATGGGTCATAAGATCCACAAGTCATTCCTTCATTAATTACATGTTTACTGAAAGAAAAATGGTCATAACATGATATCCAATATAATAAATCATACTTTAGAAACAAATAATAATATCCAATGTTCAACTAAATTCATTCCATAAGTAATTAAATTTAAGACTCGTTCAAGATAAGTCTTTCCAAATTCAAATACAAAAAAATAGAATGAAGGCCCCTACATTTTTAAAATTAACAGATTTTAGAAATAATGTAGATCTCATTTTAACATAAAAATATATGAATTCCTTAATCAACTTTAGACCTTAATGAAAAAAATAATGCTTCCAAAAATAATATCTCAGGTTGTTGAATATATCTCTTAAAACCAAACATGTAGTAAATATAAAAACCCTTCTCTGTATTTCACATTAATACTTGATTTATTACATAAAAATACACTTAATAGAACCCATATTATTGATAAGTATAGTGTGTTTTGGAATTAGGTACATTAAATAACAACATAAAATAGAGAATACAATATCTTTATTAAAAACTTATTTAACATGCTCAAAATACTCCTTCAAACCTAAAACTGAATGGGATAACATGGGGAAATACATTAGAAAAGGGTGATATAATAATATCAGTAAATGAATAAACATTTAATAAGTGATTCATGTTAGAAAATAGGTATATCAATGAAAAAAAACAGGAATATTAATAATAATGCATGACATAGGATGATAATAATAGCATGGAAAATAAGACAACAACATAAAACACAGAATCATGAACATAGGTCAGGGATAAACTACAAATAATTCATGGTAGAAAAAGTCCAATAAAGTAATTAGGTACACCACTATCCCAACATGACATATCATGATACTAAACATTACCCAATACATTATAGTGCTATCTGGGTGCACCCATCATAATCATTTCATTCCCAAGATTAAGTGTGCCACATAGATCATACGACATGGATTCATTCATCATAATAATTTATTACATGATCAAGGAATTGTTTATTTAATAAATTTAAGTCTCCAAGAAATAGTTATATGTTCATAAAGTTGAATAACCTTGATAGAATAATGGGTATGGTATTCACTATGCAATTGTTTTGGCAGGAAAAATCGTATTGAAATTTCGGCAGCATAACGACATCACTTAAAAAATAATAAAATATTTGATGATAGAAAAATGGGTCTCTTATTATTTTTAAATAAAATTTTCAGTAATAGGAATAGGTAAAATCATATACCAAAATTATAAATTTGTAAATATAAGGCATAAGGTAATGAAGAAACATGAATAGAGAAAATAATCCTTACGAAATTTTGGCACAGTAACAGTTTTACATAAAGGATCATGGTAGAATTAATGAGAGTGAAATGAATCTCCCATAATTTATAAATAAAATGGAATATAAGTAAAAAATTTAATATCATATCCTATCTTAATAAAATGAAAATTAAAAGACATAACATTAATGGAGTTCTTGATTAAAGATGAGAGTGGAAGATCCTTTACTTGAGTGTGTGACACCAAAGGCTTGGTAGGGGGTTCTTGAAAGATTTTAGGGAACCTTGGGATGATTCTAGGGAGTGGAGGGAAGATTAATGACGTTCTCCAAGGATTTTGAGTGAATATAAATGGGATCTTGGGTGGGTTTATATAGGAAATGAGGGGGATTTCTTTATTATATTGGTTCTGGACTCTACATAAACAAATAACAAAAAACGCAAACCATCCCTTGGTTTTTCCCATGGTATATACCAAATGGGATTGTTTTTTTTACTATTTTAGGATTATAAGGGCCTAAATTATTAAAATATTACCATTGGTTATGAGGAGATGAGTCACTCTCTTAAAGAAATTATTTTAAAATCTTAAAATATATTATAAGTCTTAGAGGATTCATAATGGATTTACAAAATAAATCAAATAAATTTAAAATAAAATTATTTTAAGTAAAACAGATATTTTTATGTTAATATTATTTATTATTATATTATTTTTGGGTCATTGCGAAAAAATAATACACAAAGTGTATTTATACGATATTTAATTTTTACCCGAAATCTTGACTGCCTTAGAAAATTATGAAAAATTTACCATTAGATAATTTTGACATCCTCATTCCAAAATTAATATTCACTTTATCTAAATAATTACCTAAATATTTTAATTTTTACTTTTAAAATAACAACCGACGCTTATTGAAGATGTTGAGTTTTTTTGAAAATAACAGTTTTTTAACTCTGATAAAAAATAATTTTGAATTCATAAAATTTATATAAACAATTATATTTGATTAAAAAAATTAATAATATTATTTTATTAAAATATTAGTTATTTCAGGAATAGATTAATTTATCAATTCATTAATTTAATTTCAATATTAACCAAAAATACAATTTGGGATTTATTGTATCAAAAAAAATTCTTTTACAAAGTAACAATAATAGAATGAAAATATATATATTATTCTATAAAAAATATTGTACATAATAATATTTCTAGGGTCTTGATAAATATCACTTTAATACACTATCAAAGTCACTAAGGGTAAGGTACATGGTGATGGTACTTTCAGGGGTGGTTCGGTGAACATGGTTTGGGTCGTGATCTCGATGAGATTGACCTTCCCTTATAAATTGTTTCACTCATGCTTAAGTTTTTGGATCTCATCTTAGTATTGGTCAATTGAAAAGACTATAAATGATATATTCCTCATAATCTCTAATAAATGGGTTTTATAGGGAATGATCCAACTGGTTTAGGTCATCACTTCCTTTGTCTTTGACAATTGGATTTGTTAAAACCCTATATTTCTACTAATCATATGATCACTATTCAACAACTACATTATCATGGGTAATGATACATAATGGTCTTTTAAATTAAATTTTCATAATAAGAAAAAATAATTGAATGTATTTTCTATAACAATGTTATATAATAATACATTTAATAAAAATGAAAGGGTAATTTTATTTATAATAGTTCAGTTCAATACAAGCTCCTCCCCCCCCCCCTTAAAATTTTTTATCGTTGAAAATTTATTTTCCCACACTATAATAGATGAGGGTAACTCTGCTTCATCACTTCCTCAAATTCCCACGTTGATTCTACAAACCTATCTTTTCTCTACAACACTTTGACTAAGGGAAATGTCACTACAAGAGAAGCGTCGTTTAGCGTCGGTTTTGTTTTGCGTTTCGCGGCGGTTTAAACCGCCTCTATATGGTTTGGCAGTGGTTTATGTAAACCACCGCCTAATACGGTTCCACCAATCTATTAGCGGTGGTTATTTCCGTTTCATAGCGGTTTAAGGAAAGCATCATAGCTGCCTCATTTCGCGGCGGTTTTACTGAGTTTAGCGGCGATTTTTACGAACCCTTGACATCAGTTTATTCGCAGTGGTGTTCGCGGCAGTTATAACCGCCGTGAATAAACTCGAATAAAATGGTCGTAAAACTGCTGCTGAAGTCACGAGAATCTTCGCGAAATGAACACCAACGATGCGACTATATAGTGGCGGTTAAAACCACCACGAAACTTAATTTTTTTTACATTTAGCGGCAGTTTTCACCGTTTAGCGGCGGTTTAAACCACCGCCAATGTACATTTCGCGGTGGTTTAAACCGCCGCCAAAAATCTGACCAAAAAAAAAATTGCTTTTGCTGCACCACTGCCCTGAAAGACAAATCAAACCAGCAATACCATATTGTACATACCAACAGAAAACAAGAAACATCAACCAAGGAAATTGGTATAGAATAAATTGAAAAATAATAAGTAAACATTGACATGATATATAAGAATGAACCATATTGTTCATACCAACATACAACAAGAAACACCTACGACTTCTTTGTATGGCGAAAAATGAATAATTTCCTAACTATGTGGCCTTAAACAAATGAATCATAAACATTTATTATATGTATGATTAACCTAAAAATCATATATTTTTATATCTACACAGATTCAGAGAGATCATAGGAATAGGGGTAACTCATTAAACACTAGTATTTTGATATTATTCATTAAAAAATCATAAATCTTTAAGGGATTCTAATAATTCAAATAATTCCACCCAAAGAATATTGGATGATCCCAAAATCTCACACCTTTTACCAATACCTATTTTGAAGAATCTATAGTATGGATCACTAGTGAACACCTTTAATTGTAATTTAGTTATAAAAGGACATCCATAACAAATATTCATATACATGGAAGCCCATTGAAGGTTCTCACCAAAAAATATATAACCTAATGTGAATCCATTAACATGGAATTGGATTGATAAACTATGAACTCTTACATTTGATGATGTATTGATGGGTTTCTTCATTGTGTTTCCTTTTCAGCACCTTCCTCACATCCTTCAATTAAAATTGAATCACCAAATGCACCAATTATGTTCAAGACAAAAAACAAGCTGATAGTACCCATAAGGAACACAATGGTGCGGCATGAAAACAATTTTTATGTCATACATAGGACTCAATTTCTATGAATATATGTTCCCCATACCCTGACATACATTGTCTCCAACCCTTCTAAAATGAGTGCATGATGGTTCAAACCTTATTTCAGGAATACCATCTAAATGAATCTATCCTGACATTATATGACACCCATGGTAATCTATAGGGAATAATACCCCACAAGTTGTCCAACTAAAAATATTCTATGAAAAAACCATTGGTCCATAATTTCACATCCAACCTTTTTGTATCCTTTCAATATATCATGAGAATACGTTCTTCTATTATCATATTGATTTGGATAAATATGTCAACCATAAAGTAGAAGTCACCTTAGAACTTCATTATGAGTATCATGTTCTGTATAGTCATTTTATTAACATGTGACCTTGAGTACTCAAGAAGATATAGAGGGTGTTTTTCCTTATTGTCTATACTCAAGCATCTAAAAGTTGATCCCACTGGGGATATCCAACCACTGACACTCAAGAGTATATTTATTCCCCTACTAGTTTAAACACCCTTGAGTCTGATTATAAAATCTAGATAATATACTAGGGATGGTTACAATGCTCTAATTTCTAAAAGCATCAGAATCTATCCTAAGTGGCCTTTGTGACTATAAAATTACAATGGAAAACATAACCCACATGGGTGGGGGAATTTTTTATCATTTTTTCCTCATGGTCATCTCCAGTATCATTCATCCCATGGGATCACACCCAAATTAATGATATCCCTCTTACAATGTAAATATTTGTTTCCTATTGGTGGTAACACATTAGTATATTTCTTCAATGTTAACTCAATTGATGTTGGGAAACATGATTCTATTGAGTATGAAATAGGTGTGGATGAATCCACTACCCCCTCACCACTAAAAAAAAGTAAAACCATCTCAACAAAAGATAATATTACTTAGTTCAAAATCAAAATAGTATAACATGTGAAAATCAATATTAAATTTCTATAAGGAAAAAACCCATTATGTGTGGTGATTTGGTTGATGTTATCATACCTCATTTATCTAATATTGTATAATAATAGTAGATTAATCAATCAATAAAGGTTGATCTCAGATGACAAACATTATTAGGATCAAATAAATTGATGCAAATTACCACAACATTAATGTTTTATCTATAGTTACCTTCATGGGGTATATATCTCAATCAATATAAGGAAATTATCCCAATGGTATTTTAGGATGTAGTATCTTAGGAGTCGGTGGATTCCTTCACTTCTCTTATGGATTCCATTGAGTTTCGATGTGAATTAGTACAACCTTATTGGAATATATATCTTGAGTGTGTGGATTCAAATCCTATACCACCCAAATTTGGAACCTCTATCTTATTGGTATTCTATATAATGGAAGATCTATATAAGTATATTAGGTTTTTTAAATCCCAATGTGTCACAATGTTTGGTTCCCTAGAACAAAGACAGGATTCACAAAAATAGAAACTCCATTTATCGGCGGTCAATTACAACTCACAAGGGTCTCCTAGTAAGAAAAATTACAAGGGCATCACCATTGTGTCCACAATATTATCCCCTTGATCACTATGAAATGACCCAATTTTTTCAACACATAAATAAAGGGTTTAACTTCTAGCCATCCAAAATCTCAACTACCAATTCAAACACAGGCCTAAATGGAATGATGTATACCACACTCGAGAAATCAAGACATAAAAACAAACATGAGAAATCAATAAAATTCATAAAAGGAAACATGAAAAATCAAGGAAATTTTAGGACATGAAAATGTTTTGTGGAAACTATGTGCCACAAATGTTACATATACAAACCAATTGTTCCCATATTGTTTCAACACATGAACAATAAAACTACTCAGGGTTTGATGACGCATCGTCACCCTCGCCACCTTCATCACCACTTTCTACTGTCACCTGTAAGTACATTATATTGAAAATTAAATACGGTTGCATATTTATTTTAAAACTTAAAACAAATGAAAGTTAGAAAACTAAATGATTTTGATTTTTTGGATTTAACTGCATACCACTAGTCGATGCGCTACCATCGGGGGAATATCTTCTCATATGCTGATATATTTCAATCAATACTTTCTGCAAAGCAGATATCTGATCCCCCTACTAGTGAACTGTGTTTTGTAGAGAAACAATCTCTTCCTAAGCATCTCTGGGTATGGGATGACTAAATCCAGGAGTAGATGCAGCTGCCATCCCCGGTGGCTTGTTAAAAACCTTAGATGGAACGGGTCCCAAACTTATCTCGTGCACTCTACCAGGATGCTCCTTCCCAAGGACTTTAGCAACCGGGTCATCTTGGGAGACTGAGTAGGACTGCACAGGATTGGCATCCCATAGTTCTCTAATTTTTACCTGTAAATAAAATATCAATATATATTAACACATTAAAAACTAATAATAAGTTATTATAATAAAAAATTGACTTCATACCCCAACTTCTTTAGCAGGATCGTTAACAAAACTCCCATCTGATTTCTTGTGAACATCCAACTGTAGTTCAGTTCGGGATGCTTCGTTCCCTAAAATCTATGACTGAATTAAGCAAAGGTAAATAAACCATTCAATATATTAAACAGATGATACTATCCTATAAATATTTAAACTAATTAAAAGATTACCTATGTTGTTCAGCTTCTAGAAAATCTTTTTGGGCCTACAGTGTGAGGGATGACTCGCTTAGCTCGGTTTGATGCATTCTGTCTTGAGAGATCCTGAAATAAATAAAATAAAATTTAATAGTAATTTATTCAATGTCACGTACTCTTCATATACATGTATAAATGTAAAATGAGGATAATATAATAATATATATTTCAATACCATCCGCTTCTCATCACGATATCTGTCAAAAAAAACATTTCACTGTTCTTTCGGTACCCCACTGGGTATCCTCTCATATATTTGTTGCACAGTCAATGAGGTATCGTTGACATCAAACCACAATCTCCATTTTAAATCTTTCCATTTCTTACCTAGAATTTTCAACGTCCACTTCTGTGTTATCACATCAGCAACGGTAAAGTGGAAGAACATCTATATACAGAAATTAATTTTGAACATATTAGTAACATGACATTCAATTAAACCATAATGTAATAAATTTACCTTTATTTGAGAATCAAAAACTTCATTTTTCTAGATTGGAGGCATATGTCTCCAATCATAATATGAAATAGGAAGGGAAATGGGCTCTGATGCCAGCTGGCCTAGAATCTGGCCAAGTAACCCTGCAGCGTCATCCATTGGGACCCCATAAGAATCAAATGGCACAGCAATCTTTTCACGAGTCATATTACAAACATCTTCACTTTTGATGTTTTTCTCTACGGTTGCTTTTTTTCATCTTCAATGAGCAAGCAATTAGTATAAACAAAATGCAATAAATTTATTTAATTAATATTTGTACCTATGACAGTGACACTCCAGTATGCCCGTGATGAACTGGAAGGGGCGTGTCGCTACCCCACTACTGAGGCTCCTGAAGGGGGAGTCGACAACTCCGCCTCTAATGGTACATCCAAAGACGGTGTGAGAGATGGTGCAGGGGTAGATGGTGCAAGGGTGTTGGCATCAGGTGCCTCAGATGTCGTGGGGAGGGAGACAGATGGATCGTCATCTGTCGCGGAACTCGATGAAATAGTGTACCGCTTCCTCCCTGGCATTCCTATCATTTAATCAAATAAAATTATGTTCAAAATATATATTTCAAAAAAAATTATGCATAAAAAAAATTAAAAATGATAATAGATGCCCAGTACTAACAGACAAAATATATATAACAATGATAATGAATGACTGCATAAATGAAACAAGTGGTTGCTGAATAAATAAATAATTGTACATACAATCATTTTCCCATTCAATCATGTCAGTTTCCTGCTCAATTGCTTCATCCACTTCATTCATCCTTGCTAGACTAATATTTTCAAGGTCATTATGGACAAAAAATTATGCTTCCTATTGTTGATTAAATTCAATTTCAGAGGTCAAATTTTCTACTTCATCACTCATATCATACAAATCTCTTTGTATTACATGAGCAACTACACTCCACCCTTCATCGACAACATCATTCACATAATATACCATTTTTTATTGCGATTCTAAGATATATGGATCATGCAGTTCACGATCACCAACATCCATCAAGCGAGAGAAGTTCACAGAAGTAAATTGCAAAGAATCTCTTTCAACACCTCTGATAATATCAACCCATTTTCATTTGAATAAAACAAAAACAAAATGTTCATGGTAGTTTAATTCAATAATATCATGCATCTTTCCATAGTATTCCACTTTAGAAAATGTAAATATACCACTATTCTGTGTTTTCAAACCCACTTCTCGATCGACTGTACAAAATCTAAAGCCATTCACATTAGAAGCATCGAACTTTCTAACTTGTTTTAGAGGACCTCTTGTAAGAAACTTCAAATATTATGACACCTCTGCTTGAGTATCAGTATTCATGATCTAAAAAAATAAATATACTTTATTATATTTACAAAATGTATGTGTCAAACAAATATTCATACTTATTGCAATATTTATGAACTTACATGTCGTGCAAACCATTCTACAAGATCTTTATTAACAGATTTCATTATATCTTTCTCATTTCATGTTCGACCTCTCATTCGTCTCTTTTTTTGTATCCTCAACTCTTCAATAAATGGATCTGCAATTTCACTATTCATCATCACATATCTATGTGCCTGTAATAATTCCAATTCAGTCAGTGTCACATTTGAGGTCCTCCTAACTGATCAGCCAATAGAAGGAAATATTTTGGATCTCTGATGTATTTGAGATTGATTCGATGTGTCGTTAACATGTCCAACTTGATTAAATCTTGTCTCAATATCATCCAAGTATCGAGAACAAAAGGTAAGGCACTCCTCAACCAAAGAGCCTTCAGCAATAGAGCCTTATGGTTGAGCTTTAGTTCTCACATATGATTTCAAATGCCCAAGATATGTGTGAAATAAAATAAACATAATTATGCATTTAATTAAGTACCAAAAATAGTTTACTTAATTGAAAAACATATAAATAAAGTACCTCTCAATTGGATACATCCATCGATAATGAATGGGGCTTCCTAATTTAGATTCTTCAACCAAATGCACAGTTAAATGCATCATTACTGTAAAAAACGACGGAGGAAATATCGGCTCTGTTGCACAAAGGGTCAATAAAAACCTCTCCTGGAGGTTTTCAAGTTGAAATGGATGTAGATATTTCTCACATAGTTGTCTAAAAAATGTACAGAATTGGAATACAACAGCAGTAATTTTTTCAGGTAATCATGTACGCAATGCCAATGGTAGTAACTGTTGTAACAAAATATGGGAATCGTGACTTTTCAATCCATGTAACTTATGATTCTTCAAGTCAACACACCTCAAGATGTTACTTGAATACCCATTAGATACCTTAACATTCATTAAAATTCGAAGTAATGTATCTTTATCCCTATTTTTCATTTCAAAAATTGCTGGAGGATACTTTTCATTCTCATCTGGCCAGATATCGCGTTTTATGTTCATTGCTTGTAAGTCTTTGCGAGCATTGATATGATCCTTCGACTTTACATGCTCATTAAGTAATGTGAAAATCAAATTGTCACCTAAATTATTCTCAATATGCATCACATCAAGATTATGCCACATCAAATTAAATTCCCAATACGGAAGTTTGAAGAATATACTTTTTTTATTCCATTATTGCGTTCCGATTTCACTTGACGATGCACTTCAGACATGTTTTCCACTATCATTCAAATGATGAACCTTCCCAAATTTTGTTTCAGCATTTTCAAGCTGTGTCAATATTTCAGAACCATTTAACAACTTTGGAGGTGGTCTATGATCAACAGAACCATTAAATTTTGATCAGTTCAGCTGAAATCTATGAGATGCATCAAGAAATCTTTGATGACACAAGAAGCACCATTTTCTACTGTGAGGTAGTCGTTTGGGCTCAAAATCAAAGTTACAAACGGGACAAGCCAAACCCGTGTAAGTGTTCCAACCAGATAAATTCCCAAGCCCAGGGAAGTCACTGATGGTCCATATTAAAGCAGCATGCATTTTGAACATTGTTTTAGAAGAAACATCAAATGTCTCAACACTGTTTCTCCATAACTCCTGCAATTCGTCAATCAAAGGTTGCAAGTATACATCAATATAATTTCCAGGAATTTGTTTTCTAGGAATAATCATCGAAAGGATAAAAGATTTTTGTTTCATACACATCCATGAAGGTAGATTATAAGGGATAAAAACAACTGGCCAAATGATATAACTGGTACTCAAAGTCCCAAATGGGTTGAATCCATCGGCTTCCAATCCCAATTTAACATTCCTAGGATCAGCTGAGAAATCGATATGTAATGAATCAAATTTCTTCCATGATTGGGAATCTCGTGGATGTCTCATTAACCCATCATTGTTATTATCTACAGAATGCCACTTTATGTGTTCAGCGATTTTAGATGACATGAATAATCTTTCCAATCAAGGATTCAAAGGAAGGTAACGCAAAACCTTTGCAGGTGTGTTCCTTTTCTTCTTCTCCATGAAATTATTTTCATTCAAACTTCCAACATCAACCTTTTCCTTCCATCTAGAAGAAGAACATTTCTTGCAATTCTGTCTACTTGAATCCTCTCCCCAATAAAGCATACAATCATTGGGACACGGATTTATTTTTGTATAATTCAGACCAAGCTTGTTAATAAATTTTTTCATATCATAAAAAGATTCTTCTATTTTTGCTTCATGAAATGCATCACGAATCAATTCCAATATCATGGAAATTTCCTTAGTTGTAATTCCACATAGACATTTGATATGGTAAAACTTCAGCAGAAATGAAGGATATGAATATTTCAAACACCCACTATACAACTCTTGATTTCCATCATCAACTAAATCATGAAACACATTTTCCTTAGTGAATTTTTCTCTTACATTTGGCTCCACAAAATCCATAGGCGGATCCAATTATATGTTACAATCTTGATATGCCTGTGTTACATTCTCAAAAACATCACTTGTTATGTTGCAATTTGTAGCACCCTCTTCTGGTTGTTCTGATATGTTTTGATGCTGATAGTGGTGTCTTGCACTGCCGAATGCATCATTTATGAGATTTTTCATTTCATTTTCCATTTTCAATGAACTTGGGACCTCATTCTGTGGATTAACATCAGTGCTCAATCTTTCTGTAACATTCGATTCTCCATGCCAAATCCAAAACAAATATTGACAAGGGAATTGCTTCAGTATTAAATGTTCATAAACTTCATCTCTCTTCAACCATGTTCTAAATTTACATTTAGGACATGGACATTTTATTCTCCCTTCAATGGATCGATTAGAAATTGAAAACTCTCAAAAATCATTCAATCCCTTAACATACTGAGGTGTGTTCCTCAGTAATGTGATCCTGCTTTTATCCATGTATATCACAATGTGCCTACACAATAATAAAAAAAATTAAAACACATAGTCCCTACTAAATAGAGAAAGAGATCCATATATATGATATTATAAGATTACATAAACATAATAAAATAAAGATGAGCCCCTGAGTTAGATAAGTGGTGGTGTTCATGGAAATGCATGATGAAATAACTTGGGATATTAGGTTTTGAGGTTCTACAAACCATGTGGGGATTGAATTCCTAGACCTCTATTTGGTGTATTCACATAGAAAAGAGTGGTGGTGTGACTTGAGGGTGATTTGGATCATATATGTGTTATTGATCATGAGTGGAGAATAATGGTTAAATGGTACGATCGAGGATATGGCCATGGAGTTGAACTAAGAGTCAGATTCAGACTTCGGTGTGGGCATTGAACATTTTTGTTATTCCATGAGTTTTAAGGCATCATGGTTAGGATATGATAGCACATTGGTGGGTGGGATTGAGCTCCTTTGGTATAATTCATCTAGAGAAGGACTTATTAGTGTTGTTGCATAAAATTTGATGTGGTAAGGTGGAGACCCATCAGAAATGGAGTTCATTCAAGATGCGGTTGATGTGGTTTGGAGATCAAACTTGGGTATTTGAAGAATATTTGATGTGTCTAGGCTTGGTGTTTAGATTTTCATAGTAGAATCATGTTGGGAATTTGGAGATTCAATGTGAGGTGTTGGTACTATCATCCAGGATAACATAATAAGATAATCAAAATCACATAGGTGGAAATAGATCCCAGAAGGAATTCTCTCTAAACATTATATTCGGGAACTTGGAAGAATTATATTCATCCAACCCACTAAAATAAGTTATAATGAATTCAATACAATTCACTTCAACATAGAAAAGAAATTTATGCAAAGTAAAGGGATTCTATGCTTGAGTAACACATGTTTTATGGACTCCATGATAAAGTATAAAAAGTATAAGGAACTCCATACCTAAGTGTCATAATTCATTATAGTCAAGTAGGCCTTATAAAAAATTAGGTTATCCATTTCAAAAAATAATGAAAAATACAAAGATATATATTCAATTAAAGTGATTACTTTCATCCAAGACTATACATATTAATGAAAAATCATCTATTTTGGATAACATATAGAGAAAGAAAATACAAATAAAATTTAAATACAAAATAAACCTAGTTGAACTATCTCAAAATAAAATTTCCCAAAAAAATTCACAACCATATTCACAACTCAAAACATCTCTATGTGATCCCCGAAAAGTCACAACATTCCAATGTCCATTAATGGAACAATAGGAAACAAATTACTAGAAATCACAATCTTGGAATTAGAATGAAAAGATAGACTTTACACACACACATGAATGTGTATGAAAAGTGTGATATAAATAGTCTTATAAATAGTTCACCATATATTCTTTGTAATTCATTTTATAAAAAATATTCAAAAATACTTATTTTTTATAGAACTCTACCTAGGATATTTTCAAACCAAATTAAAATGATGAAAAGGAGAAAACAGAGGAAGATGTAATTGTGAAGGAATAAGAGGGCCTAAGATGAACAAATAGACAAGAATCAAGGTCAAATCATGATGAAACACCATGGATAAGAGGGAACCAGTAGAAGAGGAGGTGTGAGGCATTGGGTTATTGTTTAGGGGTCATGAACCACACAAGAGGGACACTGGTAGGCATAGTGAATTATTGTTATGTGTATGTGAGGATACAATTAGAGGTTGATGATGAATATTAATGGATGAGAGTATGTGGTGTCCAACTTTGGTGCAGTGTCATCACACAATGAGTGGAGATTGATAGTGGGGGAGACCTGGTTTGGGGGTCTTCTTCATCTCATTATTACTATTGAAGTGAACATCATAACCTGTCAACAAATATTTTATCCCTAATATACATATATATATAATACACCCATATACACCCATTTACAAACTTCATATATATATATATATATGAATTACATAACTTGTATAATATATACACATATATAAATATATGTTTCACCCACTTACATCACTTGAAGAAATTAGTCATAGAGTTTTAAATTTAATACTTAAATATACTTATATATGTTTATGTATGACGAACAAGAAATGGCATGCATATATTTATATGAATTTAAATTCTAAAAAAATAAATTTGGGAATCCCTTATGTATAAAACATGGAATTTGAGATGAATATATATATATATATTAAATTCCTCTAACAAAATTATAAATTTATGAATTATAGTTTTTAAAATAAAAGTAATCACTTACTTTGGAACATCAAAACATGATAAAATATAATTCCCTAAATAGAACTCAATTATAAGAAGACAAATTTTTAAGGAAAACCTAACCCCTATATTCTAATTCTCAAAACATGATTTAGAGAAACATTTACATAAGACATAAATTAAAAAAATGAAATGATCCATTAAAATAAGTTTTAGCACAATAGTAAATATTAAAAACCTTACATTATATTTCCTAAACTTAACTAAAACATAATTCAAATACATTAAGTGATACCTTATAGAAAATAAAGGCCACAATCCAAAATATAAATTGTATATAAAATATATGTTACAGAAAATGAATATAATTTTACTAAACATAATCATTTACTATAAAATGGAAATTCATTACACAATCAAGTTTTGACCAAAGAAATTCCTCATTCCAGACCATAGCTTTGAAAAATACAATTCATTACTTATTGGAAATCAAAAAACCATAATTTGAAAATAAAATTTAGCACTTACATGATATGATGGAACAAAACATGAGCTTTTGCGGACTCCAAAACAAAATAAACAGACTGAAAAAGGCTAAGACAAAGAAACATGAAAACCACTGAAATTAGTTGATATAGAAATGAACACAACAACGAATGAAGATTCAGGCGCCTACTCTATACAAGTTCTTGAGTTATTTTTAACTCAACCTACAATAAAATAACTAGAATTCAAACCTTAGGGTTCATATAGGTTTTCGGGGTTGCGGTGTTATCGGGGTCGCGGGGTCGTCGGGGTCACAGGGGGTCAGGGTTGCCCGGGTCGCGGGGTCGCCGGGGTCGTCGGGTCGCCGGGGTCGCGGGGTCGCCGGGGTCGTGGGGTCGCCGGGGTCGCGGGGGGATAGGGTTGCGGGGGAAGTGGGTTTCGTGGGGTCGCGGGTTGATAAGAGGGGTTGGGTTGGGGGGGAAGGGTCGGCGCTATAAAAAAACAAAGGTTTCGCGGCGGTTTATTATAAACTATCGGGAAACCTTTTAAAAAAAAGGTTTAGCGGCTGTTCCAAGAACCGCCGCTAAACGGAGTTTTTGTTGTAGTGTGTCTTTTTTCATAGAACTTTTTCTCTCGGATCTAAGATCTTCACCAGTTACTCTTTATACAAAATATCATTCTCCAACGGTACGATCTCTGGATTGAGTACATAGAAGAGGTATAGTATATACTTTCTCAAGATATAAACATGAAATATATCATGTACTTAATATAGGTTCAGTGGGAGTGATAGTCGATAGGCCACCGCTATAATGCGATCAAGAATCTCAAAAGGTATGATGTATATTAGACTAGGATTTCCCTTCCTCCCAAATTTCATCACTTTATTCCATGGAGATTTGTGAAGGAATACCAAGTCTCCAACATCAAACTCTAGAACTCATCGATGATTGTTATAATATCTCTTCTATCAACTCTGAGTAGCCTTTATGTGCTACTGAATGGTTCTAACATTATCCAATATTTCTTTTACCTTTTCAAAACCTAGTATTTTTTGTTCTCCAAATTCATCCCAACATATAGGTGTTCTGCACCTCTTCCCATAATGGGATTTAAAGGGATCCATTTGGATGCTCTAGTGGAAATTTTTTTTGTAATAGAAATCAACCAGAGGAATATATTGGTCCCATACTACATTTAAGTCAATTGAGCATGCTTTAACATTTCCTCAAGTGTTTGGATAGTACACTCATATTGTACATCAGTTTAAGGGTGATAATCTATACCAAACTTCATCTCATATTTTAGTGCGTGATGGATAATTTTCTAAAACTTATAGGTGAATCTTGGATCTTGATCGAACACAATTGATAGTGGTACTACATATAGACTCACCACTTCTCTGATGTATATCCATATAAGTTGATCAATTGAGAAATACTCTCAAATTTCAATGAATTTTATAGTATTTATAAGATGATCTACAACAACCCTGATAGCATTATTTCTTTTGGATGTCTTTAAATGTCTAGGGACAAAGTCCATGGTGATGTTTTCCAATTTTCATGTTGATATTGGTAATGGTCGCATCATCCCATTAGAATTGTTCCTTTCATCCTTAACTTACTAATATATAAGGCAGATGTTGTCCCAACAATAGTTCTCTCATATATCTCAATAAACATTTGTGTTTTTTATGTGAATGTAGAAAGATAAACTATATTCATCATCTAATAGTTTCTTCTTTAACTTAGGATTTAATGGAATGAATAGTCTTCAACCAAATCTCAAAATTCCTTCTTCATTAACATTGAACTTTGATTGGTTTCCTTTTCTTATACTTTCCACTTTATTCCAAATTCCCACATCATCTTTTTGAGTATTCTTTAACCTTACAAGAAATGATAGTTGATAAATAATTTTTGAAAGGATTGATGATGTTATTTTATTTATGATTCCCATTTCTGTAATCTTCAATTCTAAGAAGATTGAATTCTTCTCAATTATCATCAATGATAAAATTGTTGGATCCTTTATATTTATATAATCTGTCATTTTATTCACTTTACCAGGATGGTAGTGAATTGAGAAGTCATATTCTGTGATCATATTTAACTATCTTTATTGGTGTATATTAAGCTCTTTTTCTATGAATATATATTTGAGGCTATTATGATCAGTATTTATCCCACACTTCTCCCCATAGAGATAATGTCACCAAATTTTCAATGTAAAGATCACAACTTCCAACTCCAGATCATTTGTGGGATAGTTTTTATCATGAACTTTCAACTACCTTGAGGTGTAGGTAATGACTTTTTTTTATTCATTTACACAAATCCCAATACCTTATTTGAGTAATCACTGAACACTATGAAAATTTCTCCACTTTTGGGTAGTGTGAGCATAGGGGCAGTGATAAGCCCCCTTTTAACTCATTGAATATTTCTTCGTATTCATCATTCCATGAAAACTTGACTCCCTTCTGAGTTATCTTGGTAAGAGGGTTAAATAATCATGATACATGTCTCAAAAATCAATGATAATACCAATCTAACCAAAGTAAATTATGGATGTTTATTACAGATATTGTCCTTGTCCATCCTTAGATTTCTTTTGTCTTTGCAGGATCCACATATATCTCATTTCTTTTGAAGATATTCCATAATAATGAGACTTTCTTCAACCAAAATTCACACTTTTTGTACTTAGAATAAATCTTTTCATTTTATAAGGTATTTATCACAGTGTTCAAATTCTCTGCATGCTTCTCCTTGCTTATGGAGTGTATTAGGATATCATCTATAAATGCTACCCAAAATTTGTTAAGTTATTCACTAAAGACATTATTAATAAAATCCATGAACATTTCTGGAGAATAAGTGAGTTGAAATGGAATCACTATTAAATCATAGTGCATGTAACTTATATGAAAACAAGTCTTGGGTATATCTTTCTTCTTTACCCTTACTTGATAATATCCCAACCAAATATCCACCTCAGATAAGTATTGTGATCCATGAATCCGATCAAACATTTAATAAATCTGTGGCAGATGATAATTGTTTTTTTATCTTTTTTGTCTCATTATAATCAATGCAAAAGCTTATTGACTGATCATTCTTCTTGATTAATAGGAATGGTGCACCCCTTGGGGAATCACTTGAGCATATAAACTCTTTTTCTGGATTCTTGTGTAATTTTTTATTTAGTTCCTCATGTTCCACAAAAACTATCCTATATAGAGTCTTGGATATTAGTAATTATTGAGGTATAATATTGATTGAAAATTCAACATCCCTGGTAGAAGGAATACCAATAAATTCCTTGGGAAGCACATCAATATAATCACTTGCAATAGGCATGTATTCAAGATTTATCCTTTTGTTAGATTTCATCATTTTAGCTAGATACACTTGATAATAGGGAAATAATAATCATGTTTGAGATGATGGTGATAAACAAGATTCATCCTCCTCTTGAACTTATACAAAATTGTAGTATGATTTTTTATACCAAGATTAATTTCCTTCTCATGGAAATTTATGTTGGATCTATACAAGGAAATACAATCCATTCACAAAATTACATCAAATTCCACCAAATGAAGTATGACAAGGTTCGATGGGAAGTTCAGTGCCCAAATTGTGATAAGGGATGATTTATATACATGGGATGAAATAATTTCCCCATTTTCCATTTTTAGTAACATCTCTACTTACATGATTTTTTTTGGTGTTTTAATAGTTCTACTAAATATTCATGATATTAAGGAATGCATATAACCAAAATAAAAAATTATGTTTTCTATTCTTGAATGAATAACTAGCTTACATGTCACCAATTCATTGTTAGGATTAATTCTTAGGGTATAGTTATTACTTCCTACCTTTGAAGTTGTTGGTTTCCTCTAAAAACTCTTGTATTAAGGAATTGGTTTGAAAAGTGACATGGTTCCTTGTAGTTGTAGCAATGAAAAAAGTTCTAACTATTAGAAATTATTAGTTAGGTTTTCTTCCATATATTACTTAAAGTATTTCTTCATCACCATTAGGAAATTTTTAGGGTTATTCTTTCCACTCCTTTGACAAGTATGATGATGAAATTTATTATCACTATTAGATTTATCCATCAGACTACTAGTATTAAACTCCATTTTCTACTTCTTATCCCAAAAATACCCTTGGGATTCTCTTATATCCATTTTGACTTTGAGGGCACATCGAACAATTTACTCATATATATCAAAGTCATGGATCACCAGGGCTTTTCATAAATGGGGTTTTATCCCACATAAGAAGTTATAAACCATTCATTCAGGGGTAAAAACAAAGCCGAAGTAATATCGTGCAAGTCTTGTGAAGTTTTCATCATACACCTAGATAGATTCATCATCTTTTTCTTGAGGGTGAGAAAATCACTTTTCATTTTAATTCAAAGAGTGTGAGGAAAATATCTATTAAAAAAAATTCTATAATTAATTCCACTCTATCTCTTTGATCTCATCCTCAAGATTTATATTCTGGATCAATTCCCACCACTGATTAGATTCTCCCTCCATATGATAAAAAATCAATAGAATATTCTCTTAATTAGAACATTGAAGTATGAATAAGATCTTCTCAATGGATTTGATTCATTATTCCATAATTAATAGATTAGATGATCCATTGAAAGTAGGAGTCCTTTGTTGCATAAAGATCTCAATTTCGGGTTGTTCTCTGTTAGTGGGGGTTTTGGTGCTCCTCATGATCCAGGTTTCTATTCAGAACCTGATTTATCTGAGATAGTATCATGATGAGGTTTGTGTTTTCATCTCCTATCGGATTGGGTATCTCATTTGGGTAGTCATCACATTTCCCATCACATTGATTGTTTACCTGATTTCTCTTATTTCCATCCATTTGATAAAATAAATGGAAAATTAGGAAATGATTATTTTAAACATGCAAACACATAAATGGAAATCCAATGAAATTAATGTGATAAGTTATAAATTACCATTATCTCCATAACTTATGAGTTTCTTGGATTCATTCTATGCTATCCATGATCTATTTCCTAACACATATTATTATGGGAATTTTTTATTATTCCCTGAATAATGGGTCATAATGACTTAATGAATTTAGCAAAACATATACCCTAAGAGGGTTAAACTAGTTGGATAGTAAGGCCAATTATCATGTACCAAGTTACCTCGAGTTAGGTCTGGAACAGCTTGTTGAAGTTGTTACTCCTAGGTACATCTATGTTAGAACCATATGCACTTTTAGTATCCAGAAAGAGGTGTATTTTCTTGATAAACCACTTACTCTATATTTACGAAAATTTAAGGATGTTTTATTATACTTAGTATTATCCCTATGTATTTTTCTATTTTCTTCTAATCGTAATCCCAAAAATAATTAAAATTTTTCTCTAATACCAACTATAACAACCCAACTATTTATTTCACAATAATACTTGACTTTTTATATAATAATATACTTAATAAAACCTGATGATCGAAAATTCTAGTGTATTTAGAAATTAGGTCCATTATATTACAACATAAAATTTGGAATACAATAGCTTTATTGAAAACTTTTTTAGTATGCACAAAATACTCCTTCGAACTTAAAACTACATGCGATAACCTAGGTACATACATAAGAAAGGTGTGAGATATAAATCTCAATATGGGAATAAAAATGTAATAAGTGATACATGTTATAAAATATTCGTATCAATGAGGAACAAAAGAAACTTTAATAATATGTCATGATATAGCATGATAATCATAACATGGGAAATGTGGAAACAACTTAAAACACTAAATCATGAACATAGGTCAAGGATAAAACATGAAGACTTCATGGTGAAAAAATTCAAATAAAATAAATAGCTACACCCCTATCCCAGAATGATGTATCATTATACTAAACATTACCCAATGCATTGGAGTGCTATCTGGGCACACCCATCATAATCATTTCATTCTAATGCTTAACTATGCCACATAGATCATACAACATAGATTCATTCATCATAATAATTTATTCCAAGATCAAGGAATATCAATTTTATACATAATTCCCCAATAAATAATTATATATTCATAAATTTGAATACCCTTTATAGAATAATGCATATGGTATTCACCACAAAATTGTTTTGACATGGAAAATCAAAGTGAAATTTCTTCACCATAATGGTGTTACTTAAAAATTCATAAAAAAGGTTGATGAGAGTGAAAGTGATCTCTAATTATTTGGAAATACAGTTTTCAGTAATAGGGACATGTAAAATCATATACCAATATTAGAAATTTGGAAATATAAGTCATAAGGTAATGAAGAAACATGAATAGAGAAAAGAACCCTTAGGAAATTCCAGCATGGTAACGGGTGTACATAAAGGATCATGGGAAAATTAATGAGAGTAAAAGAAGGATCTCATAATTATTAAATAAAATTTAAAGTGATTATAATATGTAATATCATATATCATCATAAAAAAATGAAAAGTAAAATACATAACATAAAATTAGTGCTTGATAAAAGAGGGGAGTGGAAGATCCCTTACATGAGTTTGTGACTCCAAAGGCTTGGGAGGGGATTCTTGAAAGATTTTAGGGAACCTTGGGTGGACTCTAGGGAGTGGAGGGAATATTAAGGGTGTTATAAAAGGCGTTTTTTTTAGATAAATTGGATATTGGGCGGATTTATATAGGAAATGATTGTGTTTTATTTATTATTTTGGTTTTGGACTCAACATAATAAAATAACCAAATCCATAAAAAATCCCATGGTTTTTGCCCATGTTTTCTAAATAATTGAATTGGATTTTATTATTTTATGAGCCCAAGGTAATAACTTATTAATATATTACCCTTGATGATGTGGAGGTGAGTCACACTCTTGAAGAAATGATTTTAAAATCTTAAAATATATTATAAGTCTTAGAAGATTCGTAATAGATTTAAATAATAAAAAAAACTTATAATAAAATTATTATAAATTTATAAGATATATTTGATCTTGGATAATATTTATATTACCTATTAAATCACTTTTGGGTCATTATGATGTAATAATACACAAAGTATATTTATACGATATTTAATTTTTACCTGAAAATTTGACTGCCTCAGAAAATTATGAAAAATTCACTATTGGATAATTTTGACATTATGATTAAAAAAACAATATTAATTTTATCTAAATAATTCCATAAATATGTGAATTTTTACTTTTAAAATAATAACCGGTGTTTTTTAAAAATGACAGGTTTTTTGGGAATAATAGTTTTTGAGCCCAAATAAAAAAAATCATTTGAATTAATAAAATTTATATGATAATTTATATTTGATAAAAATTATTTAATAATAATATTTTATTAAAATATTATTTATCTCAAAAATACATTAATTCATAAATTCATTAATTTAATTTGAATACTAACCAAAAATAAAAATTTTCTTTATTGTATCAAAATAAAAATCATTTACAATGTAGAAATAATAGGATGAAAATTAATTTATTATTATATAAAAAATAATGTACATAATCATATTTATAGGGTCTTGATAAATATCTATTTAATACACTAGAAAATTCCCTTAAGGGTAAGGTGCATGGTGGTCAGACTTTCATGAGACAGTTTAACAAACATGGTTTGGGTAATGCTCTCGATGAGCTTGAACTTATCCCATAAACAGTTTCAATCATGCTTAAGTTTTTGGATCTAACCTTGGGATTAGTCAAGTGAAAAGACTAGAAATAATATCTCCCTCTGAATCTCTAATAAATGGGCTTTATAGGGTACGATCCTACTAGTTGAGGCCATCACTTCATTTGTCTGTGAAAATTGCATTTGTTAAACCCTATATTTATACTAATAATATTATCACTATTAAGAAGATATATTATCGAGGTTAATGATAAATAAAGATATTTTAAATTCATTATTAATAATAATAAAAAGTAAGTTCATGTGCTTTCTATAACCATATTATATAATAAGACATTTAATAAAAATGCAAGGGAGTTTTATTTATAATAGTTCAGGTCATTATGGTAAACCCAATAAAGATAACATAAACCGTAAAATCACTAAAGACTTTCATGGTCTCCAATACTATCCCATAAATATATATTTTTCATTATTATATAAACATCAAGAATATATTAAAGGTTATCTTTCCTTAATCGTGTGTTTTCCAAAATTTCCACTTTCCACTTAAGTGATTTCCTGGTTATCAGTATCATTCAACATGTGCTCTAAAATCCTTAAATAAGTATTTCAGTAAAATTCTTATATATCTCATGATTTTTATAACTAGAGAATCATTGATAAAATAATTTATAATAAAAATACAAAAGAACTCAACTTTATTCTTAAACTATTAACTACACTTTATTATCTTCTTCCATAATAACTCTTTTCTTTCATTTTCCATTTTTAGTCTCCTCATCAACAGTATAAATATCACTTGAATAACCTTTATGATTCTATTCATGAGTTATTCCCCTAGATCATAGGTTTTAATAATTATCATACTTTTCATATTTTAAACATTCATCCATCGATAATACCTTAGGGAGACTATTATTCCAAAGTTTTCATTTTTCCTTAGAAATCGCTTGCTTTGTATCCTTCTTTCCACTCCCAAAACATCTTCTTATTCATATTCTCAACATATAAAAAGTTTAATGATGTTTTATCCATGATCTACACCACTCTATCTCTCATGAATCTTCTATCATTCTCTTTTTTGGTGAGTCTGATAGTTGGTGATGGTACATGTTTTTAATCATATATCATGATAACTTATTAAGAATAAATATGATATTTTTTATTCTAGTATTAATATCATTTGTTTTCTCAACCATACATTATCTATAACATTCAATTTTAACCTAGTTCATTTTGGTTTCCACCACTTACTAAAACCAAAGAGTTAAGTGTAAGTATCAAACTACACTAATCAGAGTGAGCTAACATTATTAAAAATATTTATAAATAATGACACATTCTTCTCAATACATAAGTATTTATATTTAACCATGGTTATCCCTAGTTATTTAAAAATATATAGGATATTATAACATACTTATACATATCCTCAAAGTTATAAATAGGTTTATATTATGAATTCTATGTTTTTCTAAATCTAGTTTCCAAGGTTTCTACTAAACTTCCTCTGATGACAACTGTAAAAAACCTAACTCCAGTAGCCGGAAGCTGGTGACTTTCTTTATAACATTGGTATAGATACAAGATTCAAATCCCAAAGGACTTAATATTTTAGTAGTATTAAAGAACTATATACATATGTGTCACACTTATTAAATTTCTAATTAAAAACAAAACATAACAAGTGAAAGTAATCTATATCCCTGAACTCATTCAAACATTTCATCTTCATAACCTGGAGAAAAGAGAACAAATAAAAGGGTGAGATAAAATGACAGTAAGGGATAAATACATAAGAATCAATAATGAAACAATTTTAATAATCAATATGTCAATTTATATAACTGAAAACACATTCTATTTAATCAATAAAATAAGAATGAAATTCATCCATTTATTTTTTCATAGTGAAAATCCTTTGGATGATGATAACTGAATTCTAGAAGAATGGAAAGAATAATTATTGGACATCATGTATCTGGAACATGAACCACTACCCTAAATACCGTTCACAAGAAGTTCTAATCTACAGGTAAAAACCCATTTAATATGTCCAACTTTTATTCCTTATGATACATATCGATGCATTGTGGGGCTATATAATTTTGGAACTGATCCATCATTTCAAGTCCAAAGAATTATTTATATATCGAATAAATGATTTAAAATATATATTTATAAATAAAAGTGTCCAATAACACTTTGAAACATTTTAATACCATGAAAAAAATGAGATTTGAAATATGATATAAAAAAGGGGTTGTATATACACCTCAGAAAATAATGTGGGTGTATAACATCAAAATACACCTCAATGAAAGGAGATCAAGACAAAGTCACTTAAAAATTAATAGATTGTGTATATTCAATGTAAATACACATAAAAAGTGTAAATAAAACATGAGACAATCAAAATTCATTTCACACATAATGTTATCATGACATAATAAATGAAATAGAAGTTTAACACAATGAATTAAAATTGAGTTAAGAAATCTCTAACCACTTGTAATCTATGGAATTGTATGCCCCATAAAAGTAATAATTATAAAATTAAATATTTAATACCATGAATATAATTAGATTCATGATATGATATATCAAGTGGTCATTACATACACCACACACAATAAATACATGGTGAATAAGGCATATATCTCACAGAAGTAAAAGTGAGTTGAGAAAACCCTTACCTCATGATTCCCTTAAGTGTAGTGTCCTTTAACCTCATGTATAATAGTTTAAATAATTTTATTTATGTTATGTTTTTATAACATCTTATTACCAATTAATTAATAATATTTCAGTATTTTTGTGGTTTCGAGGGTGTTTGTTTCATGGTTTCATGATCGGTTCATGTGTGTAAAATTATAGATGTTCTTGTAAAATGGGATTAAAAATACAGAAATGAAATGGAATGGTATCAATGAAATAACATAATTATAAATTTTATCATAAATTGTTTTTATTTCTAACATGAGGATGATTCATTATAAAAAAAATTAATGATAAATCATTATTTTATTTTGGAATTTTTTATGAACATCACGAATTAGTTTCTTTTTATTTACTATTATGAGTATATATTTGTTCCAAAATATTAAATTGGGTATAATATAATGTTTAAAATTTTATTTAACCATGATAATAGTTTTATGACCATCCATGAATTCTTTAATGGAAAATGAACAAAAACATTATTCACTTAGGTGATTAACCGACACAACTTGAGCAATAGTTTCGTTTCTTTAAATAAGAGGAGATAATAAAAGGTATGGATATAATATATTTATTTATAAAAATAAAATAAAATTATTTAAATGATTATGAAATTTTTATTTCATGGTGGATGAATTATGTGAGGATAAAGTAGAAGAATAAAATAAATTAAGATGGGTATTTTGAGAAAATTACCTCTTGAATATCACCTCCTTGAGAGACCCTTGAGATACTTGGATTTGGTATTTTTGTGAGACCAGCAACACTTGGATGTGAGGATAAGGAGAAGAATATTTTTAGGGAGATATTTTAGGATGTTAAAGGATTTTCTATCTAAATTGGGTGGTGATGCGTGATATTTATACTTGAAGAGAGGTGGGTTTAAGTTATTAAAATTATGATTATTTTATATTTAAAGCCACCCACATTGAGGGATATTAATTTCAAAGAATTATATTTTTAATTAAAGTTATTTAGGATGTTTAGTGTCAATAAATAAATCAAGAAACCATTAATGTTTTGTAATTTTTATGTTTATTAAGCTTTTAGTTTTTAACTTTAACCTTTGTCCCTATTTTACATATACTGTTGTAAATAATATTTTTACCATGATAACTTTTTTATACCTAAAAATTAAATTGACCTCACAAAATTATTTGTACCTTATGATTCCAAATATAGAATCCATTTTACCTAATTTATTTCACATAATTTTCAACTTTAGATTTAAAATTATTCATGTAGACAAAACAAAAAAGCATGTTTCTAAAGTGAAAAGTTCAAAACTTTAAAATGTTTGTATATCCAATTTTATTGGGAAATTGATTCCAATTACCTAAATTGGTTTTATTGATTTATAATTTAACTAATTATACATTAAAACGCATTTAAAATATAATTTAATTATATAGATAAATAATACTAAAAATCAATTTTTAATTAAAATTCAATATTGTTCACGATTTATCAAAAAATGAAACTTCCTCGGAAAAAAACTAAAAAAATTTCTTAAGAAAATTTTGACATTCCACATAAAAAAAGTAATTTTATTTTTTCAAAATAAATCTATAAAAGTTCCCAAATTTATATTTAAAATATGTTCTCCATCAAATGGTGGAAAATTGTCTTTTAGAAAAATAATGCTTTTTATGCTCAAATTTGAATTTATTCTTATCCAAAGACAATAAAAATTATTAGATTAATTTAAAAACATTTTATTGAAATATAAAATAAAAATTTAATTAATATCTTTCAATAATATTGATTAATTTAATTTATTAATATAAAATTTCCCTGTGGGCATAAAAATAGTTTTTTATAAAAAGCATCATTTCTGTTCAATTGGATATCATTTTTATTTCTTACTTATTATTAACCAATGAATTAATTTTATAAACATGTGTAAACTATATTCTAATAATTTATTTATTCCCATTAATTCTTTCCATTTTGATAGCTATGGGATAAATGTAATAATTAAATAATAATATTTAATCATTTGTTTAAACTTAATGTTTTGTGTAACGTACGCTATCAAAAAAATTGAATTTCGTTAATAAGTGACATACCATAAAATATTGGTGGTCAAATTTTGGATACTGATAAAATCATCCAAAATTTTGAATGAAATCTATAAATTGATCTTTGGGAATAAAATAAGGGTTTATTTTTCATTATCCTTTTCTTGCTTGTTGAAAAATAGAGTAAATATTTGAAAAATATTTCACTGTATTTGAATGAGTAAAATTAAAAATATTCTTGTAGTGAAATATTAAATGGTGAATTCATGTAGGTACATAAGTATAAAAAGGATCTATAAAATAATAATTTATCTATAATTCCATTAATGTAAGACTGAATTTTTTAGAGTTAGATACATGAGGATTTCATACTTTTTCATAGAAGTAAAGAGATGGAATGGATACACATTACTGACAAAGAAAATTAATTTTTTTGTATGATTAATTTGAGAAAATTTAATTCTATATAAGTTTTGATACTTGGATGAGGAAATTATAATGTATCCTACTGATCCATATAATAATAACTAAAAAATATAAGTGGATAAATAATATTAAACCCAACTACCATAAGTGTAATTGAAGCCCATGTAAGAATAAAACAAATTTTTAACAGGATATACATGACTATTCCTTTTAAAAAATTAATCTACATGATTTTTGTGGAATGTCATGTAATAGTAAATTACTCTTCAACCTTCTCATGAAAGAGTTACTATATAAGATACACCTATATAAGAAGATATAAATTATAAAAATATCAAAGTAGTTGAATTATAAATAACAGCTGAAAATAATTAGTTTTAACTATTAATAACTTCTTTATTCTATGTATATAACATGAAAGGATAATGGGACAATTAATTATATTCATAAATTATTTTTTAAATAAATTGGGTGATAAATAATCTCGTATTCTAGGTGTATCCCAATCTAGGAGAGAATAATTCAAATAAAAATATGGTACTAATAGGAGTATAAAAGGCAGGGATTATATACTATATTGACTGAATCAAGGATGGTAGTGGAACTAATTTTGAAGCGGGAATGGAATCTATTTAAAGGATCTAGGTATTTTCCTTGAGGGGGTATTTATGTTCATTTTTTACAGTATTCTTTTGAATATAACTCCATTTCCATGGTTTTAATCTTTCACATGGAAAGATAAAACCATTATCAATTATTGGTTTAGATAGGGAGGATAAAATTTTATAATTATTGAGACCAATTATATTTATTATATTTCTTATTATTTATATTAATTTTAGTTTACAGTAATAGGCTTTTGATTGGATGTGATGGTGTTCAGTTTTTATTTTTACAATTTTTTCATTCCTAGGTTATTTAATTCATTTATCCCTCCACTAAATAATTCTTGTATATGATGAAATATGATTGGTTGTGTGGTGAAGTTCTTGGGGATTATTGGAACAAGTGTGGAAGCTAGGGAACTTGATTTTCATTTATTTAGATCACCTTCTATCAATGGGAAGTTGTTGAAGTAAAAAATGTGAGTTTATTATTGAGTTTTTATGGTGAGTGTAATAAATTCCAATGAATATAGGGAGGAGGAATATCTTATAGAAATTATTGTAAGTAGATACTCACAATTAATAGAATCCTAAGGTGATATATGCAAAAATTTGTATTATCTCATTTATTAATATACAGATATAGAATTATTAATTTTAAGACTTAGATTGTTTAATATATGGTAATATTTTCCCTACATCAATTATAAATCAGTATCTTAGTTATATCACCAATTTATTTTACCTTATTATTTGGCTTTAAGTTTTCATAAAACTAAAAAATAAATCCCCCATACTCATAAATTAACATTTATAAATACATAATACAATAACAAAGCGAGATCCATGAATTTACACTAATCTAGAGAAAATTTGAGTCTGTTATTATACTATATTTCAACCATATATTAAGCACTATTTTTAACACCCCATTACAAGTTGTGGAAAAATCTAATTTTTACACACTTTATCATGGGGTGTAATATGTAGTTCATAATCAATGGTAAAAATATAGTATAATGGCATACTTAAATTATATATATATACAGGTTAAAATTCGTATATCCCACTTTGTTAATGTATTATATATTTATAAATTTTAATTAGGGAGTATTTGGTTTTTTTTATTTGTGTGAAAAGTTAGAACAAAAGAACAGGGTAAATTAAAGGGGTGAAATTATAAGGGAATGATTATCAATATATAGGATTAGGATTTCTAAATATTACTCTCACTATTTTAAATTGATCAATTCTCTCTCTAGATATTAATAAATGAGAGAGTATATAATTTTGTACCTCTCACATTATGTTGTTATGAATTAAAGTTCTTCACATAAAATATTCACTATAATCTAATCTTCTTTCATGTGTGTGTGGAAAAATATTAGACAATCACCATAATACCCCAACAATAAACCCACCTTAGATTGCTTCAAAAACTCCCTGTCATGGGAAAGTGATCCAAAGTAATTAAAATCAAGTTCACTACCTTCAAAATCTGTGCTAGTAATCATAAATAACATCACCATAAAACATAACCTATTCTGTCATATATATGAATGGTTGAGAGGAATGAGAAATGAATTATACAACCCATTTATGAAACAATAGAAGAAATATAAACTCGATAAAATAATATCCAATCATGTATCTTTCTATTATAAACAGATATTAGTGGATAAAAATTGAAAAATAAGACATACATTCAAACTTGATCATAAAAAATTTTTCTCCTCTCCAACTAAATAAATCACTAATGAAGGTTTTATCCCTCCAAGTGACATATAATATCCATATAAATATATTTTTACTGAAAAAGATATAGTAAAAATGACAATAAAATCTCTCCTTAATGAATAGGACCAACTAATTTAAATATCTTCATAATACACTTTATTATAGTTTCCCAGAATATCCTTAATTCATCCCACATATAGAATAATCATCCACTCATATCATCTTTTTAATTCCATACTTTTATTCGAATTATTCTCACTTAGATAAGGAAACACCAAACGTATGATCTTCTTCAGTAACTAATTTGGTTATTCAGTATTGTATAAAGATTCTACATTATCCCCTCATCCTTTATTTTCATCTACATGGAATGTATAAGATCTTCTTGGATACATCTCCCTCTTTTAAACCCTTCTTCATTTTTAGGTGCCTCAAACCTTTTATAAATTTTAATTATTTATGTATGTGTGGACAATAGAAATATTCTTACATTATAGTTTTAAATATTAATCTACTTCTATGTGACATTTTGTAAAGCTAACATAGTTGGATTTTGAAAAGCACATGCTCATACACAATCTTTTAAAAACTAATTTTAATCTTTTTTGAGCTTCCAATTACTCTTATGCAAGTCCTAATTAAAATTACATGGAACTTGAAATTATGCATTAAATATTATATGGCTTAGAAAACTCACTTTATAATTTCCTCATCCAAGTACAAAACCTAATGTGGCCTTTATTTTTCTCTTCTTAGTCTAATGTGGCCTTTGATTTTCCTTTTTTAGTCCTATCTATTTATGAAACGTCTTCACTTATTTGGAAACTTATGAAATCCTCACGTAATTGTCTTAGCGCATTTTATTCTTAAATAAATATAATTTCATCAAAGTTTTTCTTATATATGTTTTAGTTACACTTATGTAGCCTATTGAATTCCCTATTTAATCTTACACAACATGATCACTTTTTATTTTACTAATCCGTAGCTTGTGAAATAATTTTCCAAGATTGCCTTAAGTTTCCTATAAAAATAAAAGGATAATGAGCAGTAATCTATTCATTTTATTCTGAAATATTAATTAATTAATTTGATACATAATTTTGTTCTATTTAATAAATATTCACAAAATCTAAACAAATTAAACTTTAATTTAAAAGTATCACAAAAAATATTTGATTAAAAATTGTGGATGAATAAAAGTAATTAAATATCAAAAAAATGACTAAATTTTCTCTATTAGTTGATATAATTTAAGTTTTTACTACTTTTATTTCTCCTAATATCAATGACTATATCAATATTGGATGAATCGTATATAAGATTATTTAAGTATTTGGTATAAAACCTAACACTTTATTTTAATAATAAAAATGATATTGTTAATCCATTTAAAATATTTACATTATCTATATATGTAACCATTAAAATATAAATGATTATTGGGGATACATTGGTTTCCACTAAGGATTTATTCCCACTCCTTGTATATACACACCCCATGTGTGTACTAATTATAAGTATGGAATTTCATTTAAAGTAAAGAAGCTTCAATAGCATTGGATATGATGTTAGTGTGCATCTTATATTTAAGTATGATATCACTTGAAAATGTGTTATGGGATTTCCATACTGGGTTTTTGATTATATTTTAGTTTTATTGATCATATATTGTTACATGAGTTTTTACTTTTGAGTCTTGTCTAGATGTATGACATATATGGGAAATTTTTAGGTATTTATTTTATATATTGAGTATGTTTAAATATTTTTCCATTTTTTTATTGATTTCCAAAAAAATTATTTTATTTTTTATGTGATAACTATTGGAGAGTAAATCACTCCCCAAGTGATATCCTTGGATCCTTAGTGTTAGTAGATAGCCTCTAGTGATTGGGGATCGCACTTGAGGTCATGTGATATCACATCGTGCTGGTATATTCATTACGTGTTGGAATGTTACAAAATAGTATGAGGGAAATGTATTTTTTGAAGCCTTAATATATATGATATTTGTAGATTAAATATTATAAGTTGGGAATCAATATGGAATTTTAATGTGTGTTCTTGGAAAGCACAACCACAGTAGAAGTCCAAGTTACCAGATATCGTCAAAGTTTATTTGTTTGGTTTATAAAAAATATTTTTTGTTATGATCCTCACTCGATTGGGGGGTATATAATGTGGTATTCATGCATAATTTTTTCACATAGGTACATCACATATGAGTGTATATTCTTATTTATTTTATTGATTGGTGATTTAAAAATTTAGTTGAATGATTGAATTATTAATAAAATAATCAACATTTTACTGAATGATTTATTAATAATAGATAAAATTTATAAAATTTATGGAATTAATTTTGTGATTTAATGTGATTGTTGTGATCAAATAGTTACCTTGTGTGGCGCCACAAAAAAATAAAGTAATAACCTTATATTCGATAGCGTGTATGATACGCGACATCAAGCATGTAAGATAATATAATATATGTATACTTTATAATATAGATACTATTTAAAATATATTCTTTATATTTCAATGCATGAAACAACGATTTAACATGAAATTAACACAACACTGAGTTATCATACATCATACACTACAAAGACCTTTTACTGTAGCTTTCATTACACGTAAAAGTGACATTCTTGGATGGCTTATGCTATATGCAATACCGAGTCTTACCAAGAAACAATCTGTAATAAAAACATTATTGTTTAATATAATAAGATTTAAACTATTCATTATGAATAATATTAAATAACTCATGAAAATATATTGTTTAGACAACTAAATAATTGGTAAAAAATAAATTATAAATGAAGACAAGAACCAATTGAATGTTAAAATGATATTTTATAGATAACTATTTTTATCCTCATAAAGCTCTTTTACCCTAATAGAATAAATTAATTACAATTACTGAGTGATATTAATGTAATAAATATGTTAAATATCTAATAAAATATTTTTTATATTCCTCCAATATATTTGGTAAACATAAGATAAGAGAAAACCCAATATATCACATAAAAACCTATATTTTTATTAAGGCATTTTCACAACCTTTTAATGGAGAACCTATTTTAAATATTCATTTTGACACTTTTATTAATTTAATTTGATAAAATAAACATTATTTTTTATTTCCTAATGACAAAATTTTCTTAGGATGGATATTTGATATTTTTTTCGGAAACTTCATTTTTTAGTGAATAGTGAAAATAATTGTGTTTAAGTTAAAAATGACTTTTAGTTTAAATAATTATTAATGTTAAATTATATTATAAAACTGTTTTAAAGTCGCATTGGGTCAATTATGCATATATTAATAAAATTTATTTTATTATAATCAATTTACCGTTTTAAATTGAATATAAAAACCAAACAATATTTTGAACATTTTTCTACTAAAACCAATTAATCCGTCTGTCTGTGATATTAGCATTAATACTAATTTTTTCACATATGTGATTTGAATTTTAAAAATCTGGAATACACCATTATAAATATATATTTTTTCTAATAATATCAATTTAATTTTTGACAAAAATGATTAGTGAAAGTGATTAAAATTAACTATAGTGATTAAGGTGTAATTAGGCTTAAAATGGATTAAAACCATAAGTTTAAGGGCCCAAATGACCTATCCAATTGTCCAACACATATTGGGTGGCCATAATTCAGCCATTAACCTTCCATTATTGAGTTATTTTGGTTTTTTATTACTTTATTTAGGTAATAACATGTGCACACCAAACTTCTTTTCAAGAATACCAAGTTAGTCTTTTTCCTTTCCTATAAAAGGAAACCACTTCTACCCATTCCTCACACCTCTCAATCCTCTTATGTTCAACCAATATCTACCCAAATAGCCTACCTACATCTCATCACTATACCTAGAAGAATATCTTTAGTCATAATACCTTCCATGGATTCCTTTTGGTTTAAACCAAAATAAATTACCCGATTAAAAGGTAATATCTTTTATCAATATCTCTAGTTTCATTCCCATTCTACAAATCCTAAAATCTCCTTATTAAATTAATAAATAAAAATCTAGTATACATAGTATACTAGGATGTTTTTATACTAAGTTTTAGACCAACATATACACACAACCCCATCTAATGGGAAACGAACATATTGTTTCTGTGAATGGCTAATTACTGGCTCCTGAAACGATGATTGTTCAATTATCCATTACCACCTCTTATGGTAGACATTATGATGGAAACTCCATTTATATATTTTATATATGTTATTTATAATTTTTTATCCTTATGTAATTTTATTGATGAAATACATTTACACTTTCCAAGTTGTGTAAATAGGATAATATCATTTGAGGAAGTGTGGACTATCGCCCCCGCAAAACGATGTGATTCGTTCACACGATGCATGGAATGTATAAATAAATGGACATATTTAAAAGTAAGTGACACAAAAACATCAATAATATATTCCCGAAAAAATTTTCTTTATATGATTATAATATATATACATATATTTATATATTTATATCATCTCCATTGTTACCCCATCACACACTTTAAAAGAGATAACGTCGTTCATGGACGTGTGGACTATCACCTCTTTGATATGATGTGGTTCCTTTAACATCAAGTAATTATACATATAATTATATATAATTAAATAATATGATATTTATTATATAATTATCATTCTGGAAATATTTTAGTTACTTACCTTCTTTCTACAATGATCATTTAAAAATGGGAATGTTACTCATGTGTATGTACGGCCAATCGTCTCCACGATTGTAACACATTCTCATTTTCATAACCATATTTAATTATTTATTTTAAAAGTATAATTGACTTAAAAATAAGAAAATTGAAAGTTTCTAGTCAATGCATTGTATCATTGAAAGGGGGAGGGGTGCATTAGTGATACTCTTTTTTTCTTTTATGTTTCAATTAAAACAACCTTTGCCTCCTATTAAAGATTTAATTCCCTACTGAAAACAAAAACAAACACACATCTATAGGAACACAAGTATTTACAAGGTTCGCTATTTATATGAATAGCTACATCCTTGTTATGGTTTGGAGAAAATACAATAACATAAAATCCTTAAGAAAATAATCCTTGGATTACAACGAGTAAGATCTACCCTTTAACTTGTGTAGCACTTTGAAGACAAACCAAAAGTGTGTGTACACCCTCTTAGAACTAATAGGGTAATACAATTGTTTTGTTGCAACTCATGTTACATATTCTTGTTTTCAATTCAACAAATTTATTCAATTGAAACACAATTAATCAATTACTTACCTAGAATAAAGGTAAGAACCACCTCAACTTTGCAATGAAGCACTCAGATCGATCTTCATGGGTCTGACTCTCCCAGTCCGATTTTTCGGGGTATGATTCTTTCCAAAAAAATTCTTCCAATCCAATATTCTAATAGAATACAATAAAAATGAATCATCACTACTTCAATACCTGAGTAAGATGAAACCCAATATGAAACTTCCTAAGTCCAAAAATATTCAATATAGTAAAACCGAGTGTAAAAACCCTGTTCCAATTAATTTATACCGATATCAAAATCAGATGAATATAATTGATAAGATCAATACGATGATTTGATGAGTACGATAAATCTCAAATATGATGATCATCCAAATACAATCGCCACAATATTGTCTCTTCACTTTTACTTCTTCCCCATCGAATTGTATTCAATATAAAACAAAATGGTACAACTTCAATTCATAATAAAATTAATCCTCAGTCTGAGAAACCCAATATGGAAATCTTGTGGACGATTAATCCAGCCTGATATGATGATCATTCGAATACAAATTCACTTCTTCATCAATACCACTTCAATAAAAGATCGATAAAAGTACATCTTCCTCTCTCTAGAAACATGGAGCCTCTCTCTCTACTGTGGTGAACAGTACACTATCGTCAGTCAAGTACAATGTACTTTTTTCCATTTATAGGTGACCCACAAGTATTTTGGTGGGAATCCCAAAAATCATTCCAACTCAAAAAAAATTACTCAAAATGTAATTTCCCATGAAATAGTGGAATGAATTTTGACTTCGTCAACTCTTCTCGATTCTTCTAAAAACTTGTACAATCTTCACCTCTTATTCTCTAGACTCCCATTTGAATTGTCAGTATGATTTCAATTGATGAATTTGATTCTCTCATGTTGATCCCTTCAGAAAAAAGCTTTGTACCAATAAAATTGAATTGAAGAAATACACTTATCAACTTGATATACAATCATTCTTTTGAATTAAAGGTTCCCCCTTGAAAATTCATTCATTAATATCCACTTTCTACAACACCGCATCCAATCAAAGTTACTCAATAATTTTGAAATGGTTGACTGCATTGTTGATCATCCTCTTCACATCTTCTCTTGACACAACATAAAACATAACTTTGTTTATAAACCTATTTCAGTATCATTACTACCTTTATTAATTTCAATTCATTTAGGAACAAATTTATAATCATTTGATTTTAATTGGAAAGTATTGTAAATTTTCATTCATTCCTGCTTTTTTCTTTTCATCTAAACCCAAGTACCGTATTTTCTGAATACAGAAAGTCTAGATATGATCATCTTGGGTACGGTCATTCTGGATATGATCATTTTGATATCGATCATTCTGGTGTTGATCATCCTGATATTGATCTTTTCCTTCCTGAGCCCGATATCAATCCTTCTGGTATTGATCATTCTGATATTGATCATTCTGAGATTGACCATTTTGAGATTGATCACTCTGATATTGATCATTCTAGGTATGAAAATTTTATGGCCTATCCGATGTAAAACAAGATGAAACAGTAAATTGGAACCAACATTTCAATCAGTACCACCTTTTCAATCAATACAACCTTTTCAATCAATAACACCTTTTAAATCAATACCACCTTTTCAGTCAATACCACTTTTTCGATCAATACCATATTTTTTATCAATATGGATGTGATTATCCTGATGTCAATATTTAATTAAGGGTTTGATGGAAAAAAATGCTACAGTAAACCAGAATCACTATTTCAATCGGCATCACCTTTTATTTTCTTTCACCTTTTATCTCTGCTACTTGGATATGATCTTTTTCAAATTGGTAGCTTCTCTTTAACTCCCCCTATTTCCATCAATATTTCATCACAAGTTCTCCATTCAACTCATGGTTTATGTGAAATATAAATAATCAAATCATCATCACATTTAAAACATCATAGTCATGCTAACCCCAATTCTTTAGAAAACCATAACTTCTTTCAAAATAGCTTCTTCTCATTACGATGGACTATTATAGTAAGTCCAATTATTTACAAATAATAAGTCCGATTTTTATCAATCCAATAGTGAGTTCAATTTTTATCAATCCCACAGTGAGACCAAATTTTATCAATCCCAGAGTGCGTCTGATTTTTATCAATACCACAGTGAGTCTGATTTTAAAAATCCCAAACCCAGACATTATCTTTCTCAACATATTTTATTTATTTTAGGATACTGATCAAGAGAAAACAAATACAACCAAAACACAACTTGGGCCTAACAAGACACCCTTGGTATTTGTTATCAATACCCACTTCAAACACTTCAATCTCATAAAATCCCTGAGTGGTATTGTTTCCCTTCTTTCTCCCCCTATATCTTTCATCTCTCTCCATTTCTCTTATCTCTCCCCCTTATTGAAAATCAAATTAAAAAGGTTCCACCACAATAATTTTCCCCTTTATTGAAAAATGATCTCCATTTCCATAGGTTGGTAATTATCTTCAACATGGGTATCACATGATTTTTTTAACAACAAACCTTTAACTAAAAAACTCTAAGTCTATGTGGGCTAACCGGGTGTAGAAAACAAGAGTGTATAATCAAGGTGATCAATTTTGTCCATAACACAACTTTTATGTAATACCTTTTCCATCCTTCTTTGAACATTCTCATGCCTAGGGGAAAACCTTGAAAGAATTTTATTATCATAAAATTAACCTACGTCCATCTCAACAAACACACCAGAAAGTTCAGGTGTATAAAAACAAAACTTTTCAAAACAAAATTTTTGTATTATCATTACTTTATTTTTCAAGAAAAGTAAGATATTAATAAATTCCATATTACTTATTTACACTCCTTAAATTCCTTGAAAGTTATATCAAGTATAAATGATATTGGGAATAAGGATTAACCTCTATTGTTCCTTAGAAACAACAATCAGACTGAGAGTCATCTCTCAGTCTTTCCTTCTACTTCTTCTTCCTGGGTTTTTATTTGGATGTTCTTTCTTCATTATATTAAACCTTCTCGAGTTTTGTAATATATTTCTTCTCATATATCGAATCTTTTAATGAGGATGACAATTTTTTTTCATCTTTAGGATCATCCTTGTTACAATCAGTTTGTTCTATGTTTTCCATTCCTATATTTTTCTCTGGAAATAAGTTGAACAAGTTTTGATATCATGTCCTTATTCTACATCTTCACCATGTTTTGATACATTTTTTCTTCATTAATCATATCCTCATAAGTCTAATTCTTCCTCTCTTATTTTTCTTTCTTTTGTGATTCCTCCAATTTCCTAGCCAGGTTAATGTGTTCTAGACAAACAACTAAGCACTCTTTCTTTTGAAACATAATAGATCTATCTTTCCTGACTTCAAACACATACGACTTCTAAGAATTGTTAACAATATTTTGTTGTTCTGATAACAAAAAAACATCCTTTTGCAAGGTGTATAGGTTTCTCATAGATTTAACAAATAGTTTCCAATGGTTGGGACCTATTTTCAATCTTATCTTCATTTTTCTCAAATTTCTTCAACACAGCCTTTTCAGACTTATTATTATGAGAGAATTGACTCCCCTTAAAATATTTCCTTCTATATCCTATGGAATAACAGTAGTTTTGTTGGTGTAACTAACACATATTCTCTATATGTCCAAATCCACCATAATACCATCAATATCTATATCCTGATTATTTTCCTCTAAAACTTCCATATTGACCGGAACTGTGAATATATTTCACAGAAACATTCTTATCTTTCCTTCTTGACCATCAACCTCTCAATTATCAATCATATTCTTCCTTTTATTTTCTGTATTATCTGAACTAGAAGTATTGAAAACCTTTCCAGGTTCAAAATGTTTTAAAACATTTTCAGACTCAGGGTTCTTTGAGACTTTTGAATTCTGAACGTTTTTGGTCATCGCTACATATATAATTTCCAAACGTTCATTCTTCTTCTCACCCATTCTTCTTCTATTGATCCTTCATTTTTTATCATTTTGTGAATATTTAAAAATTTCAGTGATGGAGTTTTGGACACTTGTATTTCTCAATTCAGCTTCAGATAATTTTTTTTGGAAAAGTCCCATATTTTATTCCTTTTTCTTCATCTTAACTTTGAGATGCTCATTTGGAATATTTTATTCTTCAAGATATTTCTTAAAATCATCAATATCTTTGTACATATTCTATTTCTCATAAACAAAACATATTTGATTGCTTTTTGAGGAACATTCATCTTCCAAATTTTTGTTTTCCTTTTCAATCCTTTTGATCTTTCTCAAGAATTATTTCAAATCTTCTTTAAAATGCATCTAAAGTTGAGAATATTATTTATCAGATCTGCTGCTTCCAAATTATTTATAATTCATAGTTGCAATAAAATTATTTTCCCCAACATGATCAATTGGATTTTCAGATTCAACTTCACTTTCTTATTCTTTTTTAGGACAACTACTTTCATTTCTAGAATAACATTCCTCATTATCTATTGCAATAAACATGTTGCCTTCACCATCATTTGTAATATACTCACTATCATCTTCCTTAGACAAAAATCTACTCTTTTTTTATTTGTAGAACTTCTTATCTTCCCTCCTAGAATAGAATTTTTCTTTATCAGCCTTTTTCCTCCAAGATATTCTTGGCCATCTTTCTTCTTCTTTACTTTCTTCTTCATAAATTTCTTCTTCATTACCTCTTTGTGGACAATTGGATACAAAATTACCAATGTCTCCACATCCAAAAAAATTTAAGGGAAGTTTACTTTTATACCTTCATATACTTTTTTTCACATATTTGGAAAACAAGGATAATGTTTCATTAAGATTTTTATATACCTCATTTTCAGAGTCAGAATCTCCATCTTCTTATTCTGAAAGAATATTCTTTGACTTTTCTTTATTCAAATCCTTGAAAGACGTATCACTATCAATTTTTTTCTATTCATATAGTTCTCTATTATTATTTCATATGTAATAATAGTGTCATGAAAATCATCAATAGATAATGTTTTAGAGTCTCTCTATTCCAATGAAGAAACATTTGAATCGAATTTGTTAGGTAGGATTCTGAATATATTTTAAACGACAATAGAATCATCCAACTTTTTACTAATCCATCTAAGAGTAATCATTATTCCATTAACCCTGGTAAAGAAGTCCCCATTAGATTCATACTCATCCATCTTGAGATCTTCATATTTTAATCTCCATATTTGTAAATTTTCCATCTTCATTTTTGTATTGGATTTATATATGTTTTTCAATTTATCCAATATACATTTGGATATGGAATTTCCTTTTACACTTAAGAATTGACTTTCATAAAGTGATGACAATATATATTTCTTCACCCTTCCATCATTCTCAAGATGCTTTCTCAGCAGGTGTAAGTGGATCATTATCATCAGTAGGTGGAAACCTAACTGTTGTTGGTTCAAGAACATCATAACTAATAGACATAAGATAAGGCATCATTATATCCATCCAGATATGATAATTTTTTTCCACAAAATATCGGAATCCTCTTTCTATTCACATAACTCAGATTATCCATCACAACTTCTTCTTCAAATACTTGATAAAATAATAAGCGAAGGGAAACAGTGCTCTGATACCAATTGAAAGTGCCCAGTCAATGCATTGTATCATTGAGAGGGGGAGGGGGTGAATCTATGATACTCTATTTTTATTTTATGTTTCAATTGAAACAACCTTCTCCCCAGTTAAATATTTAATTCCCTATTAAAAACAAAACAAACACACATCCACAGGAACATAGGTATTTACAAGGATCACTATTTAATATGAATAGCTACATCCTTGGTATGGTTTGGAGACAATACAATACCATACAATCCTTTATAAAACAATCCTTGGATTATAATGAGTAGGATCTACCCATTCACTCATGTAGCACCTTGAAAAAATCTAAAAGTGCATGTTAACCCTCTTATCACAAATAGGGTAATTCAATTTTTTTGTAACAAAACATGTTACAGTGCTTCTTTTGAATTCAAAAAATGTATTCAATTGAAATAAAACTAATCAATTCCTTACCCAAAATAAAGGTAAGAACCACATGGAATTTGTAGTCAAACCTTGAGTCTGATCTTCCTGGGTTTGATTCTACCAGTCATTTTATTTCGAGTATGATTCTTTCGAAACAATTCTTCAAATCTGATATTATGATAGAATAAAATTGAAATTAATTGGAAGTACATAAATCCCTGAGTAAGATTAAACCCTATATGATACTACCTTAATTCAGAAATATTCAATATAGTAAAACCCAGTATGAAAACCTTGTTCTAAATAATTCACATTGATATTAAAATCATCTGAATACAATTGACAAGTTGAAATCAATGATTCACTAAGTATGATAAATCCCAAATATGATGATCATATGAAAACAATCATCACGATATTATATCTGCTCTTTCACTTCTTCCCTATTGAATTGTCTTCAATACAAAACAAATTGGTACCACTTCAATTTAGAATACAATTCTTTCTCATTCAGGGAAACCCAATACGGAAATCTTGAGACTGATTAATCCATCCAGATTGGATGATCAACCGAATACAAATTCACTTCTTCATCAAAACATATTCAACAAAAGATCGACATGAAGACTTATTCCTCTCTCTAGAAACTCAGAGCCTCTCTCTCTACTATAGTGAATAGTACATATTCGTCAATTAAGTACAGTGTACTTTTTTCCTTTTATAGGTGACCCCATGAGTGTTATCAAGGGAATCCCAAAAATCATTCCCGCTCACACAAATTTACTTAAAATTGTATTTCCCCTGAAATATCATAATTCATTTTGACTTCATCAACTCTTCTAAATTCTTCTTGAAACTTCTACAATATTCACCACTTCTTCTCCAAACTCCCATTTCAATTGTTAGCCTGATTTCAACTGAAGAGTCTGATTCTCTCATATTGATTTATTCAAAACAAAGCTCTACACTAATTGAATGTGATTGAGGAAATACACTTCTTTACCTGATATGCAATAATTATTTTAAATTAAAGGTTCGCCCTTGACAATCTCTCCCATGAAAATTCATTCAACAACATCCACTCTCTTCAACATCTCATCCAAACAAAGCAACTCAACCCTTTTGAAATTATTTACTACATTTTTTATAATCCTTTTCACATATTATCATGAAATTATTTAAAACATAACTTTATTTATAAACCTTTACTTATTTCATGACTACCTTTATGACTTTGAATTCATTGAGGAAATGGTTTAGAATCATCTAATTTTAATTGGAAACTATTGTAACTTTCCATTAATTCATTCTTATTTCTTTTCATCTCAACCCAAGTGTGATCTTTTCTGAATAAAAATGGTTGGGATATAATCATTCTAGGTATGATCATTCTAGATACGAACATTCTGATATCAATCTTTCAGGTGTTGATCATCTTGATGTTGATATTTTCTTTCCAGATCCTAATATCAACCATTCTAATATTGATCATTCTGATATTTATCATTCTAATATTGATCTTTCTGATATTGATCATTCTACGATTGATCATTTTAATATTGATCATTCTCAAATTGATCATTTTGATATTGATCATTCTGGGTAAGAAAGGTTAATGGCCTATTCGATGGAAAATAAGATTCTATAGTAAATCGGTACCACCTTTTCAATCAGTACCTCCTTTTCAATCAATACTGCCTTTTCAATCAATACCTCATTTTCAATCAATATCACATTTTCGATCAATACCACATTTTCAATCAAAATGGGTACGATTATCTTGATGTTGATCTTTAAGTAAGTGGTTGATAGAAAACAAAATGCTATAGTAAATGGGGATCACCTTTTATTTTCTTTCACCTGGATACGATTGTTTTGAAAAACAATCAGTATCACTTCATTCTCTCTGTCACTTGGATACAATTTTTTCCAATTGGAAACATCTCTTTCACTCCCCCTTATTCCATAAAGCTTGCATAAAAATTTCTTCATTCAACTCATGATTTATGTGAAATAAAAATCAGTAAATATTTTTCACATTTAAAACATCGTAGTCATGATGACCTCTATTCTCCAGAAAAACCAGCATTTCTTTTAAAACAGATTCTTCTCATTACGATGGACTGTCATAGTGAGTCTAATTATTTAAAAAACATGAGTCCAATTTTTATCAATCCCACGGTGAGTCTGATTTTAATCAAGCCCATAGTGAGTCCGATTTTTATCAATCCTACACTGAGTCTGATTTTTATCAATACCACAGTGAGTCTAATTTTATCAATCCCAGACCCAAACATCATCTTTCTCTATATACTTTCTTTCTTTCATGATATTGATCAATTGAAAACAAATAAAAACAAAACAAAACTTAGTCCTAGAAATAATTATGTCATAGTTATTATTCTTGAGGTGTGAAATAATGAACCCTATGACCATAGTTGACCAACAATAGTAGTTTTGACACATAAACCGAATTTGGTAACAAAAACCCGATGTAAACATAATTGTTTGAGTAATTGTACACAACATGGTATTAAGTGAAATAAATGTAATTATAAACATGAAATTTTTTTTGAATCAAGTAGAAAATTAACATAAGTTTATTATACATAAATTTAAAGGACATTCACCTAAAAGGAAACATAGGGTAAGGGATTCTTGTCTCATTTTCATTCAATGAGGCATACTAAATTATTTTTCACCTAATTTCTTATATATAGTGTCAATACTACCACATTGAAATATAATATCATGAATTATTTCATATTGGTGGTATTTAAATGTTTTATTTAAGGACTATTAACTTTGGGTTATCTAATTATTTTGTTTCCACATTGGTAAGGATTTTTATCTCACTTTTTAAATCGGTAAGATTAATGTCATATTCACTACTTGGTTATTTTTTATGCCATATCTACTACCCATTTTGATATACTATATCATGAATCCTTTGATTCACGTGAAATTTTTAGCTTAAATTGATGTCATACCCTTCTGGAGATTATGATTGAAATGTTTCAAAGTGGTATGGGACACTTTGGAATGTTTAAAGATTATTCTCCTAAAACATTCTGAATCTCACTTCCTCTTGTGATTGTTAACTTCCCTTGAAGAAATAACTTTATTGTAATCATTTTTCATTGAAAATTTAATTGAATATCTATATTTTTATACAATGTATATTCGTATTTTCCAAACTGTATACCATTTTCCATATGGTGATTACTTTAAATTTTTTTTGATTATTGGTGAATTATTGATAGATAAGTATTTCTCATTAAATATAGATATTTGATAAGGAATTTTAGTTATTTTGGTTATTCAATATGATGAATTATTTAGACAAGAAATGAGAGGTGGTGCCCAGAATTTATATAGCTCCTCGAATCATTGACAGGTTCTCATGATATGAATAAATGCACAAATGGGTTTATACTCTAATTTTTAAATTGTACTTCGGAAGGTCTTGACGGTAATAGGTTCTCATGTGCCTGATAAGTGGTGTCCAATAATAAATAAATTTCCCTTATAGAAGTTTTGGTTATTATTCATCCAAGAAACTTTACATCAAAATATCTCTGGATATATTTCATTTCAGTTCATTGATTAATGGCATGTGTTTTAGTTTCATACCTTGCCATATTTATTTTTCCTTATATAGTTATTTGAATGACATGCCTCTCCAGTTATTACCTTTCCATATTTATTATGTACTTCTATTCATTTTATTGATTACATGGCATGTATGTTCAGTTATTTACCTTTCGTTGTTAACTATTCTCATTGATTTAGTATTACTTCTACTATATTTTTCCCTTACTGAGTGTTTGATCTCACCCTTATTATGTTTCCTTCCCCAGGAATCCAATAATTATACTTTGAAAGATATTCAGGAATATACTAAAAGGATTAGAGTTATCCTCAAAGTGGTTTATTTTGTTAGAAGAAAAAAATATGTTGTAATTAGTGTATCCATTTGTAAAACAATTCTCAATTATGTATCTAGTTTTCCAAAACTACTAAACCGGTTGGTCCTTCAGGGATTGATTCCTTGTAATCATGCTAGTGTAATTGTTTGCAGACATCAACTCCAAGCTTCTGGGGTTTGGGTCGCTATAGTTGTTATCAAAGGAATTTTAATAGAAACATTGGGAACTAGATTTTGAAAAAAATATATTAGAGAACATAATCCTAAGGTAGAATTTGAATAATTATAGATGAAAACCCTATAATTTTTGTGAAGTATAGATTATGTGGGACTTATTATCAATACATCATTGTTGACTACAAGTGGACATGGTTCTTTCATAGATGTACCTAGGAGTAACAACTCTGATAAGTTGTTATGGGCATGACTTTGTTTAACCTGGTAAAAGACAATGGGCATTACTGCGCACCTAGTTTAACTCTACTGGGGGATATGTATAGGATAATCTACTTTTTCTTTACAAACCATTATGATGGATTTGGATAAATAATAAGTAACCTAGGTTAAACCTAAATATTTTTATATATAAGATAAAGTGTCATGATTTAGAAATCAAACTAATGATATTATAGATAAACCCTAGAACAAGGAAAGACCTATGTATGAATAAAATGGATGAGGAATTTTTGTGTTGAGGTTGTAGTGAAAACCTTAGTTAAAAGTATATTTATTGATTAACCATATTTCAAATGTGTCCATCCTATTTATATTTGGAAGTTATATTAATTGTGTTTTAGAATATGGAAACATGTAAGCCGGGTGACAACCAATCAAATCTGGCAAGGCTGCGGGTCTGGAACCCATGACCGAAGGATGAAATGGGTTTCACACTAACCACTAACCTATGCAATGTCCTTGTTAATTTTTATTGTTTTAAGTTAAACAATTTAATGAATAAATATTAATGATTAACCATTAGTAACAATTTTGAGGATGAGAAATTAATATATTAACCATATTGGTTTTGGGAGATAGATAAAGACAAATAATTAGACATTTAACTATTTTATAGGCCTTAAAAACCTTTAAAATTTTCTTTTAGTACTTTAGGCATAAAAAATTCATTGTTGGTAATTAATTTTTTTGGGAGTAAAAGGATGAATTATAATTTGATCAAAGAACAACCAAAAGTTATGATTGTTCATATGAGATTGAAACCAATCATGTAATAATATTTCATTATATTCTTGGTCAGTAAAAGGATTACCCAACACTGGTAAAATGAATTAAAATAAAATGTTTCCCTAATACCTTTTTTTTAACCGATGGCCTTCAAAATCATCGGATATTTATGGCTTTGAAGCCCTCAACTTTATATTGGTCATTCACTTGATTTTTATTGATGAACTCATTGAATCCCTATAAATATTTACACTTTTCCTCCAAGAATGTATCTCTACTTGTCACTAATGTTATCCTACTTAGATACTTAGTTACAAGGTAGTCCATGTGACATTTTTTACTTTCCATTCACTCTTTTCTAGAAAAAGTTTCAAGATATATTCTCATGATGTGGGATTTTAATGTATAAAATATCAAACAATATATTACCAAGGTTGAGTTTAAATTGCGAGGATACAATTTAAATAATGTGGGGAGAATGTGAAACCCCAAAAAAATAATGTAAGAACCTGGTATTCGATATCATGTATGACACACAACAGCAAGAGCGTAAGGTAATATAATATTCATATACATTATAATATAGTTACTATTTAAAATATATTATTTATATTTCAACACATGAAACATCAAATTAGCTTGAAATGCACATGACACTGAGTTATTGTGCATCATATGCAACAAATACCTTCCTATATAGCTTTTGTTACATGCAAAAGTGACCTTCTTCGACGGTTTACGCTATACACAATACCGAGTCTTACCGATAAATAATCTATAATTAAAAATTTATTATTTAATATAATAAGATATAAACTAGCTATTATGAATAGTATTAACTAACTTATAAAAATATATGGTTTAGACAACTAAATACTTGGTTTAAAATAAATTATAAATGAATATAAGAACCAATTAAATATTAAAAAGATATTTTTATAGAGAACTATTTTTATGTTCAAAAAGTTGTTTTACCCTAATAGATTAAATTAATTAAAGTTAGTGAGTGATATTAATGTAATAAATATTTTACATTTTTAATAAATTATTTTTTATATTCATCCAATATATTTGGTAAACATAATATAAGGTCAAACCTAATATTTCACATAAAAACCTATATTTTTATTAAGGTATTTTTACCGCCTTTTAATGGAAAACCTATTTTAAACCTCAATTTTTAAAAAAAAATCATTTAATTTGATAAAATAAGCTTTAATTTTTTATTCAGAATTTTGAAATTATTTGAGGATGAATTTTTGTGATTTTTCTGAGAAACTTCATTTTTTAGTGAATAATGAAAAATACTACATTTTAGTTAAAAACCTTCTTTTCGTTTAAACAATTATTAATGTTAAATTATTTTATAAATTTGTTTTAGAGTCACATTGGATCAATTATAAATCTATAAATACAATTTATTTCATTATAATAAATTTACCTTTTAAAATTGAATATAAAAACATAACAATCTTTTGAACATTTTTCAACTAAAACCAGTAAATCCATCTGTCTGCGAGATTAGCATTAATCCTAATTTTTCTGCATTTGTGATTTCAATGTTTAAAATCTAACATACACTATTTTAATTAAGATAATATTTTTTTCTTAAAAGATCAAATTAATTTTTGACAAAAATTATTAGTGAAAGATATTAAAATTAATTACATTGATTAAGGTGTAATTAGGATTAAAAATAAACTAAAACCCTATGATTAAGGGCCAAAATTATGTATCCACATGTCCAAAAACAATAGGATGGAAATAATTCATCCATTAACCGTCAATTATTTAGTTTTATTGGTTTTTATGACTTTATCTATTTAAGAACAGGTGCACACCTAACTCCTTTTTAAGAATACCAAGTGAGTCATTTTCCTTTCCTATAAAAGGACACAACTTTTACCTATTCATCACACCTCTAAAGCCTCTTAATTTCGGTCAATATCTACCCAAATGGACTCCCAACGTCCATACCCTCTACCCAGAATCCCCCTATTTGGTCATAATACCTTTAATGGATGCTTTTTGGTTTAAACCAAAAGAAGTTACCTGATTAAAAGGTAATGTCTTTTCTCAATATCTCTAGTTTAATTTCCATTATCCATCCCTAAAATATCATTATTATATTCTTAAAAAACAACTATAGTATTCTAAATATACTAGGATTTTGTTATACTAATTTTTAGACCTACAATTACACACACATCCATCTAATGGTAAATGAACATACTGTTTCTGGGAATGGTGAATTAATGCCTCATGAAACGCTGATTGTTCAATTATCCATTACCACCTTTTATGGTGGTCATTATGAAGGAAAATTTATTTATATATTATATATATTCTATTTATAATGTTTTAACCATATTTAATTTTTATTTATGACATACATTTATTCTTTCCAAGTTGTGTAAATATGATAATCTCGTTTAAGAAAGTGTGGATTACCGCCCCCTTAAACTGATGTGATTTGTTCACGTGTTACCTGGAATATATAAATGAATGGGCATAATTAAACATAAGTGACATACAAAACATAAATAATATATTCATTACATAATTATATTTATATAAACATAATATATATATTTATATCATCTCCTTTATTATACCTTTACACACTTTAAAAGAGATCACATCATTCGTGGATGTGTGGACTACCGCCTCCTCAACATGATGTGATTCCTTTTACATCACATAATTCTATATATAAGTATATATGATTAAATAATATGATATTAATGATATAATTATAATTCCGTAAAGATTTTAGTTACTTACCTTATTTCCACAATGATCATTTAAAAATGGGAATATTACTCATGGGTATGTATGGCCTAGAGTCTCCATGATTGAAACATATTATCATTTTCAAAACCATATTTAAGGATTGATTTTAAAAGTATAATTTTTGTAAAAATATGATAATTATTTCATGGTTATTATTCTAGAGATGTAAAATAATGAACTCTATGACCATAGTTGACCAACAATAGTTGTTTTGACACATAAACCAAATTTGTTCAAAAACACTCGATGTAAATTTAATTGTTTGATTAGATTTACACAACATGGTAATAAGTGAAATAAATGTAACTATAAACATGAAAAAATTTATGAGGAAAGTATAAAATCAACATAATTTTATTATAAAAAAATTAAAGGACATTCACCCGAAAGGAATTGCAAGGTAAGGGATTCTTGTCTCATTTTCATTATATGAGGCATACTTAATTGTTTTTCACCTAATTTCTTATATATTGTGTAAATACTGCCAGAATGTCATATAATATAATGAATTATTTTATCTTCATGGTATTCAAATTTATTATTTAAGGATTATTAACTTTGGGTTATCCAATTCTTTTGTTACCACACTGGTAAGGATTTTCATCTCACTTTTTAAATCTATGAGATTAACATTATATTCACTAAATACTTCTTTTGTACGCCATACCTACTAACCATTTTGATATAATATATCATGAATCCTCTTATTATCATGTTATTTTTAGATTAAATTGATGTCATATTCTTCGATATATTATAATTTAAATATTTCAAATTGGTATAGGACACTTTGGAATGTTTAAAGAGTATTATCTTCAAATGTTATTTATTTCACTTCCTTTTGTGATGGTTAAATTATCTTGAAGAAATAAATTTATTTTAATAATTTTTAAATGGAAAATTAATTAAATATCTATATTTTTATACAATTCATATTATTATTTCCTAAACTATATATCATTTTTTATATGGTGATTAGTTAACAATTATTTAATTATTGGGGAATTATTGATAGATTTGTATTTCTCTTTTAATAAGGATATTTGAGAAGGAATATTAGTTATTTTTTATTATTAAATATGAGGAATTATTTGGACTAGAAATTAAGGTTAGAGAGAAGACTTTATATAGTTCTTCGATGCATCGATAGGTTCTTATGAGACGAATAAATATGCAAATGGGTTTTTACCCTTAGTTTTAAACCGTCTTGTGAAAGATCTTGATAGTAATAGGTCCTCATGTTCTTGAGACATGACATCTTATAAATAATAAATTTATCTCATAGTATTTTTAGTTATTATTCATCCATGATATTTTTCATCGACATATCTATCGATACATTTCATTTCAGTTCATTGATTAATGGCATGTGTTTTAGTTTCATACCTTGCCATATTTATTTTTCCTTATCTTGTTTTTTTCAATGGAATCTATATTTAATTATTACCTTGTTATTTTTATAATGTATGAATGTTTAGTTTATTGATTACATTTCATGTGTGTTCAGTTATTTACCTTTCCATATTGACTATTCTCATTGATTCATTATTACTTCCACCATATTTTTCCCTTATTGAGAATTTGTGCTCACCCATATTATGTTTCTTTACCCAAGAATCCAAGAAGAGTACTATAAAATTTATGAAGGAGTAAACTAGATGGATTAGAGTTATCCTCAAAGTATTTTATTTATTTATAATAATAAAATATGTTATAATTAGTGTAGCCATTAGTAATTCAATTCTCATTTATGTATCTTGTTTTCCAAGACTAATAAACAAATCAGTCCTTAAGGGATTGATTCCTTGTAATGATTCCAATTTAAATTATTACAGACACCAACTTTGGGCTTCTAGGGTCTCGGTCACTACACCTTGTGATTATTTGTATGAATTTATGTGTTATTATTTTGTTTAATAAAAATATTTTTGTCAATTTTTAGTCATTGTGTTGATTTTTATTCAATTATAAAACCTAATAAGAGAGTTGATGATACTACTATAATAGAGGTTAAGTAAGAGAATTAGGAATTGGGTCATATGGAAGGGGAATCTATTCATGTTCCTTTAGTTGGTGAGCCTAAGACCATAATGGAGAAGAAGTTCACTAAATTTTTTATAATGGATATTTAGAATATAAAAGCGATTCAATATAAAGAATTCAAAATTTTACATGATTCAGTTTGATATTTTTACCACAATATCCTCCAATAATTATGGGTAATGATAGAACTCCTGAAGATAATGAGTGTAAGGATAATATAGATAAGATCTCTAGGCTAATTTATGTTCCTGATGTGAATAAAGTGAAGCTTCACATCTTAATGCTTGAGGAACTAGGTTAGTAATGGTGTTATATCTTGGTCTATGAAAACATAATTAGGGGTAATTATGGTATATATTCTAATCAATGTTCTTTTAGAAATTCTACCTAGAGATAATGAAAATGGATAGTGGTCAAGAGTTTATGGACTTGGATCAAGGGAAAATAAATATTCTCAATTATTCTTTCAAATTTAAGGACTTGATCAATTTTTCTCTTAACTTAGGAGATAATAATACATTTAAGGCTCTTTGATTCAAGTATGTACTGAAGTTAGAGATCAAACTAAAGGTTTGAATATATTTTTTAACCATGTTCATGGAAGTGTTAAACAATTCACTTTTGGTAAAGAAATACTAGTAGGATGGGGAATAGGGTTTTGATGGAAATAGGTGAATACAAGGGGGAAATAATTATATAGGGGATAAGTATCACAAGGAAAGATATAGGTATATCAGTTAAAGTAAGAATTTTTCTTCTCCTTCATCTAGAGGAAGGTTGGTATTGAAGTTCTATCAGTCTATATAATAAGGTCAAACTCAATATATTTACCCTAGTAATCTAAATGTGTGTCACTCTTATAGAATAATGGGAAATCATAAAAAAAATTATTGAAAGGGATATTGGAAAATTTGATGTCATGAATCAAATTCCATGTAGGAAGATTAGGCATGGTTGGTTATCTGTATTAGACTGCTAGATATATATAATTTAGGAGGTCTAGTCATAGATGTGGTATATATTCAAAGGGACAAGTTTAGTAAGTTGATTCTATAGAATAGATTTAGGAAACATAGGGGTAGGGTTGAGGTTTAGATTATAGTTAGTTTTTTATTACTGAGTTGGAAGTAGTAGATTTTGTTGATATATTATTCAAGGTAATAAGTACGATGAGAGTTACTTATTCCTTTTTTAGTATTTTTTTTGGTTCTATTGCATCAAATTATTTAATGTTTTCATGGTTTATTTTTTACCTTGGTTTTATTGGTGATTATTTATATGGACTTTAATCTATGAATACTACTTTGAGAAAAAGGGAAGAGACTATCATAATATACCATTATTGTGATATTTATATTTGTGGATATAGATATCTTTCAGGTTTCTTCATTTTAGTGATAAAAGGATTTGATGTTTTTATTGGAATGGAGTTTTTATAATATTTTTGTATCACATATTTATTTCCATCAGATATAGTTTATATTATTCTATACCAGATATGAATCTTATGTTGGTATTATTGAATAAGACAATTATACCAGTAGAACTGGCTATGATTTGGGGAAGTTGAAGAGGGTTACATCAAAAATAATAGGGATATATATTGGATTATATGAGGGTTATTCTTATGATATTTTAACAATTTTATTTTATTGATACTATGAAATATTTCTTAGAGACTTTGCAAGATTAAAAAAATGGAGCTAGAGTTTTTAATTGAAATATTAATGAGTACAGAGCCTATTCCTATACCTTCTTAATTTATAGATCTAACTAAACAAAAAGAGAAAAATTTTAGTTTTATTTAATATATATAATTCATCGGGAAACGTGTTCCTCTATTGGTTTACACAATGTTATTTTTTGAGAAAATGAGTTTGTGATTATGTTTTTAGTATCTCAGATTAAATCATATTACTATCATGAATCAAAATCCTTTTCCATGAATTAAATATTTATTAAACTAATTGAAATGAGACTGATGGTTTTCAAATATCTATATTTTATGAGGTTATATTCAATTGAGAGTGTGAGTTGAATATGTGCCTAATATATATATTTTAACATGGAATAACCATTTTGAATTTTTGGTAATGTCATTCAGTGTGATGAACATGACTGTTGTGTTGATAGACTTGATTAACTATGTCAAGCATCCATAATAAATTCTTTTATGATCAAATATATTAATGAAATATTGATATATTCAAGGTCCCATAAGGTGCATAATAATCATTTAGATATTGTTTGATACATATTGTGATCTCATAGATTATATTCCAATATATTTAAGTATATATTATAGATCCATGAATTGATTTTTTTGGGCATGTTGTCTTTGAATATGGAATCTTTTCAGTGGGTCCTAATAAAGAGGTAGTTACAATGTCTAGGGAGATTCCCAAGAATGAATTTGATATTCTAATTTCTATAAGACATACAGGTTATTATCATAATTTTATTTAGGAAATTTGTTTTATATTTTTCCAATGAAGGTATTTACTAGGAAGTAAGTTAACTTTTAATGAGATGATAAATGTGAGGCTGTATTTCAAGAGCTAAAGATTATGATGAAATCAACACTTATTCTCATTATACGAGAGCTAGGAATGTTTTATAAGGAATATTTTGATACCTCTAGTCTGGGATTATGATGTGTACTGATTCATGTGGGTTGATTAGTGAAATATAGATCACATCAACTTAGGATAAATGAGAAGAATTTCCCTATAAATGATATTTAATTGGTTGGGTTTATGAATGTGCTTAAAACATTATACCATTATCTATCACATGAGAAGTTTATGGTATTCACTGATCATGATTGTTTAAGGTATATATTTTCTTGTATGGGTTTATATCTATGATAGAGGGGATGGATTAAATATCTCTATTAATTTATTTTTAAGATGATATATACTCTTAATAATTTAAATGTTGTTACTGATGATTTAAGTATAAAATCTCTAGTTAATGTAGTTCAATAGTCAAAATAAGAGTCAAATATTATTTCACTTGTCTTAGAGTTTCACCTTGATGAATAAAAGGAGTATTTTTATATTTGTATAATTATTTTAACCATTAATTAATCTCTTATGTATTGATTAAAATAATACTATAGTTCAAATTCTGGTTGTTAGATTTTACAATTTAAAATCTTGGTGGGGAGAATATGATCGGGTGGTATTTTGGTGAGGATTATCATTAGTATTTTTACGGAGGTCTCTATGTTTTGATGGATTGCTAAGAGTATGTGATTAGATAATTTTATATTTATTAATGATCATTCAATCATAGTATAATAAGAATATAAAATGATGAATGAAGACATTTTTTATGAAAATTTATGAAACAAGACTTCGCTGGTTCTATTTTGAGATACATTGTATTTCCTTTGGTGAAAGTGTAACATCAAAAGCTATTAGGTAAGATTTTTTCATTACATATTATATAATGTAATGTTTATAATATCATTATATATTTTATGATGGGTTTTCTGGGATCATAGAAAGGGAAGGATGTAGTTTGGTTTTTTAATGAGATACTACTAAATTTTCTTATTTTATTCCAATCACAGAGACTGGAATAGTCGATGATATTAGAAATATCTATATCATAAATATTTTGAGATTTTATAGGGTACCCATAGGAATTATATTTGATAATTATTCATGATTCATAACCTGATTTTGGAGAAGTTTTGAAAAAAAATATTACATTCTCAAGTGAAGTTAATTACATCTTATCATCCAAAGATGAATGTTCAATCTAAACATGCTATTCAGATTCTAGATGATATGAATCATGCATATATTATTGATTTTAGAGGAATGTGGTAAGATCATATTTCCTTAGTTTATACTGTTTATAATAATATCTATCAATTATATATTCAAATTGATCAATTAAAGTCGTTTTATGGAAGGTCGTGTTAATAGATGTTAGTTAGAAATATTTCATTAGACCTATCATATTATAGAAGACTTTTGATCATATGAAAATAGTTAGTAAGAGGTTATGTATGGATAAGATTAGGAATAATTTATATATCAATAATGTATTTCATCCTATCAAGTTTTATTTTGGGGATTATTATTTTTCTTTTTGCCTCATATCGATTGAGACATCAAAGAATTAGCAACTAGGGAACTTGGATTCATGATTTGTTGGGTTGTTTGATATTATAAAAAAGATTGTGGAAGTTACATATCTCTTTTAAATACCTCCAAATTATATTTTGATACATTATTTATTTCATGTATAATAGTTTAGAATATATATACCAAATCTATATCATGTTCTTTAGTGTAATGATTTGGAGCTAGATCTAAAGCATCATTTATAGTGTCGGGGACTACAGTGAAAAGATTTTGTCACACAAATTCCTACCCCGTGAATGAGTTTTGTGGAAGAGTGCACTTGTATATAAAAATAACAAGGATAAATAAGTTTAATTGACTTCTTAATGGATAAATTTATTCACTGGTGATGCTCAATGATATTTCTCAGTCGAGGAGATTAAAACATCCTTGGATTCTTTAGGTGTGTTTTAAATTTATTTTTGATGATTTTAATTACATTTAGATTTTTTAAATTGATTTTTGAGGATATAGATAATGGTGGGAGATCAGATTATATTTTTCAGGTGATTTAATTTGGCATTATACAAATAGGAACTATTGGGTACTCAGTGTTGGGTTCTGGGTACATCGTAGTGGTGGTAGTGGAAGGGGTTTCTTAGGATAGAAATTGGGTACCTAGTGGATATATATGGGGATCCAGGTATTCTATTGGATAATTTTTTTAAATAGGTTAAATTTTATCTTTTTATAGTCATATAATTTTATCCTAAATCTAGTTTTCCCTTTCTTTAGGGGGTCATTTGATTAATTCATTCAATTTAATATCTCTCTTTCTTTCTCCAACTTCAAATGGTGAGTTTTTATTTTATTTTTCAAGTAAGAACCATGATCTATTGGTATCATTGGCTTCATATTTTTAATATATATATATATATGTTACATAATCTTTTTTCATAAATTGATAAGGTTTTGTAACTGTTACATTCTCACTCAGTGATTTTATTGTTTTTTTGTATGTAGAATGAATCACACCTTGATTCCATGTGTGTATTGTATACCAAATGTGATGTAGGTGACCTATTATACTATATGGTTTTTAATAATGTGATTTTATATTATTTTTTTATTGGACTTATGATTAAATAAATATTGTGAGTTAGATGACATAAATCATTCATTCTAACATTGTAGAATAATTTTATATTACTTAATAAGATATTTTTATATTTTATAAATTATTTTTAATGTTTAAATTATTGGATTTCATGTGTAAAGTGATGTTTTACTAGGGATTGTGGCTAAATAAATTGAGTAATATATGTAATAATTAATGATTGAATTAATTTTAAATAAGTGAAGTCTGCAAATGATGTTTTTATGTTATATTGGTGGGGTTAAGTGTTTTCCACTACTATATATATTAATCTATAATGAATGTGAATTTTAGTGAGTTGTTGAGGTAAATTATTTGTTTTTTTAGTGTTTAAACTGGAATGTTTTACAAGAATAACAATATTTTGGAATAAAAATATGTGTAGAAAAATATTAAAACACAATTAATTAGGTATAAGTGTTAAATATGTGCTATGTAAATTTTGTTAAAGAAACTTGAAATTTTAATGTGATGTTTAAATGATATAAATTATGAGTTTGATTATATAAAATGATAATAAAAAAGGGAATATGGTTACTTGATAAGGGCTTACAATAGAAGATAGTTAAAGTGTATTAAAATGTCTATTTTATTATGAATTATTTTGGGGGAATTAATAAAGTAAAGTATAAAAAATTATTGGATTTAAGGGTAGTTACATGTGCCTATGGAAAAGTAAATGAGTTATTATTTTAGAAAATTAATGGATGAATTATGATATGTTGGCACTGAAATGAATTGGTTTTTGAGATGTTTTTCTATATCAATTTTTACTATAAAAGTATCATTAATTGTATAATTTACAGTGATCCTTTGACCATGTTTAAGAATTTGAAACTGAATTATGATCCATGAGTTTGGTTATGTCTTGTGTTAGACTAGGGTTACATGAGATTCCATGGGTATTACATATGGGGTCACTGAATCCATGTGTTTGGATAATTTGATCTAATAATTCTATTAGAGACTATATCGGCACTAACCAAAATAGGCATTGGTCTATTTCTTTTTTTTACTTAACACATATTACTATATTTTCATGTTGGACATGATATTGTTAAATTATTTAAAATATTTACATTATTTATATATGATCAAGTTAAACTCTAAGGGATTTCTATGGTTTATATAGTTTCTATTGAGGTTTTTTCTTACACCTTGTACATATAAACTTGCATACAAATTATATGAATGATGGTTTTGGTAATGGAAATAAACCTCAGTAGCATAAGAAATTATGTTAAAATATATATTGGATCTAATTACATTTTTACCTGGATACATGTGGTTGGTTTTACACCCTTGGTTTCAGTTTATATGTAAGATGTATTGAAAATATATTATTACTTGAATTTTTACTTTCAATTCTTGTGTGGATGTGGGATATATATAGGCATTTGTGGGATATTATTATGACATATTAAGTATGTTTATATTGGTTTCAATTGTGTACCAATATTGTATGTTTTTATTTAGTATTTTGATATAAAAGACCATTAAAAGGTAAATTAATCCCCAAGTAATATCCTTTTACACTCGATTCTAGTCACCAACCTCTAGTTATTAGGGTGTTCACTTAATTCCATGTGATGTAAGGCCTCAGTCTCACCATCCTTCTAGAGTGGAATGTTATAAGAATATGAATTATTTTATAAACGATCTAGGGAAATAAAAGGCCTCAAATCATGGGAGACAGTAGAACTTTGAATTTTTTGTTCGAGTGATGTATTTTGGTATTTTGGATTGATGAACTAGGTATGCATATAAGAACTAGACTCATATGTATACATGGGATTTCTCATATATTATACTTTCCAATTTTATTCCTTAGGTGACATTTGGATCACATAATATGTGTATAAATAATTTTTTCGATTTTTTATTATTTCATTGGTTATGTAGATGTTTTTACTTATGGATATTTGGATTTACAAGTGTATATAGTAGGTAGAATATATTATTGTTCTGGTATCATAATGAATAGGTACCTCAATGGTGATTAGTGAAATTTTGGTTCCTATATCATATATCTTTAAAAATTATCATAGAATATTATAATGACTCTTAAATTATTATTCTAGGTTCAAAAAGTAAAATCCAACACCCACCTTGGTATTATTCATCCCTTAGAATTTACACCATCCTATGGTGATCTGGAGGTGTGTCTCGAGTGTTGTGGTGACATGTTCTAGTACAATTTAGGTATTCAGATCATGGTCATTAGAAAATTCTATATCAGGCCACTTATGGATAAGGGGTATGGGGTTTGAGAGTATCCAAAAGATAAAACTTTTGAGACACAAGAAGAGGCCCATAAATATACCTATACATTATATTTATGGTGGAATCTTGACTTGAAAAAGGTTTTCCAAGATCTATTATTCACTCAAATTCAAGTTTTTATTTTGAGGGGAACCAATTTTTTGGGATTAATGAGAACCCTAAAAAAATATCCAAACCCACACCATTACTTAAAATTAATAATAAAACATAAGATTATTCTAGAAAAAAAATTGAAATATCACAGAATGAACCCTCTAGAAGCCATAAAAAATGAAAAAGGCTCACTTCTATGGATTATCTTATATGAGGTTCTTGAAGTAGTAGGCAATTTTTTCCAATGTCTTTATCCACTATTGCTTGTTTATATTCCCATAATTAAAACCAAGTATCAAAATGAGATCTTTTTTGTGGATCTGTAATGATTTTACCTTATAAATGTAAACTTGATGCACTATTTCAAACATTTTTTTTGACATCATTCAGTGATCCCTTGATGATAAAAGTCACTTACAGAATCTCTTCCCTAGAGTTCAGTATCAGTTACAACTATTTTTCTATTTTCATTACATATTACTGAGTAATTTTTTCTTTAAAATCCCAAATTTTAAGATCTTTTTGATCCCTAATTGGCTTGGAGGGGTCCCTATATCAACTATGAATTCCTTCTCCTATCTTGTATTTACTTCTAAGGTAATATAGATCGTTCATGTTACCTCATTTATTATATCTTTACCTATACAGAGGGACTTGTGTACATTTTTAAGCCTTTTTTATTTCCTCATTGAACTAGTAATGAACAATTTAGGTAGATTAGAATAGTCTATACTATTTTTAGTTTTTTATTATTTGTTAATTTGATAGAATACTAAATTAAATATGATATTTTTTTCATTTTTTAACCTATTTAGAAAAGATTTAACTATTTTACATATGACTCAATGATAGAGATACCCTATGTAGAATAATCTTCCCTTGGAAGCTCCATGAAAAAGTCATTATATCCCTCTCTGTGTCATTATTCTTTTCACTCATCATGTGATTTCTTAACACTATTTGGATTCCTTTTTCATTTTTACTTTAGAACATTCATCCCTCATCAGAATCATTACCCACTCTATTTTCTAAAAATATTTCTAATCAATTGTGCACTCTGACTAATACATTTTCTTCCTATTCACCAAAATATAACTAAGGGATGTTGGTGTTCCCTGTACTAAAATGATACGAGGGATTCCACTAGGCTCTAATTGATAAAGAAACTTCTCATTATGCATTTACAATATATTTTATTTTCGAATTTCATTGTTCAAGTATCCCTCTATAGAATCTACATGGAAACTACTAGAAATTGGGGGAATCACATTCACAACTTCTGCATAAGAGGGGAGATCAATATTCAGAACTTACTAATACTGGTATGTTGGTGATACCTATAAAATCATGTCATTCATAGCAGCTCCATAAAAATAATTCAAGACCTAAGAAACATACTTGGATCCTTCCAGGTCTCTCCTTATTCGTGAAAAAATGTCACAAATTCATGGTGTTAGTTAATGTGCACTCACTACCTTCCTCTCTACTAAGGCCACCTAAACCATAGGTTTTGAGGAACCTAAATGATCCTACTGAAGATAACTCAATTCATAATGATCATGAACACTATTAGTTCGGTGAATGTTTCAATGAGGCTCTAATTCAACATAAATTTCTATAGATGACTTTCCTACTGATAGAACCTCATTACTAGAAGCTTGCACAGTCTCCTGATGGAATTTTGAAAGATCATCACCCAAATGGAAATAATATGAATAAAATTAAAACCATTATTTAAAAAAATTATTTCTTCCAATAATACTCCCCTTCAATCACAATGAAAAAAAAATCCATTGGGGCCTTTGAGACATTAACTTCAACACAAATTTGAGGATAAATGGGATGGAAAAATTATAGAGTTTTATTATCAGCACATATGAATCAATCATCCATGCTTTTTTATCAACTTAAGGTTCAAAAAATTATAAAATGGAAGAGGTAATATAGGTAGGATGATCCAAATTTCCATGTTTTTATGATCTCGTCTCAAGTGAAAATTGAAATACCATTGAAATAAGTAGAAGTGTAAACCTTTAAAGACACATGAATCATTAGACTAAGATGATATCAAGATATCATCATTCATTAATGAAATCAAAATATGATAAAAATATAAAAGAACAGACATTACCTCTCCAGTAAACCCCGTAAATTGAACAAATTCATGTCAAAATATTGGACCAAGGGACAACGCTTTCCAAATCAATCCACCAAAGATAGGTTTAAGAGAATTAAAGAATACATGATATCAATAGAGTAAATATGAAACTTGGAGATAACATCATCATGTGAGGATACGTTAGATTAAAACTTGCTTTTAAGAGATTTTGTGAGAAGATCAGAGTTGGTGAAGGGGGTGACTACCTAAATCTAAGGAACTAGAGAAGCTAAGATGAGTCCCTCCCCCTCTGAAGGGGGGGGGGTATCAGAGGGTTGGTAGTATCACCTATTGTAAGATCCCAACCTTTTTTGAAGATGTATCAATATTTTTATCAAGTAATATTTTTCTTATTTTGATTATATGTTGTTTGGTTTTGATCTTAGGTATGTTTTTTTGAAATTTGGATGATTTTGGATGGGTTTTGGGCGGTGCACAGTTGGTGCAAGGTTTTCTCAAAACATGCACCCCACCCCAGCAAATTGTGCAGCCTCAGATAGAGGGGAATTACATGGTTGGTGCACATTTTCTCAACCTATTCATTATCTTTGTAGTAATTATGTGACCCCCTGGGAGGATATGCATGGTTAGGTGCACTGGTAGGGTAAATCGTGTTCCCCATACAGTAAATCGTCCATGTGGAAAATTAAAACCTTGAAAGTTCAAAATAAAATTTTGAACCCGCCGGAATTAATCCCAAATCACTTCCACTTTGACTAAAACTGATTTCTAAAAATTGTATGGGCTCCCAAGTGAGTTATAAGTAATTCCAACCTACATTATTTATGAATTAATGATCCAATAATAGATCTAAATCTATTTCGGTATGTGACCTCTTCATGATTGGGTTCTTCTCTCTATCCCATCTCTATCTCATCATTTGATGAGATTTTTTTCTCCATTGGTAAATTATATAGATCTAGGTTTTGATAGATCTAATTTGTTTGATCATGGATCTAGGTTTTGGATCTAGATCTCATTCTCCATCGTGATCTTGTTTGTTCTGTTTTAATTAAGGAATTTCAATTGAAAATAGTCCATCAACAAACTTGAGGTAGGTCGTCTAAATTCAATTCCCATAGTCTTGAATTCCAATTGCGTGTATGTGTTGTGAAATTTCAATTAGCATGTTTTGAAATTGAATCTTGAATTGAAAAAATTAATTGATTAATTAATTTTTTGAATAAAAAAATTGATTAACTTATTTTCCTTGTGATTATGAATGATTTGAACTTGGGGTAATTGAATTTGGTAATTTTGATCATGAAATTTGTGAATAATGGGACATTAAATTAATTTATTAGTAAGGTTATGAAATTTTATTAATTAATGGGATGTATAATTATTCAATTAATGGGGTTGTGTAATTACTAAATCGATGAGATTGTGGAATTGATTGATTAATTGAATGTTGAATTCATTGATTAATGGAAAAAGGGAAAGTTTGGATTAACTGATAATGGTTAATAAATTATATAGTTAAATGTTGATAGTTGGTTTAATGGTGATTTGTTCATATTATTCCATGTGATTGAGATAAGGAATTATTGTTGTTATGATAAATTGGAAAGGTAAACTTCAATGAGAATATTTGATGATAAGGTTAATGATTCATAACCTTGATGTATATGAAATTGTGATTTGTGTGATATTGTGATATATGTTAAATTTGTTATATATGTGTTAATGATTTTGGGATAGGTATTGAGGCTCCAAATACCCATATGTGACATTGAGGTGTCGGAGAGGGACTAAGGCTCTAAATACCCATATGAGATAAAGAGTGTGGGAAAGGTACTGAGGCTCTAAATATCCATGTGATATTGAGGTGTGGGACTGGGAAAGTGGCACCAAATACCCACATGATGCTAGAAAAGATTTTTTATACCCATGAGATTGGAATTTGACTATGGTTTCAATTGGATGTGTTACGACTTGAGATGAAATGATAAATGATCACCCTGGTATTTTGATATGTGATATCCCTTGGGGGTAGTTCAGGATCTAGTACGGGATGAAGCATTTATTGATAATATGGGTGACATCATGAACTGGGGAACTATGTAGTTAGTTAAAGAATAATTAAATGTGATAATTTTTTACTTTATCTATTTTAATTTATTATTTATACAACTTCATACATTGTTATTGACTTTATATTATTTTAGACATCATTGTTAGTGGCCAAATGAGTTTTACTCACACCCTACATGGGCTATCTAATCGATACCTAAATAGATTTAATGTTTTTAGGACAATTGTTGTCTCCCAAAGTTTTATATTAGACACTCGTTGCTAGTCAGAAGCCTCTAAAATATAGGAAGGTTCACATGAGGTCATGTGACCGATTGGTGTAGGGAACCAGTGTGTGACACCCGGATCAAGATGTTACAAATTAGTATCAGAGGCCAGTGTTCTTTTCTTTTCTTTTATCTTGAAATTTGAGAAAGGTAGAAAGGTGAATAGTAATATTTGATTCTTAGTCATGAGATCATTCATAATATTGGTTAGCCCATGTTTTGGGGAAAACCCAAGTACTCAGGGTGGGATTGATGTTATTAATGTGTGTTGTTACATTTCGATGTAATTTCACCTTGAGTGATGCACTTTTTGTGTGATTGGGTTCTTGTTTTTTATATTTTTTGAGATTTCACTTGTGTCCTGTTATGTTATGAGATTTTTCTATGAATGAATCATTATAAGCACTCAGAAATTATTTTAACAGGTATCCTTTTTAGGCAAACATAGGGTAAAAGATTTTGGGTAAAGTTGTTGAAATTAAAATAGTTTTCCTTGATTGTGTAATTGAACTAAAAATGGTGAATGATATGAAATTTAAAGTTATAAAATGCTGAAAAATGTGAATAATTGGGTGTCTAATGACAAAATAGAAATTATAATGTGTTTACTCTTATTAACCATGACCTAGATGTAGGATGGTTAAGGGTAGATATAGTGCCTTGGTTTTGACCTTGTGGTGAAAAAAGGGGAATTAATTATTATGGATTTATGTGAATCCCTATTGTTAATTATGTTAATGTGGTGTAATGTGTACTAAGTTGTGTATTTGGAATTGTAAATATATGCATCCATGATGAATTTTTTGATAGGAGGACAAAAGGATATGGCTAAAAATGATCCTCCAGTAGTAGAACCTGAGGCACTGATAGTTCCAAGTGAAGGAGCTGGAGAGAATTTCTATGAGAACATTTCTTGTTTCATGATGTTTATGGATAGATACCCAGAGAGGGTTGTGATGAGTTTGTTTGACCTAACATGGGAGTTTTAGTTACAATTCCCTTTAACTTTAACTCGAGAGGGTAGACCTAAGGCAATAAGAGTCATGGATTGCGTCCATCTAGACTATACTTGACTATTTAGAGATTTATGCTAAGAAGAGGGTCATGTTGGAAACTTATATGTTATGAGGATTAGTGAATCACTGGTGGTATGTTCATGCTCATACTAGACAATAATATGGTATGGTATGGAAGGAATTCCAAGAGAAGTATCTAGAGCACTCTTATCTAGAGACCATGAGACAAAAGACACGTATGATAGTTTAATGTTGTTCATCCTACACTGGTGGATAGTGAGGTTGTACCATCTATAGTTAGAGTTTATATTCTTGTAGATTCTATGATAACTAGTTCCTTAATTGATACAAGTGCCTCTCATTTTTTTATATATGTACAACTTCTGAATGGGTTGAGTTTGATAGTGGAGTTTGTGTGTGGGGTTATAACAATTGACACACCCTTGGGGGTATGTTCTAGAGAAATAGATTTTTCAAAGGGGTTTTATCTCAAGGTTTGGGATAATTTTTTATATATGATATATAAATACCAGATATGTCAAAATTTGAATTAATTTTGGGTATGGACTGGTTAGTATCATACCAAGCCCACATTGATTGTTACTACAGAAGAGTGACATTTTCATCTCTTGAGGGTAAAAAATATATACATACTGTATAGTGGGATATCAAGTGGGTTTGTGTAGATCCAATTCATCAGTAACTAGGGTAGATCACTTGCCAAGTTACTAGTCTGTTGTTCGATAATAGAGGTGTAAGTAGTGATGTATTTCCACCCATAGTGGACAGATTCCAGGATGTGGTTCCTAAGGAATTATTAGGGTTGACTCATGAGAGAGATGTAGAATTTATGATTTATCTCATGTATTGGGATGCTCCAGTTTCTATTATAACTTATAAAATAGAACCAAAAGAGCTCCAAGATCTCAAGATTCAATTGGAAGTGTTAATGGATAAGGGGTTTATCCATCTGAGTACATCACACTTGGGTTCTCTGGTATTTTTTTCAAAGAAGGCTGGTGAGACCTTGAACTTGGGTGTTGAATATTAGAATTTGAATCGGATGAATGTGAACAATCAGTATCCTCATCCATGTATCAATGATATATTTGACCAGTTGAGGGGATCTTGTGTTTTCTCAAAGATTTTCTTGAGATTGGGGTGTCATCAGTTGAGAGTGTGACCTTCTAACATACCTCGAACTTCTTTCAGAATAAGGTATATCCTATATGAGTTTTTTGTAATGTCATTTGGGTTAATGAATGCTCTAGCGGTGTTTATGGCCTTGATGAACCAAATATTCCACAAATACTTGGATCAGTTTGTGGTTGTTTATTTGGATGACATCTTGGTGTAATCCAAGACTCATGATGATATTGACCAGCATCTTGACATATTCCTAAGTACAATGAGATATCATTGGTTATACATTAAGATATCTAAGTTTAAATTATGGATTTATAAGGTGCGTTTCATGGGATACATCATCTCTAAGGAAGGTCTGACAGTAGACTCAAAGAAGGTGCATGAAGTTATATCTTGGGAGCAGCCCAATAAAATTTTCTTTTATCCACAGTTTTTTGGGGATAGTGGGTTATTATTAAAGGTTCATACAAGACTTTTCCCTCTTGGAAAACCCACTTTAGGGATTGAAAAATAATTGAATTAAGTTTTAATTATTGTCACCATTTGAGAATGCATTCTTGGAGTTAAAGAAATTCTTGACTATAGAACTAATCTTGATCATACCTAAGCTAGGGGAGGAGTATTATTCTTCTATAATCAGGCATAGAGAAGTGTAGATGTATGAAGAATGAGTTGTGGTGCATGGTTCTCAGTAGTTTAGGCCACATAAATGGAATTAACCTATGCAAGACCTCGAATTAGTTGCCGATTTTTATGCATTGAAGTGTTGGAGGCATTATCTGTTGGGTGAAAATTTTACTATGTATGCTAGTCACAATATCTTAAAATACATCTTTTCAAAATGATATTTAAATCTTCAACATCATAAATGGGTTGATTATATGCAGTCATTCAACTTTGATCTTTCATTTTCACCTAAAAAGGGAAATAGTGTTGTTAACGCTCTAATTAGGAACACAGAGACTCATGAAGTTCAAGAGTATAACTATGATTGAAGATGGTATCTTTTTTGTATGAGATTAATGTTGTGGTTCAGGAGGTTCAGGATTAGATTAATATCATATCAGTTTCATTGGATTCTACATTTTTTAGCCAGATTAGGGAAAGGCGGTATGAGGATCCGAAGTGTTTTTCCTTGAGAGAAATCCTTGAAGTTGGGTAGCTACCATCTGATTGGACCGTAGATAAAGAATAGATCATCTATGTCAAGAATTAGTTTTTTGTGCCTATAAGTATGTGGGAGGATCTAATTCATGAATTTCATGCCTCAAAGTGGGCAGTACATCTGGGTTTGATCAAAATGTGCCATGAACTACGATGACAGTATTGGTGTTCAGGCATGAAAAGGGAGATAGCACAGTTTGTTACATGATGCAACAACTTTCAATAGGTGAAGGTCGAGAAAAAGTGACCCGATGGTTTACTATATCCATTTCCCATTTCGGAATGGAATTAGGATGATGTGACCATGGATTTTGTGGTGGGTCTTCCAAGGATTCCTTGGATGAATGATTTTTTTTTTTTGTGATTATGGACCAGTTGATTAAGTTATCACATTTATTAACTATACCAGGGACTTTATCAGTGTATCAGTTGAGTGATATTTATGTTCATGAGATATTCTATTTATATATGGTGCCATAGAGTAAAGTTTTAGACTATGAATCTCATTTTACTTCACGCTTCTAGCAGGGATTATAGAAGTCACTTGGTACAAAGGTATTATTGATTATGGAATTCCATCCATATATAAATAGTCATTTAGAATGTACTATAGAGGTTCTTATGGATAGGCTATGAGTATATGTTCTAGAATTAGTTGGTATTGCGAGAAGCACTAGGTCTTGTGGGGTTTTCCTATAACAACAGTTATCAGGAAACTATTTAGATGGCACTATATGAGGCTCTTTATGGTAGTACATGTAGATCACCTCTATGTTGGATGAAGGCAGGTGAGTCAGAGTTGTTGGGACTGAGTCTAGTGTAGGAGACATCGAAGTAGGTTCATCTAATTTGGAAGCATACAGCTATGACTCTAATTAGGTATAATTTGTATAATTATAGGCATTAATGACCTCTATAGTTTATAGAGGATGATCATGCTTTTCTTCTAGTGTCACCTAGATTGGTTTTCCATATGATTCAGAGATAGGGAAAGTTGGTGCCAAATTTCATTGGATTGTTTTTTTTTTGTGGAGAGAATTGGGCCGATGGTGTACTGATTGGATCCTCTACATTGGTATGGTTCTATGAATGATGTTTTTCATGTGTCACAACTTCAGCAGTAGCACCCTACCCATTCTCATTGTATCGATGTATATGGTGTGGATCTTGATATTGGTGTGTCCCTTGAGGAGCATCTAAAACTTGTGTTGGATCATAGTGAGAAAGTTTTTTGGGGAAGGCCCATGCCGATTGTTCGTATATTGTAAAAACATGGTTGTGTTCCAAAGTAAACATGGGATAGAGAAGCAAATATACGGGTTCAGTGGATCGATCATTTTGGATCGAAATATGATATATTCTTTGGAGTACATCTTGAGGATGATAAGTTATGAGGTTGGGAGATTTTAAGATCCTAACCTTTTATGTAAATGTCTCGGGCTTGTTTTTATATACTATTTTTCTTTTTTTAGTATATATTTTTTGATATTTATCTTGTGTATGTTTGGGTGAAATTTGGATGTTTTTAGTGGTTTTGGGCAGTTCACAGTTGGCACCCAGTTTTCCCAAACTATTCACCCTACCCTAATAAACTGTGCAGCCCCAAGTAAAGGGGGATTTCATAGTTGTCTCATGGTCTTTCAGACCATGTGCCCTCTTAGTATTAACTACACGACACCCTTAGAGGATACAGACAAGTAGTTAAAACTATGTACCACATAGAAAAATATGTGTGTCACTACAACAAAAATGGGCAAGGGAAGTGACACCTTTTATGAGTGCTAAGAAAAAAGAACTAATAAAGGTAAATCTTCATCAGGGATAATTAAAAGCGCTGATAAAGGGTCCCTTTATCAGCACATTTCTAGCGCTGATAAAACCATAGTCCCATTTTATAAAATTAGGTGAATAGTATCCTCTATTTATCACTCCCTCAAGCTCTCACGGTACTGTACCACTACGACAACTCCCCTCCCCCTCCTGATCTTCTCTTTCTCAGACCTCCGCCGCTAGCCCTACTCCTTCTCTATCCCTCCTCCTTATCCTCCCCCCCGAACCCCTTCTGCGGATCCTCCTCCCCACTAGACCCTACTCCCCGCAAACCCTAATCCTCTATTTCTCAATGATTGGCGGCTCCTCCCATGCACCTCTCCCTCTGGAGGTCGTGCCTTCCCCTCCCGACGTAGCGCAGAAGGCTCCCTGACCGCTCGACGCTTCTTCTCTCCCTCCATCGCGGGTGCAATCTACTCTAGGTAAGTCTTCAACTTATTTTTTTATGGTTTTTCTAATTTCTATACATGTGTTCATCGTTTTAATTCCCATTTGTCCAATAATTCAATGAATAATTGGTGAATGGTTATTACACATTCCATAGTTGGAATCACGGATCACTCCATGTGAAAATGATACACTGGCAGTGCTAGTATTTTTTAGATACATCGTATACCCCTAGGGACAACTCATGTCCTCGTTTGAGGATACTTTTGTGATCTATTTTCTTTTATTTCAGTTTTTTGTAAGATTTTTGAGCTTCCATGGACTAGTATTGGTGGATTTTGTTCACTTGGTCCATTCCTATGAGGGCTTGATGTAGCTTCATGACCTCATCCAAGGATGTTGGCCCCTCTATATATTATTAATGATCAGGGTTGTTTTGGTGAGTTCCATTATTTTTTATTGAGTTGTCTTAGTCCACTTATATGAGGGTTATTATGGAATTAGGACTCGTTCATTATAACTCATACCCCTCAAAGACTTAGAACATGTATCAATTCAAGGGACTCGGAGTGATCCTCATTTCATTCATGTTGCCCCTATATTGGGTTTGTATAATTGGAATCACCAACACTTACATGGGCATTGATCCCTTATATTGGAGGATGTTTCAAGTAGGTTCTATTGTCCCCCAAGCAATCCTTAGGAATTAACCCCCTCTCTTTGTATAGAGATCTGATCTTTCAGATGGTGTATTATTTCAATGAAGCATGTATCTCGGATAAACCCTCTCAGTTTTCAATATACTTATACAATAGTGAGTGGTCTCAATTCACTTTTTTGGGGTTTAGTATGGAATATGATCATGAGCAATGGACCATAGGTCACTTATTGACCTAGAGCTGTTATCCCTCCAAGAGACCTGAAGCAAACCTTATTTCCAATGTGTTTTCTCTATGTTGGGTTTGTTGAATTGACATGACCAACACTTACACAAGTGTCTATCCCCTATCTTGGAGGATTATTTCAGGAGACTCTAGTATCCCCCCATCAAACCTTGGGTGTTGACCCCCTACATTTATATCATGAACTGATATTTTTGATGGGGTATTAGTCTGATGTAGTCTATATATCGAGTGAATACTATTTTTCTTAAATCCATTCATTTATGTTGTTCAATTCATAGACCGGCCTCTAGTGGTTTGGGAAAATTAAACATGTAATACTAAGCTTTGGATGGATATATTAGTGTTCTATTATTATTCATATGGTTTGATTTCATATCATAATCTTTTAAGGTAGTGATCTTTTGGGATGTAGGGTTTGCATCACCCACCCACATTAGGTGTTTGATGCAAGTCTCATCACAGAAGGAACTATCACTCATAGTTACCTCAAGGATAGCCCATTACTCCAAGGAATTTAATATGATTTTGATGGGTATAGACATATCACATTGCATTTTCTTATTATTCATGTTATAGTCAGAGAGGCAGTTGACGAATAGCCTAGGCAGAGGAAGGAACTAGAGAAAGGAGGTTTGTACAGCACTTAAGTAACAAAGGAGATCGGGGGCAGCATGAGGTGGATGGAACTTTGGTTTGATTCTATTAATACTACCCTTAAGTAGGCCAGTACTATATTGGGAAGTTATTGGTTATAATCTTGGATAGTTGTAGTCACTAGATACTTTTTACCAGGAGGTTCCAGGAGTGTTTAGCAGTACGATCTATGTTCGTTATACTTTTCTTATAGTACTATTATAAATAGGTACAATAAACTATTTTTCATAATTTTTTCAATTATTTTATAGGTATATGGTATGCGTTGGAAGAGCCCCATGTTAGCGATGTTTGGTATGAATTTGGACTTGCAAGGTAGATGAACAATTCCCCCATCGAGATGTGTTCTTCATAGGCGATCCAAAAACATGTTTGCAAGTCAATGACTCCTAAAGTGGTTACTATATAGGTGTTGTATATGGGGTCCTTTTAATTGTGTGTTTGAGGCCCTTTTTATGTGATAAATCCCTTTTTTAGTGAACTAGTGTGAAATGAAAAGGGTGTGTTCTAAGCAATATGATATCATAGAGGCTTCGAGTCTCATTCTAGGTACGAGTTTGTGGAAGGTGATAGAGAGTTATTGCACATACATTAGATGTTCATGATAGAATTAATGTTCGCAAACCTTAATTTTTTATTTCTTATGTTAATTTTGGTAACAAAACCTATGATATTCCATAGTAATTTTGGATAAACCTAGGTTATTTGTCTCCCCTACTAACCCCTTTGTGTTTGGAAATGTATCTACTATATTAGTTTTCTCATCCAAATTGTATCCTTTTTTCATTTTATTTGAGTTTGGCCACTAGTTTTGGGATGTTTAATGTGATTATTTTATTATGAATGAGGTGGCTGGTATGGGTGGTTAAAAGTATGTTTAATGTTTTAATGTAAGGGTGGTGGGTGCTAGAACTATTAGTAAGGGGGCTGGAAAGTGTGTTGATTTTGATGGGGGTCTATCCTGGTTCTGCTGATTTCCAAATCCTTATTGGAAATTGTTAGGCTCTATAAATATTTATTTCTATAAGAAATTGGTTCTTTTATACTATATTTGGAAGTATTATTTTGTGTATTTTAATCATAAATACTAATATTTGAGATTCAAATAGGATGTAGATGAATAGAGATTGGATGGATTATAATCGTTTGACAATAGAGTATGAGAACAGAGTGAAAGAGTTCATCAAGTTTTCAAAGGATCACATAAAGGATCCTTCTCAAATTCTTTGTCCGTGTTTATGTAGTTATTCTATACTAATTAATCGAGAGGAGTTAGAAGAACATTTGATAGGTCACAGAATAGATCGGAGTTATAAATGTTGGAATAAACATGGATAAAATGTGAATATAGCTACTGGTTGGGATAAGACAATGTTTCATGGATCATCAATGATTATAAATATGGATAATGAAAAAGACTTTATGGAGGATGTGATTACAGATGTCAATGATGATGAAGATATTATTGAGGAAATGAAAAGGACAGTTGAAGATGAACTCTGTGATTTCCCAAAATTGTTTAAGAAGTTAAAGAGTTGTGAAAAGATGCCATTGTATGCTGGTTGCACTAAATATACAGCATTGTTAGCTGTACTAAAGTTTTATAAATTGAATGATGGGAATGATGGAGTGATGTCAGTTTTATAGAACTACTTGATCTCTTGAATGACATTCTCCCAGAAGATAATGAGCTTTCAAGCTGGATATATGAATCAAAACGAATGCTATGCTCGATGGGTGGGATTTATGAAAGAATAAATCTCTACCCAAAAGACTGTATATTGTTTCTAAAGGATAAAAAATCACTTACAGAATGACCAAAGTGTGGTTCTTCACGATACAAGAAAGATTAATCCAATCCTACGAAAGTTTTATGGTACTTTCCAATCATTCCAAGGTTTAGGCATCTATATAGAAGTGAAGAAACTACAAGACAATTGTCATGGCATGCAGAGAAAAGAAATGAAGATGGGAAATTACGTCACCTGGACGACTCTCCTCAATGGAAGAGAATTGATCATGAGTATATTGAATTTGGAAATGATCTGAGAAACCTTCGTCTTGCGTTATCTACAGATGGAGTGAATCCTTTCAGTTTTCAAACTAGCACTCATAATACATGGCCTGTTATGTTGGTAAATTATAACTTTCCACCCTGGTTATGCGTGAAATGGAAATTCATCATGTTATTTATGCTTATATCAGGACCAAAACAACTAGGTACTAATATTGATGTTTATTTCTCTCCTTTGATCAAGGATTTTAAGTTATTGTGGGATTCGGGTGTTATGTTGTATGATTCTTATAAAAGTGAATACTTCACATTGAGAGTGATTTTTTATGGGATGATAAATGATTTCCCTGCTTATGGAAATTTTCCAGGCTATATCATTAAAGGAACTCAAGGGTGTCCCGTGTGCTAAGAAGATACAGAATCAATTAGGTTGAAACATTCATCGAAATATGTGTTTCTAGGACATCGTAGATTTCTACCTCATCGGCATAAGTACCGATCATAGAAAACATCATTCAATGGAAGTTCAGAACAACGCACAACATTATCTCCACTAACAGGTGATCAGCTGTTTGAGAAAGTAAAATATGTGAACACTATTTTTGGTAAACCATTTTTGAAAGGACTTACGAATATCAGTTGGAAATAGAGATCTATTTTTTTTAATTACCATACTGGAATTGTCTATATGTCAGACGTTTTCTTGATGTGATGTATGTGGAAAAAATGTATGTGACAGTGTAATCGGAACATTTCCTAATGCCCCTAAAAAAAGGATGTAATTAAGGCAGGGTTGGACATGGTTGACATGGGAATACAAGAAGAGTTGGCTCCTGTGAAGGGTGAAAATCGAATGTTTCTTTCTCCAGCTACTTACACTCTTTCCAGGGAGGAGAGATATCAGTTTTGAAATTTCTTCAATGATGTAAAGGGTTCAGAGGGGTATTCATCAAATATCAATAACATTGTGTAAATGAATAATTTGAAGTTAAAAGGTTTGAAATCACATGACTGTCATGTTTTGATGTAATATTTAATTCCTATATCATTACATTTCATTTTCCCAAAGAATGTTCATCATACGTTAACCAAAAAAATTCTTTTTTAAAGCTATATGTAGCAAAGTTTTAGACCCAGTGAAATTGCCATCCATGGAAAGAAAAATTGTCATCATATTATGTGAAATAAAAAAAATACTTCCATCATTCTTTGATTTGATGGTTCACTTGGTGAGAGAGATTTGACTTTGTGGTCATGTGCACTATAGATGGATGTACCCCGTTGAACGGTATATGAATATTTTGAAAGGGTATGTCAAAAATCAAAGTCGGCCAAAGGGATGTATTGTGGAGTGATATATTATTGAGGAAGACATTGAATTCTATACCAAATACTTATCTGATGTCGAAATCATTGGTCTCCCGAAATCTCATCACACTGGACACATTGAGGGTGAGGAAATTTCTGGAAGATATGTTGTGACAATCAATATTACAGATCAGGAGCAGGCCCACCTTTATGTTTTTCATAATAGTTGGGAGGTTTCTCAACATATTGAAACCCACAATGAAATTCTTAGGCAGTTGAATCCATCAAAGGATTAAAATTGGATATCAAATACACATAATCACCAGTTTATAGGATGGTTTCGAGACCATATTTTTAAGGAGTTAGCTGAAAATCCAATTTCAATTTCAGAACAACTTCGATGGCTAGCTGTCGGGCCAAGTGTGTATGTATTATCTTACAATGGTTATGTAATTAATGGGTATAAATTCTATACAGATGAAGATGTTGAAGATAGTAACATGAAAAATAGTTGAGTTACACTTATGGATAAAGCGATGCATGTTTCTGGTAGTAAGGACAGAAATCAAATTTATTTGAATATGTCATACTTTGGAATTATCAAACAAATATGGGAGTTGGATTATACAACATTCTAATTTTTGATTTTTCAATGCAAATGGGTTCATAACAACAATGGTGTTAAATAGATGAATTGGGATTTGTGATAGTTGATTTTAGTAAAGAAGGGTACAAAGAAGAATAGTTTATAATGGAATCACAAGTGGTAAAAGTATTTTATGTTTCAGATAATGCAAACTGAAAGTGGTCGATTGTTATATTATCCTCAAAAACTATTGAAGGGTCTGATGAAAATTTAGTTGAGGACAATCCTTTCAGTGGTACGTCGCAATCATTTCACAGCGGTCCCAATGCAGATGACATGTTGTATGTTATAGGAGACCACAATGAAGGTATTTGGATAATCGATAGAGGTGTCGAATCCCTTCATCCTTTGAAAAAAAGAGAGTTCAATAAACAGGTTATATTTTGTTTGTAATATAGACCTTGTTATCTCATGTCAATATCTTATCATTACTGAATTTATGTAATCTAAATTAATTTTTTAACCACATTTACATATAATGACTTCTGCACGTTCTGGTGCTCCTAACCTCGAGGCTGAACAAGTCTCTTAAGCTGTTGTTACTACTGCTACTGCTGCTGCTGCTGCTGCTGCTGCTATTACTGTTGTTGCTGCTGCTGTTGCTGCTCACAGTGAAGAGAAACAACAAGTTTCTAAACTTATTGATGCTACTACTGTTGAGTTCCAAAAACCATCAGCACATGTCATTGATACCATTTCAGATGAACATATAGATGATGTTGATATCCATGAAATGGTTAGGGATGAAGGATCGACGTCCCAGAAAACACAGGTGCACCGTATTTTGACGGTGTTAGCCAAAGTTCTTAAGGCAAAAATCAAAGGCATCAAATTTGATGTTGGATGGAATGCATGAGGCAAACATGTGAATCCCAACAAGGCAATATTCAGTAGTTACATTGGAATTGTCACTCGGAAATGTATGCCAATTGACATAGATTCATGGCACCATGTTGTCTTTGAGCTAAATTTTGTGATATGGGATGAAATTACGGTAACATTAGGATATTATTTCTTTAATTTAATAGAAAATAAAATAATTAAACAGTGTCTTAATCTTCTCAATCCCTTGTAGAGTACATTTATAGTAGATGATTTACACAATAATTATGTACTAAGGCTTGCTGGAAGGATTCATCGAGGTTTTTGCACTATTTTAACAAAATTTTACCTGAAAGATTCCAAAGGTAAAATAAACTCACACCCACCCCTTGTCTACGCTCACCGGATATCCTAAGAATCATGGGATGGTTTTATTGGTCATCGTGGATATGAGAAGCTTCAGGTACATTGTGGCTAATAATACATTGTTTGAGGATACGTGTATTCATCACTTTGATTGTCAATATTTCTTATATGAAATAGAAAATCAGTACTGAAAATAAGGAACGTGCATCAAAACCAACATACCCCTATCGTAAAGCAAGGATGGGGTATGCTTCACTAGAAAAGAAAATGGTACGTATTTTAAATTTACATCAATATTGTTAGATACCAAGAAACAACAACATAATTATCTTTCTATATTTATATGTAGATTGATGAGTTAAAAGAAAAAGACACTTCCATCCCATGCCATGTGCTATAGAAGGAGGCATGTTTGAATAAGGAAGGTAATCTAGTAGATGAAAACACACAAAACTTTTGGAAAATATTTGTAAGTATGACACAATAAAAAGTTTTGTTTTAAATTGAAATTACATAAAAATAATTACTTATTTTCCTATATCTGACAGTCACAGGAATCAGCTACTCCTGTAGCAGATGCAGACCTATTATCGATGGATTTGAAGTGGCCAGAACAATATAGTCATGTCAAAGGTGTGGGGTTTAGGGTGACACCCCAAGTATATTTTGAGAGAAAAAAACAAATGTATGATAGAGATAAAGAAATGAAACAAATGAGTGAAAGACTAGAAACTCTTGAAGAACGATTTCAATGGCAGGGAGAGTTGTTAGCAACTTCTATGGATGGGGATCAAGGAGAAGACACAACTCCGGAACAACTAGTGTGTGAAGATCCTTCCCCACCCCCACCTACTTTGAGGCAAGTCATTCCCCTCAAAGAGTTGTCTTAGCCGTGGTAATAAATATTCTAATAATTTTTCCCATGAAATGTGAATAAAAAAACACTGATACTTTTCTTGTATTGATCTTCAATAGGGTGATAATGACTGTTATTTATATCTATCAACACACACATATCACCTTTTAGTGAGGGCTACAGAGTTCAACATCCCAGAGGACAAGCTGTATAATAGACCACTTCCAAAAGATCATCTGAAAGTGATGATTACTGTAGCTCATGAGCCAAATTCAGAGCTACCTATTCCACTGGATGACGAAGATATTCATACAGTCGAAAATTCCATTGGTACATTCATTTCATTTTCATCACAAATTGTAAGAGTACATGTGTACAAAGATGTATTTATTTCCATTTTTTTCAAGCTAAACCTTTAAAAATTAATGAAAAAAAGGTATGAACCAATGAATGTTATTATAGACGGAGAAAGGGAAGGGGTGATAAGAAACGTGGGCTCAAAAGAATCTAAAGGATCAACCAACCGATTCTAAAGAGATAATAAAAGCACAATAACACCACTTGTTCTCTATCCACATTTACTATCATTGAAGACTGATGTGTTTATGAAGCAAAAAAATGGTAATAGTCATATAGTTTTTTTTTGAAAAGAATATATATGGAGAGGAAATTGAAGATTTTGTTACTGATAAAAATGTAAATGAGATCCTTGAATATAGTGGGCTAGGAATTATAGTTGTAAATTAATATATGATGAAAATTTATAAGTCAACCCCGCCTCAATATGAGGCACGGTATGGCTGGTATCACTCAAAGTGTATCTCTTTTGTTTAAAATGAATAGAATTTTCAGTGAAAACAACAACTGACATACGAAAAAACGACCAAACTCATTATAATTGTGTTTATACTTTAGGATAACAATCCATGGGTCTTGTGTGATATGTAATATTCAAATACACCTCAATATAAGGCATGGTGTGTCTAGTATCACTCAAAGTGTCTCTCTTTTTTTAAAATGGACAGAATTTTAAGTGAAAACAACAACTAACGTATGGAAAACTGACAAAACACATTCTTATTGTGTTGATAATTTAATAGAATGATCCATGGGTCATGTGTGACATGTATGAGTCAATACCACCTCAATATAAGGCATGGTGTGGCCGTTATCACTCAAAGTGTCTCTCTTTTGTTTAAAATGGACAGAATTTTAAGTGAAAACAACAACTGACGTACGAAAAACTGAACAAAACGTTTTCGGATTTTGTTGATACCTTATAAGAACGATACAGGGGTCATTTTTGACATGTATGAGTCAATAAAACACCAATATTAGGCACTTTGTGGCTGGTATCACTCAAAGTTTCTCTCTCTTGTTTAAAATGGACAGAATTTTAAGTGAAAACAACAATTGACGTATAGAAAACCAACCAAACACATTATGATTTTGTTGATACTTTCGGAAAATTATACATGGGTCATTTGTGATATTTATGAGTCAACCCAACTCAATCTGAGGTATGGTGTGGCCGTTATCTCTCAAAGTGTCTCTCTTTTGTTTAAAATGTATAGAATTTTAAGTGAAAAACAACAACTGATGTATGGAAAACTGACCAAACACATTCGGATTCTATTTATACTTTACGAGAATGATACATGGGTCATGTGTGACATGTAAAAGTCAACCCCGCCTCAATCTGAGGCACAGTGTGTCTAGTATCACTCAAAGTGACTCTCTTTTTTTTAAAATGAATAGAATTTTAAGTGAAAACAACAACTAACGTACGGAAAACCGACAAAACACATTTGGATTATGTTGATACTTTAGGATAATTATCCATGGGTCATTTGTGACATGTATAAGTCAAAATATTCCTCAATCTGAGGCATAGTGTGGCTGGTATCACTCAAAGTATCTCTCTTTTCTTTAAAATGGACAGAATTTTAAGTGAAAACAACAACTGACGTACGGAAATCCCCCCTCCAACCATACACACCAAAAGAATTAATTTTTTTCCAAAATAAATGCATACTATTGAAATAAGAACTATTTAAAAACCATTATAAAAATATCAATGATCTTAAAATCCATGAAATTTATTCTATTAAAACCATTAAAGCCCCCCCCCCCCCACCCCGTGGACACCACCCCACCCACCTGGACACGACCCCACCCCCTCTGGACACCCCCCCACCACCACCACCCTAGACAGCCCCCCCCCCCCACCCCCTGGACACCCACCAACCCCTTGGACTCCCCCCCACCCTCAACCCTAGACAGCCCTTCACCCCTCCCAGACACCACCCCACCACCTAGACACATCCCCCCCTGACCCCCCACCCCCATGGATAGCCACCCCCACCCCCCTGGACACCACCCCACCCACTGGACACCCCCTCCACACCCCTGGATACCCTCCCCCTAGACACCTGCACCCCCTAGAAAGCACCCCCCCAACCCCCCTGGACACCACCCCACCGCCTGGACACCCCCATCGACACCCCCCCCCCCCACACACACACCTTGAACAACCCCCCCCCCCCCCCAAACCCCCTGAACGGCCCCCACCCCCTGGACGACCCGCCACCCCTCCTAGACACTACCCCACCACATGGACACCCCCCACCCCCTGGACACCCCCACCCCCATGGCCAACTACCCCCGCCCCCTAAACACCACCCCACCCCCCTGGGACAGCCCCCCAACCTCCTGGACCCCCCACCCCCTAGACACCAACCCACCCCCTTGGACAACCCCCAACCTCCTAGACCCCCCCACCCCCCTAGACACCACCCCACCCCCCTGGACACTCCCCCCCCCCCCCCACACCCCCTGGACACCACCCCACCCCTTGGACACCCCCAACCCCCTGGACGCCCCCCCCACCTTCTAAACACCAACCCACCACCTAGACACCCCCCCACCATCCCTGGACACCCCCACCCCCATGGAAAGCCACCCCCACCCCCTGGACACCACCCCACCCCCATAGGACAGCCCCAACCTCCTGGACCCCCCCCCCCCCCCCCCCCCCCGTGGACACCACCCCACCCCTTGGACAACCCCCCCCCCCCCCCCCCCCCACCCCCTGGACACCCCCACACCTGGAAATACCACCCAACCCCCTGGACACCACACCACCCCCTGGACACCACCATGAATACCCCCCCCCCCCACCCCACCCCCTGGATAGGTCAATCCTCTCGGACACCCCCCACCCCCTAGACACCCCCTATGCCCCTTGGATAGCCACCCCAAACCCCTGAACAGCCCCCCAACCCCCTGAATTCTGAATTGAATTCTTTATGTATTTAATTTACTTATGAGATATGTGTCAATGGTGTATGGGTATACTTGTTGTATGGGTTATACTTGTTTTATGTGTATTCTTGCTGTAATTACCTTAGTAATTATGTGTTAATTTTTTTATGGGTATACTTATTGATATGCTGGTTTTTTGTAGGTCTTGTTTGGGTGTGCTGCTGTAGAATTTTATGTTATAGAAGGCAGGGCGTATATCAGTGTTTTTTTTACTACTGATAAAGGGTGCCTTTATCAGCACTAAATAAGCACTGATAAAGGATATCTTTATCACTGCTAAAGAAATGCTGATAAACAATCCCTTTATCAGTGCTTTTTTTAGCACTGATAAAGGCTCCCTTTATCAGTGCCTTTTTAGCACTGATAAAGGCTCCCTTTTCAGCGCATTTTTAGCACTGATAAATGCTCCCTTTATCAGTACTTTTTAGAATTGTTACAGGCTACCTTTATCAGTTCTTTTTTTAGCACTGATAAAGGGGACCCCCCCCCATCATCCCTGAGCTTTACAGTGTAATGACCTGACCCGAAAAGCCTAGATTCCGTGCATTATTTTAATACACTGGCATGATTAAATGGAATCAAGTTTCAAAGAACCTATCAGTTTAGCAATATTGTAAAATAGATTACATACATGAACGTTACATTACATTATAAAATGAAAAACAAAAACAACAACATTTACCCATTTGAACACATTCATATCCCTTATCATATCCTTGCAGTTCAACCATAAAATACTTCTTCAATCCTAGGAAAAATAAAACATAAAAAGGGGTGATCTCATATGCTCAGTAAGGATAACAATATAGCAGAAACTTTTATAAATAAGTATAAAACCTTTAAGGAGATGTATAAGGACTAAAACAAAAGCCTTTTAAACTTAAACTTTAGCAAAATATGGAAAATATAAAATCAAATAATGTCATTTACTTATTCACATGGACACTCTACTAGTCGAATAATCACATGTAATATCAATATCCACTTTCATAATGATGTAATGCATAATTCCAGACATCATAACCACAAAGTCAAGGCCTTGTGCCAAGACTATAAATAATATTTTTGTCAAGACCTTGTGTCAAGACACTATATTGTCTCATGAGACCTACTGATACATCGAGGAGCCATACTGGGCTTCACCCATCACTTACTAAGTCCAATTCATTCCTCATATGAAAAGGTTTAAACATAACATAAACATTCATATTAAAAATATCATATTAAATGTCAATACTTTATCCATAAACCATGAATGGTATAAAAATAACACATCCACAGTAAAACATATCACAAAACCTTCAATATAATATGGAATATTTGTATCATAATAAATCAACTTCAAACAAGTTTAAAATTCATCAAAGGATGTTTATATAGATAAAAATGATTTGTAAAACTCTTTGTGAGAAATATCCCTTTTTCATAAAAACATTTAAAAGTCAAAAAATTTAGAAATGAAGACATTTAAATACATTTTTGAATCAAAGTGTCCCATACCACTTTGAACATTTATAAAGGAATTAACATTTTAAAAACATTCATGTCCCTATAAATAAATCCTTAAAACCCATTTTGAAAACATGGACATTAATGAGAATGATTTAGAAGAATAAATATTTAAAACATTTCAAACGATGTTTTAGTAAAAAATTCCCTTAAAAATAATCCCTTTGAAAACTCTTTCATTAAACATTTACATTGATAATAACTATTTCCTAGTAGATACTAACGTAAAAATAACCTCGGATAATAAAGATATTGTGAAATTAACCGTTACCTTTCACTTTCCTTTGGTCGAGGGTACGTTTTACCTCCTGTATAATGACCATAGTATGTTATTAAATTATACCATAACCATATTCATATTTATTATATCATAAATGATTTATTTATGACTTTATACTACCCATTTAACAATGATTTCCATGTTAAATTAACATTTTTGGTAATAATCACTTTCTTTATCGTACGTGTTTTAACATGTAATTATTTATCATATCATTTAGATCATGATTTAAATACTTCCATAATATAAACCTTAATTTATATGTCATATATATTTAGAATATAAATATTTATAATAGAATAGATATATGAAATTGAAGGCACCATTTATGGAGATGGTAGGTCGTACGTACGCATAAACACTGTTTCCATTTTCATATCATATTGAACGGAAGTAAGTGAATAAGATATATGTAAGTACATACATACATACATACATATATATATATATATACATTAGAATTATTATTTCATATATTACATACTTATTAATAATATATATTTTTATAATCATCGTTGAATGGTGAACGTGGTAATGAATCTCATCGAGTCGTGGAGACGGTAATCCGTATGTACGCACGAGCGACAATATCATTATATCAATTGTGAAATAGTATGTAAATGGATGGTATATAATATATACAGAATCATTAACATATTATATTTATTATTTACATTAGTTATATTAATTATTATACCCATCCAAATAATTAAGTGTTTGAATAACAAACTACACCATGGCGTGGAGACGGTAAGCCGTACGTACGCACATATGGTGACTTTGTCATTCTTGTGATGGATAGAATAATGAATATGGTTGTAAAATTTTTATAATAACATCACAGTATATAGAATATACTATATTTGTTATTTTAGAATGGAAACAATAAAGAAATAGGAAGTGGAATAAGAAAATAACTTGAAAGAGGTAATGAAATATTTACCTCTTTTTCAGGCTCTTCCTTTTGATTTGATCAAAAGGGATCCTTAGGTTGGCTTTATGACCAATGTAAGGCCTCTAGAATGAAGGTAGTAATTTTGGGAGAATATTTGGTCAGGGTTTGGCTGAGAAAAATGGATTTGGATGTGTGAAATTAAGAGAAGGGGGTACCCTTTTAAAAGAGAGGTGATGGTCACTTTAGGAAAACCTTGAAATATTATATTATAATAAAATCGTTTTTTGTCTCCAATGGCTTCAAAATGATTTATTTCGAAGATAAGGTATGTATGGGTCGAAAACATCTTAATAAATATGGTTTATACAAGTTTAGGTTACCATTTTATCCTTATTATTTAGATCTAACTCTTAGTTAAGTAGTTTAACTTTTATCATGTCTTCTTGTATTCTTACATTATATGGTTAATAAACTTACTCTAAACTTCCAAGAGAACCTCAAGTGGTTCATTTATGACATATATAATATTATTTAATCCCTTTTTCCGAACCTTATATTTTTAGGAATATTATATCAGCCAATAATATAGTATTTGTTTTAAAAACTCATTTATGTCAATTTTGACATTATTTAGTATTTGGTTTTTGTGAAAATTATAAAATCATGATTACTTAGAAACAAATTTATTTAATCAACCCTAAAATGTCATATTAACCTATAATATTATTTTAATTCATCAAAAGTCTCAAATTATATTTATTTGAATATTTATAATATCAATTATCTTAATCATTCATTAATAAGGTAATTACTCCATCATCATTGTGTTATAAAAAAATTTAATTATTTAATGTTAAAAAATTATAAGTAAAATAAAATAATGTAGGAAATATTTTTATATTTATAATAAATATTTATAGTCTAATTTATATTGTGTGTAACCCTATATTAAAAATGGTTTAGTTATTAAACTTTGAATTTTACTCTTTTAAGTCTTCTTTAAATAAAATAACAATAAATATCCTAATCTAATCCAAGTGGACCAAAGAGGATAATATTTTATTATAAAGGTTTTTGTTTTTATAATTATACTTATCAAATATAATTAGGACATGTGTTAGGGTAATTATGATATCATTTTTACCCTTAATTACCCTATTTACTTTTAACTGTGCTAAATAAAAGTCAAATTTTATTATTCACCAAAAATTATTTTCATATTATTGACCCATATTTTACTTACTGATATCAACCATGTCTCTCAGATTTTTCAAATTCAACTCACAGAAGTGGTAAAATTAAATTTTATGCAAATTTGTAAATGCTCCTAGGAGGTGGGTAAAAGACGGTAAAAAGTTCAATAAAATTTTTATATATCTAAATTAATTATAAAATGACTCCAATGAATTATATAGAACATATATCAGTATTATATATCTATTTTTAATTAATCTAAATTTAAATATAATAAATAATTATTTTAATAAAAAGTCGGTTTTAACCAAGTATGGAGTGTTTTCACTATTCATCAAAAATTGAAAGTTTTCAGAAAAATACCAAAAATTCACCCTAATATAATTTTGATATTCATAATTCACAAATAAATTATATTTTACGAAATTAAAAACTTATAATTTCCATTAAATAATTTAAAATTAATTCCTGTTGTCAAAACCAACAAGCGGGTTTATAAAAGGTAAAAACTATCAAAATATTGACATTTGTTCATGTCAAATTTAAATGTGAAATTACTTATAATGACCTAAATTGTATTAAATGACAAAAATATAATCTAATTTTACTTCAAAACCATTCAAATTCATAATTAAACACTATAAATTATTTTGATTAAAAAAGTTGTTTTCAATTAAAACAGAGTATTTTTCACTACTCATCAAAATATGAAAGTTATCATAAATATACCAAAAATTTGTCCAAACTAAATTTTTAGGTCCCTATTCTAAATAATAATTTTATTTTTCCAAATTTAATATAAAATTGTCAGATATTGCATTTAAAAAAATTAACCATTAGTAGGCGGTGAAATTGCATTTTTGAAAAATACTTCCTTTATCTAAAAATTGAATTTGTTCTTATATTATTTCTAAGAAACACATAATATGGGTGTTAAAATTATATAGAGTATATAAGATTCAAAATTTAGTTAATAGTATTCATAACCACTTTTTGAACGGCTAGTTTGGTAAGTTGTGGTGCGCTCGAACTCGGTGTTGTGTGTAGCACAAGCTATTGAATTAATTTAATGACATAACATATTATGCAATTTTGGGGGGTTACATTCTCCCCTCATTCAATAAATTGTGTCCTCTAAATTTGATATTGTTCTTCCAAAATAAAAGGTTAAAAATATAAAAATACCATTTTGGAAAACCGACATCGTAAATTAGGTTAATAAAATTTATTCTTAATAAGAGGGAAATAGAAATGAAAATGTCCCCACCAAATTATGATCTCGATTAGGAGAACATTTGTGGAAATTAGAGACAAGTAATTGGAGGGAAAATATAAATATTTATAGGGAGTGATTGAGGTCATCAATCACAAACAAGTGTAAAATTAAGGGCCTCAATGCTGTCAATCTATGATGATTTAAAATATCATTAGTTCAACAAAACATAGAGTATTAGGATGACACATTTTTGGTTTTAAGATCTCTTCCCTAAAGTTTAAGAATTAATTTATTAATATAACAAGGGGATATATATATATATATAATTGAAAAGTAGAGTTTCATCCTTCAACTAATTTCTACCACAAACTCACCTTTCACTCCAAAACATAATAGAATTCAAAAATATTCTATTTATCCTAATCGTATAGGGTTCCAAAAAAATGAATTTTTAATTTATCTGTTAGACCATTTAAAAAACTACATTATACAATCCAGTACATCACATAGGCTAGTGGTAGGTGATTCACCCTTGTCTCTCTTCAGTTGCGGGTTCAAGTCTCGCGGCCTTGCTGGACGCGATGGGTTGTCTCCCGATCTCTGGGTTGTCCTTTTTATGAAAATCCAAAAATAATCTCAATAAATGATTTAACCTTAACAATAGTATCCAATGTCAAACTTAATTGATTCCGACCTTTAGACGTATCCAAAATACTTCTTCCCAAACTCACAGTCCAAAATTTATAAGGAAGGTAAACACAATGAAGATTCTTTTTTCCATTTAATAACATGTGAATACCTTCATCATGTATTCTTTTAAAACATTTTAACACACTAAATTTCCATAAAACCTTATTTATTACATTCATTGTCCCTTATTCCTTATAGAATACTGGATATACTCTTTTTATCCAAAAATGTTGTAAACTCCAACAATGATGGAATATACAAACCATTAATCAGTTCTATGGTAGTCAAGAATATCCAATATAATTTATCCAAATAAACCATCTCTTATTCCAAAATTACTACTTCAATATCAGGACCATATTAAGGTTTATCTTTCCTCCAACCATGTATTTTCCAAAAAAAAATAACTTGTTGTTGATTCACTTTTCATATAACCATATAATCTCAAATTCACAATGAAATAGTACTTCAGTACAATCCTTATTTATTTCCATAATTCATATAACCAATACATCATTGATACAAAACTCAAATGAAATAATTATTTAATAACAACATAATAACACTAGTCATTCCTCTTTATATGTGGTAGTATCATAACATGATTATTATCCAATAGCATCATTTAGGGAATAGTCTAATGATTTGGACATTGATTCGCGTAATGTCCCAACTCATTGCAGATGAAGCATTGTACATTTGAAACCTTTTTCTTACCCTTGCAATCATGTATGTGGTGTCCTTTTTATCTACACTTATAACAAACTCCCATTCCCTTTAAGCATTTACCAAGGTGAATCTTTCCACATTTATCACATATGGGAAAATCCTTCTTTACCTTCTTCCCTTTATCCATAATTATTTCTACCATTATTTTCTTCTCTTGCATCCCTTTAAATCCATAGAACTTGGAGAATTCTTTACTTATCTTATTAACACATGATACTATTTATTCATATGTTGGGAATACGTGGGAGACAATTTCCCTTCTAAATTTTTGCTTAATACCATGAAAAGTATGATCCTTCTTACTTTTTGGATCAATTGTATTGTTGGAGTTCTCATTCCTTCTACTGGGCGCCATTTCTAAACAATGGAATACACTAGGTTAGTTTATGAATCGCAATTCATAATTCCAAACTTGTAAAATACCTAACATAAATTGAACAGTTTGTGGATATAATCTATAATCATAAAAATGTTTTCTTTTAGGAATTATTTACTTCTAAATCCTTCATAATGTCTTCTAATGAAAATGTGAATTATCCTAATCATATCCCCTGGGAGTGTCATAACCAAGAGTGCAGCAAGGCCCGCTGTCGTGCACCAGTTCTCGTTCGAGTCTAGCTCAAAGTGGTGTTTTCTAGTTTTATCCCTAGGTACATCTGTGCCAGATCCACCACTACCTGCTTGTACCCAGACAAAGATGTATTTCTTAGAAAACTCACAAAATCTTTATAGTTCCAATACTCTAGGAAGTTCTTTTATACTAATCCTGAAATTTTATATTAGGGTAATGTTCTCTAATCAGAGTTTATCTAAATCTATTTCCAAGGTGGTTGCTAAACTTTCTCTGATACCAACTATAATTCCCTAACAGGAGAAGCCTAGATTCGGTGCATTATTTTAATACATTGGCATGATTACAATGAATCATGTTCCGAAGAACCGATCAGTTTAGCAGTCTTGGAAAATAGATTACATACATGAACGTTACATTACATTATAAAATGACTAACAAAAACAACAACATTGTCCCCTCTTGAACACATTCATATCCCTTAGACTATCCCTATAGGTCAACCATAAAGTACTTCTTCAATCCTAGGAAAAATAAAACATAGAAAGGGGTGAGCTCAGATGCTCAGTAAGGATAACAATATAGCAGAAACATTTATAAATAAGCATAAACCTTTAAGGAAATGTATAAGACTAAAACAAAAGACTTTTAAAATTAAACTTTAGCATAATATGGAAAAGATAAAATTGAATAATTCCATTTACTTATTTACATGGATATTCTAATAGTCGAATAATCACATGAAATATCAATAGCCACTTTTATAATGATGAAATGCACAATTCCAGACTTCATAACCAAATAGTCAAGGCTTTGTGCCAATAATACAAATAATATTTTGTCAAGTCCTTATTCCAAGACACTATATTGTCTCATGAGACCTACCGATGCATCTAGGAGCTATAGAGGGCTCCACCCATCACTTACTAAGTCCAATTCATTCTTCATATGAAAAGGTTTAAACAAAACATAAACATTCGTATTAAAACTAGCATACAAAATGTCAATAATTTATCCATAAACCATGAATGGAATAAAAATAACACATCCACAGTCAAACATATCACAAAACCTTCAATAAAATATGGAATATTTTTATCATAATAAATCAATTTCAAACAAGTTTAAAATTCATCAAAGGATGTTGATATAGTTGAAAATGATTTCTAAAACTCTTTGTGAGAAATATCCCTTTTTCATAAAAACATTTAAAAGTCACACAATTTAAAAAGGAATACATTTAAATTCATTTTTTAATCAATGTGTTCCATACCACATTTAAAATTTTGAAAGTAATTAACATTTTAAAAAAATTCATGTTCATATAAATAAATCCTTAAAACCCATTTTGAAAACATCGACATTAATGAGAATTATTTAGAAGAATAAATATTTAAAACATTTAAAATAATGTTTTAGTAAAAAAAGTACCTTAAAATAATCCATTTGAAAACTCTTTTATGAAAAATTGACATGGATAATAAATATTTCCCAGTAGATACTTACATAAAAACAACCTCTGATAATAAAGAGATTGTGAAATTAACTCTTACCTTGCACTTTCCTTTGGTCAAGGGTAGGTTTAACCTCCTATATAATAACCATAGTATGTTATTAAATTATACCATAACCATATTCAAATTTATTATATCATACATGATTCATTTATGACTTTATAATACCCATTTAATAAATATTTCCAGGTTAAATTAACATTTAAGGTAATAATCACTTTCCTTATCGTACATGTTTTAACTTGTTATTCTTAATCGTATCATTTAGATCCTGGTTTAAATAATTCCAGAATATAAACCTTGATTTATATATCATATATATTTCAAATATAAATATTTATAATAGATAGATATATGAAATGGAAGGCACTGTTCATAGAGATGCTAGGTCGTACGTACGCATAAACGTTGTTTCCATTTTCATATCGTATTTAACGGAAGTAAGTGAATAAGATATATGAAGTACATATATATATATATATATATATATATATATACAGTAGCATTATTGTGTCATATATTAAATACTTACTAATAATATAAGTTTTTATAATCATCGTTGAATGGAGAATGTAGGAATGAATCTCATCGCGTCGTGGAGACGGTAATCCATACGTACGCACGAGTGACAGTATCATTATATCGATGGTGAAATCGTACTTAATTGGATGTTATATCATATATAAATAATAATTAACATGTTATATTTATTATTTATATTATTTATATTAATTATTATACCCATCCAAATAATGAAGTGTTTGAATAACAAACTACACCAAGGCGTGGAGACGGTAAGCTGTACGTACGCACATATGGTGACTTTGTCATTCATGTGATGGATAGAATAATGAATATGGTTGTAACATTTTTATAATAACATCATAGTATATATAAGATATTTTAGTTGTTATTTTATAATATAAATAACAAATAAATATGAAGTGGAAGAAGAAAAGAACTTGAAAGAGGTAATAAAATATTTACCACTTTTTCAGGTTCTTCCTTTTGATTTGATCAAAAGGGATATTTAGGTTGGCTTCTGACCAAAGGAAGGACTCTAGGATGAAGGGACGAATTTTGGGAGGATATTTGGGTAGGGGTTGTCCGAGCCAAATGGATTTGGATGTGTGAAATAAAGAGAAGGGGGTACCCTCTTATAAAAGAGGTGAGGGTCACTTTAGGAAAACCATGAAATATTATTTTATAATAAAATAATTTTCGGTTTCTAATGGCTCCAAAATGATTTATTCCATAGCTAAGGTAGGTATGGGTCTCAAAACTCTCAACCAATATGTTTTAGACAAGTTTAGGTTACCATTTTAACCTAATCTTTTAGATTTAACTCTTACTTAAATAGTTTAAATTTTACTTTGTCTTCTTTTATTCAAAACATAGAAGTTTCATTAAATAATTTAAAATTAATTCCTGTTGTCAAAACCAATAAGTGGGTTTTTAAAAAAGTAAAAACTATCAAAATATTGACATGTGTTTATGTCAAATTTAAATGTGAAATTAATTATAATGACCTAAATATTATTAAATGATAAAAATATAATCTAATTATACTTCAAAACCATTCAAATGCATAATTTAACACTATAAACTATTTATATTAAAAAAGTAGTTTTCAATTAAAACCTAGTATTTTTCACTATTCTTCAAAATATGAAAGTTATCAGAAAAGTACCAAAAAAATCCAAACTAAATTTTTATGTCCCACTTCTAAATAATAATTTTATTTTGTCAAATTTAATATAAAAGTGTCAGATATTTCATTTAAAAAATTCACCATTAGTAAGCGGTAAAATTTCATTTTTGAAAAATACTTCCTTTATCTGAAAAATTGAATTTATTCTTATATTATGTCTAAGAAACACATAATATGGGTGTTAAAATTATATAGATTATATAAGATTCAAAATGCAGATAATACTATTCATAACCGCTTTTCAAATGGCTAGTTTGGTAAGTTGTGGTGTGCTCGAACTCGGTGTTGCTTGTAGCGCAAGCTATTGAATTACTTTACTGAGATAACATACTATAAAATCTTTTGGTGTTACATATAGTGCTTTTGTAGCACTGTTAAAGCCCGTTTTGAGTGCTGATAATGCCCATTTTTTGTAGTAGTGTGTGTGGGAATTAAACCCTCATAAAATTAAAATACAATCTTGAACCCCCTAGTATTAATCCCAAATAACCCCCACTTGGACATAAACTAATTTCTATGAATTTTAAAGGCTCCTGAATAATCTATAAGTCATTCCAACCTCCGTTCATGATTAATCTAAGATCCGTTGATAGATCTGCACCTATTTCTAGTATGTGATCCATTCCTGATCTGTTTCCTCTCTTCATCCCAGCTTTCTCTCATTCTTTTAAGGGATTTTTTCCTATATTGGTAATGGATGTAGATATATTTTTTGATATATCTAATCCATTTCATCTTGGCTGTAGTTTTTGTATCTAGATCTCATTCTTCATCATGACCTTGGTTATTCCCCATCGATTAGGGAATTTCCATTGGTGAGCATCTATCAATGAACTTTTGGTAGGTGTTCTAAATTCAATTCCCATAGTCTTGAATTCCAATTATATGTATGTGTTGTGAAATTTCAATTATAATGTTTTGAAATTGAGTCTTCAATTGAATAAATTAATTTATGGAGTCAAGAAATTGATTAAATAATTTTCCATATAATTACGAATGATTTGAACTTGGGAAAATTGACATTGGTAATTGTGATCAAGAAATTGGAGAATAATGGGACATTAAATTTTTTGATTAGCGAGTTATGAAAATTATTCACTTAATGGGATGTACAATTAATCAACTAGTGAGATTTTATTATTGGTCAATTGATGAGATTATAGAATTGATTGATTTATTGAATGTTGAATTGGTTGATTAATAGAAAAAAGGTGTGTTTGGATTTACCTTGATGGGTTAATAAATTATATGGTTAAATGTTGATAGTTTTTTTAATTTTGATTTGTTCATACAATTCCATGTGATTGAGATAAATAATTATGATTATCATGATAAATTGAAAAGGTGAACTTCAATGAGAATTTTTTATGATAAGGTTAATAATGCATAACCTTAATGTATATGAAATTGTAATATCTGGTATATTGTGATATTTTTGATATTTTTGATATATGTGTTAATGAGTGTGAGACAAGTAATGAGGATCCAAATACGCATATGTGACATTGACCAGTGGAACATGGACTAAGTTTCTAAATACCCATATGAGATAGAAAGTCTGGGATAGGGACTAAGGCACCAATTTCCCAAGTGATGTTGAGGTGTGGGATAGGGATAGAGGCTCTAAATACCCACAGTGTTTTTGACACGATGTTCTACGCTCATGAGAGTGGCATTAGACTATGGTTCCAATTGGCCAATTTATTATTTTAAATGAAATGATAAATCATAACCATGGGATTGTGATATGTGACATCCTTTAGGGGTAATTCAAAATCCAACATGGGATAGAGCAAGTATTGATAATTTGTGTGACATCATGAATCGAGGAACTATGTTGTTAGTAAAATAATAATGAAATGTGATAAATTTTTACTTTATGAATTGTAATTTATTCTTCATACAATATTATACACTGTTATTGAAGGTATATTGGTTTAGAAACCATTGGTGGTGGCCTACTGAATTGTACTCACACACTACTCAAGATTCTTGATCAGTATTCGAATAGATTTCATGTTTGGAGGGAAAAATAAGGGCAAGATCCCTATGTTAGACGGCTAATTTGGGATGGAGCATGGATGAGAGAACCATACATAGTGATGGGACCTGCTTGGGAGTGTCATTGTGTATTTATTTTTGTTTTACATTTGATACTTGGTACATAATTTGAATGAAATTTCTACTATTTTGGTTTGGATATTTTGTTCCTTTTTTATTCATCATGTGATATTGGTTTTTTTTGTTATTGTTTTTATCATTTGGTTATTCCAGTTATATTTCCACTATTTTTTTACTCTGATAAAGAGAGTATAGTATTCACATATTTTATATTAGATCCTCACTAATATTCAAAGGCCTCTATCATACAGGGAGGCATGATTGAGGTCATGTGATTGGCTGGCTCAGGGCACCCGTGTATGGAACCTGGGTCTGAAAGTTGCACCTACTCTATCTCCATAGAAATCCTAAGTCACCTGAGTCTTAGTTCTCCCTGAGCATCCATCTATTATTATTTCTTTTTTGAATCATATATAGGTTATTGAGTCTCATGTTTCATGAATAGGAATTAATAGGAAGTAATAATTAGTATATCATTCCATAATGAATGCTTTATTTTGTTTGATTATTTATCGTATTTTGAGAATAAATGGAATATCTTTATTAATTGTAACGTCAATAATAAATAAATATTTTTTTTATATTTATTTATTATTGATGAAAAGGATAACATAAATCAATAGTTTATTCATATATATTATGTACCCTCCATATTTTTGTTATTTGATCAACTCTTCTTACAAATACTTTTAAAAGTGTGTTCTTAAAGAATCGAAAATATAAAATGTTTTGAAAAAAATAAAAATGTGATAAGAATGTATTATCTAATGATATTTTTTAGTGAAATTTAGAGTATGGAATTATATATTCCTAGAATACAATTTTAACATTATTCTCTACTTCAATGTATAGTATACCACATAGATGTGTCAGACCCAGTTTTTTAAATTATGACTTATGCTTCGATTCGGTGGGAATTCTAGTCTTTTTCTCAGGTTCCAGGTGTGATGGGTGTTTATTTTTGGAGTGTTACATTGTATAATGTTTGGAACATTCTTTTACCTAGTTTAGTTTTGGAATTATTTGATAAAAAATGGAAGTTTGGACTTGGAATACCCAGGCGCATGATTGGCGCACGGTTAGTGCCAACCGTGAGGCCAGTCCAGGAAATCATGCGGCAGGATACAAAACCTACCACAAGGCTACTGCATGGTTTAGAAAAAAAATTTGGTCTATTCCCAGGTAACCATGTAGTCATTCCATCTGTAGGAAATTTCTATCGCATGTTTACCACACAGTTTGTTAAATCTTGTGGCTTAACAATGTGACTTGCCCAGTTTTTAATTTTTGGGGTTTTCAAAGTATACCCCTTTTAGTATTTTAATCCAAAATACTTTATTTATCTCACATTTGATTCATTCAGGTTTAGGGGACCTCTCCCCTCTTCCTCAATCGTCCCACCTCCATCTAGGGTGATTCCAAGGGGAAATCTTCAAGGGTTTGGTCATATCTCTCAAGGTAAACCCCTCCTCTCATCTCCCTCTTCCTTATCCTCTCTTTTGTTCTAGGTTTTCTCTTCTACAATGATCATGGGACCTATGGTTTTGTTTCCCCTTCAATTATATTGGGGTTTTTTCTCACTAATGGTTTTTTTCCATAGATCTACGGTTTTGGAACCCTCGTGGAGTGGTTTTGATAGTGCATTTTTGTTGTTCCATGGATCCAAGGTAGTTTTTCCCATGAACTTGCCTTTTTAATTTAAGAACCACTAGTTTCATGATTTTATAACCTTATTTAATTTATAAATATTTATTTATGATACTTGGTTCAATTATTTAGTGTGAAAATAGTGTTTTAATCCTTGTCTTTTATGACTTGAATTGTTTTGGTGAATAGCACACACCAAGTGTTTGATTAAATGCTTGGTTGGATTTTTTGGGTGATTTTTTATATGAAATTAATGTTTTAGATTTGTAAATTTCTTTTTTATATGTTAAATGATGTATCGGGGGCCTTTTATGGGTTTTCCAAGTGAGTTTTGGGTTTTATAAAGAAATGGGTATTGGTTGTTAACATGTTTTGGCATGTATTTTGGGTAAATGGACCATTTGGAATTTGATAAAAATGGTTTTGTTTTGAAAGGGTAATATGAATGTTTTAAGGAAATTTTGTAAAATATTTTGAAATGGTAAATAGTGTATTTAAACCCTTTATGAAAAGTGGATTTGTATCTTTGGTGAGTATTGGTTTTGTGAGAAATTCTTAAAGGCCTATTTGGAAATTGTGTGAAAATTATGAAATTATTTATTATGAAAACCTCCTTTTGATGTTTTCTCATGCCTTTTTTATGTATAATGGATGGGTTTTCCCCGCTGTGAAATCCTTGCGATCCATTATCACAGTTCCTCAAGTTAGACTCTTTGTGTTCTATTTTTTCAATGGTATGAGATCAATTTGTGGGGTGGATCAGGGTGATTCCTATTGTGAATTATATTTATTATATACATATTTATTTATTTATTTATTGGATGCTTAGATATCATCGGTTGGGTCACCACCATTATATACATGAGACTTGGGAACCTGGAATATTGAGAGAATTTTCTAAGAATGATGGTCACAATGGTAGATCACAAATTGACCAATTTCCCATAGTCAGTGGATATATTTGGGTTTATTACTATGGGATTGGGCTCCTCATACATTCTTGAGTTAGGGTGGTTAGGAGTCTGGGAAATTTTTATTTTATCATGTGTGGCATACTACCGAGTATGGGGTCTCATGTATTAGTATGTTTTGGATAGTTCTTGATCTCTTGGGTTCACCTATATCTAATAGTTCTTAGTTGCTTTCATTGATGAATGTGATACTTGTATGATTATTTATATTGAACTTGTTGTGTGATTACTCTAGTATCTTCTAGTGTAATGTTTTTCATGGAATGTGAGGTTTTGGTTTTAAAAAGGTTTATGAACACTATTTTTAAAGAGAAGTGTTTTTTCCTCTTCGTGAAATTTGAAAATATAAACATCACTTTCCCCTTAGAAATTATAATACTCACTAATGTGATGATCTTCGATTTTAAAGTGAATAAGTTCAATAAGTTTTACTTTTTTTAAAGTAAAATGTGTGTAAAATCATACTTTTATATATTGTAGTTCAAATTTGAAAATTGTTGTTTCTTTTGTTTTAAAGGAAGTGCATTGAGAATAGATTATCGAGCTAGCCTACTGAGTTTTAATACTCACTCTTAAATTTTATTTTCTATTTTTATCTATTATGTAGGTTTATATTGAGTTCTATCACATTGAATTATGGTAAATCCTTGGGTTGGAGAGTGACCCATGAGGTCGCATAGAGATAGTGTGGTCGTCGGATTTGGTTGGTCTGGTTGTGTTGTTTTGTTGTAATTTTTTCAGATTGTGTATAAAATATGTTCAGTTCAACAATATATATATATATATATATAACTTCTTGTGTATCTTATACTCTTTATTTTAGTTATTATTATAATAAATCATTCCCTTATTGTACTTTTTTTATGCCTGGCACTGGTTCCTTGCCTATGGGGATCAGGAACACCCTTCAAGTCATGCCACTAATCAACTCGGGTGAATAGTTCACGGTTAAATTGGGTTGGTTCGTGAAAAAATGGTATCATAGTAGGTCGGATCTTAGCGGACCTTACTTTTTTGAGTTCCCATTATTACTTGAGGGTGTCAAGGTAGATGGAGTTTGATTTTTGGGACTCAAGGGTTCGGTGCAGGAAGAGCCTCGCAAAATCGTGTTCATTCTGATCCACAGATTTCCATGGGAAGTCTAGTTTTGTTAGTTTTTGGGTCTTTAGGGATTTTTTGGTGATTGGGATATGACAAGGGTAGTTGGTCCAATGGTTTCGGTGAGCTCGTATGGCCTAGTAAGAAATGAGGAGTTGCAGTCATGGTCCAAGAAGGCTCTCCTTATCGGTGGTGTGTTTGGCATATGGATTCAAACCATATGGTCAAGTCACCCATTGACACTAGTTCCTTTTTTGTGGTTATCTTTGACCATTCATTAATTCTGAAAAATTATTTGAAAATCCTTTTGTGATAATTGTCAAAACCTGTTTTCATGCAATGGTTGGATTTTGAAAAAGTGAAAAATATATTTTCCTGATTTACTTTGCGATAGGTTTTAGAAAGTTGGGTTTTTGTAAAACAAAATCTTAGGTTAAAGAATAAATGGTTTAATGGGATTTTATTTCCTTAATCTATACATGTGGCCTGTTGAAAAGTGTTTGAATCAGGTAAATTGGTTTTGGAAATTGGTTTTTAATGGTTTGTGTTTTCTGAAAGGGTTTTGTGTAATTCTAAATGAGTTTTGATCTTGATGGATAGAGGATTATAAAAAAGAAACCATGGTGAATTTTTGAAAATGGAAAGTGATTATTTGAAAAAGGTATGTTTTATTTTAAATTTGTTTTTAATGTAAAAGGAATGGGTTTTAATCTATTGGTTTTGGTGAAATGATATTTTTTGAATTTATAGAAAAATGTTTTGAGTGAGATGAAAATGATTTTTTATGTAAGTCTATGGGACTTTATTTTTCAAGCGTGGTAAAATGGTTGGATGTGTAGAATCTAGAAATGGTTTTTGATTTGGTGGTTAGTGTGACTTGGGAAGGTACTTTATTTTTTAATTGACTTGAAAGGTTTGTTTTGGAAAATGAGGTTATTTTGTTTTATCCTTTGGTGTTTTCATGGGTTCTCACATGCATGGCTTTATATGGAAATGTGGATGGATGCTCGATATGGCATGGTGTATGGGTGCCCAGGGTGGCACAAAAACGTTCATGTGAGTGAGACTCGATAAAAGACTATTGGTGAGTGTGAAAATCCACTAGGTTTGATTTGTTATATTTTTTAAAAAATGTTTTAATCTGAATATTTTGGTTTTTTATAAGTCAATGGTTATTTGGTGTGTTTTCTTGTTTCTTAAAAGTGTTGCTTGTTTGGTATTCTCTTTCTCATTTTCTAGAAGTGATACTCTAGTTGTAACTTGCTTTGAGATTTTGTTATTAGCTTAGTCTGGAAGCGGTGTATTAGATGGATTTTTGAATAAAAATTGGGATGTCTTTGAGCTGGTTTCACTCAGAGTTGGTTTTTGTTCTATGTGTAGTTTTGAGATCATGATATGGTTTTGATAGAGCTTTTGGTTTCATTGTTTCCTTCTATTCACCCCCATAGAGATGTTATATATGTTTTGGTATGGTTACATATGGTTCTCCATTAGCAAGATTTACATTTTATCAACCTAAGGATTTTTTTATAGGTTTCAAAAATTAAATCCACCTCTTTGAAGGATTACCAAGCCCGTTTTTTGGAATAAAGAGTTTTTTGGGATCGATCTAAAATACTTTCTTGTTATGACAATTCTCTCAATTATAGATGGGGTGTTCGATGAGTTTTGGTGTGTTTTGCCATGTTCCTTGTTCATTCTTCTCCTCATTCAGAGTGATAGAGAATGGTGATGTGTATCCTCAATTCCTTTATTGGGTAAAAGTGTGTAATTTGAGGAGGTGGGTTTCATGGTATGTCATAATCCTTTGTTTTTGTCTAGGAGTGTTATTTGGATTCATATGACACTAGAAGAAGGGGTTCTGGTTCGGGATTAATTGCTCCTAACTATGAGGGAGTAGATGCTTCATACATTAGAGCTCCAGTTTTAGATCTTGGAGGGAAGGTGGCATGTAGTCAGAAATCTCGAGGGTTTAAGTAGTTTGTCTAAGTTCATGCATCTACCGTTGTGGTGAGGCAGTTCTAGTGTTTTCATTGTCGTTTCTCATCACTATGAATTTTTTCTTGTCACAAGGGTCATGTTGGACTTACCCCTAACATAGTGTCTATAGTTATGCCTTCTTGGATGCGATTTTCCAGTCAGTGTTCTTATGTGGACCGCCCATGTGAATCGGGTGCAGTATTGGATTTTATATGTCCTTAGGTGAAGAGCGGTAGGTGGTTGTTGGATGCGGTTTCAATGGTCCAATCATTGGGTCCCTTCCCTCCCCTCCCCATGTGGTGGGGGTTTTTTGTCTGTGTGGGAATTTTTGGATCAGTTCTTGTCCCCTCTGTTCAGGAGTGGGTAGTCTAAATGCTCTTGTTTTGTCCTTATCATGGGTAGGTCGTGGTGGAAGGGTTTTGGTGGATTTTATGAAAAGTCTCGATTCTGGTTCAAGTTGAATTTTCATTTGGACGTTCTTAGTTGTCTATTAATTGTGTGGAGACCCACTTTGGGTCTCTTTGAGTTTTCTCCAAAGATTTATCGAGTTCAAGTTAATTTCTAATGGTGGGGAGTCCATTCTGGCCTCTCCTCTACTGGTGATCTATTTCTTTTTTTGGTTTTAGTTTGATTTGGTTGAAGTAGGTTATTTAAAATCTATTGATTTTTCAGTTTCATCCTCAATTTGGGTGAGTTTTGGTATTCTTAGGAGAAGTATAAATGGTCTTGTTTTTGGATTGGTTGTGGATGTGGTGGATTGATCCTTCCTTGGTTCTCAGAAAGTAGTTTTGGGTTGTTGTTTTGTTTTGGGCAATGGGTTTGAGTTCCATTAATGGTGGGTGAAATTTTCTTGTCTTAATATGTTCAGTCATGTTGATATGGAATCCTTAGGTGTTGATAAATTGGTTATAATATATTGTTTTTTTAGGGGAGGAAAGAGTTAATGGTGGGGAGAATTGTCACACCAAATATTTCTAATTATGTATTATGCTTTGGTTCTATGGGAATTCCAGTATTTTTATTAAGTTATGGGTGTGATGGGTGTTGATTTTTTGAGTGTTACCTTGTCTAATATTTTTACCATGATTGTACCTATGTTTTTTTGTAATTTTTAGTGAAAATGTTTAAATTTGACTTGGTAGACCCTTGCACATGGTTGGCGTACAGTTAGTGCCAACAATAAGGCCAACCCAAGAAACCTTTTGGAAGGTTACATAATATACCGCATGGCTGCTGCATGATTTGGGAAACTGTGTGGTCGATTTCTAGGTAACCATACAGTGGTTTCATCTATGGGAAGTGGCTATCGCCCGATTTGTTAAACCGTGTAACTTGCCCAGTTTTTAATTTTTGGGGTTTTCCATGTATACCCCTTTCGGTATTTTAATCCAAAACCATACCTTTCTCTTATATTTGGTTTTGTTGGCCCTAGGGTACCTCTCCCCTCTTCCTTAAGCCTCCCACCTCTATCTAGGGTGATTCCAAGGGTAAATATTCAACGGTTTGGTCTGATCTCTCAAGGTAATCCCCTTCTCTCATCTCCCTCTTCTTTATCCTCTCTATTGTTCTAGGTTTTCTCTTATACTATGGTCATGTCGGCCTAGGGTTTTTGTTTTCCATTTTATAATATTGTGGGTTTTCTCATTAAGGGTTTATTTCTATAGATATAGGCTTACAGCCCTCATGGAATGGTTTTGTTGGTGTGTTGTCATTGTTCCATGGATCAGAGGTAGATTTTCCCATGAAATTGCCTTTTAATTTAAGAACCATTAGTTTCATGATTTTCACAACCTATTTAATTTATAAATATTGATGCATGATCATTTGTTCAATTTTTTGGTGGGAAAATGGTGTTTTAATCCTTGTTTTGTTATGACTATAATTGTTTTGGTGAATAGTGTTCACCAAGTCTTTGATTAAACTTTCAGTTGGATTTTTTGGGTGATTTATGATATGAAATTCATGGTTTAAATTTGTAAATTTATTTTTAATATGATAAATGATGTCTTCGGTGCATTTTATGGGTTTACCAAGTGATTTTGGGTTTTATAAAAAAATTGGTATTTGTTGTTAACATGTTTTGGCATGTATTTTTAGTAAATGGACCATTTGGCATTTGATAAAAATGGTTTTGTTATGAAAGTGTAATGTGAATGTTTTATGGAAATTTTGTAAATTATTTTTAAATAGTAAATGGTGTGTTTACACCCTTTATGAAAAGTGGATTTGTATCTTTTAGGAGTGTTGGTTTTGTGAGAAATGATTAAAGGCTCGTTTGGAAACTTTATGAAAATGATGAAAGTATTTATTATGAAAACCTCCTTTAGATTTTTTTTCTCAAGCCATTTCTATGTCTAATGGATGAGATTCTCTCACTTTAGAATCCTTATGATCCATTATTAGAGTTTCTTGAGTTGGACTCTTTGTGTTTTATTTATTCTATGTCATGAAATCAATCCTTGGGGTGGATTGGGTGATTCCTTTTGTGAATTATTATTATTATATATATTGTGATTGGATGCTCAGCTAGAAGAAATTGGATCACCACCATTATATACATGATACATGAGAAAAAATCATGTTGAGTGAATTTTCTGAGAATGATTGTTGTACTGGTAGGTCATGTATTGACTAGTGTCTCGTAGTAGGTGGATATATTTGGGTTTATTACTATAGGATTAGGCCCCTCAGTCTGTCCTGAGTTAGGGTGGTTGAGCATTTGGTCGTTTCTTATTTCATCATGTGTGGCATGCTACTATGGATGGGGACTTGTGTATTAGTATGTTCTTGATAGTTCTTGATCTCCTGGGTTCACCTATGCCTAATAGCTCTTAATTGCTTGCAATGATGAATGTGATACATGAATGATTGTTTTTCCCTTATTGTTTGATTACTCTAGTGTCTTCCTATGTAATGTTTTTCATGGAAAGTGATGTGTTGGTTTTAAAAAGGTTTACGAAAACTATTTTTAAAGAAAAGTGTTTTATCCTCTTTGTGCAAGTTGAAAATATAAACATCACTTTCCCTTTGTAAATGCTAAGTCTCACTAAGGGTATGATCTTGGATTTGGAAATGAATAAGTGAAATGAGTTTTACTTTTTTTTAAGTAAAATGTGTGGAAAGGAATACTTTTATATATTATAGTTCAAACTTGAAAATTGGTGTTTCTTTTATTTTAAAGGAAGTTTATTGAGAATATATTATCGAGTTAGCCTAGTTAGTTCTAATACTCACGTCTATAGTTTATTTTCTATTTTTATCCCTTGTGTAGGTTCAGCTTGAGTTTAATCACCTTGAGAAATGGTAGATCGTTGTGTTGGAGGGTGACCCATGAGGTCGTATGGAGATAGTGTGGTCATCAGATTCAGTGGGTCTATTTGTTTTGTTTTGTTATATTTTTTAAGATTGTGTATAAAAGATGTTCATTTCAATTTTATATATATATTGAACTTCTTATTAATCTTATTCTGTTGAGTTTCTTTATTCCTTATTGGGTGAAATTATTCCCTTGTTGTACTTTATTGTTCCCCAGTACTGGTCGTCATCCCATGGGGATCGGAAATGACCTTTGGGCCATTCCATGGATCGACTCAGGTGATCGGTTTAGGGTTAACCTAATTTGGTTCATGATAAGATGACTACCTCATGCAATGTAGGATAAATCATATGAGCATACACCACTATCCCAACCTATAGTTGACCCTTATGTCCTGGAAGGGATTTCTTGATTTCTCTATGTATCTATTCAAGGAATTCCTCAATGGGATCTCATGAAAGTTGATATCATGAGGAATTTTAAATTATATCATCCTATGATTTTTAAAGGTGAGGTATCTCCGCTGTAGGTTGAGGTGTAGTTTGACTATCTCTTCTATAATTTTATAGTAATAAGAAACAAAAGAAACATTGATTGTATTTGTAAAGGTTTATATTAAAATTGGAATCCCATCGATTGTGAGATGTTATGCTCGAGGACCAGAAATATAAAGGGAACAAATAGAAGAAACTTCATGAATTATTCATCAAGAAATCTTACCGTAACACTTTACATCAGGTGAAGGATTTGGTAGATCATGGACCAGAAGCAAGAATAAATGTTAGTTATAGAATTATCAATTAAATTTAGAGATTTTATTTACTTCACTACAGACATGATCAGAGAAAATAAATCAAATGCACAACATTTTAAGATGGTCTAGGGGAGATGATTTAAAATTAAGTGATTATTTTTAATCTTTATACCATCACAAATTTTGTGAATATGGATTTCCATGACATAATGGGATCTAAGGTAGGATGAGGTTTGTGTATATTATTACCTTAAATAACTAAATATGGTAGTTCTTCTCTTGGTTGGAAGGAATAATGGGAAGAGATGAGAAAATATGTCTCTTTACAAGGAAACCTATGGAGTGGTGTATGATTATATCCTTGTTTTGGAATACCACCTATCCAATTTCATAAGTGTAGGAGTTCGGTCTATGTTAAGTTAAATAATATCTTTGTATAAAATAAGTTACATTAATATGGTTAGTAATACTATATTTAAAGATTCTATCAAAGAAGTGTGTCAAAATATATGACCTGATAACCTCGACTAATCAAGGTTTAACAAGATTAGTTAGTATCATTATCTATTTTAGTGTGTCAAGTATGATTATTAAGTAATTGTGTCCATCTAGAATTTTTTTATCCATATGAATATATATTACTACCATAGAGTCATCTCAAGGGATTAAGAAGGGTGTTCTCCATGAAGAAATATAATACTAATATTAGAGTGGAGCCTTTTACTGTCAGGGGTATTATTCTAGTATCTTCTAATTTAGAATGTTTCTTATTTGAAATTTTTTATTTGTATTTTGTTATATCTGAGAAATTTTAATCTCTTATTTAACTCAAAGTGGAATCATCACATATATTTAAGTTTCCTAATTCCCCTTTAGGGAAGATAATTGAGTGGACTAGAATATGTTCATCTTATTTTTTAGTAGTAGCTTCTTATATGAATATATAGGATCTAATGGTTTCAAATATGAAATATTTTTATTTAATTTTGATAATGGGTTGGTTAATCAAGTTTTGATCCAATGTTTATTATTATAATAGGTGATTATATTTCTCATCTATGGTCGGTACATAATATACACTCTATGAATAATAGTATTTTTAGGCTTCTTGAATAGGTACTGATCAGAGGAAAGTTGAAGTGACCACTATAAAAATATATAGTCTTGTCCTCAAAGAGATTAACTCTAAAGAGTGGAAAGATATATAACTTATAGTATATATTTATCTTTATTTTTTCTCTAATGATATTTTTTCTCTCCTCTTAATTGAGATGTGGAATTTACCATTGTTCTATTTTTAGGAATTGAACCTATCTTAATTCCTCTATATCGTATGACACCAACTGAATTAGGTAATTAAAAATTCAACCAGGGGAGTTTAAATTAAAATGGTTCATTATACCAAAAAATTTACCTTAGGGTGCTATAGGTCATTTCATAAATAATTATAATATTATTATACATTTATATAATGAAAATTGAAAGTTAAATAAAGTAACAAATAAAAATTGTTACCATTTTCCAAGAATTGGTGATTTACTTGATCATCTGAAAGGGAAAAAATATGTTCCAATAATATACCTATGATAAATTTATCATTATCTCCAAGTAAGGATAGAATAAATTCCAAAGACAGTGTTTTGGAGATGTTATAATCATTTTTAATATCTACCAATTCATTTTTTATTGAATAATTCACCATCAATGTTTATTGAATTCATTAATAGAATCTTTTATCCATTTTTAGAATCTTTTATTTTGGTCTAATGAATGATAGATATATTTTTTCTGAGACTTTGTGAGAACATGATCTATGTTCCAATCTATCTAAATTCTCATTCTGTATTAAATAGTCCATGTTTCTTGAGAACATACTTTTAAATTTTGGTATATGAGTGAATCGTGACAAAGTAGAATCAATAGTTTCTTAGAAATTCCCTTTGAATGTGTTTAGAATAACAATATTCCATGTAATTAAATAACATTATCACTATTTTATCTTGTATTTATCTATTCTATATATGAAAACTAGATTTAAGTATCGTTCCAAGATTAAAATAAAAGTTTAAACATAGATTTTATTCTGATATTATATTATATAGTTAAAGGTTTTTAGATATATTTTGATTCATCAGTTATCAAAATTTATTTTTTTCTCATATAGGATCATTGGGTAGTGGTAACATATTGTTCTAGATAGCTACAACCTCAGGAATGAAACTATTCTACCCATGATTTAAATTTTTCCATAGTTTTTTATGATTGAAATTAATAGAGGTACTATAAATTTTGTGAATGATTCATGGTATTAAATGACTATAATTTCCTCAAATATAACTTTTCTAACTGGGAATTAAATTCAAGGTATCATCTATAATGAACAGCTCCATTATGGTTCATTGAATCTAGGTGAAATTTTAAAATTTTGAGATCTAAATCCCATGTTAGTTAGAATTTTTGGAATTGGATGGAATCATTTTTTACTGGGTGTGGAAAGGGGGTGTTTTTTAATATGTTTAAAGATTTAGTAGGTTCCTAGAAAGATCATCCAAGGTTCAGAGCAAGTTAGTTTTGTATCCAAGTGTTTTATAAATCATTATGTACCTAGTGGCGGTGGACTTGGTACCAGGTGAGGACCTAGTGGTGATAAAGTTATTCCATCTACAACTAGGTACCCAATGGTAGTGTATTTGGTACCTAGCAATGTGTTTAGTTAGGTGTCCTCTCTTTTTCGGCCACCATGTACCCAGTGGAAATATACTAGGTTTCCCACACTATTCATATTAGTGTTTTAAAAAAGTAGGGTATGAATATAATTTCATGGTCATTCCCTCATTCAATTTAAGGAATAATAGTTATATAATTATGGATATTTATGGATTCCACCTCCCATCTCTTTTCCTCCAATCTTCACCCCTTGAGGGGGTCTATTTTATGGAGATTCCATGATGTTTTGGGGTATGATTATTTTATTTATTCCCCCAATAATATTCTAGTTATTTAACCTTTTAATTTTAATTTTTCAAGTTTGGTATTGGATAGTGATTCTATCATATCATCATGGAATCATCTTGAACCTTGGGAAATTTTTATGAATTGATGGATGAAGTTCCAAAATGGATTATGATGAATAGAAATGTATTTTTGTGAGTATGTCAATGATAAGTGATTCAAATGTATATTATACTTGGTTTATGATGAAGGTTCCCAATAAATGTAGTGATAGAAATTTGATATACATCTTGGATTTCCATTGGATCATTTGTCTGTGTTTTATACTAATTGATATGTTGAGAATGATATTTTCATAATTTGGGAAATATAATTGAATGAAGATATTAGAAAAATGATCATGTTGGATCATAAAAGTTATAATTTATGTAATAGGGGGTAAATTTTAGTTTAAAAATTTTAAACAATTCAAATCCTTAACCACTTATTACATTTATCAGACTAAGCATGCATCTGATTATCATATTATTATGTATCAAACTTAGAGTGTGTCTAGTAAATTAGAGTAAAGAAAATTTTACTAAAACAAAATTTATAAAAAAATTGCACAGAATAAAAATATACCTTGTAAAAACAAGTAAAATAAAACTTTAACAAGTTCTTTATAATAACTATGAGAAATTTTATAAAAATAATTAATACACTTTTAACCTTGAGTGAAAGGAAGTAAATAATCTTGACTTAATATATCCACAGTTTAAACCAAATTTTCAGGTCTTTCTTTCTTCAACAGAAATCCCTCATTAATTAAGATTGGAATAAATTATGTCTTCGTATCCCCATAATTCCTTGATAAAACTAATTAGATCTATCCCAGTATTTATATCCCCAAAATCCCTCAATTTTAACCTCAATAAGATGCATAATTCAAATGAAAAAAACTATTCTAAGTATTTTAAAATTCCTCACATAGAATCATGATAACACAATCTCTCTAAAAAGTTTACAAATAAAAATTTATGAGTGGTTAAAATAGAGAAATATCTCATAGAGTTTTAGTTCATAAAAGCATTAGCACACAACTCCTCAAATGCACCCTTATTTATAGGTACACCTCCAAAGATCATATTTTCCGTTATTCTCAAATTTGGTTGCAACAACTTTGGATGGTATTCACTTGATAGCTTAGTAAATTATACCTTCATCCGATGTAATTCTGGTAGTACCATTACAATGTTTTTACAATGTGTTTCAATAAGTAATAATAATTCTAACTCTAATTATAAACATATCATTCCAATGAAATAAATCATGTCAGTCTAATGGGTGAAAATTCTATCACGTGGATTGATTAGATACTATCACACTGATAGACTAAATATATTCATACTAATATACTATATATCATTACACTGATATACAGGAAATAGTAACATCGATAGATTAATTATTGTAATACAGATATATAATATAACATCATATTGAAAGATTGAATATTTTCATACCAATAAAATTTAATTTTGTTATTCTTATGGACTAGAACTCTATCATCCCTCTGTAATAGACTTCTGTAAGTTAGATGGATCATATTTGTATGGAAACTATATATTCGTTTAGTTGATAAGTATTTATAAGTTTTGTTTAATAGGTTTTTTCTACAAAAAATATTCTAAAACATGGAAAATATTGAGTTAGTAAAACATATTTTTAAGAGTGAGTTTTAATTTTCAAAATTAAGGATATAAAGAGTATAAAGTTAACATTTAACTCAACAATATCCCCCTTTTTGAAAAGTATAAAACATAACACTTAAATAAAGAAACAAACAACTTCAAAAAAATTACATTCCCTTTAATAATTTTTAAAAACATATCCCTTTACCTTTCTTATCTCGCCCTTTATTTGTGACTCCTTTATAATTAGATAAACTATGTTCAAAAAAATATAAGATGTCTTCTTAAAATAATATCCCCCTAAATAAAATATTTTCCCTAAAAAAATTCTTCATATGAATAAATTCTCCCATATTTACTTCTCCAAATATTTCTACCCCAATTACTCTTTCAAAAACTACCCCCCCCCCTTGTGATTTTCAAAAGAAATAAGGAGGGTATAAAGTACCTAAAATGCTAGTAATAACAATTATATGAAATAATTTTTAAAAGATAAACATTCATCCAAAAAATATAAAGAACATTCATATAACTAAAATTGTAAAAAATTAAGTCAAATATATAAATATAAGAACATTAAAAGTTTCATTCATTCATTATTTAGATCCTTTTCCTATATATTTTCAAGCCTTTATTCCATAACATGAAATCTTCTAACTTCTTGCATCAAAATTTTAACTTCTTATCTAAGGAATTTTTTCTCAATATTTTCATCTTTCAACTTTTTAACTTCTTCTTTCAACAACTGATTCTAACAATTATAATCCATCATATTCTCAACTTATTATCCATTTCACAAGTTATTTTACTTAAATTATTCAATATCTTCATCTTGATATTTATAAAGACCCTTGAAATGTCAAAAAAGATCAAATTTCGAATCAACTTCAAAATCTAATTTCTCAAAGAATCTATGATTTCTAATGAAGACTTATTAAACATATCAATTTGTTCATCGTTAATAGTCAAATCTATCTCTGTATCTTCCAACCATCTTAGAATCTATTAACTCTTATTATTTTATCTATTGAATCAACTATAAAGTCTTTGAACTATGCTTCATTTTGAACAATGATGTTATCCAATTTATTTAAAGGTTATGATTTCCAAAAAAACATCTAATATTTTTAAAATATATTAATATAGAGACTCTATATCTGGAAAATATCGAATGAAATCCACCAATTGATTCATAGAATCACTGAAATATGCGAATCTAGATTGTATTTGATGATCTGAACAACTTTATATTGAATCTATTGAGTCCTATGAGACATCAAATACACGCCTTCTTGAAGTTCCAACAAAAACTTCCACCTTATATTATTCTTTTTCTTTAAAATTTAAACCTTCTAAAATTTCCATAACATCTATGTTTCTATCAGTAAATTCTTTATTGAATACTCTAGTCTAAGATTACTAATTTTTACCCACTTTTTCATTACTTTATTCTTTCTCAAATACAAAAAGATCAATATCCTTCTCTGACTGAGTAGTGAAAGAAAATGTTTCATTAGAACCCTTTTTTACTTTGTTCTTCTACCTATGATGAATCTTATGAAGATGTTTCTTTATAAATATATTCTATTTCTTCTTCAAACTACCTATATAAGTTTTCATGACTAATAAACTAATTTTTTCAAACTACTTCTCATATTTATTAAACTCAAAATCATTTTCTGAAACAAATTTTTCAACTTCAACCACTTTACCTTTCCTTTTATCAACAACAACAGAAACTTCAGAAGTTCCAACAACTTCTTGTTCCAAAATTTACTAAGCATGTATGACTTCTGATGGGAGAATATGTTGAACAACTAATAGAGGAGAAATAAAAAATAAACCATTTGGTTTCCCTCTCCAGTAGTTATTCATAAATATCAATGTTCCCCCTAGAAACCCTTCATTAAGTTCTCAACTACTTTATATTTTTGAAGTATTTTATTTTATTTTCTATTTTCCTCATCAGCTTCAACTATTCTTCGGTTATATATTTAAATGCTAAATATTAGACCTTGTCTAAACAAAATTTTGGGTATCTAGATTTCTTTTTGGATTTTATTCTCATTACTTTGTTATGAGATTCACCAGTCATGGTTTTGAATTTCTTCTGCAACGTTAGAGGTGATGAAATTTCTATCCCTTTATCTTGAACTCTTTCTTTCAATTTTTTAACATCAGCTTCAGATGTACCTTTTTATTATTTATCTAAAAACCATTTTGAGGTTCAAAAAAACAAGTTGTGTTCTTAAAATAATTTCCTCACTATTGAATGAGTCATTTTACCTCATTTGTATGGATTTATTTTTAACTTGCATCAATAACATGAATTTTATCAGTATCTTGATGATAAATCAAGAGAATTGAAGAATCCTTAACTTTATCTGGATTTTATTTATAACTTAAAATAATAGGAAAATATATTTGACAAGTTTGACCTTCCTTATATTCATAAAGAAGTCCAAACAAATATTTGAAGTACTTTTAGGGTGTCTCAGTCACCCTTATTCGTTATAATATATCCCTGAATCAATCATGAAACTACCCTTGCATCCAGTTTCAAATGAATTACTTTATTAACTTTTTAAAATAAAGGAATCAAAGATGATTCAGCCTTTACTTTTTCAAAACTTTTCAACTTCTCTAGTATCTTGTGAGTTACTGAACATGTTTATCTATATAGTATAAATTCAACCAAGTCTGATACTTGTTGGATGTTCAACTTAAACTACTCACAAAAAATATATTAAAGGAAATAACATCTAAATGATCTTCCTTACTAAATTTAACATAAGTGTAAAATTATTTAACTATAGTTAGGTAGTGAATATCAAAATCTTATGTCTATACAATATCTTTTCCCAACCCTAAAAAAATTATTTCTTTTAAAAAATAATTAATCTTGTTATACCACTTCTGTTCTATCATAATTTCCTTCAAAACCTCTATATTTTAAATGTCATCTAGAGTTGACATATTTCACTACTTAACTAACTAGGGATATCTGAATCGCAAAAATAAAAAAACATATCGGAGGAATACCAAACAATTTAACTTGTTTGTAATTTGAGATTTGAGAGTTGTCAACTGTTCTGAAAAAGCGGTGTGGGGCTTGGTGATCCACTCATGTATTTACAGGCATAGGGAAATGGTTTGAATTCCAATGATATGATGGATCAATTTCAATTCTAAATATGATCTAACATTAAATAGTTATCCAAAAATATTTAAATATATTTTTGAACTCTTAATGGTTTTTGAAAACTATTATTGGACTGAGTTATTTTCTAGAAGCTAAAACTTTATTATTTTTTTAAAATTTTGAAGTTTTTAAAATATAAACAATAGAACAAAATTTAAAAAATAGTATAGATAAAAAATGGAAAATATTGAATATTACATATTACCTTTTTGTGTGAATATTTGACATTATGTAAGAATTTCATTTTGGTAAACTGGTCATATTGATTTTGAGAAAAAACTAAAAAAATTAGAAAGAGAAAACGTTTTGTAAAACTAAATCTTTATAAATAAAAAATTAATAAATCCAATAATTTTTTTCAAAAAATATTAGTGAATCCGATAAATTTATTAAATATTTAGAGAATCCTTAAAATTTTTAAAACAAAAGATGTTTTAAAAACCTAATTTTTTTAAAAAACCAAAACATATGAACTCCCCCTTTGGAAAAGGAGTTCATTAATGTAAGAAGACTAGTAAACATGAAGTAGATATGAATGATCATTTGATATTGATCATTTCTATCTTCCATTTAATAAATTCAAATCTATAAAAACTAAAGGGTTCGGTGAAAATATCAACAATTTTTTTTTGTGTTCCAATGAATTATAAAATTATTTCTCTTTTTTGTCTGTGATTCTAAACAAAATGGTGTATTATATCTATGTGATTTTCTCATGGGTGATTTGATGAGTTTTTACATAAAGAAAGGGATATTTTGTTATCACACAAAATTTTATTTTTACTAAAACTCATGTCGTGGTTAGTGAGTGTATTTTTCACCAACAATAATTGAGTACAACAACTTTCAGCTTCCAAAGATTCAGCTTTAATAGTGGAAAGTGCTTCTTAGTGTTTTTTCTTGCAAGACCAAGACACTAAATCTTATCCTATTAAATTATAAGTTGTGAGAGTAATTTTCTATCATTTTTAGAACCACCAAAGTGAGTATCTAAAAAAATTTAATTCAAAATAATTTCCAAAAGAGTAAATAAGCCTAAATTCATAGCTCCCTTTAAATAAATAAAATTTTGTTTTATAGATTTTGTATGAGAAACACATTTATTTTCTTGATATATTCCAAAAAAAGAATACAGAAAACATTAAATACAAATAAATATCTATTATGTATATTTAACTTCTAATCATTCTTATAAAGATATTTTAATTAACCAGTTTCCCAGATACATTAAAAGAAAAAGTATTTGAGGTTTTTATAGGAGTACTAATAATTTTATTATTATCATATCCAACTTTCTTAAGAATATATTTTATATACTTATGTAGAGATATAAAAATTCCTTATAGTTTTTGTGAAATTTGAAAACCTAGAAAATATATAGGTTCACCCATCATTCTAATGTCAAACTCTAATTTCATAAGATCTATAAAGGAATATATTAAATATTTTTGAGTTGAATCAAATATAATATCATTGACATAAATTTTAACAATGATGATGTTTTTAGAAAATTATTTTATAAAAAAATTTATATCCAAAACTCCCTAAAGAAAGTTTTTCTATAACAAAAATCCACTTAACCGATTATATTAGGATCTAGGGGATTTTTTAAGTACATAAAGTTACTTAGTAAGTTTAAAAACATGTCCTGAAAATTTTTTAATTTAAAAAATAGAGGTTGTTTTACATAAACTTTTTCCTGAACATATCTATTAATAAATGCACACTCCACATCCATTTGAAATAGAATAAAATTAAGAAATTCTATATATGTTAGAATAATATGAATAGCTTCAAGTATTTCTACCGAAGCATATTTTGTTCATAATATATTCTCTTTTTTTTATTATATCCTTTAGTAACAATTCTATCTTTATTTATAACTATTATTCCATTTTCATCACACATAACTAGAAAACCCATTTTACTCCAATTATAGAAGTAAATTTACTTTATTCAACCATGTCCCAAACTAAATTCTTATTAAATTTATTGAGTTCATCTTGCATAACTTTTATGTAATCTTCATCACTTAAACTTTCATTAGAATTGTTATGTTCGAACTGTGATAAATATGAAAAATGTTAAACTTCATTTATCAAGGAGATTCTAATTATAATAGGTTGATCTACATCACCAATGATGTTGTAATTAAGAATACTCCTATGGATCAACTAATTTATCAGGTTAAAAAATATATATTCCTCAAAAATATGTTGAAATTATTCTTGAGGTTGAACTTTAGAAACATATTATTCAGTTGTTCGCTCAAGAGAATAAATTTACAACATTGGTTGAAAATCAGTTTTAGAAATAACATCTGAAGATTTGGATTGGTATTGTTTGAAAACAAAAGGATCGGTTTTGTCAAATTTAACATGTACTATTTAGTCAATAGTACTTTTTTTATTAAAAACACTATATGCATTACTAGTTTTAGAATAACTTAAAAATATTCCACTATAGGATTTTGGAGAAAACTTATGTAAGTTATCATTAGGATTTATAATGAAAAATTTTCATACAAAAACATTAAAGTAAAAAAGTTGTGGTTCCATTCCTGTACACACATCATAATGAGTTTTATTAATAAAATGTATTATTAAAAATAAATTTATAGTATAAAATGAAGTATTAACTACTTCAGCCCAAATTTTTTTAAAAACTGAGTATTTATATAGCATGTTTCTTGTAATATCTTTAATAATTTTATTTCTTATTTCATCTACACTATCAAGAACAAGGTTGGGTCGCCATCCAACATGGTGCCTGACCCAGTCTGCATCACGACCCTAAGGGAATTCTCGATCTCCATGGGCTGGCACAAGTTCCCAGGTATCATAATTAAATGTTGGAAATGTTTTACCTAAAATAATAAATAAAAAATAACTAACAAGATAAATAAATTAAAACTAAAAATAGACAACTAAATAAGACCTTAAACTATGGTCAAAATTAAAGTTTACAACTTGAACCAAAAACCCAAAAATAACTACTAAAATAAAAAGAACCAAAACTCCAACTCAAACCTCTGTACGACATGAGGAGTGACATCCCCTAGCCACCACTCGGACCATCAATTCTATGCATGATTCCTCAGCCTAGAATACAAAAGAAACATGATCTACATACACCCAAAGGTGTATGTAGGGTGTGACCCATGAGCCCAGTAGGATGCCACCAGAAAAAGGGGTCTATGCATAATTATTAAATGGAAAATACATTTGAAATTTTAATTAAAGAAATAATCAAATGATAGAACTGTTTCAAAGGAACAACTTAAATTAAAACACACACACACTCACTTTTAAAATAACCAAAGTGTCACACTGATGAGCGTAAAGTAAACAAGGAGCACTAAATATGGGAGAGGCCTCATGGGAGTTATCTAGTGTGAGTCCCCAGATCTCTGTGTCTTAGTGAAACATGGATTAGAAACCACGACCCTCAGTAAACATGACTTAAAAACCATGACCCTCAATAACTATGGCTTAGAAACCACGACCCTCAAAAAATGTGCCTTAGAAACCATGAACCATATTAATTCATATGTTTAGTTTGTGTTTCAGTCAGCAATCCTGGTACGTGAAACAAGGCCGAAGCCACCCCCGAATCACTATACCACTAGTCTATTCCACCTTCCTAGCTACCATGGGCTTCCCTCTTTGTGCTCAAACAAGTTTCAAGTCCATAAAAGGGTGCACATCACATAAACAAGACAAGCTAAAACACCACATAGGCCAAGATACCATTACACCATCAATTTCACTTTTTAAATCCAACTTCACATCACACATCACACTTATGCATAAAATAAAAATAGGGTACTTACACACATAGAATCACTATTTTCACACTCAAACCCTATTTTAAAACCATACACACACCAAAAATCTTTTAAAACTAAACCTGTGTAGGTTACATGCTCAATTAAACCATCTGCACAGTTTAAAAAAACACTTATAATTAAACAAACCACAACTTAAACACACAAATACCTTTTTGAAATATTATTCACACTAAAAATATTTCAATACTAAGTATACATTACTTACACAACCAATTAAACTACTTCGTGGTCAAATAAAGCACTTCCATAGTCAAAAACCCATTAAAACAATTTATTAAATAATTTCAACATATGTCGCATGACTTTAAATACCAAAAACCTTTACACAATTTAACTAAAACAATTTTTTTCCCTTAATAATTATTTAATAAAACAATTAAAATTTTCATAAATAATTTTTTAAAGACAAAAATACCATTTTACACACCAGACTAACCCAAACCCCCTTACATGACCACACGCACACATCTCCACCTCAGGAACACAATCTGCATCACAAATTCAATTAAAGAAACCACTCGCACAGTTAAAAAGACCCTTACTATAATTAAACAAACCGCGATAAAAAATTTCCAAACCATTTAAAAATATTCCGCATGACTTAAACAACAAAAACCCAATCAATTCCTCATTTAAGTCTGAATGCATATAGATGCGACACCAAATCACCAATTGCACCCTTTTCACATCATAATGAAGTAAATGAAAAAATTATAAAACACTAATAAATAGTTATACATGGGTTTTAATAGCAACAAAAAACTCATATCATATAAACACACTATTAAACACATTAAAAACATACTAAACCTCAAGTAAAAACTAAATTTTCACCAAAAAAATTGATTAGTAAACATGCTAAATTAATAAAATTATCAAATAAACTTATCAATTAAAACTTATATGTGGAACCCCCTACCTCACTTGGTAAAACTTCTTGGAAAATGAGGTAAAAACATATTCGCATCACATTATCACCTCAAGGAACTTAGCGCAAACTCTAAATAAGGAAAATTCACCCAAAATAACAAAACTAAACCCTTAACCCAAATAGAACCACATTAAATTAAAAGAAATCCACTAAAACAAGGAAGGGGGTTTACCCAAAGTGGCAGTGTAAGAACCCAGATCTTCATTTCAGGAATGGATCTTTATTTTGGGTTGTTTCTGAGGGAAAAGGAAGAAGTGATAATTTTCTAAGTACACGTGGTGTACTCTTGAGTACACACTATGTACCGGGTTGCCACTCATAATCGTGTATTGCCCGGGTAATGGATGAGTACATGGACATGTGGGTGACCTGGCTGACCATCTAAAGTGGGAGTAGGTTGTGGCAAGTACATGGTGTGTGCATTAAATTAACATTCCATTTACTTTTCTATTTATTTAATTAATCATACCAAGGTCACATCTCATCTCCAAAACTTCTTTCTTCTCCCCGTGTCTTCCACATGAGAGAAACGAATAGACAAGAAACTTAAATCTCTTTTAGTTCCTCTATCAGAGCTCCAATTGAGATGCCTATGGGTGTGTTGGATTTCCACCGGTGAGTTCTCTCTTTCCCTAGATCCTCTCTTCTTGATTTATTCTCTCTCATGAGTTATTCAAGGTTGAAATATTTTGACCTTTCTGTAGATCTGTGACGTTCTAGGTCAATTCAAGGGCCGATGTTCAAGAGTGTTCACCATACCACATCGAGGTAGGTGGTTTGTGCCTTACTTTGTTTTTATTTGGATTATATATGATAAAAGTGACAAATAACCATGTTTAGGGTATTGCATATTATGGAATTTAACTCTGTTTAAGACCTGTTATGGTGTGTTTAATTAAGAAGGGGTTATTGATTATGCATAAGGTTTATTGACTTGATTATGGATGTTTTTACCATGTCTGATTGGTTATGGTCATTGGGTCAAGAAATAATGTTATGATACATTATTTTACATGCCTAGTGTTGTTAGGATAGAGTTTTTGTTTATTTGAGATGCATGTGATTTTCATTATGAAAGTATGACGAAGGGGAATTGACTGTGAGAGCATCCTGAGGGAGGGTATTTTATTTATGAATTATTGTTATGAATGACCAGAGGTATTGACTGTGAGAGATATCGTGGGTTCATTAACTAGAGGGGTTAGATTGTGAGAGCTACACAGAGGGTCATTAATAAATGAATTTTAGACCATAGGTAATTGACTGTGAGAGCTTCTAGAGGGTCATTATAATTTATTGCTTCTATGCAGACCAAGGGGTATTGACCGTGAGAGCTACCCAGGTGGTCATTGTATTTGATTGGTGATATTTGGGACCAAAGGGGTTAGACTTTGTGAGCTTTCCCAGAGGTTCATTATTATTTATTTATTTGATGTTATGTAAAACTAGAGGGGGTTACACTGTCAGAACTTTCCCAGAAGGTTTCTTTTGTATAATTGAATTTTTTTGACGAGTCTGCTAAGGCAAAGAACAAGCTTGGACTCGATCTTACTAGTTGGTTTAGATGGTATTTTGAGACATCTATTTTTCTATTATACATGGGGATAAATAGATTAGTCTAGATCCTGAAGTCACATTATTCAATGGATTTAATAATTAATAAATGTAAATAAATGTAATTGAAAATTGTAGGATTGTTTACTTTTGAGTACTTCCTTGTTTATTTATTCATTTCTGCATATTACCTGCTATATATATTCACAGACAGTTAAGCAGAGATCTTTTGGTATTTCCTGTTGGGATTTGTCTCACACCCTGTTTAGGTTATGATTTTGGACCAAAACAGATTATATTGTTGTAGGTATAGATAAGGGAAAAACCCTTCTTCATCGGGTACTTGATTGTTGTTGGAGCTGGAGAGCATGGGACCAACTAAGGCTTGCGATACTATTAGAGTTTAGTGTTTTCTGCACTTTGGTTTCAGTATTTTATTTCTAGAATTCTGAACTGTTTTTTATTCTTTCCTCAGTACATGTGACATTCATCATATATATATATATATATATATATATATATATATTGCAGTTTTTTATACTGCCAGTCTTTCGTTGTTTACTTCTACTGTATGGTATTAAGAACTTCTGTTGTTGTTTGTTATTTTTATTCTGATGTGTATTCGCTATTAATGAGGGCATAGTTTCCCCACTATCAGACATTGGCCCTCGCTTCTAGTTGGTAGCCTCTGGCATTTGGGGAAATTCTCTTGAGTTCATGTGACGAACAGGGTTCGGGGCACATTTGGGCAGCACCTAGAATTGGGGCATTGAAAAGTGGTATCAGAGGCATTTATTTTCTACTTTGTCTTACTGTCTAGATTCTATAGACACGGATAGGAAGGAATGGGTAGTTGGTAATAAGATGTGTCTGATAGTAGCTAACCCGTGTATAGTGAAAAGCCAAGTTACCTCAAATATTATAATTTTTCTTGTTTTGGAATTATTACAGTTGATTTAATTTCACCGTTGGATGACTCACTTGTTTTGTGCTATTATCATTGATATTATTTACTTTTTATTTCTATTACAACCCGATGAGATGAGGTTACACCATTTAATGCACCATATAGTCACTTCTTAGATATCACATGTCATGCATTCTTTTCATGCCATTTAGGGTGCATTAGAGATTGCATACTGTTCTGATGGATGTTGTGCTAGATATGCATGTTGTTCTGATTGACGTCATGATACAATGCATGCTATTTTGATAGGGTATTGGAATACGTAAAGTTTCATTTGGATGGATGCCAAACTTTGGTCCCTAAGGTGTTATGGGCCATCTTGGATCAGAATTTGGTGAATCATGTTTGAACTTTAATTGAATTTTTTCAAGATATGATATAAATAAGGATGAAAAACTTTGATTTTCATAAGTATGGGCTCTCACGGGTTAGAATTTGTCATGCCTTGGACAAATTTTTAAGATTTTAAGGGTTCCGAAGGAGTTTTAGATGTCTACTGTCTATAAAACCAGACAACACGGTGTGTGGTGTTATGAATACATGTCATGTGTTCTTCTGTTATAGAAGAAACAACTTCTCTTAAGTACACAACGTGTACCGTATGTACACGTTGTGTAGAGTTTGACCATGTGACCGACTGTGTGAGAAAATACATGGGGTTGGTAAAATTATGTTATAACACGTCATGTCTAGATCGTAGACGTTGTGTGTAGAGAACCATGTATTTGTCCATGTGACCAAAAACATGGGTGGATAAAACATAGTTTGTACACATCGTGTATCATTATTGCATGTCGTGTAGAGTCAACCATATCTATGACCATGTGACTAATGACATGGGTGATTATAACTTAAGTATTATATGCCGTTTCTAGGGTGAACACGTCGTGTTGTGTTACCCAGGAGAGACCCATGTGGTTCGATCCATGTATAAGTACATAGGAAGGAGAGGAAATTCAAGTACATGTTGTGTCTTATGAGGAACATGCCGTGTGTATGGGTGTTACATGACTAGGTTCGGTAGAGGTACATGCCAAGTTAAAATCTTAAGGGAACATTCCATGTAGATTTTATACACACTGTGTATCTCTATTTTATAAAACCGGAGTTTTTTCTTCTCCTATTCATTTTTTTCACTTCTAAGTTGTTGTCCTTGATAATATAGAACTGAGTTGTGCGCTTGACCTTGCAGATTCATGCCACCGAGACGTACTCTGGTTGTACGCTAGGTGTAGGGTGATGACTAGACACTAGAAAGGATAGGTCAGGGACTACCAGAAGATCCTCCCGTTGTTCCCATCTTGGAATCAGCTGTTATACAAGACATAGGTGCTGATGAACAGTTCCATGAAGGATTTTTGAGGATGTTACAGACATTCCAGGGGCACCTCATCCTACCCTATCTATGGAAGATTTTATGAGGGTGTTCTAGCAGTAGCATACTCCCACTTTTTCAAAGGGTGGAGGACCACAGGCTGTAGATTCATGGTTAGAGTCCATGCTCTCTATCTTTGACCGTCTATAGATGCCTACAGAGAGGAGGGTGAAGCTCATAACATACATGATATGTGATTCCATCAAGATATGGTGGGATGTTATCTCACAGGTAGGAATTCATCATGATATGACTTCGAAATAGTTTTAGATTACCTTCTATGAATACTTCTATCATGAGACGTTGAGGGCCAATCGACCCATTTTCCTGAGCATCAGTGTTTTGCACCTGTTCTAGGAGGTGATGAGTAATATTTGGCTAGGTGATTTAAGTATGTTATTAGGTACAAAATCTGATTGTAGGTGAATGTTTTCAAGTTGACTTTGGTGATGGCGATAGTGAAACAGGCGCTGATTACCAAGTGCAATCTGAGGGAGTTGGGAGCTGCGTGCTAGGGAAGTTCAGCATCTAGGGATGGTACTCTTTCGATAGATAGCAGGAAGTATGGAAGGGAGATTCCATGTGATGTTTCATCAGGTAGCCAGGTGGTATACTACTAGTGTGGGAAGAGTGGGCACATGAGACCTTAGTGCCCGAGAGACCCAGTTGAGTGTTGATATTGTGGCAAGATGGGTTATATTTATCATTTTTGTTGTATGTCCTCATCAGGAGTGGGTGATAGGGGTTTTTCTATGACTCCACATCCAAGATTAGGACCAATAATTTCTCATCAGTTAGATAATTGGAGTTCTTCGGGTCGTTTAGGCTGAGGAGGTGGTTGTGGTCATGGTAGTTAGGCTACAGGTTTTCAGCAATAGTAGGGTGGATCATCTCAGGGTAGTCAGCCAGGGTCACAGGACTATGGTACAGGTCATACTTTTACAGTCGAGTAGACCCAGTAGGAGCAGGATCCCAGACCCTCTACAGTTAGAGGTATGATTCTAGTTGCCTTAGTTTTAGATTCTTCTCTTTTTGATATAGGGGATTCCCCTAGTTTATATTTTTTGTTGTTGTGAATAGCCTTGGGCTCTTCATATTTACTTTTGAGGATATTATGATTCTAGACACTCTGTTGGGAATTAGGATGGCTAGTGTACGTCAGTTCAATGAGTTCCCACTTGAGGTTGGTGGGTGTGACTTCTTATAGGACCTATATGTCTTAGAGATGACGGGATTTGATTTCATTCTTAGAATGGACTGGTTATTCTCCTTTCAAGTCTTTGTTGACTGCTATCATCGTAGGATGAGTTTCACATCACCAGAGGGTAGCTCTTTTCTACAAAAGGGAGAAGGAGATGTTTAGGAGAGAAGATATAGACCTGAGCATCATGGGTTTAGAGGAATCACCTCCCAGATTTCTAGTTTATATCTAGATAACTAGAATACTTCACCTATGGACTTCCCTCCAATGGTGGATCATTTCATTTTTGTCTTTCCATATGACTTTTCAGGTTTACCTCTAGAGTGAGAGATATATTTCTCTATTGATCTTGTACCAAGATTGGCACTGGTGTCCATTACTCCTCATAGGATGGATACACCAGAGTAACATGATCTCAATAAGCAGTTAGAGGAGTTAAAACCAAAGGGTTTTATCTGACCCAGTACTTCTCCTTGTGGTACACATGTCATTTTCACGAACAAGGTAGATGGTACCCTCAGACATTGTTTGTATTATCAGAAACTAAATAAATTTATGGTCAAGAACCGATATCTCTTTCTGAGGATTGATGATATCTTTAATCATCTTCGAGCATCCCAGGTGTTCTTGAAGATTGACTTCAGATCCGTTTATCCTCAGTTGTGCATTAGAACATTAGATATACCTATTACAGCCTTTTGGATCAGGTATGATCTATATGAGTATTTGGTTATGTCATTCGGTCTCACGAACACGCCATCAATTTTCATGTAATTGATGAACCAAGTCTTCCATTCTTACTTGGATTCTTTTCTGGTAGTCTTCATGGACGATATCTTGCTATACTCTCACACTCGACATGACCATGTCACCCATCTTGAGATAATTTTGATTACACTGAGAGACCATCATTTATATGCCATGCTCCCAAAATTCCACTTTTATATAGATTAGATTCACTTCTTGGGTCGTGTTATCTCAGATACAGGATTATCAGTAGACCTAGAGAAAGTGAGAGTAGTAGTATCTTGGGAGAACCTGAAGAACATCTTTGAGGTACGGAGTTTTCTAAGGTTGGATGGTTACTACAGGCACTTTATATAGGAATTTTCATGTTTAGCAGTTCCACTGATTGTCCTGACTAAGAAGGGTGCAAAGTACTTTTGGATATATTACTGCGATTCAACCTTTCAGGAGATGAAAGGGATATTGACTTCAACACTGATACTAGTCTTTCCAAAGCCAGGAAAGAGTTGCACCATTTACTGTGATGCATCAGGTATCGGTCTAGGATCAGTGCTTATGCAAGGGGAAGGAGTCATTGTGTATAGGTCTCGGTATTTGAGGCCACATGAGAGGAACTACCCGACGAATGATCTCGATTTATCTATAGTTGTGCATGCTTTACACTTTTAGAGACATTATCATTTGGGAGATCATTTTGTGATATTCACTGACAAAAAAAGTCTCAATTATATCTTTATTCGGTGTGATATGAATTTGAGATAGTGAAGGTGGGTTGAGTACCTTCAGTTTTTTACTTTGAGCTTGCCTACACGCCAGGGAAAGGCAATGCAGTGGCTAATGCATTGAGCAGGAGGACTCTGATATAGACAGTTTAGGAGGCCAGTAGTGAGTGGAAGCTTATGTATAACATCCCGATATTTTAAAAGGAAATATTATGTTCTTAAATGAACAACTAAATACTATGTGAACTTTATAAACTAACCATTAAAAATAAGTTTGTCGCTTCTTTGTTTTGAATTTCAAAAAACAGTCATCTACAATTGTGTTTAGTAAGTTATTTAGAGTCTGGTAGAATCAACTTATTTTTTTGGTGAATAGTAACATACCCTTATGAATATTAATATTTATATTAATATGACCCTAATGAATATTAAATTTTATTTTTATTTTATTTTTTTAAGGCTTTAATATAATGGCATCTTGGTTAATTTTTCAATGTCATATAAAAGCACTTATAGAATTAAAATTGCTAATTTTAGAATTAAGTATGAATTTATTTAAAAATTAAATTAATAATATTTAGAAAATTATTTTTTAAAAAAAGGAGTTCATTTTTGAGTTTTACATGTCGAAAAATGGTAAGTGTAATTTTTTGGGATTTTTTTGAAATTCTTTAATTTTTTATGAATAGTGAAATACGGTAAAATATCATATATTCAAATTATCAGTTAAATACAATATTTATGACATCATAATTGATATAATCCCACTTTTTTAAAACTCAAATGACATTATTACTATTTGGGGTCACATGAATTAATATTATTCATAGTCCTGAGCAAAAATATTATAATAATGATTAAAATAATGAAAAATACTCCCTCTCCTCCACTATAAATACTAACCTCATTCCCCTATTCCTCCCACACCTCTCAAGCCTTGAGCATTACCAAATTTCTTTCCAATACTCCTCCCAAGGTTTCATCAAGCCCCCAGGGTCCCAACCTTCAATTTTAAGGAGTTACTCTACAAGGTAAGAGAATTATCAGCTTCTTTCTTTTTCCATTCAAGTTTTCTTTTATGTGGTATAGAATTCAAGAATCCATACCATGTTCTTATTTTAATTTTATTATATCTCTATACTATTTTATGAATCTTTTATGTATGGGTGACCTTTTTCCCTCTCTTTTTAATGTTTTCAATAACTTTGTTCCAGAGCCATTATGTTGCAGAATTTTCACCTCAAAATCTCTCTCTTTTTCAAAGAACTCTTATTATGTTACTATCTTTTAATTTAAATTGTCTTATGTTGGGATATGTAATTACATATTCCCCTTATTGTACAGATTATGTATGAATTATGAGATACCCTATTTTCTATCATCAAAATATTTTATAAATTTTTATGTGACGTCGTTAGGATGCTGAATTTTTATAAGGATTTTCTCAACTATAATTTTATTTAGAGTTATTTTCTTTTATTATTTCCTCATCTCCTCTTATCCAAGAGGCATGAAATATCTAGAAATATTTTATATTCTAGATTTTCTCATGTTCATGTAAAATTCATCATCATTATTCTTCTCCTCTCCTGCTTATTCAGGGAATAAAACCATTGTCTGTGACGTATCGAATTATCAGAACAACCCTTATGGGATAATTTATTTCCTTACGGGAAAACTTTTCTATTTTCCATCAAATCCTATCAGGGTCCCCTTAGATCAATAAATATCTTCTTCCAATTTTCCTATGAAGTAAATATCTAATAGGATCGATTGACTCAACGTTGAGGGATTCAAAGAGGAGTTTATTGAATCAATGTATTAGGTTTTTATTGAATCATACATCAGATATATGAAGTGGGTTAATAAAGAACGATAATATTCAAGAAGGGTTCAAGCACCCCAATGTTTATACCACCATATAATGAACAAATTATCATAGTTAAGGAATAAAACCTCATTTTTGAGTAAAAAGTCTCTAAAATGGGTGGCATACTCAATATGAAGAGGTAATATTTGAAATAATGACAAGGTGTCTATAGCAAAGATAAATTTCACATGAAAATGGAATGGAAAATCAATTCTAAATTTTCCCTAGACAAGTGGTCTAGTGAGCATAGCCTAGCTTTTACTAGGGTCGCATAGAAACCCCCATGAGCTTTGTTCCTTTTTTATACTCTCAATATTTCCTAAACTATAAAAGGGAATGGATTAGTGGGTGAACACTTGAATTTTTATCAGTCTTCCCATTATGGGTTTTTAACCTAAAAATCCTTCATGAATCTTGTGATTTATAATTTAAGGTTATTAAATTATTATAATAAAGGGGTAACATTTAAGGTTATATATATTTAACCAAATTTTGATGATGTTTAAGGTTGAATCTCTTAAACCAAGAAGGCACAAAAACATGTATAGAAAGGGAGTGGAAAATCCCCAACTTGAATGAAAAGCTCAATGCTAGTATAGATTATCCCATGGGGTAACACATTAATTTTATGGTCATATTTCTTGGGCTACAAGTTTATGGATAGTCCTAGGATAGGAAATCATTGTGTCACTACATATATAATTTGAAATGAGAATCAGGCCACATATAGTTCTAGAATGAAAACGCCCCCTATGAAGATCATACACATATACAAGGAAAGGGGAATTTTATTCCAAGAATGGGCCTATAAATGATATAACTCGTACTAGAATCTCCTATGAAAATACAGATCATATGTATGAGGGGTAATGTTTATAATTTGACTAATTTGATAGTGTTTGGGTCCATGGTAGAGTACTTGGATGTGGCTAATTATCCCATAGTGATGGGAATCAATCTTGTACAAAGTTATTTTGATGGATAATTCCTCACATAAATCTAGATCATATTCATGGAATGTGGTAATTAATGTTATAAGAAAAATGATGATCATGTACCAAATACTTTTACACAGATCGAGATCTCATGTATGGAAGAAAGAGGCCACCAAGAAGTGGACACTCTCATCCATTTAAGGTCATCTAGGGTCGACCAAATTTTCCTAACTTTGTTCATGGAACTACTTAATCATATAAATTGGAATATTCATCTTAAACCTCTAATATCATGTCATTTATTTGCAGTGTGAGAAACAAGAGGTAATTATAAGATTATTCAAATCTTATTAAGATTTGAGCCAAGGATTTTTTTTGACATGCACCATGTGATTTTTTATCATATAGTGGAGATATTTTCCTTTAGTTTTACATCATTCAACTGAGATGTTGTTTCTATATAGTGTAAAGACTTACCACCAAGTTTCAATACATGTACCATGGTATGGGAATAAATCCAAATTTAGTTCTTTTTGAAAGGTTCATTATAAAGATCTAACTCACATGTAGGGAAATGGGTTAATATTGGTCATGGTTTGGGTAGAACATGACATTATACTCAGATTATATATACACAATCATTGAATCCCTGAGAAAAAGAAAATGGACCCCTAGATAGATAGAGATTATACTTAAGGGAGGGGAATTTTCATATTTCATCTAGTATGGGATTATAAAAGAGTTAATCTCCATAACTAGTTCCAAATATAGAAGACTTGGGTTTCTTTATAAATGGAGTATTCAATCCTACTATTGATTATATATTGGTATCATATCTTAGGTGCCTTTACATGGGGCTAGCTCTCATGTAAGTACTAGATTAAATAGAATATGACATGTTTCATGTAGTTTAATGTCATAATATAAGGACCTATATGTTCTACAGTTTAGGGTATTGTGATGAGGACTTATTTACCTATTGTTTAACATCATGTATCTAGGATTAATTTCATACATTTTAACTTCATGTGACTAGTACATCGTGAACCGATTTGAAGATTATTAAAAGCATCATTAGAGAAACCTTCCATTGGTTTGGGGTGTTTTCATATAGGGGACATTGTTACCCTTATATAATCTTATAGATAAATGATCATATGATGAGGGATCTTATATAGATATAACTTGTACATAGGATGGTTCGTCTCATGTACTAGATCATTATAACTATTTTAAGGTCATTAATTGTGGACCAAAGCATTACGTAGTTTATGCTCACGTGAATTGAAGTCATCTTAATAGCAATTGAAGAGTATGATGTCATAAAACATAGAAATGGTCCTGATCTCTTGAAACGTTTTTTATCACTTTAAACATATTAAATGGATGAAGTAAATAATATATTCAAATGTATCAATTAGATACCGAATATTGGTGTAAGTAGAATAACCATTAGTAATGTTGGAAAAAGAATTCCATGATCAGTTGATGGAGACTTGTGGGAGTAGGCTGGCTATTACCACACTCAATTCGGGGATAGTGCATAGGGTTAATTTGGACCTTTCTTCCAAGTCCAAAACATCTCCTAGGGGTAACTTCATAAGCTCAAGGTCCAACTATGTTATTCACTATAAAATACTAGTTGGTTCCCTTCATATCAATCAATCCTTACCACCAATTTTACTATGAAATAGATAAGTAAGAGGATTAGCCGACTCAAGGTTAAGGGATTCTAATAGGATTATATTGACTTAAGTAATTTATTGATTCACAAATCAAAAGGTATGAAGTATGTTGGGTGTATGAAGTGGTGTTCAAAATGTTTTTTGGAAAATTCCATGGTTATACTATCATGTGATAAACAAGCTATTTGGGTAGGAGGAATAAACCCATACTGAAATGAAGGTTCATTTGAACCTCATAAAGAATAGAACTATAACTCAAGATTTAATGGGAACATCTTATTTGTTGATTAAGATAATTTTTTAGAAAATTCTTCAAGAATTTTATGGTCATATGGCCTAGACCATTCATCGCATATTTTAAAGGGAATGTGGCTACGAATAAATGTTATAAAGTTTAAAGTCACATGAAATAAATATTTGTGTCATGAAATTTAGCATCATGAAATGAGGATGGTGACGATATATATATTGATGTCTTAAATCCTAGACCTGCACTGCATAGTTTAATATCAGATGACTAGGACATCTTATGTAGTTATGAAGTATAACATCATGTAGCTATGAATTATGCTATAAATTTTGGATTCATGCATTTAGGGTCATACGACTAGGGAAAATATGACATAACTCATTAGGCCTAGTAATATTATGGTGTAAGGATAATTACTTTCATTCATGTAGAATGAGTCTTAGGATTTTATAACTCTATAAAGTCTTTATCTACTTTCTTCTATAACTAATTTTTAAGATGAAGTATTATTCAATTATATGAACCAAAATTTGGGCGTGGAGAGAATATTTTGGTATTATCATTCATGACTTCCTCCTTAGTTATCATGATCTCTTTAAGATCAAGAAATGAATTCTTGAATGAGTATATGTAGTATGTGGAAACATGCTCACACTTAAAGGAATAGACCTTGTTTTTTCTGTCACTAAAATATGGATGATCTAGATTCTTTAATATACTTTTATGTTCTAATCAGGGTGTCTACATGGATGAAGTAGAAACTTGGATTCCATTGGATCCAATATCCTCTCATCTATCTGCTTATGAATCCAATCCTTGAAGACAAGGCACCTCTTGATTATACATCTTAATAATAAATGGTAGGGGAATTATTTTTATATGTTCTATAAAATAAGCCTCTTCATATCTCTTAATCCATGGGAGCTCAATCAAATCATTTTTTATGGTATAGGGAAAATACCTGGGGAATTTCTCTAATTAAACATAATACACTTTCCTCTTTCTATCATCAATAGATTAATGAAAACTCTGCTTCCCCATTATGTTATATATTCCAATATTGGTATGGGAATGCATATGAATTTGTGTTTTAGAATGAATTTCTAGGGTCTTGATCAATTTGGTGAAAAATGATGAATCATTGGAGGCCCCGTAAGTTGATGATGTCTCTCCTAGATTATGGAAATATTACTCTCCTAGAAACATTATGGAAACTACTGAGGTTGAATAACATCTGGAATTCACCTATTGAAGAGGTTGAAAATATGGTAATAACCTAATCCCAGTGGGTTGGGGGACTCTAAAATATGAAAATTCCCCGAGACCAGTAGGTTAGAGTTTGGTGTAATGAGGTCCAAAATTCACTCGGTAAGGGGTTGAATATTTTGAAAATACCCTCTTACCAGTGTGATGGGGTAATTTACTGAAAGGAGAACCACTATAATAATATTATATTATAATATCATAGGGGGGATATCCATAAGAATATTCATAATTAAATTATAGAGATCTTAATTTTGTTTCTTTAACTGAGCGATCTGTTCTTCAGTTAAGATGGACCTGTCATCCCCAAGGGGCTAGCATGCAAGAGAATTATCGACACCTTTTCTTTTTCAATGGAAGTATTGGTGAAATATTATGGTAGTCTCAATGTGGACCCTATATATTGGATATTCTATTGATATAGGGTATATACGCCGTCAACCTTTCACCCTAAAGTATGAATAGGGTTGATAATTCTTTCTGTAAAGGTATCCAAGGTATTATCGAGATCTTATTCACTAATTGTTGGAGCATATGATGAGACAAACTATTAGGGCTTGGAATATTAAAAAAATGTAAAACTATCCTCATCTATAATGTTCTCATTAAAACATAGTATAAATTCTTCAAACCTATTTGATACCATGTTTATGGAGACATAGATGAACCAGTGTTTATTTTTAGTGGAATATCCTGTATGAAGGGATAATGCATGTTGTATCATTTGGTGGGATGGTTACCATTCTCTCATTTTGTGGGAAAGTTCATGTTGTCTCATTTAATGGGATGGTGCCCATTAGTTCATTTGGTGGAACCATTCCTATGACCATTATTTAACTTCTTTTGGGAGAATGGTTGAAACATATTCCACATGTTCCTTGGGATCATCTAATGACACCTGACCATGTTTTATCATTTTATTATAGTATATATTTAATGATGAAGCATTCCTAGATCGTGTGACATAACATAAAATGGTCAGGGGAGTTATTTAGAAGACCATTCTACCCAGCTTCATCTAACTTCTTGATTTCTGGAATCATAATTAGGTTTTCATTCATTACAAAGGTTTAGTACCTTGGAATATAATCCTTATAGAAGTAATAAATTGTATACTTTTGGGTTTTAAGGTCACATAACCTCATCCTTTTTATCATGAGGTTTATATTAGTTGTTTCATATTTCTCTAGATTCCATATATGAGACGATGTTTCTTGATAATATATTTCCTTTATTCTATGAATATAATCCTCTAAACATTTTACTATAGTCACAAACTCTAAGAAACTACCAGGGTACTTCAAAGGGATAAGAATAGATGAAAAATCATCCAATTGGTTTTCCATAGAGATCTATAACAACTGTTCCTAGGGAAGCTGTGTTTCCATAGAATATGTCAAACCCTTCTATCATGTAATTTTTTTTTGAAAGAAAAGGCTCATTAATGTCGAAAATCAGCAGACGTACAGATGCAAAGCCATGAAGGGAAATGGTCCAGCCAGAGCTGGTCAACATAAAAGGGTCCTGACACCGCAAGCTGATGAGAAGCATTGTTTCCATCTCGTTTAGTAAAGGAGAAAGTGCAGATTGAGAAAACTTGATAGATAGACAGGATTCGCCTGACAAGGGATCCAAAAGACTGGATTTCACCATCATTGGAGTTGATAGCATTGATAATGGTGAGACAGTCTGATTCGAGGTTGATTTTATCCCAACCGCGGTCCATGGCGAGCATCAGACCTGCAAGTATGGCAGTAGCCTCAGCCACCACATGTAACACCCAAGATTTTTATGAGAAATATTTTGTTTTTATGTTATATAAATCATCAAAGGAATCTTTCACTACACAAAACACTAGCTTGGCTTGCTTTACACGCAATCGCGACCTTCCTCGATAGCTTGCATCGTTCACAATACCGAGTTTCACTGAACAACGATATGCTATTAAAATATTACTAAAACTAGCCGTTATGAATAGTAATACCCACTTTTTGAAATTTTGTAGATTTTATTTTTCAAAATGGACTTCATTTTTGGATTCGGAATATTGAAATTAGCCTAGGATGAAATTTTGGTATTTTTCTGAAAACATTCAATTTTTTATGAATAGTGAAAACACTGGGTTACTATTTAAAAACCGACTTTTTATTTAAATAATTATTTATTTTATTTAAATTTATTTTAGGTAAAAATTGATACAAAATACCTATATAAGTTCAATTCAATTCATTGGAGTCATTTTATAATAATTTTACATATATAAAAATTTTATTAAACTTTTCACCGTCTTTTACCCACCTCCTAGGAGAATTTACAAATTTACATAAAACATAATTTTACCACTTCTGTGAGTGGAATTTCAAAAATCCGTGACACATGGTTAATATCAAGGAATAAAATTTGGTTCAATGAGATGAAAATAATTTTTGGTGAATAGTAACTTTTTACTTTTTTTTACCACGGTTAAAAGTAAATAGGGAAATTAAGGGTAAAAATGTTATTATTATTACCCTAACACATGTCCTAATTCTATTGGATAAGTATAATTCGACCAAACACAACATTAAGAATAAAATATGACCATTTAGGCCCACTTGGATTAGATAAGGACATTTATTATTAATTTATGTAAAGAAGGGCTAAAATAGTTAAAATCAAAGTTTAATAACTAAATCATTTTTAATATAGGGTTATAAATAAGATAAATTAGAAAATAAATATTCATTAGAAATATAAAGAGATTTCCTACATAATGGTATTTTATTTATAATTTTTAGACATTAAATAATTTAATTTATTTATGACACAATGATGATGCAGTAATTATCTTATTAATGAAATATTAAGATAATTGATGTTATAAATACCCAAATAAATGTAATTTTAGAATTTTTATGAATTAAAATACTTTTCTAGGTTAATATGACATGTTAGTATTTATTTAATTAACTTTTTTGAACTAATATTTCTGTTATGATTTTCACAAAAATCAATTACCAAATAGTGTCAAAATTGACATAAAATAGTTTTTAAAACAAATATTATATTATTAATTGTTATTTTATTCCTAAAAATCTAAGGTTTGGCAAAATGACTTAGATAAGGTTATATATATTAATAATAAACAACATGGGGTTCTTTTGGCTTGTTATAGTAAGTTTATTAACCTTGTAGTGTAAGAAAACAAAAAGACACGGTAAAAGTTAAATTATCTAACTTAAAGTTAAATCTAAATGATAAGGTTAAAATAGAAACCTAAACTTATCTAAATTATATTGGATGAGATTATTTCGACCCATAACCACATTAGCTTCGAAATAAATCAATTTTGAGCTATTAAAAACCGAATATGACTTTATAATAAAATAATATTTTTAGTTTTTCCTAAGGTGCCCCTCTCCTCCCTTATAAAAGGGCACCTCCTCCCTCTCTTCCTCACACCACTTTGAGCCTTCAAGATCGTCCAACCCCTGAAAAATTCTCTTCTCCACTTCTCTAGAAACATACTAGAGGTCCTGGTCTTCTTCAAAGACCAATTTTAGTGCCCTAAGAGGAGGTCTCAAAGAGGCGCTTCAAAGAAGAGGTAATGTCCGTTACCGATTCTTTCAACTTTATTTCTTCTTACACTTATTCTTATTTAGTTGTTTCATTATGAAGTAATAACATCAGTATCACTCATATATGGATATGTTATTATAAGTATGAAACAACCCTATTTCGCCATCTATCCATCCTACGAAAAATGAAATCACCACGCGTGCGTACGTACGGAATACCGTCTCCACGCCGTAGTGTAATCTATTTTCCACCACCACCTTACTTGGATGTATATAATGGTGTAAATAATAACTATATATGATTATTGTAAATTGATATTGATTCTTAAATAGTATACATTCACTCCAATACAATTCCATGATCATGGGAACGATATCATCGCTCGTGCGTACTTACGGAATATCGTCTCCACGATGTGATGTGACTCGTTCTACATGATATTCATTTCATAATGATTATATAAATGAATTTAATGAATGAATATGATATATATTACACTAATACCATTCTGTAAATGAGGTATCTATAACCTAAAGAGAAGAATAATAATTTATTCGACAAAACACGCATAAGAACAAAAAGTAATAAACACCCGAATAGCAAGTAGCAATGAAATATTACTAATAAGAAGCTAAGAATATAGCCATATATGATATCATAAAAATGAGTATAATTCTGGAATAAGTCAATGGCATTATTTAAATCATTATACAGGAGGTTCAGACACTTACGAAGCAAATCGGACCTAAGGTAAGGGAAAATATCACAATCTCATTTTTATCCGAGATTGTTTATACTTCATAATTTACTGGGTAATATTTATCATCCACATCCATTTTTCCTCAATATGTAATATTTATATCCTTCTAAAATAGTTTATATCCAATTTTACCCTTCGGTGAGTTTTTAGTAAAAGATATTAAAGGAATCTTTTGTCGTTTTTCGTACGAGGTACTTTTTGACTTTTCCGACAAAAGTACGAAAGGAATGTTTTTTTTAACTTATATGGAATGAATGGATTTTTAGAACATTATTTCAATGAAGCTTAATTTACAAGTTTTCAAGTTTATTTTTAATCAACTTCTTTTAGTTCAAAATTATATGACATGTTAAAAAAGTAAAATGTTTTTGAAGTAGAAAGGATATTTTCCTCAAGAATGGAGTTCAAGTGTTTTATCAAATTTATTTTCCATCTAAGATAATATAGGGTTCTGTTTCTATCCCTATTATTAAATTGATTTGATTATGTTGTGATGGAATTATTTTTATGAATTCCTTTATCTTATATTAATTGTTTTATGATTTCATGATGTTTAAGAATCCCATTTTTATTACATGGGTTATGCTATGATGTATGATTTATGATTTTGCGGCACACATAATAATGGTTTCATTATGAGATTAGTGGGACCTATATCTACCTCCAATGCATTGGGTAAATATTTATATCTCATGAGATAGACATGGCTGGAACGTCAGGTTAAACCGGTTCAGTGAAACAGGACTGAAACGAGGAGTGAACTCGGTTCAAGAATGGACTTTGTCTGCTAAGATAGTCTTGGCTATGAGTCTTGACTACTAAGAAATGATTCTATATGATTATGTGTGTATACCACAAAGTTTAATGTTTTAAGTTATGATTATTGATATTACATTTCACTACTATGATTTATCCCATGTTATGAAATTATGATCTCTTTTGCCGGTTAAGATTTCCAAAATGTTATGTTCTTATGAATATGGTGTGATTGATATTTCTTTTGTATACCCTTACTGAGAATTTGAGCTCACCCTTTTGTTTGTCTTCTTTCCCCAGGTCAAGAAGAAGGTTATTAAGTAGGATATTCCAAAAGGTACTCTAGATATGATGAAATAAATGGGAGACAGTGTAGATGCTTTATGAACCAGTTGTTTATGTTTCCCAGTTTCTAAAGACATTATACCTATACGATCCTTTCCTGGTTTTGTTATATGTTGTAATAAGTGTGATTCAAATTTGAAGTATTAACAATGTTTGTAAAGTACGGTTCATTATAGTTGGTATCAGAGTAAAGGTATAGTCAACCTTTGGAAACTAGGATGTGAAATCCTTAGTAAGAACCCTAAGGATAAGTCTAAGCATAGAACACAATATTAGTGTTTTAGAAATGGCCATGAAAAACCTATGATAAGACCTTAAGTGTGAAATTTTATTCTTGATTATGTGTTTTTTCTATTATAATTAGTGTTTCTCACACTATTATTCTTGGTTTTAGTCAATGGCTGGAACACAAAGGAACTGTGTTAATGCAGAATGTGACGGGAAATTCAATGATTGTCCCCCTGAGCAACCAACCGTTATGGGAGCTGGAATGAAAAATATTTTAGCCATGCTCACACAACTTTATCAATATATGAATCATGGAGGACTTCCAAACGAGCAAAGGAAGTAGCAACATTCTGTTGAATCCTTCATGAGGCAGCTCCCACCTTCATTCAGAGGGTCTTCTGATCCATTAGTGGATGAACAATGTATCAATACCACTGAAAAGATATTTTCAGTTCTTCAATGTTATGAACCTGATAAAGTCATCTTAGCATTTTATCGTTTGGAAGGAGATGCTGATCAATGGTGGAATCTTATTAAGAATACGAGGAAAAGGGATGAAATTGAGTCCATGGAATGGGACGAGTTCAAGAAATTATTTTTCAATAAGTACTTCCCTCGTATTCTCCGAACAAAGATGGATAAGGAGTTTCTTGAACTAAAGAAATGGGATGATGAATCTGTTGGTACCTACGAAGCAAATTTTACAAGACTTGCAAGGTACGCATTTGGGATTATTATCCAACCTGAGAGTAAGATCGATCGATTCTTTAGTGGCTTAAAACCAAGTCTTCAAAGGGCGTTATCCATAAGGGACTTCAATAGCTATGGGGAAATTGTTTGATGTGCTCTCAAGGTTGAGATGGAGATTGGAATAACCCATCAGTCATATGGGTTTGACAAGAAGAGTAAAATGGAATTCAAAGGAAAATCTAAAGATCACACTGAAAAGAAGATGATTTTTCCCTTATGCTCCAAGTGTGGAAAGAAACATGGAGGAAATTGTCTTAAGGGGACAAGAAAATGTTATAAGTGTGGAAAAGAAGGTCATAAGGTAATTGAATGTCGAAATAATGGGAAGAATATGTCTAATGATGCAAACAAAGGAAGGGATACACAGAATGAACCTACTTTACTTCAATGTTTCAAGTGCAAGGAAATGGGTCATTATGCCAATCAATGCCCTAATCCAAGGGTTGATGATGATGATCGATGTCAACAAACTCTTAAGGCCAAAGACAAAGGAAAGTAACATGCAATTTCTATCAGCGATGTGGAGTACGATAACGAAGTGGTGAAAGGTACACTTACCATCCACTCTAAAGTAGAAAATGTTTTATTTGATTTTGGATCCACCCACTCTTTTATTTCTGAAGATTTTTCTAAGGGTATCACCATATTACCTCAACAATTAGATGTTGAGTTAGTTGTGACAACCCCTAATGGCACAACAGTCGCATCAAAAGTTTATAATTCTTCTCCGATTTAAGTTTATGGGAAAGTGATTCCTGAAAATCTTGTGATCCTTCCTATAGTTAAATTTGATGTGATTCTTGGCATGGATTGGCTTTCTCTATATGGAGATCATATCAATTGCCAAATAAGGGAAGTCACATTTCATATTCCAGATCAATATATGATCATCTATCGATGCAAGGATGAACATAACCTTCCAGTGGAAATTTATTCCATCTTATGGTTTTTGATTCCACTAAATGAAGGTTATTTATCTCAAATGGTTGGTGATAAACTCACAATTAAGAATATGCCCATTGTACGGGAGTTTGATGATGTTTTTCTGGAGAAATTCCCGGGTCTTCCACCAAATCGTGAAGTTGGGTTTTCAAAAGAACACGTACCAGGCGCTTTACCTATTTCAAAGAAACCTTATAGAATGGCCCCAATTGAGTTGCAGGAATTGAAGAAGAAACTCCAAGAGAATCTTGATAAGGGATTCATATGCCCTAGTGTGTCACCTTGGGGAGCATCTGTTCTGTTTGTTTAGAAGAAATATGGATCAATGAGACTCTGCATTGATTATCGAGAACTTAACAAGATCACTATCAAGAACAAATATCATCTCCCGTGCATTGATGACTTATTTGACCAACTACACAGAGCTCAATACTTTTCCAATATTGATATTCATTCAGGGTATCATCAATTAAGGGTCAAAAGGGAGGATATACCAAAGACGGCTTTCCGTACAAGGTATGGACACTGTGAATTTATAGTGATGCCATTTGTTCTTACTAATGCTCATGCTATCTTCATGGATCTGATGAATAGAGTCTTTAGAGACTATCTTGATCAGTTTGTGGTAGTCTTTATAGACGAAATTCTTGCATATTCAAAGAGAAAGGAAGAACATGAATATCCTTAGAGAATTATATTGAAGACCCCGAGAAAGGAGAATCTTTATGCCAAATTTACCAAGTGTGAATTTTGGCTTCAAAAAGTTGCATTTTTGGGCCACATAATCTAAAAAGAGGGGATATCTATGGATCCAGCAAAAATAGAGGTTATCAAAAGATGGTCGAGACCAACAATAGTAACTGAGATCCGAGGTTTTCTTGGTTTGTCTGGATATTATCGACGTTTTGTGAAAGATTTCTCACAATTATCTAATCCACTCACTAGGTTGACTTGAAAAGGAGTTAAGTTTGTGTGGACGGAGGAATGTGAAGATAATTTCAAGGAGTTGAAAAGAAGGTTATCCAGTACACATGTACTCACACTTCCTTGTAGTGGAGAAAGGTTTGTGATCTACAGTGATGCATCTAAGAAGGGGCTGGGGTGTGTTCTTATGCAAAATTATATGGTGATAGCTTATGCCTCATGACAGTGGAAAATACATGAGCAAAATTACCCAACTCATGATTTGGAGTTAGCTGTGGTAATCCTTGCATTGAAGATTTGGAAGCATTATCTTTATAGAGAAAGGTGTGATATTTATATTGATTATAAAAGTTTAAAGTATATTTTCACACAAAAGGAGCTGAATATGCACCAAATAAGATGGTTGGAGCTGATTAAGGATTACGACTGGTCAATTCATTACCACCCTGGGAAAGAAAACAAGGTGGCGGATGCATTAAGTCGACAAGACCATGCTAGCTTATCCATGATGAGGATCACAAAAGATCCAATATTTATGGATTTACAAAGGATGGATCTTTGAATTATAATGAAAGGGTAAAAATCGTATCTTTCTCAATTGAATGTTCAACCATATATACATGTTAAGATTAAATAGGCGCAGAAAGAAGATGTAGAGTTACAAAAGAAGGTGAGAAATGTTCCTGAATTCATCCTTGATTGTGATGGGATAATAAAGTTCAGGAATCGGGTTTGTGTTCCTCCCATCCTAGAATTAAAGAAGGAGCTGCTGGATGAGGCTCATAGTTCTTCATTATCTATTCATCCTGGAAGCACGAAGATGTATAGGGACGTAAAAGAGTAATTATAGTGGGATGGAATGAAAAGAGATGTTGTTGAATATGTCTCTCGATGCTTGGTTTGTCAGCAAGTTAAAGCTGAGACACAAAAGTCTAAGGGGATTTTATAACCATTACCCATACCATAATTGAAATGGGAAAACATCACTATGGACTTTGTCACCAGACTTCCTAAAACATCCAAAGGCAATAATGCTATCTTGGTCATAGTAGATCATCTTACAAAGTCGGCACACTTCATTACTATTAGAGGGGATTTCTCTCTCGATCAGCTTTCCAGGATATATGTGAAGGAAGTGGTAAGATTGCATGGAGTACCACTTTCCATTATATCTGATCGGGATTCGAGGTTTACCTCAATGTTTTGGCAAAGTCTTCAGCATACTCTGGATACATAGTTGAGTTTCAGCACTGCTTATCATCCTCAGACAGACGGTCAGTCTGAGAGGACAATTCAAACTCTAGAAGATATGTTGAGAGCTTGCTCTATGGATTTCAAAGGTGGTTGGGATCAACACCTACCTTTGGTAGAATTTTCTTATAATAATATCTTTCACTCCAGTATTCATATGTATCCTTATGAAGCTCTCTATAGAAAGAAATGTAGGACTCGAACTTACTGGGATGAAGTTGGGGAAAGAAAGCTATTAGGACCTGATCTTGTTGATGAGATGGCAAAAAAGGTCAGATCTATTCAACAACACATAGAGCAGCCCAGATTCGATAAAAAAGTTATGCCGACAACCGAAGAAAAGACCTAGAGTTTGAAGTGAGTGATAAAGATTTCTTACGAATATCTCCCTGGAAGAGGGTCATGAGATTCGGAAAGAAGGGAAAGTTGATCCCTAGATATATCGGTCCTTTTAAAATTCTGGATCGTGTTGGGAAGTTAGCTTACCGATTGGAGCTTCCACCGAATCTCTCCCAAGTTCATGATGTGTTCCATGTATCTCTCCTGAGAAAGTACATACCTAATACTTCACATGTACTCAGCTCAGAAGTTGTACCGCTGGAGCAAGATCTTTCTTATGAAGAACAGCCAATAGAGATTCTGGATCGTAGCGAAAAAGTCCTATGGAACAAGAACACTCGCTTGGTGAAAGTTTTATGGAGGAACCACCAATTTGAATAAGCTATATGGGAGCTTGAGGATATGATGAGGGAGAGGTATCCTCATCTGTTTGTTACAAAGTGACGAATTTCGAGGGCGAAATTCATTTTAAGGGGGGTAGAATGTAACACTTGAGACTTTTATGAGAAATATTTAGTTTTTATGTTATATAAATCATCAAAGGAATCTTTCACTACACACAAAACTAGATTGGCTTTCTTTACACGCAATTGCGACCTTCCTCGATAACTTGTGTCGTACGCAATACCGAGCTTCACTAAACAACGAGATGCTATTAAAATATTACTAAAACTAGCCGTTATGAATAGTAATACCCACTTTTTGAAATTTTGTAAATTTTATTTTTCAAAATGGACTTCATTTTTGGATTCAGAATATCAAAATTAGCCTAGGGTGAAATTTTGGTATTTTTCTAAAAACATTCAATTTTTGATGAATAGTAAAAACATTGGGTTACTATTTAAAAACCGACTTTTTATTTAAATAATTATTTATTTTATTTAAATTTATTTTAGGTCAAAATTGATACATAATACCTATATAAGTTCAATTCAATTCATTGGAGTCATTTTATAATAATTTTAGATATATAAAAATTTTATTGAACTTTTCACCGTCTTTTACCCACCTCCTAGGAAAATTTGAAAATTTACATAAAACTTAATTTTACCACTTCTGTGAGTGGAATTTTGAAAATCCGAGAGACACGGTTAATATCAAGGACTAAAATTTGGTTCAATGAGATGAAAATAATTTTTGGTGAATAGTAACTTTTTACTTTTTTTTACCACGGTTAAAAGTAAATAGGGAAATTAAGGGTAAAAATGTTATTATTATTACCCTAACACATGTCCTAATTATATTTTATAAGTGTAATTCGACCAAAAGAAACATTAGGAATAAAATATGACCATTTAGGCCCACTTGGATTTGATTAGGACATTTATTATTAATTTATTTAAAGAAGGGTTAAAATAGTTAAAATCAAAGTTTAATAACAAAATAATTTTTAATATAGGGTTATTCATAAGATAAATTGGACTATAAATATTCATTAGAAATATAAATAGATTTCCTACATAATGGTATTTTATTTATAATTTTTAGAAATTAAATAATTAAATTTATTTATGACACAATTATGACGCAGTAATTATCTTATTAATGAAATATTAACATAATTGATGTTATAAATACCCAAATAAATGTAATTTAAAACTTTTTATGAATTACAATACTTTTCTAAGTTAATATGACATGTTAGTATTTATTTAATTAACTTTTTTCGAACTAATATTTCTGTTATGATTTTCACAAAAATCAATTACCAAATAGTGTCAAAATTGACATAAAATAGTTTTTAAAACAAATATTATATTATTAATTGTTATTTTGTTCCTAAAAATATAAGGTTCGGCCAAATGACTTAGATAAGGTTATATATATTAATAATAAACAACTTGGGGTTCGTTTGTCTTGTTATAGTAAGTTTATTAACCTTATAGTGTAAGAAAACAAAAAGACACGGTAAAAGTTAAATTATCTAACTTAAAGTTAAATCTAAATGATAAGGTTAAAATAGAAAACTAAACTTATCTAAATTATATTTGATGAGATGATTTCGACCCATCCCCACCTTAGCTTCTAAATAAATCTATTTGGATGTAACACCCCAACATTTCATAGAGTGTTATTTCTTCAAAATAATTCAATAACTTGCACTACATGAAACACCGAGTTCAATGGCACCATTACTTACCAAAAAGCCATTCAAAAGAGATTATGAATAGTATTAAATAAATTTTATACTTTATATAATCCTTATAATTTTTCCATATTATGAGTATCTTAGACATAATGCAAGAACAAATTCATTTTCAGTATTGCACTTTTATCAACTTTTAATAGTGAACCCTTTTTAAATAAAATATTTTAAACTTTTTGACTAAATGGGGACATCAAAAATTTAAAATGAAACATCCCAAGCTTCCACGGTACGCTTTCTTTGAATAATACAGTAGCGTGTGTTGTACGCAACCTTGAGTTTTAACACACACCACAACCGATCAAACTAACCGTTATGAATAGTAATACCTACTTTTCCAAATTATATATATTTTATATTTTAAAATGGACTTCATTTTTGGATTTGGAATATCGAATTTAGCCTAAGGTGAAATTTTGGTACTTTTCGGATAACTTTTATATTTTGATGAATAGTGAAAATTACTAAATTTTAATTAAAAACAACTTTTTTAATCAAAATAATTAATAGTGATAAATTATGAATTTGAGTGGTTTTAAAGTATATTTAGAATATATTTTTACCATTTAATATAATGTTGGTCATTGGACATAATTTTACAATTAAACCGAACATAAACAAGTGTCAATCTTTTGATAGTTATTACCTCTTAAAAACACGCTTTTTGTTTTGACAGCGGGAATTAATTTTAAATTAATTTCTGCCACTTCTGTGTTTTGAATTTAGAAAAATGGATTCCATATTTGGAATCAGGATTTCCAAATTGTGTAAATAGGTAAATTTTATTTTTAGACATTTTGAATAATTACTATGGTAAATATTTTATTTACCATGGTTAAGGGTAAATCCGGTAAATAAGGGTTAAAAAAATAATATTATAATAGTACTAAATTACCCTAAAACGTGTCTTAACCCTATTGGTTGATACATGGTCGACCATGGGAATCTTTGGGTCTATTTTGGGACCCCATGGATCCACTTGTAAGTGATAATGACACTTTATTTTAATTAAGTTAAAATGAATACAAAAATGACACAAGCATATATCTTTTAGCAAAACAATTGTTACATAGGGTTATATAAGTTGGATTTTAGATTATAAATATCCATTAGAAATATAAAAGGATTTCCTACATAATGATATTTTATTTATAATTTTTAGACATTAAATAATTTATTTTATTTATGACACAATGATGATGCAGTAATTACTATAATAGTGAAAAATTAAAATAATTGATATTATAAATACCCAAAAAAATATAATATGAAACTTTTAATGAATTAAACTAATTTTTTAGGATAATATTATATATTAGGATTGATTTAATTGACTTTTTTCGAAGTAATCAATCTGTTATGAGTTTCACAAAAATCAACTATTGAATAGTGTCAAAATTGACATAAAAGAGTTCTTAAAACAAATATTATATTATTAATTGATATTAAATTCCTAAAAATCTAAGGATCGGCCAAGAGACTTATATCAGGATAGGTTCATCATTAATGGACCACTTGGGGGTCTCTTGGATGTATATAGTAAGTTTATTAACCATATTATATAAAAATACAAAGAGACATTGTAAAAGTGAAACTAATTAACTTAGAGATAATACTTAAAGATAAGGTTAATATAAGTACCCAAACCTGTCTAAATTCTATTGGATGAGTTGTTTTCGACCCATCCCCACCTCAAACTTTGAATAGTCAACTTTGGAGCCATTGGAAACTGAATATGAATTTATTATAAATTAATATTTCTAGCTTTTCCAAAGGTGCCCCTCACCCCTCTTATAAAAGGGCACTCATCCTTCTCATTTCTTCACACCTCTCAAGCCACTTGGCTCGTCCAAAATCTGCCCAACTAAGCTCCCCACATCCCTCTCCTCCTCCTTGAAGCTTCCCCCTAGGCAGAAAGCATTTGAAGAAGTCCTTTGGTTCCAACCAAAGTGAGTTACCTAAATTAAAGGTAACGATTTCTCTTAAATTATTTTCATTTATTTTGCTTCTCCAACCCCCAAACTCTTTTTATTTCCTTTCTTTTGTAACAACACCAGTATCCTCAATATACTAGTATTTTGTTATAAGAAGGATTCAAACTACACATACACACAACTCCATCTAATGGATGATTAACATAATGTTTCTGTGGATGGCAAACTAACGCCTCACGAAACGATGATTGTTCAAATACATCTTACCGCCTCTCATGGTGGCCATTATGATGGAACTGTAATTAAATATGATATTAATGTTATATATTTTATATATAAGCTTCTGTAATTCCATTTTATTTCATACCATTATTCATTTCATGTTGTATATACATACGATAATTTCATTTGAGGAAGTGTGGACTACCGCCCCCTTAAAATGATATGACTCGTTCATACCACACATGGAACGTATAAAGGATGGTGTTAATGAACTTAAGTAACATATATAAAATATTATATTATACTGGAATAGTAATATACCTATGTATCATTTGGATTCGATTCTTTTAAAATAAAAAATTAAATGGAAGTAGCGTTCGTGCGTACGTACGGACTACCGTCTCCACGAACGCGATGAGATTCATTCTCCATCGTATCCATTCAAGTATTATTCTCATTTTAGGGTTAAAAATAATGTTAATATCATTCTAATTATGAATAAGATATAATCTATCCATTACAAACATGTCTTACGTAACCAAACATTTAAGAAGAACGAATCGATTATCACCCGAAACAACGATAATACTAAGATATTATTAATAAAGCAATATTAAAAGATCATATATGATATCATATTAATGTATATGATTCTTGTATAATTTAATAACAATTATTTCACCATTATACAGGAGGTTAACCTACCCCAACAAAGGAAAAGTACAAGGTAAGGGTTATTTCACAATCTCTTCATTATCCGAGGTTGTTTATACGTAATAATCTACTGGGATCTCGTTATCATCCACATCCATGTTTCTTCAAAATGTATTTCAAAAAAATTTTAATATTTAAAAGAATATGGGTTAAAGTCATTTATACCTTTGTTTGACTTTTTATAAGAGGTTTATAAGGGAATCTTTCCGTCGTTTTCCAAACAAGGTGCTTTTTAACCTTTTCGACAGAATTAAGATAAGAATGTTTTTTTTTAACTTATATGGCGGGTGCGGTTATTTTCCGCCGTTAAAGCTTCCCTTACAAGCTTATAAGAATATTTTCAAATAAAATGTTTTATTTTATATGGATCTTAAATTATTTCAAATTAAAAGGAGATATTTCTTTAAAAAGAATATTGATTTCATCTATGTCAACATCCTTTGATGGATTTTAAGATTATTTGAAGTTGATTTATTATGATACAAAACTTTTATATTGTATTGAAGGTTTTGTGATATGTTTGACTGTGGATGTGCTATTTTTATACCATTCATAGTTTATGGTGAAATTATTGACATTTCGTATGCTAGTTTTAATACGAATGTTTATGTTATGTTTAAACCTTTTCATATGGGAATGCATTGGACTTAGTAAGTGACGGGTGGAGCCCGCTATAGCTCCTCGATGCATCGGTAGGTCACATGAGACAAACTAGTGTCTTGGCACAAGGCCTTGACAAAATCTTATTTGTAGTCTTGGCACGAGGCCTTGACTATGTGGTTATGATAGTCTGGCATTATGCATTCCAACATTATGAAAGTGGTTATTGATTTTTGCATGTGATTATTCGATTAGTAGAATATCCATGTGAATAAGTAAATGGCATTATTTCATTTTAATTTTGCCATACTATGTTGAAGTTAAAGTTTAAAAGGCTTTTGTTTTAGTAATGCATTGCCTTAAATGTTTATTCTTATTTATGAAAGTTTCCGCTATATTGTTATCCTTACTGGGCATTTGAGCTCACCCCTTTTCTATGTTTTATTTTTCCCAGGATGTGAAGAAGTAAGTTATGAATTACCTGCAGGGATTTTTATGAGGGGTTAATAGTGTGGATTGTGGAAACATTTTGTTTTTGTATTAGTTTTTCATTTTATAATGTAATGTAAAACTTATGAATATATCTAGTGTTTCCAAGGCTACTAAACCAATCGGTCTTTCGAGGTTTGATCTTTCTTGTGATCATGCCAATGTTATGTAATTAATGCACCGACTCTGGGTAACTGGGGTCGGGGCGTTACATTGGAGCTATTAAAACCCGAATATGACTTTATAATAAAATAATATTTTTGTTTTTCCTAAGGTGACACTCTCCTCCCTTATTAAAGGGCACCTCCTCCCTCTCTTCCTCACACCACTTTGAGCCTTCAAGCTCGGCCAACCCCTGCCAAATTATCTTCTAAACTTACCTAGAAACATCCTAGAGGTCTTGGTATTCTTCAAAGACCAATTTTAGTACCCTAAGAGGAGGTCTCAAAGAGGCGCTTCAAAGAAGAGGTAATGTTCGTTACCGATTCTTTCAACTTTATTTCTTCTTACACTTCTTCTTATTTAGTTGTTTCATTATGAAGTAATAACATAAGTATCACTCATATAATGATATGTTATTATAAGTATTAAACAACCCTATTTCACCATCTATCCATCCTACGGAAAACAAAATCACCGCGCGTGCGTACGTACGGAATACTGTCTCCACGCCGTAATGTAATCTATTTTCCACCACCACCTTACTGGGATGGGTATAATGGTGTAAATAATAACTATATATGATTATTGTAAAGTTATATTTATTCTTAAATAGTATACATACACTCCAATACAATTCCATGATCATGGGAACGATATCATTGTGCGTGCGTACGTACGGAATATCGTCTCCACGATGTGGTGCGACTCGTTCTACATGATCTTCATTTCATAATGATTATATAAATGAATTGAATGAATTAATATGATATATATTACACTAATACCATTATGGAAATGAGTTATCGATAACCTAAAGAGAAGAATAATAATTTATTCAACAAAACACGCATAAGAACAAAAAGTAATAAACACCCAAATAACAAGTAGCAATGAAATATTACTAATAAGAAGCAAAGAATATGTCCATATATGATATAATAAAAATGAGTATGATTCTAGAATAAGTCAATGACATTATTTAAATCATTATACAGGAGTTTCGGACACTTACGAAGCAAATTGGACATATGGTAAGGGAAAATCTCGCAATCTCATTTTTATCCGAGATTGTTTATACTTCAGAATTTACTGGGGAATATTTATCATCCACATCCATGTTTCCTCAATATGTAATATTTATATCCTTCTAAAATAGTTTATATCCAATTTTACCCTTCGGTGAGTTTTTAGTAAATGTTATGAAAGGAATCTTTTGTCATTTTTCGTACGAGGTACTTTTTGACTTTTCCGACAAAAGTATGAGAAGAATGTTTTTTTTAACTTATATGGCATGAATGGATTTTTAGAACATTATTTCCATGAATATTCCTTTACAAGTTTTCAAGTTTATTTTTAATCAACTTCTTTTAGTTCAAAATTATATGACATGTTAATAAAGGAAAATGTTTTTGAATTAGAAAGGATATTTTCCTCAAGAATGGAGTTCAAGTGTTTTATCAAAATTATTTTCCATCTAAGATAATATAGGGTTCTGTTTCTATCCCTATTATTAAATTGATTTTATTATGTTGTGATGGAATTATTTTTATGAATTCCTTTATCTTATATGAATTGTTTTATGACTTCATGATGTTTAAGAATCCCATTTTTATTACATGGGTTATGCTATGATGTATGATTTATGATTTTGTGGCACACATAATAATAGTTTCATTATTAGATGGGTGGGACCTATATCTCCCTCCAATGAATTGGGTAAAGATTTATATCTCATGAGATAGACATGGCTGGAACGGCAGGTTAAACCGGTTCAGTGAAACAGGACTGAAATGAGGAGTGAACTCGGTTCAAAAATGGACTTTTTCCGCTAAGATAGTCTTGGCTATGAGTCTTGACTACTAAGAAATGATTCTCTATGATTATGTGTGTATTCCACAAAGTTTCATAATTTAAGTTATGATTATTGGGATTACATTTCACTACTATGATTTATCCCATGTTATGAAATTATGATCTCTTTTGCAGGTTAAGATTTCCAAAATGTTATGTTCTTATGAATATGATGTGATTGATATTTCTTTTGTATACCCTTACTGAGAATTTGAGCTCACCCTTTGTATGTTTTCTTTCCCCAGGTCTGGAATAAGGTTATTAATTAGGATATGCCAAAAGAGACTCTAGATATGATGAAATAAATGGGAGACAATGTAGATGTTTTATGAACCAGTTGTTTATGTTTCCCAGTTTCTAAAGAAACTATACCTATATGGTCCTTTCCTAGTTTTGTTATATGTTGTAATAAGTGTGATTCAATTTTGAAGTATTAACAATGCATGTAAAGTATGGGTCGTTATACCACAGGTTCCCAGAAAGCATAGTGTGCTTCATGTTTGGCTGCAACAATTTGCACCTGATGATTCTGGGCCAGTTTCAAGCTTATTATACCAAGAAAATGTGGGGCCTACCAAGGTCTTTACAAAGAATATGATCTTGGTATCCTCTTATTGTTCTAATTTTCCCAACATTGGAACAGACTATGAAGAAAAATGGTTGAGGTGTTGCTCACGATTTCCCATTCCATCAAAAGTTGATAGATTTGGGTTCCCAAATTTTTGATTGGGAGGAATCAAATCCACCCACTCAAGATACAACTTCCTCTTTGATTTTACTGGTGCACATTGACCATCAAGAGAATCCATTTGAGAAAGGATGGAATCTAGTAATTCTTTGGATATATGGTGATACAATAATTATATTACATCAAAAATAAAGAAAAAAATACTTAGCTAGTGGTTATAGGGTATTGGACAATATGGAAGGTGAAATTATATAAGAAGACTAAGAAAAAGAACTCAAAACTCATAATAAAATAAGCAGTTTTAAGAAAAACACTCAAAAATAGTATCAGTATCGGAATGAGTATAAAATAGAAGTGATGAACATGAGACAAACTGGTTATAGTCAAGGATATGTGACATACTAGATATTAGAGAACTTGATTTACTAGTTGTATAAATTTTCCATTTCTCATGCATAAATAATTTACTGGAACTAAGATTTTAAGAAGTTAACAATCCTTGTCGGTAGGTTAACCATTGATTGAAATAATTCCCCAATTTATCACCAATATAATAAATAATTCAACAAAATGATAGAATTAGTTTTCACTATAATCAATTTTTTAATTAATCATATTGTGTTATTCTCAATTGCAATCTCTAATCAGAAGATTTAAAATGAAGAAGCAGTTTTGAATGAATAAAATGGAGAATGATTTTCAATAATTTTAAAAGTGAAAGAATATGTAAAATTATTTTAGAGTTTAGTTGAGATAATATAAATCCAGAAATAAATATTTATGTGTGAAACTAGTATAACCTCGTTCCCAAATAATTTTAACAATAAATCATTTTCAGTTTCACAATTTCAAAACAATGAATTACAATGAATGAGAAAAGAGGAAAAGAATGAGGAAATTAATACTGTCTATTGAGGGTCTATAAAACCTCGATATTTTATGAAAAAAAAATTTTAAAATTAATTTCTCTAATGGCTTGCATTATATGTAACATCAAGTTTTAACAAACCACAATATACTATTAATATTATTATTTAATGCAACAGTTATAACCTAGTCATTAAATTTAGAGATACGGATTGGAATAACTAAATTTTAAAAAATAAGTATTAATAGTTTAGAGAAATAAAATATATTAATAAATAAGTACTTAATTTATGGTATGGTCTTTACATTCTTGGAAAATACTATTTTCTCAAAAAAATGATTTTTATTTCTTTTTTGTGAAAAAATAATAAAATTATTTTTTCAATTTTAGAAAAATTTATTTGAAAAAATTAAATTCATTTTTAAAACCAACATTTCAAAATTGCCTTATTGTGATTTTTTTATAATTTTCTAAAAATATTAATTTTTCAATGGATAGTGAAAAATATTGATTTTTATTAAAAATACATTCTTTTCGTTTAAAACATTAACAAAGTTACATGTTGTTTTAAAATGTTTTAAAATTAAAATTAGTTAAATTATATTATTATTAATAAAATTTATGTCATTGTAATCAATTTCATGTTTAATTTTGATATAAAAACTATTTATACTTATGAAAAAGTTTTCTTTGGAAAACAGATTTTTCATCGCGTCTTCAGGTTTAATATTAAATTAAATTGTTCCACTTATATGAATTTAATTTTTTAAAATGGATTTCATATTTTGAATAATAAAAATTAATATTATGTAATAATTTCAAATTAATTTTTTTCATAATTAATATTAAAAACAGTAAAAATTAATTACTACGGTTAAGGATAAAATAGGTTTATTGGGGGGTTAAATCAAAAGATAAGGGTAATTCTGTAAATTAAACTTGTTTAAATTGTAACGACCCAAAATTTTTATTAATATTTGTTTCCTAATTTTGTGTGTTACTTTATTTTATACTCAACAAAACTATATTCTTTAATTAACGAAGTGAGTATAATTAAATGAGACTATTGGGTTTCAACTGTTATATGACCATTGGTCAATATGACCGCTGGAAACTAAACTCTTAACATTACAATTATTGTCTATAAATACAAATGATATTGGTAATTAATACATAAAAAAGATTCGATTGTCTCATCCAGTAGACTCAGGTCGTTCGAATGCCATCTGACGGATCTTGGGAAGAAGGTAGCACCACTGGGCTTTGCTTTGGACCAAGCCCAAGCTGAACTTCATCATGTGAAGCTTGAATGGATTCACTTATGGGAGAATTTCAAGCTGATAGAGGTCACTACTCGGGCAATGTTGGCTGAGCCGCCCCAAGATTATGTCACCTTAGCACACCTTACACTTAGATTCTACGCTGGTATTATAAGGGGCTATGTAATGAGACCTTAGCTGCTTTGTGTAATCCTTTGATATAAATATAATTATTATTTCTTATTATGGTAAAGTTTGTGAATTTAAAAAGTCTGGATAGATATAGGATATATACTATTTATGAATTTTGGAAAAAAAATGGATATTTTAAAATATTTATGTAAACCTTAAATAATTAATAATCTGTAATGATTTTCAAAAAAAAGGTCTTGTACAGTTGTGTTCGGTAGGTAATTTAGAGTCTAATAAGATCAACCTAATTTTTTGGTGAATAGTAAATTATGAATATTAATTTTACGCTTATGAATATTAATATGACCAAATGGAATAGTAATCGCACTTAAGAAAGTATTATTATATTTTAGGCACCTTGATTAGGAAATGTGATTCAGTAAAATAAGTAAATAACTGTTTCAGAAATTATTAGTTAAGTATTAGGTTTTTTAGGGGAATTGTGTTTTTATTTAAAAATTTAATTAAAAATATATAGAAAATTATTTTTATAAAATGAAGTTCATTTTTGAATTCAGAACATCAATATTAGGTTAAGGTGAATTTTGGGGATTTTTCTGAAACAGTTGAATTTTTAGTGAATAGTGTTTTTACTTAAAAATTAAATATCTCATTATTAGAAAATTATTTTCATAAAATGGAGTTCATTTTTGAATTCAGAGCATCGATATTAGGTTAAGGTGAATTTTTGGGCTCTTTCTGAAACAGTTGAATTTTTGGTGAATAGTAAAAATATAGTTTTGAGTTTCGGGTGTTTAATGACATCATTAATGATGTAATAAGTATGTAATAATTCTGGTCGACTTATGAATAGTATGATATACTATAAGGTCTCCCAAGTGACCAATACCATGGGAAAATACCATGAGCAAGCCCATGGTTTTTCCAATACAATCGATGAGGAGTCCCTTTGAAATTAATAACTTATTCCCTCACTTCTTCTATAAATACCAAGCCATTCCCTCATTCATTTCATTTACAAATACTCCCCAACGAAGTTATGATATATTTACCTCCCAAGGAGTCCTCCCAAGGTTCCCTCAAGCCTCCCAAGGTCCCGAACTTCAAGCTTTCGAAGTTACTCTTCAAGGTAAGGGAATCTTTCACCCTTCTCTTTTAAGCCATGACTTCCTTTATGTTGTGTCTTGTAGTTTCTATCTCTTTATGTTGAGGGTATGTTATCATATGTTATCATTACTTCCCATTTTATGTCTAATTTTTGATAGACCCTTTCCACTCCCATCAATTTGTTTTCTGAATTTTTAAGTGACGTCGTTAGGCTGCCGAATTTCTCGTAAAAGAAATCACATCTTCTCTTTTCTTTCATGTTTCCTTTTCATGTGGTATGTCATTAAAATATCCATACCATGATCTTATTATGTACCCATACTATATTATGAATTATTTATGAGTGTGTGACCCTTTTCCCTTCTCTTTTTAATGTTTTCTAAAACCATGTTATATAGTCGTTATGCTGCAGAAATTTCACCTCAAAATATCTATCTCTTTCTCTCTAGAAATTCTCTTGTTTTATTTATGTGAATACCCAGACCTATTTTGTTTCTATGGGTGTTCATAAATATATAAATATGATATATTTGATTATATAATTTACATACATATAACCCTCACTCCCTTTCCATGGTTTATAAATGACATAATGATCTTATTTTTAAGAACTTTTAAACATCACGATCTTGAAATGAAACCCATTTCTTTTATTCTCCATGGGTTATTTATGAAATTTGTGATTATGATCTACATGGCTCACATGAAAGTAAATACAAATTAAGGGTTACCCTAATAGTGCTCCAATTCATTGGGTAAAGAAATTAATCTCTAGAGATGACAAGTTTCACGATACCTTGCTGAATAACCTTGGTAATTTTTATGACACCTCTGGGATAAACCATGGTGATATTTTCATGAATGTCAAAATGAAATTTTGTAGACACATATTCAAGTTATGATTCATTTTATTGTTATTATGATATGGCTCTTTTTCTATTGCTCATGTCTTCATATTTTTTCATCAATTTCTTATTGATATCACAAGTAAACTGATTCCCTTGTTTACCCCTTACTGGGCCTTCTTCTCACCCTTTCCTTTGATGTATGTCTCCAGGATATGAGATTCAATAATTGTAAATAGTATGAACCTCTGATAAATCCTTACAAGTGTTTTAGAAGAATTTTTTATGTCCTTTTCATGTTTTTTGTTCCTGAATTCTAAGACACTAGACTTTAAAGATCCTCTGTTTGTAAAATGTAATGAAAAGTTATATAATAAAAAGGCAGGATGCCATAGTTGGTATCAAAGGGAGGTTTAGTTATTTATAGAAATTAGGATATGAAAACTTTATGAATAACCCTATAGAAAAGTTTAAAAATATGAAAACTTCCTGATATTTTAGTGAGTATTGAGTAAGCTTTTTATCAAACAAATACATCACTGTCTGGATAAGAGCAGGTAGAGGCGGCTCTGGAATAGATGTACATAGGGGTAAAGAAAGAAAACACTTCTTTGATCTAGACTCAAACAGGAACTGGTGAACAACAATAGGCCTTGTTTCACTCTTGGTTACGACACTCATGGGGGATATGTTTGATTAATCGTAAGCTTTTTTTGAATCATTATGAAGGAATTGTAGAGAAATGTAATTGTTTAAGCATGAAGTTTTAAGACATAAAATCCATTATAGTTAAAAGATTCGTAAATGAAATAAGTTTCTCACTAAGGTTTTACTCTTTTAGAAAATGGCGGGAAATAGGATAAACTATGCAAATGGTGACCGCAATGGACCATATGCTGACGGCCCTCCGATGGAAGCCGGAATGGAAACATTCATGTGAATGATGAACTAACTAACTCAAGTTATGGGAAATAACTTGAATCAAAATGAGATACCAATCTCACCGTGAAGGGAACAACATTCTGTTGAGTCCTTTATGCATCAAAGAACACCAACCTTCAGTGGATCGACTGGCCCATTAATTTCTGAGCAGTTGACCAGCTCCATCGAGAAGATCTTTTCTGTGCTCCGCTATTTAGAGCAAGAGAAGGCCACCCTGGCTGTCTATCGCGTAGAAGGAGAAGCTGGTCAGTGGTGGGAACTAATTAAAAACACGAGGCAAAGAGTGGGGGTTAAATCTATGGAGTGGGAAGAGTTCATAGGGATCTTCTTCAATAAGTATTTCCCTCATTCCATGAGAACAAGAATGGAGAAGGAGTTTCTCAAGATGAAGCAGAAGGAGAATGAATCTGTGGGAAGCTATGAGATGAACTTCACAAGGATTTCACGTTACACCTCTTTCTTTTTCATGGATCTTAATGGTAAGGTTGATAGATTCTTCGGTGGACTGAGAACTCATCTGCGGAAGAATCTAGCCAACCGAGACTATGAAATCTATGAGGAGATTGTGCGGAGTGTGATGAAAGTCGAGCTAGAGTTTGGTGAGATGTAGTGGTCTCATAAATCAAATTACAAGAAGAGAAAGATGGATCCCATATTAGGGAGGATGTTTGATCAGGGAAGAGGAGGAAAGAAAGTACAACATCCCATGTGTAAAAAATGTGGGAAGAAGCATTCGAGGAACTGCTTTCTCGAGAGCGGAAAATGCTACAAGTGTGGAAGAGATGGCCATATTGCGAGGAATTTTCATAGTGAGGTGAAACCTCAACTTCCTAACACAAATGACAAGGGGAAGATGGTGTAGTCCCTACCTGATATCCAGTGCTTTAATTGTGGACAACTTGGGCACTTTTCCAATCATTTTCCAAATCTGAGGGCAGTGGAGGGGAACCACCGTCAGCCTCAGCAATGGCCAAGGGTACAAGGTCTTACTTTTGAAATCACTACATCTTAATTTAAAGTGCCAAGTGATGTGGTGGTAGGTACTCTTTTTGTTCTCTCAAAGCTAGCAAGTACTTTGTTTGATTCTAGTTTTACCCCTTCCTTTTTTTCATCCATATTTGCAAAGAATTTAGAATCAACCCCTGATTTTCTAAAAGTAGAGTTATCAGTCAAGACTCCTGGTTGGATTATCCAAGCATCATCAGTGTTTATAAACTCTAGTATTTACTTTGGTGAGCACAATCCTATCACAAATCTAGTAGTCATTCCCATGCTGGAATTCGACGTTATACTAGGGATGTATTGGCTCTTAAATTATAATGCTAAGATCAAATTCAGGAGTAAGAAAATCTTAGTAGTCTTGAATGGAAAACCTATAGTTATCTTCCAAGGAGAGATATCTCAACCTGATCCTTGTCTAGAATAACCCCCTATATCCTTCTTTATGGAGTTGATCGGTGAAGAAGAATAAGGAGATGAAAGTTTAAGGATAGAAAATGCCCCCATTGTCTAGGAATACATTGACATGTTTCCTGAGGATTTAGCTGGACCTTCCCCAGCAAGAGAGGTAGAGTTCTCCATTGAACTCATACCTATATCCCCCTATAGGATGGAAAATGTGGAGCTATAGAATTAAAGAAACAACTCCAGGCTCTTTTAGAGAAGGGGTTTATCCGACCGAGTGTGTCTCCTTGGGTATCACCAATTCTCTTTGTGAATAAGAAGGATGGATCAATGCGGCTATGCATTGATTATGGAGAACTGAATGGGATCTTAGTGAAGACCAAATACCCTCTTCCAATAATTGATGAATTATTTGAAAAACTTTGGGGGGCTCAATTCTTCTCTAAGATTGATCTTCGATCTGGTTATCATCAATTGAGGGTGAAAAAAGAAGATATTCCAAAAATTGTCTTCCGATCAAGATATGGGTATTATGAGTTTGTTGTTATTCCCTTCAGACTAACTAATGCACGAGCTATTTTTATGGATTTGATTAATATAGTCTGTAAGGACTACCTTGATAACTTTGTGGTAGCTTTTATTGATGATATTCTGATATATTCCAAAAGTCACGAGGAGCATGAAGATAATTTAAGGGTTATTTTGAAAACTCTATGGAAGGATAGGATTTTTGAAAAGTTCTGTAAATGTGAATTCTGGTTACAACATGTTGCTTTCTTGGGGCACATTGTTACCAATGAAGGAATCACATTTGACCCTGGAAAGACAAAAGTTGTAGAGGAGTGGCCTCAACCTAAAAAAATAACAGAGATTCAAAGTTTCCTTGGATTATCCGGATATTATATAAGGTTTTTGAAAAACTTTTCATGACTTTCTAATCCATTAACCAAGTTAACTCGAAAAGGGGTCAAGTTCATCTAGACAAAGGAGTGTGAGGAAAGTTTCCAATAACTAAAGAAGAGATTGGTTATTGCACCCTTGTTAACTCTGCCCTCAAGTGGAGAATGATTTGTTATTTTTAGTGATGCATCGTTCAAACGTCTTGGGTGCGTCCTCATAAAAAATGAAAAATTCGTTGCTTATGCATATCGGCAGTTGAAGACTCTTGAGCAGAACTATCCTACGCATGATCTGGAGCTGGATGCAGTCGTTTTTACTCTAAAGATATGGAGGCTGTAACAACCCGAAATTTTGAATAAATCTTGTTTCCTAATTTTATGTGTTATTTTATTTTTTATACTCAACAAAAATGTTTCATTTGATAACATGAGTATAATTAAAATGATACTGTTGGTTTTTGACTCTTATATGACCACTAGAAACTAAACGTTTTGATTATTGTCTCTAAATACAAGTAATCTTGGTTAATTAATATTGAAAGAAGATTCGATGGCCTCACCCAGTAGTCTTGGACCAATCGAAGCCCATCTAACAGAACTTGGGAAGGAGGTAGCACCACTGGGCTTTGCTCTAGACCAAACCCAAGCTGAACTTCATCGTATAAAGCTATAACGGGATCACCTTCGCGAGAAGTTCAAACTGATAGAAATTACTACTCGTGCGATGTTGGCCGAGACTCCCTCGGATTCTCTCACCTTAGCACACCTTAAACTTAGGTCCTATGCTGGTGTGATAAGGGGCTATGTAAGGAGACCATAACGGCCTTGTGTAATCCTTTGTTTTAAATAAAAATTGGTATTTCTTCTTATGATGAAGTTTATGAATTTTCAAATGACTGGATAAATATAGTATGCATATTTTTGATGAATTTTAGAAAAAGGATATTTTAAAAATGGTTGTGTAAACCTTAAATAATTAAAAATGTGTAATGATTTTTGAAAAATGGTCTTCTACAATTATGTTCAGTACGAAATTTAGAGTCTAATAAGATCAACTTAATTTTTGATGAATAGTAAATTATGAATAGTGATTTTATGATTAGGATTAGTAATGTGTCCAAATGGATTAGTAATCTCACTTAAAGAAAGTATTAATATAATCTAGGCACCTTGATTAAGTAATGTGATTCAATAAAATGGTTAAATAACGGTTTCATAAATTATTATTCAAGTATTAGTTTTTTCGGGTGAATAGTGTTTTTTATTTAAAAATTTAATTAAAAATATTTAGATAATTATTTTTATAAAACGGATTTCATTTTTGAACTCAGAGCACCGATATTATGCTATGGTAATTTTTGGGGTTTTTTCTGAAAAAAATGAATTTTCGGTGAATAGTGTTTTTATTTAAAAATTAAATTAAAAATATTTAGAAAATTATTTTTATAAAATGGAGTTCATATTTTTAATCAGAGCGTTGATATTTGGTTAAGGTGAAATTTTGGGATTATTCTGAGAAAGTTGAATTTTCGATGAATAGTGAAAATACAGTTTTTAAGTTATGAGTGTTTAATGACATCATTAAATGATGTATTAAGTTTGTAATAAATATGTTCGAATAATGAATAGTGAGATAAGGTATGAGGTGTCCCAAGTGGCCAATACCATGGGAAAATACCATGGGAAAGCCCATGGTTTTGCCAAAACCACTAATGAGGTGTCCCTTTGCCATTAATGCCTTGTCCCCTCACTTTCCCTATAAATACCAAGCCATCCTCTCATCCATTCGACTCCCCACTCTCCCCCAACGAAGTTCTGGTCTCATTACCTCCCAATGAGTCCTCCCATGGTGCCCCCAAGCCCTCAAGGTCCCAACCTTTGAGTTTTAAGAGTTATGTTTTAAGGTAAGGGATCCGACCTCTCTCTTTCATTTCAAGTAATCTCTTTTATGTCATTCCTTTTATGCTCCATGTTCTTATGTTGGAGGATGTTATTTTATACTCCTATTACTGACCTTTTCATGTTCATATAATTAGAGATCCCCTCTTGCTCTCATTATTTCGTTTTATGAAGTTTTAAGTGGCGCCATTAGGCTCCCGAAATTTTTGTAACGGATTCTTTCTCCCTTCTCATTTTTCAAGATCTATTTTCATGTAAAGTATTTCAAGTTCCTTTTTATTATGTTGGGGTATGATCTCTAAACTTATCATACTGATATTTTATGATCATATGATGAGAGACCCCATTTTCTCGCTTCAATTCAGTATTTTGAAGTTTTAAGAGGCGCCGTTAGGCTGCCGAATTTTTAAGTGGTTCTTCACCCTTCTCGTTTTGAAGTTCTACTTTCATGTCAATTATTTCAAGTTCCTTTTTGTTATGTTGGGGTATGATATCTATATCTATCATACTGGACTCTTATGTTAATATGATGAGAGACCCCATTTTATCTCTTCAATTCAGTATTTTAAAGTTTTAAGTGGCGTCGTTAGGCTGCCGAATTTTTTTAGGGGATTCTTTCACCCTTCTCATTCTTTTCAAAGTTTCACTTTCATGTCAAGTCTTTCAAGTTCCTTTTTAATTATTTTGGGTCATTATCTATATATCTTTCATACTAAACTCTTATGTTCACATGATGAGAGACCCTATTTGATCTTTTCAAATCATTTTGTTTGAAGTTTAAGTAACGTCGTTAGGCTGCCGAACTTTCATAAGAGAAATCTAATTTTTGTCTTCCTTCCATGTTTTTCATTTCAAATGGTATTTCCTTGAAATTTCATTACCATGATCATGTATCCTTCTTATTCTGTCCATATACTGTTTTATGGGTCATTTATGAATGTTTGACCCATATTACCTCTCTTTTTAATGTCTTCTAAAACCTCGTAACATAGCCGTTATGCTGCAGAATTTCCGTCTCAAATTGTCTCTCTCTTTTTCTAAAGTTCTTTTATATTATTAAGTGAATACTAAAAGCTCTTTATTCTAAAGAGGTATTCACATATATACCAAAATGTTCTATTTTAAATTCTGGGATTTACATACATGAGACTCACCTTCCTTTTCTGTGGGTTTTAAGGTGACGTAAAGATCATGTCTTTAAAGCAGTTTTTAAAACGTTATGATTACGAAATGAAACCCATTTATTTAGTGCTATATGGGTTATTTATGAAATGTTTGATGATGATATATGTGGCTCACATGATAATAAAGGCAAATTTAAGGGTGCACCTTGATAGCGCTCCAATGCATTGGGTAATGATGTAACCACTAGAGATTACAATTTTCACGATACCTTGGTGAATAACCTTGGTAATTTTCAAATGACACCTTGGGGATGGACCTTGGTGATATGTTCATGATTGTCTATGTTAAATGATGTAGCCACATTTTCCAGTTATGAAAAATGTTATTTTTATTATGATATGCCTCCTTATTCTATTCTCATGCCTTAAAGTTCTTTTTCATGACCTTATTGAAGTATCTCAAGTTCACATGTAAAATGTTTCTCTTGTTTTCCTTACTGGGATTTTTGCTCACCCTTTCTTTTGATGTATGCTCCCAGGTTATGTGATGCAGTAATGAACCTAGGATGAACATGAGGAGAAGCCTTTCAATTGTTTTAGAAGAATGTTTTATGTTTTCATGTTTAAAGTTCCTGGTTTCCAAGACACTAAACCTTAAAGATCCTCGGTTTTGTAAAATGTAATGAATGTTTATGTGATAAAGAGGTGGGATGCTATAGTTGGTATCAAAGGATGGTTTAGTTATTTGTGGAAATTAGGATATGAAAAATCTAGGAAGAACCCTATAGAAAAGTTTAAATATAGGAAATATTCCTAGTATTTTGGTGAGTATTGAGTAAGGGGTTTCTAACCAAATACATCCCTGTCTGGATACGAGCAGGTAGAGGTGGCTCTGGCACAGATGTACATAGGGGTAAAACCTGAAAACACCGCTTTGAGCTAGACTCGAACGGGAACTGGTACACGACAACGGGCCTTGCTGCACTCTTGGTTACGACACTCCCGGGGGATATGCTTTGGTAAATCCATAAGCTTACTATGAACCATTATTAAAGGAACAAGGATAAAACAAAATAAAGATTCACATAAGAATATATGATCATGGATAACCTAGATTGGAACCTAGGGGATCACAAGTTAAGATATACTTTTATTCTACATGTTTATCCTTTTATGCTTAAAGTTTCCTTTTCATGATTATTAGCTAAGTAAATAAGCCCCTAATTATAGTTTCTTTTCTTAGTTAATGACAGGAAATGGAAGAACATGTCCCAAAAACCAATGTGATAGGAAATGCGACGATTACTGTATTAATATGACAGAGGTGATTAGGGGATTAAAAGATGATTATTATTTTGGAATACGTTCACTATTTTAGGGACCCTATATGATCGAGGTAAATAGATTACTACGGTATTTTCATTTAGGAGTAAGGTTGACTTATATTTTGAAGAATCGATGAATTTATGGTGGACTTATAGTAATTTAGGTTACTTATGGGAATGATTAACCTATCTTGGGTAAAATATGTTTAGTTTAGATAATTTTGTTATAAGATGTTAGGAGTGGTTGATGTTGTTTGGAGATGAACAATGAAGTTTATTTTGGAAGACTATGTTATCAAATCCTTCTTGTATTTGGGTTTCAATCTTAGTTTGGTTTATTTTGAGGAATTTTAAGGACTGTTATTTATGGGATGGTCTATGATGAACTTTGGGTATTACCATGGAACATTGAAGATTTAAAATTTGTTTCCATTCCTATGGGATTCTTCCTTTTTGAAGAGTTGTTTAACCTTACCCTTTCTATTTTTGGGATAATGTTTAAAGATAGAAGAAATAGATAGTTAATCTTTTGTGGATTATGTGATTCTCTAGAAGATGATTCTTGTGTTTTGATGAGACCAAGTAGTTTTGAATGCTCATCGTTTGGGAGAAAAGATTAGTTTTGGTAGAAACTTATTAAAGGGTGAAACTCTAAATGAAGGTAGATATATTTCCGTATGTTTTTGTTCTATGTTGTAAATGAATTCCTCAAAATTATGAAAAGGAACGTAAAACAAAAACGTTGTTGGTTTGCGTTTCCTACTAGGTAATCAAAGATCGTTTACACACATCATAAGTTTGGGATTTTCTTATGGTTAACTTTCTCCTAATCATGTTCTCTGTCACTCTCCCTTAGAACTTGACCCTCTGTTTTCTCCTCCATGTCCATATTTTCCTACATGGAATCCTAGTGTGGGCAAACTCGAGTGACCTTCGTACTTCCCTTTCTTTCTTTTAAAGTAATAGTTTTACTGACTCCTTTTCCGATGTGGGACTTTCAATGAAATTTCAAAACCTAATTTTTAAAAAATTGCGAGGACGCAATTTCTTAAGAGGGGAAGATTGTAACAACCCGAAATTTTGAATAAATCTTGTTTCCTAATTTTATGTGTTATTTTATTTTTTATACTCAACAAAAATGTTTCATTTGATAACATGAGTATAATTAAAATGATACTGTTGGTTTTTGACTCTTATATGACCACTAGAAACTAAACGTTTTGATTATTGTCTCTAAATACAAGTAATCTTGGTTAATTAATATAGAAAGAAGATTCGATGGCCTCACCCAGTAGTCTTGGACCAATCGAAGCCCATCTAATAGAACTTGGGAAGGAGGTAGCACCACTGGGCTTTTCTCTAGACCAAACCCAAGCTGAACTTCATCGTATAAAGCTAGAACGGGATCACCTTCGCGAGAAGTTCAAACTGATAGAAATTACTACTCGTGCGATGTTGACCGAGCCTCCCTCGGATTCTCTCACCTTAGCACACCTTACACTTAGGTCCTATGCTGGTGTGATAAGGGGCTATGTAAGGAGACCATAACGGCCTTGTGTAATCCTTTGTTTTAAATAAAAATTGGGATTTCTTCTTATGATGAAGTTTATGAATTTTCAAATGACTGGATAAATATAGTATGCATATTTTTGATGAATTTTAGAAAAAGGATATTTTAAAAATGGTTGTGTAAACCTTAAATAATTAAAAATGTGTAATGATTTTTGAAAAATGGTCTTCTACAATTATGTTCAGTACGAAATTTAGAGTCTAATAAGATCAACTTAATTTTTGATGAATAGTAAATTATGAATAGTGATTTTATGATTAGGATTAGTAATGTGTCCAAATGGATTAGTAATCTCACTTAAAGAAAGTATTAATATAATCTAGGCACCTTGATTAAGTAATGTGATTCAATAAAATGGTTAAATAACGGTTTCATAAATTATTATTCAAGTATTAGTTTTTTCGGGTGAATAGTGTTTTTTATTTAAAAATTTAATTAAAAATATTTAGATAATTATTTTTATAAAACGGATTTCATTTTTGAACTCAAAGCACCGATATTATGCTATGGTAATTTTTGGGGTTTTTTCTGAAAAAAATGAATTTTCGGTGAATAGTGTTTTTATTTAAAAATTAAATTAAAAATATTTAGAAAATTATTTTTATAAAATGGAGTTCATATTTGTAATCAGAGCGTTGATATTTGGTTAAGGTGAAATTTTTGGATTATTCTGAGAAAGTTGAATTTTCGATGAATAGTGAAAATACAGTTTTTAAGTTACGAGTGTTTAATGACATCATTCAATGATGTATTAAGTTTGTAATAAATATGTTCGAATAATGAATAGTGAGATAAGGTATGAGGTGTCCCAAGTGGCCAATACCATGGGAAAATACCATGGGCAAGCCCATGGTTTTGCCAAAACCACTAATGAGGTGTCCCTTTGCCATTAATGCCTTGTCCCCTCACTTTCCCTATAAATACCAAGCCATCCTCTCATCCATTCGACTCCCCACTCTCCCCCAACGAAGTTATGGTCTCCTTACCTCCCAAGGAGTCCTCCCATGGTGCCCCCAAGCCCTCAAGGTCCCAACCTTTGAGTTTTAAGAGTTATGTTTTAAGGTAAGGGATCCGACCTCTCTCTTTCATTTCAATTAATCTCTTTTATGTCATTCCTTTTATGCTCCATGTTCTTATGTTGGAGGATGTTCTTTTATACTCCTCTTACTTCCCTTTTCATGTTCATATAATGAGAGATCCCCTCTTGCTCTCATTATTTCTTTTTATGAAGTTTTAAGTGGCGCCGTTAGGCTGCCGAAATTTTTGTAACGGATTCTTTCTCCCTTCTCATTTTTCAAGATCTATTTTCATGTAAAGTATTTCAAGTTCCTTTTTATTATGTTGGGGTATGATCTCTAAATTTATCATACTGATATTTTATGATCATATGATGAGATACCCCATTTTCTCGCTTCAATTCAGTATTTTGAATTTTTAAGAGGCGTCGTTAGGCTGCCGAATTTTTAAGTGGTTCTTCACCCTTCTCGTTTTGAAGTTCTACTTTCATGTCAATTCTTTCAAGTTCCTTTTTGTTATGTTGGGGTATGATCTCTATATCTATCATACTGGACTCTTATGTTCATATGATGAGAGACCCCATTTTATCTCTTCAATTCAGTATTTTAAAGTTTTAAGTGGCGCCGTTAGGCTGCCGAATTTTTTTAGGGGATTCTTTCACCCTTCTCATTCTTTTCAAAGTTTATCTTTCATGTCAAGTCTTTCAAGTTCCTTTTTAATTATTTTGGGGCATTATCTATATATCTATCATACTAAACTCTTATGTTCACATGATGAGAGACCCTATTTGATCTTTTCAAATCATTTTGTTTGAAGTTTAAGTAACGTCGTTAGGCTGCCGAACTTTCATAAGAGAAATCTAATTTTTGTCTTCCTTCCATGTTTTTCATTTCAAATGGTATGTCCTTGAAATTTCATTACCATGATCATGTATCCTTCTTATTCTGTCCATCTACTGTTTTATGGGTCATTTATGAATGTTTGACCCATATTACCTCTCTTGTTAATGTCTTCTAAAACCTCGTAACATAGCCGTTATGCTGCAGAATTTCCGTCTCAAATTGTCTCTCTCTTTTTCTAAAGTTCTTTTATATTATTAAGTGAATACTCAAAGCTCTTTCTTCTAAAGGGGTATTCACATATATACCAAAATGTTCTATTTTAAATTCTGGGATTTACATACATGAGACTCACCTTCCTTTTCTGTGGGTTTTAAGGTGACGTAAAGATCATGTCTTTAAAGCAGTTTTTAAAACGTTATGATTACGAAATGAAACCCATTTATTTTGTGCTATATGGGTTATTTATGAAATGTTTGATGATGATATATGTGGCTCACATGATAATAAAGGCAAATTTAAGGGTGCTCCCTGATAGCGCTCCAATGCATTGGGTAATGATGTAACCACTAGAGATTACAATTTTCACGATACCTTGGTGAATAACCTTGGTAATTTTCAAATGACACCTTGGGGATGGACCTTGGTGATATGTTCATGATTGTCTATGTTAAATGATGTAGCCACATTTTCCAGTTATGAAAAATTTTATTTTTATTATGATATGCCTCCTTATTCTATTCTCATGCCTTAAAGTTCTTTTTCATTACCTTATTGAAGTATCTCAAGTTCACATGTAAAATGTTTCTCTTGTTTTCCTTACTGGGATTTTTGCTCACCCTTTCTTTTGATGTATGCTCCCAGGTTATGTGATGCAGTAATGAACCTAGGATGAACATGAGGAGAATCCTTTCAATTGTTTTAGAAGAATGTTTTATGTTTTCATGTTTAAAGTTCCTGGTTTCCAAGACACTAAACCTTAAAGATCCTCGGTTTTGTAAAATGTAATGAATGTTTATGTGATAAAGAGGTGGGATGCTATAGAGGCACTATATTTATGGGGAGAAATGTGATATATACACAGACCTTCAAAGTTTGAAGTATATTTTCACAAAAAAGGAATTGAACATGAGACAAAGGATATGGTTGGATCTTCTTAAAGACTATGATTGTTCAATTCATTATCATCCCGGAAGAGCAACCAAAGTTGCTGATGCATTAAGCAAGAAAGACCCAGTTTTTCTTTCCATGATGAGGATTAAAAAATATCCTTTGATCAATGACCTAGTAAAGATGGACATGGTAATTATAAGGGAAGGTACATCATCAACCCTAACCCAAATTATTTCTAAACCGTCATTACTAGAGAAGATCAAGAAAGCTCAAAAAGAAGATCCTCTGTTACAGAATAAGTTTGAAGCTTTGAAGGATGGGAAGTTTCCTGAGTTCAATGTTGATCAAGAAGGTGTAATAAACTTTCATACAAGACTATGTATTCCATATATTATAGAAATAAAGAAGGATCTGATGGATGAATCCCATATTTCTACTTTCTCCATACGTCCTAGAATCACAAAAATGTATAGGGACCTTCGTGATCATTTTTGGTGGGATAATATGAAAAGGGAGATTGCTGACTATACTTTAAGCTGCCTAGTATGTCAGCAAGTGAAGGAGGAGTGAAAACTTCCTAAAGGGGTATTACAACCACTACCCATACCAGCATGGATGTAGCACAATATCACTATGGAATTTGTCACTGGTCTCCTGAGAACTTTCACAGGAAACAATGTGATATGGGTTATTGTGGACCATCTCACCAAGACTGCCCATTTTATCTCCATTAGAAGATATTTATCTCTTGATCAACTTGCCAGGATTTATGTGAAGGAAGTGGTAAGGCTGCATGGAGTTCTACTTTCTATCATATTTGATCGTGATACAAGGTTCACATCTAAATTTTGGAGAAGTCTTCAACATGCTCGGAGCACTGAATTGGATTTCAGTATGGCCTATCACCCCCAAAATGATGGCCAATCTAAAAAGACTATTCAAACACTCAAAGAAATTCAGAGAACATGCTCAATGGAATTTAAATGTGGATGGGATCAACATCTCCCATTAGTTGAGTTATCTTACAACAATAGCTTCTACTCGAGAATTCAATTGGCACCCTCTGAAGCTCTATATGGGAAGTGATGTAGACCTCCTACGTGGTGGCATGAAGTTGGTTAGAGAAAGCTTCTTGGGCCTGATCTTGTGCAAGAGATGATAGAAAAATTCCATGCCATCCAAAAACATATTAAGGCTGATCAAAGTCAGCAAAAGAGCTATGCCAACAACCGTCGAATGGGACTTGGAGTTTGATGTTGGTGATAAGGTCTTTATTCTAATTTCACATTAGAAGACAGTCATGAGTTTTGGGAAGAAAGGAAAGCTTAGCCCTAGGTACATTGACCCCTATGAAATCCTTGATCGCGTAGGAGTAGTGGCCTATCGTCTTGCACTTCCTCTAAATCTAGCACAATTTCATGATTTCTTCCACGTATCCCTCTTGAGGTAGTACATACCTGACCCTTCACATGTACTAAATCCATAAGTGGTAAAACTAGAACATGAAATCTCTTATAAGGAGTAGCCGGTAGAGATCTTGGATCATAGAGACAAGGTTCTACGCAACAATACTACCCACCTTGTTAAGGTATTGTGGAGGAACCACCAATGCGAAGAAGCCACGTGGGAACCAGAAGAGTATATGAGGTAGAAGTGCCCACACCTTTTCTCTTCAGGGAGTACAAGTTAAAATTTCAAAAACTAAATTTCTTAAGGGGAGAATAATGTAACGACCCAAACTTTTTATTAATATTTGTTTCCTAATTTTGTGTTTCATTTTATTTTGTACTCAACAAAACTATATTCTTTAATTAACAAAGTGAGTATAATTAAATAAGACTATTGGGTTTCGACTGTTATATAATCGTTGGTCAATATTACCATTGGAAACTAAACTCTTAACATTACAATTATTGTTTATAAATACAAGTGATCATGGTTAATTAATAGAGAAAGAAGATTCAATGGCCTCATCCAGTAGACTCAGGTTATTTGAAGCCCATCTCATGGAACTTGGGAAGGAGGTAGCACCACCGGGGTTTGCTCTAGAACAAGCACAAGCTGAACTTCATCATGTGAAGCTTGAACGGAATCACCTACGGGAGAAGTTCAAACTGATAGAGGTCACTACTCTGGCAATGTTGGCCGAGCCGCCCCAAGATTCTTTCACCTTAGCACACCTTACACTTAGGTCCTATGCTGGTATTATAAGGGGATATGTAACGAGTTCTTAGCTGCTTTGTGTAATCCTTTGATATAAATAAAAATTTTATTTCTTCTTATGGTAATGTTTGTGAATTTCAAATGTCCGGATAAATATAGGATGTATATTATTGATGAATTATGAAAAAAAAGGATATTTTAAAATATTTATGTAAACCTTAAATAATTAATAATCTGTAATGATTTTCAAAAAATAGACTTCTACAGTTGTGTTCAGTAGGAAATTTAGAGTCTAATAAGATCAACATAATTTTTTTATGAATATTAAATTATGAATAGTAATTTTATGCTTATGAATAGTAATGTGACCAAATCAAATAGTAATGTTACTTAAGAAAGTATTATTATATTTTAGGAACCTTGATTAGGTAATGTGATTCAATAAAATAAGTAAATAATTGATTCAAAAATTATTAGTTAAGTATTAGTTTTATTGGGTGAATAGTTTTTTTATTTAAAAATTAAATTATAAATATTTAGAAAATTATTTTCATAAAATTGAGTTCATTTTTGAATTCAGAGCATCAATATTAGGTTAAGGTGAATTTTGGGGATTTTTCTGAAACTGTTGAATTTTCAGTGAATAGTGTTTTTACTTAAAAATTAAATATCTCATAATTAGAAAATTAGTTTCATAAAATGGAGTTCATTTTTGAATTCAAAGAATCGATATTAGGTTAAAGTGAATATTTGGGATTTTTTGGAAATAGTTGAATTTTCGGTGAATAGTAAAAATACAGTTTTGAGTTTCGGGTGTTTAATGGCATCATTAATGATGTAATAAGTATGTAATCATTTTGTTTGACTTATTAATAGTAATATATGATATGAGGTGTCCCGAGTGGTCAATACCATGGGAAAATACCATGGGAAAACCCATGGTTTTTTCAATACCACCGATGAGGTGTCCCTTGGAAATTAATAACTTATTTGCTCACTTCTCTTATAAATACCAAGCCATTCCCTCATTCATTTAATTTCCAAATCCTACCCAACGAAGTTATGGTCTCCTTACCTCCCAAGGAGTCCTCCCAAGGTTCCCTCATGCTTCCCAAGGTTCCGACCGTCATGCTTTCGAAGTTACTCTTCAAAGTTAAGGGAATCTTTCACCCTCCTCTTTTAAGCCATGACTTTCTTTATGTTGTGTCTTCTAGTTTCCATCTATTTATGTTGAGGGTATGTTATTATATGTTCTAATTAATATCCATTTCATGTCTAATTGTTGAGAGACCCTTTCCTCTCTCATCAATTTGTTTGCTGAATTTTTAAGTGACGTCGTTAGGCTGCCGAGTTTCTCGTAAAAGAAATTGCATCTTCTCTTTTCTTTCATGTTTCCTTTTCATGTGGTATTTCATTCAAATATATATACCATGATCTTATTATGTACCCATAATTTATTATGAATTATTTATGAGTGCGTGACCCTTTTTCCCTCTCTTTTCAATGTTTTCTAAAACCATGTAATATAGCTTTTATGCTGCAGAAATTTCGCCTCAAAATTTCTATCTCTTTCTCTCCAGAAATTCTCTTGTTTTATTTATGTGAATACCCAGACATATTTAGTGTCTATGGGTGTTTATAAATATATAAAGATGGTATATTTTATTCTGTAATTGAAATACATATAACCCTCACTCCCTTTCCATGGGTTATAAATGATATAATGATCTTATTTTTAAGAACTTTTAAACGTCACGATCTTGAAATGAAACCCAATTCTTTTATTCTCCATGGGTTATTTATGAAATGTTTGATTATGATCTATGTGGATCACAATAAATTAAAGAAATATTAATGGTGCGCCCTGATATCACTCTAATTCATTGGCTAAATAAATTAATCTCTAGAGATGACAAGTTTCACGATACCTTAGTGAATAGTCTTGGTAATTTTTATGACACCTCAGGGATAAGCCTTGATGATATGTTCATGAATGTATAAATTAAATATTGTAGCCACATATTCAAGTTATTATTCATGTTATTGTTATTATGATATTCCTCTTTTTTCATTTATCATGTCTTCATATTTTTCATCAAGTACTTATTGATATCAATAGTAAATTGATTCCCTTGTTTACCCCTTACTAGGCCTTCTGCTCACCCTTTCCTTTGATGTATGTCTGCATGATATGAGATGCAGTAATTTTACATATAATGAACCTATTATGAGGCCTTACAAGTGTTTTGTAATAATTTTTATGTCATTTTCATGTTTTATGTTCCTGATTTCCAAGACACTCGACTTTAAAGGTCCTTTGTAAAATGTAATGAAAAGTTATGTAATAAAAGGTGGGATTCCAAATAAATACTATTGTATAGACTAATTTAAACCTTATATTATCCCAAACTCTAATATATCTCCATTTGGAATCATTTTTCTTAGGTAGGACTTTATCATTTTGTATTCATTTGGGAAATTTCAAAGTGGTTTCCAAGTGGGTTCCCTCTCCTACTTATAAAAGGACATGTCCTCTCTTCTCATCTTCACTCTTCCAAATCCTTTTGGTTATACCGTTACCTAACCAAGAAACTTCTTTTAATCCAATTCCATATCATAGAGTAATTTTTTTTTATGAAACCCTCCTTTGAATGCTTTAGGTGTAAACCTAATGAGGTTCTCCGAAAAAGAGATCTAGTCCTTAACCATGCGTTTTTATTTTATTGGTTATTCTAAATTATTAAAATATTATTCAAACATGATGAAATAAGAACATAATATTATTAAAAATAAGGATATTTTATTAATTTAATTTAATTACCTATATCCATATACTCTTCCATCAAATTGGAAACGAAACAGTCGATCATGTGTACAGTGAAATACTGCCTCACAAACTGGTGTAATTCTTTTTCCATCACCGCTTATCATAGATGGATATAATGATGGATTTAATATATATATATATGATATTTATAACATAATTATACTTTTTTAATTATAATATCACATCTATATTCCTAATTTCCAATCTGTTGAAAAACGATCATGTCGCTCATGCGTACGTGTGGACAATTGCCTCCACGAAGCGATGTGATGTGTTTTTTATTTTATTTTGACATGGATGGTAGTAATGATAGATTTAATGAATATATATGATATATATTATATAAAATTTGTTATATAAAGGTGAATTATTATTTAACTTTCTTTTTTTCCATCCATCGACAAAATAGAAACAATATTCTTGTGTACGTATGGCCTACCTTCTCCAGCAACGGTGTAATCCATTTTTCTATCTATAATTTTATGTATGACTCTAAATATTGATATAATGAATTTATATAATATTTATATCATTATTAAAAAAAATTATATGATGGAACCATAATCAAAGGACAAGTACCAAAGCTACTGAACCATAACATATAGGAAAAATGAAGCAGTTATCACCCAGAACAGGGAGTTTAATAAAGAATTACTAATAAACTGGTAGTAAAATATTATAAGTAAACTATAAATAGAATTATATATATTATTATGGTTTTATAATATATTTATATTAAACCTTTATTAATTATATATGGTTTTTGAACATGTAAGAAGGAAGTCGAGCCTTGAGGTAAGTGATTTTCGTCTAACTTTTATTTATGTGGGACACATGCCTTATACACCACTTGTTGATTTTGTATGGTTTATATACTATAAATTAATGTATTTTATGATATTATAATGAATATTATGGTATATAAATATCCATTTAAGGTTCCTTATTTCATGGGGATTATTATTCAAAAGCTACCAAAGTGGTAAGGGTTTTATGTTACAATCTCATTATTTATCGGGATTGTTTATGATTAAGTTTATAATGATGAAATATTATGATCTATATCTCAGGAAACTCATAAATTTTTTTATATTATGTTTATTTATATATAATACATACTTTTTTTTAATTTCCCATCTTTAAAAACTAAATAGTCCAAAATAATGATTTTAAGAAATATCGACTTTATTTTTCTCTTCGGTCGAAAATCATTTTTCTACCATATCCATGTTTTATAAACAAAATTTAAATAATTTTTTTAATATTATCCAATTATTTTATAAAGAAATTTATACATGTTTTATAATTTTTAAAAAATGGTTTGAAATTAATCTTCTCGTCATTTACTAGATGAGTTATTTTTGAATTTTTACCAAAAATTTGAAAGAAATATTTGTTTTTAAATATACAGCATGAACTGAATTTCTCACCATCATGACCGCTAAATGATTTAAATATTACCTTATAAGTTTTAAAGTTAATTTTCAATGAAAATTTTTTCTTTAATATTTGGTAAATTTTTAGATTTTAAATAATTGATTGCAAAATGGGAAGGATATTTTCCTCAAAAACGTTTTAACAATATTTTTATTGAATTTTTATTCATCAACCACAAAAAACATTGGTGTTTATTATGTTTAATAGGTGATATGATCTATGGTACCATCCATATTATTCCTCTATATTCTTTTATAACTATGATGAAAATATTTTTATAAAACTTGTTTCTTTCCCACGAGTTATACTATGATAAAATTTTTATAAAACTCATTTCATTTTCACAAGTTTTGATATGATGAAATTTTTATAATCTTTTAGTATAAAAATGTATGGATTTTGTGATTTATGGGACCAATATATCCCTCAAATTATTTGGGTAGATATTGATAAATCATGATTTAACTATTTTATGTGTGAACCTGATTTCATGTTAATGATTTTATGTGTAGACCTGGTTTCATGTCCAAAAGGTTATGTGTGGACCTGGTTTCATGTCCATAAGATTATGTGTAAAAACTATTTTTTGGTCCATAAGGCTTTTTGAGGACCTCGTTTCATCTATATAAGGTTATTCATGGACTTGGTTTAATGTCTATAAGGTTATGTGAGGACCTGGTTTCATGTCCACAGGTTTAGGTAAGGGATTGATTTAAATTCATTAACTTAATGAGTGAACATATTTCTATTTATATATATTCATAATGTTATAAGATTATGTTTTTAAACATTATTATAACTATGTTATTCTCTCATGTCTTATTTTCATTTATTTACTTTATGATTCATGTCTTTTGAATTACCAAGATTTATTCCATGACTCGATTTTATGATCTATGATATGCAGGGTATGGTTTTCAAATTTTATTATCATTTTCTCATACCCTTATGTTCATGTTATGTTGATATCTCTATTTATTACCCATAAAAAGTATTTGAGTTCACCTTTTATTATGTTTCCTTTCACTAGGCCACATAGAAAGGTATTATGTATGATATTTCAAAGAATGGTTCTAGTTATGAATAACTTAGTTATAGATTATATAGTTAATTTATAAACCAGTAGTTTATGTATCAATGTTTACAAAACACAGACCAATATGATTGTGGAATGGATCATCATGTTATGTAATGAATATTCACATATTAAGATGTGATATCTATGTATGAAAAGTATGGGTCGTTATAGTATATTATTCCCCTTTTGCTTCTTGTTTCTCATATCCTTGCACACACTTTAGAAATATTTGAAAATTCACCAATCTATTGTCATCTCCCATTGGAAAAGTGTTTTTATCAGTATTTCCATCTATTCATGTCAACCAAAAATTCATTTTCCATTATTCTCCAGTTCATCACAGTGGTCCTACACTGACTTAACTCGGTCTCCAACAGATTACTAAACACGTGTCGCCAGTCATAGTATTTTATCACTTGTGTGTGGTTTAATCAATCCCCTTCCAAAAATTGTGACAGGACCCTATGTGCTCTGTTTTAGATGAACCTAGATGCACTTATAACTTGATTCAGTCTTCATTGGTCTTAACAAACTCTACCCATAACGTGACTTAAACATTCACATGGAGATATCAACTACACATTCCATGGTATCTTCAAATCCCTACAAAATCATCTTATACTTTGTTTTTCCTCACATCAAACTCTATACTACAATGAAATCTTCATCAAAAAATATGACTATGTGTTCCCCCATAATCTCAATTTTCATATTTGTATCATTGAAGATCATTGATGCTAGCTCCATACCTATATTCAAAAAATATCCAATAATAAAATTTATTCATTTTCATCAACACAAATTAGAGTGTATCATCTTCCTCATAAATATTCATTGATTCAAATTCTAGGTTTTTCTTCAAACAGTTAACTTGGATTGATTGGATTAAAATTCACAAGTTTCATCCAAACTTGGCTCCGAAACTCCAGCCTCGATGGTGAAATTTCTAACTTCATCCCCATTTTTATGTTATCTAGCACAGTATCTCAGTTATTCTTCATAGTGGATCTTAGAAATATTCCTATGATGTAGTACAAATGTGGTTTCTCTCCCAACATAAATATGAAAACCACCAAAACTTTGACCAAGGATTTTAGGTGTGGCTTTACTTCAGTGACTCGGGTCACTTTAGCACTAGAGATCCGCACTAGAGTATAAGGATTTTAAATCTAATGTGATATCTTAATAAATGGGTTACCATCACACTCAAAAAACCCATTCTATCATGGTTCAACATTTTATGCTTCAGAGATTGGATATTTTTTTCCAAAAATTGATCTTGAGTGGGACTTTGAACAAAAGTGGCTCACTCAAACTCAGTGGTGTCCTTATTTAATCAGCTACAGGTGGCATTGTTTTCATTAGGCCATCGAGATCTAGCTCAGGTGAACGTCACTAAAAATTCAATGGATCAGACTCTCAGCAATGATCTTGGTTCCAGTTTCTAGTCGAACTCATTCAATAGTGAAGAAACTCTCATCATCGACTGTGGATTTGGTCAAGCGTAGACCACAAAAGTATCCACTTGTATTTTATATTGATGTAGCATGATCAATATTACCTATTCAATGGTCAAAGGGAATGGTCATGCGTTCGAAAGTAAAAAATTTCCATGCGTTCGATATTATTTTGGTGTGGTCGACTGAGTTGGTCGTAAAGTCTTGGCATATGTAATTTTTGAATTTTCTATTTTTTAGCCGTGGTTTCTTTCCTTCACTGGTTTTCATCTCCACGAGGGGCATTAACAGTGTGGATGATCTGGCCTTATAGTTGGTCTAAAAACTCACACGATCGACGTAGGAGGTGTGTGGTTGATGGAAAAATGCATATTCAATGCAAATACAAGTCTATTTGATTCCATATTATACATAAGCTCGATAGGTGTCTCATACAGAAGATCATAACTTTTAACTTTTCCATATTTTCTCTCCACAAAAAACACAGTTTCTTGAATTCTAAAATTTCGATCACTACATCAAGTGTTGTGGTCACTTTCCTTTTCAAAATTTCAACCAAAAAAATGACCTCAAAAAGAAAATACAAGGATTAAATAAAAAAAATAATTAAACAATAAAATTAAAATTAAATTCCAAAACATAAATTAAATCTCAAATTAAAAATTATCAAATATAAAAACAAAAATATTAAGATTAAAATTTTAAATTCAAAATATTTTATATATCATATTAATTAATTTAATTAATAAAAACAAATAAACAACTATTATAAAAAATAATAAATTATAATTATAATTAATAAAATCATTTTAAACAAAAAATGAAAAATTAAATATCCATTAATTAATTATCAGAATGATAATAAAAACATAAATAAATACATATAATTATAACACGGAAAATAGGAATAACCAAAAATACTAATAATTAAATATTAATAAGAAAATATAGTAATAAAATAAATAAATAAATAAAATTAAAAAAATAGGATAATATAGACTTAAAAATAAACCAATCAAACATAATTTTAAATAATTACGGATTCTGTTACAAAATAACCATTCAATTAAAAACCCATTTTTAAATCTAATTTAAGACTAAAATCACAAAAAAAAAATACTAAAATGCTTGTGGAAATACCAAATAATTAAATGTAAAATAAAATTCCCCCAAACTTATGTATTTCTTATCCTCGGGTAATCATTTTTTCAAATTCAGTGGAAGAAAGGTATTATCATGTTGAAAAATTGAATTACCACTAAGAATCGGTTTTAGAAAGTATTAGTCCCCATAAACTCATTCAAGAATGAAAATGGATTTTTTCTTCTGAAAACAAGAGTTTTGATTAAAAGTTGGTTTTGGTTTTAAAAAATGATTGAGATTGAAAATTTTGAAAGAGTTTAAAAAATCATCTCTTTGCATTTAACTAAGACTTCCAAACTTCTTTTTACTTCCCAGAGAACAAAAACACATAATTTAAAAATCCATAATAAATAGACAGTCTATTTATATGATAAAGTTTAGTAATTACAAACAAGATAAATAACCCATACAACAACATAAAGGATAGAAGAATGACTGAGTGAATGAATAGAGGATAAAACTGGATTAAGTTTTTTTTTCATATCTCATGTAAGTTCATAGCTTAATATTTTAAAACCCAATAAAAAGATTTAAAACCGGAGATTATTATAAATCCTACTCCCAAAATTTGACTAAAAACAAAAAATCTCAGGAGATCAAGAAATTGATTGACCTGATTAAATACATGGAAATGTGGAAATTTTCAACCCCCTAAAATTGGAAATATAGAACTCAACATTCATAAAAAACTTAATCCACTATATTATAAATATGAGGCTTGAAAAACTCACAATTTGAAAAAACAAATTGATGGGTTTACTTTAAAGAAAATTTTATCTCATTAAATAATTTCCTCTACCCCACACATAAAACAAAACCTTTTCATCAAAGTTAAATTAAAATTTTAAAGAAAACAATTAAACTTTTAAGTTATAAAATATTTGAAGTTCAATAGTTAAAATTTCTGTTCAAGGGTTACTTAATAGTTCAACAACATGTTTTCAAAAATTTCAAAATTTATCTCGTACAAATTTTAAGTAGTATATGCTTTAAAATAATTTGAAATAGCACACCAAATTTCAATTTAGCATAATAATGTAGCATGGTTAACACTTTCTCCTACAATAAAGTGTAGTTTTCAACATAACAAAAAAATCTTAAGAAATTTAAAAAAAAAATCAAGGTCCTAAGAAGTATTTTAAATGATTCAAAAAAAAATCCAACAAAACACAACAAAACAAGTAAAGAACCACGAAATTAAGATAAAACATAAATTTCAATGGAATTACAAAACAAACAAGGTGTTCCCCCATGAACTTAATCTCAAGAATTATGAATTAATGAATAAGAAGAATTTATGTAAGTTAAAATAATAGAAACTCTCCTAGTAATATAATCTTTACACATTTAAGTTCATTCAAATGTACTCCAAATTTAAGCCTTGATTGAATGTTCTCATAAAAATTTTATAGATCCTACAAGATGAAAATATAAATATTATTTTAAAGAATTTAGAGTTTAATAAAGTAATTAACTATATAAAAGTTATGGGAAGTGAATCAGGTATGATTGGGCTTGGATCTCCACTTGAAATTGATTAATAGTTGGTGTTTCATCCATAGACACTTAATTCCTCCTCATAGCCCAATGAACTTATACATAAACATTTCAAACACTTTTGACACTAATAACATAATTTTCATTGAAAAATAGTACATTTAAGAAATAGGTAGATAGCATGAAGTTATTTTTATAAATAAAACAAAAGTAAAAAAACAAAAAGGATCATGTGTTGAATCCCATGAATCACTGGGTTTTAATTCCTCATTCAGAATCAGTGACTATTTAGATTTTAATAAGAGAAATAGAAACCAATACTCTTGGATTCCCATTATAATGGTGTTTAAACCACTAATCATTGACCAATAATGGTTTATTATTTTCTTAAACTAACTCCAAATACTCATTCACAATCGCTCTTATGATATTAAAGGTTTTAGACCATTTATTTTTTAGTTTCTCTAGGGAAATATGTAATCTAAAATTAAAAATTAACACCCTCTATCCAACCATGAAATTCCTTTTCTAAATAATGGATTCATGAAAAAAAATCTTTACTTTTAAATTATATCATTCTAATAAGACTCTTGTTGAATTTATTCTAGCTTAATATAATCCTTTATCTAGCTGACTTGAAATAATAGTTGAGGGATTTTACTACCCAAAATTATTTCTTATGGAAGTTTATAGGAAAATGAAATTTTTTTTTCAAATAGATTTATTTAAGTATACATACCTGTTAGAGTTTTATATGTGGTATTGTATGACCATAATACCTTATAGAACTTTAACGACCAATCTTTTCTTGAACTACTCACGATTTTCATAGAATATGTTTCAATAATCTATTTGAGATCTATGTTATCCCACTAAACTATGGATGATAATTGGTACTATTTTTATGAATAAAAACATACTTTTCCATTAATGATTTTATTTTAAATTTCTTAAAATGTTCACCTTTATCTATGGTGAAATATTTCAGTACACCAAATCAGGATAAAATATTCTTCTTTAGGAAATTCACAACACTACTATCATAATTGTTTGTAGGAATAACTCGATTAACCCACTTAGAGTCATAATCAATAACAACAAGTATTTAACCATTCCCATATGAATATGGAAATGTTCCCATGAAATATATCCTACAAACATCAAAATTTTAACTTCTTGGATCCATTTTTATGGTAACTATTACTTCCTACCAACATTTTCCAACATTTGACAATTATCATATGTTATAAGTATACTTATTATATCCTTAAACATGGTATCCAAGTAAAAACTAGATTGGAGGACCTTATGTGTAGTCCTATCTCCCCTATTATTTCCACCCTGTTGAGAATAGTGACAAATTTTAAAAAAGGAATAATTTCCTCATTAAGAACACACCTCCTAAGTATCCCATCAACACACCACCAAAAAAATAAAGAGATCATCCAAAAAGTTTTACTTAAGCTCAGTAATGAAATGTTTTATTTGAATTTGTGAAAGTTCTTTAGGAAATAAGCATATATATAAGAATTTTGAAAAATACACAAACCAAGCATATTATTTAATACAAGAAACAAATAATTGTTCATCTGGGAAAGATTTATTGATCGTTTTCTGTTCACAAGTTTGAAATGCGGTTGTGGGTAACCTGGAAAAGTGTCGATCTTCCAAATTTTCAGTACATTTCTTATCTTTTATGTCTAAATAAAACTTTTGAAATAGAAAATTACACCTTATAAGACTTTTTTTATATTCTTTATTCACAAAGAGATATTTAATAGCACAATTATCAGTGAATATTACAAATTTTGAACCTATGATATATTACCTAAACTTATCTAAGGAAAACATGACTATAGTAAACTCTTTCTCAGTTGTAGAAGAGTTTTTTTGGAATCATCTAGAAATTTGTTTTCACAATAAATCAAATGTAACCTCTTCTTTGTTCTTTGACCAAAAATTCTCCCCATTTCCCAATCATTGGCACCACACATAACCTAAAATGGAAGTTACCAATCAGGGGTAGTGATTATCAGTGAAGATGTGAGATTTTACTTTTGCATATTATATTATTCTTGTAACTTTATATCAAATTTAAAAGGTATATACTTGACTAAAAGTGACCAAATTGACTGAATAACTTTAGAAAATACTTTGATGAATCTATAGTAAAAATCGGCATTCCCTAAGAAACTTATAATGAATTTTAAATTTATAAGAGGTGGAAGATTTTAAATCAATTAAATATTAGGATTTTATAATTTTATTCCCCTATTAGAAAATTTATGGCCTAATACAATTAATTCATTAACCATGAACTCATAGTTCTCCCATTTAAAAAAAATGCCTCATCACATCTCTGTAAAGAATTCGACAAATTTTCTAAACATCCTTCAAAATTGAAACCAACTATGGAAAAGTCATCCATGAACACTTAAATAGTTCTCTCATACATATCATAAAATATGGCCATCATAAGCCATTAAAAGGAATAAGTATCATAATATAAGCTAAAGGGAATACACCTATAATAAAATGTCCTAAATAGACAAGTGACTGTGGTTTTTCTTAATCTTCTAGGGATATGGGAATCTAGTTATAACCAAAATAGATATCCATAAAATATAAAAATAATTTATATACAACCTATCAATAATTTTATCTTTAAATGGAATTATAAAATTATATCTTTTATTGAAATATTTAATCTTTCTATAATCAATCTAGACTCTCCACTTGGTAGCTTTCCTATCATGAATCTGTTCATTTTCCTAATTGGTTACAACTATGAAACCAAACTTTTAGGGACAACCTATACTGTACTAACTTAAATTATTATAGAAATAATAAAAAAATATTTTAGAATCAAGAAACTTAATTACTTCTTCTCTAACTACCTCTTTCATGTTTGGTTCTAATCTTCCTTGACCCTTCAGTCTAGGCTTATGATCAGGATCCCTTGGTATTTTGTGTATAAAATAAGATGGAATTATTCACTTATTGTAAACTATTGACCATATGATAATATATATGAGCTTCCTCATAATAGACATAAAACTCTCTTCTTGACTCACAACTAACTCAGCAGAGATTATAATAGGTAGGGTAAAACATTCACCCAGAAAAGAGTATTTGAAATGAGAAAGAAATGTCTTTAGCTCTAAAGTGGGTGCTTCATGACTAGAAGGAGGACACTTGGTCTAAGGAGTTCCATGGTCCTTAATATTCTTTCTAAAAAATAAATGATATATAAATAAAGTCTTATCCTCACTACTTTCCAAATTATATAAATCCTCATAATAAATTTATTTTTTGGTTTTAAATTTTGTTTCTATATAACATTGATCAAAATTTTACAAAAAAAATCACCCTCATAAGCATCGCTTGGACCTACCTCTTTAATAGAAAAAATTCCTATGTAATTATCATCTTCCATCATGTTACTATTTATTTATTCAATCATGTTGAAACTTTATTCTCCATTGACATCAAAAGTTTATCCAAATTCATGCATCATATCCCTATATTAGTTACCATATTGTGGTGACACTTTTAATTTTTCAAAAACATTGTACTCTTCACTTTAAACTCCCAATTTGAAAATAAATTTTCCTTTAGCAACATTTATTATAGATCCTACAGTGGAAAGGAAGTTCCAACCAATAATGATAGGGAATTCCTTATCATGCTTCATATCTAGTATAAGAAAATCATCACGTAAAAATAGTTTTCTACCTCCTAATATCAAATAATTAAATCTTCCAATTAGGTGAGTGATGGATTTGTCTTCCAAATACAAGAAAACATTGGTGGAAAATAGATATCTCAATCTCAACTACATGAACAATGAGTAATGAATATGGTTAATACTTGCACCAAGGTCAAAAACATAGTTGACATGTCCACTATTTCAAAAGGTATATGGAACCAAATAAATATAAGGATATTTGATATTAAGAAGTATCCCATTCTAAACTACATCACTACACTCCTCTATTAAACTATAAAAGGAAAACTTTCAAAGGGTTTTTTTGTTTGAACCAAATTTTTAATCATTTTCAAATATAATAGAACTCGAACTAAACCTTGTAGAAATAGGATACTAATGTGAATATTTTTTAAAAACTAAATAAATTTTTGATGTTCGGGTTTATGATTATTCTTCTTAATTATATTAATAAAATGAATGTTTGGATCCAAATTCTTTAAAACTATAGGCATCAATTTAGCTTCTTATCAATCTTTTATTTTCCTTTATTTTTTATGATTTTCAAATCATTATCATCTTTATTAATATGTGGGACATCAGGTTGTTAATAAATTTTAATGGGATTGTATATATTTCAAATCTCAATGATTTCATTATTTTGGTAATCATTTTCTTTTATATTTTCAGTTTCAGTAGGTTTAGGATCTATGGGGGATTCTTGGTGAGTATAAAGACCACAAATAGTAGTGATATCCATAATATTTTCCCAATTATCGACTTCAATAGTATTTTGTAATTTTACTTTTTCACTTTGATTCATTCCCCTAGAAAGTTTCACCATTTAAGTTTTAAAAAGATTTATCCTATCATAAGATTTAATTTTATCAGAATCATATTGGGTATTTTTTATTAAATTGAGTCTTGAACTTTTAATTTTTAGAATCCATCCTATTCAAAATTTGATCCATCTTAGAAAAAATTTGTCCCTCAAATTTCCCTCAAGAATTATAAGGCTCATTATTTTATTGGTTTTGGTATGGCTACCTAGGTTGATATTGGAAACTATGGGGTATAGTCGGTCAGAAAACCCCATTCTCTTTCCAAGAAAATTTGGGATTATTTCTTTAACCTTGAATATAATTATTAGAAAATGGATTATACCTTCGTTGTAACCTAGGTTTATAACCAACAAAATTGGAATTCTTAGGTTTTTGGGAAAACATATCAAAGTTTGGGAAGCTAGATATAGAATGGCCATACATGACACGGTGGTGGAACTACTCCATATGTGAGTTTTGATTATTCTCATTATAATAATCGGTGGTATTTATTTCAACCTATTGAGCAGTGTTCTTATCTTTCCTTGCTATTTTTATTCTCCTAGAATGAATAATTTAATAGATTTATGAAATTTTATTGGATATTTACTTCAATTATTCAGTAGTTTTATTATTAAAATCCCTTCTATAAGATTGATCAACTGGGTTCTGGTGGTATATGGTGAGGTTATTGGAAAAGGTTTCCATGAAGAACTAAGAAGTAAACTTGTGATTTGGAAACTATATAAGAAGACCCCTAAATATGTATCATGCCTCGTGGAATAGCTCACCATCATCTTGAAAAAATCCTATGATCTTATACCTAATTTCAATTTTCATTATAAGTTAATAACATTTGATCACAAATTCATTAAAGAGTTAATCCCAGGTACCAAAAAACTCCTCATCCAGGTATTGAAACCTTGTTCTAGAATTTCCCTTTAGATAGAAATGGAAATCTATAATTTTAAATTCTTCTTCACTTAATCCACTTAAAGGCAGTTTTTTCACTAAACAATAAAACACCTTGATGAAGTCCAAAGTTTTTTCATTCAGAATTCCATTGTATGATAGAATCATGGACAAATGAGATTGCTTAATTTCATATTTTTGGGCCCTAGGGTTATTTCTAATACATGATGGATTACTAGAGACATTGGTCACCTGAAAATATCTAAATATCACTCGATCAGATAACACATTCCTAAGTGTTTTTTGATTAAAATTTTGATTTTGGTTTTTATTCATATTTTCTATATTTATTTTCATTTAAAATTTTCCTTTATCTAGTTTAATTATAGTTATGCAATTTTTTTGTCTATGATGAAAGGACCTGTGTTCTAACTAGCATACTTGGAAATCATACAGGCAGAGTGATTTTTTTGATTTGATTTTCTTTTATAGTTTTTTAAATATTCAATTTTTAGAAAGAGTTTTCTTGAAGTTTTTGGTTTTAACCCTTGGTTTTTAATGGTTTCCCAAGACATGGCACCAAAATTTGGTGATAATATAATGTAATTACACCAAAAAAATCTAAAACTACTTAGATGGTAGTGATAGGATCTCAAACCACAAGAAAGGTGAATTTATAAGATCAGACAAAGAAAAAGAACTCAAACACAAACAAGAAAAAAAGGAGTAGAAATAAAAACACTCAGAAATAGTAGTAGTAGAGGAATGAGAAATAAACAGGAGTGATGAAAAATTGTTGAACTAGTAATTTTCAAGGATATTTGATAATAAAGATAATAATTAAATTGATTTACTGGTTTAATAAATGTTCCTTCACTTATAAACAAATAATTCATTGGAATTGAGATTTTAAGAAGTTAACAAGCCTCATAGGTATGTTAACCTATGACTGAAATAATTTTCTAGTTTATTAATTATAGAATTAGACATTAACACAAATGATAAAATCATTTTTCAAAATAATCAATTTTCGAATTAATCTTTTTGTGTTGTTCTCTCCAATAATATCTTGTTAGAAGATTGAAAATTAATAAGCTGTTTTGAATGAATAAAATTGAGAACAATTCTCATTAATTTTAAAAGTAAAATAAAATGTGAAATTATTAAAGAAATGAATTAAGATAATAGGAATCCATAAAAAATTATTTATACATGAATAAGTAAAATTTTAATCATTACAACCTCATTCCCAAATAATTTTATCTATAAAACATTTTTTAGTTTCACAATTTAAAAATAATTAATTACAATCAATAAGAAATGAGGAAAATAATCTCTTATATTAGGGATCTTCTTCCCCTTCTACTTCATAGTTCTTGTCTCCTTATACTCACTAAGGAAATATATGAAAATTTTCGAATCAATTATCCTTTCCCATTGAAAAAGGATTTTTCTCTATCTCTATCTCTCTCTCTCTCTTCATGTCAACCCAGAATTTATTTTCCATTCTTCACCAGTTCATCAGAGTAGTACATCTCTAACTTTACTAGGCCTATAATAGATTATTGAAAATATTCCACCATTTATAGTATTTTATCACATGCTTATGATTTAGGAAATCCCCATATAATAATCATGAAATTCATGTGTACGCTCTGTTTTAGATGAACCTAGATTCACTTCCCAATTGATTCATTCTCTATTTGTCTTTATGAACTATACCCAGAACATGACTTAAAAAGTCACATATAGATATCAACTGAACATTCCATGGAATCTTAAACACTATCATAAATCAACACAAAATTAGTGTTTTATGAGATTCATCTCTTTGATTCAATAAAATCTTCATTAAAGAAATCTGACCACCCTATCCACCATAATCTAAATTCTCATAGATGTATCATTGAAGATAATTTTTGTATGCTTTGTATATATATCAGATAAAAATCTAACAATAAAATTTATTCATTTTATTCAACATACATAGGCATGACCCATATTTATTGCATCTGTCCATCGATCATGGATCCATGTCTGGCTTCAAATAGTGAACTTAGCTTGATCGGATTAAAATTCACAAGTTCCATTCAAACTTGGATCTACTACTCCATCCTTGATGATGGCTTCTCAAATTCATCCCCCTATTTTTTCTCTGAAATAGACTCTCATTTCTTATTTTTAGTGGATCATAGTAACCCTCATGTGATACCACACAAACATGGTTGGCCTCCCTCCATAAATCAAAAAAACATCAAAACTTCGGCCTTGGATTTTAGGTGTGGATTCACTTTGGTGAATTGGATCACTTCAGCACTGAAGATACTCATTCAATAACAATGAGTTCAGATCTGATGTGATGTCATCACACATGGGTTATACCCACACTAAACAAACCATCTGGTCTCTTTTCATCATTTTAGGCTTCAGGAATCAGATATTTTTCTTCTTCAAATTGATCTTGAGGGGAGGTTGTAGCTCACCCAAACTCAACAGTGGACTTATTAAATCATCTTTAGGTGGTTTCTTCTTCTTTAGACAACTGAGATCTTTCTTGACAAAGATTCACCAACAAGTCATCTGATTGGACTCTCGAGGGTGATCTTGGTTTCTAGTTCTGGTCGAACGCTCCAAAGACGGATGAATCTCAGTCACGGTGTTCTCCATAAGTATCTTGGGGGTTAAATGATGATGGATCTATCTTTTTCAACCGCATATTTTGTTTTGAATAAACAATGGAATGATTCACTTGTAGTCTATAGAAATAAATCACTATCGATCTTTGTGTGGCATGGTCGAAGGGAATAGTCATGCAGTCAAAAGGAAAAAAATTATTGAGATCGATATTCTATTAGAATGGTTAATGGAATTGGCCACATGGTCATAGCATAGGTAGTTTTCTGATTTTCCATTTTTTACCCATAGTATATTTCCTTCAACAGTTTTCATCTCCATGAAAGGAATTAATTTTGTGGATGATCCAGCCTTATGATCTGTCCAACAATGGACACAGTTGATGCATGAGGCCTATAGTTGATGTAAAATGCATCGTTGATGCAAATACAAGTCTAGTCGATCCCATATTACACATATGGTCGATAGGTTCCTCATTAAAAAGATCTTCATTTTTCTAACTTTTCTATATTTTCTCTCCACACAGAGCATAGTTGATTTAATTTTAAATATGTGGTCACTAAAATAGGTCATTTGGTCTCTTACCTTTTTGAAATTTTAACCCACAGAATGACTGCATGAAGATAATACATATATTAAACAATCAAATAATTAAAATTAAAATTAAAACAAAATTTGACAACTTAAATAAAAACTCAAATTAACTATTATGAAATATAAAACTAATAATATTTAGATTAAAAATATTTTAAATAAATAATTAGTTAATTTTATAAATAAAAAATAAACAATTATTATAAAAAATAGTAAATTATAATTATAAATTATTAAATCATTTAAAACATGAAATAAAAAATTAAAAATCCATTAATTAATTATCTAAATGACAATAAAAACATAAAAATAATTACCTAAAACATAGAATGGATGAATAACTAGAAATACTAACAAATAAACACTAAAAATAAAATACAATAATTAAATAATTAAATAATTCAATGTATAAAAATGGGATAATTTAAACATAAAAACAAACTAATCAAACATAATTTTTAATAATTACTGACTTTAATATAAAATAACCATTAAATTAAAAATAACGATTTTAAAATATAATTTGAGCCTAAAATCATAGAAAATACACTGAAAATGATATGAAAATACCAAAGAAATAAATTCCACATCAATATACTTATTTGAGTTAACCTCATATGAGTTTCTTAAATTGGTAGCAGATGTTTTCCTAGTAGTGAGAACACCTGTTAATGAATTGGAACTATAGTATAATTGTCCAATTGATGTGATCTCCATTTGATGGGGTGTCTTGATTCTCCCACTATGGGTCAAATAACCTTATTGAATTTAATAGGTTTAGTTGAAGGATGAATGAAGTCTTTAATCTAATGACCATATGCAGTAGGTACACTTACCCAAATCAACTCATCACTAACCATCTGATGTTTTAATTTTTTAAATTTGAGCTGAGAAATATTCTCTTCTACGAGATAGATTCACCATGGTTGGGTGATGTTTGGGTAGTGAATATAGCCACACCTATTTATTTGTTAGTGGTTTCATGGTTTTTACTATCATTTGGTCTAATAAGTATGACATTTACTGATGTGAAACATTCAATGAGAAGTATGGATTCTCTTATAGGATAATTTAGAATCATAGTGAATTTTGACTCACTTGACGATATAGTAGGTGATTACAGGGTAAAAAATGAAAAAAAATCCCCCAGTCCTATGGGATGGGGATTTCCCTAGGATTTTACTTTTACTGAGGTAAGTTGTGTAAATTTTTGAAGATTTTGGTTAGTAGTAATATAGAATTGGCTCTGAGATACTGTCAGGATGCATCGATGAGCCTTAGGTTTTTGGAAGTAGTAGGTAAATGGAACTATTTTTTATTTTTATTAGTTTTCTACTCCTGTAAATCTCTTCTTTTGGATATTGAATATGGATGGTTAGGACAAGATCTATTTCTTCTATAGTTTCTTATAGAATTGGGGCCAAATATTGAGGATGATGGATATAGTGGATAGGGTTCCTCCTTGGTAGCTCTTGGGTGGTTATCATGATGTGGTGGATGTCCTCCCCCACCTCCCCAATATAGGGAAGGAATGTTTTATTATGATTTTGTAATAGGACCTTGAATTTGTTGAATTTTTAAATTTTCAAAACTTTCTTCCTCACAATCCATCCTTGATTGGACATATTTTGGGGATTCCTTCTCTATATATATTCAAGAGATACTTCCAGTGTTGTTAAGGAGACATTCTAATGATACAGCCACACTAGGGTGTTCTCTATCTAGCATTGGAGGTGCTGGGTTGATGACAATGTACATAGAGGCCATGAGTCTATGGTCTCTATAAAATTCGAGGCATATGTTTTCCATGTCTATTAGTTCTGTTCAGTGGATTGAAGTTTCTTTAAGGTGATACCATCTTTTCCAAGGATCTTGGAATTTAATAGTGGACTTAAATATTCCATTTGGATTAAAGTAAGTCTTGGAGATCCTATAATAAAAACACAAACAAGAAACCCATCAATGTATCATCAAAAATAAAATTTCATGTTCGATCGATCACCTTAATAGATAATGGGTGAAAACTTGGTTCTTTTTCATATGTGAGGTTCTTTACATTGTTAAAGGATTAATGTTAGTTTTACTATTTTTGTTTCTTGATGAAAATAGGTCTCGACAAAATGATAATGGGGGGTTGAGTATGGTTGTACAATTATTCACATTAGGTTCACCATTTTTGATTCCAATGGAAAATTTGGCATCTTTCATGCCCAAAATCATTTTGATTCAATGAAGACCTACTTCTAAAAGGCAAGAACACATTGTTACTTTACCAACAACATCTTAAAAAACATGTTGTTCGAGAGGTTGGGAGGTTGGGATCACCACACCCTTTTAAGGGGTATTATTTTAAACTCCATGACTCTCTTATAGATTTAATATGTGAATCCTTACCAAATATTAGTGTGATACTAGTTTCTCATGTTCTAATGATATTATCAAGGCCATGTGATTCTTTTTTTTAAAGCTGTCTAGTTGTGTACTCTATAGTTTATTTTCATCTAGGGAGGAGAATGGTGTTTTGGAGTTGGGATTTAACCTTTAAGAGAAATCCTACATATCTTGTGAAAATTAGAATCAAAATTTATATAGTTTAATTGAATGGGTAAGGGATAAATGAAATTGGGTTCAAACCCCAAATAGGTGTCCTGTGAATCATACTAATGATGGGAAGTAGATCACGTGTGGTTTAGTTGAATGGTCGGGGCTTACAACACAAAATGAGGCATGAAATGGAGGCACCTTCATCATTATATTGGGATGATCATTGTATATCTATAAGACCATGTGAGTTCTGCTTAGTGTGAGAAACAAGATACATCAAAAGATAAATCAAATTTCATGAGAGCATACCACTAAATTTGAAAGGAGGTATTATGCACTAAGTCTACCATGAGAAGATTCATGTGTTATGAAAGGGATGAAAATAATAAAAAAAGGTGGGGATTACACATGAGCTTCCCTAAGACACCTGACCTGGTATACGGGTTAAGTGAGGGTGTTCTTTGGGGTGTACACTAAATATAAGGCTCATATTTGGGAACTAAGAGGAATATATCAACTCGAAGTATATTAAGGAATGGTCAGGGATTTCACCGAGGAGGATGCCTAAATATAATAACCAATAAGAATATATCAACTCAAGTTATATTAATTAAAGGTTGGGGCTTACACCTAGGATGATGTACAAATACTGGTTAGGACTTACACTTAGGGGATGCTTGATTATGATTAATCCAAGAGGAGCATCTGAGTTAGGACCCATGATGCATGATGAAATAAAAAATAAGGCATATAAACTTAATTCATATAAGTAAATCCACATTGAGAGATATCAATGTGTATCAATATAATATCAAAACCATAAGGATGAATCTCAACTTGAATAAATATGATAAAACTAAAAAGATGCATTTATACTTAATGTGTTTGAAGGAATGATTGGGGACTTACACCTAGGAGAATGTAAGTGTATCTGAAACCAAGAGGAGTGTCTCTAATTGAAGTGAATAATGATAACCATGAGGAGTATCTCAACTCAATGGTAATTGAAAGTTTTTTATGGTCCTAAACCTAGAAGGATAACCATGTATCTGAAACTAAGAGGTGTATCTCAACTTGACGTTAATAATAATATCCATGTGGTGTATCTCAACTCAATGGTAATTGAAGTTTTGGTTTGGGATTACACCAAGGAGGATGACCATGAATATGAAACCAAGAGGAGTATCTCAACTCAAGTAAAATAATGATAACCAAGAGGAGTATCTCAACTCAATGGTAATTGAAGGTTTGGTTGGGTATTACACTTAGGAGGATTCCATTATAGATTTATTTAGGGCATACACCTAAGGAGGAGGCCCAAAATAATTATTACCCCATCCATATAAGGGAGATTGTAAAGGTTGGATCTTACAACTAGTTATAGGAAATTTTGGATGTGGTTGTGGATTTTACCTAAATAGAAGGCCCAAAATTCAAGTTTTTGAAGGACCAGATGCTTGCATAGAAGTGTCTTTATAGTGCTTCACATAGGGCTAGTCGTATAGTGTTGTCCATATAGGATTGGCAACATAGGATCCTCGCTAAGGTATTACCGTATAGGATTTTCCACATAGAATTTGATGTATAAGACTGGCCACATAGGGTTCACCATAGAGAATTTTCCTCATAATACTATCTCCATAGGATCCTCATAAAGGGTATGCCGCATAGCATTGGTTGTATACGGCTACCCACATAGGAGCCTCAAAAAAGGTTTGTCCACATAACATTGACCACATAGGGCTGGGCATATAGGATCCTCTCAAAGGGCATGCTTCATAGTGATGGTTGCATAGCATTTTCATATTGGACTAACCACATAGGATTAGCCACATAGGATCCTCACAAAGGTCTAGACACATAGCTCTTTTTGAAGTGATTTATTTTCTATGTGGATGGTCATAAAATGAATCCTTATACCGTAAAGGACCCATGGTTCACATAGAATTTTCATAGCATGATTTGAAAAGGTATTTATTAATGATTGGAATTCATTGATGATGTATTTCCTTATGAAGAGAATTCCTTTTGGAGGGACTATCTAAATAGGGATTACTTTTCAAAGGGATTTAATGGATTTCATCATAAAGTCCCTCCCCATTTTGAAACTTGAGAATTTTACTTGAGTGTTTCCAGGAGATTGATTCAAGTAATAGATCTTAATTACTTTGTTTTTATGCTTATAGACTTAAATAATCCCTTTCTATTATGTGTTTATAGTTATTTATAGGTAGTGGTGAATAAAATTATTCCCAAAATTTTCATCTGAAGAGAAATAGGTTGTTTCATAGCAATAGGTGGCCACATAGAAACAAGAGTCCACATGTTTTTTTTTTGAACTTTGTGGAAGGGAAACAAATTCATTAGACTAAAAATAACTTTTCTATCAATGATGATAATTTCATGTACTATGAAAAGTACTAAGTGGTTAGAGAAAAGTTTTATTTGGTGGTAAAAATAACCTCCTCCAAGTCAAAAATGATAAGGGATTCATGAACTAGTTGCAATAATTCACAGATGAAGAAAACTGATATGATGTGGCCACAAACACACAACCTCTATGTCACAAATATATTTCATTTCATATAGGTATTAAAGCGTTGTGTGGAAATTTTGACTTTTTCAATTTTCCTTTAGGATAAAATGAAACCCGTCTTATAAAGATCATAACTTTTGATCCATAAGTTTATATGGGCTCTACGAACAATCAAATCGAAGCATGAAAAGTGAACTATGCCCCATTATATGATTTATACACCCTATTTAGATATTTAATGATGTAATAAAGTAGCTATAAGACCCTTAGAATGGGTTTTTTTAGTCATCAACACTTTTTTATCAGCAATTTGTAAAATCCATATTCTACTCCAAGAGGAAGGTTCTCACAAACATGTCATCAAGTTGGGAAATATTAATAAGGAATCTACAATACTCATTGTTTTATCAGTCTTACGGTGCATGGAAATCCTATTTTATTCCCCTTTGGTCATGAAGATACTTTTCTATTCAAACTCAACTTGTGTTTTCTTAGTAAGGATTGCATCATGGGTTATAAAAAAAAGTTTGGGTGTAAATTTTCAATAGAAATAACACCTTAAACATGGGAAATATTTAGATATGTATACATATTTTTGTATTATATTTTTATATTAGTAAGAAAAATAAATAGCTATGTAAATATTTGCACATTAACATGGTTTTAACATATTAATTTCATGGATGGGATAGATATTCCAAAACTAAATCACTAGAAGTGTATATATTAAATGGTGATACCTTAAAATAGTTATGATTTTAATATTCATATGATTTATATTAAATGGTGATTCTTTAAAATAATACCCCTCAGATACTAAGTGTGATATTCCTTCAAAATAAAACACATTTCAAGACCTCAATCATCCAACTAGGTAGATTTATGTTAAGGTTGGGTGCCCATGGATTATCTTATGCACGGCATGGATGATATGACTAACCCTAAGACTTAAGTAACTAAATCCCACTATGATATTTGGGTTACACATAGTTATCAAACCCTAAGAGTTAGGATACTATGGGAATATAGTTGTGATTATATCTATATAATGGGTTTGGGAGATGAGTTATCCACTCGAATACCTAAGAGTTATATGTGATATGATTGGCATGATATCCTACCTAAATGACAAATAATTTATAGGAACATTAAAGTGGACTTGAAACTTAGTGAAATATTGATCTTATCCCATTAAATGTTATGATGTAAGGGGTCATCATTTTAATGGGAGTACTTTTATTAAAATTCCATACTGTAAATATTTATAATATGATACTCACCCATTGATATGTCTTGGTTGTGGATTATGGCATGAATAATGTATATCATTTTGAGTTATTTTAGTGGTATTGCCTATTAAATAACTGTAAATTGGTATTGAATGTAACACCCTGCCCCCAGAATCCCAGAGTCGGTGCCTTATTGTGTTACATTAGCATGATCACAAGGAATTAAATACTAAAGAACCAATCGGTTTAGTAGTTTTATAAAACTATATTAAATACATGGAACCCATTTTACATTGGGAATAAAAAAACATAATACATACAAAAATAAAATGCTCAACATCCTAGAAACTCATTCCAAGAATTCATATTCATACCCTAGGGAAAGGAAACAAAATAAGGGTGAGATCGAATGCTCAATAAGGGTAAAGTATAGAGGAATATATCATGAATTAATAATTAATAATAAATATGTACAGAATAAAATATGATCCAATAATTTCATATAAATAATCACAAGAGCTTAAAACTTGACCATGGATATTATAACTAATAAAAAAATAACATGGAAAAATAATAATGAAGTAATGCATAATGTTGGATGTATAAACTATCAAGATATATCCTCAAGATGGTTAATTTAAAGATATATTATCAAGACAGTTCAATTTTGTGGGCAAAAGCACATCTAATTTGTGTCAAGATATATCCTTATGATAATTTAAAACTACTTGGAAACAAATGTGAAGGGTTTGTCACCAAATGATTTTGTCCCATGAGACTGCAGATGAATCAAAGGGATTTCATTAAAAAATCAAAAAAACATATAATTTATGTCCAAAATATTCCTCATGTATTGAAAAATAAATTTAACTCATAAAAAATGTGCCTTATAAAATATATATATTGAGTAAAGGATACATATTTATCAACATTTCCCCAATAAATCATATAACTGTCAAAGTAAACAACATATGTAAAAATGGTATAAGGTTTAAGAAATAATTATGTCCTTTATAAAAGAATATGGATACTATAATAAATATAATTTATAATGAAAAGGGATTATAATAAAGTGATTGTTTCAAGATAAAGTTAACAATCACAAAAGAAAGTGATATTTCAAAGATAACTTTTTAACACATGGAAATTTTAAAATCAACCCCCTTAGATAAGATAATTCAAATTTAAACTTAGAATACAATGAAATATGATTGAATCGTGATATTAAATGATAAAGGTCTCAAATATACAACACAAAAAAATAAATAAGTGGTGAAATGGTGTATGCCTCATGGAAGAAAAAGTGAGACAAGGATCCCTTACCTTGAGTATGACTTTTTACAAGTGTCTTTATATTTATGAATAATACAATTATGTTAATTATTTAATATCTTGAGAAAAAATTTCAAGTTTATTATTAATTTTAATTCACTTATTACAATGTTTTATATGAATATTTAAACAATTAAGTTTACATCACGAGTTTTGACCAAATTCAGTTTAACTGTCAAAAATGACTTCGGTAGGTCTATTGTAAGGAAACAGACCCCAATTTTCCATAGTCGGTTCCTTATATAAATAAATTGGTATGTTTATAAGGAATCTTAATCCCAAAGGACCTAATAGTTTAGTTGTTTTGGAAAACCAAATACAAATATAAGATTTACATTACAACTTGAAAGAAAAAACAATATTGCAACTACATTGGAAACACCCTTAAACTCTTAGATTATTCCTGCAAGTCATTCATAATAATATTAATCTTTGCATCCTAGGGAAAAATAAATAATAGGAAAGGGGTTATGTTATATGCTTAGTAAGGGTAAGTAATACAGTATAAGTTATCATAAACATAAACATTAGGCATCGTGAATAACTAAAAACACATGCCTTTAAAAATAAACTAGAGCATAATAAGGAAGGAATGAAAAATGATTACATAGAGACATATAAATTATCATAAGAGAATGAAACTTAACCATGGATATTATAAAAGTAATATAATCACATGTTTTATCAATTACTATTATCATAAGGATAGAATGCATAATGTAGGACATCTTAAATGTTGGACTCCTCATGTATTAATCATGTTTTAATGATCACAAATCTTATTCAACATAGTTAACTCCTATAAATTATATTCAATCATGTATATTTATGCTTCAAGTTCTCTCATGCTTTATAATAGTTAAGCTCAATCCATTTCATGCATATCACTATTTAAGTATGAATACAGTTATTTGCCTAAGTACATGACACCGTGAAGCAGACACCGTAAACAAGACACCGTGAAGCAAGACACCATGAATCAAGACACCTTAAACAAGACATTGTGAAGCAAGAAACCGTGAAGAAAGACACTGTTAATAAGACACCGTGAAGCAAGACACCGTGAACAAGACACCGTGAAGCAAGACATTGTGAATTAAGACACCGTAAACAAGACACCATGAAGTAAGACACCATGAACAAGACACCATAAATGAGACACTATGACACCCAGACGTCATGATCACTCTAGACACCGTGTGAAGGAGACATTGTTTTCATAACTTACTATGACATCGTTCCTTAAACTATTTTTTCATCTTTCAATTTAATTTATAACTTTCATATTTGATGCCTTTAATGCACTGACATAATTAATGTTTCTTTGTAGACATATCATCGGACAGTATGAGGAATGAGGTGTAGAACACATGGAACCTATCGGCTAAAACTCATGCATTCTAAGATAAAGAGCGAAGTTTGACCAGGAACAATAAGAGCGATACTGAACAAAAAACAAGCTTGTGAGCATGACCGTGAAGAATAGATTGTAAGATTTTCAAAAGGAATCATTGTCACAGGCATGAAATCCAACTCTATTGAAGAACATATGAAGTACACTAGAATCTAGAGAACATCCTCGCATTATAAAAACTCGTGAAGAACACAAGCTGAATCGTGACACTCTGTTTTTCACACAAATTTCAAAAGAAGGACTCAAATATTCATCTGCTTCAATACAAAGAAGTCCAGAGCTTCATTGACATCACAGAAGAACATTCTAACCTCATATCTATATTATTGATCGACTGCGATCATCTTTTTATTTACATTATGATCAGTGTGTTCCCCTGTCTGTTTTGACACACACGGACTCTTGAGATGAACTGGAGGATACTGAAATCCTTATACCAAACTCTTTATACTTTTGTTTACCCACAAAAATTGCGGAAGAGGTCCCTGTGTGTCCTGGTTATTATTATTTTTACCCACGAAAAATGTGGAAGAGGTCCCTATGTGACCTGGACAGTTTGTGTATTGTTTTTAACCCCGATCCAGGGTGTGGATCAAAGTTTATTTATATAAATTGATTGGTGGAAAGTGATCACCAAGTGGAGTGTATTAGGTCTCGACTTGAGACTGAACCACATGTTTTATATCCGTTGTGCTATTTAAATTTAGTCTTCTCTGTTTTACTGCTCTATTGCATAATCCAGAAATCACTAATTTCACTTTGATAGTTAGTCTTGGAAAGAAGTTATAACTAGTTTGTCTTAGTAGGATAACTTCAAAAGTAATATTCACAATACAAATTAAGATTACTGAGAATTAATCAATCTTCTATGAATCTATTTAAAAATTAAAACTCTTATAACAGTATAACCTTGATTAACTGGGATCTATCTATTTTTGGGGAAACCATTTCTTTTGAAAATAATATTCTTTTAACAGAAATTTTTATAGTTACTCAATTCACCCCTCCCCTATTGAGTAAACTACTCCGACCAACATTTGGTATCAGAGGTTTCTTTATTAGGACTATGTGTAATCTTACTCAAATGTGATTGTAGTTGTACTTTAAAGATCTGTAAATTTCTATTAATTCTAAATTTCTATCCTTTTTAAAGTAATGCGTTGGTATGGATAATAGATTGGAAGGTTCTGCAACCAACAGACCACCATTCTTTAATGGAACCAACTATGCTCAATGGAAAACTAAATGAAAATGCATCTAAAGAGTATGAGTTTTGAAATTTGGTCATCCTTTATAGATGAATACAAACTTCCTGCGACTAATAGAATTACGTGGGATGAACCTACCAAACTTGCCTAAAATAATAATTGCAAATCCATGAATCCTTTGTACTATTCCTTAGGATATGAATAATTTAATAGGATTTTAGCTTGTAAAATTTCCCATGATATTTGGGATACCTTGTATATCTCACATGAAGGCACATCTAGTGTAAAAAAAATGAGACTTAATACGTATACTATAAAATATGATAATTTTAAAATGAAATCTGATTAGCCTATTTCTGACATGTATCTCAGGTTCAATGAGATTGTCAACACAATGATTTCTCTTGGAAGAGAAGTCACTGCCAAAGAACAGATCATGAGAATCATTAGACATCTACCTGACAGATGGAGGGGAACCTTTGTCTCTATTATAGAATCATGTGACATCAGCAAGCTACCTGTAAAAGAACTCATTGGGAAACTGATGATGTATGAGGAAGAGATGAAAGTCAACAAAGAAGAGGAGGATGAACCAAAGAGGAAATCTGTAGCATTCAAGACCAACTCCTCGAAGCACAAAGACAAAGGGAAACTAGAAGCTTCTGTAGAAAGTTCCACCACTGAACAATCATCACCTGACAGTGATGAGGAGATGGCTCAACTGGCCAGAATATTCAAACAATTTTACAAAAATAAGAAATTTTTCAGAAATCCTAACTTTAAGGGCAAGTATGATCTAAAAGGAAACTAGAAAAAGGACTGGAAAAGAAGTGACAAAACTGATGAAATTGCATATTATGAATGTAATCACAAAGGACATATAAAGGCTGACTATACAAAGCTCAATTATAAGAATAAATATGAGGAAAATGACAAGAAGTACAAAAAGGAAATGAAATCAACCTGGAGTGCCTCTGAGGATAGTTCAGGCGACTCAGAGACATCACATGATGAACAGGCTAACAAATCCAATATGTGTTTTATAACAAACACATCTGAGGTAACACTGAACTCTTTTGTACATAATTCATACTATTCTAAAGAGTAAAGTGAATCTGAAAATATGACTAATGAAGAAATTTTTGGATATTGTACCATTCTTGAAGAGACATGCAATGAATTAAAAGATAAATATAAATCATTAAAGAAACAGCATGCTCTCACTGTAAATGTTAAATCTGAACTTATTACTGAAAAGGAGAAAAATGATCAGGTTCTCAAAGAAAAAAATGAATTAAAAATGTCTAATGAGAAATTAAAAAGTGACTTAGAAAGGTTTACTAATGGAAAAAATGCCCTTACCCAAATTCTAGGAAAACAAATTACCCCTAAATACAATACTGGCATTGGTTATCAACCTGGTAAAAGAAACCTTGGTAGAACAAATTTTGTTTCAAAGTCTAGGACATATAGTTTTATTCCCATTCCTCGACACAACTCAACTATATCAAGTCATGATACATATTCTATTGTTTCAAGTTTTTTTGGACCAAATACAGTTTATTTTTCAAATACTTTACATAATTTTTATAAGAAACCTATGAGACAAATATGGGTTCATAAATCACTTATTACTAATGTTACTGGACCCAAACGAGTATGGGTACCAAAATATGTCTTTTCTTGATCATGTTATAGGAAATATTCTTAAAGAGATCCTATAAAAATCTATGGTACTTGGACAGTGGATGTTCAAGGAACATGATAGAAGACTACTCATGCTTCAAGACCCTGATAAAAGTAGATGGAGGACATGTCACATTTGGTGACAATATCAAAGGGAAAATCATTGAATTAAGCAAGATTGGTAACACTAATTCAATTTTAGTCTCTAAAGTACTATTTGTTAATGTCTTAAAATATAATCTTCTTAGTATATCAAAATTATGTGATGATGGATATCATGTTAAATTTGAAAATTATGAATGTAATGTCTTTAATTCTAAAGATGAATTAGTATTTTCTGCATCAAGGAATGAAAACGTTTATTATGTTAATTTAGATTCTTTAGCTTCTCAAAATGCTTCATGATTAAGTGTATTTCATAAAGAATCTTGGATCTGGAATAGGAGACTAGGACACTGTAATGTTCACTCCCTTAGAAATATAACTAGAAAATGCCTAGTTAAAGACTTACCCAAACTTGAGTTTCCACATGACAAAGTATGTAATCCTTGTCAAAAGGGAAAACAACACAAAATCTCTTTCAAAACAAATAAATAAGTTTCTACTTCTCAACCTCTTGAATTTGTTCACATGGATTTGTTTGGACCATATAGAGATTCTAGTTTAAATGGGAAGCACTATGTTTATGTTTTGGTAGATGATTTTTCTAGATATACCTGGACCTTCTTCATGGATCACAAAAGTAAAGCCTGTTATTATTTTACTAAGTATGCCAAGTCTGTAGAAAATCTTAGTGGCCTTAAAATTAAATCATTAAGAAGTGATCATGGATGTGAGTTTGAAAATCAAGAGTTTGAATCCTTTAGCTCACAAAATGGTTATAGTCACAATTTCTCTATCCCTAGAACACCTCAGAAGAATGGTGTTGTAGAAAGAAGAAATAGAACCCTGTAATAAATTTCTAGAATAGTTCTTAGTAAATATGACTTACCTATTTACTTTTGGGCTGAAGCTATTAATACAGCATGCTACATAATCAACAGAGACTTGATTAGACTAATTCTCAAAAATACCCCGTATGAAATTTGGAACAATAGGAAGCCTAAGGTTAATTACTTTAGAGTTTTTGGTTTCAAAGTCTTTATTCTCAACACTAAGGATAATCTTGAAAAAAATTCATCCAAAAGTGATGAAGGAATTTTTCTAGGTTACTCAATATTAATTAAAGCTTATAGAGTATTCAATAAGAGAACTAAATGTAAGAAGGAATCTGTTCATATCAAGTTTGATGAAACAGATCCACATGAGCCTAGAACCATCCTATAAAATCTGGAGGATGATGTACCAAATCTGAACATCAACTCAAAATCCCCAAATTTCTCTATGAAAGAATCTGTTAAAACTTCTAATTCTAGAAATTCCCTACAATCGAGTCATAATGAACCTGAATCTGTTGATGAACCTGAAATCACTTGTCCCGCTTTTTCTAGAAAGGTTATAACCCTTAAAAACAATCCCTTAGATGATGTTGTAGGAGACTTAGAGAAAGGAACAACAACTAGAGCTTCTCTTAGAAATCAGGTTGAACATCAAGCCGTCTTGTCACAACTTGAACCTAAAAACATTGATGATGACATCAATGATGAATTTTGGGTAATGGATATACAAGAAGAACTTAATTAGTTTGAAAGAAACAAAGTTTGGAAACTTGTTGAAAGACCCAATGACACATTCATCATAGGCACTAAATGGGTGTTTAAAATAAGGTAGATGAAGGTGGAAATATAATTAGGAACAAGGCTAGATTAGTTGCACAAGGCTATAGTCAAGAATAAGGAATTGACTATGAAGAGACCTTTTCGCCAGTATCCAGACTTGAAGACATCAGAATCCTACTTGCCTATGATTCACATCAGAATTTAAAACTATATAAAATGGATGTTAAGAGTGAATTCTTAAATGGGTATATAGCTGAGGATGTATTCATTGAACAACCCCCTGTATTTAGAAATAATCATTTTCCCAATCATATTTTCAAACTATCAAAATATTTATATGGTTTAAAGCAAGCTCCAAGATCTTGGTATGACAGATTGAGTACTTTTATCATTTCCAATGGTTTTACAAAAGGAATAGCTGATCCTACCCTCTTTATAAAATGAATTTCTAATGATGTTTTAGTTGTTAAAATCTATGTAGATGATATTATTTTTGGATCTTCAAAAAATTCATTATGTATTGATTTTTATAAAATAATTCAAAACAAATTTGAAATGAGTTTAATGGGTGAACTAAAATTCTTTCTTGGATTTCAAATCTTTAAAAATAATGATGGAATTGTTTTAGCTCAAAGTAAATGCACTAGAGATCTTGTAAAACGTTTTGTATTGGATAGCACTAAAATTAGTGACACTCCCATGAGTACCACCTGTAAGTTGGATCTTGATGAAGATAGAAAATATGTTGATCAAACCACTTATAGAGGAATGATTGGAAGTTTACTCTACTTAACTGCTAGTCATCCGAACATTATGTTTAGTGTGTGTATGTGTGCTCGTTTTCAAGAAAATCCTAAAGAGTCTCATTTAAATGATGTAAAGAGAATTTTCAAATACCTCAAGCTTACACCCAATCTAGGACTATTCTATCCTAAAGGACAATCATTTGAACTAATTAGTTATTCTGATGTTGACTTCGGTGGCTGTAAGTTAGATAGAAAGAGAACATCTGGAACATGTCACTTTTTAGGAAAGTCACTAGTATCAAAGTGTAGTAAGAAACAAAATTATGCTGCATTAGCTACTACAGAAGCTGAATACATAGTTGTTGGTAGTTTTTGTGCACAAATTTTGTGGATGAAACACACATTTCTAGATTATGGATATCAATTCAGACATGTACCAATAAATAGTGACAACACAAGTGATATTAACATCTCAAAAATCTTTTTTCACATTCTAGGACAAAACATATTGATCGGAGACATCACTTTTTGAGAGATCAATATCAAAAAGGTAATATCACCTTGGAATTCATTGGTATTGAATATCAACTTGCTAATATATTCACTAAACAATTAAATTCTGAGAGAATAGACCACATCATACATGATCTTGGCATGATAAATCTCAAATAGATATCTTACTTGTCTTACTGTTTGACATTTTACTTTGTTATAGTTTACTATTTCATGATTATGGTTTCTCAGTTATTGTCTCTTATGTTTACGGTCTCACCGTTATCACTTTGTACTTACGGTCTGACATTTACTGTCTCACCGTAATGCCCACTGAATATACCACTAACTGTCTCACCGTGAAGATCACTCACTGTCTCACCGTGACAATCAATCACTGTCTCATCATGACGATCACTCACTATCTCACCATGAAAATTATTTATGTTTTTCTTTAAATCCATATCGTGGTAATTTTTATTTCACCTATTTTATTTTCCCGTGTTTTTATTTTTGTGATGTTTGGTATTCTTAAATGATAAAACAAAAAGTTTCACTCATTTATTCACTCGGACTTTCTTCTATTAACTCATTTCGAACCCTTTCAACCTTCCAACCATCTCTCTCTCTCTCTCTCTCTCTCTCGAACCTTCAGTGGATGCTAAGAATGAAATTTCCATCATCATCCACACCTGAGAAGTACATCTTGAAGAAGAAGAAGATTCCACCTAAGCTGACACCCGAAGGACCTTTAAATCCAAATCTGGTAAATCACAGTGTTGTACTAGAGAAAGAAATTTTCCCCAAATGGCTTCTATCTAGAAAATATCTGGTCTTGAAAGTGTTAAAATAACAAGTGTGGTTAGAGTGGTTCTCAAGGGAGAATAGACCCATCTTTTTTAGGTTAGTGGCTCAGTTCTACCAGTACGCAATTCTCTTTTGATTCTGGTGAAATTTATGTTGTGAGGAGCTGGGTTAATGGCCAAATATGCTCCTTCTCTTCGAGGTTATGGTCTGCATGCCTTGGGATACCTCATGAAGGTATATGTGAGTACTATCAGATAGGACCTCCAACTTCAACTGATTTCTTTGATCTAGAAGATTCTCTAAAAACCATAACCAGAAATGGCACCAAGAGAAGGGCCATTGCTGCTGAACTAGATAGAGAAACCAGGCTTCTATTTAAGTTTGTTCAAAATTTGGTTAGTCCAAGAAAAGGTATTTTTATATGTTAAAATATCAAGATGTTTTTTTGATTAACCTTATGAAAAATAGACATAAGATCAACCTGTGCAAGTACATCATTCACCATATGTGTGAGTTGATCAAAGTTACATCCAAGTCCACTAATCTGTTCTACTCTTAGTTGATATCATCCATTCTTTTTTCCAAAGGTGTAGTTAGACCTAATGAAGAAGTGATTATAGACTGTGAGTATGGTCTCTATAAATCCCCCATCAAGAGAATGAAGATAAACGGAAATCCTTGGAAAAATGAATGGGTGGAAGAAAATGATAAGGTTTATGAGAAGTTTAATCATATGGATTATCCATCAAGACCAAAATACATTTCTGATCCTGGTTTGGAACCAGATGAACTTGTTGAGTATTCAGAAGAAGAGGAAGAAGAGGCTGAAATACCATAAAGGGAAGCAGTTATTGTTGAGGAAGAAAGGACTATTGTTCCTCATGTTGTTCTTGAAGAAGAATTTCCTGCCCCTAGAGATGATGTCAATCTAGAAATCCAACTCGAGGGTGAAAAAGAATCAGTTCTCACAAAATCTCAGAAGCAAGCCATGGAAGAGCCTATAGTAGAAGAATTCCATGTTGTGCAAGAAGTGAATCTGGAGGAACTCCCTGTGGAACAATATGTTCCTGAAATCATACCCTCTGTTGAAGAAAATATGGAGCTGGCCTTTTATCTGGCTAGACAAGAAATGAATGAGGAACTTAGAGCTGATTCTGTGGATTTAGACCAAGCTTCTAAGCCTCTTAGTCCTGAGAAGGAAGCACCTTTTGAGGGAGATCAAACCCCAAATCTAGATTCTGATGAAGCCTCACATTAAACTAAGTAAAGTCATGTGGACACTCAGTACAAATTTCCTAGTTTCTATGATTTGAATGAGTCTCAGTAGGTTACTGTAATCGGGATTGATCTTTCTTCCATATTTCAGTTGAAATCTTTCACAAACTTTGCACCTGAGAAGGAACCTGAACCTAAACCTGAACCTGACCCTATACCAATTCCTACACCTGAACCTTTATCTGCACATCCATCCTTTGTCAATAAGGATGATCTGAAGGAATTTGGAGATACTCTTTTATCTGGCGTTGAGAAACTTATGAACTCCCAACCTCATCTGGTGAAAAATTTAAGTGAGAGAGATGCCTCACTATTATTGGAAAATATTATTTGGTAGATACAACCTAATATTCTCTATGAGATTAAAGAATTGAGAGTTAAAAATAAGCTGCTCAGTAATGAAGTCACAACCTTGAGAAGCATGGTTGAAGACATACAGAAAGAGCTGCATTCAAGATAAGATCCTGTTACTTCTCCTATAGCTCCCATTGTTTCTCAAATCCCTCGAGATGTTGTGTCTAAGATTCAGCCTTATCTGGCATCCTTTGATGAAAAGGTTGCGGAAAGGAACAAACAGATGTTGAAGGAGATGATAGAGCTTGTGGTGAACCTTAATAAACTCACTGATGAGTACGATGTTTGTCTTCAAAAGGTACAAAATCACCTCAAATCTCTGACAACAGCCGTCAAAGCCTCTAATATCTCTAGTCAATCCTCTACACCTTCCTTGTATAGTACTTTGATCAGATCCATAGTCAAAGAAGAGATTCAAATAAAATTCAATGGCGTTAATCTGGCTTCTTTATCTGAAGTTGTCAAGAATAGTGATAGAGTTCTTGACCTTGTACAAATTCACTCCAAGAATGCAAATGATTCCCAGCAGGAGATTTCTATTTCAATAAAATTTTCTCCAAGACTGATATGACCAACCACTTCAAATACCTTGTAGAGAATCTGTGAATTCCTCATGTGACTCAAGCCTTCAAAACCCAAGTCCAGAAGCTAACCGAGTTTACCCAATTGTTAGAAAAGTTTTTGGAAAACAAATATGACTTTGAAAAAACCATGTAGTATGGTGGAGAGATTATTTTAGACTTCATAAAACTTCTGAGACGTTATATTCATGTCCAAAGTACAGAAATTGTTGCTCTAGTGGCTGCACCTCTTAGACCTGGGCTGCCTACCATCACCTCTGCCTTAGCCTCAACTACCATGTATGTTGTCCAAGCTCTCAGTCAGATCAGACCTGTGATTCTTGATCAGCAACTACCTAGATCTTCAATTTCTCCTACCTTGGCTCCCTCGGTTTTTAAAGGTCTCCCTTTACCCTCTTTATCTACCACGTCTCTTCCTTCTTCTACATCAACCACTGCCCCTATGGCTTCCTCTTCTGCTGGTGATAAAGGCAAAGAGATGTCCAGTCCCTGAAGAAGACCAGTGCTTACTTCTTTTTTATGAAAATGCCATTGTTTTTGTATTTCTCCTTTATTTTGTACCACCCTCTGTTTACTCTTAATGGAATGTTCACTATTTTCCTTCTCTTCTTTCACCTTTTTTATAATACAAAAAGGGGGAGAAGTTTCTGCATAAAGTTTCTATATGGTTACATCCAATTTACACTTTAACTGTATATGATTTGTGATCATCAAAAAGAGGGAGATTGTTGGGATCCTCATGTATTAATCATGTTTTAATGATCACAAATCTTATTAAACCAAGTTAACTCCTATGAATTATATTCAATAATGTGTATTTATTTTTCAAGTTCTCTCATGATTTATAATGGTTAAGCTCAATCCATTTCATGCATATCATTGTTTAAGTATGAATACAGTTATTTTCCTAAGTACATGACACCGTGAAGTAGACATAGTAAACAAGACATCGTGAACCAAGACACCGTGAAGCAAGACACCATAAACAAGACACCGTGAAGCAAGACACCATGAAGAAAGACACCGTGAAGCAATACACCATAAACAAGACACTGTGAAGCAAGACACCGTGAATCAAGACATTGTAAACAAGACACCGTGAAGCAAGACACCGTAAACAAGACACTGTGAAGCAAGACACTGTGAAGCAAGACACCGTAAACAAGACACAGTGAAGCAAGACACCGTGAAGCAAGACACCGTCAAAAAGACACCCTGAAGCAAGACACCATGAACAAGACATCGTAAATGAGACACCGTGACACTTAGACACCGTGATCAGTCTAGACATCGTGTGAAGGAGACACCATTTTTATAACTTACTGTGACACCATTCCTTAAACTATTTTTTCGCCTTTCAATTTAATTTCTAATGGTCATATTTGGTCACTTTAATGAACTCAAATAATTAATGTTTCTTTGTAGACATATAATCGGATAGTATGAGGTACAAGGTGCATAAAACATGGAACATGTCGGCTAAAACTCATGAATTAGAAGATAAAGAGAGAAGTGTGCTCAGGAACAATAAGACCAATACTGAATGAAAAACAAGCTTGTGATCACGACCACGAAGAACAGATTGCAAGACTTTCAAAAGGAAGCATTGTCACATTCATGTAATCCAACTCTGCTGAAGAACATACGAAGTACACTGGAATCCAGAGAACATCCTCACATTATCAAAACTCATGAAGAACACAAGCTGAATCGCGACACTCTGTTTTTCACACAACTTTCAAAAGAAGGACTCAAAGCATCATCTGCTTCAATCCAAAGAAGTCTAGAGCTATAATGAAATCACACAAGATCATTCTAACCTCATCTCTATATTCATTCTTGACTGCGATCATCTTTTTATTTATATTATGAGCAGTGTGTTCCCCTGTCTGTTTTGACACACACTGACTCCTGAGCTGAACTGGGGGATACTGAAATACTTATACCAAAATCTTTATACTTTTGTTTACCCACAAAAACTGTGGAAGAGGTCCCTGTATGACCTGGTTATTATTTTTTTTACCCATGAAAACTGTGGAAGAGGTCCCTGTGTGACCTGGACAATCTGTGTACTGTTGTTAACCCCGATCCAGGGTATGGATCAAAGTTTATTTATATAAACTTCTTGGTGGAAGGTGATCACCAAGTGGAGTGGATTAGGTCTCATCTTGAGACTGAACCACTTGTTTTATATCCACTGTGATATTTAAATTTAGTCTTCTCTGTTTTACTGCTCTATTGCATAATCCATAAATCACTAATTTCACTTTGATAGTTAGTCTTAGAAAGAATTTATAATTGGTTTGTCTTATTAGGATAAATTCAAAAGTAATATTAATAATACAAATTAAGATTACTGAGAATTAATCAATCTTATAAGAATCTGTTTAAAAGGTCAAACTCTTATAACAGTATAACCATGATTAACTGGGTTGTATCTATTTTGGAGGAAACCATTTATTTTGAAAATAATCTTCTTTTAACAGAAATTTTTATAGTTACTCAATTCACCCCTCCCCTCTTGAGTAAACTACTTTGACCAACATTAAACATATTATCAAGGCCCCATCCAAGATGTCTGAAAATACTAGGGTAAGTCCTTGGCCAAAACCCAATTTTATTTTGTCCCATGAGACCCACTCATGAAAATAAGGGATATAGAGGGCCCCACCCATTAATTTATAAGTCCAATTAATTCCTCATATTAATGGGGATAAACATAAAAAACATGAACATATGAAATAACTTTCCCCAATCTATAGACATAATCACTAACTATTCTGAATAGTATGGTGAATGGTATCAAGATAGTACATCCACAGTCAAACTAATCATAAAACATTTAATAAAATATTATATATGATAATTATTATAATTTAATCCTAATAAAACATAATATTTAATATTTCTGTTTAAATAGATGAAAATGATTTAATAAAATCATCGAAGAATTCTTGAGAGTAATACTCTTTTAATTTGAAAATAAGAGTTCTTTTGGAAAAGTAATTGCATACAACCAGAAATGAACTAAGGTAGTATTTCCATGATAAAATAAGTGTTTTTAAAAATAATTTTGTCTTAAAACATATTATATAGTGAACTTAAAAATAAGTAATAAATCATAAAGTTCCCTTTAATTGGGATTGCTTATTGTGAAGAATTGAGAAGGGAGGCCATTTAAAACATGTATATTACACAAATAAAAGATGAAATGATCATAATACATGATTTTGGAACATATAACCACAATTTATAATAATTATATAAAATAACGGATGAATTAAATTGGTTTATAGAGTAATAAATCACAACCCTAATGAAAATGGAGGTTCGGGAAGAAAACCTTTACCTTATGTCTGAATGTGTTATGCACTTAACCTTAACATCATAGATAATAAAATTAAATAGATTAATTAATTATTTAAAAACCTTTTATATATATATATATATTTTATTAATTATAGTTTTATTAAGTTTATTTATGGACTTATTGATTAGTGATAGAGTTTAATTTCATCATTCGGGAGCATTTATTTTCTTGGTTTTCATGATCGATTCACTTGTTTATAAGTAATGGAGTTCATGTAAAATGGGTATAATTATATAGAATTGGAATTATATGTTATTAATTAGAATACATAAGTTTAAATGGTTAAAATATATCATATTTTATATGGTATGAGGATGAATCATTAGTTAATACATTTATCCATATTCGTTTAGATTATTAGGGCGGTATTTCGATCACCACAAACTAGTTTTGTCGTATGAATTAGTATTATGTATATATACCAGTTATAGAAAATTAAATAGGTTATAATACATATATTATAATATTTTTTAACCATAAAAATGTTATCATGTCCATATTTGAAAATATATTTAAGAACGAAAGTTGGTCGTCCACGAAGGTTGTAAATCGGCACCTCCTGGATGATGATTTCATTTTTAAAATAAAAGAGAGAGAGAGTAAGGATATTAATGATGGTTGTTCCATTAATATTATATAATTTAATTATATAAATGATACTAGAGTTATCATTCTCATTTTTACAAGTAAGGTGAGGAGATAATAATAAAATAAATATCTTGAAATAAAAATAAAAGGAAAAGGAAAAGGATTTTACCTCTTGAATACTTCTCCTTGGGAATCTCTTTAAGGGCATTGATATTTGTATTTTTATGGGAACAAGATCTTATATATGTTGGGGAGGATATTGAGAAGATTATTGGGTATAAATTTTACAAGGCTCAAATCTTGTAATGTGTGAGGAGAAGCGGGGGTGAGGGGGTTTCTTATAGTGGAGGATTAGGGTAATTTCTCATTATTTTATTCATTATTTTATCATTTTTCTCAAGACAAGCAATAGTATTGAATATTGTGAATTAATATAGTAATAAGTTAATGGGAGTTTTAACCAATGGTTCTTAAATCATCCATTACCCAATAAATATTGTATTTAGCTTATAATGTATTTATACTGTAACTTACCATATTTTACTATTCACTAAAAATTCAAGTATTTCAGAAAAAATCCCAAAACATTACCCTAACTAATTTTCAAAATATAGAATTAAATAATTAAATCCATTTTATGAAAATAATTTTCTATATATTATAAATTTAATTATTAATTAAAATCATTATTTACACGAAAAATACTGTTTTTGAAGTTAAAATTGATTTTATAACACCCTAAAAATTAACATAGGTCTTATTAGGTTATCCTAAAATCATAGGACAATAAGATATTTTGTTTATGAAAAATTTTTATTAAAATTAATTTTCTTTCAAATCAATTTATTAATTATAAAATTTTAATTAAATATTTATTACTCACAAAAATATCAACACTTAATTATTAATTTTTAAAATATTCACTTACTTGTACTATGATATAATTATATCATACTTTCATTTATAAGGTGAATAAATATTATTTATACTCTCATAGATGATGTTACTATTTATTTGGTCGATTTACTATTCATAAGGGTCATATTACTATTCATAAGGGTACATTACTATTCCAAAGGGTCACATTACTATTCACCAAAAAATTAAGTTGATCCTATCAGACTCTAAATATCTTACTGATCACAACCGTGTATGTATGTTTTTTAAAATTAAAAACATAGAAGTGTAAAAATTATGTCCAATGGCTAGGTTATGACTATATTGTTTAAATAACTAAAATAACAAAGTGTTGTTTCATAGAGACTTTGTGTTGTGTGCATTACATTCTATATTAAAGTTATTTGTAAATCCTTGGAGTGTTTAATCGACTATAGTCAAAGGGGTCATTATATAAACATCTCTATAATAATAATCATAAAATAATTATAATATTTATACTTAAAATATGATTCTAAAGCCAATCATTAAATATGGTCATAAAAACCAAACCAATGTTACAATCATGGAGATGGTTGGTCGTACGTTAGCATGAGTAATGTTCCCATTTTTCAATGATCATTATGTAAATAAGGTAAGTAAATTTTTATATTTCCATTGTGATAATTATATCATAAATACCATTTTATTTAATCATATGTAATTAAATATATAATTCCTATTATGTAAAATGAATCACATCGCATCAAGGAGGCAGTAGTCCATACATCCTCAAATGATGTTATCCCTTTTTTATTGTGTGAAAAAGGTAATAAATAAAATTATATATTATATTTTCATATGGTTAATTATATCATTAATATATAATATATGTATTATATGTCTCATAATTTGAATTAAACTCATTTTTAAATATTTCATGTTATGTGTGAACGTGTCACATCGCTTTGAGGAGGTTGTAGACCACATGTCCATGAATGATGTTATTGTATTTCCAAAAAAATGAAAGAATGAAGGTCATGTTATATAAAAAATTAATTAGGTATAAATAAAAAATAAATATCATATATATCATATAAAAATATTTTTTACATTGTAATTCTCAACCATGAGAGTTGGTAAAGGAAAAACGAATGACGTAATTTCGTGAGGTGTTAGTCTGTGGTACAAAAAATGGTAAATTCATTACCCATTTGATGGAAGTGTGTGTATGTGTAGTTCAAACCCTTTACATAAAAAATATTAGTATATTGAGGATAATTATTTTATTATATAATCATGAAATAATAATAATTGAATGGTCTGAGAAAGAAATATAAAAAAAGTGATCGTTGAAGAATGTTACCTCTTTTTTAGGTAACTCCTTTTGGTTATGACAAAAGGACTTCCTTGGATTTATTTTTACCCAATTTTAGGATTATAGGTTTATGGGAGGTATTATTGGAGCTTATTTTTCAGGTTTTGTAGAATCCAAAGTGGATTTAGAGGTGTGAGGAAGGGTAATAGTGATTTCCTTTTTATAGTAGAGGGGAAGTGGCATTCTTATAAATATAAAACGTTAAACACAATTTGGAGTTCTCCCTTACCTAATATGAATAAAAAATTAAAAAATAATGAATTAAAGTGAAATTATGGTTGATCCAAACCTCCACCACACAAAAAATTGTGCATTTTTATTATTTTGTTCCTTAACATCAAAGTTTCCCAACTTTTACCATTTTGGTTTTTATTAAGGAAACTAGGTTTCAAACCTAAGTAATTCTACCATTAAGACTAAATTAAAGTGAGATTTATTAAAACATATAGTTCAAATTAATTGAAAATATTTTATCTAATTTACAGAATAAAAATCACATGTTTGTTGGAAATTAATTTTAAAACAAGCACGTGTAACGTGCAAAAAACATTGTATTAACTCGAACCATTCTAAAAATGTTTTTACTATTTAAGGGTCAATATTTTGATTATAAAATATTAATTAGTACATACATAGACCATGTATGATATTTATTAAAATTTAAAAATAAATTGTAATAAGACATAATTTTTCGTAATTTTATTTCTTTTAATAAAATAACATTAATGTCAATTTTGACACTATTTACTTAATTAAAATTTAAAAATATAAATACAATGATGGAATTAAAATATATTAAGTTCACAGATATTTAACATGAATCATTCATCTAAAAAAATAATTTACTACAATAATTATTTCAATTTCCTTCACTTTTAATATTTTTAGTATCATTTATTTTATTTTATTATTAACTAAATAATCACTATATTAGCGTTTATTAATCATTTTAAGTAAATAACTCATCTATTAAAACTAATTATAAAATATTACTATAAAAATAACTCATTTATATTTCAAAAGGATATTTATAACCTAAAATATGATTTTTTTTTCTATATCTCAAGGCTTTATAAATGTTAAAGGTATGGAAGGTTCCTTTTTGTCTTTTTCCTTATTTAACTTATTATATGTGTCACTTTCATGGAATAGTATCCCACTAAATCAAAAAATTATAAAAAATATAATATATGGTCTAAATATTTGAATCCAATGTCTTTTTCATAGGTTTAATGATCATTTTTTCCCTTTAGATTAAAGTTAAACCACTAAGTAAGCTAATTTTTACCTAAATTGCACTAATTAATTTTAATTAAATTTACTAATATTTTGGCTAAAAAACTAAGTTGATATTATTAAACTATAAATATTATACTAATTTGAACTATTTATATCTATTTTTTCAAATTCAATTCACAAAAGTGACAAAATTAAATTTAATGTTAATCTCGCACTCATGGTAAGAAAGTAAGTTTTTAAAGTAAAAATGTTCAAAAGTTCATTAAGTTTTTATATATAAATTCAATATAAAAGTAATTCCAATGACCTAAATTTGATTAATAGATGTATAATTGACCTATTTTTACTTTAAAACTAACTTAAAATACAATTTAACAAAAATAATTATTTAAATAAAGAGGCAGTTTTCAAATAAAACACAGTATTTGTCACTACTAATCAAAGAATGAAATATTTTCAAAAAATACCAAAGATTCACCCTAAGCTAATTTTGAAGTTATTATTTTAAACATTAATTTTATTTTTTCATGTAGAATTTATAAAAGTGTCAAAATTTAATTTCAAAATAGGTTCGCCGTTAAAAGACTGTAAAACTGCCTGCAGAAAAATACAACTTTTTATATATAAACTAGAATTATTCTTACCATATTTATATAAAATTTATTATATAAATGTAAAAAAATTGGATTTAATATAATATATATATATATATATATATGTTCATTAGTTAGTTAATCCTATTCATAACTCTTAAATTAACGGATATGAGATAACAGTTAAATTAATAATATTAATGGTGAAACTTGGTCTTTCATGTAACCTAAGTTAACTCAATGTTGTGTGTAGCATAATCTTAACATGGTATTTCATATAAATAAATATATAAAAAATTAAATTTATTCTAAACTGTATATATTTTAAATTCTCAGGGTGTTACATTCTCCCTACCTTAAATAAATTGTGTCCTCGTAATTCAAATTTGATCTTGGTAATCGAGGGTTTGATAGTTGAAAATAATATTTTTGAAAACCCCACATAGTAAATAGGGTTAATAACATATATTCATAACAATAGGGAAAGGAGAATAATAATTTCACCCCAAAACTAGGATTTTGAATAAGAGAACATTAGTGAAAACCTCGACATGGAAGATAAATCTAACTATCAAGTTCTGATAGAGAGTGATAGAGAACATGTTCATCTGAAAGATGATGAGCACAAAGCCTTAAACCAAAGTTATGAAAAAGGTCATTGATATCATAAAAAATGTGGATAATTGGACAAAATTATTGTTTCAAGACCATTTTTTATAGAGTTGAAGAATTATTTCACTCTATATGAATATAAGGAAATATAATTACTTGATACGTTTCTATTTCATAAACACAATATTATCATTTGGTTGTGCCTTGAACTATTTCCACTTCATTTATTAGCATAGGTTGCATCATATGGTGCATTAATACATTAACCTCTAAAACATGGTCTAAAGTTCAACATAAACCATTTCATAAATGGTTATCCTTATGACCCTTCAAAGTATTATTATCCAAAAACAATAAAATCAGTTTCAAGGTAGTTAGTATAATCTAATTGACTTTATCCTAATCAAACATCTCTTTATTCCAATATCATTATCTTAGTATCAATAACATATTTAAGGTTATATTTACCTAAAACATATTTTTTACAAGAAGTTCAATTTATTATTAAATCATTTTTCTTATTCATCAATACCATTCAATACATGCTTTCAAATCCTTAATGAAAAGGTATTGTAATGCAATAATTATATATTTCATCATTATTATAACTAGTAAATCACTCAATTGACATAATTATTGAATCCAAACATAATAATATTAATCATTCTTTTTCGTGTATGGTAGTAAAAAACTCTTCAACATGATCAATTAGCCTATTTTTAGGGTATATTCATTTGACACTTGAGACATTGATTTGTGTAGTGTGTCATCTACTTATAGTTAAATAATTGTACACTGTAATCATTTTTCTTATCCTTTCAATCAAAATTACGGTGGAATTTCTCTTCACACTTCTATCAAACTCTCATTGTTTTAAAGAAAGTATTGGGGTGATTATTTCCACAATTATTACATGTGGTAAAATAATTATTTACCTAATTCACTTTATCCATCTTTTTTTGAGTTATCCTCTTCTCCTTGTGCTTACCTCAAAAGTCATAATACTTATATAATTATTTCTCTATCTGATTATCATATGATACTATTTCCTCATATGATGATAATTATTAGGAGACTAGTTACCTTTGAAATATTATCTTAAGACCATAAGATAAATGTTCATTCTTACTCTTTGGATCATGTTCATTGGTGTGGTTCACATTCCTTCTTCTAGGTTCCATTTCTAAATAATGACATATAATCAATTAGATCTTATCATGTATAATCCAAAAACTAGTTAAATACTTACATAAATTGAAAATTTTATGCATGTATTATCTCATAATCATAAAAATGTTATCTTTGGGATGCTCTCATGTAACGCCCCGAACCTAGTTACCCAGAGCCGGTGCATTATTACATAACATTGGCATGATCACGAGAAAGATCAAATCTCGAAAGACCGATTGGTTTAGTAGCCTTGGAAATACTAGATATATTCATAAGTTTTACATGACATCATAAAATGAAAAACTACTACAACAACATAATGTTTCCACAGTCCACACTATAATCCCCTCATAATATCCCTGCAGGTCATTCATAACTTACATCTTCACATCCTGGGAAAAATAAAACATAGAAAAGGGGTGAGCTCAAATGCCCAGTAAGGATAACAATATAGCGGAAACTTTCATAAATAAGAATAAACTTTTAAGGCAATGTATAACTAAAACAAAAGCCTTTCAAACATGAACTTTCAACATGGTATGGCATAAATAAAATGAAATAATTCCATTTACTTATTCACATGGATATTCTACTAATCGAATAATCACATGCAAAAATCAATAACCACTTTCATAATGATGGAATGCATAATGCCAGACTATCATAACCACATAGTCAAGGCCTCGTGCCAAGACTAAAAATAAGATTTTGTCAAAGACTTGTGCCAAGACACTAGTTTGTCTCATGAGACCTACCGATGCATCGAGGAGCTATAGCGGGCTCCACCCGTCACTTACTAAGTCCAATGCATTCCCATATGAAAAGGTTTAAACATAACATAAACATTCGTATTATAACTAGCATACGAAATGTCAATAATTTCACCATAAACTATGAATGGTATAAAATTAGCACATCCACAGTCAAACATATCACAAAACCTTCAATACAATATAGAAGTTTTGTATTATAATAAATCAACTTCAAATAATCTTAAAATCCATCAAAGGATGTTGACATAGATGAAATCAAAATTCTTTTTAAAGAAATATCTCCTTTTATTTTGAAATCATTTAAGATCCATATAAAATAAAACATTTTCTTTGAAAATATTCTTATAAGCTTGTAAGGGAAGCTTTGAAGATTTTATAACGGCGGAAAATAGCCGCACCCGCCGTATAAGTTAAAAAAACATTCTTACCTTAATTCTGTCGAAAAGGTTAAAAAGGGCCTTGTTTTGAAAACGACGGAAAGATTCCTTTATAAACCTCTTATAAAAAGTCAAACAAGGGTATAAATGACATTAACCCATATTCTTGTAAATAATAAATATGTTTTGAAATACATTTCGAAGAAACATGGATGTGGATGATAAAGAAATCCCAGTAGATTATTACGTATAAACAACCTCGGATAATGAAGAGATTGTGAAATAACCCTTACCTTGTACTTTTCCTTGGTTGGGGTAGGTTAACCTCCTGTATAATGGTGAAATAATTGTTATTAAATTATACAAGAATCATATATATTAATATGATATCATATATGATCTTTTAACATTGATTTGTTAATAATATCTTAGAATTATCGTCGTTTCGGGTGTTAACTTACTCATTTTCTTTTATATGTTTTGTTACATAATCCATGTTTGTTGTATATTATTCATATCCATAATGATATCAAGTCCTTAAACATCATTTTTAAATCATCAAATGATAATTATACTTGAATGGATACGATGGAGAATGAATCTTATCGCGTTCGTGGAGACGGTAGTCCGTACGTACGCACGAGTGACAATATCATTCTTTTGATATTAAAATAATATATAAATGGATGGTATATCATATATAAAGAATCATTAACATGTTATATTTATTATTTACATGAGTTACACATCATTATTATACCCATCCAAATAATAATATATTGAATAACAATTACACCACGACGTGGAGACGGTAAGTCGTACGTACGCACGTATGGTGACATGTTATTCAAAGGGTGGATAGAATACTGAATATGGTTGTACCATATTTATAATAACATCACAGTATATGTGAGATACTGGAGTTATTATTTTAGAATGGTAAGAACAAAGGAAGAAGAAGTGGAAGAAGAAATGAACTTGGAGAAGGGTGGTGAAATCATTACCTCTTCTTCGGGTTCTTCCTTTTGATTTGATCAAAATGGATCCTTAGGTTGGCTTTCTGATCAAACTAAGGCCTCTAGGGTGTAGTGAGGGATGTTGGGAGAGTATTTGGGCAGAGTTTGGCCGAACCAAAAGGCTTGTAAGGTGTGAAGAAATGAGAAGGAGGAGTGCCCTTTTATAAGAGGGGTGAGGGGCACCTTTGGAAAAGCTAGAAATATTAATTTATAATAAATTCATATTCGGTTTATAATGGCTCCAAAGTTGATTATTCAAAGGTTAAGGTGGGGATAGGTCTAAAACCACTCAACCAATAGAATTTAGACAGGTTTGGGTACTTATATTAACCTTATCTTTAAGTATTAACTCTAAGTTAATTAGTTTCACTTTTACAATGTCTCTTTGTATTTTTATATAATATGGTTAATAAACTTACTACATACATCCAAGATACCCCCAAGTGGTCCATTAATGATGAACCTATCATGAAATAAGTCTCTTGGCCGAACCTTAGATTTTTAGGAATTTAATATCAATTAATAATATAATATTTGTTTTAAAAACTCTATTATGTCAATTTTGACACTATTCAATAGTTGATTTTTGTGAAACTCATAACAGATTGATTACTTAGAAAAAAGTCAATTAAATCAATCCTAATATATCATATTATAATATAAAATTAGTTTAATTCATTAAAAGTTTCATATTATATTTATTTGGGTATTTATAATATCAATTATTTTAATTTTTCACTATTATAGTAATTACTGCATCATCCTTGTGTCATAAATAAAGTAAATTATTTAATGTCTAAAAATTATAAATAAAATATCATTATGTAGTAAATCTTTTTATCTTTCTAATTAATATTTATAATCGAAAATCCAACATATATAACCATATGTAAAAATTGTTTTGCTAAAAGATATATGCTTGTGTCATTTTTGTATTCATTTTAACTTAATTAAAATAAAGTGTCATTATCACTTACAAGTGGATCCATGGGGTCCCAAAATCGACCCAAAGATACCCATGGTCGACCCTGTATCAACCAATAGGGTTAAGACACGTTTTAGGGTAATTTAGTATTATTATAATATTATTTTTTTAACCCTTATTTACCGGATTTACCCTTAACCATGGTAAATAAAATATTTACCGCAGTAATTATTCAAAATGTCTAAAAATAAAAGTTACCTATTTACACAATTTGAACATCCTGATTCCAAATATGGAATCCATTTTCCTATATTCTAAACATATAAGTGGCAGAAATTAATTTAAAATTAATTTCCGCTGTCAAAACAAAAAGCGTGTTTTAAGAGATAATAACTATCAAAAGATATACACTTGTTTATGTTTGGTTTAATTGTAAAATTATGTCCAATGACCAAAATTATATTAAATGGTAAAAATATATTCTAAATATACTTTAAAATTACTAAAATTCATAATTTATCACTATTAATTATTTTGATTAAAAAAGTTGTTTTTAATTAAAATTTAGTAATTTTCACTATTCATCAAAATATGAAAGTTATCCGAAAAGTACCAAAATTTCACCTTAGGCTAAATTCGATATTCCGAATCCAAAAATGAATTCCATTTTCAAATATAAAATATATATAATTTCAAAAAGTAGGTATTACTATTCATAACGGCTAGTTTGATTAGTTATGGTGTGTGTTAAAACTCGAATTTGCGTATAACACACGCTACTGTTTTATTCAAAGGAAAGCATACCATGTAAGATTGGGATGTTTCATTTTAAATTTTTTGATGTCCTCATTTAGTCAAAAAGTTTAAAATATTGTATTTAAAAAGGTTTCACTATTAAAAGTTGATAAAAGTGCAATACTGAAAATGAATCTGTTCTTGCATTATGACTAAGAAACTCATAATATGGATTCTAAAATTATAAGGATTATATAAAGTGAAAAATGTAGTTAATGATATTCATGACCTCTTTTAATGCCTTTTTTTTGTAAGTCATGGTGTGATTGAACTCGGTGTTGCGTGTAGTGCAAGTTATTGAATTATTTTGAAGAAATAACACACTATGAAATCTTGGGGTGTTACATTCTCCCCTCCTTCAATAAATTGCGTCCTCGCAATTTGAAATTGTTCTTCGAAAATAAAAGGTTGAAAATAGAAAATATATTTGTGGGAAAACCCACATCGGAAATTGGGTTACTAAAATTTAATCTTAATATGAGGAAAAGAGAAATGAAAGGGTCACCACCAAATTATGATCTTGATTAGGAGAACATTGGTGGAAATTAGAGACATTTAATTGGAGGAAAAACGTAAATATTTATAGGTAGTGATTGAGGTCATCAATCACAAACAAGTATAAAATTGAGGTCCTTAAACTCATCAATCTATGATGATTTGAAGTACCATCGGTTCAACAAAATATAGGGTATTGGGATAACACATTTTTGACGTTTCAAAATATCTTAGTTGAAATCCCACATCGAAAAATGAATTAATGAGGCCTCTATTTAAAATAATGAGTGGAAAGTATGAAGATTACTGAAAATAACACATACTAGGGTTCCATGTAGGAAAATATGGATATGGAATAGAAATCTAACCATCAATTATCTAATGGAGAGTGGTAGAGAACAGGGCTATGAAAAGGCCAACAATCCCAAAGCCATAAATTAGTGATGATTTAAGGTACCATCTAGGACAACATTTTTGTTCTAAGTTCCTTTTCTTAATGATGAGGAATTTATTTATGAGATTGGATAAGATCATAAGGAGATATACTTACTTTATAATTAGAGTTTTATCAATTAATAAATTTCCACCACAAACTCATCTTTCACTCTAAAAGATAATAGAATGTAAAAAAAATTCTATTTACACTATTCGTATAGGGTTCCAAAATAAACGAATTTATAATTCATCTACATGATCTTTTAATAAAAACTACATTATTCAATCTAGGACATCTCATGGGCCAGTGGTAGGTGATACACCCTTGTCGCCCTTCGGTTGCGGGTTCAAGTCTGCAGCCTTGCCGGACGCGACGGGTTGCCGCCCGACCTCCGGGTTGTCCTTTTATGGCAATCCAAAATAATACAAACTAGGACTATCCAAAATACTTCTGTCCAAACTCACAGTCTAACATTTATAAGGAAGGTAAACATAATATAGATCCTTTTTACCCCGTAATAGCATATGAATACCTTCATCATGTATTACCATATTCCTTATTGATTACATTCATGCTCCCTTATTCCATATAGAATGCTGGATATACTTCATTAATCCAAAAATGTTTTAAACCCCAACAATGATGGAATATACAAATCATTAATCAGTTCCAAGGTAGTCAAGAATATCCAATATAATTTATCCAAAACAATCACATATTATTCCAAAATTACTACCTCAGTATCAGAACTATATTATGATTTATCATTCTCTCAACCATATATTTTCCAAAAATTTATCCTTCTATTGAGTCAATTTTCTTTGTTCCACACAATCTCAAGTCCTTAATGAAATAGTACTGCAGTACAATCCTTATATACTCCATAATTATTATAACAAGTACATTGTTGATACAACACTCAATTGACATAATCAACATAAGAACTCTAATCATTCCTCTTCATCTGTGGTAGTATCATAACTTGATTATTATCCAATAACATCATTTGCGGCATAGTCTGATGACTGGGACATAGGTTCGTGTAGTGTCCAAACTCCTTGCAAATGAAGCATTGTACATTTGAAACCATTTTCTTACCCTTGCAGTAACGTACTTTGTGCCCTTTTCCTCCACACTTATAATAAACTCCCATTCCTTTCAGGAAAGTTCCAGGGTGTTTCTTTCCACAGTTACCACATATGGGAAAATTCTTCTTTTCCCTCTTCCCTTTATCCATCTTTCCCTCTTCTATCCTTTTCTTCTCTTGCTTCCCTTCAAAGCCATAGGACTCAGTAAACTCTTTACTTATCTTATCAACACATGATATTATTTCTTCATATGATGATAATATATGGGAGACTATTTCTATTATAAATTCTAGCTTAAGACCATGAAAGATATGATCATTCCTTCTCTTTGGATCATGTGCATTTCTGGAGTTCTCATTTCTTCTACTGGGCGCCATTTCTAAACAATGGCATACACTAGATCAGTTTATGAATCAGAATACATAATCCCATACTTATAAAACACTTAACATAAATTGAACTATTTATGGATATAATCCATAATCATAAAAATGTCTCATTTGAGGATGTATATACTCATAAACCCTTCATAATGGTTTGTAAAGAAAATGAGAATTATCCTAAGCATATCCCCCGGGAGTGTCGTAACCAAGAGTGCAGCAAGGCCCATTGTCATGCACCAGTTCCCGTTCGAGTCTAGCTCAAAGCGGTGTTTTCGGGTTTTACCCCTAGGTACATCTGTGCCAGAGCCACCTCTACCTGCTCGTATCCAGACAGGGATGTATTGCTCAGAAAACTCACAAAATCTATACAATACCAAAATTCTAGGAAGTTCTTCTATACTAATCCTCAAAGTTAATCTTAGGTCTACGTGCTCTAATCAGAGTTTATCTAAATCTAGCTTCCAAGGTTTGTACTAAACTTCCTCTGATACCAACTGTAATGTCTCGAACCTAGTTACCTAGAGTCGGTGCATTATTACATAACATTGGCATGATCACGAGAAAGATCAAATCTCGAAAGACCGATTGGTTTAGTAGTCTTGGAAATACTAGATATATTCATAAGATTTACATTACATCATAAAATGAAAAACTACTACAACAACATAATGTTTCCACAGTCCACACTATAATCCCCTCATAATATCCCTGCAGGTCATTCATAACTTACATCTTCACATCCTGGGAAAAATAAAACATAGAAAAGGGGTGAGCTCAAATGCCCAGTAAGGATAACAATATAGCGGAAACTTTCATAAATAAGAATAAACTTTTAAGGCAATGTATAACTAAAACAAAAGCCTTTCAAACATGAACTTTCAACATGGTATGGCATAAATAAAATGAAATAATGCCATTTACTTATTCACATGGAAATTCTACTAATCGAATAATCACATGCAAAAATCAATAACCACTTTCATAATGTTGGAATGCATAATGCCAGACTATCATAACCACATAGTCAAGGCCTCGTGCCAAGACTACAAATAAGATTTTGTCAAGGCCTTGTGCCAAGACACTAGTTTGTCTCATGAGACCTACCGATGCATCGAGGAGCTATAGCGGGCTCCACCCGTCACTTACTAAGTTCAATGCATTCCCATATGAAAAGGTTTAAACATAACATAAACATTCGTATTATAACTAGCATACGAAATGTCAATAATTTCACCATAAACTATGAATGGTATAAAACTAGAACATCCACAGTCAAACATATCACAAAACCTTCAATACAATATAGAATTTTTGTATTATAATAAATCAACTTCAAATAATCTTAAAATCCATCAAAGGATGTTGACATAGATGAAATCAAAATTCTTTTTAAAGAAATATCTCCTTTTATTTTGAAATCATTTAAGATCCATATAAAATAAAACATTTTCTTTGAAAATATTCTTATAAGCTTGTAAGGGAAGCTTTGAAGATTTTATAACGGCGGAAAATAGCCGCACCCGCCGTATAAGTTAAAAAAACATTCTTACCTTAATTCTGTCGAAAAGGTTAAAAAGGACCTTGTTTTGAAAACGACGGAAAGATTCCTTTATAAACCTCTTATAAAAAGTCAAACAATGGTATAAATGACTTTAACCCATATTCTTGTAAATAATAAATATGTTTTGAAATACATTTCGAAGAAACATGGATGTGGATGATAAAGAAATCCCAGTAGATTATTACGTATAAACAACCTCGGATAATGAAGAGATTGTGAAATAACCCTTACCTTGTACTTTTCCTTGGTTGGGGTAGGTTAACCTCCTGTATAATGGTGAAATAATTGTTATTAAATTATACAAGAATCATATATATTAATATGATATCATATATGATCTTTTAACATTGATTTGTTAATAATATCTTAGAATTATCGTCGTTTCGGGTGTTAACTTACTCATTTTCTTTTATATGTTTTGTTACATAATCCATGTTTGTTGTATATTATTCATATCCAGAATGATATCAAGTCCTTAAACATCATTTTTAAATCATCAAATGATAATTATACTTGAATGGATACGATGGAGAATGAATCTTATCGCGTTCGTGGAGACGGTAGTCCGTACGTACGCACGAGCGACAATATCATTCTTTTGATATTAAAATAATATATAAATGGATGGTATATCATATATACAGAATCATTAACATGTTATATTTATTATTTACATGAGTTACACATCATTATTATACCCATCCAAATAATAATATATTGAATAACAATTACACCACGACGTGGAGACGGTAAGCCGTACGTACGCACGTATGGTGACATGTTATTCAAAGGGTGGATAGAATATTGAATATGGTTGTACCATATTTATAATAACATCACAGTATATGTGATATACTGGAGTTATTATTTTAGAATGGTAAGAACAAAGGAAGAATAAGTGGAAGAAGAAATGAACTTGGAGAAGGGTGGTGAAATCATTACCTCTTCTTCGGGTTCTTCCTTTTGATTTGATCAAAAGGGATCCTTAGGTTGGCTTTCTGATCAAACTAAGGCCTCTAGGTTGTATTGAGGGATGTTGGGAGAGTATTTGGGCAGAGTTTGGACGAACCAAAAGGCTTGGAAGGTGTGAAGAAATGAGAAGGAGGAGTGCCCTTTTATAAGAGGGGTGAGGGGCACCTTTGGAAAAGCTAGAAATATTAATTTATAATAAATTCATATTCGGTTTCTAATGGCTCCAAAGTTTATTATTCAAAGTTTAAGGTGGGGATAGGTCTAAAACCACTCAACCAATAGAATTTAGACAGGTTTGGGTACTTATATTAACCTTATCTTTAAGTATTAACTCTAAGTTAATTAGTTTCACTTTTACAATGCCACTTTGTATTTTTATATAATATGGTTAATAAACTTACTACATACATCCAAGAGACCCCCAAGTGGTCCATTAATGATGAACCTATCATGAAATAAGTCTCTTGGCCGAACCTTAGATTTTTAAAAATTTAATATCAATTAATAATATAATATTTGTTTTAAGAACTCTTTTATGTCAATTTTGACACTATTCAATAGTTGATTTTTGTGAAACTCATAACAGATTGATTACTTAGAACAAAGTCAATTAAATAAATCCTAATATATCATATTATACTAGAAAATTAGTTTAATTCATTAAAAGTTTCATATTATATTTATTTGGGTATTTGTAATATCAATTATTTTAATTTTTCACTATTATAGTAATTACTGCATCATCCTTGTGTCATAAATAAAATAAATTATTTAATGTCTAAAAATTATAAATAAAATATCATTATGTATGAAATCTTTTTATCTTTCTAATGAATATTTATAATCGAAAATACAACATATATAACCATATGTAAAAATTGTGTTGCTAAAAGATATATGTTTGTGTCATTTTTGTATTCATTTTAACTTAATTAAAATAAAGTGTCATTATCACTTACAAGTGGATCCATGGGGTCCCAAAATCGACCCAAAGATGCCCATGGTCGACCATGTATCAACCAATAGGGTTAAGACACGTTTTAGGATAATTTAGTATTATTATAATATTATTTTATTAACCCTTATTTACCGGATTTACCCTTAACCATGGTAAATAAAATATTTACCGCAGTAATTATTCAAAATGTCTAAAAATAAAAGTTACCTATTTACACAATTTGAACATCCTGATTCCAAATATTGAATCCATTTTACTATATTCTAAACACAGAAGTGGCAGAAATTAATTTAAAATTAATTCCCGCTGTCAAAATAAAAAGCGTGTTTTAAGAGATAATAACTATCAAAAGATTGACACTTGTTTATGTTTGGTTTAATTGTAAAATTATGTCCAATGACCAAAATTATATTAAATGGTAAAAATATATTCTAAATATACATTAAAACTACTAAAATTCATAATTTATCACTATTAATTATTTTGATTAAAAAAGTTGTTTTTAATTAAAATTTAGTAATTTTCACTATTCATCAAAATATGAAAGTTATCCGAAAAGTACCAAAATTTCACCTTAGGCTAAATTCGATATTCCGAATCCAAAAATGAAGTCCATTTTCAAATATAAAATATATATAATTTCAAAACGTAGGTATTACTATTCATAACGGCTAGTTTGATTAGTTATGGTGTGTGTTAAAACTCGAAGTTGCGTATAACACACGCTATTGTTTTATTCAAAGGAAAGCGTACCGTGTAAGCTTGGGATGTTTCATTTTAAATTTTTTGATGTCCTCATTTAGTCAAAAAGTTTAAATTATTGTATTTAAAAAGGTTTCACTATTAAAAGTTGATAAAAGTGCAATACTGAAAATGAATCTGTTCTTGCATTATGACTAAGAAACTCATAATATGGATTCTAAAATTATAAGGATTATATAAAGTGAAAAATGTATTTAATGCTATTCAAGACCTCTTTTAATGCCTTTTTTTTGTAATTCATGGTGTGATTGAACTCGGTGTTGCGTGTAGTGCAAGTTATTGAATTATTCTGAAGAAATAACACACTATGAAATCTTGGGGTGTTACATCTCATATATTCTATCATAGGTTTATGTTCACTAATCTATATTTTTCTAAATCTAGTTCTCAAGTATTATACTAAACTTTCTCTAATATAAACTATAACACCCCGGCCATAGAATCCCAAAGTTGATTCATTACTTTATTACATTATCATGATTACAAGGAATAAAATCCAAAACAACCGACTAGATTTTGTAGTTTTGGAAAACTATATTACATACATGGAACCCATTTTACTCTAGGAATAACAAAACATAATACATAACAAAATAAAATGCTCATCATCCTTGAAACTCATTCTAAGAATTCATATTCATACCCTCGGTAAATAAACTAAAACAAGGGTGAGATCAAATGCTCGAAAAAAGTAAAGTATAGTAGAAGTTATCATGAATTAATAATTAATAACCAATATGGAAAGAATAAAATATGATTGAATAATACCATAAAAATAATCACATGAGCTTAAAACTTGACCATGAATATTTTAACTAATAAAATAATCACATGGAATAATAATGATGATGGAATTCATAATTATGGAAATATACACTATAAATATTTGTCCTAGAGATAGTTACATTCAAGATCTATCCTAAATAAATTTTAATCCTATGAGTAAAAACCTCTCTGATTTGTGTCAATATCAATTTTCCCAAAAATTTAAAACTACTTGGAAACAAATGTGAAGGTTTTGTTGCCAACTGATTTAATCCCATGAGAATATCGATGCATCAAGGGGATTCCATTAACTTGTCACCATCCAATATAATTTTTTTCCAAAACTTTTATCATATATTTAAAAATCAATTTAAATCATAAACAATTTTCCTAATCAAATATCTGTATTGAGTAAAGGATGCAGACTTATAAAAAATTCTCCAATAAATCATATAACTTTAAAATTTAAAACTATACATAAAAATGGTATATGATTTATGAAATAATCATATCTGTCATAAAATAATATTATATTCAAATATAAATAATTTCCAATGAAAATTTATTCCAATAATTTGATTGATTCAAGACAACGTTAACAATCAAAAATGAAAGTGATATTTCAAAGATAACTTTTACCAATTAAAAATTTTAAAATCAAACAAATAGGATGAGATAATTCAAATTAAAACTTATAATACCATTAAATATGATTGAGTCATGATATTAAATGAAAAATGGGGGGAATATACATCACAAAAAAGAAATAATGGGTGAAAATAGTGTATGCCTTATGGGAAAAAAAGTGAAACAAGAATCTCTTACCTTGAGTTTCACTTATCAGATGTGTCTCTATCTTCCTAAATAATAAACTTATGTTAATTATTTAATTTCTTGGGAAATTTTTTAAATTTTTTTATTACTTTTAATTTACTTTTTATAATTTTGTGTATGAATACTTAAATAATTAATTTTATGTCAGGTGTTTTGACCAAATTTAGTTCATGTGTCAAAAATGACTTTGGTAGGTCGACTATGGTCAAATGGGTCATTATATAAACATATAAAGAATAATAATAATGAAATAATTATCATATTTATAAATAAATTATTATTTTTAAACAAATCATGAAATAGTTTTATGAAAAATGAACCAATGTTACAATCATGGAGATGGTAGGACGTACATATGTATAAGTAGCATCCCCATTTTTCAATGATCATTATAAAGAGAAGGTAAGTGACAATTTATAATTTAATAATTAAAAAAAATATCATAAATACCATGTTATTTAATCATATAAACTTATATATATAATTAATATGATGTAAAATGAATCACTTCATCTCTAGGAGGTGGTAGTCCACACGTGCTCGAACGACGTTATCACTTTTTAGTGTGTTAAAAGGGTAATAATGAAAATTATATATTATATTTAAATATAGTTAATTATATAATGAATATAATATATATTTCTTTTATATCATATATTTTTAATTAAACCCATCCATAATACATTATATATAATGTGTGAATGCATCACATCACTTTGAGGAGGTGGTAGTCCCCACGTCCATAAACGATGATATCATATTTTCAAAAAATGAAAAAATGAAAGTATGTGTTATATAAAAATTAAAAAAGTATTAATAAAACATAAATATCATATATAATACATAAAAACAATTTTTCCACCATAATTCTCAACCATTAGAGGTGGTAAAGTAAAAAACGAACGATATTGTTTCGCGAGGCGGTAATCTTCCGTACACACGAACGGTAAATTCATTACCCATTTTATGGAAGTGAGAATAGATGTAGGTATATTCCTTTACATTAAAACATATAAGTATACTTATTATACTTATGTTATTGTATAATCATCTAATAAGTATAATTAAATGGTTTGAGAAAGAAATAAAATGAAAGTGATTGTAGAAGAATGTTGCCTCTTTTAAAGTAACTCCTTTGGTTTTCACTAAATAAATTCCTTGTATTTATTTATACACAAAGTGAGGTTTCTAGGTTTAGGATAGTGAATTTTGTAGCTTATAGTTTCAGGTTTCAGGTGATTAAAAGTGGCTTGAGAGGTGTGAGGAAGGGGAATAGTGAATGTTTTTTTATAGTGAAGGGGAAGTAGCATTCTTGTAAATATAAAAAGGTAAACACTATTGGGAGGTCTCTCTTACCTCGTGTGCCTAAAAAATTAAAAAATAATTGATAAAATTTAAATTATTTTCGATATATACCCCCACCACACAAAAATATGTGCATTTTATAATATTTTTCCTTAACTTCTATGTTTTTTCACTTTTACCATTTTGGTTTTTATTAAGGTAACAAGTTTTATAACCTCAGTAATTTTACCATTAAGACTAAATTAAAGTGATATTTATTATACACTATATAAAAACTTAATTATAAATATATTATCTAATTTAAAAAATTAAAATCACATGTGTGTTGGAGATTAATTTTAAAACAAGCGCATGTAACGTGCAAAAAACAATACTTTAACCCAAACCTTGCTAACATTTTTTTACTATTTAGGGGTAATATGTTCATTATAAAATATCAATTGGTCCATAAATATAAAATAATTAATATTTTTTAACATTTAAAAATAAATTTTAATAATATGGGATTTTTATACATTTTAATTCTTTTAATAAAATATCATTTGTTATAAAATAACATTAATGTCATTTTTTACACTATTTACTTAATTTAAATTTAAAAATATCAATACAATGATGGAATTAAAATATATTAATTTAAAAAAAAAATTAACAATACATATTCATATATAAAAATAAATTAGCATAATAATTCTTTCAATTTTCTTCACTTTTAATATTTTTAATATCATTTATTTTATTTTATTATTAACTAAATAATCACTTTTTTGCATTTTTTAAGCATTTTAAGTAACGAATTCATCTATAAAAATTAATGATAAATTATTATGATAAAAATAACTCATTTATATATAAAAATTATATATATAAACTAATATATTATGTCTTCTCCATATCTCAATGCTTTATAAATGTTAAAGGTTAGGAACGTTCTTTTTTTCTATTTTTCCTTAACTTATTATATGGGCCAATTTCATGGAATAGTGTCCCACTAACTCATAAAATTTGAACTAATAGTGTATATGGTATAAATATGTTCATAAAATGGATTTTTGAAAAGTTTCTATGTAATTTTTCCCCTTTATATTAAAGTAAAACCAATAAGTAAGCTAATTTTTACTTTAATTGCTTTAAATAATTTTAATTACCTTTACTAATATTTTTGGTCAAAAACTAAGTTGATATTATGATAATATAAATATTATACTGATTAAAACTATTTATATCCATTTTTTCAAATTCAATTCACAAACGTGACAAATTTAAATTTAAATATAATCTTGCACGCGTGGCAAGAAAGCGAGGTTTTAAAGTGAAAAGTTTCAAAAGTTCATTTTGTTTTTATATCTAAATTCAATGTAAAAATGATTATGATAAAATAAATTGAATTAATAGATGTATAATTGATCTTTTTTGTCTTTAAAACAAACTTAAACTATAATTTAACATAAATAATTATTTAAATGAAAAGATAGTTTTCAACTAAAATGCAATATTTTTCACTATTCATCAAAAAATGAAATATTTCTGAAAAATTCCAAAAATTCACCCAAAGATAATTTTAAAATTCCTATTTAAAAATTTATTTTTATTTTTTCATATATAATTTATAAAAGTGTCAAAATTTAGTTTAAAATAGGTGCTCCATTAAAAGGTGGTAAAACTGCCTCTAGAAAAATACAGCTTTTGTGCATAAACTAGATTTGTTCTTATCATATGTCTATCAAATTTATTGCATGAATGTAAAAACAATGGATTAAAAATATAATATATTCATTTTTATAAGTTAGTTTATCCAATTCAAAACTTCTAATTTAACAACTATGAAATAAAGGCTAAATTAATAATATTAATGGTAAAACTTGGTCTTTCATGTAACACATGCTAACTCAGTGTTGTGTGTAGAATAAGATTAACATGGTGTTTTGTATAATTAAATCTATCAAAAAAATAAATTTATTCAAAATTAAAATATTTTAAATTATTGGGGTGTTACATTCTCCCCACCTTAAATAAATTGTGTTCTCGCAGTTCAAACTTGATCTTAGTAATCATGGGATTAATATTTGAAAATACTATTTTTCAAAAACCCACATCTTAAATAGGGTTAACAAAAATATTATTAATAACAGGGAAAGTAAAATTTTGTGGTCACAAAAATACTAGGCTTTCTATTAAGATAACATTAGTGAAAAGTTGTACATGTAAGAGAAATCTAACTATCAAGTTCTGATTGAGAGTGGTAGAGAACATGTTTAGCTGAAAGTTGATGACCACAAATCCTTAAACCACATTTATAAAAACTTTTATTTGATATCATAAAAAATTATGTTATTAGGAAAACATTTTTATTTCAAAACCGTTTTTCCAATATTTGAGGAATTCTTTCACTCTATATTAATGTAATGAAATATAATTATTTAATATGTTTCTAATTCATTAATACAATATTATCGTTTGGTTTCTCCTTGAAATATTTCTACTTAATTTCTTAGCACAGGTTGCATCATATGGTGAAGTAATACATTAACATCTAAAATCTTTTCCAAAGTTCAACATAAACCATTTCATAAATGGTTTTCCTTATGATCCTTCCAAGTATTATGATCCAAAACATTAGAATCAGTTCTAAGATAGTTAGTAGTATCCAATTTACTTTATCCATATCATTCATCTCCTTATTGAAACATCATTATCTCAGAATCAGGAACATATTGAGGGTTATCTTTCCCTTAACCATATTTTTTCCAAAAAGTTCAACTTTTCACTAAATCAATTTTCTTATTCGTTGATACCATTCAACACATGCTTTCAAATCCTTAACAAAAAAATTATTGCAATGCAATCCTTATATATTTAAATATTCTTATAACCAGTACATCACCCATTTGACATAATTATTGAATCCAAACATAATCATATTAATCATTACTCTTCATCTATTGTAGTATAAAAAACTTTACCATTATCCACTATCCTCTTTTGGGGTATATTCTTTTGACACTTGAGATGTTGATTTCCGTAGTGTCCCATCTTCTTAATATTGAAGCATTGTATATTGGAATATTTTTTCTTATCCTTTCGATCACAAGAACGGCGTAATTTATCCCCACACTTGTATCAAACTCCCATTATTTTTAATCAATTATTGGGGTGATTATTTCTATAATTATTACATGTGGGAAAATACTTTTTCCCTTATTCCCTTTATCCATATTTTTTCAAGTTTTCCTCTTGTTCTTGGCTTCCCTCCAAAGCCATAATACTAAAATAATTCTTTCTATGTCTCATTTTTACATGATAATATGTCTACATATGATAATAATTCTTGGGAGACTAGTTACCTTCAAAATATTGCCTTAATAACATAAAATAAAAGATCATTCTTACTCTTTGGATCATGTGCATTGGTGAGGTTTATATTCCTTCTACTAGAAGCCATTTCTAAATGAAGACATAAAATCGATTATATATTTTCATGTATAATCCCAAAAATAGTTAAATACTTACATAAATTGAAATTTTATATGCATGTCTATTATCATAATCATAAAAAATATATCTTTGGTATGTTCTCATATAGTTGATCATATGGTTATGTTCTCTAATCTACATTTTCCTAAATTTAGTTCCCAAGTTTTCTGTTAAACTTCCTCTGATACCAACTATAATGCCAAAGCCCTAGAATCCCAGAGTAAGTTCCTTAATTTAATACATTTCCATAATTACAAGGAATAAAATCCCGAGAGACCGATCAATTTATCAATTTTTGAAAACTAGATTACCCACATGGAACCCATTTTACATTGGAAAAAAAACATAATACATAACAAAATAAAATGCTTAGTGTCCTTGAAACTCATTCCAAGAATTCATGTTCATACCTTGGGGAAAGGAAAAAAATAAGGTTGAGCTCAAATTATTAGTAAAAGTAAATTCTAGTGGAATATATCATGAATTAACAATGAATAATAAATATGGAAAGAATAAAAGATGATCGAATAATTCCATATTAATAATCACATGACCTTAAAACTTAACCATGGATATTATAACTAATCAAACAATAACATGGAATAATGATGATGATAAAATGAATAATTTTGAAAATCTGCACTATAAAGATCTATCCTCAAGATAGTTACTATCAAGATCTATCCTCAAGATATTTTAACTCTATAGGTAGAAACCCATCTTATTTGTGTCAATATCTACCTTCCTGACAATTAAAAACTACTTAGAAACAAATGTGAAGGGTTTATCACAAACATATTTCATCCCATGAGACAACCAATGAATTGATTTACTTTAATTAACTAGTCCCCAACCCATATAATTTATGTCCAAAACATTCCTCATATATTGATAAAACAATTTAAATCATAAACAATGTTCCTTATCAAATATTCGTATTAAGTAAAGGATATGGATTTATTAACATTTCCCCAATAAATCATATAAAATTCAAAGTGAAAACCATATGTAAAAATGGTATATGGTTTGGGTAATAATCATATCCATCGTAAAAGAATATGTATATTAAAATAAATATAATTTCCAATGAAAATGGATTATAAGAAAGTGGTTGTTTTAAGAGAAAGTTAAAAATCACAAAAGAAAGTGAGATTTCAAAGATAACCTTTACCGCTTGGGAATTTTAAAATCAAACTCCTTAGATGTGATAATTAAAATTGAAGCTCATAATACCATTAAATATGAGTAAATTGTGATATTAAATGAAAAGGGTTCAGAATATACACCACACAAAAGAAATAATTGCTGAAAATGGTGTATGCCTCATGGAAGAAAAGTGAGATAAGAATCTTTTACCTTGAGTTTGACTTGTCACGTGTGTATTTATCTTCCTAAATAATAAAATTATGTCAATTATTTACTTTATTGAGAACCTTTTTCAAATTTATTATTAATTTTACTTCACTTATTACAATGTTTTATACTATTAATTAAACAATTAAGTTTACATCATGTGTTTTGACCAAATTTGGTTCATGTGTCAAAAACGAATATGGTAGCTCGATGATGGTCAAAGGGGTAATTATATAAACATATTATGGATAATAATAATTAAATAATAATAATATTTATACATAATTTATTATTTTATAACCAATCATGAAATATGGTTATGAAAAATGAACCAATGTTACAATCATGGAGATGGTAGGATGTTCGTACATAAGAGTAATGTTCCCATTTTTCAATGATCCTTATGGAAAGAAGGTAAGTGAAATTTTATCTTTAAATAATGATCATTAAATCCTAAATAACATGTTATTTAATCATATATACTTATATATATAATTATTATAATGTAAAATGAAACACCTCACGTCGAGGAGGTGTTAGTCCACATGTCCTTGAACGATGTTATCACTTTTTTAGTGTGTGAAAAGGCTAATAAGGAAAATTATGTATTATATTTATAGATAATTAATTATATAATTAATAACATATATATTTATTTTATTTCAAATATGTTTAATTAAGCTCATCCTTAATACATTCCATGTAATGTAGGAATGTATCACGGTGCTTTGGGGAGGCAGTAGTCCATACGTCCATAAACAATATTATTGTATTTCCAAAAAATGGAAAGCATTAAGGTATGTGTTATATAAGAATTACATAAGTATTAATATTTCATAAATATCATATATATATATATAATATAAAAATATTGTTTCCATCATAACTATCAACCATGCGAGGTGGTAAATGAAAAATGAACAACATCGTTTCATGAGGCGGCAATCTGCCGTACACCTGAACGGTAAATCTGTTACCCATTTGATGGAAGTTTTTATAGTTTTAGGTAGAAAAATTTACATAAAAACAACTCAATATATTTAGGATATGTATTTTATTATATAATCATGTAATAAGATGAATTTAGTGGTTTGAGAAATAAATAAAATAAAAGTGATCATTGAAGAATGTTACCTCTTTTTCGGGTAACTCCATTTTATTTTCACCAAAGGACTTCTTGGATTTCTTTATGACCAAAGTGAGATATATGGGTTGAGGGGATGGATTTTTGTAGCTTATTTGGAAAAAAAAATTTATGGTACAAAGTGGCTTGATAGGTGTGAGTAAGGGTAAGAGTGAATGTCTAATTATAGTGGAGGGGAAGTAGCATTCTTATAAATATAAAAAGGTAAACACTATTGGGAGGTATCCGTTACCTCATGTGCCTCAAAAATTAAAAAATAATGGATTAAATTGAAATAATTGTTGATAAAAACCTTCATCGTACAAAAATATGTGAATTTTTATAATTTTTTTCCTTAACTTCTAAGTTTCCCTACTTTTACCATTTTGGTTTTTATTAAGGTAACTAATTTTCAATCCTAAGTAATTTTAAAATTAATACTAAATTAAAGTGATATTTATTAGAAATTATAGAACCACTTAATTATAAATATTTTATATAATTTACAAAATAAAAATCTCATGTGTGTTGGAAATTAATTTTAAAACAAGCGCATGTAACGCACAAAAAACACTCCTTTAACCCGAACCGTGCTAACAATGTTTTTACAATTTAGGGGTCAATATTTTCATTATAAAAGATAAATTGTTCCATAAATAGACCTTATTTTATATTTATTAATATTTAAAAATAAATTGGAATAATATATGATTTTTATTAATTTTAGTGTTTTTAATAAAATATCATTTATTATAAAATAATATTAATGTCAATTAGGAAATTATTTAGTTAATTTAAATTTAAAAATATCACAGAAATGATGGAATTAAAATATATTAAGTTAAAATCTATGTAACATTAAATATTCATCTAAAAAATATGGTAACACAATAATTCATTCATTTTTCTCCATTTTAATATTTTTGGTATAATTTATTTTATATTATTATTAAATAAATAATCATCGTGTAATTGTTTCTTAAGAATTTTAAGTAACTAATTCATATCTAAAAAATATTGAAAAATTATTATGATAAAAATAACTCATTTATCTTTCAAATGGATATTTATAACTAAAATTATGATGTTTTTTACATATCTTAAGTCTTTATAAATGTTAAAGGTAATAAAATTATCTTTTTTGTATTTTACCTTACTTAACATATTATATGGGTAAATTTCATGGAATATTATAGGACCAATAGTGGCCTATATACCCTGAGAGTGGGGGTAAATCAGGGTATGGATATTCTTTTTCAAAATTCTTCCTATCCCATTGGATCTTGCCTCTTTATTACAAGGGTCACTTTTTTGCACTTGCATGTTTACTGTGATCACTTATTTACTTCTTTATCTGATGATGATGCTTTAAATGCAATGCAGGGAAGTAAGCAGACAGACACAGATATTTTTACTTGGTTCACCCTCACTGGGCTATGTCCAATGAGCATACACCAACAAGTTTTCGATCATACCAAATTCCACTATTCTTCACTAGCTATGGATACAAGGGTTCGGGAACAGTCACTCTGTCCCGAGCTCACTGACTTTACAAGGTTTAGGGTCATCTCACTGCTTTCCCAAGGGTCACTCCCTATTTCTATCTCTCTTCCTCTCTACCATTGGAGAGGATCACCTTATTCCTCTTCTTTTTCTCACTACTCTAGAAAGGATCCACTCACAGTTTATAGACTTGTAGGTCTCTTCATTATCTCTAATGAATGCATCCTCTGTTGTATATAGATGCTCTGTTGAAGTCCAACTTTCACATGTAGATGAATTTCTCTTTTCACCGAAGGTATCAGGCAATCTTTCAACCTTTACACAGCCCTGAATAACCGTCGTGAATCAACTTTACTTGGTACGCAGGTCTAAACCAGTGCGCAAGTATCGGTGCGCAGGTCACAACTGGCACGCAAGTCACTTCAAACACTTGCATGGCAAAAATCTTTTGAAACTCCAAACTTGCGCGACTCTACCCCTTTTACACCCAAACCAATATTGGCACGCAACAACCAACCGGCACGCAACTTCAAACACTGGCGCGCAAGTCCACCTGCGCGACCACATACCACTTGCGCGACCACCACACCATCACGATGGGAGCTCTGATTTTTCAAAGTGTTGAACTCCATTGAGAATGAGGATGGTTCGACCTTTATTTATAGGCATTTTGACACCCTACTCTATGGCACGCAAGTCTCCCCTCAGCGCGCAGGTTTTGGCACGCAGGTTTATCCGCCCAAGTCCCTATCGTGCTACTCACTTGCGCGACCACACCAATACCTATGTGACCCTCTTTCCTTTACCATATTTTGAAGTTCGGATCTTGAAAAACAATTGGCACACAAGTTTCTAATCATCCTAGGAACCGGTGCGCAGGTCCTTTCTCGGCGCGCAGGTCACTTGTGCGACCAACCCAAAACCTACACGGACCTTATCCCTTTGACATTTTTCCATGTTCTGATCTTGAAAAACACTAGGCATGCAGGTTCCCTCTCCTTAAAGTACATGGCACACAAGTCTCTTTTCCAAAACCACTTTTCTCCATTTGTCGATTTCCAGGCCCAAAAATTTGGCAAACACTGGAAAACGGCACCGCCTTGTATCTGTTCTTTTTGTACCACCTCCAGATCATCCATTCCTTTGTCGATGTTCTTGAATCAAACATGGACCGTTGACCACAGCTCTTGAACTCTAAATTCCACCATGAAATACCATTTGTCAACAAATTTGTATGTCATTGTTTTTCTTTGTCAACAATCACCACAGAGATGTCCACTTTTTCAACAAACACAATCACCTCAAAAATGATTCAATGATACCTTGAGGGGTTTTTTCCCAACAATATCCCCCGTTGGGTTTGTTGAAAACTCTTCCATAAAAATATACATCGTTAATTCTTCATCCACCATTCGCCTTTTGCGATTCGGATAGCGATCAAGGATTTACTCAACACATACTCTAAGCCCACATTAGCAATGCTCAGAGTGAGAAACAAGAGTAAATGAAAAGTTCATCAATGAATCACTCCATCTCTGACACTCACTGTTGACACCAAACTGATACCAAGTTGTTGGAAATATCCTTACCACATTCTAACACCACTCTTATCCTTTTATCACAATCCTCAGTTGTCATGATATATGTTCTTTGATCGATCACTTCTAGCATCGTCAGATTTAATACGCTCCCCCTTTCTGATTGCTCTCCCCTATCTCGCTGCTCCACCTGTCAACTCCTTGCCGTATCATTAATGATTTATCAAATTGTCACACTATCTCCCCCTTGAACAATAACTATTTTCTCCCCCTTTTTCAACAAACCCAAAGGTTACTCCTTTGTAGTCTGTAACAGAGTAGAGAACACATATCACCACCTTAGGGAAAAAAACATCATACCTTGGGGAGAGGGGGTGGATTCCACATCCACACTCTTTCAAGTGAGGGGAGTCAACTGAACTCCCAAAGCCAGTCGATGTCTTTCAAAAGCTTCCTTGGGTAAATCCTTTATCAGAATGTCTACAACCTGTAGCTCTATAGGCACATACTACAACTTCACGATTCCCTGCTCAAACTTATCCTTGATAAAATGATACTTTATATCAATGTGATTTATCCTTGATTGGTGGATGATATTTTTATAATATTGATAGCACTTGAGTTATCACACTAGACTCTGATCGGGGACTTCACTTCAACTCCCATATCTTCAAGCTGCTGCTTCATCCATAATAACTGTGTGCATGCTTGAGTGGTCGCAATATACTTAGATTCTCTGGTGCTCAATGAAATGAAATCTTGTTTCTTGATTAGCCAAGAAATACACAATCCACCAAGATAGAATGCACCACCTGACGTTGATTTTATATCATCTGCTAAACCGGCCTAGTCGGCATAAGTATCTCCCAATAACTCTGTCTGAGATTTGTCATTATATGTCAAGCCGAAGTCCACCATGCCCTTGATATACCGAATTATTCTTTTTAATGAAAGCATGTGGATTTCATTGGGATTAATCTGATATCTTACTACTTGGAATGTGGAAAAAACAATGTTAGGCCTTATCTAAGTTAAGTACAATAGAATTCCAATGATTTGTCTGTATTCTGTGATATTTACTGTCTTGCCATCCTCATCTTTGGAAAGTTTCGTCCGGGTAGCAACTGGAGTCTTCATCTCCTTATAATTTTCCATTCCAAATCTTTTCAAAACCTCTTTGGCATATTTTTATTGAGAAATTAATGTTCCATTGCTTCCTTGTGTTGCCTAAAGACCAAGGAAAAACGTTAGCTCTCCAATCATTGACATTTCAAACTCATTTTTCATGAATTCGGAAAATCGTTTACACTGAACTTCATCTGATCCGCCAAATATTATGTCGTCAACATAAACTAAAACCATCATCCTTTGATTACTATCATTGCTGAAATAAATATTGTAATCAACTCCCCCTCGCTGGAAACCAAGCCTCTTCAACTACTGATCAAGCCTTGAGTACCATGCTCTTGGTGCTTGTTTCAGGCCATACAACGCCTTATTCAGCTTGAAAACTTTGTTCTCATCCTCATGAATGAGAAAACCATCTAGCTTCTCAATGTACACCTATTATTCCAGAACCCCGTTTAGAAATGCAGATTTGACGTCCATCTAGAATACTTTGAACTTTCTGTGCACTGTTATGGCTAAAAATAATCTGATTGTTTCTATCCTTGCAACTAGTGAAAATGTCTCATCAACATCAATACCCTCTATATGGGAGTATCCTTTGCACACTAGTCATGCTTTGTTTTGAATCACTATGCCATCTTCATTCATCTTTTTGCGAAAGATCAATTTAGACCCAATGGCGTTCTTATCTGTTGGCCTCGAAACAATCTTCCATGTCTAATTACCAATTATGATTTTCATGTTCAGTTGTAGGTTGACTCATGAACATTCATACTGATATAGAATTGAATTCCTCGAGTTCATTATCAGTATACGCTTCTGAATTATCTTTTTCCACTTCTCCCTGAGTCTCTTACCACATCCTCACTTTCAACAGAAAACTTTTCATTGTGTCATTGTTCAATGACATCATTTCTTTCAACTAATTTTCTGATCTTCTTATTGAAACATTGTTGATACTCTCTCTCAGCTTCTTGGTATCCTGAAAATAGTTAGCTGATACCACATTGTTATAAAAAAATAGATAAGCATGAGATGCATGATTTTTGCTGCTTCTTCAGCAATATGTCTTCTATCGATAGACAACACCTGAGCTGGGTCATCCAATTATTTCTTTGATAGATCTTGCATCTGATTATGATATCGAATTCTCTTCCTATGTTATGAAAAACTTCCCAAGATTAGGGCCACCTTTTAGACCCATAACATTATTCTTCTCCTCCATCATCTATTCTCATCTTCCACTTGGAATTGAGCCATTAACAAAATCTCTAAGCCTATTGAGTTGGAACTCGGTGTAAAAAATAGGAGACAAAGTCAATAACACAATCACTTCCTATTGTGATCTATTGATACCTTTCTCCTTCAACTTTGGTACCTAATTTGAGACAATTGAAACTATGAAGAATATCACTTTTCCACTTTGCATCTTTAGATGCCACTTCCCCTTGGATCGTATCTCCCTTAAACCTGAAACACTTGAATCATCAGTTAAAAACATTTATATACTTAGGGATAGGGGTATTTCTAGATTCCTCGAGAAGAGGATTGCGGTTGATCCTGATGGGTCAACCCTTTGATTCTTTCTTGCAGAGCATCACACTCTTTCCTTGCTTCTTCTAGCTGCCTAGCCAACTTCAACTGCTCTAAACATATGATTAAGCATTCATTACTCACATGCTGAGCCTTTTTCTGATATGACGATTCTGCAGGCCTGGCCTTTCTCACCATTTTGGGTTTAAACCCACTAGTACACATTTATGTCTTTGATGTTCGACCAAAATTCCATTTCCCTTGATTTCTTCTCTAAGTAGGAATATCTCTTCTTGTCATCATCCCTGGATCCTTCCTCCATTGTAGGGATCTTCCTCTTTTCTCTACCTCTTGTTGTGGCACACGACTTGAAAATTTTTCAATGCATTCTTTGTTTATTTTCCTTTTATCATATTTCTAAGTCACCACACTATTTTTCATTGGTGGTGGGTCCTACACTGAACATAAATTCGTCTTACTCACTGCTTTAGCATTTCCTCACTTTTTATTCCAGATTTTTTCATGTTATTTCTTAGAGGGCAGTTGTGAGTGTGACAAAGGAGGTGATTGATACACCTTTCGTTTAGCTCCAAGTGATTCTCCTGAGGCTCTAATACTATTTTCCAATTTATCACTTTGACTTCCAGTTTAGGTTTTCTCATTATACACCACTGGGGTCATGAATCTCCTTTCAAGTTCTTTTACCTTTCATGATTTCTTCTTGCTGCAATTTCTTGCCAAATGCCCATAATCAGAACATATAAAAGATTTTCCATCAAAGGAGTACCTAATTTCATCATTTCTCTGTCGAGATGTTGATGAAACTTGAGTTATTCCTCTGACATTGAGCTCTTGAGCTTCCTGACACATACTCATGGTGTGTCCCATTCTTCCACAGAAATAGCATCTAACGAATGCTTTCCTCTGAGAGACTCTTCTTTTTAATTTCTCATGACACATCTTCTTCTTATCAGATCTAGTAATGCTTCTATTTTCACATCCTGATATGTATTCTTGTGCCTCTGAACAGAAGCTTGATGTATGACCATGAATCCCACAGAAATAGCACATGCTATCATTTCTTCCTGTAAAAGCCTTTTTAGGTCTATCTCTAGCACCTACAAGGTTTTTCTTATCTCTGTATATTTTCACTGAACTTTTCCTATCATGCATAAGAGTGAGATCATCATATCCAATTCCAGATTTTCCCAATATGGATGGAATTTGGGATGATATAATCCTTTCATGCTTCTCCTATGATGTAGCATATTTGGATTTCATTTCATCATCAAATACCGAAGGATAATCAAATAATAAGTGCAGTGCGTCCTTCAAGTTGGGATTATCTTTAGATTTAGATTTCTCCATTTCTTTATTGACTGATTCTAGATCTTCTTAAAACTTTTGATTCTTCATATCTCTTGATTCAATTTGGGAATTGAGTTCTCTTCTGAGATTATTTCCACAAATCATCTCATCTTCCAGTTGTCGTGTGATCTTTTCTACCATATCACTTTGCTCTATTACTTTCAATTTTTCTTGAAAACAGATTCAGAGACAGATTCATTCTCTTGTTTTAGCCTTTGATTCTTATGAACTCATTCACACAACTGTGTTGCTAGATCATCATTTCTAGCTTTCAGATTCCGAACTTCATCTGACTTTTGATTCTCTTCACAATCATCAGCTTTTTGTTTTCCTTTCATTTTAGCCATATTTTGTAGTTCTTCACTTTTAGAATCATTCTTCTCCTTTAGGTCAATAGCCACATCAATAAGCCTTTGATTTAATCCTCTTAGCTTGTTGACCTCAATTTCCAATACTTGGATCTGGATATTTTTAGATTTAACTTCTTCACCCAATTTTTGATCCAATTTCTTTGTCATGTTGACAACATCTACTAGTGGCCTCCTTCTTAAAACTTCTTCATCATCAGTTGTTTCAGTATCACATTGATGTTCATGAAATTCACTCATGCCAAAATTATGATTTAGTGAATCAATATTTTTCCTATCAGATTCATCCAGGACTTCCTTCAATAAGTTGTTTGATTCTTTTAGTTGAATCACAATTTTTTCATAAACACTTCCACACTGAGGGATATCACCTGACTTCTGATTCTTCTTTGATGTTTTTCCCATTTCCATGGCACACCAAGATAAGTGCAGACTGATTCCATAACCACACAGATTGACTACACCAAGTTGAATCAAACAACTCTGATAAAAGCAACCTTCTCTATGATACCAATCGTTAGGACCAATAGGGGCCTATATACCCTGAGAGGGGGTGAATCAGGGTATGGATATTCTTTTTCAAAATCATTTCTACCCAACTGGATCTTGACCTCTTTATTACAAGGGTCACTTTGTTTGCACTTGTTTGTTTATTGTAATCACTTATTTCTTTCTTTATCTGATGATGATGCTTTAAATACAATGCAGGTAAGTAAGCAGACAGACATAGATATTTTTACTTGGTTCACCCTCACTGGGCTACGTCCAAGGAGCATACGCCGACAAGTTGCCGATCGTACCAAATTCCACTATTCTTCACTAGCTATGGATACAAGGGTTAAGGAACAGTCACTCTGTCCCAGTCTCACTACCTTTACATGGTTTAGGGTCAGCTCACTACTTTCCCAAGGGTCACTCCCTATTTCTCTCTCTCTGGCTCACTACCTGTGGAGAGGATCACCTTCTTCCTCTTACTTTGCTCACTGCTCCAGAAAGGATCCACTCATAGTTTATAGACTTGTAGGTCTCTTCATTATCTCTAATGAATACATCATATGTTGTACGTAGATGCTCTGTTGAAATCCAACTTTCACTCATAGATGAGTTTCCCTTTGCACTGAAGGTATCGGGCAATCTTCCAGCCTTCACGCAGCCCTGAATAACCACTGTGAATCAACCTTACTTGGCGTGTAGGTCTAACCCGATGCACAAGTATCGGTGCGTATGTCACAACTAGCACTCAAGTCACTTCAAACACTTGCATGGCACAATATTCTACAACTCCAAACCTTTGTGACTCTACCCCTTTTACGCCCAAACCTATATTGGTGTGCAAAAACGAACCGGCGCGCAACTTCAAACACTGGCGCGCAAGTCCACCTGCGCGACCACACACCACTTGCGCGACCACCACACCAGCGTGATGGGACCTCTGATTTTTCAAAGTGTTGAACTCCATTGAAAATGAGTAGGGGTCGACCTGTATTTATAGGCATTTTGAAACCCTGCGCGATGGCGTGCAAGTCTCCCCTCGGCGCGCAGGTTTCGGCGCGTAGGTTTATCCGCCCAAGTCCCTGTCGCGCTACTCACTTGCGTGACCACACCAATACCTGCACGACCCTCTTTCCTTTGACATATTTTAAAGTTAATATCTTGAAAAACAATAGGCAAGAAAGTTTCCAATCCTCCTAGGCAGCAGCGTGTAGGCCCTTTCTCGGCGCGCAGGTCACTTGCATGACCAACCCAAAACCTGCGCGACCCTAATCCCTTTGCCATTTTTCCATGTTCTGATCTTCAAAAACACTAGGCGCGCAGGTTCCCTCTCCTTCAAGTACATGGAGTGAAAGTCTCTTTTCCAAAACCACTTTTCTACATTTGTCAATTTTCAGGACCAAAAATTTGACAAACACTAGAAAACAGCGCCACCTTGTATCTGTTCTTTTTGTACCACCTCCAGACCATCCATTCCTTTATCAAAGTTCTTGAATCAAACATGGATCATTGACCATAGCTCTTGAACTTGACATTCCACCATGAAATACCCTTTGTCAAAAAATTTGTATGTCATTGTTTTTCTTTGTCAACAATCACCACACAGATGCCCACTTTGTCAACAAACACAATCACCTCAAAAATGCTTCAATGATACCTTGAGGGGTTTTTTCCCAACATAATAGTATCCCAATAACTAATAGAATTATATCTAAGAGTATATATGGTCTAAATATGGGAATACAATGTATTTCGGACAAGTTTCTATATCATTTTTCACTTTTAGAATAAAGTTAAACCACTAAGTAAGCTAATTTGTACCTTAATCATTATAATTAATTTTAATTACCTTTACAAATATTTTTGGTAATAAAATAGGTTGATCTTATTAGAATATAAATATTATACTTATTCCAAATATTTATATCCATTTTTTCAAATTCAATTCACATAATTCATAAAATTAAATTTAAAGCTAATCCCACACATGTGACGAGAAAGCGGGTTCTTAAAGTGAAAATGTTCTAAAGTTCATTATGATTTTATATCTAAATTCAATATAAAATGATTCCAATTACCTAAATTGAATTATTATATTTTTAATTGATATATTTTTAATTTAAAACCAACTTAAAATATAATTTAATATTAATTATTTTTTAAATGAAAAAGAAATTTTCAACTAAAATGTGGTATTTATTACTATTCATCAAAAAATGAAATGTTTCCATAAAATACCAAAAAATAAACCTAAACTAATTTGGAAGTTACTATTTCAAAATTAATTTTATTTTTTCATATAAAATTTATAAGTGGAAAATTTTAGTTTTAGAATTGGTGCGCCATTAAAAAGCAGTAAAACTACCTGTAGAAAAATATAGCTTTTTATACATAAACTGGATTTGTTCTTATAATATGTCTATAAAATATATCGGTTGAATGTAAAAAACAATGGATTTAATGTGTGTGTGTGTGTGTTTGTGTGTCTGTGTCTGTGTATATTCATAAGTTATGTAATCTTGTTTATAACTACTAATTTAATGGGTATGATATGACAGTTAAATTCATAATATTAATGGTAAAACTTGGTCTTGTGTGTAACGCAAGCTAAATCGATGTTGTGTTTAGCATAATATTGACATGGTGTTTCATATAAATCAAGCTATAAAAGAATAAATTTATTCTAAAATGAAAATATTTTAAATTCTTGGCGTGTTACATTGAAGGTTTAAAAGTGTTCTTAAAGAGAATAATTCAAGGAATTTAGATGTGTATATTATAGAAATCAATTACTCTAATTATAAATCATGGGTATTAGATATCAGGTGTGAATCATATATTTTTTTATAAACATATAATTTTGTATAGGGGATAATTTAATAAGGGTGAAGTATATTTTTGTATTGTCAATGGGGAAATTGTTTCTTCATTAGAGGTTAAAACTTATGATCTAAGTCTGCCTTGTAGATTAGTTTTTATACTAGAAAATTTTTAACATGTTACCACCATAAATTGAAATTTTATTTCTATGTATTTTTTAGACAATATGGAATTTTAATTCATTAATAATAATAAGAGTTGTTCTATATATATAAACAAAATGTTTTATGGTACTGGGATACTTATGAATGGTTTATAAATTCTAGATATGGATAATCAAATCTATAACATTCATAATAATAAATTCTTGGTTATTTCTAACCAATTTTATTTTTGGCATCATCTCTTTGGAAATGTAAATGAGAAACATATTCAAAGACCCTATAGAGATTTATTATTAGATTCATTCATTTATTAATCATTTGACAAATGTGGATTTGGTTTATTATTAAAAATGAACAAAGAACCTTCTAGTAGAACATGAGAAAGGAATATTGGACTATTGGATGTTATAAATAGTGGTGCATATGGATAAATTAATACTCAATAAATTTATGGTTATAGGTACTTTATTAACTTTACTGAGTACTTTATTGAGTATGGTTATTTTTTTCTCATCATAAATAAGTTTTAAAACTTTGAAAATATCAAGGTGTTCAAAAATTAAGTACACAAATCAACTAGGAAAAGGTAATAATATTTTTTGATTGGATTGAGGTGGTGAATACTTAATATTGAAATTAACTAGTCATTTAATAGATTTTCGAATTGTTTCACAACTCACATCTCATGGAATACCACAATGAAATGATGTATTTAATAATAGGAATCATACCATGTTGGATATGGTTCACTCTATGGTGAGTTAGTGTGACCTTATAATATCATTATATGGATATTCTCTAGAAATTGTTTCATTTATACTTTACTATGTCCCATCTAAAGTAATTAAAATTACCTCATATGATATATGGACTGAGAAACGTCCAAAAATGTATTTTATGATGATTTGGTGTTGTGAATCACTTATACGATGTTTGGATTATGATAAGCTTGACCCTAAGTAATATAAATGCTTATTTTTTGGTCATTTATAAGAAACAACGGGATATTATTTCTATAAACCTATTGAACACAAAGGATTTATGTCTTGATGTAGTTTTTCACTTGGGATAGATCACATTAATTAGTGAGTTATTTGGTGGAAAGTTGAAGTTGGGGAAGTTCAAGACCAAAAAATAGAAATTATTCTTGAAATAAAAGTTGATCTGATTTCATATTGAGTTGTAGAAGAATAACTGACTTAGATTATACAAGAAACTCAAAAGTACGGTATGATTTATCAAGATACAAAGATATATTGTTTTTTTATGGAAAATGGTGATGAAATAATGTTCATAGATGATAAACCAATTACTTATAAAGACTATATTTGGGATTTTGATTCTAATAAATGTCTAAGTTCCATGAAATCTAAAATAGACACCATATATAGTAACCAAGTTTAAAACATTTTGGATGCACCTTAAGAGGTGATTCCCATAGGATATAATTGGTTTTCCTATAATAAAACTCACATGGATGGTAGAGTGCCTACCTATAAGGAATAATTTGTGTCGATGGTTTATAAATAGATTCATGGTATTGACTATGAAAGAACATTTTCACTAGTTTTGATGATAATGTCAATAAAAATATTTCTTTCTATAGTCTCTCATTATAATTATGACATATATCAAATGTATTTTAAAAATTATTTCCATAATGTGAATTTTTTTAGGACATTTTTATGATAAATCCCAAAGGTTTTGAAGTTAAAAATGATTTTTCTAAGGTTTTTGAGTTTTAGTGGTCCATTTATGGATTGAATCGAGATTCTTGAAGATGGAACATCTAGTTTCATGATGCAATCAAATATTCTAGTTTCATTAAGAATGTATATGATTCTTATTTATACATGTGGGTTACTGGGAGTGTTATGACATTTTGGGTATTGTATTTATGTAGAATAATAACTAGTAGAAATGATATCCCAAATTTATATTATGTAAATATGTGGTTTGGAATATGCTTCTCAATGAAATACATGGGTGACTGTTTCTGATGCTTTCATTAGGGCACATTCATCCATATGTTCGAGGATGGTGACATTGTTTATTGCCCTACATTACTGCTTTCCAAAGATGGGTGGAATCTGTTCCTTATTCAGAGATGTTTTCTCCTTGATCGAAACGGGATAATGGGATGTTAGTTCTTCCTTCCATGGATTCCTCCTAAGAACTCGTCACCTAATTCGGGTCTCCCTTATATACTTAAGATGTTGTTCATGAAACTCTTCCCAGTGCCATATCTTCATGGACACTATTTAATTACACTGCTTCTTCCCGGACATTCCAATGGGTTCGGTCAGGGAAGCAACCTTCGGTCGGGAGAGTAGTCACTTTGGGCATCACTGGCGTGTCTGGACGTTGGAACACTCGCACCTCTAGGTTTCTTCCCCTTATTATAGGGCTTCTTGAGGGAGAATAAGCCTGAGGTATCCCATGTCAAACACGGGGAATTATATGCCATAGGCATGTATCTGAGGTTTTCCTCAGCTTCTTATGTTTAGCACAGGGTATGCCACAGGTTTAACGTCTAGCGAAGACAGATTGGATTTATTGGAACACTGACTAGAGAGAATCAAGTGAGTGAAACCCCTAGAGGGAACACTGATGTTGGGGTTAACGCATGTTTATCTACTCGATTGTTGTTAAAGAGAATGGGGAATGAGGTGGCATGATCCCACCAGGATGTGGCGGCCCGGGTAAGAACCAAAATGGATGATAGATGGTTAAGTGAAGTGGGTGGAGAATGACATGGAGTCGAATCGAGGATGAAGGTGATGTTGGTATTGAGTCTCAAAGATGCCTCCTACGTATCTCTATGGTAGGGAATCAAATTCCTCGTAGTTCACCTTACAATGTATTACCATCTATTGGGGACTTCAACGGCTTACTACCGAATGGGGTTGAAAACGGCTTATCGCTGGATGGGGGCACAATGACTTACCGCGGGATGTGGTCACAACTAATTACCACTATATGGGGTCACAATGGCTTATCATTGGATGGGGTCACAACGGATTAGCACTGGATGGGGTCACAATGGCTTACCGTTGGATGCGGTCAAAACGACTTACTATTGGACGGGATCACAACGGCTTACCGCTGGATGGGGTCACAACAGCTTATCGTTGGATGGGGTCACAACGGCTTACCACTGGATGGGGTCACAACGGCTTACCGCTGGATGGGGTTGAACCTCATGGAGGATTCCTACATACCTTATCCAGGATACAAGGATCAAAGACCACGTATTTCGGGATGGTGGATGCAGTTTAACGTTATGCATGAAGAAATGGTGGCATGCAGTTTAACGTCATGTGGGGTGAAGGTGGTCTGATGTTAAGGGGGGCCGGAACCAATAGTTTTTCATCTTGAACCTCGGGGAGGCTTCTTATGTACCTTTCCTTGGAAAGGATAAAATTCCATGTAGTTCGGAAGGAGTGGTAACCGATGCGAAGATGGCCAGGACCGATGGGTGTTGGGCTTGAACCTTAGGGAGGCTTCCTACGTACCTTTCCTTGGAAAGGATCAAAGTCCATGTAGTTCGGAAGGGTGTTTGGGGCTTATACTCTAGTCTTCCCATAAAGGATGTCATGGTTGATGCTTACTCTAATCCCACATGAGTCGTGATCGTTGTGAGAAACAAGAGGCAGCAAAGGTCTGATGATCACGTCGTGGAAGGTGCGTCTGTGGTAAGTGGAGTGGGGATTATACGTGGTTAGTAGCCCAAAGAGGAAATATGGGATTACACATGATCAGCAACCTGAGGGTGATGGAGATTGGGACTTACTCCAGGATGGAGGCCCTAGTGGTGACAAATCCCAACATGAGAGGGATTTTTCACCCAGTAAGAGAGGAGGAGTAGGGATGCTACCTCCTGCAAGAAAAGCTAGGGGCTTACACCAGGGTGGTTTCCCTTTCCCCACAGACAGATGCTGCTCTGATAAAGAGGATTTCATTCCATGTGAGGAATTATCTCACTCCCATGGAGACCAATTGATGTAGAGAATGTCCGAGATGTGGAACCCCTTGTAAAATGTGTGAGGTGAGGTCACAGTTTAATGTCATGTGCTGAGGAAGAAGGTGTAACGACCTGAAATTTTGAATAAATCTTGTTTCCTAATTTTGTGTGTTATTTTATTTTTTATACTCAACAAAACTATTTCATTTGATAACATGAGTATAATTAAAATGAGACCGTTGGGTTTTGACTGTTATATGACCATTGGTCAATATGACCGCTGGAAACTAAAAGTTTCGATTATTGTCTCTAAATACAAGTGATCTTGGTTAATTAATATAGAAAGAAGATTCGATGGCCTCATCCAGTAGTCTCGGGCCAATCGAAGCCCATCTAATGGAACTTGGGAAGGAGGTAGCACCATTGGGCTTCGCTCTAGAACAAACCCAAGCTGAACTTCATCGAATGAAGCTAGAATGGAATCGCCTTCGCGATAAGTTCAAACTGATAGAAATTACAACTCGTGCGATTTTGGCTAAGCCGCCCTCAGATTCTCTCACCTTAGCACACCTTACACTTAGGTCTTATACTAGTGTGATAACGGGCTATGTAAGGAGACCATAACTGCCTTGTGTAATCCTTTGTTTTAAATAAAAATTGGTATTTCTTCTTATGATGAAGTTTATGAATTTTCAAATGTCCGGATAAATATAGTATGCATATTTTTTATGAATTTTAGAGAAAGGATATTTTAAAAAATGTTTATGTAAACCTTAAATAATTAAAAATGTGTAATGATTTTCAAAAAATGGTCTTCTTCAATTATGTTCAGTACGAAATTTAGAGTCTAATAAGATCAACTTAATTTTTGATGAATAGTAAATTATGAATAGTGATTTTTTGCTTAGGATTAGTAATGTGACCAAATGGATTAGTAAATCTCACTTAAAGAAATTATTAATATAATCTAGGCACCTTGATTAAGTAATGTGATTCAATAAAATGGTTAAATAACGGTTACATAAATTATTAGTCAAGTATTAGTTTTTTCAGGTGAATAGTGTTTTTTAATTAAAAATTAATTTAAAAATATTTAGAAAATTAATTTTATAAAATGGGATTTATTTTTGAATTCAGAACATCGATATTATGCTAAGGTAATTTTTGGGGATTTTTCTGAAAAAAATGAATTTTCAGTGAATAGTGTTTTTATTTAAAAATTAAATTAAAAATATTTAGAAAATTATTTTTATAAAATGGAGTTCATTTTTGAAATCAGAGCATCGATATTTGGTGAAGGGGAAATTTTGGGATTTTTCTGAGAAAGTAGAATTTTTTATGAATAGTGAAAATACAGTTTTTAAGTTACGGGTGTTTCATGACATCATTAAATGATGTATTAGGTACGTAATCAATATGGTCGACTTATTAATAGTAAGATAAGGTATGATGTGTCCCAAGTGTCCAATACCATGGGCAAATACCATGGGCAAGCCCATGGTTTTGCCAAAACCACCAATGAGGTGTCCCTTGGCCATTAATGCCTTGTCCCCTCACTTTCCCTATAAATACCAAGACATGCTCTCATCCATTCGACTCCAAAATCATCCTCAACGAAGTTCTGGTCTCCTTACCTCCCAAGGAGTCCTCCCAAGGTTCCCCCAAGCCCTCAAGGTCCCAAACTTTGAGTTTTAAGAGTTACGTTTAAGGTAAGGGATCCTACCTCTCTCTTTCTTTCCAAGCACTCTCTTTTATGTCATATCTTTTATGCTCCATGTTCTTATGTTGGATGATGTTCTTTTATATTCATCCTACTTTCCTTTTCATTTTCATATGATGAGAGACCCCCTATTTATCTCATCAATTCGTTTTAAGAATGTTTTAGTGGCACCGTTAGGCTGCCGAATTTTTAAGGGATTCTTTCACCCTTCTCATTTTCATGTTCTATTTTAATATCAAGTCTTTCAAGTTCCTTTTTATTATTTTGGGGTATGATATCTATATCTATCATACTTATCTTTTATGTTCATATGATGAGATACCCTATTTGATCTCGTCAATTCATTTTTGTTGAAGTTTAAGTGACGCTGTTAGGCTGCCGAATTTTTAAGGGATTCTTTCACCTTTCTCCATTTTCATGTCAAGTCTTTCAAGTTCCTTTTTATTATGTTGGGGTATTATCTATATATCTATCATACTGATATTTTATGTTCATATGATTAGAGACCCTATTTGATCTTGTCAATTCATTTTTGTTGAAGTTTAAGTGACGTCGTTAGGCTGCCAAATTTTCATAAGAGAAATCTTATTTTTGTCCTCCTTCTATGTTTTTCATTTCATATGGTATATCTTTCAAATTTCATTACCATGATCTCTTATCCATTATATTATGTCCCTATACTGTTTTATGGATATTTTATTAGTGTGTGACCCATGTCCCCTCTCTTTTCAATGTTTTCTAAAACCCTATAACGTAGCCGTTATAATGCAGAATTTTCGTCTCAAAATGTCTCTCTCTTATTCTCAAATTCATTTATTTTATTATGTGAATACTCAAAGCTCTTTCTTATAAAGGGGAATTCACATATATACCAAAATGTTCTATTTTAAATTCTGTTATTTACATACATGAGACCCTCTTTCCCTTTCCGTGGTTTTAAAGTGACATAAAGATCATGTCTTTAAAGAAATTTTTAAAACGTTATGATTATGAAATGAAACCCATTTCTTTTATGATATATGGGTTGTTTATGAAATGATTGATGATGATATATGTGGCTCACATGATAATATATAAAAATTAAGGGTGCGCCCTAATAGCGCTCCATTGCATTGGGTAAAGACTTAATCTCTAGAGATGACCATTTTGTAACGACGCCTTGGTGAATAACCTTGGTAATTTTTAATGACACCTTAGGGATGGACCTTGGTGAAACGGAAATTATTATCAATATTAAATGTTTTAACCACATCTTAAAGTTATGAAATATGTTATTTTTATTATGATATGCCTCATTATTTCTTTCTCATGCCTTAAAGTTCTTTTTCATGACATTGTTGATGTATCTCAAGTTCACATGTTAAATGTTTCCCCTTGTTTTCCTTACTGGGCCTTCTGCTCACCCTTTCTTTTGTTGTATGTCCCCAGGTTATGAGATGCAGTAATGAACCTAGGATGAACATAAGCAGAATCCTTTCAAGTGTTTAAGAATAATGTTTTATGTTTTCATGTTTTAAGTTCCTGGTTTCCAAGACACTAAACCTTAAAGATCCTCAGTTTTGTAAAATGTAATGAAAGTTTATGGGATAAAAAGGCGGGATACTATAGTTGGTATCAAAGGATGGATTAGTTATTTGTGGAAATTAGGATATGAAAACTCTAGGAAGAACCCTATAGAAAATTTTAAATATAGGAAATATTCCCGGTATTTTGGTGAGTATTGAGTAAGGAATTTCCAAGTAAATACATCTCTGTCTGGATACGAGCAGGTAGAGGTGGCTCTGGCACAGATGTACATAGGGGTAAAACCCGAAAACACTGCTTTGAGCGAGACTCGAATGGGAATTGGTACATGAAAATGGTCCCTACTGTACTCTAGGTTACGACACTCCTGGGGGATATGCTTTGGTAAATTCATAAGCTTATTATGAACCATTATTAAAGGAACAAAGATAAAATAAAATAGAGATTCACATAAGAATATATGATCATGGATAACCTAGATTAGAACCTAGGGGATCACAAGTTAGGGTATACTTTCCTTCTACAAGTTTATCATTCTATTCTTAAAGTTTCCTTTTAATGATTATTGGCTAAGTATTTAAGCCCTCTAATTATACATTCTTTTCTTAGTTAATGGCGGGAAATGGAAGAGCATGTCCCAACAACCAATGTGATAGGAAATGTGACGATTGCCCTATTAATGTGACAAAGATGACAAAAGATCAAGTTGAACATATTGTGATTATGCCAAACCAGTTATCAAAAATCACAATTAATAATTGGTACCTAGTTGAATTCCCAAATTCATCAAGGAAGAAGAAGACAAAGTCTCAAGGTTGTTCATCTGATAAAGTTGATAAGGGAAAGAAGACCCAATATGTTTTTTGCAAAAATTGTGGGAAGAGGCACCAAATAGAATGTCACAAAGGAACTGGGAGATGTTTTAAGTGTGGTAAGATAGGGCATAAAGTAGCCAATTGCTTTAAAAAATGGATAATGTGGTGAATGGAGATAAGGTTCGATCTAATGTACCTTAAACTTTTTGATGTCGTAAATGTGGAGAAGTTAGACATTATCCAAGGCAATGATATCTTGGAATAGATGAGAAGAATAATGAGCATCAACAATATTCTAGGACAAGGGAACAATGAAAGTCCTATGCTGAGATGGATCATGATGACTGAAGTACATGTAACTTCTTCGCAATAATTGTCTATGTCAGGTTGTATTTTAGTTAGTGCTCTATGAGCATATCTTTAATGTTTTCTAAGAACATAAAGTCACTACCTAAGATGGTTTTATATCATTAAAGAAAAACATATATTGTTATGTACCACATATTAATGTAGTGAAGCTATTCTTCTTAAAAAAAGGGTGATTAGGGGATTAAAAGATGATTATTATTTTGGAAGGCGCTCACTATTTTGGGAACCCTATTTGATCGAGGTAAATAGATTACTACGGTATTTTATTTGAGGAGTAAAGGTTGACTTATATTTTGAAGAATCGATGAATTTAAGTTGGACTTATAGTAATTTAGGTTACATATGGAAATGATTAACCTATCTTGGGGAAAATGTGATTAGGTTAGTTACTTTTTTTATAAGATGATAAGAGTGGTTGATGTTGTTTGGAGATGAGCGATAAAGTCTATCTTGGAAGACTATGTTATGATATCATTATTATAATTGGGTTTCAATCTTAGTTTGGTTTTTTTTGAGTAATTTTAAGGACAGTTATTTATGGAATGGTCTATGATGAAATTTGGATACTACCATGGAACTTTCAAGATTTAGAAGTAGTTTCCCTTCCTATGGGATTCTTTCTTTTTGAAGAGTTGTTTTATCTTACCCTTTCTATTTTGGGGATAATGTTTAAAGATAGAAGAAATTGATGGTTAATCTTTTGTGGATTACGTGACTCTCAAGAAGATGATTCTTCTGTTTTGATGAGACTAAGTGTTTTTGAATGCTCATCGTTTAGAGAAAAGATTATTTTTGGTAGAAACTTATTAAAGGATGAAACTCTACTTGAAGGTAGGTATATTTCTTTATGTTTTTGTTCTATGTAGTAAATTAATTCCTCAAAATTATGAAAAGGAATGTAAAACAAAAACGTTGTTGGTTTACGTTTCCTACTAGGTAATCAAATACCGTTTACACACATCATAAGATTGTGATTTTCTCGTCGTTAACTTTATCATAACCATGTTTTCTATCACTCTCCCTCAGAACTTGACCCTTTGTTTTCTCCTCCATGTCCATGTTTTCCTACATGGAATCCTAGTGTGGGTTAACTCAGTTGACCTTTGTACTTCCCTTTCTTTCTTTTAAAGTAATAGTTTTACTGACTCCTTTTACGATGTGGGACTTTCAATGAAATTTCAAAACCTAATTTTAAAAATTGCGAGGGCGCAATTTCTTTAGGGGGGAATATTGTAACAACCTGAAATTTTGAAAAAATATTGTTTCCTAATTTTGTGTGTTATTTTTTTTATACTCAACAAAACTGTTTCATTTGATAACATGATTATAATTAAAATGAGACTGTTGGGTTTTGACTGTTATATGACCATTGGTCAATATGACCGCTGGAAACTAAAATTTTCGATTATTGTCTCTAAATATAAGTGATCTTGGTTAATTAATATAGAAAGAAGATTTGATGGCATCATCCAGTAGTCTCGGGCCAATCGAAGCCCATCTAATGGAACTTGGGAAGGAGGTAGCACCACTGGGCTTTGCTCTGGACCAAACCCAAGCCGAACTTCATTTTATGAATCTAGAATGGAATCGCCTTCACGAAAAGTTCAAACTGATAGAAATTACCACTGGTGTGATGTCGGTCGAGCCGCCCTCATATTCTCTCACCTTAGCACACCTTACACTTAGGTCCTATGCTGGTGTGATAAGGGGCTATGTAAGGAGACATAACTGCCTTGTGTAATCCTTTGTTTTAAATAAAAAATTTGATTTCTTCTTATGATGAAGTTTATGAATTTTCAAATGTCCGGATAAATATAGTATGCATATTTTTGATGAATTTTAGAGAAAGGATATTTTAAAAAATGTTTATGTAAACCTTAAATAATTAAAAATGTGTAATGATTTTCAAAAAATGGTCTTCTACAATTATGTTCAGTACAAAATTTAGAGTCTAATAAGATCAACTTAATTTTTGATGAAAAGTAAATTATGAATAGTGATTTTTTGCTTAGGATTAGTAATGTGACCAAATGGATTAGTAATCTCACTTAAAGAAATTATTAATATAATCTAGGCACCTTGATTAAGTAATTTGATTCAATAAAATGGTTAAATAACGGTTTCATAAATTATTAGTCAAGTATTAGTTTTTTCGGGTGAATAGTGTTTTTTAATTAAAAATATTTATAAAATTATTTTTATAAAATGGAATTTATTTTTGAATTCAGAACATTGATATTATTCTAAGGTAATTTTTGGGGATTTTTCTGAAACAAATGAATTTTCGGTGAATAGTGTTTTTATTTAAAAATTAAATTAAAAATTTTTAGAAAATTTTTTTTATAAAATGGAGTTCATTTTTGAAATCAGAGCATCGATATTTGGTTAAGGTAAAATTTTGGGATTTTTCTGAGAAAGTTGAATTTTCGATGAATAGTGAAAATACAATTTTTAAGTTACGGGTGTTTAATGACATCATTAAATTATGTATTAAGTATGTAATCAATATGGTCGAAATATGAATAGTAAGATAAGGTATGAGGTGTCCTAAGTGGCCAATACTATGGGTAAATACCCTGGGCAAGCCCATGGTTTTGCCAAAACCACCAATGAGGTGTCCCTTGGCCATTAATGCCTTGTCCCCTCACTTTCCCTATAAATACCAAGACATCCTCTCGTCCATTCGACTCCAAAATCATCCTCAACGAATTTATGGTCTCCTTACCTCCCAAGGAGTCCTCCCAAGGTTCCCCCAAGCCCTCAAGGTCCCAACCTTTGAGTTTTATGAGTTACGTTTAAGGTAAGGGATCCTACCTCTCTCTTTCTTTCCAAGCACTCTCTTTTATGTCATATCTTTTATGCTCCATGTTATTTTGTTGGAGTATGTTATTGTATATTCATCCTACTGTCCTTTTCATGTTCATATGATGATATATCCCCCCTTTCTCTCATCAATTCGTTTTAAGAATGTTTAAGTGGCGTCGTTAGGCTCCCGAATTTTTAAGGGATTCTTTCACCCTTCTCATTTTCATGTTCTATTTTAATATCAAGTCTTTCAAGTTAATTTTTATTATGTTGGGGTATGATATCTATATCTATCATACTGATCTGTTATGTTCATATGATTAGATACCCTATTTGATCTCGTCAATTCATTTTTGTTGAAGTTTAAGTGACGTCGTTAGGCTGCCGAATTTTTAAGGGATTCTTTCACCTTTCTCCTTTTTCATGTCAAGTCTTTCAAGTTCCTTTTTATTATTTTGGGTTATGATCTCTATATCTATCATAATGATATTTTATGTTCATATGATGAGATACCCTATTTTATCTCATCAATTCATTTTTGTTGAAGTTTAAGTGACGTCGTTAGGCTGCCGAATTTTCATAAGAGAAATCTTATTTTTGTTCTCCTTATATGTTTTTTATTTCATATGGTATATCTTTAAAATTTCATTACCATGATCTTATATCCATTATATTATGTCCCTATACTGTTTTATGGATCTTTTATGAGTGTTTGACCCATGTCCCCTCTCTTTTCAATGTTTTCTAAAACTCTATAACATAGCCGTTATGCTGCAGAATTTTCATCTCAAAAAGTATCTCTCTTATTCTAAAATTCATTTATTTTATTAAGTGAATACTCAAAGCTCTTTATTATAAAGGTGTATTCACATATATACCAAAATGTTCTATTTTAAATTCTGGGATTTACATACATGAGACCCGCTTTCCCTTTCGGTGGGTTTAAAGTGACATAAAGATCATGTCTTTAAAGTAGTTTTTAAAACGTTATGATTATGAAATGAAACCCATTTCTTTTATGCTATATGGGTTGTTTATGAAATGATTGATGATGATATATGTGTATCACATGATAATAAATACAAATTAAGGGTGCACCCTTATAGCGCTCCAATGCATTGGGTAAAGACTTAATCTCTAGAGATGACCATTTTTTAACAATGCCTTGGTGAATAACCTTGGTAATTTTTAATGACACCTTGGGGATGGACCTTGGTGAAACGAAAATGATTGTCAATATTAAATGTTGTAGCCACATATTCAAGTTATTAAATACGTTATTTTTATTATGATATGCCTCATGATTTCTTTCTCATGCCTTAAAGTTCTTTTTCATGACATTGTTGATGTATCTCAAGTTCACATGTTAAATGTTTCCCCTTGTTTTCTTTAATGGGACTTCTGCTCACCCTTTCTTTTGATGTATGTTCCCAGGTTATGAGAAGCAGTAATGAACCTAGGATTAACATAAGTAGAAGCCTTTCAAGTGTTTAAGAATAATGTTTTATGTTTTCATGTTTTAAGTTCCTGGTTTCCAAGACACTAAACCTTAAAGATCCTCAGTTTTGTAAAATGTAATGAAAGCTTATGTGATAAAAAGGCAGGATGCTATAGAAGGTACTTTTCAGTTTAATGTTTGGAAACTCGGACAAGGTGGGTGCGCCTCGCACCCCTAGGACTTACATAACCGATACCCGTCAACCCTTGAGGGAAGAAAGGAATCGGCAATGTCTTGGTGAGGGGGTGTTATGGAGCGATCCATTGGGGGGTCCACGTTAGCATGGCTATGTGAAGAGGAAATAGTTGTTAGCGTGACTATGCAAAGAATCATGAGGCGAAGCAATGCAACGGATAGTTCAACCCAAGGAAATCTGAAATTGCTCTGTGCAAAACTGAAGGGCCTCATGGGAAGAGAGGGTGTGATGTAGGTGTGTTTCGCATAGGAGGGGCTCGGACAGGGTGCCTTAAGGAGAGGGCAACACATGGAGTGCGCATAAGGGGGTGAGTCGGGGCAAGATAGAAGGTCTTCGTCCAAGATGCAAGGATTTCTTGCAAGATGAAGGGGTTGCGTGAAAGATGGAAATGTTGCGTGAAAGATGGACTGGTTGTTTTCAAGAAGGAAAGTTTTCGCGCAGTAAGGATGGGTTGCATGCAAGGAGGATGGGTTACGCGCAAGAAGGACGGGTGGCCTGCAAGATGGATGGGTGGCGCACAAGAGTACCTGAAACAGAGGGAACTTGAGAGCAATAGTGAATCCCTTGCGCAAAAATGACTGGGGGAGAAAATGGAGTCCTAAGGATCAGGCCCAAGAGGGCCCACCTGAAGGAGCCTCCGCAAGGGACCTGTCACGCAAAATCTAATACCTAAAGGCCATGGGGTTTTTCGTGCAGTCACGGAAGACGTGATTTTCGCACATCAGAGCATCGCTTTGTCTTCTATTACACTCCCTGAAGGGTGGGGATATGGTTCATTTTATAGTCAGATTCCTCTGGGCAGCGCGCAAGGGATGGGCGCGCAAACTCCCACATGACGTCGGCTTGGGTGTAGAAAGGGGGTCGGGTGCGCAAATGGCCGTCTGACGTCGCCTTGTGCGCAGAACTGAGGTCGGGCACTTAAACGCCCATTTAACATCACCTTGTGCATGGAAACAAGGTCGAGTGCGCAAATGCCTGTTTGACGTCACCTTGTGCATGAAAACTGGACTGGGCGCACAAAGTCACAGTTGGTGTCGCCTTGTGCCTGGAAATTGGACCAGGTGCACAAATGCATGTTTGACGTCACCTTGTGCGCAGAAACGGGGTTGGGCACACAAATGCCCATTTGACATCGCTTTGTGCGTGGAAACGGGGTCGGGTGCACAAACACCCATTTGACATCTCCTTGTGCGCAGAAACAGGACCGGGCATGCAAAGATGCGGTTGACGTAGCCTTGGGTGTGGGAAGGGGGGCAGGCACGCAAACACCCGTTTGACGTGGCCTTATGTGCATAAATGGGTTTGGATGTGCAAATGCTTGTTTAACGTTGCCTTGGGCGTGTAAAGGTGGGCCAGCATGCGAGATTTTGCGCGCCGGAGTTCCACTTGCGCGTGTCCCCCTAATCTTGCATGCGCCAGCCTCCTAGACCCATAAATCTCCTCCTGACATCCTGGATTCATTCGTTGATCTTTTTTTCACCTGATGTATCCCTTCTCCAAATTTCAGTGTCAACAGTGAAGCATCCAACATATTGGTTATAAATATCTATAAAGATAGATCAAAGATGTTTCTTGGACTAAGTCGAAATATTTATATTAGTAATGTAATAAAGTAGTTTTTCATGTAGAACTCCAAGAAGATGTCATTATTGGAGTTACATGGCATGAATATTATAAATATTCAAGATCCTTTTAAAGTTCATAAAGGATGGAAATTATTCTGTATATTTTCTTCATAGGATCTATCATGTATTCCCTGTTACTTACTCAACACAATGTTTCTTATGCTTTGTTCATAACAATTAGATACCAATCCAATCCTAGTGAGAGTCACTGGGTTTCTATCAAAAAAATCCTTGAGTACTTGAGAAGAAATAAGGATATATTATTAGTATTTATAGGTGATTATGATATCATTATAAGATTTTCATTGATGTTAGTTTTCTATCTAATAAAAATTACATGATATCCCAATTTGGTTTCATGTTTTTCCTCAACGGTGGGGCTATCGGTTGGAGGAGTTCAAAAAAATCTACCATTATGGACTCAAAAACAGTGGTAGAGTACATTACTGTATTATATTTTGTGAAGGAAGTTGTTTGGATCAATAATTTTGTCATTGAACTGGGTTTTTCTTTGAATTGATAGAGTAATCAAACTTTTCTATGAAAATAATAGAGATATTTCATAGGATAAGGAACCCCTATCTTGCCAAAAGTTTGAACACATCCTTCATAAATACAATATCAATAGTTAAATCATTGAGAGGAAAGATTTAAAGTTCTATTGGATGACTATAGATGATAATGTATCATATCCTTTGGTAAAACCATTATCATGGAAAAACAATGAGGTTCATGTTGAATCTCTATGTATCAGATAAATGAGAGATTGGATGAAATTGTTTTAAAATGTATCATGGTTTTATAATAAATTAAGTATCTATTTCTAATTAATTTATGTGTGTTTCATTTATATTACATGATAAATGGAATGATTATATTCCCTCATTATATGACATTGAGTTGTCCCTAATCTATGATCATCACATATTATTATGGGTTTTGACGATATGTTTATATTATCATGAGTAGAATCTTATACTCAATATAAATAGTTATATGTGATATAATGAATATACTCATGTGATAATAAGTCAATAATTATTAAATTCATTGATTTGATCAATTATAAAACATGTAATTTCATACGATCCTTGATATACTTAGGGGTGTATACTTATTATAAACCCCCATTACCAAATGTTGGTGAGATACCTATCATGAGAACCTTCATACTTTGATATATTTATTATTAAATCCTTAAGGATTAGTTAATCAGGGGGTGGTTGGGTGTGTTGTTAATCATGTCATCAGTTAGAGCGTAACCAATATAGGATTTTACCACTTATATAACAAGAAAAGATATCTAGTCCCAAGGTTTAATTAGACTGATAAAATGTTTATCCATTCTTATTTGAGTGACATATTTTATACCCAAATACGTACAAGAATAAATTGTGATGTATCCATTAAAATTGGTCAACCTATTTTAGAAAATCTTGAAAGTATGTGTTGGAATATAGTATATTGACATATTTCATTTCTAAACCCACTTGATGATATGAAAAAAGGGATTATATAAGTATTCATATGATATATGTGATACTTCTTATGGTGTACATGTTTATATATATATATATATGAGTGTATTTTATTGATATTATTCCAGGACCCTGTATAGATTCAGTTAAACTAATTTTTTTTTTGAGGGAACTCTTTTCTTACAGTTTTGGATTAGGGAATTCTTAATTTGTTTGAATGCAGTAAAGGTCCGTAGGTTCACACATGAGTTCCCAGAATGAGGATTTATTTTGGTAAAAACTTTTTATATAAAATTTAAGAAAGATAATGATAATCATATCTAAAGGAGTTTGGATTAATTCATAAATAGTTTAAAAGTTTTTTCAAAAAAACTATAAGGATTTATTGCAAGTGGGAGATTCAAGGAAAATATGCACTAAAGAATAGACCATGGTGTGTTTATGGTCACTAAATTGTATTGGATGTTTGATCGTGGTGCTTTAAACCAAATCATAGTGATTTTTATTTTTTTATAATTTATCAATCAATAAATTATTCTAGAGTGATTATTGATCATATTCTATTGATACCACATTAGGTAATAATGTGTAAACTATAATTGAACATTGAAAGAGTTTTTATGTTCAGATTAATTAATAAAGGGGGGTTAAAAAGGTTTGTTTATTATATAATATTTTTAAACTTATAAAGTCCATTGGGTATTTTTATTTTATGCATATAACCTATATAAATGGGTTCAATCACTTCATTATGGGAAACCAGATATTATTCTTTCATAGATGAAACTCTCAAACTTTTAATTCTCTATTTTCTTTAGAGGAGGTGATAGTATATCATTTGGTGAAAAAAGGTCATGTTGAAGTTTTTCATGATTCTAGTGACTAGGGGATGTCTTCATAGGAAATAACATATTGTTTATTTCTTAGGTAACTCAATCAAACCTTCTTCCAATAAATATCAAAATCTTAGACAATTAGGTATACATGACTTATTGTTTTATCATTTATTCTATCATTATATCTTGGTAGGACCTTGGGTATGGAATTCATGTTTCCTTCTACTAAAAATGGACATGGATATGTACCAAGAATCCTATCACCAAGGTTCTCACCTCTATATATTACTTCCATTTTACAGTTATGGTTAGAACAGACAGGATCCCAAGATGCAATCTAGATTTTATCACCCATGTTAAAATGGTTTGAGATCCCAGGATACCATATAGAATTTACCATATATGGTTATACTAAAAAATATCCTAGTAAACCACAGGGAATTTATCACTCATTGTTATATTAGTCACATTCCTAGGGTTTTATCTAGAATTTATCAACCATGGTTAGATGAATTATAGCCTAGGAAACCATCTGAAATTTATCACTCATGGTTTGACCATTTCAGAGCCTATAATTCCCTTTTGAATTATATTATCATCTATGTTTATATCAAAGGTTATACTAGGATTCCATTATACATATTAGTGGCCCTTAGAAACACAATTCACATGGTGGTGACCTATTTAGTACACAGTGGACTAATATATATTCTTGTACGTCATGTTTTCCTATAATTTATTTTTATCACGCATACACTAGTATATCATGGAATGTATTAATGGCTTCATTGGTGGTACTATACTGAGATTTATTTCCCACACCCTACACATATTCCTTGTCTTATGTGTAGTCCTTATGTATGATATATAGATCTATGCATAGGTTGGATATTGTATCAGTCTAGGGTTTCTCAATATTTTTTGATATGGGATCAAGGAGGGGCTCAAAGTTATACTATATCTTCTTTCTGTGTGTTTTTTTATTTCAATTTTTTTGGTATATGATTAACCAAATGGGAGATGTTTTGATATATATGATGTATGACCTACAGTATTCATTTTACATAGCATGGGTGTATGATTATTTAGCATGTTTTTATTTTGAAAGTAATTTCATATATATATACTCTATTTATAGGATTTTTTTGTAACTAAAGGGTCTCTAAGTGGAATCATCCTCTCACCCTCGCACAACTTAGTTACCTTAGAGTGGTGAGGGGGATATTGGTGCATAGAATTTGGTGGCGACTCCCACCTTCCTTTCCTACTTTTGTGGATCCCTTCCCCTATTGTGTACTAGTGTTTATTTATCCTTCTAATGTGGTGTCAGGGTTGGATATGATCTCATGGGTTCTCTCATTTTATACACTGATGATCTCTCCTAGATCAAGGGTTTTCTATTTGTTATTACTTCCCCATTTTGGGATTTTTTGAATTTTTTATTTTTTTGGTTCTACTTCTATAGTCACGAATCCCATTTGTGGCCTTTACTCATATCTTATCTACTATTACTTACTAATCCTTCATACCAGTCTCCATATTGGTCTAGTGTGGGGGATTTCAATTTGGATTGGTATGTACTAATTGAGTATTTGAGGGTAGTCTAAGAGCGAAATCTAAATTAGATTCATCTCTCTATATGTTTTGTATCGTGTTCTATGTTGATGTTAGAGGTTATGTCTCATGGTTGAGGTTGTGTTCTACTCACTCTACTTTTACTACCATGGTTATTTCACAAGATCCTATCTTGGACTTGTGTGGTGGTTTTGTGATAGTTTTGGGATTTTTTGGTTTAGTAGTTGATAGTTTTAATGGAATCATTGATGGATTTGGTTTTAGGATGGTGAAGGGGGATATTGATGGTTCTCTCAGACATTTATAAAGAATAAGTGAATAAGTTCCTATAGTGTAATTATTTTCTATTAGTGTGGCATTCATAAAAGATATGGATTTTCTAATATGGTTTCAGTTTCAACTTTGATGATGAAAAGAGATAAATATTCTAGTTTTTTATTATAGTTAATTATATTTTCTACTGGTTGTGTTGGTGGTCTTGGGTGGTTGGATGTAGGTGGGTGAGGGATGTGTATATCTCATCCCGATGGAAGTTTTTTACTCCTAAGATTTGAAGGTTCCCAACAATGTTTTATAGTGGTAGTTGAGTCTGGTTCATCATTTCTTAATAGGCGTTTTTTAAATTTCTTATGGTTTCATTATTCTTTCGGTTCAAGGTGGAGAATCCCAGTGTTTGTTTGACCACAGGTTCATGTATTTTTCATGGAGACTCTCACTATAATAACATCAATGCGGAATTGGTTTTTCTCATGTGGGAATATAGGTTGATCAATAAGTGTTAGTGGGTGGTAGTGTCCTTGATAGGAACATCTTAGGTCAACACATAGGTTTTAGGATTGAGGATTCAACTTGTCTCTCGATATTAGTTTTTTATCATTTGTTGATATTTTATTTATTGGATTTAAATTTAAAATTTGGCTCTGTAATGTGGATTTTATTTTGTAATTTTTTGGGTTATTGTATTTTTAATTTCTGATGTACTGTCTGAATCAAGTTTCCCATATTCTATATTTTGGATTTTATATAAAAAATAAGATTATTGAGGTACTGTTTTTATTTTTCATGCATGATGTTTTCTTATTTATTATTATTTATGATAATTATATTGAGAATATAGTCTCCTTGACCTTGATTATATGCTCTCACCACTAGTCGACAGCCTCAGGCACATGAGAAGGAATACATGAGGTCTTTTGGAACCTCTCACCTATGGTACTATAAGATTTAAATAGAAAAGGTAATTAAAAAAGTATCAAATTCTTTTTTTATTTTTTATTACTATATCAGAACATAATATATTGTGATAGGATATTGTTTGAACTTGGGATGGACACCACACTTTTTCTTCATAAACACTTATCGGGTGAAATTACACGGTACTAGGGTTAAGGGATTGTGTTTTTCGGTTTTATTTTTCATAGTTAAGTTTTTTTTATTCAATTATGATATATTGGATTAAGGATGTTGTTATTATTTTAATCATTCCCAATTTGGAAAGAGGTATGAATACATGCTTCATATTCAGCACATAAGATTCATATAAATTTTGTATAATTTGATGTGATTAATTACATTGATATGATAAAGGCTTTGGTTTTTTTAAAGTTTCAACAAAAAATTATATAGTGATTTATTTTATAAGTTATTTGTGGAATTATAATCAATTGTTCCATGGTTTTGGTTATCTTTTTCTTGAGATTCTAGTATTTTCTGATGACTAGATATATGGATCATTTGTGAGTTATAATTTTATTATAATTGTGTGGTCACTAAGTACATATGATGTATGATATCCCTAGTGATTGGTTTTAATCATGTTACATGCCTTATGATAGTGATACACCTTTTTTTAGTGATATTTAAAGAGCTTATAGAGCTTTTGGAAACTTGGTTATGTTCAAGGGTAGGGTCAATTAGATTCCTAGCCTATATGGATCCAGGTGTGAATTTAATTGGATAGTTGAAGGTGAACCTATTTGTTTCAATCTAGAGTGAGTTGAGTGTGGGTATAGGATTCATATAATTAAATTATGAATTAATGATTTATGATTAGAACTTTAGACTTGGAATTAGTTATCTTCCTTGAGTGAATTTGTGAAATAAATTACCAATATGGATTCAATCTAAATTCAGTATACATGAAAGGGATGTATGGATATTTGATTAGGTATATGATCGTATATTTGATGAGATATTACTCATGGAAGCATGATTCTATGTTTATGATCTAGTATTATATAAGTGTATTACCTCTTCTAGTTGGGAAGTGATTGAGATGGATAGTGGATTAGGACGGGTGACATGTTTCTCAAGAACTTCACTCAGGCCCTAGAAAGAAAGTGTTAGTGTTTTTTTGATTTCTCTAGGGAAGGTCATGATGTATGGGGGAGAATGAATGTTGGTCACATGTAATTCCTATTATAGATAAAGAGTTTTTTAATAGACCATGTGTTAAGTATTTTGAGAAATATAGGGGTTTCATGGGATACCAAGTGATTTAGTGTTGTTGGATAATGGTGATTGCTTTTTAGTTCTTAGATACTTGAAGATAATTTAGGGAACTCTAGTATATTTTGAGGAGTTTTTATACTTAGGGAGTTACCGAGATTGGAATGAATCTTGTTTATCCCTACATATGGGTAGATGACCAATGATTTTGGTGAGGTGATTAAGATATAAACAACTTTGAAATTTTTTATATTATTGGAGATATTTTATCTAAATATCAGGAGATTGTATGAGAATAATTTTTATAAAATTATGATAGGGTGATAATGGTGTTAGGGTGAGTTAGTTCTTTATAATTATTATAATAGAATTTGTATGGTGGGAAGTGAACAATTGATTATTTAAAGGTATGGTCCTCATTTTAAGAGAGAGATAAATACATTCAAGGGATATGTTATTTATAATCCAAGAATTCGTAGTGGTAAACATTTATTTCTGTCACATAGGTATGAGATACACATGTTTATTCATTAAAATATGAAATATATAAGACATGGGATTTGGGAGATCAGGTACTTTGTTTTAGAACTATAGAGATAGAGATACTTTTATATTGGGGATTATCTTATTGATAACTTCATGTATGAATCTCATGTCAGAAGGGTTGTGAGTGTAGTAAAACTTTTTAGTGTGTGGCTGAGATATCTCTCATAATACTAGTTTATTTGTAGAAAAAAATCAATTTGGTTCCTTGGAAAAAACTATATTTGGAATTTATCTATAGTGTTTGAGTAGAGTCAGTGTTTTGGGGGCCTGACCTGAAGTAGAATTTGATGTTTTATCTGAGAGGGTCTTGCATCAAGTTTACATTCGGACTCATGGGGAGAGTACAAAAACTGATTGTTTGGGTTTTGGATTTAACTATAAAATAACACCCAGATTTTGGTTTGAACTAAGGTATATAATTTTAAGGGTTTCTATGATTTATTTGGGAGTTATATCAACGTTATCGGGCTGAGGTGATGACACTAATGTTAGATACGAGATGTTCTCAGAAGAAGATTAGTGGTGGAGTACCGACCAATGTTTCATGTGTAATTGGTGTAGTGACGTTCATTAACATCAAATTCATTGTTTTTTAAATGACTAACATGTATTGGGTATCAAATTGTGAGTTTTATAGAAATTTTAGTCTCTATAGATAAATTTTATAAGTTCCCAGTTTGTCCTGAGCGCTTCCTTTGTGTTTCCAGGTGATTGAAGGTGTTTATGAGTAAGATGGAGGAGTGGTGGAATATTTTATCTAAAATTTATTCTAAGGACCATTTTTATGTTATATAGCCTCAATATTTATTATAGGGATTGGTTTTTTGGTGTGTATGTGGATACTATAGTGTAGGGTCTGGAGATGTGGGGTTTTGTCATCTTGGCCTCCTGAGAGGTAGTAGCAACATGGATGTAGGTAATGGTGTACTAGAATAGAGGATGATTTTTCTTATCTCTCCCATTTTATGGTTCACTATAGTTTGGGTGTAGGCCACACCATGGATCTCCTAAGGGTGACTTTATCGGTTTTAGGGTCATTGTGGAATGGGAATGGCGGATACACAGTGGTGTTACATAAGGGTTTTAAGATCATTTTTGACCAAGTTTTTGGAAATGAGGGACATGTGAAGATTTTTGTCATGGATTCTATAGGGTGAATTTAACTAGGGTTATTTCAACCTATCAATAACTTTTGCACTAAAGTTAGGGAAAACTCTACCTATTGCGATGTGGTCAATGATGTTGTGTCTTGGTATCCTATTTTAGTAGCTAGGTATAAATTATCATGTGACTCTAAAATCCTTATAATTGATTCTTTCTTCTATGAACCCTATGTGAATTGAAAGACTTATTTATAATCCTTTCAAGTCCCTTTACTAGGATAAATCCCCTAACCACTAGAGATCAGGTATTGTTGACTCAAGGTTAGTCTTATCTTCTTCATCGGTTCTTCTCCAATTTACATGCTATGGTAGGTTATCCTATTTGTTTTTCCTCTAAATATATCAATGAATGGTATATAATTCCTATTATAATAATGTTTTAGGGGTCATTTATTCCCCATATAAGTGGTAATCATAGTTTTTTTCTTGATATTTATTCTTACTCAAAGAACATTGAGATATTTATGTTGATTTAGGGGATTCTTTACTTCTTTATTTTAATTTCAAGTGAAGGGTTATCGTGATTTCATATTTTGGGTAGCACTTGAATTAAACCAATGAATATAATAATATGAGAATTAAATGAATGGTGATTTTTTATTTTGGGTTTTGTGATCACATGCGTGTTTTCACTATGTTATTATAGCCTATTGATTTTCTAGATGGTGTGATATCTAATTTTTATATATATTTTTTGTTTTAAATATGGTTAATTTTTTGTGAATCTGGTAAAAAACATAAATTTGATACTATGATGATATTATTAAAGAAAGAGGCATGTAATTTTATATCTATTATTCCTGTAAATTCAATGAAATATAAATGTAATGATAAGGCATGTTTATGTTGATTCATAACTATTGATAACTGGTTAATTATAGGTTTATTACTATTGAAACACTATTTATAATTAACTAGTTAATTATAGATAGTAATTTAAATGGTTTCTTGATAAATATAAATTATTTGGGGCTAAGTGATCATGTTATTGTTGTGAAAGGATTATATGCCTTGTTTATATGGCCTTAGTATCCCCATGAATGTACCATGCTGAAAATAACTTTTTTCCTTGTATGACTTCTCTAGGGAATTATAGCCTTAATTTTTTTGACAATAACTTGATATGGTTGGAAATGTTTAGTGATAAATTGGTTAGATTCTTGAGGAAATATTGATGGTTGATGTCGTTAGTGTCGGGATGGTTTGTTGTATATACAATAGTGTGGGAATGAAACCAGTGTGGTTAATAATAGTTTATATTGGGGAATTCTAATCTACATATATTCTTGATTGATGTTTTTAAATGTCTGTTTGACTGGATATTATATGATTGGTTTCCAAATACATGACACATTTTGACTCTATAAAGGATAAGTAAATTTTGGTTTTGGTAGCTTAGGATGAAGTACTAGAGTACCCAGATAATCAGAGAATGGTAAATGGATTAATAAATAAGTGGGGATATTTTATGGTAACCTCAAATGATGGTGACATACTTGAGAATATAAATAAGATAATTTATAGTGTCATTGGAACTTGGATTAAAAGATTAAATTATTAGTCTTGGAAAGAAATATGGAATAAAATAATTATTGAATAGTTTTTTAATTTATATTAAAATTTAAGTTTGTATTCTTATTAAAATATAGACCTTATAAATGGAAATTAGGTGTCCTATGTGATGGTGGAGGTAGATGAGTCTAAGAATAGGTAATTTCCCTTGGTGTGGTCGTGTGAGATACATATTTTATTTTCTAGTTTCATATGCTTCATCACACAATTCAGTAGGGAAACCAACACTCAAATTTTTGGGGATGTTTTCTCTAATATTCTATATGGGGATGAAATTCTTGGTTGACTCTTCCCTCTCCCCTACTCTCTATTTGGGAAAAGTTAGTAGTAAGAGTATCCTTGAATGTAATGGATTTCGTTATAGGGTATGTTCCTTCTTAGGATGTGATGGATCTCAGTTTTACTATAAATTTATGTATGGGATATAATTAATTGAGGTATAGAAAATATTTTTATCTATTTTTAGTGGATACGAATTCCCCTGGGTGTTCATGAATGGGTTTTTATGTCTGGAGGTATAATGCATTTACACAAGCTATGGTGACTTCTATAATACTCTCTAATTACTATTGATATGTTTTCATGGGAAAGGGATGGGAATATGATATGGTTATACTAAATAATTAAAATATTAGATATTATTCCCTACGTAGGAATGAGGTAGAAAGGGTCATGGTCTGACTCACATATGTGATGACTTGACTTTTGTAAGGGATGAGAATAGGATGTGAGTCGTAGGGGTGTGAGAGTGAAAAACTCATGGGGAAGTGGGAGCGGGGAACCTTCATTCATATATGTATATGATTTGATATTAAATGTATTAATTATATTCATTATTTGGTGAGTGATCCTTGGTGAGGATGAAAAAATTTGATTTACCTATTTAGGTGATGAGTCGGTTTTATTTGCTTATTCACTAGGATTTAGTATTCTTCTTTCACATTTTCCAAGAGAGGTTTTATAGAGGATTATACTAAGTATACATGTTATGCTCACCCTACATATATATAAATTATTTCTCAGGCCCATAGGATATGGTTGGTGATCTATCTAGGTGTTATTATCACATGGGATTTATTTAGTGACTATTGGAGCCTCATGGCTACTTCTGAGGATTTTATATTGGTACTTGTAGTTTTCTTTTCAGTTGAATCAGTATATATATAACATTAAATGCATTGGGTTTTCTTTTTTATTTATGCATGGTGTTAATTGGTGGTTTCTCATCTTCTCTTACTCCTTAATTTTTATAGAGGGTAATAACTCTCATGTGTGTGATTTATCTACCCATAGAAATATTCTCCAACCCATGGCCTATTGGAGGTGCGTTTTAGAGTACATTATCTCACTATCTTTATTTTTTTTCTATGAAAGGTTCCTTTTGAGGGAGGGTTTATTACAGGGTGGTATAAAATCTTATAGTTAAGATATGGGATAGTTTTTAGAGCTAGGAACCGATGAAGATACATGGGTTGGTAGGGAACCAGTACCAGTTGGGATTAGTATGTGTTATAAATAAGGGAGACCAACTAGGACATGGTATTTTAGGCACCCAGGTGATCTGACATAAGGACCTTCAAGTTTACTAAAAATGCTAAGTGAATTGATGCTGCTTATGGGCTAGAGACCTAGGTAAGTATCATACATCATTATTTTCTATGCTTGTGTTTGAATTAGGTAGATAATAAGAAATTAGGTTAAATTTAATTAATTAATTAACCTTAAAAAAATATACGGGGTTTAGGAATTACTAAAAAAATATTTTTTAAATATATATCTAGGTCAAAGTCTTCATTAGGTTTATGATGAATATGTTCAATAGGATATTCTAGAGGATATTTGCAAAGTTAATTTTGATGAAAATGACACTTAGATGATGAAAATCTCAGAGTTCTAACACTAGGGTCCATAGAAGTGTGAGAGATCTATTTTGTATTAAGAGAAATTGGATTGGATGGAGGTGGTATAGATAGCATTTTGTTTGATTCATGATCAAAAGAAGTAATGGGTTTCATTGGTTGTGATAGTTCTACATGGTACAACTTAGTAGTGTTGTATTTTGTTCCTTTAGGATCATGAGGAGTCGGCTATTATATGTAAAAAGTTTTGAGAATAGCTCCAAGCCAAGTTTCTATCTTCAACTGCTAAGGTGGCCTATCGGAAGGAAATACTTACCCTTCTATAGGGTGTTCCAATGTATGTGAGTTCAGTATTCTATACAATAAACTCGTACATATACTTTAGACCTTATTCCAGATGATGAGGCTAGGGAAAGTTATTTCAAGAAGGATTTTCATCCCTAGATCTAGCACTAACTAACCCCACTTATATTGAAGATATATCTCGAGGTATTTGTGAGGGAAGAGGTCAGTGAGAGAAATTTATCTAGGACTAGATCATTTCTAGATGGTATTCACCAAGATTTTCCAAAGAGAAAAGTTATTAATAGTATTTATCAGATTCTTACCTATAATGAGAAGTTTAAGTCAGCACAGGGTAGGTTTCAACCTTCTTCAACTCATTTCCCTAGGGATACAAGTTCTTAGACCCCTACCACTAGGTAATACATGGACTTTTTATCTTATAGAGTTTATTTCCATCAAAAATTAGATTTTAAACCTTCCTTAGCAGTTAGTGTATAGTTGGTGTCCCATTTTAGGTTTGATCATCATAGCAACATAAGTTGAGTTAGTAGTACCATTTGGGTGATCTAGATTATAATCAGTGGAGAGGGGATAGGATAGGAAAAGTACTAACTCATGATACTAGTTATTAGGGAAATCAAGTAGAGTGCGGTTTTGGTGTTTGTTTCCATAAACACCAGAGAGATTGTAGATTTGGGCATGGTAAGATGCATGATTTATCTTTATTAGCATCGGTTGATCCATATATCATATTAGGTACTATAGTATTATTTGCTACATGTGTTTATGCCTTGTTTTATTAAGGATATACAAACTCCTTTGTTTCACCTGATCTAGTTAATTCTTTGGGACTTAAAGTGGAGAGTCTTCAAGTGCCCCAGAATTGACTAAGTCAGTTATAGATCAAGATTGACTGTCTGATGTGTGTATATGCTTTGAGTTGGTGCTAGGGTAACATCAATCTTAGGTAGACCTCATTTATTTATGGATATAGTCATATGAAATTATCCTCATCTTGGATTAGTTTTATTTGGTTTGGGATATTATGAATTTATTTAGGAGGCACACCATATTCTTCAAAGATAACAGAGTCTAGTTGGTGTTTGTTGGTTGAAAAGACACATGGATGGGTTAAAGGTGTGTTGAGCCTCTATCATCATTGATATCTAGGATAATGCTAAGTTTTGTAGAGGATTGGTTAGTTGATCTTCCTAAGGTGGTATAATAATACCCTAATGTATTTTCTAAATAGGTTGTGACACTACCCCCTTGATAACTGATTAAGTTTGGGATAGAGTTATAGTTAGGTGTTTCTCTAACATAAATGTCAATATATCATATAGACCCTTCTGATTTGTGGAATATGTGGACTTGGGTTGATGATCACTTGTAGAGTGGATTCATTCAGCCTGGTTTGTTTCCTTAGGTAGCTTCAGTTATATTTATAAAGATGCAAGATGGAAATCTACAGTTGTGTGTTGATTATCACCATTTTAATTATGTGACAGTGAAGAACTATTATCCTCACCCATGTATTGATGATTTATTTAATCAGGTGAAGGGAGATAGTTGGTTCTCAAAGACTGACTTGTGATCTAGATATCATCATATGCGAGTGAAGGATGAGGATATCTGAAAGACTAGTTTCGAATGTCATTATGGGAATTATGAATTCATGATAATGTCATTAAGTTTTACAAATGATCTATCCATGTTCAAGGGATTAAAGAATGTTGTGTTATATGAGTTTCTATATTGGTTCTTGGTGGTCTTTATATATGGCATCCATGTGTCCTATAGGTCATGGGAGGAGTATACGGAGCATCTACAAGACATGTTAGGAGTTATTAGGTTTCATTAAATATTTACGATGCCATTGAAGTGTGGATTATGAGCCCATGAGGTCCATTTCTTAGGGAATTTCATATCTCATCAGGGAGTATTTTTAGATCCTTTAAAATTTTAGGTGGTTTTTTCTTGGTTTTCCCCTAAGAATGCTCCATAGGTACATACTTTTCTTGGTCTCGTCAACTATTATAGGAGGTTTGTGGCTGAATTATCCCAAATTTTGACTCCTATGATATCACTAACCATAAAGGGCTTGGAATTCAGGTGGACTAACTAGTTCTAATATTCATTCAAGTATTTGAAGGAGAAGTTGGTCAGATCTCTAATTATTCATCTTATGAAGGTGAGAATTGTACTCAAGGTATTTTTCAACACTTCGCATATTGTACTGGGTTTTTTTCTTATGTATCAAAAGGTGTTTATCTAGTATGGTAATCAAAATTTATAGACCCATGAATATAAATATTCCACCCATGATCTAGATATTATTGTAGTTGTGTTTTCCTTGAATTTTTAGTAGAAATATCTCATCAATGAACATTTTTTGGTCATCACAGATCATAGGAGTCTAAAGTACCTATTCTCCAAGAATGGTTTGAATTTTTAGAATTGATGGTGGATGGAGTTTTTATAGGACTATGATGTCAATATTTCTTTTATAAATGGTGAAGGGAATGTTATGGTGGATTTCTTAAGTAGGAATTCATGTGGTGGTGGTGTATGTGAGTCTAGGGATTCTTGTAGAGTGATGGAAGAGTCGTAAGTGTTACACATTGATGTGGGAGTAGTTTATAATAGAGGTTGTCTTTATCATATGATGGTGTATCCATACTTAGTGAAAATGATAGAGTAATCTCGACTGGGGGATTCTTATATGGATGTTTGGTGTGATCAAGTTGTTTTTAATGATTATCTTGATTGGTGGTTAGAGGACATAAAACATAAAGTGTTGTTTTAGGGGATGATTTTCCCTTTAGTGATGCATGTAGTGATTCTCTTTAAGTTCTACAATTCAACATTGGTTATACATTAAATTTTGATAAAAATGTATTATTCCTTGAGAGGCTAGTTTTTTTGGTCTAGTATGAAGTGTCTGGTTATGGATTTTTCTCTATTGGTATTTGGATTTTCTCAGGTTGGTTAAAATGTTATATGGGTGATCATGGATTTCTTTATGAATTTATCCCGGTTCTTATAGATTAAGGATTTAATATTAGTAGTGGTATTTTTGAGGCAGTTCCTATAGTAAGTGATGAGGCTTCATGAGGCTCCAAATACAATCATCATTGATTGTGATCCCCTTTTCACCATAAAGGTTTAGAGAGGTATCTAGTGTGCTTTTGGATCTCAATTATATCTTAGCACCACATTTCATCTGAATAAGTAAAGTTATACTGAGTGAACCATCCATACATTAGAGGAAATGTTGCATGAATACATTCAGGATTTTAGAGGTTCATTGGTAAGGCACTAAGACTTGGTGTAGTTTTCTTACAATAATAGTTACCATCACACTATTAAAATAGATCCATTTGAATCATTTTATGGATGACCTTGTTAATATCCCTTTTTTGGATCAAGGTTGAAGATTTAGCTATTCTATGATAGGAATTGGTGCATAGTATAATAGTGAAGGTACAGGTGATCCATGAGATAATGAAGTCTGGGATGGATCATCATAATTACTATACTGAACATCGAAGGAGGCCTTTGGAATTCGATGTTGGGGAACAAATGTTCTTTAAGGTGTCTCCTCATCATGGGAAATGAAGTTTTAGTCAGAAAATCAATATTTCTCCCCAATTTATTGGACCTTTCGAGTTGTTGGTGTGCATTGGAGCTATGGAATATTAGTTAAAGATACCCCCCCCCCCCATAGATTATCTAGTTTCATGATATATTCTATGTATTATAGCTTTTTCAATATCTTTAGGATGGTACCCACATCATCAAATAGGGTGAGTTATATTTTGAATATAGTTCAACATTCAAGGAATGGCCAACATAGATTCAGGACCATCAAGAAAATGTGTTGTGTGGGGGTGTTATGAATTTGGCTCATATCCTATGGTAGCACATTGGCGTGAAGGAGAGAAATTGGGAGAAAGAGTTGCTAATGAATACGCAGAATCCCAAATTTTTTTGATATGTTTTTTGAACCCTATTAAGATTTTTTTGTTGACCATATAATGTTAGATGATATTTTTTCTATTGCTTGATTTAATACTTGTTTATGTCCTTAACCTTAAGAGGTATCTCTATGGGGAGTGTGTTTTAAGTTTAGTTAATGATATTAGGTGGTTATTTTCTTTGTTCCTCTATTGTTCTATTATGTTCATGATATAGTGAGATCATTGAGAGGTATCTTTTGGGGTGGTTGTTCAAAGCCCTTTCTTTTTTATGAGTTTTTTTTTATATTATTGAGGAAGATAATTGTTTTAGAGGTATATTATATAAGTGCTTGGTTTTTATTGATCCCTTATATTATTTATAAGTGTGGTTGAAGGTGTCTGATAGGAAGATGGAGGATTTATGGTATAATTGAACTAAAATTTTATATAAAGATCCATTATAAAGCATGGATACTCAATATATGCCACTGGGTTGTTGTTTTAGTGTGTACATGTACCCTATAGTGTAGGTTCTAGAGATGTGGGGTTTTGGAATCTCTGCCTCATAAGAGGTAGTTGCATCATGGTGGTAGGTTACATCATTATAGCCTGGGGACGGATTTTATTATCTCAACATTTTTAAGGGTCACTAAAGTATGGGAATATGTTATATCATAGAGTATCTAAGGTTTTCTCTATCGGTATGAGGTTCTCTGCAGCGTAGTCATAAGGGTTGTTTTGTGGTGTTACCCCAGGGTTTTAGGATTAGGTTTGACCAATTTTTTGGAAAGGATATATATAAAGGTATTTTCATCATGGATTCCAAAGGGAGTCTTTGAATGAGGTTATTTCAGCATGAATATAACTTCTATGTCATATATCTTTGTAAAACTCTACCTATTACGGTATGGTCAAGGCGGTTTCACTATGGTCTCTTGTTTTCATAGATGGGTATAAAATTATCATGTGCATCTAAAATCCTCATAATTTATCCTTTATCCTATGAACCCAAGGTGACCCAAAGTCCTTTTTAAGAATCATTTCAAACCTATTTTCTTGTATTAATCCCCCCATCCTCTAAATATTTAGTCCTGGTGACCTGATGTTGTTATCCTCTTCTCTATTGGTTATGTTCTCTTTAGTTATCTAATTTCCATGTTATGGAAGGTTTTACACTTCATTTTTCTTCTGGTTCTATCAATGAGTGATGATGGTTATTTTTTGGATGATGTGTTAGGAATATTTGTTTCCCCACATGAGAGTTAATATACTTTTGGCGCTTGTTATTTCATTCTTTCTCAGAAAACATTAAGATCTTCATATTGATCTAGGGAATTTATTACCTATATTTATTTTAAATAAAGGTGTGGTATTGTCATTATTTAATATTTTTGGGTAACTATGAAATTAACCTAATGAAGAAAATAATATGATAATTAAATTAAGAACAAATTTTATTTTCAGGTTTGGTGATCGAATGCATGTTTTCACTATATTGTTATTCCCTCTTGATTTTATAAATAGTGTGTTATCTAATGGTTTTGTTTGTTGTTATTTTTATCATGGTTAAGTTTCTATGAATATGATAATAAAAAAAAGTTAATATTATAATGATATTATTAAATAAATAGGTTTATAATTTTATAGTTTTTCTTCTTATAAAATTGATGAAATATGAAAGTAATGTTAATTAATGTTTATTTGGTTCACAAATATTGATATATAATAAATTATAGTTTATGAATAATAAATTGATTAATTTAGTAAGGAAATTAAAATATTTGTTTTCTAAAGATAAATTACTAGGCGTTGATTGAGCTCGTTCTTGTTATGAAATGCTTGTATGCCTTGGTTACATGGTATTAATTTTCCCATGAGTGTTAAGTACTAAAAATATATATTTTTCTTATATTACACTTATATTTAATTAGATCCTTGATGTGTTTTGATGATAACATAATAATGTTGGAAATTTCTGGTAAGCAATGGGATGAAAGCTGGGGGTTATAGTGATGGTTGATGTTGGTGGTGGTGGGATGGTTCGTTTTATTACTAATGGTATGGGGATGACATTGGGATAGTCATGAAGAGTTCATAGTGGGTCTTTATCATTGACATATATTCTTTCTTGATGTTACTAAATGGATTATTGGCCATATTTTATATGATTGGTTTCAAGCACCTTGATGTGATTTTGACTCTATGCATGACAAGTACATCTTGTTTGTGGTAGCTTAGGACGAAGTCCTAGAGTACCCAAATAATCATGTAATGATAAATTGTTTAATCAATGAATGGGGATGGTTCATGATTACCTAATAAAATGATGAAAAACTTGATAATATAAAAAAAATATGTTATAGTGCTAACATCACATTCCTTTTAAGATTAAAGTACTAATATGGGAAATAAATATAGAATAATATTAATTAATGTATAATTAATGGATAATATAAAACTTAGTGGTGGAATCTCAGTTTATTATGTGGAGATAGTGGTATATGAGTCTAAGTGTAGGTAATTTATCATAGTATTTTTGTAACAACCCAAAGTTTCATTAATGGAAATCCCTCTTGATCTAATTAAATGTCTCTTTAGGTTTATATAAAATGTCAACTTCTTTGGTTTTATGTTAATAATTTTGACCATTGCTAATATAGCCATTGAACAGTGATCACATGATTAGTATAAATATAGGGCTTTAACAAATCCAATTTACTCAGACAAAAGAAGCGATGGCCTCATCCAGTAGAATTGCTCCATACGAAGCCCATTTGTCGGAGCTCGGAAAAGAGGTGGCATCCTTGGGCTTCGCTCTTGACCAATCCCAAGCTGAGCTTCATCATGTCAAGCTCGAACAGGACCATCTACGGTAAAAGTGGAAGTTGATAGAGATTACCACTCGAGCGATGTTATCCGAGCCACCCCAAGAGTCAGTCACCATCGTACACCTTACACTTAGGTCTTATGCGGCTGTTTTAAGGGGTTATGTAACAAATATCTAGTACTATGTTCATGTATATTATTTTTGTATATAATAATAAATATACCTTCTTGTCATTATCGATACATTGTAAATATTTTTTAAAGTACAAATAGTGTTTTTAGTTATTATTTAATTATGAATTCTATTTTTTTTAAATTAAGAGATTTTTTAATTAAATAATATTTTAATAAAATATTATTATTACTATTAAATTAATTTTTATTAAATATAAATGATCTTATAATTTTATGAATGCAATTATAATTTTTATTATGATTTGAAATCCATTTTTGTCAAAACCCGTGAATTTTTTATAAATGTCAGTTTTTATTTTAAATGTTAAAATTAACATATTTAGAAAATTATTTATATAAAATAAATGTTATTTCTGGAATCAGGATGTCAAAATTATCCAACATTGAATTTTTCATAATTTTCTGAGACAGTCAAATTTTTGGGTAAAAATTAAATATCGTTTAAATATATAATGTGTTTTATGACATCATAATGACCCAATAGTGATGTAATAAAATACTATAAGCTTTATGTTCGGCCAATATATTTTTTACCATTAAAATAATGTGATTTTGGGTTTGTTTGACCTACTTTTCAAAACATTAATGGACCCCTCAAGACTTATTAAACATATTGTCTTTTTAAATTATTTTCCATGGGAGTGAGACTCACCTCAACATAAGCAACCCTATTATTTTAAGAAGTTCATAATTTGTACTTATAAAATATTTTTTTCCTCTTACCTTTTCCAAAAACCATGGGAAAAAACCATGGGATGGTTTGTGGTTTGGATTAATTTAATATAAGGGGTCCCAAACCTAAATAATAAAGAATTCCCACACCTTTCCTATATAAACCCACCCAAGCTCCCACTTCCTCCTCACTCAAATCCTTTTGAGTTCATCCAACCTCTTACCTACTCTCTATATAATCCTCCCAAGGTTCCCCAAGCTCCCAATAAGCCTCTCAAAAGCCGTTCTCTAGCCTTTGGAAGCACACTTCCAAGTAAGCGTTTTTTCTTCCTTTCTCATTTTTTGCCCAATTTTCTTTAAGTTGTTTTGCCCTTTTAATTTCAATTATGAATGTTGGGGTATGGTTTCAAACATCCCTTATATTTCCCTATTTATGTTTGAATGATGGGATACCCCTTTCTCTCTCATTTAATGCCTCTCATGTACACCCGTTACTATGCCGAAATTCCAAAAGGAACTTCTCTCTCCTCATTTACATTCAAGCAATACTTTGGTATCATGAATCTAAATTCCATTAAAATTATTGGGACATGTATCTATATTACCTAATTACTTTCCATTACATTTAAATATTATGAGTAACCCCTTTCTCTCTCATCAACCATTTTTATGAATTCTTATGTCACGCCGTTACGCTGCCGAAATCGCACCGATTTTCTAAGCCAATGACATTGTGTAGTGAATACCATGCCCATTTCTCCATCAAGGGTATTCACCTTTATGCACATTTAATTATTGATTATAAAGTATCATGTATGAATTCTACATTCCTTTATCATTTAATGAATTATTATGTTTTATGAATCCATGTTTTATGATCCATGTGGCACACTTATGCATGAAATGTTTAAGAAGGGTGTGCCCTTATAGTGCTCCAATGCATTGGGTAAAGTATAGTATCATGATATGTCATGTGTAATGAGTGTTGAATCGTGCTAATTCAAGTGCAACGAGTTTTTACTCGTGCTTTATGTGCAATGATTATTTACTCATGCTCCATGTGCAATGAGCCTTGGCTCATGCTAATTCCATGTTAAGTGTTGTTTCCACATTTCCATGTTATGATTATCATGTTTTATCACGCCTTTATGTTCATGTTTCTCTTATTCTATATTGATATGCCTATTGTCTAACATGTATTGTACTCCTCATGTTATTCCATGTGTACTCCCTTACTGGGCTTTATAGGTCACCCTTTTCTTATGCATGTCCTCAGGTTATCCCATGCAATGCTAAGTAAGAAGGAATATAGTGGTCATGTAAAGGAAGTTTTCAATAAAGATATTGTATTTCATGTTTTAAGTTTTTATATAATTATCCTAAGCCCCAAAGACACTAAACCTCTCAATCTTCTTTGTTGTATCAAGTGAAGTTTTATGTAATAAATCATGGTTAAGTTTTTAATAAAAGTAGGGTTGTCATAGTTGGTATCAGAGGATAGGTTTAGTTATTTTTGGGATTAGGATTATAAAACCCTAGTAAATCCTTAGAGACAAGACTAAGTATAATAAAAACATCCCTAAGTTTTGTTAAGTACTGAGTAAGAGGTTTATCAAGCAAATAAATCCCTATCTGGATACGAGTAGGTAGAGGCTGCTCTGGCACAGATGTATCCTAGGGGTAAAACCCGAAAACACCGCTTTGAGCTAGACTCAAATGGGAACTGGTGCACGACAATGGGCCTTGCTGCACTCTTGGTTATGACACTCCTGGGGGATATGTTTTGATGAATTTACAAGATTAGTATGAACCCTTATTAAGGGAATTAAAAAAATTCCCCTAAGAATATATGTTAGAAATTAGATCATGAAAAGCCTAGATTGAAGCCTATAGACTCATGAGTTAAGGAAATAAAAGTTTATTTATAAGTCATCAACTTTTGTCTTTGGATTACCCTTTATGTGTTACCACTAACTTTCCTTTTATTCCAGCCAATGGTCGGTAATAGGAGGACTCGAGCTAACAACCATTGTGAAGATCTGTGGGATGACTGTAGTAATGAGATTCCCAATCCAATGGGAGCAGGAATCAAAAACTTTGTCATGCTTCTCTCTCAGCTAACTCAAGTTTTGAATAGAAACACGGGTCAAGAGGAACGTTCAACCCCCCTTAAGAAAGAAAAAGTCACTATCGAGAGCTTCATGAGATAAAGGACTCCTACTTTTAGTGGATCATCTGATCCCACGATCGCTGAACAATGGATCAACTCCATTGAAAAGATCGTCTACATCCTACAATGTTCTGAACAAGAGAAGATCCTCCTAGCGGATTATCATATGGAGGGTGAAGCTGATCAATGGTGGACTTTAATCAAAAATAGGAATCTTGAGGAGGAGATCGAGGCGTTGGAATGGAAGGATTTCTGGAAGATGTTTTTTGATAAATATTTTTCGCGCACCCTCCGGCTTAAGATGGAAAGGGAATTCCTTTCCCTCAAGCAAAAAGGTGAATAATCTGTTGGAGCATACGAGGCAAACTTCACAATGCTTGCACGATACGCTTCCGGCTTCGTCATTACCCCCAAATGAAAAGTTGATCGCTTCTTTGGTGGGCTGAAGCCTAGCCTGTGGAAAGCATTGGCAAACCGTGACTTCGACAGCTATGAGGAAATTGTCTGATGTGCCCTCAAGGTCGAAATGGATATCAGAGAATCACAGGGGTATCATGGGGGTATGAAGCATAAGGTAGACTTCAATGATGGTGGTCCGATTGATAAATCCAACGGTGCTAAGAAGATCCAACATCCCACTTTCCAAAAGTGTGGAAAGAAGCACCCTGGAAATTGCCTTAATGGGACAAGGAAATGCTTCAGGTGTGGAAGAGAAGGGAACCTAGCTGTTAACTGTCAGAAAGAAAGACCCACGGTTGTGGCAGAGGAGAGGAATGCTCCATTCGAACCTCAACGCATTGTTCATTGCTATAAATGCAAAGAACCAGGTCATTTTGAAAATCAATGCCCTAATCCAAGGGTTTTCGGAGAGAACCAACAACCTCCAAGTCAGCAAGGAAGAGATTTTTCCATCACTTCTGCCGAAGTGAACCCTGACAACAAAGTGGTGACAGGTATGCTAGTTATTCTTTCAGGAATAGCGAACTTACTTTTTGATTTAGGTTCTATGAATTATTTTATATCTAGAAAGTTTAGTAGAACAATCCCATCACCACCACAAATCATGGAAGTGAAGATGTCGGTGAGTACGAAAAATGGGGAAATCATTGCATCCCATGAGTATAAGTCCACCCCTGTTATAATATGTGGATTGAATTTCCCGGCGAACCTCGTCATACTCCCTCTGGTGGAATTTGATGCAATTCTTGGCATGGATTGGATTTCCTTATATAGAGCCAACATAAATTGTCGGGAGAGGGAAATCACACTCCATATGAAGAATCGACCCCCGATTCTTTACAAGTGTAAGGAGGAACATGAATCTCCTTTAGATCCATCATCTCAAGCATGGATATTACTTCTCTATGAGCATGCGTATCTGGCTCAGATGATTGAGTCCAAGGAAGAAACCATCCTTGAAGAAATGCCTATTGTGGGGGAATTCGTTGAAGTGTTTCCCAAGGAACTCTCTGGTCTTCCTCCTAGAAGAGATGTTGAATTCTCAATTTAACTTATACCCAGGCCTTTACCAATATCCAAGACTCCATATAGAATGGATATTGTAGAGCTTGAAGAGATGAAGAAACATCTACAGGAGAATCTGGATAAAGGGTTTATACGCCCAAGTGCTTCACCATGGGGTGCACTAGTCCTCTTCGTCAATAAGAAGGATGGGTCAATGCAGATTTGCATCGATTATCGTGAACTTAACAAAATCACGATAAAGAACAAGTATCCTCTCCCGTGAATTGATGACTTCTTCGATCAGCTGCATGGAGCACAATACTTCTCCAAGGTAGACTTGCAGTTGGGATATTATCAAGTAAGGGTGAAGAAGGAAGATATCCCCAAGACTGCTTTTCACACAAGATACGGGCACTATGAATTCATAGTAATTCCTTTCAGACTCACTAATGCTCCATAAATCTTCATGGACTTAATGAATAGAGTCTTTAGATATTACCTCGACAAATTTGTGGTAACCTTTATAGATGATATTCTAATATACTCCAAAACCAAGGAGGATCATGAAGAGCATTTAAGAACTGTACTAGAGACTTTGCGCAAGGAGAATATCTATGAAAAGTATATCAAGTGTGAGTTTTGGTTAAAGGAGGTCTCATTCTTGGGCCATATCATCACAAGCAATGGGATATCTGTGGATCCCTCCAAAACAGATGCAATTGAGAGATGGTCTAGGCCAACATCGGTAACGGATATCCATAGCTTCTTGGGGTTAGCTAGATATTATCGACGATTTTTGAGGAATTTATCATGATTGTCCAACCCTCTTACCAAGATAACTCGGAAGGGAGTAAATTTTTATTGCAGTGATAAATCTGAAGAAAGCTTCAAGGAGTTGAAAAGGAGGCTTATCACTGTGCATGTGCTCACTTTACCCACAAGTGGGGAACTTTTTGTGGTATTCAGTGATGCTTTGAAGAAGGGATTAGGCTGTGTACTGATGCAGAATGATAAAGTGATATCCTATGCCTCAAGGAAGTTGAAAATCCATGAGTGAAACTATCCAACGCATGATCTGGAGTTGGCAGCAGTGATCTTTACCTTGAAAATCTGGTGGCATTATCTCTATGGGGAGAAATGTGAGATATATACTGACCACAAGAGTCTTAAATATATATTCACACAAAAAGAGCTTAATATGAGCCAGAGAAGATGGATAGATCTCATCAAGGATTATGATTGTTCAATACATTACCACCCTGGGAAAGCTAACAAGGCGGCAGATGCCCTAAGTAGAAAGGACCCAGCGATTCTATCAATGATGAGAATAGAGAAGGATCTAATATTCTTAGAGTTGATGAAGATGGACATGGGAATCATAAAGAAGGTAACATCATCAATCCTTTCACAAATTATTGCTCAACTGCCTCTTTTGGAAAGGTTAAAGGATGCTCAAAAGGAAGATGTGGGAATTCAGGAAAAAGTGGAAGCTATCAAAAAAGGGATATCCTCGGAGTTTAATGTTAATGAAGAAGGAATTGTGTGATTTGGGAAAAAACTATGTGTTCCATCGAGTCCAGAGCTGAAAAAGGAACTTTTGGATGATGCACATAGTTCAAATTTCCCTATTCACCCAGGGAGCACAAAGATGTATCAAGATCTCCGAGAAAACTTTTGGTGGGATAATATGAAGAAGGAGATCACTGAATATACATCAAAGAGCCTGGTGTGCCAGCAAGTGAAGGCGGAGAGGTAGAACTCTAAGGGGATGATGCAACCATTGCCCATACCAGAATGGAAATGGGAGAACATCACCATGGAATTTGTCACTGGACTTCCAAGGACATCCAAAGGTAGCAATGTGATCTGGGTTGTGGTGGATCATCTTACAAAGACTGCACACTTCATTGCTATTTGGGAGGATTTCTCATTGGATCAACTGGCAAGGAAATATATCAGGGAAGTGGTAAGGTTTCATGGAGTACCACTATCTATTGTGTCTGATCGAGATCTAAGATTCACCTCTAAGTTTTGGAAGAGTCTTCAACATGCTCTGAATACTAAACTGAACTTCAGTACGACCTATCATCCTCAAACTGATGTTCAATCCAAGTGGACTATCCAAACACTTGAGGACATGTTGAGAGCATGCTCAATGGACTTTAAAGGAGGATGGGATCAACATCTTCCACTGGTTGAATTCTCCTACAATAACAGTTTCCACTCAAGCATCCAAATGGCACCATATGAAGCCCTGTATGGGAAAAGGTGCAGAACACCGGTATGTTGGGATAAGGTCGGTGAACGTAAGCTGCTTGGACCAGAAATGGATGAAGAAATGGTGGAGAAGGTGAAAACCATTCAGCAGCATATCAAGGTAGCCCAGAGTCGACAGAAGAGTTATGCAGATAACCGTTGATGAGACCTTGAGTTTAAAGTTGGAGATATGGTGTTTCTATGCATATCTCCATGGAAGAAGGTCATGAGGTTTGTAAATAAAGGGAAGTTAAGTCCAAGGTACATCAGCCCCTTCGAGATTCTTGATCGTGTCGGGGATGTGGCCTATCGACTAGCACTTCCACCTACCATGGACAAAGTACATGATGTCTTTCATGTATCCCTCTTAAGGAAGTACATACCGGACCCTTCACATGTACTCTCTTATGAGGTGGTACAATTGGAAAATGAACTTTCTTATGAGGAGAAACCAGTGAAGATCTTAGATCTTAGAGAAAAAGTTCTATGAAATAAGACAATGCCCCTCATCAAGGTGTTTTGGAGAAACCACAAGTTTGAAGAAGTGACTTGGTAATTGGAGGAAATGATAAAGCTGAGTTACCCGCATCAGTTTTAGTGTGGGAAAAGGAAAATTTCGAGGGTTAAATTTCTTAAGGAGGGAATATTGTAACGACCCAAAGTTTCATTAATGGAAATCCCTCTTGATCTAATTAAATGTCTCTTTATGTTTATATAAAAATTCAACTTCTTTGGTTTTATGTTAAGAATTTTGACCATTGCTAATATAGCCGTTGAACAGTGATTACATGATTAGTATAAATATAGGGCTTTAACAAATCCAATTTACTCAAACAAAAGAAGGGATGGCCTCATCCAGTAGAATTGCTCTATACGAAGCCCATTTGTCGAAGATCGGAAAAGAGGTGGCATCCTTGGGCTTCGCTCTTGACCAAGCCCAAGATGAGCTTTATCATGTCAAGCTCGAACGGGACAATCTATGGGAAAAGTGGAAGTTGATAGAGATTACCACTCGAGCGATGTTATCTGAGTCACCCCAAGAGTCTGTCACCATCGCACACATTACCCTTAGGTCTTATGTGGCTGTTTTAAGGGGTTATATAACAAATCTCTAGTACTATGTTCATGTATATTATTTTTGTATATAATAATATATATACCTTCTTGTCATTATCGATACATTGTAAATAGTTTTAAAAGTACAAATAGTGTTTTTAGTTATTATTTAATTATGAATTATATTTTTTTTAAATTAACGGATTTATGAATTAAATAATATTTTAATAAAATTTTATTATTATTATTAAATTAATTTTTATTAAATATAAATTATCTTATAATTTTATGAATGCAATTATAAATTTTATTAAGATTTGAAAGCCATTTTTGTCAAAACCCGTGAATTTTCGATAAATGTCAGTTTTTATTTTAAAAGTGAAAATTAACATATTTAGAAAATTATTTAGATAAAATAAATGTTATTTCTAGAATCAGGACGTCGAAATTATCCAATGGTGAATTTTTCATAATTTTCTGAGACAGTCAAATGTTTGGGTAAAAATTAAATATCGTTTAAATATATAATGTCTTTTATGACATCATAATGACCCAATAGTGATGTAATAAAATACTATAAGCTTTATTTTCAGCCAATATATATTTTACCATTAAAATAATATAATTTTGGGTTTGTTTGACCTACTTTTCAAATCATTAACGGACCCCTCAAGACTTATTAAACATATTGTCTTTTTAAATTATTTTCCATGGGAGTGTGACTCACCTCCACATAAGCAACCCTATTATTTTAAGAATTTAGGGATTTGGCCTTATAAAATATTTATTTCCTCTTCCCTTTTCCAAAAACCATGGGCAAAAACCATGGGATGGTTTGTGGTTTGGATTAATTTAATATAAGGGGTCCCAAACCTAAATAATAAAGAATTCCCTCACCTTTCCTATATAAACCCACCCAAGCTCCCACTTCCTCCTCACTAAAAGCCTTTTGAGTTCGTCCAACCTCTGACCTACTCTCTATAGAATCCTACCAAGGTTCCTAGGTTCCCCAAGCTCCCAAGAAGCCTCTCACAAGCCTCTCTCTAACCTTTGGAAGCACACTTCCATGTAAGGGTTTTTTCTTCCTTTCTCATTTTTTGTCCAATTTTCTTTAAGTTTTTTTTCCCTTTTAATTTCAATTATGAATGTTGGGGTATGTTTTCAAACCTCCCTAATACTTCCCTATTTATGTTTTAATGATGGGATACCCCTTTCTCTCTCATTAAATACCTCCCATGTACACCCATTACTATGCTGAAATTCCAAAAGGAACTTCTCTCTCCTCATTTACATTCAAGCAATACTTTTGTATCATGAATATAAATTCCATTACAATTGTTGGTACATGTATCTATATGACCTCCTTAATTTCCATTACATGTAAATACGATGATTAACCCCTTTCTCTCTCATCAACCATTTTTATGAATTCTTATGTCACATTGTTACGCTACCGAAATCGCACCGATTTTCTAAGCCAATGTCATTGTGTAGTGAATACCATGCCCATTTCTCCATCAAGGGTATTCACCTTTATGCATATTTAATTATTGATTATAAAGTTTCATGTATAAATTATACATTCTTTTGTCATGGAATAAATTATTATGTTTTATGAATCCATGTTTTATGATCCATGTGACACACTTATACATGAAATGAAATGTTTAAGAAGGGTGTGCCCTTATAGTGCTCCAATGCATTGGGTAAAGTATAGTATCATGATACTTCATGTGAAATGAGTGTTGACTCATGCTAATTCAATTGCAACGAGGGTTTAATCTTGCTTTATGTGCAATGAGGATTTACCCATGCTCCATGTGCAATGAGCCTTGGCTCATGCTAATTCCATGTTAAGTTTTGTTGCGACATTTCTATGTTATGATTATCATGTTTTATCACGCCTTTATGTTCATGTTTCTATTATGCTCTATTGATATGCCTATTGTCTAACATGTATTTTACTCCTAATTTTATTCCATGTGTACTCCATTACTGGGCTTTATAGCTCACCCTTTTCTTATTCATGTCCTCGAGTTATCCCATGCAATGCTAAGTATGAAGGAATGTAGTGGTCATGTAAAGGAAGTTTTCAATAAAGATGTTGTATTTCATGTTTTAAGTTTTTATGTAATGATCTTAATCTCCAAAGACACTAAACCTCTCGATATTATTTGTTGTATCAAGTGAAGTTTTATGTAATAAATCAAGTTTAATTTTGTAATAAAAGCAGAGTTGTCATAATTTTTGTGTGTAATATATCTTATAATTTATAATTTCTTATGATTACCTCCCAATTATGTAGGTAAACTGACACCCAAATGTTTTGGGGAAGTTTTATACAACAAATAGGATGGAAATTTAATGGATGGATTAATTCCCCTTATCCCACACTCTCATTTTGGATATAGTATTAGTAGGTTTATCTCAAGCTATAATGGATTACAGTATAGGGTGTTCTCCTAACCGAGTTGTGATGGCTTGTAGTTTTATTAAACATTTATTTTTGGGATGTAGTGGATTGATGTCTAACACATATTTTTATATGTTCATTATGGATATGGATTACCATAGGTTTTAATTCATGGGTTGTGGTGGATTTAGTTATAATTCGTTTTCAACGGAAATGGTGGTTTTTGGGTTATTACCTAGATACTATAGAGATGGTTTCATGAGGATCAAGATGGGGAGATGAGATGGATATAAAAACTGATGCCAAAATGAGATTTTGGGCCCAATATGGTATTTTTGTAGTAAGTAATGAGGCTTGACTCACATTAGGTATGGCTTGAATTATGAAAGGGATGAGCCTAGGACATGAGATGTTAGGGTGTGAGATTGAAAAACATGTGGGGAACTAGATGTGGGATACCTTTGTGTGTGTGTGTGTGTGTTGTTTTTATATAGAATTGTTTTCTTCTATGTGCTACTTGGTGAGAGAGCCTTGGTGATTATGGGAAAATATATTTATCTATTTAGGTGACAAGTTGGTTTCATTTTTTTTTATTCACTGAGTTTGAGTATGCTTCTTTCACATTTTCTATAAGAGGTTTCAAGGAGGATCCTAATGAGTATACATTTTATGATCACACTACATATATATAAAAAAAATTTAGGCCCATGTTAGTTGTTTAGTGATCGTGTTGGATGTTACTATGTCATGGGATTTTTTAGTAGTTTTTGGGTATTTTTGGTCACTTTTGAGGATTTACTTTTGGTACTTATAGTTTTATTTTCCATTGTATTGGTATATGTATGACATTACATATATTGGGATTTATTATTTATTTAGTCATGTTGTTGATTGGTGGTTTCTCATATTATCTATTTCTCATTAAATTTATATATAGTGTAATACCTCTCATGTTTGTGATTTATATTCACTCAATTCTGGTCACCAACTCAAGGCCAATTTGGTAATATTAAGGCCAAGAAGTCATATGATATGAAGGTTCTAATGACACACATTATTAGGGGTCAAAGAATTTGGGATGAATTTTAAATTTTTAAGTGTTGGATCCTGATTGATTTATAATTTTTTGATCCAAATAGAATCCTTGGTTAACATTCATTGATAAGGGGTTTTTTTGGATTTTTAGTAGGTTCAGGAGGTTCCTCATGTGATTAGTCGAGGGGTGGAGTGGGGTGATGTTGTGCCTAAGTGTTGTATATAATATTAGGTACCTGGTGGTAGGGTGTCTAGTACCCAGAAATGTGGCTAACCAGTTGGTCTCACTATTGAGGTCATTGGGTACCCTATGGCAGTGTATTGGGTACCCAGGGATGTTTGGGTTGGTTTTTAAGAAATAGGGATGTGACTATAATTTCATGGTCAACCCCTATTCTATTTAATCCATCAATATTATAAGAGGTGGTCTATTTTTTACATATCATCCCCTCCATTTTTTCCCCATTTTCTCCTCTTTATGGGGGTTGGTTTCTGAGTTGATTCCATAGAATTTTGAGGTATGATTATTTTCTACTTACCCATTTCTTCTTCATGTCAGTTACCCTCTAATTATTAGTGTTTTAGGCTAGTAATTATATGATGATTTAATCAAATCATGGTGGAATATTATTAAACCATGAGGTTTTTTCATTTATTGGATGGTAGATGTTAAGGGATAATGAACACATGTCATCACTCATCATTTTGATAGAGGAATGTTGAATAGTTATTTTTTCAAAGATATTTTTCCTATTCTTTTTTAAATTAAAAATCAATTGGGGTTAGTTCATAGAGTTTTTTCTCATATTTGTACCAAAGATATGACAAAGACCTTCTGTATGTTATTATTCTCAATTTCAATCACACAACATTGTTTGTTTTTAAATATTTTTTCACCTTGGGTTTATTATTTAAATTAATTATAAATATTTTATCATTAATTTTTTGAATGTTATGGTAGAGATAATGGATTTGGAAATTGGTGTGGTTTCGTGTGATCTAAGATGATTTATAGATATATTAGCTTAAGGGTGTAACTCTAACGTTCCTTATGATTGTTGATCCATTGAGAAGGGGGGTTGAATAAGTGGTGGTATTTTTATAATTTCAATTTATCTTAAATTAATCCCTAAAACTTGTTATGGTGTTATACTTGTCAATGTTATAAAATAATAGTATTATCGTTCAATGAGAGGAAATTAAACAAGGCACACAAGATTTATAAGGTTTTCCCCCTATGTGAGAACCTACATACTTTTCATGGTGACTCCCATAAGTCCATGGAAATTCACTATTAGAAATAAGTGAATAAAACTTGATCCAACTCCCATTAGACTCCTTCTATATCTCAATACTAATACTTATACTAACTTCCATCAGTTTATAATTTCTTTCTTAGAAAACTGATCCAATACAAAATATATGAAACTCTGAAAACCCATCTCCTAAAAAGGTTCATCCAGAAATCTTTGTCCATTTTTCTCCATTTGGTGAAATCTTCCTCTATCTGGTGAAACTCTATCTAGTAAGTCTCACTAAAACAGAACCTGGTATTCTAATCACTATCTGAAAAACTATTGCACCTAAAACTATACTTAGATCCTATGTTTGTTATAATATATACACTAATCTCTATCTGGTTTCTCTTAATGAATTATCTATATGATTACTCTATACTAAAACTTTGTCTGGTACTTTTTTTCAAATTGAAAGTAACCTTAGTTGGGAAATCACTCTAACATAAAATATTTAGCATTACATCTTTTTATCCTTATGAATAGATTTTTTTTTAGGGGTAATTTTCACCACCTTTATATAGGTACTCATGAAATAGAAAAGGTGGGAACTCATTTTTGTTTTCCCACTCAATAAAATTCACTTAAATAATATTGATCCTTCTAGATTATTCCTGAAACTTCTTTTAACCTTCATGAAACTCTAGTGATTCTAACCTTCTTCAAAATTTCTTAACCTTAGTGTTAATGAAATTATATAATCTTTCTTATATAATCTAGATAACAAACCAATTGAGAAATAACACAATATCATTATTCTTGATGGAATTACAAAGATCTATGTAAAGATATTAAATCTTCATCTCATATATGTTTTTCTGATGACATCTTTGATAACATTACATTTGTTTCTTTCTATCTGATCTTTTTTGATCGACCAACACTATCTGATTACATCATCTTGTCATTATGCCTCTGCTCAAACATCTTCTTAAAATAAACTGCTCTAAAACTTCTTCCTCATTAATATTCATTAGATGGATATTTATCTTATGGACTCGATTTTTTAGTTTCAAAACTTAGTACTTTTCCAAACTTCAAACTTCAACCAGCCTGTAACAAAAACTTTTCTATTTAAACCATATATCCAAAAACTTTAGTTTTTGAAGATAGTTGACTACATTATTACAGCTTCTAAATACTCCTATCATATGTAACTTATTTTTCTAGTTACCTACTCAAATTTCACCCATCTGCTTATATTGAATTGAACTTTTATTTATCCTCCTTTATGACTAAACTAATAAAAAATAAAATTATGACTTTTACTTTTTGAACTTCTCCCATTTGTACTTCATGTATTTTGTAAAAATATTAGTAGACATGATTTAATAAAAATATTCATCTGGAAATGTCACTATGAATTATCTCCATAGGTTTCATATATTGTTTCATCTATGATAACTTCCATATTACCATTTTTCTATATATAATTGATCTTTTTCCAATAATTTTTATTCGATAAAAAAGTTTGACAACTCTCCTCTTTAGAAAAATCTTCTTCAGATCACCTTTTTTCTGGTAAAGTACATCTAGTGGTTTCCATCTAGTGACATTGTGTACTTTAATTATAAATCTCCATCCAGAACCTTCATCACTAGTGCATCTAGAAAACTATGTCTAGAACTCTATGTCTATAAATCTTTGTCTTAATTTGTTTCTAAAAATCTATCTCTAGTGAGGTTCATCCATTTACAAAGTGAATTTCTAATTTTGTTTTAAAATATCTTGAATCATTATGTTTTACATGATTTTGGAAACTTTGAACATCTTATCATCATCAAACCTTGTAAGAAAGTTTCTTTACAAAGTTAATAAAAAATTATAACTTCCTATAGAAACATCATAACAAAACATTTCTTAACTTCCAGCAACTCTTTCTCACTGGTTTAATAAAAACATACTTAAAAAATATATGTTTTCAAAAAATATTAGACGTTTTTATGAAAACATAAAAAAGGATCTTCAATCACCCACTTTTTATTTTTTGGAAACATTTGTAACAAATTTTTAAAAACTCAAAAATTATCACAACTCATTTTTCCAACAAATATTAGCTCAAAAAATTTAACTTTTATAAAACCATAGCCTTTCACAAAGAGAATTTCCTAATACCACATTATTGGATAATGTAATATTTTTTATATAACTCTATACCTCTATGATAAGAAAATTTTTGGTCATGTTAAGATAAAATATCCCTTAATTGTTTTCTCAATTTTTCTTCACCCATGTTTTATGATAACCACATCTTCATATTCATGATATAAAGAGTTGTAATAATGCATAATCTCGCCCTTAAAAATAGTTATACTTACTCTCCCCCTTTTAAAACATAATCCAAAGCATATCTAGGTCTTACTTAATAACTATAGGAAGACATTGGTGGAGGATGAACATGAATTTTAGGCCTCAATTCCATAAGCCTTTCCCTTGGCATAGATTTGGTGAAAATATCAAAAATTTGATACGTTTTTAAAATGTACTCAAGTAAAATATCTCTACCAGTGAATTTATATTTTATGAAGTGATAATTAATATCAATGTATTTTTATCTTTAATGTTGTTTATGATTTCTAGAAAGATCAATGGCATTTTTATTGTCACAAAGAATCCTCAATGGTTTACAAACATTAACTCTCAAATCTTCAAAAATAACTTTCATAAAAATCCTTTATGTACAACCATGGGTGGAAGAAACATATTTTTCTTACACTTTACTCAAAGTAACTTAACTCTATTTATTACTATTCCAACTCACACAACAATATACCAAGAAAAAATTTCATCTTAATTTTGATTTTATATCATTTCAATCTTTATCCCAATAAGTATCAGTGTATCCAAGAAAGTTCATATCACAACTTCTTTTACACAACAACCCATAATAAGATGTTACTTTAACATATCTGAGAATTATTTTTTCTACTATAATATGTGATTCTTTTGGATCACTATGATATCTTTCACACAAAGTAACATCATAAACAATGTATGGACTTGAAGCTGTAAGATAGATAACTTTATATCAACTTCCAAAAGTATTTTTGGTTCACACTTTTCCTAATTTTATATTTACTCATCTTCGTGTCGATGGAAATATAATTAGATAATTATTTAGAATACTCCATGCCAAAATTTTATAACAACTCACTACCATACTTTTCTTTTGATAGAAAAATATATCTCTCCTTCTGCAAAACTTATAAGCCCCAAAAAAAGTTAATTCTCCATCCATTGACATTTCAAATTTTTTATACCTTTATTAAGAAAACACTTTAAAAACTTTATCTATATCCCCTTTAAAAATTAGTTCATAAATAAAAATAATAATAATCAGGGTACCTAAGTTTATCTCCTTCATACATAATTTATCATCGACTTTTCCCTTAGAAAATTTCGATTCCATCATAAAAATATCAAGATTTGAGTTCTAGGATCAAGGAGCTTATTTCAACCCATATAAATATTTTTTCAAATTATACTCCATGGTTCCATATTTATCAAGTAAGAACCCACTAGGTTGCTCAATATAAACTTCTTCTTCAATTTCTCCATTTAAGAAAGCTAAATTGATATTCATTTCATAAACTTTTTAATAGAAATGTGCAGTAACTTATAATAATATTCTTATAGTTTCCAATATCTCAATGGGGGGAAACTTTTTTTCAAAGTCTAAACCTTCCACCTATAAGAAACCTTTAAAAAATTCAAGCTTTGTTTCTTAGAATTTTTCCATGTTATTCAGCTTGTTTCTGAACACCGATATTTCCCCTATAACATTATTTCCTATTGTTCATGGAATAAATTCCCACATGTTATTTTTTCCAATATAATATATTTCATTATTCATAACTTGTACCCATTATTTATGTTCAACTTTCTTGAAAACTAATTCTGGTTCAACCTGTAATATAAGTGGTGTTTGATTTTCTAATCCCAACTTTCATCTAATATGAACTACAGCTTTCTGATTTCCAATAATACTATCAGATTCAACCAATTTTTGAAGGGTATGGAATTTGAGATATTTTATAGATATCTCACTTTCCTCATCACATGACTCATATGAATCTTCATGTATGTGTTATGGATCACATTCATCTTCACTTTTTTTATTATTTCTAGTATATTTCAATATATCCTCTAAAACATAGTCATCAACTTTTTTTAAGGAAGTCGGATTCTCAATAACTTTCACATCATATGAATCAACCAAATTTTATTATCATTTGTTATAAAATTTTAACTTTTTTCATTTGATGAATATCCCATGAAAGTTCCTTCTTTATTTTTTTCATCAAACATTCTGGTAATTATATTTTTTATTAAGGACTCTAAAAGACCTTGATGTATTTTACTAATGTATTTTATATAACACATCTCAAAAGGATTCGTATAGAATTTCGACCACAACAAAAAAAAATACATTAATAGTGGTACTAACAACTTCTCTATGGAAAATCATAGAAATTTTATACTCTACTAGTATTCTTCTCCCCATTTCCACCACTCCATTTTATTAAGAAGTGTATAGAGAACTTTATTGATGTTTGATTCCATTTTTACTTAGATAGGTTTCAAAATCATTGCTTTTGAATTCCTTTACATTTTCAATTCCTTAATTTAGTATATAAACACCCATTTCTCTTTCAACATCCCATCTAAAAAATGATCATTTCTATAGCCTCAGATTTATTTTTCATAAACATTATGTTTTTCATCTGAGTGAAGTCATAAATAAAATTAATAAATTAAAAAAACCATTTTTATTGATTTATGTATCATCAGCCCATAAATATCAATGTGTATAAGATAAAGAGATTTGGTGGATTGTATTTTAACTTTCTTAGGTTTTACACTAACCATCTTACCTTTCTGACTGGTTGTAAAAATAACATCATCTTTCCTCTTCAGTTTGGGTAATTTTCTTACAAAATTTTCATTAGAAAGTGTGCTCATAATTTTCTATATAATATTATCAAGTCTTTGATTCTAAAAATTATTTTCAAACTCATCACTCAAGTAACATGAGTTACAAATATCTCCAATCTGAAAGAGATTTCCATTGGTTATTTCTCCCCTATTAACAAATTTTCCATATTCCACACTTCTCATGATAAAAAATTGTTACCTAAGATAAATTCCTTACCACCATCAAAAAGTTTTATAACACTCAGTAGGTTATGTTTGATCCCATCGACATACAGAACTTCTTAGAATTTTAGTTTTTTAGTGTCAATCCTATATTTTCTAGCATCTTATGATTTTGTCTTTCTTTTTATTGTGGATTAGTAATGTTTCTCTATTTTTTTACACCATTTCTCACTCTAAGTTCATAAATATTTCTAATGAGATAAATTTTATTCCAATATTTATAATATTTTTTAATATAAATTCCATAGTTCCAACAAAAACCATAGAATCTTAGTCATCTATAGAAGTAGGATTTTCTCTATAGCAGGTTTTTAGAGGTTTATAACATCTTTCTATTCTTGTTTCATTCTATAGTGGGAAAACTTTATTCTGGAGGTTATTTTCAAATCTTATTGATGTAAGATATTTCTTAAATCCTATCTCAACCCAATATTTACCAATATTTTTTATAACACATGATTGGTAAATTTAATCAGGTGAACTTTTAATTTTAGTGGATGTATATGTCACCTAATTCATATAATGAGTGTTATTAGTAACTTGAGATGATTCATCCATTATATCTAAATACTTTTTAAAAAAATTACTGATATTATTTATGGTACTTTAAAAATCAAAAAATCTCAATTGAGTTTTTCAAACTTTATCTTCCTTAGTAGAAATTTTCTTACCAAGACCTTCCCCTATATTTCCTTGTTTGAAACTTTCAGTTTTAGGTTTAAAATATCTTGGACATAATCATATTTTTATTTAATGACATATTTCATTATTTCATTATTGTTTCCACTTTCCTTCTTCAAAATTCAAATATATTTCTTTAGTTAGGTTTTTTTATCAATACATGCAATGAGTTCTAATATTAATTGATACTCCTTGTAAGTTTCTTTAACTTACTCTTCTTTACTTCCAAAAGTATCTTCCTTCTTTTCAAAATTATCAAAGAAATTTCTAAAATTCTCTATATTTTCATCTTCTAGTTAATATATATCAATAGATTCATGCTCAAATTTCTTACTCAGCATACTTATTCTATTTCCAACAAAATTTTTCTTACCACTAGTGGATTTTGTATCTTCCATAGAAGTTTCGTTCTGCTTATTCCACTAAGGATTTTCCTCAAAATCATATTCATATACTCTAAATTTATTCTCAATATAATTCATAGAAAAATTACCAATTACTATAAACTCAAAAAATGTAAGTGTAATATTTGATTTGAACTTTCCTTTACCTTTTCATTGATTTTTAGATATAAGAGACATGATTATTTCATTTTCTTCAGCACCAACTTCATTATCTTATAATTCACTTAGTTCCAAAAAATCATGATCAATATTATGGATCTTCAGATATATCATAGCTTTAAAATCCATTTCATCCATGGAATTATTTTTTAATTTTGGATATTTCCTCATTTCATATGTAATAAGAAAGTTGTGTAATTTATCAAGCGATAAATTACATTTATCTTATAAAGAAAATATTATGGAATCAGACCTATCAGGGAAGTTTCCCATGAGTTTCTTAACAATGGTATAATTTTCCAAGACACATCTGAATCCTTTGATGTTACAAATGCCATGACCCGACCCAATAGGGCTCGAGCTGTGACTCCCCAAGCCCACCTTCAATAGGCCAGGGGTTGGCGACTAGCGCTGAGCAGGCTATCACACACATGGGAGGCATTAGCCTAAGGTAACTGTACACACGCACCCACATACACCTCAATGCAACAGTGCAAAGATATATAAAACTGAATAGTAAATGCATGCATACAACTATCCCAAACCAGAGTGAAACAGCAGTATAAAAAGCCAAAAATAGGGCCCACCAAAAGAAAATTGCAAAAGCGTCCAACCTGCTCAGAAGGAGGGGATCACTGTCAAAAGAACCCACCGATAATATTCTTGGCACAGATCTAGTAAACACCCTGGTCAGCCTCGCTCACAAAGCTCTGCCTGCTCCGGGTCCTCCTAGGACTCCGTCGAAAGGCATGTGGTCTGCACAAGACACAAACATGTGCGGGAAAGCCCGTGTATGGGTGAGTATAAAAATACTCATTAGGCACCCCAAAAAACCAAAACAAAAGAGAGCAACTGAAATTCAACAGTTAGATCATCCCAGCCAGAGGGAACCCAGACGAGAGAGAAACTCCATCTCGAGACCATCCTCGGCTAACACAACTAGTCAGCTTAATTCAGGTGTATTTCCATACATACACCTTGAACATCTACTCAGGTATACGCCCATACATATACCAGGAGCATCCGCACAGATATATTTCCACACAAATATCATGAACATTCAGATATACTCAATACATACACCAATCCACAAGAGGTACCGACCTCATCACCAGAAACGGGTCAAAACTAGGAGAAAATGCTATAATGACCCATACTTTACATACATTGTTATTACCTCAGAATTGAAGCATACTTATTACAACATATAAAAAAACCATGATAGAACCGTATAGGTATAGTGTCTTTAGAAACTGGGAAACATAAACAACTGGTTTATAAAGCATCTACATTGTCTCCCATTTATTTCATCATATCTAGAGTCCCTTTTGGAATATCCTACTTAATACCCTTCTTCCTGACCTGGGGAAAATAAAACATACAAAAGGGTGAGATCAAATGCTCCATAAGGGTAAACAAAGGAAATATCAATCATATCATATTAATAAGAACATAACATTTTGAAAATATTAACCTGCAAAAGAGATCATAATATCATAACATGGGATAAATCATAGTAGTGAAGTGTAATCCCAATAATCATAACATAAAACATGAAACTTTGTATCATACACACATAATCATAGAAAATCATTTAATATTAGTCAAGAATAATTTCCAAGACTATCATAGCAGACAAAGTCTATTTCTGAACCGAGTTCACTCCTCGTTCCAGTCCTGTATCACTGAACCGGATTAACTTGTCGTTCCAGCCATGTCTATCTAATGAGATATAAATCTTCACCCAATGCATTGGAGGGAGATATAGGTCCCACCCATCTCTTAATGATATCATTCTTATGTGTGCCACAAAATCATAAATCATACATCATAGCATAACCCATGTAATAAAAATGGGATTCTTAAACATCATGCCATCATAACATAATCTATATAAGATAAAAGGACATCATAAAAATAATTCCATCATAAAATAATCAAATCAATGTAAAAATAGGGATAGAAACAGAACCCTATAATATCTTAGATGGAAAATAATTTTGATAAAATACTTGAACTCCATTCTTGAGGAAAATATCATTTCTACTTTAAAAACATTTTTTCCTTTCTTAACAAGTCATACAATTTTAAACTAAAATAAGTTAATTAAAAATAAACTTGAAAACTTGTAAAGTAAGCTTCATGGAAATAATGTTTTATGAAATCATAAAAATCCATTCATGCAGTAAAATTTAAAAAAAAAATCTCATACTTTGACCAGAAAAGTCAAAAAGTATCTCGTATAGAAAACGACAAAAGATTCTTTTCATAACTATTACTAAAAATTCACCAATAGGTAAAATTGGATTTAAACATTTTTCGGAGGATATAAATAATATTAAATATTGAGGAAACATGGATGTGGATGATAAATATTCCTCAATAAATTATGAATTATAAACAATCTCGGATAAAAATGAGATTGCGAAATTCTCTCTTACCTTAGGTCTGATATGCTTTGTACATGTCTGAACCTCCTCTTCTTCGACGCGCCTCTTCTAAACCTCCTCTTAGGGCACTAAAGTTGGTCTTTGAAGAAGACCAAGACCTCTAGTACATTTCTAGGGAAGTGGAGAAGAGAAATTGGAAGGCTTTTTTCAAGCTTGAAGACTCAAAATGGTGTGAGGAGGAGAGGGAGGAGATTCCCTTTTATAAGGGAGGAGAGGGGCACCTTTGGAAACATAAGAAATATTAATTTATAATAAATTTCAACCCCACTTAAAAACCTCCAAAAATGACTCAATTAGAAGATGATATGAGATTGGTTTGTAATATTATCAACCAATAAAATTTATACATGTTGTGAATTTATTTTAAACCTTGTCAAATTGATTTATCCTTATTTAATCTATTTAATTTTATTTGTGGTAATAATATTCTAAATTTTAAATTGTTATAGATAATTACTTATGTGTTGTGAATTGTACATAATTGGATATATTATGACATTTTAGACCATATAAATTTCAATTTATATTTTTTAAATATTTTTGTGATTTTTTGAACAATTTTATAATATGTTATTTTTATAAAATAACAATAGTGTCAATTTTGACATTATTCATTTATTTGAATTTAAATAAAATCTACACAGAGGATATATTCGAACCAAAATATTTAATAAATTCCTAACAAGTCATATTCATCTAGAAAATTCGTGTATCACATTAAATAGTTTATATAATATTTATTTTAATATTTTTAAAACCATTTATTTGATATTTCAATCAATAAAATAATTTCAACATCACTATTGTGTCATCATTAATGATAATTATTTAATCCCTAAAAATTCTAAATAAATTCCCATGATGTAGATAATTTTATTATTTTTTTGGAGACTATTCATGTTTGAAGTTTTATGAAGTTTATCACAAAATTAAAATTATTACACTTATAAGATATAAGAGAGTGACATGTTGTCACTTTCTTTGGTTTTAATAATAATTATATAATTTTCATGGTCAAAAGTCCATGAAATGAATCTATTCCGGCCCTTAGGTTATATGGGTCTACTTTTATTCATCCAATAGAATTTTGTCAGGTGTTTGGGTAATTTTATAATCTTATTTTTACCCTTAAGTAGCCGATTTACCTTTAACTGTAATAAATAAAAATTACCGTAGTTACTATTCATACTGTCAAAAAAAATAAAAGTAACCTATTAACATAATTTGGAACCACTGAATCCAAATATGGAATCCATTTTTAAAAATTCAAAATTCAGAGGTTGCAGTAATTAATTTAAAACTAATCTGGTTGTTAAGAAAAAGGGTTTTAAAAGTTAAAACATTGTCAAAGATTGAAATGTTTTTACCAATGAATTCAATGTAAAATTAATTGTAATGACATAAATTATATTAAATGGTAAAAATATATTATATTTATACTTTAAAACCATAAAATTTTATCATTTAACCATATCAATTATCTTGATGAAAAATTTTGTTTTTAAGAAAAATTTAGCGTATTTTTAGTATTCATCAAAATATGAAAGTTGTCAGAAAAGTATCAAAAATTTATCCAATGTAAATTTTTATATCTCGATTCAAAAGTAGAAGTTTATTTTTTAAAATTGAACTTATAAACTTGTCAAAAATTATATTTAAAATGGGTTCACCATCAAAAGGCGGTAAAACTACATTTTTGGACAAATACTTCTTTTATCCGAAAAATAGATTTTGTTTTAATATATCATTATAGAAAATGTGTAAGATGAATTATAATATTATAAAATTCAAAATTCAGTTAATAATTTTCAAAAATTCTAGTTCATAGTATTATAAGAATATATCATTGTTTAGTGAAACTCGACATTACATGCAATGCAAGATATCGAGGAAGGTTGATCTTGCGTGTAATGAAAGCCAAGCCAGTGTTGTGTGTAGTGAAAGATTATAATAGTTTTTCATATAAAATAATACATAAAAGAAATATTTCTCATAAAATATCAGGGTGTTACATTCTACCCCCCTTAAAATGAATTTCGCCCTCGAAATTCGTCATTTCGTAACAAACAGATGAGGATACCTCTCCCTCATCATATCCTCAAGTTCCCATGTAGCTTCTTTCAATTGGTGGTTCCTCCATAAAAATTTAACCAAGATAGTGGTCTTATTTTGTAGAAATTTTTCGCTATGATCCAGAATCTCTATCGGTTATTCTTCATAAGAAAGATCTTGCTCCAGCGGTACAACTTCTGAGCTTAGTACATGTGAAGGATCGGGTATGTGCTTTCTCATGAGAGATACATAGAACACATCATGAACTTGAGAGAGATTCGGTGGAAGCGCCAATCGTTAAGCTACCTTCCCAACATGATTCAGTATTTCACAAGGACCAATATACCTAGGTCTCATCTTTCCCTTCTTTCAAAATCTCATTACTCTCTTCCAAGGAGATATCCGTAAGAACACTTTATCACCCACTTCAAACACAGGGTCTTTTCTTTGGTTGTCGGCATAACTTTTTTATCGACTCTGAGCTTATCTTATGTGTTGTTGAATAGATCAAACCTTTTCTGTTATCTCATCCACAAGATCAGGTCCTAAGATATTTCTTCCCCCAACTTCATCCTAGCAAGTTGGAGTTCGGAATTTCTTTCCATAGAGAGCATCATAAAGAGCCATCTGAATACTGGAGTGAAAGCTATTATTATATAAAAATTTCACCAAAGGTAGGTGTTGATCCCAACCACATTTGAAATCCATAGATAAATCTCTCAACATGTCTTATAGAGTTTGAATTTGCCGCTCAGACTGACCATCTATCTGAGGATGATAAGCAGTGTTGAAACTCAACTCTGTATCTATAGTATGCTGAAGACATCGACAAAACTTTGAGGTAAACCTCAGATCCTAATCAGATATAATGGAAATTGGTACTCCATGAAATCTTACCACTTCCTTCACATATATCCTAGCAAGATGATCAAGAGATAAATCTTCTCTAATAGCAATGAAGTGTGCCGACTTCATAAGACGATCAACTATAACCCAGATAGCATTATTGCCTTTGGATGTTTTAGGAAGTCCAATGACAAAGTCCATAGTGATGTTTTCCCATTTCCATTTCGGTATGGGTAATGGTTGTAACATCCCCTTAGACTTCTATCTCTCAACTTTAATTTTCTAACAAACTAAGCATCGGGAGACATATTCAGCAACATCTCTTTTCATGCCATCCCACCAGAAGTACTCCTTCAGGTCCCTATACATCTTTGTGCTTCCAGGGTGAATAGAGAATGAAGAACTATGATCTTCATCCAATATTTCCTTCTTTAATTCTGGGATGCGAGGAACACAAACCCGATTCTTGAACCTTATTATTTCATCACAATCAATGTGGAATTCAGGAACATTTCTCACCTTCTTTTGTAACCTTACATCTTCTTTTTGTGCCTCTTTAATATTCACATGTATAGATGGTTGAACATTCATTTGAGAAAGAAAAGATTTTTCCCCTTTACATTATAATTCCAAGATCCATCCTTTGTAAATCCATAAATATTGGATCTTTTGTGATCCTCATCCTGGATAAGCTAGCATGGTCTTGTCGACTTAATGCGTCTTCCACCTTGTTTGCTTTCCCAGGGTGGTAATGAATTGAGTAGTCGTAATCCTTAATCATCTCCAACCATCTTCTTTAGAACATATTCAGTTCCTTTTGTGTGAAAATATATTTTATACTTTTCTGATCAGTATAAATATCACACCTTTCACCATAAAGATAATGCCTCCAAATATTTAATGAAAATATTACCGCAGCTAACTCTAAATCATGAGTTGGGTAATTTTGCTCATGTATTTTCAACTATCATGAGGCATAAGCTATCACCATATTGTTTTGCATGAGAACACACTCCAATCCCTTCTTAGATGCATCAATATAGATCAAAAACCTTTCTCCACTACAAGGCAGTGTGAGCACAGGTGCACTGGATAACCTTCTTTTAACTCCTTGAAATTATCTTCACCCTCCTCCGTCCAAATAAACTTAACTACTTTTCTAGTCAACCTGGTGAGTGGATTATATAATCGTGAAAAATATTTCACAAAATGTCGATAATATCCAACCAAACCAAGAAAACTTTGGATCTCAGTTACTGTTGTTGGTCTTGACCATCTTTCAATAACCTCAATTTTTGCTGGATCCACAGATATCTCCTATTTTGAGATTATGTGACCCAAAAATGAAACTTTTTGAAGCCAAAATTAACACTTGGTAAATTTGGCATAAAGATTATCCTTTATTAGGGTCTTTAATAGAATTCTCGAGTGATCTTTATGTTCTTCCTTTCTCTTGTAATAGACAAGAATATCATTTATGAAGACTAACACAAACTGATCAACATAGTCTCTGAAGACTCTATTCATTAGATCCATGAAGATAGCAGGGGAATTAGTAATACCAAATGTCATCACTATAAATTCATAGTGTCCATACCTTGTACGGAAAGCCGTCATTAGTATATCCTCCCTTTTGACCCTTAATTGATGATACCCTAAACGAAGATCAATCTTGGAAAAGTATTGACCTCTGCGTAGTTGGTCAAATAAGTCATCAATGCATGGGAGAGGATATTTGTTATTTATAGTGATCTTGTTAAGTTCTCGATAGTCAATGCAGAGTCTCATTGATCCATATTTCCTTTTAACAAAGAGAATAGGTGCTACCCAAGGTGATGCACTAGGGAGTATTAATCCCTTATCAAGATTCTCTTGGAGTTTCTTCTTCAATTACTACAACTCAATTGGGTCCATTCAATAAGGTGTCTTTGAAATGTACATAACACCCGGTATGAGTTCTATTGAAAACTAAACTTCAAGATTTAGTGGAAGACCTGGAAATTCCTCTGGAAAGACATCATCAAACTCTCATACAATGGGCATATTCTTAATTGTGAGTTTCTCTCTAACCATTTGAGATAAATAATCTTCATTTATTGGAATCAAGACCCATAAGATGGATGAAATTTCCACTGGAAGGTTATATTCATCCTTGCATCGATAAATGATCATAGATTGATCAGGAATATGAAATGTGACTTCCCTTCTTTGGAAATCCATATGAGCTCCATATGAGGAAAGCCAATCCATTCCAAGAATCACATCAAATTCCACTATAGGAAGGATCACAAGATTTGCAGGAATCACTTTCCCACAAATGTCAATTAGAGAAGAATTATAAACTTTTGATGCAACTGTTGTGCCATTAGGAGTTGTCATAGCTAACTCAATAGCTAATTGTTGAGGTAGTACGGCGATACCCATAGAAAATTATTCAGTAATAAAAGAGTGGGTGGATCTAGAATCAAATAAAACATTTTCTACTTTAGAGCGGATGGTAAGTGTACCTTTCAACACTTCATTATCGTACTCCACATCACCGATAGAAATTTCATGTGACTTTCCTTTTTATTTGGCCTTAAGAGTTTGTTGACGTTGATCATCATCAAAAACCCTTGGATTAGGTCATTGATTAGAATAATGCCCCATTTCCTTGCACTTGTAATATTGAAGTGTAGGAGGTTCATTCTATGTAGCCTTTTCTTTGTTCGCATCACTAGAAATATTTTTCCCATCACTGTGGCATTCAAATGCCCAATGACCTTCTTTTCCACATTTGAAACATTTACTTGTCCCTTTAAGACAATTACCTCCATGTTTCTTTCCACACTTTCAGCATAAGGGAAAACTCATCTTCTTTTCAGTGTGGTCTTTATATTTCCATTTGAATTCCATTTTCCTCTTCTTATCAAACCCATATGACTGATGGGTTACTCCAATATCCATTTCAACCTTGAGATCACATCGAACAATTTCCTCATAGATATTGAAGTCCCTTATGGCTAACGCCCTTCGAAGACTTCATTTTAAGCCACTAACGAATCGATTGATCTTACTACAATGTTGGATAATAATTCCAGAAGCATACCTTGCAAGTCTTGTAAAATTTTCTTCATAGGTACCAACAGATTCATCATCCTTTTTCTTTAGTTCAAGAAACTCCTTCTCCATCTTTGTTCGAAGAATACGATGGAAGTACTTATTGAAAAATATGTTCTTGAACTCATCCCATTGCATGGACTCAATTTTGTCTCTTTGCCTCATATTATTGATAATATTCCACCATTGATCTGCTTCACCTTCCAAATGATATACTGCTAAGATGAATTTATCATGTTCATAACATTGTAGAATTGAAAATATCTTTTTAGTGGTACTGATCCATTGTTTAGCCACTAATGGATCAGTAGACCTGCTGATTGAGGGTGGAAAATGCCTCATGAAGGATTCAACAAAATGTTGCTCCTTCCTTTTCTCGTTTGGAAGTCCTGCATGATTCATAGCTTGAGAAAGTTGTGTGAGCATGGCTACAAGATTTTTCATTCCAACTCCCATAATGTTTGGTTGCTCAGGGGTAAAATCATCGCATTGCCCATCGCATTCAGCATTAACAAGGTTCCTTCGGGTTCAATCCATTGACTAAAACCAATAAGCATAGTGTTAGAAACACTAATCATAATAGAAAAACCACATAATCAAGAATAAAATTTCACACTTTAGGTATTATCATAGGTTATTAATGAACATTTCTAAAACACTAATATTGTGTTCTATGCTTAGGCATATCCTTAGGGTTCTTACTAAGTCTTTCACATCCTTGTTTCTAATGTTTGACTATAACCTCCCTCTGATACCAACTAAACGACCCATACATTACATACATTGTTATTACTTCAGAATTGAAACATACTTATTAAAACATATAACAAAACCATGATAGGGTTGTATAGGTATGGTGTATTTAGAAATTGGGAAACATAAACAAATGGTTCATAAAGAATATACATTGTCTCCCGTTTATTTCACCATAACTAGAGTTCATTTCGGTATATCCAACTTAATACCTTTATTCCTGACATGGGGAAAAGAAAACATAAAAAAGGGTGAGCTCAAATGCTCAGTAAGGGTAAACAAAGGAAATATCAATCATATCATATTCATAAGAACATAACATTTTGAAAATCTTAACCTGCAAAAGAGATCAGTATATCATAACATGGGATAAATCATAATAGTGAAGTGTAATCCCAATAATCATAACATAAAACATAAAAATTTGTGGAATACACACATAATCATAGAAAATCATTTCATATTAGTCAAGAATCATTACCAAGACTATCATAGAAGACAAATTCCATTTCTGAACCAAGTTCACTCCTCGTTCCAGTCCTATACCACTGAACCGGATTAACTTATCGTTCCAGCCATGTCTATCTCATGAGATATAAATCTTTACCCAATGCATTGGAGGGAGATATAGGTCTCACCCATCTCTTAATGATACCATTCTTATGTGTGCCACAAAATCATAAATCATACATCATAGCATAACCCATGTAATAAAAATGGGATTCTTAAACATCATGCCATCATAACATAATCGATATAGATAAAAGGACATCATAAAAATAATTCCATCATAAAATAATCAAATCAATGTAATAATAGGGATAGAAACAGAACCCTAGATTATCATAGATGGAAAATAATTTTGATAAAACACTTGAACTCCATTCTTGAGGAAAATATAATTTCTATTTCAAAAACATTTTTTCCTTTCCTAACATGTCATAAAATTTTAAACTAAAATAAGTTAATTAAAAATAAACTTGAAAACTTGTAAAGGAAGCTTCATGGAAATAATGTTCTATGAAATCATAAAAATCCATTCATGCCGTATAAGTTAAAAAAACATCTTTCTTGTACTTTGACCAGAAAAGTCAAAAAGCATCTCGTACTGAAAACAACAAAAGATTCCTTTCATAACTATTACTAAAAATTCACCAATAGGTAAAATTGGATTTAAAAATTTTTAGGAGGATAGAAAAAATATTAAATATTGAGGAAACACGGATGTGGATGATAAATATTCCCCAGTAAATTATTAAGTATAAACAATCTCAGATAAAAATGATATTTCAATATTTTCCCTTACCTTAGGTCTGATATTCTTTGTACGTGTCTGAACCTCCTCTTCTTCGACGCGCCTCTTCTAAGCCTCATCTTAGGGCACTAAAGTTGGTCTTTGAAGATGACCAAGACCTCTAGTATCTTTCTAGGTAAGTGGAGGAGAAAAATTGGCTGGGGTTGGCCAAGATTGAAGGCTCAAAATGGTGTTAGGAGGATAGGGAGGAGGTGCCCTTTTATAAAGGAGGATAGGGGAACCTTTGGAAACATAAGAAATATTAATTTATAATAAATTCCAACCCCACATAAAAACCTCCAAAAATGACTCAATTAGAAGATGAGATGAGATATGGTTTTAATCTCATCAACCAATAAAATTTAGACATATTGTGAATTTATTTTAAACCTTATCAAATTGATTTATCCTTATTTAATCTATTTAATTTTATTTGTGGTAATACTATTATAAATTTTAAATTGTTATAAATAATTACTTATGTGTTTTAAATTTTCCATAATTGGATACATTATGACATTGTAGACCATATAAATTTCAATATATAATTTTTAAATATTTTTGTGATTTTTTAAACAATTTTATAATATGTTATTTTTATAAAATAACAATAGTGTCAATTTTGACACTATTCATTTGTTTGAATTTAAATAAAATCTACACAGAGGATATATTCAAAAAAAAATATTTAATATATTACTAAAATGTCATATTCATCTAGAAAATTCGTGGATCACATTAAATAGTTCATATAATATTTATTTTAATATTTTTAAAACCATTTATTTGATATTTCAATCAATAAAATAATTTAAACATCACTATTGTGTCATCATTAATGATAATTATTTAATCCCTAAAAATTATAAATAAATTTCCATGATGTAGATAATTTTATTATCTTTCTGGAAACTATTCATGTTCAAAGTTTTATAGATTTTATCACTAAAGTAAAATTATTACACTTATAAGATATAAGAGAGTGACATGTTGTCACTTTCTTTGGTTTTAATAATAATTATATAATTTTCATGGTCAAGAGTACATGAAATGAATCTATTCCAACCCTTAGGTGATATGGGTATAATTTTATTCATCCAATAGAATTTTTTCAAGTTTTAGGGTAATTTTATAATCTTATTTTTACCTTAATTACCCGATTTACCTTTAACTGTAGTAAATAAATATTATCGTAGTTACTATTCATAATGTCAAAAAAAATAAAAGTAACCTATTAACATAAGTTGGACCCACTGAATCCAAATATGGAATCCATTTTTCAAAATTTAAAATATAGAATTTTCAGTAATTAATTTAAAATTAATCTCATTGTTAAGAAAAAGGGTTTTAAAAGTTAAAACATTGTCAAAGATTGAAATGTTTTTACCTATGAATTCAATGTAAAATTAATGGTAATGACATAAATTATATTAAATGGTAAAAATATATTATATTTATACTTTAAAACCATTAAATTGTATCATTTAACCATATAAATTATCTTGATGAAAAAAGTTGTTTTTAAGAAAAATTTAGCATATTTTTACTATTCATCAAAATATGAAAGTTATCAGAAAAGTATCAAAAATTTATCCAATGTAAATTTTTATATCTTGATTCAAAATAAGAAGTTTATTTTGTAAAATTGGACTTATCAACTTGTCAAAAATTATATTTAAAATGGGTGTGCCATCAAAAGGCGGTAAAAATGTATTTTTGGAAAAATGCTTCTTTTATCCAAAAAATTGATTTTGTTTTCATATATCATTCTAGAAAATGTGTAAGATTAATTATAATGTTTTAAAATTCAAAATTTGGTTAATAATTTTCATAACGGCTAGTTCATATTATTATAATAATATATCATTGTTTAGTGAAACTCGGCATTACGTACAACGCAAGCTATCGATGAAGGTTGCTCTTGCGTGTAATGAAAACTAAGCCAGTGTTGTGTGTAGTGAAAGATTCTATTAGTGTTGAATATAACATAAGACATAAAAAAATATTTCTTATAAAATCTTAGGGTGTTACATTCTACCCCGCTTGAAATGAATTTCGCCCTCAAAATTCGTCATTTCGTAACAAACAGATGAGGATACCTCTCCCTCATCATATCCTCAAGTTCCCATGTAGCTTCTTCCAATTCGTGGTTCCTCCATAAAACTTTAACCAAGCGAGTGGTCTTGTTTCATAGAAATTTTTCTCTATGATCCATGAACTCTCTATCGGTTATTCTTTATATGAAATATCTTTCTCTAGCGGTACAACTTCTGAGCTTAGTACATGTGAAGGATCGGGTATGTGCTTTCTCAGGAGAGATACATGGAACACATCATGAACTTGACAGAGATTCGGTGGAAGCGTCAATCGGTAATCTACCTTCCTAAAATGATCCAGTATTTCAAAAGGACCAATATACCTAGGGCTCAGCTTTCCCTTCTTTCTAAATCTCATTACTCTCTTCCAAGGAGATATTCGTAAGAACACTATATCACCCACTTCAAACTCCAGGTCTTTTCTTTGGTTGTCAGCATAACTTTTTTGTCGACTCTGAGCTGCTCTTATGTGTTGTTGAATAGATCGGACCATTTCTGCCATCTCATCAACAAGATTAGGTCCTAATAGCTTTCTTTCCCCAACTTCATCCCAGCAAGTTGGAGTTCTGCATTTCTTTCCATAGAGAGCTTCATAAGGAGTCATCTGAATACTAGAGTGAAAGCTATTATTATAAGAAAATTCCACCAAAGGTAGGTGTTGATCCCAACCACCTTTGAATTCCATATAGAAATCTCTCAACATGTCTTCTAGAGTTTGAATTTTCCTCTCAGACCGACCGTCTATTTGAGGATGATAAGCAGTGCTGAAACTCAACTGTGTTTCCAGAGTATGCTGAAGACTTCTCCAAAACTTAGAGGTAAACCTCAGATCCCGATCAGATATAATAGAAAGTGGTACTCCATTAAATCTTACCACTTCCTTCACATTTATCTTGGAAAGATGATCAAGAGATAAATCTTCTCTAATAGCAATGAATTGTTCCGACTTCGTAAGACGATCAACTATAACCCAGATAGCATTATTGCCTTTGTATGTTTTAGAAAGTCTAGTGACAAAGTATATAGTGATGTTTTCCCATTTCCATTCTGGAATGGGTAATAGTTGTAACATCCCCTTAGACTTCTGTCTCTTAGCTTTAACTTCCTGACAAACCAAGCATCGGGAGACATATTCAGCAACATCTCTTTTCATGCCATCCCACCAGAAGTACTCTTTCAGGTCCCTATACATCTTCGTGCTTCCAGGGTGAATAGAGAATGAAGAACTATGAGCTTCATCCAATATTTCCTTCTTTAATTCTGATATGGGAGGAACACAAACCCGATTCTTGAACCTTATTATTTCATCACAATCAATGTGGAATTCTTGAACATTTCTCACCTTTTTTTGTAACTCTACATCTTCTTTCTATGCCTCTTTAATCTTCACATGTATAGATGGTTGAACATTCATTTGAGAAAGATAATATTTTTACCCTTCCATTATAATTCCAAGATACATCCTTTGTAAATCCATAAATATTGGATCTTTTGTGATCCTCATCGTGGATAAGCTAGCATGGTCTTGTCGACTTAATGCGTCTTCCACCTTGTTTTCTTTCCCAGGGTGGTAATGAATTGAGCAGTTGTAATCCTTAATCAGCTCCAACCATCTTCTTTGGCGCATATTCATTTCCTTTTCTATGAAAATATACTTTAAACTTTTGTGATCACTATAAATATCACACCTTTCACCATAAAGATAATGCCTCCAAATCTTTGATGAAAAGATTACCACAGCTAACTCCAAATCATGAGTTGGGTAATTTTTCTCATGGATTTTCAACTGTAATGAGTCATAAGTTCTCACCATATCATTTTTCATGAGAACACACCCCAATCCCTTCTTGTATGCATCACTGTAGATCACAAACCTTTCTACACTAAAAGGAAGTGTGAGCACAGGTGCACTGGATAACCTTCTTTTTAACTCCTTGAAATTCTCTTCACACTCCTCCGTCCAAACAAACTTAACTCTTTTTTTAGTCAACCTGGTGAGTGGATTAGATAATCATGAAAAATCTTTCATAAAACGTCAATAATATCCAGCCAAACCAAGAAAACTTTCGATCTCAGTTACTTTTGTTGGTCTTGACCATCTTTTGATAACCTCTGTTTTTGCTGGATCCATAGATATCCCCTCTTTTGAGATTACGTGACCCAAAAATGAAAATTTTTGAAGCCAAAATTCACACTTGGTAAATTTGGCATAAAGATTCTCCTTTATTAGGGTCCTTAATACAATTCTCAAGTGATCTTCATGTTCTTCCTTTCTCTTTGAATAGACAAGAATATTGTTTATAAAGACTACCATAAACTAATCAAGATAGTCTCTAAAGACTCTATTCATTAGATCCATGAAGATAGCAGGGGCATTAGTAAGACCAAATGGCATCACTATAAATTCATAGTGTCCATACCTTGTATGGAAAGTCATCTTTGTTATATCCTCCCTTTTGAACCTTAATTGATGATACCTTGAACAAAGATCAATCTTGGAAAAGTATTGAGCTCCGCGTTGTTGGTCAAATAAGTCATCAATGTGTGGGAGAGGATATTTTTTCTTGATAGTGATCTTGTTAAGTTCTCGATAATCAATGCAAAGTCTCATTGATCCATCTTTCTTCTTAACAAATATAATAAGTGCTCCCCAAGGTGATGCACTAGGGAATATGAATCCCTTATCAAAATTCTCTTAGAGTTTCTTATTCAATTCCTGCAACTCAATTGGGGCCATTGTATAAGGTGTCTTTGAAATGGGCATAGAACCTGGTATGCGTTCTATTGAAAACTCAACTTTACAATTTAGTGGAAGTCCTGGAAATTCCTCTAGAAATACATCATCAAACTCCCTTACAATGGGAATATTCTTAATCATGATTTTTTCTCCAACCATTTGAGATAAATAACCTTCATTTATTGGAATCAAGACCCATAAGATGGATAAAATTTCCACTGGAAGGTTATATTCATCCTTGTATCGATAGATGATCATAGATTGATCAAGAATATGAAATGTGACTTCCCTTCTTTGGCAATCAATATGAGTTCCATATAAGGAAAGACAATCCATGCTAAGAATCACATAAAATTCCACTATAGGAAGGATCACAATATTTTCAGGAATCACTTTCCCACAAACGTCAATTGGAGAAGAATTATAAACTTTTGATGCAACCGTTGTGCCATTAGGAGTTGTCACAGCTAACTCAACAGCTAATTATTGAGGTAGTACGGTGATACCCTTAGAAAATTCTTCATAAATAAAAGATTGGGTGGATCCTGAATCAAATAAAACATTTAATACTTTAGAGTGGATGGTAAGTGTACCTTTCAACACTTCATTATCCTACTCCACATCGCCGATAAAATTTCATGTGACTTTCCTTTGTCTTTGGCCTTAAGAGTTTTTTGACGTCAATCATTATCAAAAACCCTTGGATTAGGTCATTGATTAGCATAATGACCCATTTCCTTTCACTTGTAAAATTGAAGTGTAGGAGGTGCATTCTATGTAGCCTTTTCTATGTTCGCATCACTAGACATATTTTTCCCATCACTGCGGCATTCAAATTCCCGATGACCTTCTTTTCCACATTTGAAACATTTACTTGTCCCTTTAAGACAATTCCCTCCATGTTTCTTTCCACACTTTGATCATAAAGGAAAAAATCATCTTCTTTTCAGTGTGGTCTTTAGATTTTACTTTGAATTCAATTTTCCTCTTCTTATCAACCCCATATGACTGATGGGTTACTCAAATCTTTATCTCAACCTTGAGAGCACATCGAAAAATTTCCTCATAGCTATTGAAGTCCCATATGGCTAACTCCCTTAAAAGACTTGGTTTTAAGCCACTAAAGAATCGATCGATCTTACTCTCATGTTGGATAATAATTCAGGAAGCATACCTTGAAAGTCTTGTAAAATTTGCTTTGTAGGTACCAACAGATTCATCATACTTTTGCTTTAGTTCAAGAAACTCTTTCTCCATCACTGTTTGAAGAATAAGATGGAATTACTTATTGAAAAATCTGTTCTTGAACTCGTTCCATTCCATGGACCCAATTTTGTATCTTTGCCTCTTATTCTTGATAACATTCCACCATTGATCAGCTTCACCTTCCAAATGATATACTGCTAAGATGAATTTATCATGTTCAGAACATTGTAGAACTGAAAATATCTTTTCAGTGGTACTGATCCATTGTTTAGCCACTAATGGATCAGTAGACCCACTGACTGGGGGTGGACAATGCCTCATCAAGGATTAAAAAAATATTGCTCCTTCCTTTTCTTGTTTGTAAGTCTTTCAAGATTTATAGCTTGAGAAAGTTGTGTGAGCATGGCTACAAGATTTTTCATTCCATCTCTCGTAACATTTTGTTTCTCAGGGGGACAATCATTGCATTTCCAATCGCATTTAGCATTAACATAGTTCCTTCGGGTTCCAGCCATTGACTAAAACCAATAAGCATAGTGTGAGAAACACTAATCATAATAGGAAAACCACATAATCAAGAATAAAATTTCACACTTTAGGTCTTATCATAGGTTATTAATGGACATTTCTAAAACACTAATATTGTGTTCTATGCTAAGACATATCCTTAGGGTTCTTACTAAGGATTTCACATCCTTGTTTTCAAAGGTTGATTATAACCTCCCTCTAATACCAACTATAATAACTCATACTTTACATACATTGTTATTACTTCAGAATTGAAGCATACTTATTACAACATATAACAAAACCATGATAGGGATGTATAGGTATAGTGTCTTTAGAAATTGGGAAACATAAACAACTGGTTCATAAAGCATCTACATTGTCTCCTGTTTATTTAATCATATCTAGAGTTATTTTTGTATATCCTACTTAATACCCTACTTCCTGACCTGGGGAAAAGAAAACATACAAAAGGGTGAGCTCAAATGCCCAGTAAGGGTAAAAAAAGGAAATATCAATCATATAATATTTATAAGAACATAAAATTTTGAAAATATTAACCTTCAAAAGAGAACATAATATTATAACATGGGATAAATCATAGTAGTGAAGTGTAATCCCAATAATAATTACATAAAACATGAAACTTTGTGGAATAAACACATAATCATATAAAATAATTTCATATTAGTCAAGACTCATTACCAAGACTATCATAGAGTACAAATTCCATTTTTGAACCGAGTTCACTCCTCGTTCCAGTCATGTATCACTAAACCGGATTACCTTGTCGTTTCATCCATGTTTATCTCATGAGATATAAATCTGTACCCAATGCATTGGAGGGAGATATAGGTCCCACCCATCTCTTAATGATACCATTCTTATGTGTGCCATAAAATGATAAATCATACATCATAGCATAACCCATGTAATAAAAATGGGATTCTTAAACATCATGCCATCATAACATAATCCATATAAGATAAAAGGACTTCATAAAAATAATTCCATCATATAATCAAATCAATGTAATAATAGGGATATAAACAGAACCCTATATTATCTTAGATGGAAAATAATTTTGATAAAACACTTGAACTCCATTCTTGAGGAAAATATCCTTTCTACTTCAAAAACATTTTTCCTTTCCTAACATGTCATACAATTTTAAACTAAAAGAAGTTAATTAAAAATAAACTTGAAAACATGTAAAGGATGCTTCATGGAAATAATTTTCTATGAAATCATAAAAATCCATTCATGTCGTATAAGTTAAAAAAACATTTTTCTCATACTTTGACCAGAAAATTCAAAAAGTATTTCATACTGAAAATGACAAAAGATTCTTTTCATAACTATTACTAAAAATTCACCAATATGTAAAATTGGATTTAAACATTTTTAGGAGGATAGAAATAATATTACATATTAAAGAAACATGGATTTGGATGATAAATATTCCCCAGTAAATTCGGAAGTATAAACAATCTCAGATAAAAATGAGATTGTGAGATTTTCCCTTACCTTAGGTCTAATATGCTTTGTACGTGTCTGAACCTCCTCTTCTTCGAAGCGCCTCTTCTAAACCACCTCTTAGGGCACTAAAGTTGGTCTTTGAAGAATACCAAGACCTATAGTATGTTTCTAGGGAAGTGGAGAAGAGAAATTGGTAGGTTTTGGCCAAGCTTGAAGGCTCAAAATGGTGTTAGGAGGAGAGGGAGGAGGTGCCCTTTTATAAGGGAGGATAGGGGAACCTTTGGAAACATAAGAAATATTAATTTATAATAAATTACAACCCCAATTAAAAACCTCAAAAAATGACTCAATTCGAAGATGAGATGAGATATGGTTGTAATCTCATCAACTAATAAAATTTAGACATGTTGTGAATTTATTTTAAACCTTATCAAATTTATTTATCCTTATTTAATCTATTTAATTTTATTTGTGGTAATAATATTCTAAATTTTAAATTGTTATAAATAATTACTTATGTTTTTTGAGTTGTCCATAATTGGATAAATTATGACATTTTAGACAATATAAATTTCAATTTATAATTTTTAAATATTTTTGTGATTTTTTAAACAATTTTATAATATGTTATTTTTATAAAATAACAATAGTGTCAATTTTGACACAATTCATTTCTTTGAATTTAAATAAAATAATAACATAGGATATATTTGAACCAAAATATTTAATATATTCCTAACATGTCATATTCATCTAGAAAATTCGTGGATCACATTAAATAGTTCATATAATATTTATTTTAATATTTTTAAAACCATTTATTTGATATTTCAATCAATAAAATAATGTCAACATTACTATTGTGTCATCATTAATGATAATTATTTAATCCCTAAAAATTATAAATAAATTTCCATGATGTATATAATTTTATTATCTTTATGGATACTATTCATGTTAGAAGTTTTATGAATTTTATCACTAAATTAAAATTATTACACTTATAAGATATAAGAGAGTGACATGTTGTCACTTTCTTTGGTTTTAATAATAATTATATAATTTTCATGGTCAAAATTCCATGAAATGAATATATTATTACCCTTAGGTGATACTGGTCGACTTGTATTCATCCAATAGAATTTTTTCTGGTGTTAGGGTAATTTTATAATCTTATTTTTACCCTTAATTACCTGATTTACCTTTAAGTGTAGTAAATAAAAATTACCATAGTTACTATTCATAATGTAAAAAAAATAAAAGTAACCTATTAACATAATTTAGACCGACTGAATCCAAATATGGAATCCATTTTTCAAAATTCAAAACACATAAGTTGTAGTAATTAATTTAAAATTAATCTCGTTGTTAAGAAAAAGGGTTTTAAAAGTTAAAACATTTTCAAAGATTGAAATGTTTTTACCTATGAATTCAATGTAAAATTAATGGTAATGACATAAATTATATTAAATGGTAAAAATATATTCTATTTATACTTTAAAACCATTAAATTTTATCATTTAACCATATAAATTATCTTGATGAAAAAAGTTGTTTTTAAGAAAAAATTAGTGTATTTTTACTATTCATCAAAATATGAAAGTTATCCGAAAAGTATTAAAAATTTATCCAATGTAAATTTTTATATCCTGATTCAAAAGAAGAAGTTTATTTTGTAAAATTGAACTTATAAACTTATCAAAAATTATATTTAAAATGGGTGCGCCATCAAAAGGTAGTAAAACTCCATTTTTTGAAAAATACTTCTTTTATCCAAAAAATTGATTTTGTTTTCATATCTCATTCTAGAAAATGTGTTAGATAAATTATAATGTTATAAAATTTAAAATTTGGTTAATAATTTTTATAATGTCTAGTTCATATTATTATAAGAATATATCATTTTTTAGTGAAACTTGGCATTGTGTGCAACAAAAGCTATCGAGGAAGGTTGCTCTTAGGTGTAACACAATCCAAGCCAGTGTTGTGTGTAGTAAAAGATTCTCTTGGTTCTTCATATAACATAAGACATAAAAAAATTCTCATAAAATCTTAGGGTGTTACACACACTCCACGAGCACTATCATCCAGATGACACTCGTCTGAGAGATACACTCCATCGGGTCTCACACAAACATCCCAGATGCTCACCCGAGAGATCACGCTCGTCGGATATCATCACTGAGAAAGTCACGCTGAAACAGAAAAAAAACCAAACTCCTCGGATAGGGGATCACTCCTAGGGTCCACTAGTGGATACCAAAACCCACACCAGTATATGAAGATCTCATAGATAGGGGATCACTCCCAGGGTCCTCTAGGGGATACCACAACCCGATCTGGCATTCGTATATCTCACAGATAGGGGATCACTCCATGGATCCGCTGGGGGATACCACAACCCGATCTGGCACTCGAAAGAAACATGTCACTCAGATAGATGATCCTCACCCATGTCACGACGGTCACAATGATACCAAAACCCTATCTGGAACATCTCGCGCTATACGGGATCGAACTGACGATGCGCAACCCTACAGAAACCACGCGCTTAGTAGGGGATCATATAACCAATGATACTGCAACCCTACTATAACCCTCATGATGAGTAGGAGATCGTATACCCAACGATGTCACAACCCTACTGAGCAAGTCCCACTACATAGAGGATCATATTCTCGATGATGCCACAAACCCTATGAGGTTAAACTGCTAGATAGAGGATCGCCGCCCGTGGATAAGTGGTCACAGTGATACCAAGAACCCGATCTAGGGAAACAATGCTAGAGGGTCCCACTCCTGGCCCCCCATAGGGATGCCACAACTCTAACAGATTAAACATCCCATCGAGAGGATCACAAACCTATAATAAGGTTGTGATGTTGTGCTAACCCTCATATGAACGAACCAAGGGAGTACCCTCAACCACTGCTGGTCCAAACGTCGCTAACCTGAGAAAACTGCCACAACACCGCACCACGCACCTCCAAGGTCGACCCTGAGGCCACCATCGCGATCCATGTGGAAAAACATGCAGGATAGGCTATTTACTCACCCAAAATGGACAACCGGTAAAAAGGCACTATTCATCATAGATAGAATTTGTGGGGGCCACACTACGATCCTGAAACTCATCAAGCGGATCATACCACTGCGATCCCCTCGGAAAAACACACGGGATCGACTACTCGATCGTCACAAAAGGACACCCAGTGAAAAAGGTATTATTCACCAAATCCATCTCGGGTGGGGCCCACACCACGCTCTCGAAACTTTTCGAGCAGATCGCACCACTGCGATCCTCTCGAAAAAACACACGGGATCGACTACTCGTTCATCCAAAATGGACACCCGACGGAAAAGTCACGTTTCTCCGCAAATGCCAGAACCCAGCCTCATGGGGCCCACACCCTGTTCTTGGTCCCAACACTTGGAAACTATCTTGAAAAGTCAGTCGTAACATTAGGGTCTCAATGCCACTGACGGTACGTCATTTGGACACTCCGTGCAGGAGTTATGGCATATCGAAGTTGAAAATAATAAAATATTATTATTATTTTCAACGTTTCATGGCCCGGGGCCAAAACTTGACTCATAAAATTTCTAAAGTGAGTTCAAAAGGTCCGACTCAATGCAAGGAATGTATTTTCGTAAACAGCTCGCTAATCGGACTTACGGTTTGTGAGTTACGGGGGTTTAAAGAACCCTCGGAAAAGTTCTGGTCGGACGACCGCCTACCTCGCTGAAAACCATCGTGCCACCGCCGAAATCTGCCGTGCCACCACTGCCCTCGTCGGAATCCACCGCGTCGCCACCGCCCTCGTCAGAATCCACCATGGCCATCACCGGAGATGGGAATTTCCACCAGAAAACTTCCGGGAGCCACTGGGAGCACCCCGGTGCTCCAAATTCAAATCTGTAACATGTTTCTGAAAGCTCGGGACCCAAACTACACAACCCTTACAAAAATTTGAAGAAAAAAACACAAAAATGGGATATGGGATATTAAAACTCAAACTGACTACCTTCTGGCATATCTTCGACGCTTTGCACACTCCGCTGTTGCCGCTGCTCGATCTAGGAGCGACCGTCGTCAAAAGTCGAGTCCAACGGCACCTCGTTTCGATGATTCGACCTCCTGATTGTTCGTCACCAAAGAGGGGGAGGGGAGGGGCTTCCGCTACTTCATATGCACAAAAGATATGTGAGGGGAGAGGGATTTAATTTTTTTTAATTAAATCCTCTCCATCAAACTGTCCGGCTCCCGACTCGCCTCCGACCCAACGCTCGGCGTGGACAAAGTTTAGGGTGACCCTAGGGTAAACAAGTCATTATGAATGCGAAGGTGGGCTTAGATTTTTGATCTGAGACTCCGTTCAGAAGTTATTCGAGCTGACGCTCATAAATAAACTTTTCCATTTATTTACAAAAAATGCCCCTAGTGGCTTTTTCCACAGCAGGCATGCACCCGCAAAGTTTACACCCCACCTAGGGTAAACAAAACACTCTGAACGCAACCGTGACCTCATATTTCTGATCCGAGCTACTATTTAGGGGAAAACACAACCCCTACATATGCATAGTATAAAAATACTTAATATTTTTATAAAATTAATTCCGGGCACACCGGGCCTCGGAATCGCACGTCGTCTTCGCACCTAGCTCTGGAATTATTCATAGGAATATTTCAAAGTCTGACCGGACCAAAACCCGAGTCGCTACAACAAAAAACTTCATTAACTCTAGTTAAGTAATCATCAAAATTTTATTTATCTTCCATTCTGATATCTTCAAACTTCCTATGATAGATTTATATCTTTTCTTCCTTCACTTTTGTGTTTCCCAAAAATATAATTTTAAGTTTTTCCCAAGTTTATTTGGATATTTTGAGACTAATAACCTTCATGAAAATATTTTATGACCAAGACTTGAGAATATAATTTCTATCTTTCCCATCAATCTCAATATTTCTTTTTTATTAAATGTTATGGGATCATTATTTTCAATGGGAGGAAACCCAATTTTAATTGCATCAATTACCTCCAAGACAATAGATATAACATAGTGTATCATATTGTTTTTTCAACCATGAAATTTTTTTCCATTAAAGGTAGGAATACCTATGTTGTTAACTAAGTTGATATTTTCTACAATAAGGATCATATAGGGTAACCTTACCTTTGATACCAATTGAAGTTTCTTAGGATGGTCGAACCACTGAGTGGGGGATTGAATCTATGGTGATATTTTTAAATTTTCAATTTCTTTAAAAGTAATCCCTGTAGTTTTTTAGAGTTTTATCCTTATCAATATAATAAAATAATATCACAAGCATTCAATGATAGGAAATTAAACAAGTCATTAAATATTTACAAGGTTTGACCTCAATGGGATAACCTATATTTGTGTCATGTATAATCCCACCAGTCTGTGAAAATTCACTATTGGTAAGAAGTGAATAAAACTTAAGAAAAACCCCATTAAACTCCTTCTATCTCTGAATAGGAATGATTATACAGACTCCTATCAGTTTTAAAAGTATTTCTTACAAAAATTATCCAAAAAAAATGATTTAAAACTTTGTAAAACAAGCTCCCAAAAAGGATCATCCTAAAATCACTTTCATTTTTATATTTTTGGTGAGCTCTTCCTCCATATGGTGAAACTTCATCTGGTGTTCCACACTAAAATTTCTCATTATATTCTGATCTATTTTCAAAAAACTATTGTTCCTCAAACTCTTCTTGGATTTTCTATCTATTATACTATATCTGTTACTCTCTCTTTGGTTTCTCTAAATAGCTTCTCGATCTAATTCATCTGTAATGAAACTTTTGCCAGTACTTTTCTTCAACCCTAAAGTAATCTTGATTAGAAACTCACTCTAACACAAAATATTTAGTGTTTCATATTTTTATCCTTATGAATAGTGTTTTTTACATTATACTTTTCATGCCCTTTATATATGTTCTCTCAAATTAGAAAAGTTGGGAACTCATTTTTGTTTTCTCACTCAAAGAAATTTACTTGAATCTTTTTGAGCCTTCTAAATTATTCTTGATATTATTTAAACCTTAATAAAACTCCATCAATTATAAACTTATTTGAAATGCCTTAACTTCAGTTTTAAGAAACTTATACAGTATTTATTATCTCATCTAGATGACAAACCAATTAAAAAATAGCACAGTATCATCATTTTTTAAGGCTTTTCAAAGATTTATGTAAATATCATAAATATTCATCCAGTATATTTTTTTCTAATGAAATATTTAAAAATATTCTTTCTAGATATATATTTATGATATTCTTTGACTAATTTAATCTATCTGATGAATTTGTCCTATCATTCTATCTCATATCAAACTTATGCTTAAAAAAATCTTTGAAATGTTCATATTATGACTTTTCGTCTGATGGACTCAATTTTTTGGCTTCATAACTTGTAAATTTTGATAACATTGAACTTAAAACAATTTATAATAAAAAAAATTCTATTTTAACTTCATACAAACTATCTATCTTGAAACACTATTGGAAAAATAACTTATACCCACGGTTCAAAAAATCGTGGGTATAGCCCCCAAAACCGTGGTCATAGCCTATACCAATGGTTTCGGGAAACATGGGAAACTGAGGTATTGGTATAGGTCTATAGGCTATATGAATGGTTTTCAAAACCGTGGGCATAAATAAGACCATCATGTCACTGCCTTTTTTCCATTGTGGCACAGCTTTTTACCCACGGTTTAAAAACCATGCGTATATTGAAAAACTCAGGGGCTTAGTTTTGATCCCACGACCAGAAGTTCATTGCCAAATCTTAAAACCATCTAACCTACTTCAATTTCATTTAAATATATATAACCATTAATGTAATTATATTAATATATCTATCCGTTTTCAGAAAAAAGGAATAACGGGTTTGGTACCTACGACCACCACTAAGAATGATCAGCTCCTCGACACTCAACCTGCAGGAATTACACATTTTTAAATCAACATATACATTATTATATTAATTTTAAACGTTTCATATGAAAAATAAAAGGTAGCGGATTTCGATCCCGGGTCTCAATTGACCAAGGCACGGTTCACCAACAGAGCCATGTAACTTTTTCAAATGTAAGTCTATATTTGCGTAAATATACTAATTTTAACCGTGGGTATAGGATAAAAAACCATTGGTATAGGGGAACCTATACCCATAGTTTTCCCCAAAACTGTGGGTATAGAGGCTTTTTTCAGTATTGAAACTTAATTCGTTGAAGATATTTGAATATATTGTAGAAAATTCTAGAGACTCTTATTACATGTGAATTTTTTATTGGATTCCATACTCATATTTTCTCCATATATTTATACTGAATTGAACTTTTACTTCTCCCCTCATGTGTTTTCATAGATAAAAAATCAAATTCTGACTACTCATTTTCAAACTTCCCCCATTTTTACTTCATTTATTTTGTACAAACTTCAGTAGCAATTATTTCATGAAAATCTATTTATGAAAAATATTTTTTTACATTCTCCCCATAGACTTCATATACTAATACATATCTATCCACTTTCATCTGTCATATTTTCCATGTTTTTGTTATCTCTATCTATTAAATTGTGTGTGATAAAAAAAGTTTTACTGCTCTCCCATTTATAAACTTCTTTGTATGATCACCTTCGGTTCAGTAAAGTGAATTTGGTGGTTGTTGTTTAATGAAATTTTGCACTCTGCTTATAAATCTCTATTTAGAAGCTTTAAATCTGGTGTATCCATAAAACTATATCAGAAACATTGTGTCTGAAAATAATTATTTAGAATTATACATCTATAAATCTCTGTTTGGTTAGGTTCAACTGGTTACAAAGTTCATTTCACCTTTATATGAAATCATATTGTATCATGAGATTTTCTATGATGTTGGAAAATTTGAACATCTTATAATCATCTTAATTTTTGACAATGTTTCTTAAAAAGGTTAGGGAAACTTTCTTACTTCCTCCAGCAACTTCATAATAAAAAAATAACTTTCTACAACTCTTTCTCACCTGTTTAAAAAACATACTTAACAAAAATATGTTTTCAACAAATAAAAAACTTTGTTATGAAAAAATAAAAAAGGATATTCAAACTCTAAGAACAAGATAGGTGGTCCCTATGATGCTTAACCATATTCTTTGTATGTGTGATTTTTTATGCCTACATAGATATTCAAGTTTTGGGTAATTTAGATAGGCACTCATATTTACCTAAGTGTATAATTAAGTGACATAGTTCCATATAGGCTTGTATTGAGTGATCCACCACATATTGAGTGATTTATAATTTTCATGAGACTTTATTTCCAAGTTTTTAGAATACTAGTTGAGTGTATGAGGGTCTTGAGATAGGTCTTCGTGTTATTGATAAGTTTGGAATATCCTAGGTTGGACTTCTTGAGGCTTGTATAAAAGGAATGGTGGGATTCAGCTTATAGGTAGTGGGTGAAATATTAATTCACCTCATGAATTGTTGGGAGGACCCCTTTGAGAGTGAGTAATGTTCTTGGATTTTGTGTGAGAAAAATGGGTTCTTTGGGTTGTGATGTAGCATAGAAATAAGGGGTTCGTCTGAGATAGTTGGGTTATGAGTTATCTTTTGAGGTAAATTTGATAAGGTACCCAGCATAGAATGTGGTAAATGTGTTCTTGTGTTCATTTAATGAGTTTCCAAGGGTCCCTAATTGTGTTTGGATTAAAATGTTCCTTAGGTTTCATGATTGGGATGTTGATGTAGGTGATTGGATGGTAAAATTGGAATGAACTGTTAAATCTAATTTTATGTAATTCCTATATGATGTGATATCATAGTTTGGGTGTTGGATGTAAGTATTTATTAGTGTAAAATGATAGGTTTAGGTCTAAGGAACCAAGTTCTTACCTTCCTTGAGAAATTTGGGTACACCAAATGGTTTGGATTATGATGTCATGTGTGATAGGTCCTTGTTACCACCTAAGAAAACCTTATAGGTGGGGATTGAATCAAGGAATTACCCAATTAAACTTTTTTCCCTTTACTCATTTGTTATATTTTTATAATATTGTTCTTGTGTTAGAAGGAACAATATTAAACCATTTTCCTTGATGGTTCCCTCACTGAAACATGAAGAAATATGTAATAAAGTAAAGCATGCATTGGATAATAGGATTTTACTTAGTTAACCCAAAGGGATATATAGAAACCCATATTTTCATACATAGATATTACATCTTAATAGATCAATATTCATTGTATTTTACAAATAAACATTTGAGGACTATAAAGGTTTATTGCCTTTGGAGACTAGATACATAATATTCTTATTTCATGAAATATCTTCAACATCTTCCACAATGATATTCCCACATAGTACTATTCTTAGACATACCCAACTTAAAACCTTTATTCATAACCTGGGGAAAGGAAACATAAGAAAGGGTGAGCTCATATACTCAGTAAGGGTAAACAAGAGAGATACTAATGATCACTTAAACATGAAATTATCATAAGGGTGTGATAACATGATCATAACATTTGAAAACCATACCTTACATATCATATATCATAATTTCAAGTCATAGAATAAAGCTTTTCAGTTAATAAAGCTTGAAACATAAAGGAATCATAGAATATGATCCATGAGATCATAACATCGGTATAAGACATATATTTTTGGCATACACAAAAGATTATAACTTTTTGAACATATATAAATAGAAACAGGTTCACTAATTTATTTAAGGACATGAAATCAGGATCTCACATAAACTTATGGACATGAAACTAGGTTCGTGCATAATCTTATGCACATGATTCTATATATAAACCTATAGACATGAAAACATGGTCCATGCATACTCTTATGGACTTGAAATCCATCTCCACATATAAAATTGTGAATATAAAATAAAATTAATGCATTAAATATTTACCCCATGAGTTTTACATCTTTACCCAATGAATTGGAGGGATTTAATGGACCCACTTGTCATATAATCATAATTAATTCATATAAATTCTATGAGATCATAAATCATAACATTATAACATAACCTATTGAAAATAAATGAGTTCCATAAAAATATCATCAACATAATCATAAACCACCTAGAGAATGAATAAGGATGGTATCATTGGATAACATCCCCATTAAAGAATAAGTAACATTAAAGGATGTTATAATAGATGAAAATTTTGTTAAAGTTTCACTAGAAAATTTATTTAGGAGAATGTCCTTTTCACTTTGAAATAAACTTTTTGAAACATAAAAATTTCCCAATCATTTGGTAAAACATTTTATTTGAAAAAAACCTTGTAAAACTATAATGGAAACTTAAAACCATTTATTTTTCATGTCATTGGGGAATTCACTTCATGCCATATATATTTAAATAAAACATTCCTTTCACACTTTTGTGAAAAAATAAAAAAGTACCTCATTCATAAAATTACAAGAAGAATCCTTTAAAACCATTTTTAAAAAATTTAAATCTGGGTAAAAATTATCCTAAAAAAGAAATGAGAATAGTAAAATCATTCTTTAAAACATTTTTAGAAGACATGGACATGTAATAAAAAAGTTTTTTGACTGAAGAGAGAAATAAAGTCAATTTTCATTAAAAACATTCTTTTGAGTTCATAAATAGACAAAAATTAAAGAAAAATATTTAATCTCTAGAAATAATAATAATTTAAGAAAATTCATGATTTAATTGAGTGTTATACCATAATATTTTATCAACTTAACTTAATCATAAACAATCCTCATAAACAATGAGATTATAATGTAAAACCCTTACCACTTTGAAAACTTTTTAATCATAAGGACCATGAAAGAATAACATTAATTGAAAATTTAAATATCATTAAAAGAAGTATATTCATGATATAAATTTTCAAAGGGTAATTATATACACCACATAAAATAAATGAGTGGTTAATTTGGTATAAGTCTCCCAGAAATAAAAGTGAGACTTGAAATCCCTTACTTCAAGCCTTGTATTTATTTATACGCATTAGAACCTCCTATTTAATAAATATAGATTTATTATAAATTTATTATATAACCGTAATAATATATATCATACTATATATTTTTTACTTATGACAAATTATGGATCGTTTATTAACAAGTTTTTATTAAAATCATTGTTCTGGGTGATAACTTCTTCATTTTTCATGCATGTCTCAGTTTGGAAGTATCAATCCTTGTACATTGATCATTGTTACATCATATACATAATGTTTATTATTATATAAATATCATATATATTCATTATATACATGTCACGACCCGTCCTAGTGGGGCCTGAGTCGCAACTCCCCAAGCCCGCCTCCAATAGGCCAGGGGCTGGTGACTAGCACCGAGTAGGCATACTACTAACATGGGAGGCATTTCCTATAAACCTATACACACGCACACACATCTCCAAGCTCACAAAGATGAAAATTAAAAACTACTAAAAACGGAAAATATGCATGCATACACTAAAACCCAACCACATAGTACGATAGGAAAGTAAATTGCAATAAGGTAAACCCTGGGCCAAAAGTACAAGCCCACCAGAAAGAAAGTCGGTAACAAAGTCAAACCTATAAAGAAAGGTGCTAGGACTGCAATCTGTAGCCATAGGAACACACCTTGGCCTGTCTGATCTCACTATGTACCGTCTAGTCCTGGTCCGCCTAAAATACTGTCAAAGGCTCGCTCGTCTGCACAAGACACGACACGTGCGGGCAAAGCCCGTGCACGGGTGAGTATAACAATACCCAGTAGGACACCCCAAAACCACAAAGGAAATACAACAAGTAAATACCACAAAGGAAAGATACAGTCATCTCCACATAGTATATGTCTAAAGAACATACCACAAGAATATCCAGATATACTCATTCACAATCGACTATCGCGAATACCACCACTAGGATCCAGCTCAAAGATTCCACTAAGCATATAACCGGGAGAACACACTCCTAGGTCTGAAGAGAGAGGTACTAAGTACTCGTTCTAGGAGAACACACTCCACAAGTACCTTGAGAACATGATTCTCAGATGAGGATCACAACCAAGTCATGGGGTGATTCTGACAACTCAGTCTGAGCTAATCTGCTAAGCAGAGGATCAGCACCCGGGTAAAGTTGGTCACGTCGATACCAAGAACTCTACCTAGGGTTGCAGGAATGAATAGAGGATCCAGTTCTAAGTCTCACATAGGGGATTCCAACAACTCTATTTAGGGAGTTCTGCTGAAGGGATCATACTCCTGTGTAAAGGAAATGATACAGGAACCTTCAGGCAAACGACCAAGGGTACGAACCCTAAGAGAACTAGTCCAAGTCACAAAAGACAAGTAGCTCAAGTCAACAAGAAAAGGTTACACGGCGTGTATCATGGTTACACGTCGTGTTCCTTGACCCCAGGTACTACCCAAGTAAACGGACCGTGCCATTCGTTCAAGACGTGTAAAACCAAACTACACGGCGTGTAGAAAAGGTACACGCCGTGTTCCTTGACCCCGTGTACTGCCAGTGTGACTGGCCCGTGTCATTCGGCTTGTCAGATAGAAAGAAACTAAATGGAATGTAGAATAATCACACGCCGTGTCTGAGCACCTGGGCTCGCTCCGTGTATGCTAGCCATGTGCCCGTACATGGCCTATGTCCGTGTCTATGTCGTCTTCCCGTGTACCAGTACACGGGGTATCCCATGTATCTGACCGGGTCTAGCCGGGGAGGGGTATACACGATGTGTCCTTGGCCGTGTACCCTGGCCATGTCCGTGTACTCCCAAAGTACACATCATGCAGTCCACCTACAAACGCACGCCGTGTATCCCATACTACACAGCGTGTAGTCGGGAATTTTCCAGAACCGTCGTCTTCCTCCGCGCGCCTCGGCTAACCCTACGGATTTTGATCCAACCGTTTGATCATTACAAAACTCCGGATTTGGGGTTGTACCACCCCTACGAAACTGATTCCGTTGGTTTCGGGCTTCTGATCAGTCTTGAAAATGTATCATGGTCTGTCCGCATGAAATGCTCGAAGAACGAGAACTTCTGAACCGCATCGATTCATCCGCTGTCGTCGTCGTCACACCTCCGCTAGGTCGCCTTGACATTGGATCTTTGATTTCGGATCATTACATCAACAAACGAATGTGTAACAATCAATTTCCTCCAATAATGCATAGAATTCAACGAAGAATGCGAGGTGGAAAAAACAAGAATCAACAAGAGGGGAAAACCTTGATCGTTGTTTGTGACGATCCGGGTTTGCCACCGTTAGATTGAAAACCAAAACAATCTCAAGAATCAAAGCCTCAAATCGCCGCATGAACCTGTCCCGCAAGAACGATCGACTCGAGGGCTAATCTGTTCATGGATTAGTCCGCGTTCGTCGTGGAAATCAAAAATGGGGAAGGAAAAATCAAGACAAACATCCTACCTGGATTTTGTGGCGTTCGTCGGCAATGATCTGGTCGCTGCGTCATCGTTGCCGCATTGGGAGGTTTCCTCCAGAGCCTCCAGAGCTTCCAAGGGTTTCAAGGTTATGGAAATTGTAACCCTGATCCCCTGTGAAATCTCCATTTAAAAATATAAGGGATTTCTCTATAACAAAGATTTGAATAAAATATTTTCATTAAATATTTTATTACAGTTGCGTCCAAAAACCAGATTTTACTACCGACCTGCGCTGGCCAATGTTAGGACTCACCTAAGGTAAAAACGTTGTTCTGAACGCAATGGTGCCCTCATATTTCTGATCCAAGCACCCGTTCCGGAGTTCTTCCAATTTTTCAGTAAAACCGCACGCGCGCGTTATTTAATTTATTAAATTAAATTCAAACATTTTTTCCAGGCTCACCGGGCCTCGGAACTATACGTTGTCTCAGAGCCTGGTCTCGAATTAATTCCCATATAATATTAAAAATAATACATGGAGAGAATCCAGGATATTACATCACACACACCTTAGGGCTTTTACGTCCCCGAAAATCCAAAACAAAGGCCACTCAAAAAGATGTGGGTACTGCACGCGAATCTGAGCCTCCTGCTCCCACGTGCTCTCCTGGAGATTCCCATGCTGCCACCGGACACGCACCAAGGGAATACCTCGCCCATGAAGGATCTTCTCCTGTCGATCCTCGATCTCCACTGGGTACTCAGCAAAGGTCACTCCATCATCGATGTCTAGCTCGCCCTAGTTGATGACGTGCGATGGATCATGCACAACTGATTTCACATTAGTTGGCTAGCCTAGCCCTTGGCGTAGCAGATGCTATGAGTTTCCAGTTTTCAGAAGTAGTGGATGAGTATGAGGACGTCTTTCCGGAGGATGTACCCAGGCTACCTCCCTGTCGGGAGATAGATTTCTCTGTCATGACCCGTCCAAGTGGGGCCCGAGCCACAACTCCGCAAGCCCGCCTCCAATAGGCTAGGGGCTGGTGACTAGCACCGAGTAGGCATACTACTAACATGGGAGGCATTGCCTATAAACCTGTACACACGCACACACATCTCCAATCGCACAAATCTGAAAAGTAAAAACTACTAAAAATGGAAAGGATGCATACACTAAAAATCTCAACCAACAGAGTACGACATGAAGTAAAGTACAGAAAGTGTAAAACCCTGGGCCAAAAGTACAATCCCACCAAAAGAAATTCTGTAACAAAGTACAACCTGTAATAAAGGTGATGGGATTGTAGTCTGTAGCCATAGGAACACACCTCGGCCTGTCTGATCTCACTGAGTACTGTCCCATCCTGGTCCTCCTAGAATCATGTCAAAGGCTCTCTCATCTGCACAAGACACGACACGTGCGGGCAAAGCCCATGCAGGGGTGAGTATAACAATGCCCAGTAGGACACCCCGAAACCAAAAAGGAAATACAACAAGGAAATACCAAAAAGAAAAGATACAGTCATCTCCACACAGTATATGTATAAAGAACATACCACAAGAATATCCAGATATACTCATACACAAACGACCATCGTGATACTACCACTAGGATCCAGCTCGAAGATTCCACTAAGCATGTAACAAGGAGAACACACTCCTAGGTATGAGTAGAGAGAGATACAAAGTACTCATTCTAAGAGAACACACTCTTCAAGTACCTTGAGAACATGATGGTCATATGAGGATCACAACCAAGTCATGGGGTGATTCCCACAACTCAGTCTGAGCTAACCCGCTAAGCAGAGGATCGGTGCCCGAGTAAAGTTGGTCACGTCGATACCAAGAATCTACCTAGGGTTCCAGGAATGAATAGAGGATCCAGCTCTAAGTCTCACAGAGGGGATTCCAATAACTCTATTCAGGGAGTTCTTCTGAAGGGATAATACTTTTGTGTAAAGGAAATGATATCGGAACCTTCAGGGAAACGACCAAGGGTACGAACCCTAAGAGAACTAGTCCAAGTCACAGAAGACAAGTGGCTCAAGTCAACAAGAGAAGGTTACACAATGTGTAGTATGGTTACATGTCGTGTTCCTTTACCTCGGGTACTGCCCATGTAAACGGCCCGTGTCATTCGTTCAAGCTGTGTAAAACCAAACTACACGGTGTTTAGAAAAGGTACACGCCGTGTTCTTTGACCACGGGTACTGCCCGTGTAACCGGCCCATGTCATTAGGCTTGTCGGATAGAAATCAACTACACGACATGTAGAAGAATCACACGCCATTTCCAAGAACCTGGGCTCGCTCCGTATACGCTGGCCATGTGCCCGTACATGGCCTATGTCTGTGTCTGTGTCGCCTGCCCGTGTAACAGTACACGGGGTATCCCATGTATCTGGTCGGGTCTGGCTGGGGAGGGGTATACACGGCATGTCCTTGGTCGTGTACCCTACCTGTGTCTGTGTACTCCCAAAGTACACGTCATGCAGTCCGCTGACGAACACACACCGTGTATTCCATACTACACGGCATGTAGTCGGGAATTTTCCAGAACCGTCGTCTTCCTCCGCACGCCTCAGCTAACCCTCTGGATTTTGATCCAACCGTCCGATCATCACGAAACTCCAGATTTGGGGTCGTCCCACCCCTACGAAACCGATTCCATTAGTTTCAGGCTTCCGATCGGTCTTGAAAACGCATCTCGATCCGTCTGCACGAAACGCTCAAAGAATGGGAACTTATGAACCGCATCAATTCATCTGTTGCAGTCATCGTCGCACCTCTGCTAGGTTTCCTTGACATTGGATCTTTGATTTCGGATCATTTCATCAACAAATGAATGCATAATGATCAATTTCCTCCAAGAACGCGTAGAATGCAACGAAGAACGTGATGGGGAAAAACAAGGATCAACAAGAGGGGCAAACCTCGATCGTTGTTCATGACGATCTGGGTTTGCCGCTGTTATATTGAAAACCAAAACAATCTCAAGAATCAAAGCCTCAAATCCCCGCATAAACCGGTCCCGCAAGAATGATCGACCCGCGGGATAATCTGTTCGTGGATTAGTCTGCGTTCATCGTGGAAATCAAAAATGGGGAAGGAAAAATCAAGACAAACATCCTACCTAGATTTCATGGCATTTGTTAGTGATGATCTGGTCACTGCGTCGTCCTCGCTGCGTTGGGAGGTTTCCTCCAGAGCCTCCAGAGCCGCCAAGGGTTTCAGGGTTATGGAAATTGTAACCCTGATCACACACCTCTGTAGACAGTGTGACCTAACCCTTGGAGGTGAGAGTTTTGGTTGGAACCTCTTGGTGGTAGCGTCGAGGCCTTACGATGTCATTCTTGGTATGGATTTTCTATCCATAGTTCATGCCCAGATCAACTATTTTAGGCGAAGGGTGCAGTGTGTCCATAGTGATGGAACGAGGTTCTCTTTTGTCGGTGAGAGAGAGACCTAGGCAGCACAGGATGGACTCGTGCATGGGAGGGCACAAGTGATTTCACATCAGTTGGCTAGACTAGCCCTTGGCATAGCAGATGCTACGAGTTTCCAGTTTCTAGCAGTAGTGTCTGAGTACGAGGACATCTTTTCAGAGGATGTCCCCGGGCTACCTCCCCTTTGGGAGATAGATTTCTGCAATGAGTTGCAACCCGAGACGACACCGATATCAGCATCAGCATATCATATGGCTCCTATAGAGCTTCGTGAGATGAGGGTGCAACTGGACGACTTGCAGAAGAAGGGCTTTGTGAGACTCAGCGTTTCACCCTAAGCGGCCCCAGTGCTGTTTTCCAAGAAGGCAGACGGGAGCTTGAGGCTATGTGTGGATTACCGGTGCTTGAATCAGGTGACCGTAAAGAACCGGTATCCCCTACCTAGGATCGATGACGTCTTCGACCAGTTGAGAGGGGAACGATGGTTCTTGAAGGTTGATCTATGATCAGGCTATCACCAGTTGCGAGTATGGGAGGAGGATATACCGAAGATGGCTTTCAGATGTCATTATGGCCACTATGAGTACTTGGTGATTCCCTTCGGCGTGACGAGCGCCCCGGCGGTGTTCATGGGGATCATGAACTAGATATTTCAACCCTATCTAGACCAGTTTGTAGTGGTCTTCATCGATGATATCCTTGTGTACTCTGCATCCGAGGAGGAGCACGCGAGACACCTAAGGATGGTTCCGGACACACTCCAAGAGCACCAGTTGTATGGGAAACTCTCGAAGTGTCAGTTCTGGTTACAAGAGGTCTACTTTCTGGGACATGTTATCTCAGAAGATGGTGTAGTAGTGGACCCAACCAAGGTGGAGGTAGTGCTATCATGGGATCCACCCCGGAGCGTGACGGAGGTGCGGAGTTTCCTTGAGTTGGCAGGCTAATATCAAATATTCATCCTTGATTTCTCCAGGACTGCAGCACCCATGACATCTTTGACCAGAAAGGGGACACCTTTCGTGTGGACTGAGAGATTCCAGCAAGCTTTCCAGCAGTTGAGACAGAGTTTGATGAGCGCCCCGATCTTGAGGTTACCAGAGGAGGGTGTCGAGTACATAGTGTTCTGCGACGCATCAAGAACAGGGCTTGGTTGTGTCCTGATGCAGAGGCAAGTGGTGATTTCCTATGGATCAGGTCAGTTGAGGCCACACGAGCAAAACTACGTGACCCATGATCTTGATTTGGCAGCAGTAGTCTTCGCATTGAAGATGTGGCAGCACTACCTGATGGGCGAGCGGTTTACCATCTACTCAGATCACAAGAGTCTAAGATATATCTTTTCTTAGAAGGATCTGAATTTGAGATAGATGCGATGGCTTGAGTTCCTCCAGGATTATGACTTTGAGATCGTTTATACTCCTGGGAAGGGGAACGTAGTGGCGGATGCTCTCAGCAGGAAATCCAGTTCGCAGTTGCTGGATGAGGCAACAAGGAAGTTGGCCTCCTTACAGTTATCCTTAGTCGATGGAGATGAGGGAGATTACCTTCAGTCGATGGTTGTTACCCCTCCACTCTTACAGCAATTCAGGTAAGCACAGCGTGAGGATTCTAGCTGTGAGACACTACATGCTCGTAATCCACAGGTGTTGCGGCTGATGGATATTCAGAAGGTGGGTAGCACGTTGTTCTTTTCAGAGGGCGCACAGTAGTACCAGTGACGTTGTGGGAGGAGGTTCTAAGGGAATTCCATACATATCCTTTGGCAGTGCATCCAGGCATGGAAAAGATGTATCAAGACCTCTGACGTCAGTTCTGGTGGCTAGGAATGAAGAAGTGTATGGAATAGTTTGTTTCTCGGTGCCTTACTTGTCAGCAAGTAAAAGCTGAGCACCAGGTGCCAGCAGGTTTGTCTCAGCCCCTTGAGGTGCCAGAGTGGAAGTGGGATGGGATATACATGGACTTCATGACGGGTTTACCACATACGTCCAGGGGACACGATTCCATCTGGGTGATCGTTGATCGACTCACCAAGTTGGCCCACTTCCTAGCCATACGAGAGCAGATTTTAGTGGAGAGCTTGGGATGACTCTACGTGCAAGAGATAATCCGACTTCATGGAGTTCCATCCATGATTGTCTCATATCGTGATGCTCGTTTCACATCCCAGTTGTGGAAGGGATTTCAGGAGTCTTTTGGGACTCAGTTACGCTTGAGCACAGCGTTCCATCCCCAGACTGATGGTCATACAGAGCAGACCATTCAGGTCCTAGAAGATATGCTTCGGGCTTTCATACTTGACTTCGGTCGTAGCTAGTAGGATCACCTACCACTGGTGGAATCTTCTTATAAAAACAGTTATCATTCCACTATTGTTATGGCACCATTCGAGGCTCTATATGGGCGAAATTGCAGGTAGCCACTTTGTTGGAATGGCCTAGGAGAGTCAGCACTCATGGGCCCAGATATGGTGAGAGCTACTATAGAGAAGGTGCAGGTCATCCAGGAGTGGATGAAGACTACACAGAGTCGGCAGAAGTCGTATGCCGACAGGAGGCGGAGGCCCTTGGAGTTCAAGGAGGGAGACCATGTGTTCCTTCGGGTCTCACCTCGACGGGGATTGCAGATATTTGGCTGAGGAGGCAAGCTATATCCAAGGTACGTTGGCCCTTTCCAGATTCTGAGTAGAGTTGGAGAGGTAGCATATCACTTGGCTCTACCTCCTCAGATGGACCGGGTACACAACGTCTTCCATGTGTCGTAGCTACGGAGGTACGTGCATGATCCATCGTACGTCATCAACTAGGGCGAGCTGGACATTGATGATGGAGCGACCTTTGCTGAGTACCCAGTGGAGATCGAGGATCGACAGGAGAAGATCCTTAGTGGGCGAGCTATTCCCTTGGTGCATTTCTAGTGGCAGCACGGGAATCTCCCGGAGAGGACGTGGGAGCGGGAGGCTCAGATTCGCGTGCAATACCCACATCTTTTTTAGTATCCTTTGTTTTGGAATTTCGGGGACGTAAAATCCCTAAGGTGGGTGTGATGTAATGTCCCGTATTTTCTCCATGTATTATTTTTAATATTATATGGGAATTAATTCAAGACCAGGCTCTAAGACAGCGTGTAGTTCCAAGGCCCAGTGATCCTGGAAGAAATGTTTGAATTTAATTTAATAAATTAAATAACGCGCGTGTGCGGTTTTCCTGAAAAACTGGAATAACTTTTTAACAGGTGCTCAGATCAGAAATATGAGGGCACCATTGCATTCAGAACAGCGTTTTTACCTTAGAAAAGGCCTAACATCAGTCGGCGCAGGTCGGTAGTAAAATCTGGTTTTTGGACGCAACCGTAATAAAATATTTAATTAAAATATTTTATTTAAATCTTTGTTACAGCAAAATCCCTTATCTTTTTAAACGGAGATTTCATAGGGGATCAAGGTTACAATTTCCATAACCCTGAAACCCTTGGTGGATCTGGAGGCTCTGTAGGAAACCTCCCAACGCGGCGACGACGACGCAGCGACCAGATCATCGCCGACGAACACCGCAAAATCCAGGTAGGATGTTTGTCTTGATTTTTCCTTCCCCGTTTTTTATTTCCACGATGAATGCGGACTAATCCACTAACATATTAGCCTGCGGGTCGATCGTTCTTGCAGGACGGGTTCATACGGGGATTTAAGGCTTTGATTCTTGAGATTGTTTCGGTTTTCAATCTAACAACGGCAAACCCGGATCGTAACAAACAATGATTGAGGTTCCCCCCTCTTGTTGATTCTTGTTTTTTTCCCCTCGCATTCTTCATTGCATTCTACACGTTCTTGGAGGAAATCGATCGTTGCGCATTCGTTTGTTGACGCAACGATCTGAAATCAAAGATCCAACGTCGAGGTGACCTAGCGGAAGTGCGACGGCGACGGCGGCGGATGAATTGATGCGGTTCGGAAGTTCCCGTTCTTCGAGCATTTCATGCGGACGGATCGGGATACGTTTTCAAGACTGATCGGAAGCCCAAAACCAACAGAATCGGTTTCATAGGGGTGGGACGACCCCAAATATGGAGTTTCGTAATGATCGGACAGTTGGATCAAAATCCGTAGGGTTAGCCGAGGCGCGTGGAGGAAGACGACGGTTCTGGAAAATTCCCGACTACACGCCGTGTAGTATGGGATACATGGCGTGTGTTCATCGGTGGACTGAATGATGTTTACTTTGGGAGTACACGGACACGGGCAGGGTACATGGCCAAGGACACGCCGTGTATACCCCTCCCCGGCTAGACCCGGCCAGATACACGGGATACCCCGTGTACTGGTACATGGGCAGGCAACACGGACATGGACAGTGGCCGTGTACGGGCACATGGCCAGCGTACACGGAGGGAGCCCAAGTGCTCGGACACGGTGTGTGATTCTTCTACACGCCGTGTAGTTACTTTCTATCTGACAAGCTGAATGACACGGGCCGGTCACACAGGCAGTACCTGGGATCAAGGAACATGGCGTGTACCTTTTCTACACGCCGTGTAGTTTGATTTTACACGGTTGAATGAATGACATGGGTCGTTTACATGGGCAGTACCCAAGGTCAATGAACACGGCGTGTAACCATACTACACGCCGTGTAACCTTATCTTGTTGACTTGAGCCACTTGTCTTTTGTGACTTGGACTAGTTCTCTTAGGGTTCGTACCCTTGATCGTTTCCCTAAAGGTTCTGGTATCATTTCCTTTACACAGGAGTATGATCCCTTTAGAAGAACTCCCTAAATAGAGTTGTTAGAATCCCCTCTGTGAGACTTATAGCGGGATCTTATATTTGTTCCTACAACCCTGGGTAGAGTTCTTGGTATCAACGTGACCAACTTTACCCGGGCACCGATCCTCTGCTTAGCGGATTAGCTCAGACTGAGTTGTTGGAATCACCCCATGACTTGGTTGTGATCCTCATCTGATTATCATGTTCTCAAGGTACTTGTGGAGTGTGTTCTCCCAGAACGAGTACTTCGTACCTCTCTCTTCAGACCTAGGAGTGTGTTCTCTCGGTTGCATGCTTAGTGGAATCTTCAAGCTGGATCCTAGTGGTGGTATTCGCGATAGTCGATTGTGAATGAGTATATCTTGATATTATTGTGGTATATTCTTTAGACATATACTATGTGGAGCTGAATGTATCTTTCCTTTGTGGTATTTCCTTGTTGTATTTCCTTTGTGGTTTCAGGGTTTCCTACTGGGTATTGTTATACTCACCCCTACACGGGCTTTGCCCGCACATGTCGTGTCTTGTGCAGACGAGCGGGCCTTTGACAGGATTTTAGGCAGACCAGGACCGGACGGTACACAGTGAGATCAGACAGGCCGAGGTGTGTTCCTATGGCTACAGACTGCAGTCCCAGCACCTTTCTTTACAGGTAGGACTTTGTTACAGACTTTATTTCTGGTGGGATTGTACTTTTGGCCCAGGGTTTACCTTCTTGCACTTTACTTTCATGTCGTACTCTGTGGTTGGGTTTTAGTGTATGCATGCATCTTTTCCATTTTTAGTATTTTTAACTCCTGAACGGGTGCTCAGATCAGAAATTCGTGGGCACAATTGCGTTCAAAACAGTTTTTTACCTTAGGCGAGGCCTAACATCGGCTGGCGCAGGTCAGTAGTAAAATCTGGTTTTTGGACGCAACTATAATAAAATATTTAATTAAAATATTCCATTTAAATATTTGTTACAGAGAAATCCCTTATCTTTTTAAATGGAGATTTTTCAGGGGATTATGGTTACAATCTCCATAACCCGAAAACCCTTGGCGGCTGTGGAGGCTCTGGAGAAAACCTCCCAACGCGGCGACGGTGACGCAACGACCAGATCATTGCCGACGAACGCTGCGAAATCCAGGTAGGATGTTTGTCTTGATTTTTCCTTCCCAGTTTTTTATTTCCATGATGAACACAGACTAATCCATGAACATATTAGCTTGCGGGTCGATCGTTCTTGCGGGACGGGTTCATGCGGGGATTTGAGGCTTTGATTCTTGAGATTGTTTTGGTTTTCAATCTAACGGCGGAAAACCCGGATCGTCACGAACAACGATTGAGGTTCGCCCCTCTTGTTGCTTCTTGTTTTTCTTCTCTGTCATGACTCATCCCAGTGGGGCCTGAGCCGCAACTCCCCAAGCCCACCTCCAATAGGCCAGGGCCTGGTGACTAGCACCGAGTAGGCATACTACTATCATGGGAGGCATTGCCTATAAACCTATACACACGCACACACATCTCCAAGCTCACAAAGCTGAAAAGTAAAAACAACTAAAAACGAAAAAGATACATGCATACACTAAAACCCAACCACAGATTACGATAGGAAAGTAAAGTGCAAGAAGGTAAACCCTGGTCCAAAAGTACAAGCCCACCAGAAAGAAAGTCTGTAACAAAGTCTAACCTATAAAGAAAGGTGCTGGGACTGCAGTCTATAGCCGTAGGAACACACCTCAGCCTGTCTGATCTCACTGTGTACCGTCCGGTCCTGGTCCGCCTAAAATTCTTTCAAAGGCTCGCTCGTCTGTACAAGACACTACACGTTCAGGCAAAGCCCATGCAGGGGTGAGTATAACAATACCCAGTAGGACACCCCGAAACCACAAAGGAAATACAACAAGGAAATACCACAAAGGAAAGATACAGTCAGCTCCACACAGTATATGTATAAAGAACATACCACAAGAATATCCAGATATACTCATGCACAATTGACTATTGCGAATACCACCACTAGGATCCAGCTCAAAGATTCCACTAATAATGCAACCGAGAGAACACACTCCTAGGTCTGAAGAGAGAGGTACGAAGTACTCGTTCTGGGAGAACACACTCCACATGTACCTTGAGAACATGATGCTCAGATTAGGATCACAACCAAGTCATGGGGTGATTCTGACAACTCAGTTTGAGCTAATCCCCTAAGCAGAGGATCGGTGCCCGGGTAAAGTTGTTCACGTCGATACCAAAAACTCTACCTAGGGTTGCAGGAACGAATAGAGGATCCAGCTCTAAGTCTCACAGAGGGGATTACAACAACTCTATTTAGGGAGTTCTAATGAAGGGATCATACTCCTGTGTAAAGGAAATGATACCGGAACCTTCAGGGAAACGACCAAGGGTACGAACCCTAAGAGAACTAGTCCATGTCACAAAAGAAAAGTGGATCAAGTCAACAAGAAAAGGTTACACGGCGTGTAGTATGGTTACACACCGTGTTCCTTGACCCTGGGTACTTCCATGTATATGGCCTGTGTCATTCATTCAAGCCGTGTAAAACCAAACTGCACGGCGTGTAGAAAAGGTACACGCTGTGTTCCTTGACCTCGGGTACTACCCGTGTGACCGGATCATGTCATTCAGCTTGTCGGATAGAAATAAAATACACGACGTGTAGAATAATCACACTCCATTTCCGATCACCTGGGCTCGCTCTGTGTACGCTGGCCATGTGCCCATACACAGCCTATGTCTGTGTCCGTGTTGCCTGCCCGTGTACCAGTACATGGGGTATCCTGTGTATCTGGCCAGGGAGGGGTATACACGGCGTGTCCTTGGCCGTGTACCCTGCCTGTGTCCGTGTACTCCCAAATTACATGTCATGCAGTTCGTCGACAAACAAACGTTGTGTATCCCATACAACATGGCATGTAGTCAGGAATTTTCCAGAACTGTCGTCTTCCTCTGTGCGCCTTGGCTAACCCTCTAGATTTTGATCCAACCGTCTGATCATTACGAAAATCCAGATTTGGGGTCATCTCGCCCCTAAGAAACTGATTCCATCAGTTTTGGGCTTCTGATTGGTCTTGAAAATGCATCCTGATCCATCCGCAGAAAATGCTCGAAGAACGGGAACTTCCGAACCGCATCGATTCATCTGTCGCCATCACCGTCGCACCTCTGCTAGGTCGCCTTGATGTTGGATCTTTGATTTCGGATCATTGTGTCAACAAACGAATGTGAAACAATCGATTTCCTCCAAGAATGCGTAGAACTCAACGAAGAACACGGGGGGGAAAAAACAAGAATCAACAAGAGGGGATAACCTCGATCGTTGTTCGTGACGATCCGGGTTTGCCGTTGTTAGATTGAAAACCAAAACAATCTCAAGAATCAAAGCCTCAAATCCACGCATGAACCCGTCCCACAAGAATGATTGACCCATGGGCTAATCTGTTCATGGATTAGTCTGCGTTCATCGTGGAAATCAAAAAAGAGGAAGGAAAAATCAGGACAAGCATCCTACCTGGATTTCGTGGCGTTCGTCGGCGATGATCTGGTCACTGCGTCGTCGTCGCCGCGTTGGGAGGTTTTCTCCAGAGCCTCCAGATCCACCAAGGGTTTTAGGGTTATGGAAATTTTAACCCTGATCCCCTGCAAAATCTCCATTTAAAAAGATATGGGATTTCGCTGTAACAAATATTTAAATAAAATATTTTAATTAAATATTTTATTACGGTTGCATCCAAAAACCAGATTTTACTACCGACCTGCGTCGGCCGATGTTAGGCCTCGCCTAAGGTAAAAACGATGTTCTGAACACAATGGTGCCCTCGGATTTCTGATCTGAGTACCCATTCAGGAGTTATTCCACTTTTTCAAGAAAACCACACACGCGCGTTATTTAATTTATTAAATTAAATTCAAACATTTGTTCCAGGCTCACCGGGCCTCGGAACTGCACGCTGTCTCAGAGCCTGGTCTCGAATTAATTCCCATATAATATTAAAAAAAATACATGGAGAAAATATAGGACATTACAATACATAGTTATAGTCATTCATAAAAATTTAGAGATACAAAAATGAATTACACCATTCATGGAGATGGTATGTTATACGTACGTATAAACATTGTTCTCGCTTTTCAACAGGTGAATCAAAATAAAGGTATTTAATAATTCACCTTTCCATAATAATAATTATATCATATATATACATATATATCATATTTATTCATTAAATCCATCCTTATTACCATCCAAGTAAAACTGAAATGAAAAATTAATCACATCGCTTCGTAGAGGTGGTAGTCCACACATACACACGAGCGACATTATAATTTTCCAACGGTTTAGAAGGTAAGAAGGTAGATATTATATTATCATTAAAAAATAATTAATATGTTTTAAATATCAAATATAAATATTAAACCTACCATAATAACCATCCATGAAATATGATGATGGAAAATGAATTGTATTTCTACGTGGAGATGGTAAGTCATACGTAGGTACAAGCGATACTTTCACTTCCCATTTAATGGAAAGATGGAAAATAAATATGGTTTCATAATAATAATGAAATTTCAATATATTTATGATTCTTAATTTTTTATTTTATGAAGAATATAACAGATTTAGAGGAGTTAAAATAAGAATTAAAAAGAAAGTAATTGGTTAAGGCGATTACCTCTTCTTTGAAAAAACTCATATAGATCTCCTCTTAAAGACCTTAGGGTTGGTATTTTTGGAATACCATCACATTTATAATATGACTAGTGGATATTATAATATAATTTTATAATTTTTTTATATATAAGGCTAAAATTGATTTAGATAAGAGAAAGGATAGGTTCCCTTTTATAAGTGAGGGGATGGGTACTGTTTGAATTTATTAAAGGATTAAAATATAACAAATTAGATCATTAGAAAAATGATTCCAAATGGATAGGTATTATAATATAAGGTAGTATGGGGTTTAAATACCTTCAAAAAATAAAATTTGGATAGGTTTAAGTGGTGTTTTAAACCTTATATTTTGGTTTGACCCCTTAGTTAACTTATTTTAACATTAAATACAGTAACACCTTTTTCACTCTTAAAGGGTTATAATTTTACATAAAATGTGATAATTAGATCATAAATGTACAAGTGATAAAATTTTAGAATATATATTATCCATATTATCCTATTTAAATATTTTTATGATTTTTAAATAATTTAATAAAATATTATTTTGATAAAATATCATTAATATTGATTTTGACACTATTCATTTAATTTGAATTAAAAGACATAAATAAAAAATTTGGAATTATAATATAATCCTTTTAAAAATAAATGATATGTTATTTTTATATAAATTTCATGGAACATTATACCTCACCCAAATAATATTACTTTTAATATTTTAAAATCATTTATTTTATTTTTCTATTAGTTGAATAAATATTGTATTAGCGTTGCACAAACATTTAATGTAATTATTTGATCAATAAAAATTATAGATAAATTACCATAATTAATATAATTTAATTATTCCAAAATATACATTTATATTAATTTATAACATTTTTTCCTATGTGGATGCATGATAGATATATAAAAGTAATAGACTGACATTTTGTAACTTTCTTTACTTTAAATATTATATAGGTAATTTTCATAGAAAAGTGTCTCTTAAAAAATTAAATTTAGATAATAAGGTGATAATGGTAGAATTAACTTAACCAATACTAATTTATATGAAATATGGTGACCCTAACACTTGGTTTTAACTAAGATAAACTTGATTTAACCTTTACCACGGTGATAAATTTTACCACAGTTACTATTCATATTTTCTAAAAATAAAGGGGACCTATTTAACAGATTTAAACCTCCTGATTACAAATATGGAATCTATTTTTTAAAGTTCAATACCTATAATTGTATGAAATTAATTTTAAAATAAGTGTGAAAAACACAATGAAACCTGCTATTTAGAAAAATGTTTTTTTAATTATAAAAACATTTTTATACGAGATTAAATTATTAAATTAATTAAAAATACTATTATTAGATTATTTTTAATCACAATTAACTAATTAAATTTTAAAAATAATCCAAAATATAATTTTACTTTATAAATACTTTAAAAGGAAATATAGTTTTCAATAAAAATCAGTTTTTTTCACTATTTATTGAAAATAAAAAAATTTAGAAAAATCTAAAAATTTCACTTATAATATAATTTTCATATGATGATTTAAAAAATTGTATACTTTTAATAAAATAAAATTTCTAAATGTTTTATAAATTAATTAAATATTTTCTCACAAAGAGCAATAAATACCATTTTTGAAGAAAACGTATTTTTTGAAGAATATAATGTCTTGTCTAAAAACTAAGTGCTTAATTCATAAGAATTAATTAATAAATTTATATTTATTAGGACCTTTATATATATTTAACAATTTGGTTATTCCTATTAATACTCTCAAATTCAATGGCTTGGTTATAACGGACATATTTAAATAATAATATTTCATGGTTTGTTTAGGATTGGTGTTGCATGTCGTATTGTAACACCCCAAGACCTTAAAAAATTTCCCTTTTAGAACAAATTTAATTTTTTTGATAAAAATATAAATTCACATAGCACTGATTTATCTTGAATTACACATAAGAATGAATTTCTTCAATATCTTGCATTACACGCAAGACCGAGTTTTATAGAACAACAATATATTATTAAAATATTATTATTTAATATAATAATAAATAACATAGCCATTAAATTGGAAGTTGTTAATATTATTAAATAAATTATGAAAATATATGGTTTAATTCATTGGTTTCTAATTCACTAGAAATGAATATAAAAACCAATTGGATATAAAGGAAATGTTTTGATAAAAACAATTATGTGTCGAAGGCGTATAATATTAATAAATTAAACTAATTATTTTAGTGAATTATATTAATTTAATTTATATAATATATATTTAATAAAAAATTGATTTTAATACAATATATTTTATAGGAATAAGGTAAGAAAAATCCAATTTTACGCATAAAAAGTTGTATTTTTTCTAAAGGTGGTTTTGTCTCCTCTTAATAGAGCACTTGTTTTGAAACTAAATTTTAAAAATTTTATAAATTTTATTTAAAAAAAATAAAAAATATTTTTTAAATTGGAATTTCAAAATTATCTTAGTGTGAATTTTTGGTATTTTTATAAGAAGTTTCATTTGTTTATAAATAGTTAAAAATACTGAATTTTAATTCAAAAATGACTTTTCATCAAAATAATTTATAATGTTAAATTATATTTTAAATTGGTTTTAAAGTTAAATTATATCAATTATACATATATTAACCCAATTAAAGTAATTTTAATCAATTTTATTGTGAATTTTTAAATAAAAACATTTCAAATTTTTGAACATTTTCACTTTAAAACTCGCTTTGTCATCACGTCTGTGGGATAAATTTTAAAATAAATTATGCCACTTCTATGAGTTGAATTTAGAAAATTGGATTCCATATTTGAAATTAGAATAATTTATAATTTTTAATAAGTTTGAATTAATTTTTTACCAAAGTGATTAGCGAAAACATTTAATGTTAATCATGATGATTAAGGTAAAAATGAGTTTACTTAGTGGCTAATATTAAAATATAAGGTGTAGAAATGAACCAAGACTTGTAAAAACCTCATTATATGGAAATATTTTAACAATATACCATCTTGGATTTAAAATTTTCATTATTTGAGGCACATGAACTAAGGGATACCTCCCAATGGTGTTTACTTTTTTGTATTTACAAGAATGTCACTCCTCCTCCACTATAAAAGGGAACTCACTCCCATCACTTATTCACCCATACCAAGCCATTTGTATCATAAAAATCCTAAAAACGTTACTTTAAGACTTTCCTACCCTCATCTTAGAATTCCTACTTTAGGCATAAATCCATCCAAGGAATGATTTTGGTGCAAACCAATAGGAGTTACCCGAAGAAGATGTAACGTTCATCAATGCGCGTTTTAGTTTTATTTCTTTCTCCACCCCCATTAAATTATTATTATACAATTATTATATAATAAAATAAGTATAATAAATATTATTATATTTTTTTATGCTAATTTTACAACCTACACCCACACACACTTCCATCAAATGGGTTAAGAAATCATCGTTCATGTTACTGCGAACTACCACCTCGCGAAACGATATCGTTCATTTTTCCATTACCACATTTCAAGGTTGGGAATAATGAAATACATAATATTTATATATGATATATATGGTACTTATGATTTATTTATGCTTATTTAATTGTTATATAACTCATAACTTCATGTTTTCCATTTTTGTGGGAATATGATGATTTTGTTTGTGTGTACAGCGGACTACCACCTCGCAAAGCGATGTGATTCATTCACACTTTACATGGAATGTATTAAGGATGGGTTTAATAGATATATGTGATATATATTAATAAAAATTATACTGAAATGGTAATATATATATATATAACATTTACTTCTCTTTCTTTCAATACAACAAGAAAATGGAAATAGTGTTTATGTGTATGTATGGCTTACCGTCTCCATGAACGGTATATTTAATTTCCTATCAAAAAAAATTATAGATTACTATAAATACATATATATTGAATATATATGATATTTAAATCATGTTTTAAATTCTATATATTATTAAATAATTATTTAAGTAAGAGGAACGAAAAATATCAAGTCAAAACATACTCGAAAAACATAGCAATTAACACTTGAAAAGATAAAAATAATGAAATATTATTAATGAATGGGTGATGTGATGTCATAAAAGGATCATATATGATATAATAAATATTAATATATTTCTATAATATGTTATTAACATGATTAAAATCATTATACAAGAGGGTAAATCATTTTTGACTAAGGGAAACCGTGAGGTAAAGGATTTCATCTCAATTTACATTCTATTGAGACTTATTTGTTATTATGTACTAATTTGATTTTATGTGGTGTATATACTACCCCTTTGACATTTAATATCATGAATAATTCATTATTCATGGTATTTTAAGTTTCAATTTTAATTAATTGATCTAAGGGGATTTTATTTAAAAATTACCAAGTGATAAAATTTATTGTGAAATCTCACTTCTTTTATGATTGTTAACATTATATTGAAAAAATCACTTTATTATAATCATTTTCAATTGAAAAATAAATTTATCTTAAATATCCATATTATTTGGTGGTGGATATGATTATTTCCTAAAATTTATACCATTTTTACATATAATTTTTACTTTGACAGTTATTTGATTATCTGGAGAAATATTGATAAATCTGTATCTTTTACTCAATATGGATATTTAGCAGAAAATGTTGGGGGAAGGCCTCTTTATTAAGAAAAAAATAAAACATAAACCCTTTTGAATTAGGTAAGGGTGAACCCATGAAAAAGCCCATACCATAGGCCCTGAGGCATATAGCATTAAAATTTAGTGGTCTGAAATCCCAGTGGGATAAAACCCATTACAAAATCAAGCCCAAAAAGTCCAAAGAACATAGCTACGATGAAAGATATTGGTCCAAAAACCAGAGTGGACAATAATAGCATAGAACTAAGCACCACCATGTCATCACTGCCTTCCCGACCAACTATTTAAGAACACATCATATGAAGACCCCACCCACCGCATCAAGCACTGCTACACCACCATGACCCCCAAATAGAGCCCCCTCCAGTGCCAAAAACCACCACACATTCGACCATCGGGACTGATGAATTCCATCGTCATCCTCTATAATTCCCACCGCTCCCACCATGCTTTATCATGATGCTATAACCCCCACCACACCGTTGACCATTGGGATCGACGCACGTCACTACCATTGTCATACACGATTCCCACCACTCACTCCTTGCTCTGTCATGATGCTAGAACCCCCAAGGAGTGATAATGATGAATGAATCTGACTAAATCTGATCTGAGACAATAGATCTAGACCAGATCTAACATGATGACCACCAATCAAGATGACTGACACCATCAAGGTTGATCACCGCCACCTGAAAAAAACTACCAAGCCTGAAGCTGACCATCTATTGAGATAATCGATTCCATTGAGGCTAACCACCACCACCTAAACTAATCCCAAAGTCAACCATCACACCAGCTAACTATAATTGTCATTCCATAGGGAGACTCCACCTATAAATCTGAAGATTTTATGGGTTGAAACCCTACAGGAATATGAAATCTGTTAAACGAATCCAAGAGCCTCCAATAATGTTTCTCCACATATCATATCAAATAAGGATATTTGATAAGGCATATTTTTATGAATTAAATATATTATTTGATATATGAGGGATGATTTGAACTAGTATTGATGAGTGTGTCCTGGACTTTATATATCCCCTTGATGCATCGATGGGTCTCATGAGATAAATTAGTTGACCAAATTAAATGGGTTTATACCTGTTGTTTTAAATTTTCTTATGGAAGGTCTCGACTGTATAGGTTTTCATGTGCCTCAGACTTGACATAAAATATTTAATAATTTTCTTCATTGATAATTATATTATTATAAAATTATCCATGATATTTTTTCTAGGACATTATCTATGGATTCATTTCATTCTCAGTTTATTGATTAAATGACATGTGTTTCAGTTATTTAACTTTCCATATTGATTATACCTTATCCAGATATTTTTGTGGCATGTGTATTCAGTTATCTACCTTACCATATTTATTATGATTTTTAATTCATGTTATATTATACTATAATTAAACCTTACTGACCATTTAATCTCACCCTTATTTTTTTACTTTCTCTAAGTTATGAAGAATATATCTTTGAATGAGTTTTAAAGGATACAGTTTATGATATTTTATTATGTATTTTATTTTATTTTATTTTACCATTGTAATGTGGGTACCATGTATGTAATATCATTTTCCAAAACTACTAAACTATTAAGTCATTTTGGATTTAAATATTATATCTATGCTAATGAAATGAAGTATGGCATCGGCTCCAGACTGATGGGGTCGGGGTCTCTATAGTTGGTATTAGAGAAAGTTTAGTAGAAACTTTGGAAACTATATTTAGAAGAAAATTGATTATGGAACATGGCCTTATGATAGAATTTTAGGATAAGTATATAATATCATCCTAGAATTTTGGTATGGTAGAGATTGTGTGGGTCTTCCTAGCAATACATCTCTATCTCGATACTACAAGTGTGCATAGTTTTTTCATATATTTTCTTGTAAGTAATAGCTCCAAAAAGGGCATGGTGGGATCAACTTGAGCATAACTTGGTATATGATAACAAGACTTACTATGCACCTAGTTTGACACTCCTGGGGGATATGCTTAGGATAATTCACATTTACTTTATAAACTATTATACTAGATTTAAAAGTAAAGATATCCCCAAAGAAACCAAAGTTTATGATTCTAATATTATCAATGCATAAATTTTCAATTTATGTTAAGATTTAATCCATATTTTGAATTATACATTATGATTCAAAATTTTATAAGCTAATCCATTATATTACATTACTTAGAAATAGATACTATAAGGAAAAAGGGTATCATTACTCATGGAAAATATAGGAATTCACCTACTGAGGAAGCCAATACATCTAGTATTGAAACAAATAAAATTATAGCTATATTAGGAAATTTTAGTCAAGTTATGAAATATAACCTTTTCTAGATGGAGAAACCTATTCCACAGAGAGATTCTATTATTCTAGATCACTTTATGAGATAGAATCCCTCATTATTTAGTGGTACTACAAATCCAATTATAGCTGAGAAATGGATTAAGTCTTTGGAAAAAAAATATTTTTGGCCTTGGGATGTAGTTAAAAGGTAAATGTTACACTTGGAATGTATCGTCTACAATTAAATGTTGATCAATAGTGTTTGTTGATCCAAAATACTAGAGAGGATGAAGAAATATAACTCATGTAATGGAAATATTTTAAAGATACATTCTTTGATAAATATTTCTCTTGTGATCAACAAATTATGATGAAGAAAAAATTCTTTAGCTTAAAGAAAAAGTAAGAAGAAAGTATCACAAATTTTGAAGCTACCTTTATAAGTTTTTCTAGGTATGCTATTGATTACATATGAAATACGGAATGCAATATTGAACATTTTTTTAAGGGATTAAGCCAATTATCTTAAGGGCATTGATCTCTCAAAATTTTCCATCATATAATGAAATAGTTCTATGTGTAATCAAAATAGAGAAGGAATTATCTAAATATTACATATTCATGGGAAACCAATATAAGAAGAGTCTTTCTAATCACTATAAAAAAAATAATGCATCAAAGAAGAATGAGAAAATGCAACATTTTCCACCTTGTGAAAACTATGCAAAGAAGCACCTTGTGAAATATTTAAAGGGAATTGGAGTTTTTTGTAAGTGTGGAGATAGGGGTCACCAGGATCATGAGTGAAAGGGGAAAAAACAAATCAATTATTTCCAATTCTACAATTGTAAATATATGTTTTACTATACAAATTAATTCCCAAAGCAACAAGGGAATCCACCATAGAAAAGTACATGGGGAGAAGGTCAAGATTATGAAATCACTACAGCTGAGGTAGAAGTGTCCAATGATATGGTGGAAGGTAGATTAATCCTATCTTAAAATTTAGACAATGATTTATTTAATTCTGGATCATCACGCTCTTTTATATATATCCATTTTCAAATAAAAAATAGACATTCCCCTTTTTATTTATAAGTGAGTTGTCAGTCAAAATTCCTAAGGGAAGTCACATTGCAACAAAGATGTTTCGGAAAGTCCCAATTATGACACATAAACATATTTTATTTTTTGAACTTTTTATCATACCTATGGTTGGATTTGATATAATCCTTGGTATGGATTTTCTTTCAAAATATGATGAAAAAAAAATATTACAAGAAGAAGAAAATTACGATTTGTGAGGAAGATGTAGAATTCCTTATCTTTAGAGTAGAAACATAATCATCATATTCTTATCTTGATCCACCCCTAGTATCTCAACTGAATGAAGTTATTGTGGAATAATTTCAAATAACATCTAGGGACAAATAAAGTAATCTTAAAATTAAGGATGTACCTATTGTATAGGAATATATTGATGTATTCTCTAAGGAATTACCTAGAAATCCCCCAGAGCATGAAGTTGAATTTTCCATTGATTTAATCCTTGATGAAGGACCAATATCAAAGACTCCTTATATAATAGCCAATATAAAATTAGTGGAGTTGAATAAACAACTATAATATTTGGGTAATGAGGGATTTATTCACCCTACATTTTCCCTAGGGGGAGCCCATATTCTCTTTATTAAGAAGAAAGATGGATCCATGAGGTTGCACATTGATTGTAGGGAAATCAATGATATTATGATAAAGAAAAAGTATTATCTCACACACATTGATGATGTAACATCTCATATCTATGATGTATTTTTTTTTAAATAGATTCTATCAATACAGAAGAATACAAAACTTAAGAACAAAATAAGGAATATTTTATTAATAAATCATTAACTTCTTTACATCTTTACAAAACTAGAAACCACATCTAATTCAATAATATCACTATAATTTCTATCAACACAACTGGGGCACCATCGATTAACACAATAACGTCAAATGTGTAATTCACTTCCCTTGAATCTTCCAAAATTATAAAATTGGTAGCAAGAAGAATAATGAAAATATTAAGAACAAGAGGGAAGTAGAGCACCATTTTTTTGGAAGAAATATACTTCAAGAAGTTTTTATGTTTTTTCAAATACCTTTAGACATAGGTATTTGTAAGACTCTTTATTTTTTTACCATTGGAAATATATATGTTGGGATTTTAGTAGTTGTTAAGAGAGTGAAAAAGAAATATAAAATGAATTTAAGATGATAATTTCAAATCAGAATAATATAATATTTAAAATGATGAAATTTTTTAAAAGTAATAATAATAAATAAAAGTTTAAATTATTATATATTTGATAATTTGAAAACATAATATCTAGTAATAATATTTGTTTAGGAAGTTATAAATAATGTTAAATAGAAAGAAAAAAAATTATACTTTTAGTTAATAGTATTTATGTTAATAAAAAATTTGGTCCAACCTAAGGATGACATGGGAACACCTCAACCACTTAAAAGGACCCACTATGGGTCAAACCCATATGGGATGCATCTACCCAAACTAGTCTAGGAAGTAGATTGGATCCTTGGTGGAGCATAGGTATAGTTGTTCATAGGCAAGCCCGTGTTTAGGGCCCTATGTAGTTCACGAAGAGTTTGGGCCGAAGCCTGCTAGGCCCATGTGTAAGGACATTTTTGTATGTACTTGTGATTTTGGGATGGAGTAGGCACAACTAGTAATATAAGGAGTTTCTTGAACTCTTCTCTTTTTGATGTTGGGTGAGTTTTAAACCGTGGGATTCAATTTGAGTCATCCATTTAGATCGATCTCGTCTGAGTCATTCACTCTTTTTTCAATCATATTATTAATTGTTCTTCTTCCCCACTTTTTTAAAATATTGAACCCTCATTGACAATGTGTTCTTCTTCTCCACTATCATAGTCTTCTTCAACCCATGGCCCAGTTCACTATCAATTCTACCAGTTGTCATGATTAAATTATAAAATATGAAACAGAATATTTAACCTAAAATCAAATAATATTTTTCTTTTAGCTTCTACAACAAGATATGTATATTTATTTATTTATTCAATCAAACTCTATCACAAAATTTTATTTTAAGAATTATACTAACTAAAACTCTTATTTCCTTTCATTTTTGTCAAATTTTAAAACCCCGTTTTTTATATTTTAAAATTTAGTAGCGAATGAATATAAAATATATATATATATATATATATATACATTTTATTTAACATCGGATTAAATAAATTACACACATGGAAAGTTGATACAAATTATTAATTTTCATATTTGTAAAGAAGTTATACACTTCTTTAGCCAGTGTAAAATATACACATGACTTATATATATATATATATATATATATATATATATATATATATATATTATTCCACACACAAGGATCAGACCCATCCCCAAAATTATTCTCATTCAACTCCTATGTGTCCAGTAGGCCTTTCATTCACCCTTGTTAAGGTAAGGGGTGAAGTTGTTTTTAAAAATTTATATATATATATATATACTATGATTTCTCTTAAACCCATGTAAGGTAATTAGTTTTATAAAATAATTATATAGTCTTATATTATTAATTATATTATCAAAGTTTATTTTTAACTATAATGTAAAATAATAACAAAACCTTGTTTTGTTATTGTTTAACTTAAAATTTTAAAAGGGGTATTTGATTTTATTAAAATTTCAATGTTATAGTTATTATTCAATGTAAATAGATGTTATCATTTTATGTGTTTTTTCTATTTACAATAGTTTTAAATAAAAGTTATTATTTTATGTGCAAAATATCTCCACACATCCATGAATTTCATCCATAATTTAGATATTCCCATCATCTATAGATATTATTGACATTTCATGTATAAGAATTTATTTCAAATTTATATAAAATTATGTTTATTTATTTTAAATTAAATAAATCATATGAAAGTATGGATTTCTCCTAAATCCTTTTATAATTTATTAAAAATAAGATTATTCTATGTAAAGAAATGGAATGATTATTTTATTCTATGAAAATAATTTTGAATGGGTTTCAGGTTAAGATTGAGAAAGGACAGTTGAAAATGTTTTCTTAAATTATAGAACTAGAGTATTGAATGAAATGATATGGTATGGGTATTAAACTCATGACCTCAAGGGGTCATTTTTTAATATGTGATACGGAAAAGTGGTATCATGGTTTTCTTATATTCTACTAAGTATCATAAATAATCCATAAAAGTTATTATTTTCTAAAAGGATAAATTCAAATAATTATTTCAAACGATTGTTATTTTGGAAAATAAATGGTTTTCAAAGTATTATACACTTATTAAGGACGTTTAGGAAAAAAAATAAATGCTTAAAACCCATTTTCTAAGTATTTATTTAATCAAATGATTTATTTGATAAATTATTTCCAAAGAAATTATTAGATTTCAAAGAAAATGTATTTACAAATATTTTTAAAACCACTTACTAGGAAATTTAATGTTCACCCAATGTTTTAAATTATTTTTCATAGGTTTATAAGTAATTCAATTGGGGTTTGTTTCATATATGGAGGAATTTCACATGAAGACAATTGTATAAATCTTTTTTAAAATTTGATAAATTGTAATGTATTTTTCTAATTCTCCAAAACCTACACCAGAAAAGATCTTGCAGTGTAAAATGTTTTGGGTATTTTTTTAGTTGTCCTTTATTAACAAAATACACAATATTTTCATCACTGAATCTATAAGTGTGGGTTCCAGGATTTAAAATGACCTATTTGATCAACTTCATAGATCCCAATATTTTTCAAACATTGATCTTTGTTTTTGGTGTCACCAATTTTGAGTAAATAAGGAAGACATTCTAAAGACATCCTTTTGAACAAGGTATGGACAATATGAGTTTACAGTAATTCCATTTGTATTTACTAATGTACCCTTTGTTTTTATGGATTTAATGAATAGATTATTCAAGGAATATATTGACAATTTTTTTGTGGTATTCATTGATGATATTCTAGTAAATTCTAAAAGCTATAAAGACCATGAGAAACACTTTTAGATAATTCTTAAGAATCCTAAAATGGAATATTTATATGGAAATTTTAATAAGTGTGATTTATGGTATTATATATTTTCTTTTCTTGGCCATATTGTCTACCAAAATGGAATCTCAGTTGATCCTTCAAAGAAAAAGGCAGTCGGAGAATGGCCTACACCAATGAGCATAACTGAGGTATGTAGTTTCATTGGTTTGGTAGGTTACTATCAAAAATTTGTTCATAATTTTGGATGATTGGATAACTCATTAACCAAGATTATATGTAAAGGGGTTAAGTTCATTTGTATGAAGTAATGTGAAGAATTTTTTGATGAACTAAATAAGAGATTGGTAAATGCTATGATTTTAACTCTACCATCTAGAATGTTGTACCTCTCGTACCCCTCATGGTTTAATTTTCATGATCACAATCACTCTCTTTCTTATCTAATCTTGTTTTAAGTGTTTTTGTTGATAGGCAAAAGGTTGCCAAGGAATTGGGCCAAGAAGGACCAAAAGTGGACTGAAAATCAGTCCACCGGCCAACCAGTGGAAGACCACCGGCCAACCGATGGAGCCTGGACAGAAGGCATCCCTCTGTCCAGACCACCGGCCAACCGGTGTCCCACCACCGGCCAGCCGGTGGAACCCAGACAGAATGGGTCAGCTACTGCCTCAGCACCGGCCAACCGGTGGCCTCCTCACCGGCCAGCCGGTGGTGCCTGAGCCCGATCCCTCTCCCTTTTTCAAAGCACCGGCCAACCGGTGGCCAAGCACCGGTCAGCCGGTGGAGCCAGTCAAACTAGCCGTTGGGCTTTGACCAGACTTGTCCACTTGCCTCCCAACGGCTCCGAAGGCCTCTCCAACGACTCCGAAGACCCCCAAAGGCCATTTGAGGGTTCCCCCTCTATAAATAAAGGACTAGGAAGCCCCGGAAACACACGGAAGCCCACGGGACACATTTTACATCATTTGTCAAACCTCTGGTGGATTGCTTCAAGGAACCCTCACTTGCTCCAACTCACTTCCACATCCAAGGAGCACCACCATAGAAGCTTGGGAGCGCCCTTCTTCAACTCCAATCAATCCTTTGGCGCCCAAGGCTTCTCCCATTACGGTTTTTCATTATTTATCATTTTGAGCTTTAATTTGGGTTTGTGCCTACAAACCCCTCTTTCTCTCATCTCCCTTTCATTTGGGTTTTCACACCACCTTCAAGGTGTGAAGAGGTTAGTCAAGCCTTCCCTTTAAAAGGCTTGAATCAAAGGTGAGCTAGCCTTCACCTGTAAGAAGGCTAGTGGGTTCTTGCTCAACCATTGAAAGTAAGTGGGTTCTTTCATAACCATTAAAAGCAAGTTGTAATAGGTTCTAGACTAACCTTAAAGTCTAGTGGGTTTCTTGCTAAAACCATTAAAAAGCAAGCGGTAGTAAATCTCTCAACGGTTGAGTTGGGAGCAGAGACGTAGGCTTTGGTTTAAGCCGAACTCCGTTATCAATTTTGTGTCTTGCCTCATTTATTTCCGCTGCACCTTTACTTTGATTTTAAATTGTTAATTATTCTTTAAAAAGGCAATTCACCCCCCCTCTTGCCATCACTCTCCGACCAACAATTGGTATCAGAGGGAAATTTGAGTAATACCTTAACCGGTTTCAAATTTAAGATCCATTGTGATGGCTTCAACCTCTTTCGCCCCCGAAGGCTATTCTTTGGGTCGTGCTCCATTCTTTGATGGAACCGACTATACTTATTGGAAAACCCGCATGACCACTTTTCTTAGAAGCATTGGTTATCCTATTTATAAAATTTTCATGCATGGTTATTCTCTCTCTTCTCCCGATGAATCCAAATGGACTCAAGCCGATATTAAAAATTTCGAGCTTGATGGCAAAGCCATGAACGCTCTTCATTGCGGCCTTGATCGTAATGAATTCAATTGAGTTTCCACATGCACTTCATCTCATGAAATCTGGAAACTATTGGAGGTTACCCATGAGGGGACCAACAAAGTCAAGGATACTCGATTGGATATGTATCGCCAAGATTTTGAAAGTTTCACCATGCATCCATCTGAAAATATTTCTGAAATTTTTACTCGTTTTACTGACGTTTGCAATGGAAGAAAATCTCTTGGAGATAATGTTTCTGCAGAAATGATGGTCAAGAAGATCCTTTGGATCCTACCAAGCACATGGGCACCGAAAGTCATGGAAATTCAAGAAGCAAAAGACATCAAGAACATGCCGGTCGAAGAGCTCATCGGATCCCTCATGACCTACGAGATCACCATGAGGAGGCAAGCTGAAAAGGAAGGCAAACCAATCAAAGTTCCAAAGAACATCGCCTTCAAAGTTCAAAAAGAAGAAAGCTCCTCCTCCTCATCTTCTTCCTCTTCAAGCGGCGATTCCGAAATGGAGAACCTTTCCCGCAAAATGCACAAGTTCATGAAGAAGCACAAGAAGAAGAAATCCCGCAAGGCTCAACCCAACGAAAAATCCGAGCCCGAGGTAACATGCTACAAGTGTGGCAAGAAAGGCCATTACAAGCCCGATTTCCCACTCAACAAGAAAAAGGCCAAGCAAAAGGAAAAGAAGAAGGCATTCAAAGCCACATAGAGTGATAGCTCCACATCCTCCTCCTCCTCCTCCTCAAGTGACAACGGTAAAAAATGCCTAATGGCATTTCATGAGGTAACCTCTTCCGACTCCTCTTCCTCCAGTTCTTCAAATTCTTTCAATCATTTGTCTTATGAGGATCTCCAACATGCGAGAGATCAATTGGAGGAAGGTTTTCATGAACTTTCTTCCAAATTTGTTGCTTTAAAAAAGAATTTCAAAAAACTTTCTTCCGAAAAGGAACAACTTCTCAAAGAAAAGGAGGAGTTGTCCCTCAAAATCCAAAACCTTCCCGATGTTGATTCTATGGAATCCACAATCAAGGATTTAAGGGAATCCCTTGCCAAGTTCACCCAAGGGGAACAAAATTTAACCAAGCTCCTAGGTTCCCAATGCATTTCTAGAACCACCCAAGGGCTTGGCTATTCCAAGCAAGCTTCCTCTTCTCATGCTCCAACTATTTTTGTAAGGGGGATCTCCCAATATAAATTTTGAAATTATTGTAAAAAGTCTGGGCACTTAATTTATGAGTGCGATTGCAAAAATGCCCGGTATGGAAGGCCCAAAACTATTTCCTTTAATGATGAATTTTTTAGGAGAAGACCAGCCACAAGACAAGTATGGATTGAAAAATCCCTTTTAGCGAGTCTCTTCGGGCCAAAATTTGTCTCGGTTTCAAAAACCTCTCCCCGGTGATTTGTTGTTTTTACTTAGGGGGAGTTAGGATCGTTTAAGCCTTTTTGCATTTTTCATTCAAATTTTTCATTCAAAACTTTCAATTTCAAAACTTTCAATTTCAAAACTTTCAATTCAATTTCAAAATTTTCATTCAAAACATTCAATTCAAATTTCAAAAATTTCAATTGATTTAAAATCTCTATCTTGTTTTTCAAACCTTTCCCTCAATCAAGTTTTATGCCCCGTGCTATTTTGATAATCACAAAGGGGGAGAAATTCTTGGTTGATTGGGGGAGAAATCTTTCTCTCATGCTTTACTTTACTTTTTAATTTATCCTTTAAAGCATGCCTTTCATTTCAGTATTTTACATTGCTTGTTTTGGTGATTGTGATCATCAAAATAGGGGGAGATTGTTGTACCTCTCGTACCCCTCGTGGTTTAATTTTCATGATCACAATCACTCTCTTTCTTATCTAATCTTGTTTTAAGTGTTTTTGTTGATAGGCAAAAGGTTGCCAAGGAATTGGGCCAAGAAGGACCAAAAGTGGACTGAAAATCAGTCCACCGGCCAACCGATGGAAGACCACCGGCCAGCCGCTGGAGCCTGGACAGAAGGCATCCCTCTGTCCAGACCACCGGCCAACCGGTGTCCCACCACCGGCCAGCCGGTAGAACCCAGACAGAATGGGTCAGCTACTGCCTCAGCACCGGCCAACCGGTGGCCTCCTCACCGGCCAGCCGGTGGTGCCTGAGCCCGAGCCCTCTCCCTTTTTCAAAGCACCGGCCAACCGGTGGCCAAGCACCGGTCAGCCGGTGGAGCCAGTCAAACTAGCCGTTGGGCTTTGACCAGACTTGTCCACTTGCCTCCCAACGGCTCCGAAGGCCTCTCCAACGGCTCCGAAGACCCCCAAAGGCCATTTGAGGGTTCCCCCTCTATAAATAAAGGACTAGGAAGCCCCGGAAACACACAGAAGCCCACGGGACACATTTTACATCATTTGGCAAACCTCCGGCGGATTGCTTCAAGGAACCCTCACTTGCTCCAACTCACTTCCACATCCAAGGAGCACCACCATAGAAGCTTGGGAGCGCCCTTCTTCAACTCCAATCAATCCTTTGGCGCCCAAGGCTTCTCCCATTACGGTTTTTCATTATTTATCATTTTGAGCTTTAATTTGGGTTTGTGCCTACAAACCCCTCTTTCTCTCATCTCCCTTTAATTTGGGTTTTCACACCACATTCAAGGTGTGAAGAGGTTAGTCAAGCCTTCCCTTTAAAAGGATTGAATCAAAGGTGAGCTAGACTTCACCTGTAAGAAGGCTAGTGGGTTCTTGCTCAACCATTGAAAGCAAGTGGGTTCTTGCATAACCATTAAAAGCAAGCTATAATAGGTTCTAGACTAACCTTAAATTCTAGTGGGTTTCTTGCTAAAACCATTAAAAAGCAAGCGGTAGTAAATCTCTCAACGGTTGAGTTGGGAGCGGAGACGTAGGCTTTGGTTTAAGCCGAACTCCGTTATCAATTTTGTGTCTTGCCTCATTTATTTCTGCTGCACCTTTACTTTGATTTTAAATTGTTAATTATTCTTTAAAAAGGCAATTCACCCCCCCCCCCCTCTTGCCATCACTCTCCAACCAACATAGAAGTTATGGGTTTGTGATATATAGTGATGCATCAAAGAAGGGACTTGGTTTTTTCCTAATGAAAAATGTTAAAGTTATTTCATATTAATAAAGGAATTAAAAAACTCATGAATAGAACTATCCAACTTATGATCTTGAGTTGGCATCCATGATATTTTCTTTGAAGATATGGAGACATCATCTCTATGGTGAAAGAAGTAAGATATACACGGATCATAAAAGCCTGAAATACTACTTTTCATAAAAATAGATCAATATTATACAAATATGATGGCTCGAGATACTAAAGGATTATGATTAATCAATACACTACCACCTAAGAAAAGAAAATAAGGTAGTAGGTGAATTGAGTAGGAATGATCATGGGGTTTTGACCCAAATGAGGATTGAAAGGGACATTATGTTCATGGATCTAGTAAATATAGATATGGGAGTTTCTATGGAAGGGGAAATAAGAATAATTTTTCAAAATATTTTAATACCATATTTATTAGATAAGATAAATAATTATCAATCTGATTATGAGAACTTTCAGAAGAATATTAAAGTATTGAATGATAGGAAATTAATAGACTTTGTTTGCAAAAATGGAATCCTAAAATTTGGAAGGAGTTTATGTGTTCCATCTATACCTGAACTAGAAAAGTGAATTATTGTAATAATAATATATCTCAAATTTCTCTATACACCTTGGTAGCACAAAAATGTATAGGGATTTGAAGGAACATTTTTTGGGGATAACATAAAGCAGGAAATTGTTGATTATGTTTCCATATGTTTTGTTTTTCAACAATTTAAAGTTGTGAGGCATCATCCTAGAGGATTAATGCAACCTTTTAATATTACTATGTTGAAATGGGATAATATTACTATGTAATTTTTCATAGTACTACCAAATACTCCTCATAAGAATGATGAAATATGGTTTATCGTTGATTTCCTAACAAAATATACACATTTCCTTGATCTAAGATAAGATTTAACTCTTGATCATCTTGTAAGGCTATATTTTAATGAATTTTTGAACTTCATAGTTCACCACTATCAATTATTTCTGATTGAGATTACCACTTTACATATAATTTCTAAAATAATCTTTAGAAGACTATTGATGCTGAGCTTTATTTGAGCACTGCCTACCATCCTCAAACTGATGGAAATTCCAAAAGAACAATTTGAATGATAGAAGACATGTTGATTTCATGATCACTCGACTTTAATGTTATATGGGATAATTATTTAACTTTAGTAGAGTTTTCCAATAATATTAGTATCCATTCAAGTATTCAAATGGTGTTGTATGAAGCATTATATGGAAAGGGATATCACACTCCAACTTGATGGAATGAAGTTGGTTAAAGGAAACTTATAGGGACAGAACTCATTGAAGAGTAAATAATGAATTAAAAGGATATTAAGGGTCAAATTAAAGCGTCTCAAAGTATACAAAAGAGTTATGATGATAATTAAAGGAAAGATTTGTAATTATAAGTGGGAGATCATGTTTTCTTGAAAGTATGTCCATAGAAGGGTGTTGTAAGGTTTGATAAGAAAGGGAAAATGATCCCAAGGTACATCAGACCCTTTGAAATTATTGAAAGAATTAGAGTTGTTACTTATTATTTGTAAATAATGAAAAACCGCACAAAATTTCATGATGTGTTCTATATATCTTTTCTAAGGAAGTACATTCCATATCCAATGCATATTCTCACCTCTGATGAAATAGAGTTGGAACTTGATCTATCATAATGTGAAAAACCCATTCATATTATTGATACTACAGAGAAAGTATTGAGGAATCAGATGACTCATTTAGAAAAGGTACTATGGAGGAATTAAAAAATAGAGGAAGAAATATGGGAACCAGATGATATTATGATGAAGAACTACTCTCATCAGTTTAAAAGGTAATATATATGAAATTTTGAGAATTAAATTTCTATAGGAGGGAAGAATACAACACCCAAAGTATTTAAAATATTTTACTTTTAGAATATATTTAATTTTGTTGATATACCTTTTAATTCATGAAAAATTGGATTATCTTATGTAACACACAAGAATGACATTTTTTAGTAGCAGTATTGTAGCAGTACTGTAGCAGTCACTGTAGCAGTACTGTAGAAGGCACTGTTTGGTACTCTAGTAGCCGGAACTATCCATCCATCTGGGCCACCGGTTTGGTCCTCAGGTCCTGCAAGGCTTTCGGGCCACCCAAGGCCTTCGGGCCACCCAAGGCCTTCGGGCCAGTTGATTCTCAAGGCCTTCAGGCCACCTTAAGGCCTTAGGGCCACCCCAAGGCCTTTGGGCGACATGAATGCAGGCCCCAGACACACTACAAAAAAGGAGTAGCCCCAGAAGAGGATTCAAAGCAGGTGCAATCACCAGAGCAGAGCCAAATGGATTGTCAAAATGAGAGGGTATGGCTATGCCATCGGTACCAGCCTGTGCTTGCACGGGAAGCCTAGCCAGATAGTCATGCAAAGGCGGAGAGCTACTATCAAGATGCATATGCTGGGGAGGGGCAGTTCCTTGTAGATAGTCTGGTTGAATTCCCTAAGACCTTCGGGTCATGTAATCTCCTAAGCCTACGGGCCATGTAATCTCTGAGCCTATGGGCCTTGTAAGGGTTCCCCCTCATCCCTTAAAAGGGGGGTTTTCAAAAATCAATAAAAAATGAAGGCCTTCGGCCATTCAGGCCAGGTCAAGAATAAAAAGGAAATGTTTTTATAAAAAACTATTTTTATGTGCTGAAAGTATATAATATTAACAAACTAAATTAATTAATATTATTTTATTATCTTAATTAAATTTATATAATATATATTCAAAAAAATTAATTCATCCAATACATTTTACAAACATAAGATAAGAACAAATCCAATTTTATGCATAAAAAGCTGTATTTTTTCAAAGGCAGTTTTTCACCTTTTAATGGTGCACTTGTTTTAAAACTAAATTGTGACAATTTTATGAAATTTATTTGAAAAAATAAACTTAATTTTTTAAATTATAATATAAAACTTATCTTAGGGTGAATTTTTTGTATTTTTCTGAGAAGTTTCATTTTTTGATTAATAGTGAAAAATATTAAATTTTAATTCAAAACTAACTTTGCATATTCATAATTTATAATGTTAAATTGTATTTTAAATTTATTTTAAAGTTAAATTAAATCAATTTTACATATATTAATCCAATTTAGTTTATTTTAATAAATTTTATAGTTAATTTTGATGTAACAACATTTTTAAATTTTGAACATTTTCACTTTAAAAGCCCTCTTTATCGTCATGTTTGCGGGATAAATTTTAAATTAAATTGTGAAACTCATGTGATTTGAATCAGGAAAAATATATTACATATTATTAATAATAATAATTTATAATTTCTTATTATTTCAACTTAATTTTTGACAAAATTTATTAGTAAAAATTGTAAATGTTAATCACAGTGATTAAGGTAAAAAAATGAGTTTACTTAGTGGTTAATTCTAAAATATAAGGTGTATAAATGACCAAAAACTAGTAAAAATCCCATTTTATATTCATATTTATAAAATATTCCCTCTTGGGTAAAAAATGGTTCATTATTGGTGGCACATGATCTAAGAGAGACCTCCCAATAGTGTTTACTTTTTTGGTATTTATAAGAATGTCACTCCTCCAATATAAAAGGGAACTCACTTAGTCACACCTCCAAACACATTTTTATCATCAAAAACCAACTAAATTCATTTTATAAATTCCCTTAAATAATATTATAATCATTACTTTGGGTAGAAATCCATCTATAGAAGTCATTTTTAAAAACCAATAGGAGTTACCTGAAGAAGAGTTAATGTTCATCAATGTGCATATTTGTTTTATTTATTTCTACAACCCCATTCAATTATTATTATACCATTATTATATAATAGAATAAGTATTCTAAATATGATGAGATATTTTTATGTTAATTTTATGACCTAAACCCACACACACTTCTATCAAATGGGTTATGAAATCATCATTCATGTGTACAACAGACAACCACCTTGCGAACTGATGTTGTTCATTTTTCCATTACCACCTCTAAAGGTTCATAATAATGATGTAAATACTATTTATATACTATATATATGATATTAATTATGTATTTATACTTATTTAATTATTATATAACACATACCTTTATGAATTACATTTTGTTGGAATACGATAACTTCGTTCGTGTGTGCAGAGGACTACCGCCCCGTGAAGCGATGTGATTCATTCACACTTTACATTCAATGTATTAAGTATGGGTTTAATAAAAATATATTATATATATAATAATAATTATACTAAAATTATAATATATATCATTTATTTTTCTTTCTTTCAGTATGACAAGAAAATGGAAATAGTGTTCATGCGTACGTGTGAACTACCGTCTCCAAGAACGGTGTATTTCATTTCCTATAAAAAAAATTAATGGATTACTCTAAATAAATATATACTTAATATATATGATATTTAAATAAATTTTTACATTATTAATATGATTAAATCATGATTTAAAAGAAAAATAACATACTCAAAAAACAAGGCAATTAACACCCAAAAAGATGAAAATAATGAAAGATTATTAATGAATGGGTGATGAGATGTTATAAAAGGATCATATATGATACCATAAATATTAATATGGATCTATAATATTTTAATAACATTTTTAAAACTATTATAAAGGATTTTAAATCATTTTTTACTAAGGGAAAGCATGAGGTAAGGTATTTCGTCTCAATTTACATTCCATTGAGACTTATTTGTTATTATAAACTATTATGCTTTTATGTGGTGTATATAATTACCATTTGACATGTAATATCATTAATAATTCATTATTAATGGTATATTAAGTTTAAACTTTAATTATTTCATCCAAGGGGATTTGATTTTAAAATTACCAAGTGATAAAAGTTATTTTGAAATCTCACTTCTTTTGTGATTGTTAACTTTCTCTTGAAATAATCAATTTATTATAATAATTTTTCATTAGAAATTACATTTATATTAAATATCCATATTATTAGGTGATATATATGATTATTTCTTAAAATTTATACCATTTTTACATATAGTGGTTACTTTGATAGTTATTTGATTATCTGGGAAAATGTTGATAAATTTGTATCCTTTACTCAATACAGATATTTGATAAGGCATATTGTTCAGGAATTAAATATATTATTTGATATATGATGAATTATTCAGACTTTCAATAATGGGTGAGCCTCAGAATTTATATATCCCCTTGATTCATCGACATGTCTCATGATACAAATTAGTTGGCCAAATTAAAAGAGTTTCTACCTTTTGTTTTAAACCATCTAATGAAAGGTCTTGACGATATAGTTTTTCATATGACTCATACATGATGTCAAATATTTAAGCATTTCCTTAATTTATAATTCAGTTTTTATTATTATCCATGATATTTTTTCTATGACATTATCTATGGATTCATGTCATTCTCATTTTATTGATTAAATGGCATGTATTTCAGTTATTTATCTTTACATATTGATTATGACTTATCTAGATATTTATGTGGAATGTGTATTTAGTTATATAACTTTCCATATTGATTATGATTACTTGTTCATGATATATTCTATTGTACTTAACCCTTACTGAGAATTTTAGCTCACCCTTATTTTGTTTCCTTTCCCCAGGTTATGAAGATTTGGTCTTTGAATGAGTTTTCAAGGATGCAGTTTATTATATTTTGTTATGTATTATGTTTTATTTTCTTTTCCCAGTGTAATATGGGTACCATGTATGTAATCTAGTATTCCAAAAATGATAAACTTTTTAGTCCTTTTGGATTTGAATATTGTATATATTTTAATGAAATGAAGTATGGTACTAGCTATAGACTACTGGGGTTGGGGTCGCTACATGTATACTCTATCGAACATAATATTCTTATTTAAAAAAAATAAAAAATATTGGGGTGTTATATTTTCTCCCCTTTAATAAATTGTGTCCTCATAATTTGAACTTGTTCTCAGCAATCAAGGATTTGACATTTGAAAATTCCTTATGGAAAACTCACATTATAAAAAGGGTTAAAAAAACATCCTCTTTAAAAGATGGAAACAAAAATATAAAAGTCGTCTGGAATAACACATATCTAGGTTTTCAAATTTGATAACATTAGTGGGAATTGAAAAAATGGACATGGAATAAAGGTAATGTTTATATATAATTAATCAAAATAAATTGAATGATCATGATAAAGTTAAAGACCAAAAAACCATAAACCAAAGAGGTGAGAAAAGTTCCATCAATTCATCAGAAATGAAGGTAATAGGACAACATTTGTGTCTTCGTGATCCTTTTCCTAAAGTTGAGGTATTTTTTACTATAAAGATAAAGGACATGAGAAAATATAATTACTTGATTTATTTCCACTTCATAATCATAATATCATTCTTTGGTTGTGGTTTGATCAATTTACACTTCATCTCTTACTTTGAGAAATGAAGATTGAATTTTAATGCATGAAGCACTAAAATTAAATTCTAATTAATCATAATATATATAAGTAATTCCTTCTAAATATAAATATTTACTAAACCAAAATGGTTAGCATAATTTTCTAATATAGATAAATAAAAATCATTAAAATATAAAACCACACTAATAAAACCCAATAGTTTAACTTATTTCATAAATATTTAATCTTAAGGCTCCTCTAAAATATGTCTAACCAAAATTGAATCTCAAATATAGGAATTATTTGATCTCATATCCTTCCATGATCAACTTAACAATTATCTTGTAATAATTTTTTTCACTCATAAAGCCTCATACCAAAATGTATATAAAATAATAATTTCCCAAAATAAAGTCACAATAAAATCATATATGCTTCCAAAAGATAATTCACCCTTTATTCCTTAAATAATCTCTTATATTAGACAAAAAAATCCATTGGAATTTTGGGTTCATACTTGAACTGATAGAAAATAATAAGTTGATTCAGAAAATCAAATTTGATTTCCTTATTCAATAATCTATGTATAGAGAGGTAATCAATGATTATAATCACATCAAATTTCGCTAAGATGAACAATAATATTTTCATAGGTCTCATTCATAAAAAATTCAAAATGAAATCCCCAAATATAGAGTGGAGGATAATTTTTCCCTAATTATCATGATTCACTTCAACTGTTGTGATTGCATAATCCTTCCCTTTATCCTTTTTATTCAAAGGTTGTTGTGGATTATTATCCTCATTATTATATTAGATAATTGAGTCACAAAATTTCCAAACTCCTTGCATCTATAGAATTATAGTGTGGGTGGTGTATTATGTTGAAATATCACTCCATTAATTTAATTGATTGGATTCTTTATATCAATTCAATATTCGTTTTCTTGATGGTTTGGATTCCCACACTTGAAGCATCTTCTTATTCTATTAAGGAATTCACCTAAGTGCTTATTACCACATTTTTAGCAAGTATAATATTGAAACTTTTTCTTCCCTCTGTGTGATATGTCATTGGGGATTCCATGAAACCCCATCTTCCTTTTCTTGTCACCAAAACCATGAGGATTTCCACCTTCCATTTCCACTTTGAGTGTACATCGAATGATTTCTTCATAGATTCCAAAGACCCTTATGGATAATTCCTTTATAATAATTGGTTTCAAACAAATAAAGTATTAATCAATTTTTATTTCAAGGGTGGTGATTAAAACATAAGCATAACTTGAAAGTCATGTAAAAATTTTCTTATAGGAACCAATGGATTCATCATCTCTCTAATTAATCTCAAGGAATTAATTATCCATGTTTGTACATAAATATAAAGGTAATTACTTACTAAAAAAATATCCTCTTAAACTCATCCCATTCAATAAAGTTTTTTTCCTCCTCTTTCCATATATTCTTAATAAGATTCCACCACTGATTTTCTTTGTCTTCCAAATTATAAATGGATAGGATAAATTTTTCATGGTCTGGTCATTGAAGAATGAAAAATATCTTTTCCATCACATTGATACATTTCTCAACAACCAATGGATCAAAATTCCCATAGAAGGAGTGTGTATTTTGTCTTATAAAATATTCATTGGTATTTTTCTCTCTCCTTATTACATTCAAAAGTTCAACATGACCTGTTTTACCACTTATATCTCAAAAGAGTTAAGTGAGAATAGGCACAAAATATTTTATCCCAGATTATAATCCATTTGGTTGATCATGAGGATGGTCATTTCATTTATCTTGTTATTCATTGTTCTCATGATTCCTTCATGTTCTAACCATTGACTAAATCTAAAAACATTCATGTGAGAAAAAATAATCATAGTGGAAAACTACATAATCATGAAAAATAATTCATCAGATTTATAAATCATGAAAACTTGTTTTTAATATATGACACATTATTTTTAACCTAGGTCATACATGATGATCGTCTATTCAAATCCTTAATAATGGTTATTAAATAAAATATAAATTGACCCAAGCATATTCTTCGGGAGTTCCAAACTAGGTATGTAGTAAGGGCATGCTCACTATGCTCTAGAATGATGGTTGAGATATACTCGACCAATTATTTTGGGGTTATTACCCCTATATTCATCTATATTAAAACCACATCTACTTGTAGTATTCATACATGGATGTAATTATAGAAAAATCACATAATTTATCCCTCGTGAAAACTTTAGGATGTTATCCTATGCTTAGACTTATCCCTAGGATTTTCCAAAAAAAAATCAATCATCCTAATCTCCAAATATTAAACAAACCTTTAATATGATACCAATTATAAAAACCCATACTTTTCACACATAGATATTACATCTTAATAGATGAATATTTGGTATATTTTAAAAATAAGCATTTGAGGATGCTAAAGGTTTTCTTTGTTTAGATACTAGATACACAATATTGTTATTTCATGAAATAAATTCAACATATCCCACAAAGATATTCCCACATAGTACTCTTCTTAGACATATCCTTCTTAAAACCATTCTTCATTACCTGGTAAAGGAATCATAATAAAGGGTGATCTTATATGATCAATAAGGGTAAACAAGAAAGATACCAATTATCACTTAAAAATAAAATAAGAATAAGGTTATGAGAACATGATCATAGCATTTGAAGTACATACCATGCATATCATAGATCATAATATTTAGTTATGGAATAAAGCTAGAATTTTCATAAGGCATGAAACATAAAGGAATCAAATAACATGATCCATGAGAGCATGGAATAATACATAGATTTATAGCATACATATAAGCTTATAACTTTGTGAACGTGTATAAATAGAAACAAGTTCACTCATTAAGTTAAATAAATTAAATTAGGACCTTACATAAACTTATGAACATGAAACTAGTTCTATGGATAATCTTATAGACATAAAATCTAGGACTACACATAAACTTATGGATAAGAAAAACAAGTCCATGTATAATCTTATGGACATGAAAACCAGGTCCATGAATAAAATTGTGAACATGAAATAAGGTTCACATATATCATATTTAACTCGTGGGTTATCCATATTTACCCAATGCATTGGAGGGATTTAACTGACCCAGCCATCACATAATCATAACTCATTCATATAAATTTTACTGGATCGTAAATCATAACATTATAACATAACCCATGGAAAATAAATGGGTTTATTAAACATCTCATCATCACAGTTATAAACTATCCAAAGAAATAATAAGTATGGTATCATTGGGTCATATCCCCAGTAAAGAATAATTATAATCAAATGATGTTATCATAGATAAAAAATTACTTTAAAGGATTACTGGAAAATTTATTGATGAAAATATCCTTTTCACTTTAAAATAAACTTTTTAAAACATAAAAATTTCCCAATTATTAAGGAAAACATTTTACCTTAAAATAAACTTGGAAACATGTAATGTAAACTTAAAATCATTTATCATTCATGATGTTGTGAAATTCTATTCATTCCATGTACATCAAAATAAAATATTCCTTACACAATTTTGTAGAAAAAGTCAAAAAGTACATCATTTAGAAAATGACAAGAATATTCATTTTAAACCATTTTTAAAAAATTAAAACATGGGAAAATTAATTTAAAAAATCATAGTAGAATATTAAAAACATTCTTGAAATGATTTTTATAAAACATGTACATGGAAGAAAAATGTTTTTTGATTGAAGAGAGAAATAAAGTCAATTTTCCTTAAAAAAATTATTTTGAAATTTTTGATTTCATAAAGAGAGGAAAATGAAATAACAATATTTAACCTATATAAATAACTATAGTATAATAAAATTCATAAGTTTATTGAGAGTTATACAAAAATATTTCATCAATGGAACTTAATTATAAACAATCCTGATAAACAATGAGATTGTAATGTAAAACTCTTACCACTTTGGTAACTTTTGAATCATAGCCCCATGATAGAATAACATTAATTGAAACTTTAAATATCATGAAAATAAATATATTTATTAAATAAAATTTCAAAGTGTAATTATATACACAACATAAAAGAAATAAGTAGTGAATTTTGCATAAGTCTCCCAAAAATAAAATTGAGGCTAGAAATCCCTTACCTCAAGTCTCATATTTCATTGTACACATTCAAACCTCATGTATAATAAATATATATTAATTATAAATTTATTATAGAACCATATTTAAATCTATCATACTATTTATTATTTACATATAACATCTTATCACCTTTTTATTAACAATTTGTTATTAAATTCAGTGTTTGGGGTGATAAATGCTTCATTTTTCATGCATGTTTCAGTTCAGCAGTCCCAGCACTTGTACATAGATCATGGTTAAATAATATATAGAATATTTATTATTATATAAATATCATATATATTCATTATATACATAATTAGAGTCATACATAAAATTTATATATGAAAAAATGAATTACATCATTCATGGAGATGGTAGGCCGTACGTACACATGAAAAAAGTTGTTTTAACTTTTTGAAAAGTGGAACGAAAGAAAGGTAAATAATAATTAAACTTTATAAAATAATTATTATATAATATATATCATATATAATCATTAAATCCATCCTTATTACCATCTAATTAAAATGGAAATGAAAAATGAATCACATCGCTTTGTGGAGTTGGTAGTCCACATGTACGCACGAGTGACATTATCATTTTCCAATGGTTTGGAAGGTAAGAAGGTATATATGATATTATCATTAAATAATTATTATTATTTCATAAATATAATATATAAACATTAAAATCATCATAATAACCATCCATGAAATATGGTGATGGAAAATTAATTGTATCTCTATGTGAAGATGATAATTCATACGTATGCACAAGCAATACTTTCACTTTCCATTTGATGAAAAAAGGGTTAATAAAGGTGGTTTCATAATCATAATATAATTTAAATATATTTAGGATACTTATTTTTTTATTATATAAATAATATAATGTATTTATATAAGGTAAAACAAGAATTAAAAAGAAAGTGATTGGTTAAGGTGATTACTTATTTTTGAAACAACTCCTTTAGATATCCTATTAAATACACTAGGGTTAGTATTTTTAGAATACCATCACATATAGAATGTGTATATGGGATTTTATAAGATAGTTTGGTATTTTTTGGTCAATATATAAGGGTAAAATTGTTGTAAATAAAATAAAGGAGAGGTTCCTTTTTATAAGTGAAGGTAGAGGCACTCTTGGAATTTATTAAAAGATTAAAATATAATAAATTCATTCAAGAAAAATTATTCCAAATGGATAGGGATTAAAATATAAATTATTATAGGGTTTAAATCCTATAGAAAATTAGGTTTAAGTGGTGTTTTAAACCTTATCTCTTGGTTTAAACCCTTAGTTAACATATTTTAACACTAATTGTGGTAATGTCTTTTTCACTCATAAAGGGTTATGATTTTACATATAAGGTGTAAATTGGATCATAAATGGAAAATATATAACATTTTAGACCATATATTATACACCTTGTACTATTTAAATATTTTTATTATTTTTAAATAATTTAAAAAATATATATTATTTTGATAAAGTATCATTAATGTCAATTTTGAAACTATTCATTTAATTTGACTTAAAAGACATAAATAAAAAGTTTTAATTTGAATATAATACTTTTAAAAATAACTAATATGTTATATTTATCTAAAAAAATCATGGAACACTATACCTTGGTCAAATTATATTCCTTTTATTATTTTTGAAGTCATTTATTTTATTTTCCTATTAGTTGAATAAATACTATATTAGTGTTCCACAAGAATTTAAGGTAATTATTTAACCATTTAAAATTATAAATAAATTACCATAAATAATATAATTTTATTATTTAAAAATATTCATTTATATTCATTCATAACAAGATTTTTTCCTTATGTGAAAACATAATAGATATTTAAATTAAGAGAGTGACATTTTGTAACTTTCTTTGCTTTAAATATTATATAGATAATTTTCATGGACAAGTGCCTGTTAAAACAAATTGAGCCTAAGGTGATAAGGTTATAATTATATTCATATAATAGTAATTTATAAGAAAAATCATTACCTTAACACTTAGTTTTAACATAGTTTAACCTGATTTACCCTTTACTGTAGTGATAAATTTTACCATGGTTACTATTAATAATGCCTAAAAATAAAAGGGACTTATTTAAAAAAATTAACCTCCTAATTAAAACTATGAAATACATTTTATCAAATTCCATACCTATAAATATCAGAAATTTATTTTAAAATAAGTGTGCAAAACGTGATGAAAACTTCTTTTTTTAAATGCCTTTTAAGTACAAAAATGTTTTTATAAAAAATTAAAGTATAAAATCCATTCCAAAGAATATAATTGGATTATGTTTAATAAAAATGAACTGGTGAAATTTTAAAACTAATACAAAACATAATTTTACTTTATAAATACTTTAAAAGGAAATACAATTTTCAGTAAAAACTGTATTTTTCAATATTAATTGAAAAATATATCTTTTCATAAAATATAAAAAACTTCACCATAAGATAATTTTGATATGATGATTTAAAAAATTATACCCTTTTTATCAAATAAATTTTCTAATTGTTTTAAAAATTAATTATAATATTCACTCATAAAGAGCAATAAATACCATTTTTGAATAAAACATAATTTTTTGAAGAATAAAATGTATTTTATAAAAATTAAGTGCTCAATTATTAAGAATTAATAAATAAATTCTTATTTATTAGGACCTTTATATATATTTCATAATTTTTTTAATCCTAGTCATACCCTCTAATTCAATGGATAGGTTACAACTGTCATATTTAAATAATAATATTTCATGGTTCATTTAGGCTCGGTGTTGCATGTTGTATACACTATCAAACATAATGTTATACTTTAAAAAAGTAAAAACAAATATTAGGTTTTATAATATATTTATAAGGATCACTCAATAATGATATTTTTATGATAAAAATCAGCTACTACACTATTTTATTGGATACATATTTGGTTATGGTCACTCCATGCCAAGGATCACTCGTGGATGATGTTTTGATGATAAAAATCAACTACTACACTATTTTATTAGATACATATTTGGTTATGGTCAATCTATGCCAAGGATCACTTCCTTCCAAAGTTTTAGGTATGATCACTCCTCACCCATGGCACACTATTGTTGTTTGATTATCAAAAGTCACACATACAATCCAAGGGGAAATCCATCTTCTTCTCCTCTATGCACTACTTTAGGGAAGGTATTAAATAGTTTATAGACATGTGGGTCTCTCTATGCTCAGCGTATTAAGCATGGTTCATTGAATCTTCAACTCCAAAAAGATTCTCTATTGGATTCCACACTATTTACACTTATTCATTTAAGCTAGATGATAGTATCTGCTTCTTATGAGTAATTACTCTACATCTTCCACAATATACAGCAACAGCAATTCTTCTCCATGTGAGGATAATTTCACACTAGAAATATCATATTTCACTCCTTTACTTACTAGATGTATCAAGGGAACTATTTCTTCCTTCTAGAATTCTCTCATAAACTAAACCAGATCTATCAATGGTACTCTTGTATGGATCACTTCCTTCCTCCTTTCCCCAAAATGTATGTAGTAGTATGTTTCACCCTCTATTTTTTCTTTCTAAATAAATATGATGATGGCACTCTCTTATATAAAAATAGATATTTTGTGGCTACAATATCCCTCTTTTGTTATCTTCTTTATCTCATATTATTTATATATAGAGTACTATTGAGGATATTATTTAAATATATGAATATCTAAATATTCCTCCAATCTCAACCTTATGATATCCTATTCAAGCTTCCATAGTTCTCAAATCTGATATATTTTCCATATTATGAATATGGAAACACTAAAAAATCATATCTTTTTAATTATTTATGACTATTCATAAAATAATGTAAATAATATTTCCATCATATCTAGAACTTAGTTTTTATCTAATTTATTATTCAACCAAATATTGTGAATTAATCCAATAATTCACGGTTCTTTTATTACTCAATAACTCCCCATTATTTTCAGATCATCTTCCACATGATCTCCCTTAAATATCATAGTCTTTAACCTTCCAAAAAATTTGATTGATTTCCTTTATCAAATTTTAGTAAAATTTGTCCATTTATTTCTCATATTTTCTTTCCTGAAAAATAGGGCACTTGAATATCGGATCCTAATAACCTAAAACACTTTATAAATACTCATGCATGCAAACACCACAGCGCACAGATTTATATCATGGTTTTATCTCTATCAAGAAAAATATCTATACAAATCTCACATTTTAAATCACCAAAAATATCATATAATGTTACTTCTTTAATCTTTACATAATCTCCTCCAAAATATCATGAAAAAATGAATTTATATATTCAATTGTATGAGTTATTTACTATATTCAGTTTTAGTCTTCACCATAAATCACAAAAGGAATAACCCTTACATGTTACACTTATGACTCTTATGATGGCCCAAATAACCCTTAAAAATCTATGCCTTTTCCATTTTATGGAATCATAAGATAATGACTCTTATGAAATGGGTTTGGTGAATCTTACAGAATATGATGAACCTTAAGAAATTTTCAAATGACCCTTATGAAACCATATAACTTTAGGTTTTGGGAACAGTAGAAGTGTGTGATGGGTTGTGTCCAACTTTACTTTTTTTCATGATTTATGATCAATAATATATTTACACAATGATAAACATCGTGATATACATAATTGAATCAAAGAATATAGAAAAGAGATATAATGTCAGAACCAAGAGAGAGGATCATCACATATTATTTATAATTAATTTAATTAAATAAATAATTACCTTGATGGAATTATTTCTTCATTGATGGATCTAACAACAAATATTCATTTTTTTCATCATTAAGTTGTAGGAATCAAAGTATATTACCTCTAGAGGTGATCCACATGTGTTCCACAAATCTTCAAATGTTGTTGTATGAATCTTTGGGTTCTAGCATGGTAGATCCTAGTGTTTGCATTGTCTGCCTTTGATCGCCTCAAGAACCACTTCCAAAGAATTCTCTTGGATCTCTCTTGACTCGAGAGTGGGAGATGGAGGAAAATCACTCTCCATTCTTGGGAGCATTCTTAGAGAAGGTATCTCTCTAGGTATTGATAGTATTCTCCAAATTTGTTGTGCATAGCCAAATATATGAATTTAGATTTTTGAGAAAATAATATAATTGGGTTTATATATCACTAGGGTTAAAATAAAATAATTGCACAAGTACCCTTTACTATTTATTTAATCCATATGGAACCTCATGTCAAATATTATTATTATTATTATATCTTGATATGATTTTAACTTGCGAATTAAATTAAATATTATTTAATCAAATAATATTCAATATTTATTATTTCTTACCAGACCATTAAACTCAGTCTATTATTCCTCCATAATTCTTATCGGGCCTTGAATAATGACTATTTATTTATTAAATAAATATCACTGCATTATTTACTAATAAATATATAAATATTATATTCACTAAATATCAAATAAATTTTTATATGAAATCAATCATACATGAATAATTATTAAACCACATCCGAGAATAATATTTATTCAACTTATTAAATAATATATAATAATATATTATTTTCTCGATACACTTAGTGTGTGACCCTCTAGGCCTCTTTCTCAGTGGCATTAGGCAAAGCATCCTAAAGTCCAAGGTTATAATCTAGTAATACAACAAGGAACCCATATAAAAATAATTTGATGCCATAATGAAATGATACCTCATACAAATGCTTACTGTGTAATATAATCTCTTTATCATGATATATCAAATCAAGAAGGTTGCATGCTGGTGTCATCAACCTATGTGCTCGATGTCTCTTTCTTTGATTTCCCAGAAATTGAAATTACCTATTGTACACCATGGCCATGGATTTATTTAAGATATATCATTTCTGTTAAATGGACTTAGATATCAACTTCCATTAAAGAATATAAGGGACAAATCCTTTCTCGCATTATTCATTAATTCAATATTACTCATGATGTACCCAGCATATCCTACCTCATTCTGAACATTTTTCATCATAGTTTTCATCAATATATCAAATTAGGTGAATCATAATACTCATTAATAATAATCTTAAATTCTAAGGACCAATACACATGTTCACAAAGAGGAACATCCAAAAACACATATAAATATGGATTTCCTGCTGGCGAGTGTCGTTTTCATAATATCCTACTGGATGTTACCAAGGGCGTACACCATGAGATCAAATTCCTATGAGTCTCCACCCCTGATAGATTGTATCATTTGTGTCCATAAAATGATATCATCCAAATATAGAACATATATTTAAGAATAGTGTCATGGTACTTTCGAGTTGTCATCATAGTGGGGAATTGCTATGGAATTTTAGTGCAATAGTGACTCTTGGGAAATTATCATATACTATGTTACGTAGAAGAAAAATCATGATTTTATAATAAATTTTTTAATATTAAAAACTATGAATACATGTTATCATAAAGTACAGATAAGTTGGTTCTAGGGCACCAACTCTAAGAGACTTCCACTCTCACTAGATCCAACTACTAACAACCGTCAGACTTTTACCTCTCGCATGATACTCAATATTCTACTCAGATAGGCCTTTATTCAAAGGGTCTTCCATGTTCTATTCTATGAGTACTCTGCTTACTACAACTTTACTCCTCTTATGAAAATCCCTCAAGACGTGATAATTCTAAAGTATGTTCATTGTCCATTGGTGTAACCTTGGCTCTTTTTCAAGATCCACCACTATAGTATTATCGTAATACAATGTGATAGAATATTTACTACTAGGTACCACATCAAACTCTTGTAAAAATTTAAAAATCCAAATGGATTCCTTGGCTACATCAGAAGCCTCTATATACTTGCAATCTAATGTAGAATCAGCTACAACTTACTGCTTTGAACTCTTCCAGCTCAAAAACTTCTTCATTGAGACAGAAAACACGTCCTGATTGTGACTTCATATCACTATTATCTATATGAAAATTAGCATCATTATAACCCCTGGTGACTAGCTCCTAGTCTCTTCCATATACTAGGAACATATCCTTAGTTTTCTCGGATACTTAAGGATATCCTTAACAGTAGTCCAATGTTGTTATCTTGGATCGTCTTGATATCTAACTACCATTCTCAATGTATAGGCAACATCAAGTCAAGTACATAACATGTCATTCGTAATCGATCTTATCACTGAAGTGTATGGTATATTTATCATTATCTCTTTCTCTCATTTTGTTTGAGGACACATTTTCTTAAAAAGATGTAAACCATGTCATCAACATATAATAATAGGATAAGGACCACATTTCCACTAAAACTCATGTAAACACATGACTCGCATTCATTATTAATGAAACCAAATTATTTTATGGCTTCATAAAATTTAATGCTCTATGACCTGGATGCTTTCTTCAATACATAAATGGATCTCTATAACTTGAAAATATTTTTGGAATCATATGGAGTCACAAACCCTTCTGGTTTTGTTATATAGACAGCTTCTTCAAGATTCTCATTAAGGAATGCAGTTTTTTCATCTATCTTCTAAATTTCATAGTCATGGTAAGCTGTTATAGCAAGTATAATTATGATGGATTTGAACATGGAAACTGGTGAAAAGGTTTCATCATATTCAACTTCTTTATGGTTTTTAAACCCTTTATCCACTATCCTTGCTTTATGGGTATTTAATTTACCTTCCATGTCCAGTTTCCTCTTGAATACCCATTTGCATTCGAAGGTATTTATATCAATTGAAAAATCGACTAGAACCCAAACTTGGTTCTAATACATGTAATTCATTTCAAAATTCATGTCTTATTTCTATCTTGCATCTTCTGAGCTCTCTACTCCTTCCTTATAGAAGATCGGTTCATCATTTTTAACTAATAATGAGTCACCATCTTCGGTGACTAGATAATCATATATCTCTTGTTCTCTTATCTCTCTTATGATTCTATATATTACTTGTGTTTCAGGAACTATTTCTTCTATAGGGACCTATGTAATTTGTTCATGTACCAACTCTTGTGTATCTTGAGCATCAACTTCATTAAAGTCAATCTTTCTCCCACTATCCTTTTTTAGGATGTGCACCCTCTCAAAAAATATGGATTTTCTAGATACAATCACTTTCTTGTATGAGGGGTTGTATAGGTGGTATCCCTTTTTCACTTAGGATATCCTAAAAAGATGAACTTTGTGCCTTGGGGTTCTAGTTTGTTTCCTGAGAAGGCCTTAACAAATGCATCGTAACCCCATACACATGTGTGTGACAAAATGGGTTTCTTTCCACTCCATAGCTTGAAGGGAATTCAATATGCCACTTTATTTGGAACATGGTTTAATGTGTATGCCACAATTTGTAATGAATATCCCTAAAAGGATAATAGAAGATCTACATGACTCATCATTGACCTTATCATTTATAACGAGGTATGGTTCATACTTTCTCTAACACCATTCCACTATGGTGTTTAAGGTGGAGTGTGTTGTGATAGAATCCTAAACTCCCATAGAAATTTGATGAACTCTTGGTTTATATATTCACTACCTCAATCCGATTGAAGCTTATTTGTCTTCTTTCCAAGATGATTATATACTTCATTCTTTAATTACTTGAATTTATCAAATAAATTGGACTTATACCTCATCAATTAGATATATCCATATCTACTCAAGTCATCATTAAAAGTTATTAAGTAAGAATATCCACCTCTATCTTCTACTGTAAATGGTCTGTACACATTAGTGTGTACCAATCCTAGAATCCTTGTGGCCCTTTCACCCTGTCCACCAAATGGTGGTTTGGTCATTTTTCCTTATAAAAAAGCATGAAATATTTCAAGTGGTTTCAACTCAGAGGATTCTAAATAACTATCTTAAAAGATCTTTGTGAAACACTTCTCATTTACATGACCAAGATGGTGATGCCAAAGTTGGGTGTTATATGAGTTGTGTGAACATGATTTGTTATCTATTTCCAATACTTCTTTTTCATAATTTAATACATGAAGATATTTATTTAAATGTTTCATACCATAACATATGTTTTCTTTATAAAATAAACAAATTTTATTTCCAAACTTAAAAATAAACCCATATGTATCTAGGCATGATACAGAAATTATGTTCATGGTAATCGTATGTATATAATAACAATATTTTAAAACAAAAATCATTCTCATTAGATTTTAAAGGTAGTGGTCAGCAATGTCTAGGGTAGCCATCCTCGCTCTATTATTATCTCTCAAATCCACCTCTTCTCTGGAAATCTTTTGAAAACTAATCAGTTCCTGTATTTTGATACAGATGTGATCAACACAAGCTATATCTAATACCCAATGTGTAGATATGGAAAGATTACACTTGATAACAAATGCACCTTGATATTCCCCTATCTTATGGGTTTAGTTTCTCTTCCATTATCCTAGATTTACACATAAAAAACATATTTCCTCCTTTTTGTGCCTTGCCACTAGATCTTCCTCTTCTTGGAAGGATGGTGCTCAGGATCTTTAGACTGTTTATTAGTCTTGGGACCCTTTTCCTTATTCTTCTTTTTCTTATTCACCATAAGGACCATGGGTTTATCACTACCCATGTTATTCTCCACTTGTCTAATCAAATTAATAAGTTCTAAAATAATCTTCTCATTATTTATAATGTTTTAATTAATAATAAAACTGGAGAAGGTCTTGGGCAGAGATGAAATCGTGAGATGTGTACGCAAATCATTTGATAATGTAATCCCTAATATGTCTAAGCATTCAATGTATCCAATAATCTTGACTACATGAGGCCCATATGGCACAGACTCTCTAAGATTAATTATGAACAAAGCATTTGATATCTCATACCTTACTTGTTTTGCCTTCTCTTGATAGAGATCTTAAAGGTGAGACATCATGCTATACACATCTATGTCCTCATGTTGCTTCAAAATATTATTGGACATAGGTGATAGAATGAAATATTGAATATTTTTTGAATCATTCAAATGTTTCTCATAGAGCGATAACTCTTCATCACTTTCCTCATTACTAGGCACATCAAGAAAAGTTTCTTCCATCACATACAATTTCTTTTCGTAGTGAAGGATAACACGTAGTCTCCTTTTCCACTCTTGGAAATTTTTGTCACTGAGAAGGTTTTCCTTCTAAAGTATGGATCATAATGATATGTTTGAATTAATTTTATTATTATTTCTACAAATAAGATGATCATAATTTTAGTACTTTATCTTATAAAAATTTAGACAAATAAATAAATATTATATTTATTTGTCTCCCACTATTTTATCGAAACCTAATAGCCCTCACCATTGGTTTCAGAATATCATGCTTCTTGGACATCCTGGTGGAAAGTAGCTATATTCCACTTATCATTACCACAAATTTGGTTGGTCAAGAAACTTTAATGTTTTTAGGTAGGCATTCCAAATGATAACTGCATTAAATCACAATTCCTTGATCCGCTAAGTGGACTCCCCAATCCTAAAATCCTTAAATTGGATTTCCTTAACCTATGTCTCTCAGTTACACCAATTCCTAATTTGGTAGTCAACCCTTAATGTGAACTAAGTTAATTTAACCTAAAACTTCAAGTTAGACTTCCCAGATAATTGAAAGCACCCCATATTTGGTGGTAAAGCACTTTGAACTATGGTTTGATTTTAACTGAAGTGGTGGAAGGATATACCGACTTAATATATATAATTGAGGTATTTTATCCTTTTATGTGTAAATTTCCAATTATTATATTTATTATATGATTGTTAATATTAATTGGATTAACATAAGTGATTGACCATGTCTTAGATAACATTTATGCATAAGCCAATTTATTTTAGTTCTATCTTGCATGATCATTAATTTCATTAAATTATGTGATCATGAAAAAACATCCATAATAAAATAACCATGAAACTTGAAAGAAATAAAATAATAAAGTGGTATGATCATGAGTTTTTATTAATGGTTAGTTTATCTAGAGTTTTATAAACTAATCGTTGACCTAAGGAGAAAACACCTTGAACCAATTAAGGTTCATGTTACAACTTTCCATTTTTCCACCAATGTACCTCTCTTGGATTGGTTTTTCCTTGGCTCCAAACTTGAACCGCCTCCACTATCTTAGTAGATTCATCCATTACATATGCTTTTACTCACACAAGGGTGAGGAAAAAAGGTTTACATAAAAGAAACCATGAGCATACAGGCCCTACATAATAAGATGAGAGAATGTACGCAGGTCAAAAATTTAATTTAATAATAAATTAAATGAAACTAGTCACATACAAAGGTCTAGTTTATGTTCATGATCATCCACATGCAATAAATGAATTAAACATTTAATAAAACTAACATTTAATTATTAATCATTCTTATTTAAGATAAATCATGCTCAAATCAATTAATTAGTACATTTAATTATTCAATTATTTTATATTAATTCTCATATGAATTTCTTTGATATTCTCATCCATTATAATTTTAAAAAATTTAAATAAATTTATTTAAAATTAAATGTGTACATAAATGTACCTTGGAGGAAATATGGTGAATACCTATCTAAATCCACCCAACATGTATTATACTCATATACAGTTTTAATTTTTGTGAAATATAGCATACACAACTTATCACATACTTTCATGATTAGTACTATCGACTTAATTATTACATGAATTTCATGATTTTTCAGTCACATGTTATGCTTCAATACATGTAGAGTAACAATAGTAATACAACTCATACATGATATGCAGATATGAAGACTACGTAGATGTTAATTAAACATTTATATATATTTATATTAAAAACCCATCACATGGAATGTCCAATCAACTTAATGACCACATGCAATAACATGTCTCAAGGTTTACAAATTATAATAGATAAATTTTAAATCTGCATAATTTGGCTTAAGTACACGACATGTGCAGTTGAGCTACATTATGTGTACACCTCTCACCGTCTATCTGAGGCACATTCCTCAAGGATCATCATGTAAATTGTGCCTTATAAAAAATAGAGTACACAGTGTGTATAATGGGATACATGTTGTGTGGTCTATGAATTGCATGATCACCATTTAGGTAGGTCGTGTATGGTAATACACTGCCTGTCTATGACTCAAAGGGACTACACACCTTGTATGTGGGATAAACAGTGTGTACTTTGATTAACTATGCACCGGGCTAGCCTGGTCAATATGTTGTGTAAGAATTAACTACACCATGTGTAATCAATGCACATGGTTTTAGTAATTTACAAATTAACTCCTGGTCCATTGAACATAAGTACATGAAATTAACTCCGGTTACACGGCGTGTACTCCTATATTGTTCGGTCAAAAACCTCAGCACCTCTGAATGAGTTCCTTGATTTTATTTTATTCATAAAATCAATCATCTATATTTGATCTAAGAGAAAAGAAGGAGGAATAAGTAGATCTCACAATTCAAATTAAAAGAAATATTAAACTTGAATTGAAAAACTAAATCACAAATGCATAAATCATAAACAATCTTTAAATAATTATAAATAATTATGTGATTTCTCTAATGCCACTTGTAGGTTCTCAGTGCAGCGGAAGCATGTGATGGGTCGTTCCCAAATTTTCTTGTTTTCCATGATCGATGATTAATATGAGATTTACAGAATGATAAATGTTATGATCTAAGGAATTGAATCAAATAATATAGACAAGGGATAGAATGTTGGAACCAATAGATAAGATCATCACATATTATTTATAATTAATTTAATTAAATAAAGAATTTCATTAATTGAATTATTTATTCATTGATAGATTTGATAACAGATCCACATTATTTTGTCGTTGCATTGTAGGAATAAAAGTAGATTCCCTCTAGAGGTGATCTACACATGTTCTACAAATCTCTAAACATCACCATAGGAATCTCTGAGTGCTGGCATGAAAGATCTGAGCACTTGGGTCATCCACCTTTGATCTCCTCGAGAACCGCTTCCAAAGAATTATCCTAGATATCTCTTGACTTGAGAGTGGTAGGTGGATGAAGATCGCTCTCCATTCTTGGTAGCATTCTTAGAGAAGGGATCTCTCTAGGTCTTGAGAGGATTCTCCAAATTCGTTGTGCATAGCCAAACATATGAATTAGATTTTTAAGAAAATAATATAATTGGGTTTATATATCGCTAGGGTTAAAATAAGATAATTACACAAGTTCCCTTTATTATTTATTTAATCCATGTGGAACCCCATGTCAAATAATATTATTATTATTATCTCTCGACATGTGCTTAAATTACGAATTAAATTAAATATTATTTAATCAAATAACATTAAATAATTATTATTTCTCACTGGACCATTAAACATGGTCCACTATTCCTCCACAATATTTATCGATCCTTGAATAATTAAAATTTATTTATTAAATAAATATCACTGCATTATTCTCCAATAAATATATAAATATTATATTCACTAAAAATAAAATAAATATTTATATGTAATAAAGAATACATGAATAATTATTAAACCACGTCTGGGAATAATATTTATTCAACTTTTTAAATAATAAATAATAATATATTATTTAACTGAGATTCTGAATATGCCTAGTGTGTAACCATCTAGTCCTCTTTCTCAATGGTATTAGGTGAAGAAGCCTAAAGTCCAAGTTTAGAATCTAGAAACACACCAAGGCACCCATAGAGAAATAATTTAATGTCATAATTATATGATACCTCATAAAAATGATTACTGTGTAATATAATCCTTTTATCTTGGTATCTCAAATCAAGTCGGTTGCATGCTGGTGCCATCAACCTATGTGATTGGTGTCAATTTCTATGACTTCCAAAAAATTGAACTTACTTATTGTAGACAATGTCCATGGATTTATTTAGCCTATATAATTTCCATTAAAGAGATTGAGATATCAAATTCCATTAAACAACAGGAGGGACAAATCCTCTCTTGCATTATTCATTAATGCAATATTACTCATGACACACCCAATGTATCCTACCTCACCGTGAACATCTATCGTCATGGTTTTTGTCAATACATCAAAGTATGCGACTCATAATACTCATTAATAATAATCTTAAAGTTTAAGGACCAATACATACATTCGAAGATAGGAACATCCAATGACACATATAAATGTGGATTTTTGACTAGAAGGTCTCATTCTTATAATATACTACTGGATATTACCAAGAGTGTACACCATGAGAAGGTGCCTCAAATTCTAATGAGTCTCCAACCCTGATAGACTGTATCATTTATGTCTGTCAAATGATATCATTTGGTTATAGAATATATATTTAAGAATAGTTTCGTGGTACTTCTAGGTTCTCATCATAGTGAGGAACATCTATGACCTTTTAGTTTGACAGATACTCTTGTGACATTATCACGTACTATGTTATGTATAAGAATAATAATTATGTGATAAGAAGTCTTTTAATATTCAAAACTATGAATACAAGTTATCATAAAGTACACATAAGTTGGTTGTAGTGAACGAACTCCAAAAATAACCCTTATGTTCACTCCTTATTCCACTGAGATCACCCTTATTAATTACTCTGATAACACTTATGTTTTTCAATTTACCGCACAAATGAATCATACTCATCATAATAATTACTCTCATAAAAACAAAATAATTTCATTCCTTAGATGAATTACTTGTCTCTTGGCCCAGTTACCTTTACACATTGGTCTAGATAAGCCTTATGCACCATAGTAAAGTCCCTCTGGGACTTTTTAAATTATTTACTACTCTTGAATATATGATCTTATGAACCACATTGTATTACCCATACACAATCATGGTGTTCTCATGCCTTAGCTATATTTCTCCATAATTATTCAATAATTACCCCAAAACAGTTGAAGTAATTCAAAAAATACATCATAACCTCCAAAATAACTTTTGTACAAGTAACTTACTTCTCAATCATCCCCTTCAAAAAACATATCAAATTTCTTCAAATTAATTCCAAACCATATTTTCCAGGAATAAACGTAATCCACCCCTTCACCAAAACATCTTATGGACTTCTACAATTTCTTCTTGATCCAGTCTTCATTCACTGGTCAAAAAATCTAACATGATTACACATTTTCAACAAATCTAACTCACAAAATATTGGTTATAATGGTTTTTAAAGGGATACATTAGCTTGTTAGGTTAATGGAAGGTCATGTGTGATATTGGTTGCATAGCAATGTCATATAGGAATAGTATAAAATTGTGTTTCAATACATGAGATGTACTAGTTTTTTAGGTTTATAGTTGAGATCTAGGATATAGGTTTGTGAGTTGGGATTTTTTTCACTCATCCTAGGAAGATAGGTTTGATTTAAACCACCTAGGTGCACATCTCCATAGATGAGTTTTATTTAAAACCCATGGTTAGACCAGATGAGATATGAGGACTCTCTGGATTTTAGAAACCATGATTAGACTGAATAAGAGACTAGGACACCATATAGAATTTTCCACTAATATTTATACAAAATAAGATCTCGAGACACCATCTAGTATTTATTTATCATGGTTAGATTAGTAGAGAGACTGTGAAACTATATAGATTTTACCACCCATGGTTAGGACGGTCAAAATCCAAAACACTTTATGGAATATACTACCCATTTTTAAACTGTTTGAGTTCCTAGGACGCTAAATAGAATTTTTTTAACATATATGTTTATAGTGGAAATTATTCGAGGATTTAATTAGACATGCTTTTGGCCCTTAAAGATATGATGCATGAGGTTTACCAGATTTGGTCAGACTAGGTATGGTCAAGTGTCATGGTGTCCTGGATAGGACATGATGACCCAACATGTGCACTTGTATTCCATGTGTTTCTATTATTTATTTATTTCATGCATACACTAAAATATCATGACATGTATTACGGGACTCTTTAGTGGTGCCCTAGTGAGATTTAATTCTCACACCCTATTTGTTAACCCTAGTAGATGTGAAAACCCTATGTATAATATTCCATTTTGAGGACAGGATGGATAGAGGATCAAGACATGGCTTCTTGATGAAATTTGATATAGAATCAAGGAAGGCGTTAGAGTTTAAGTAAAACCCCTCAGTGTGTTTTTATCTTTCAATTATTATTTTGTATGATCAGCCTAATGGGGGATATTTTTTATGTATGTGATGTACAACCTATATTTTTAATTTATTATAGCATGCGAGTATGATTATTTATTATAGTTTTATTCTAGATATAATCCATATATATGTAATTTTCTTATCTATTAGGGATGATGTTTTGTTATTTCTTATTATTAATGGTTATGATATTGAGAATATAGTCTCCCCAACCATGAATATAGACTCTCACTTCTATTTAGTAGCCTTTAACATATGGATAAGTGTGTCTAAGGTATTGTGACACTTCTTGAATTGGGTACTATTTTAGCTAGTTGATCTAGGGAATTAAAACTTCACTAGGTAGAATATCATAAAATTATCTCAAGAAAGGAAATATATTTTTTGATGCTCTCAGTGAGGAAATTCACCCTCAAAGGGTTTAGGAGGAAAAGGAAGAATGGAGGTTGATGTTTTTAACGGTTTAACTCCACTTGGAAGTGATCAATGATCATAATGGAATGTAATTATACCATATATATATCACATAATATATTCTAGATCATTTCAATGACTCCTATATATCTAATCAGGATTGCATTGTTATTAGAGATATACTCAATTGTGGGAAAATCCATGATAGTTGGTTTATATATTCCTCTTCTTTATTATATTTCCATGGAAAAATCATATTCCCTACTAGTATGAGAGAAGAAGTAATAAGACAATATCATTCTTATATATGGTTCGTACATCATAGAGTCATAAAAATGTTTCATGGTGTTCATCACCAATTTTGGTGGCTTGGTATGTAAAAGGATATTATGGGGTTAATCACTAGATGTTTCACCTATCAACTGGTGAAAGAAGAACATAAAATTACTATAATTAAACTTCAACTACTTCCTCTAACATTATGTAAATTTTAATTAATTACTATGGAATTTTCAACCTACATGTCGAGAACTTCTAAAGGATAAGCTATAATTTAGATGATTTTGGATTGTCTAACTAAGATGAATCACTTTTTTCTATCAATTAAGTCTCTTATCTTGATAATCTAAGAAAATTATATGTCAAATAAATCATGAAGCTTCATTTTATACTATCTGTTTTAGTCTTTGATAGGGATCTAAGGTTCTTATCTCGATTTTGAAAATGGTTACAATGATTTTTGGGTTCTTAGGTAAAATTAAGAACCTCTTTTCACCCCCAAACTGAAATCCAACATGATTACACCATCCATATTTTGGATGATATGTTATGACCTAGTATTCTTGATTTTTTTGTATCATGGTAGGATCATCTATTATTAGTGTAATTCTCATATAATAATATTTACCAATCATCCATTTTGATAGATCTATTTGAGGATCTTTATGGTAGGCCTTATCATTCTTTTTGTTTTTGGACAAAAAGAGGTGAATCATTTTTGATTGGTCTAACATTGTTCAAGAAATAATAGAGAAGCTAAAACTCATTTGAAAATGACTAGTGACAGCTCAAAGTTTCCAAAAGTCATATGTTAACTTTTTAAGGTGACCTTCAAAGTTCAAAGTTATTCATCATGTTTTTCTTTAGGTATCGCTCATATTATTCCACCAATTATTGGGAAAATTGAGGAAATTAACTCAAATATTCATTAGACCTTTTTAATTTATGGGAAGTGTCATAGCTACTACTTATAATCTTGATTAACCTCCAAAATTTAGTTTCATTCATAATACCTTCCATGTTTCTTAAAAAATGAAATATGTACTTGATCCTATGAATGTTATTTGATATGATGATATTAAAATTGATGTGTATATATCTTATATAGATATATCTATATATATTATTGAACAAAGTGAAAAAAAATATTAGGAAAGGTGATTCCACTTGTTCAGGTTAAGTGGAAGGATGAAAAACATCAAGATAAAACATGGGAATGTGAAAATAAAATGAAGGTGAAATTTTTATCTTGAGAAGATAGTTGAAGATTATTAGGGATGAGAAGTGTGATTGTGGTGAGTTTATAAAGACCCTCATCTTTATGGGTTAGTATTATCCCTTAATTTTACACATTTAATTCCTTTTGGGTGTAATTTTTAATTAGAAGGGAGTTAAAGGTAATTGAGAGGAGATGGAAGGAGGAGGAAAGGGGGAAAAGGTTTCTGGATAGCACTAGGTACCTGGTAGAATTGTACTAAGTACTTGGTGGTACTGAGTGGGTTATAGTAAAATTTTAAGCTTCATTGGGTAATAGGTGGTCTGTATCGGGTACTCGATAGAGCAGTAGTTTTTTTTTCAAATAGAGTGAAAATTTTGTATTTTCACTTAAATTTTTAACCTTAAATACTCTTCTAATTAGGTTTTCACCCCATTCTAGTTATAGATCATCCCTCATGTTTCTATCCTTATCATTTCTCTCATCCCAAACAAGTTTATTGGGGAAAATCCCTCATGGTAACATCTCAATGTTTTGGGGTGATTGTATTTTTTTTAAAAATTCAGATGACTATGTTTCAGTATGTTTGGTGTTGCTAAAGTAGATGTGTTTAAGGTGGCACAGTTTCCCAGTGTTTTCTAAATTTTTGGGTCTTAGAATCAGGAGTTTGTTTTATGAAAAGGGGAAGTTTTCCGCATAGCAGTTGCATTATGAGGACCACAAATGAGTTTTCGGACCACAAAAGAGGTTCACGGACTACAAAGGAGCTAAATTATTTGTGGAAAAATGTGGTGAGTTAAGCCTACCACAAAGGTCTCTACGCTATGTGAACCACAAATTACACTATATGAACCACATAGAAAAATAAGTTCGCGAGAGGCTCATCATTTTTGGGAGGATCTTCGTTTACGAGAGGATCTTTATTTACATATTGAGGTGGTGATTTAAGTCTTTTATAAGGGGTTTTTGTTTGTGAAATACATCATCCACCACAAAGGATAAAGTCACTATGCAGACCGCATAGAAAGTTCACAGTGAAGGTTTTATTGTATCAGAGTTTTGGGTATTTTTTATTAGTGGGTTTTGCAGGATTTATTTACCCACATAAAGGACCCTAATCACATCATTAGTAAGAGATAAATTCGTTAAAGAATATCATCATTGGAAGAATTTGGTGAAGTCCAAAGTGATTCATGAGGGAACAATTCCACAAAGGAAGTGGTTCGTGAGGTAGAATTTAATGAATGAGAAAGAGGTTCGTGAGGGAGGATTCCACAAAGGCATAATCTGTGAAGTAAAGGTAGTTCATGAAGCATAGGTCATCCATAGAGTAAAGGTAGTCCATGAAGCATCAGTGGTTCATGAGGCATAGGTTTTCCATGAAGTAGAGGTAATCTGTGAATAAAAGGATGTCTGTGAAGCACTCATGCCACAAGGTGCATGGTAGTTCATGGAGGATGCAAGATAGTTAATGGAGGGTGAAAGTAATTTCATAAAGGGAATAAAATAGTCCATGAAATCAATTTCCATAAACTAACTATATGCAAAAAAGTGTATTTCATATATCAGGTGAAAATAGGGCTTCATGTCACACTCATATGTGTGTGAAACAATTCTGAGGTGATTCAAAACAATATAAGATTCTTCTAAAGGAGTAGTGATCACACTTCAGTTGAGAGAGTAGTGAGCTTTAAAATTGTGATTTTTGTAAATTAAGAGGGACAGTGAGTCTTCTCTAAACATTGTAAAAGTATTGAGCCTGGGCATAGGATTTATCTATCTCGAACCTTTTTTTGGTATTGAGCCTTAGTATATTTGGTACATCGACACGTTTCCATTGTATGATCCTTCGGCATATCCGAGTGAGGGTAAACCAAGTAAAATCTCCTTTTCTCATGCATGATTTCATTTTTGGTCATACATTGTTACAGTAAAGGGAGAGAAGATTGTTTTGTTTAACGATGAAAAAAGATCCAAATGGGAAGTTGTTTTAATCTGTCATATCTTGATTCACCCCCCCCCCCCCCCCAGAGTATTTAACCTAGTTGGGCTAACAATTGGTGTCAAAAGGGGGGAAGGTTAAATATTAGTGTTTCTCACTCAAGGGTTTTAATGGAGGTTTCAATCAAAAATGGATTACAATCTTTGATGGAAATAATTTTCAATTATGGAAGAATCAGATACATCACCACTTCTAATCTTTAATAATTGATATCTTTACAATAGTGATGCATGGTATTTTAGCCACTGTGGATAGTGGTTCTTTATTAGAAGCTGACTGAAGAGAATTGGATGTTGACTCCAAAGGAATCAATGCTTTAGGGGGAGCTTTATCCAATACAATCTATATTAAGGTGATGTCATGCAAGTTATCACATGCTATGTGGGAGAAATTGATAAATATTTATGAGGGATACTCAAAAGTTAGAGAAAAAACTATAGGTTCTATGGAACAAGTGGGAGGATCTGATAATTCACCCTAATGAGTCTATTGATTCATTCTTTGACCGAGTGAATGTTGTTTTGGAATACATGCATGGTCTCAGAGAAATTATTGAAGATATAAATATTTTTAAGTGCATATTGAGAAAACATCCACCTCAATTCAATTCAAAAGTTTCTATTTTGGAAGATAAAGATCCAAAAGAGCTGACATTGGATAGCTTGCGTAGTACTCTTGTCACATACGAGATGAGAAATGTTGATAACAATGTTGTGGAAATGGGGAAGTACAAAGTAGTGGAATTCAAGGCCATCAATAAGATCACTATTGAAGATTTTCAAGAGTAAGAAAATGTGGATGATTTCATGTCATTCCTCTCCCCAAATCTACAAATAGTAAGAGGAAAGTTCAAAGGGAAACTTCCACTTGCATGCTTTCGATGTGGAAATATTTTACATCTTGAAGAAAAGTGTCCAAAGAAGTTTCAAGATGAAGATAAGGATAATGATGAAAATATCAATAATAAGTATTCATCCAATGTTAAAGGTGGGAGAAGTTCTAAGAAAATTTTCTTCAAAAAGAATAATTTTCTTTCAAAAGAAGATAAAAAATCAGAAGAATTTGAGTTAGAATATTTAGAGGAATACAAGGATCATTAAGAAAATTCTATGGTTTCAGTTGTCAAAAATTCCCAAAAAAGGGAAGATAGAGACAATGATGAAGGATATGTCTAAGGAAGATTGTAACTTCAGATTTAATTAAAAGATTCTCTTGAGGAGATAGATGTTTGGAGATCTAAAACGAAGAAATCCAAAAAAGTTTTTCATAATGCCAAACTTTATATTCTATAGTAAGAAGAATAGAAGTATGAGCTGATGAAAGAAATTGAAAAGATTAAGTCTTCAATGCTAGATAAATAAAAAATTATTGGTGAGTACAAGATCAATGTTGAGGAACAGAAAAGGGTAATCGATGGTTTGAATAACACGGTGAAACACCAAATCAGATGCATTGAATAACTTGAAGAGGAATTCATCAGTCTGTGATGAAGTGTAAAGGATCAGGAAAAAATATTGACTCTCAGTACGAACTTGGGAAATCAGATCATTTATGCAACAAAAAATATGGAAGTGGAGCATAGAGGTCCATAATAACATAAGAAACAATTGAATCCAAATGATAAAGCCGGTATGAGGCTTGATCAATAATAGAAAGTAGTGATGGTTTGGGTCAGACGGTATAAATCAAAACCCACAGATCTAGAGAACCCAGGGAATAACTGGTGGTATATTAGTGACACATAGGAATGCACATCACATTAGATGTTATTATTATGGAAAAATGGGACACTCAAAAAATGTGTATTACATATCTAATAGGTACTAAAGGGAACAAGAGAAAAAGAGGTTCCCATACAGAGCTTAATATTCCAAGATATCATTTAGTTGTCACTATTTTAGGTGTGGAGGATTCAGACACATGGAAAGATATTTCTCATCAACAATGCAGAGAAATGTGTCGAAGCAGGTTGAATGTGATCATAAGCAGCAACTCAATATATCATCAAATGAGATGAAAACACAAAATTGATTTGTATCATTACAAGATGAAAGTGTCCCTCCATACTCTGAGCATCATCAAAAATATCATTCAAAGACATGGATCTGAAATAAAAGAGATGAACAGGAAGTGGTTGCAGAGATTTTTTTAAAGCATCGGATCACACTAGAATATGGATCATTGATAATGGATGCACCTCCCACGTGACACGAAATAAGGAACTAGTGATAGGAATTAGATGCGACAAGGAAGTTATTGTAATATTTGGTAATGATGAAGGCCTAAAAAATATTGTCTCGTGAAAAGGAAAGTTCTGGGGAAAAGACATGAGACGTGCAGATATATTGGTTCTTGAAGGTCTTAGTCGCAACTTGCTAAGTGAAAGTTAAATGTGTGAATCAGAACATTCCATAAGATTTTCAAATAAATTGTGTATCATTAAGGAAAAAGACGGTGTATTTGTTTTGTGGGGAAAGCATACAAAGAGGAATCACTGCCTGGTAAGTGGTGAAGAAGATATTTTCTTTCTTTCCAAGGAAGAATAAAAAAATTCATGGAATAAACTCCTTGGTCATTTGAGCCAAACATCATTAGAATATCTAGTGAAATTTGATACTGCTTGAGAACTCCCTAAGTTATCACATGATCATACACATACATTCAATGCTTATCAAGAAGGGAAGATCATTTGAAAGACATATAAGGTAAAAGAGAAAAGGTTAACAAAAGTACTTGAGTTGGTGCAGATTGATGTGTACGAACATATTTCACCAATAAATATTAATGGGAGGAGATATTATGTTCTTTTCATTAATTATTTTATCAAAATGGCATGGGTTTCAATCATCACCCACAAGTTAGAGGTGTTCAGTTTCATACAAAATTATCAAAGGGAAGTTGAAAAGATGTTAGGTTAGAAAATCTTGAAGATCCAAAAAGATAATTGAATGGAGTTCACAAATATCCAAGTAGAAAATTATCTTGAGAAACTTGGGATAAGGATCCAAGATTTAGTGGTAAAATATCAATAGAAAAATGGATTAGTTTAGATAAGAAATCAAATTATCAACAACATGGCTAGAACAATGCCCATTGAGAAAGACCTTCCATATAAGTTTTGGAAAGAAGTGGTGATGACATCAGTCTACACATAAAATAGATTGTTATTATTTACAAAAGAAGAGAAGACTCCATATGAGCTATGGTATGAAAATAAACCAATGGTGAAGTACTTTCAAGTCTTAAGAAGTAATTATTTCATTCTCAATAAGGAGAAACACAATAAGTTTGAATCTCATAGAGATGAAGGGATATTTCTTGGATACTCAATAAAAATTAAAGCATATAAATGTTGAAATAAGCATCTGGGAAAGGTAGTTGAAATCAATGATGTAACTATAGTATAGAATGAGGATAATATTCATCAAATACATAATTATTTTATGGAGGATAGTGATGAAGAGATAAGAATATCAAGGGAAGTTCTAGTTATGTAGGGTTATTTAGAAGAAGATTCAGATAATGAAAAGGATAAACATAAACCAGTATATGTAAAAATACTAAAGAGTTGAGCTGAAATTTATAGACATAACATAATTGGTGACCATATAGTTTCAATGAGGATAAGAAGTATGAAGAATCTACAACAATCATCATTCATATCATAGGTAGAGACTAAATGTTTTTAGGAAGTAGCTGGAGATGACAACTGGGTTCAGGATATGAATTATGAGCTTGACCAAATTGATAAGAATCGTACATGGGAGATTGTTTTGAGACCAACATATAAAAATGTCATTGGAACTAAATGGGTCCTTCACAATAATATGAATGAAGATGGTGTAGTGATTCGAAACAAATCACAACTAGTGTGAAAAGGTTACTCCCAGGTTAGTTTTTGAAGAAGCTCAGTTTTCAGTGTAGTGGAGTTAATTATAATCACTATGTCAAAAATAAAATTAATTAATGGATTATAGTGCCGGCATATGTCAACAACATAATATTTATTGGATCAAATTAATGTTAGTGAAAAAAAATCACAAAAATTAATGAAAATAGAATTTGAAATGTCAATGATTGGTGAACTGATGTTTTTTCATGGTTTACAAGTGACACAAGGAAATAATGGAACATTAATTTCCACATCTAAATATGAAAATGAGGTTTTGAAAATATTTTGAATGGATAATTCCAAGGATATGGTGACTCTGGTGGCTACTCGGATGAAACTGTCATGGGATGATGAAGGCAATGCAGTTAATGTCACAAAATATAGGCAAATCATTGGCAGTCTATTGTACTTGATAGTGACATGACCTGATATTTTTTTCCACATGCTAAGAATCAAGATATCAAAGCAATACCAAATAAATCCACTTACTTGTAGTAAAAAATAAAACTTCGTTATATCAAGGGGACAGTGTATTTTGGTTTGTTGTACAATGAAAAATATCAGCAAGAGTTATTGGGCTGTACAGATACAGATTGGGCCAGTTCAATAGCTGATATAAAATCAACATCAGGTGGTGCATTCTAACTTTAAGGATTGTGTATTTCTTGGCTAAGTAAGAAACAATATTGTATTTCATTGATCACCATATAATCTGAATATATTTCAGCCACTTGAGCTTGCACATAGTTATTGTGAATGAATTAGTAGCTTGATGATATATGAGTTTGAGTGAAGTCTTTGATCAGAATCCATTATGATAATTCAAGTTCTATAAATCTTATAAAAAATCTAGTCCATAACTCAAGGACAAAGAACATTGAAATCAAGTATCATTTTATCAAGTAGAAGGTAGAGAAAGGTCTTTTGAAGTTAGAGTATGTTCCTACAAAACTACAGGTTGTAGAAATTTTGACAAAGTCCTTACCAAAAGAAGAATTTGAACATAATAGATTGGATCTTGGAGTTTAGTATACCCCCATCACTTGAAAAAGTGTGGATGTGGGACCCCCTCTCCCCGAGGTATGGTGTGTTTTTCCCTAATGTGTTGATTTGTGTTCTTTACCCTGTTGCAGACCACAACGAAGTGATTTTTGAGTTCATTGACAAAGAGGGAGAAATTGTGGCTATAAAAGGGAAGAAAATATCTTAATCAAGACAGGGGGAGAATATGATAGGGGGAGAAGTGAATTAGGGTGAGTTTTAAATCTGATGATGCTAAAGATGATTGATCACATGTTATATATCACAATAGATGGGGTTCATGATGAAAGCAGTTGATTGGTTTTGAATGAAGTGATTCATTTAAGAACTTTTCATGATACTCTTGCTTCTCATACTAATCATGGATCATGTGAGCTTAGTTTTTTTGTTGAGTAAATATTTGATCGCTATTGAAATCGCAAGAAGTGATTTTTGGCAGAAGATGGGAGAAGCTTTAACGCGGTATCAGAATGTAAATAGTTTTCAAAAAACCAAAAGGAGGATATTGTTGAGAAAAATATCTCTCACGGTGTCATAATATTATTCTTTTGGTGATTGTTTTTGTTTAAAAATCTAGATGAATATGTTTTATTATGGTTGGTGTTGCTAAAGTAGATGTGTTTAAGGAGGCATAGTTTCTTAGTATTTCCCAAATTGTTTAGCCTTGGAATTAGGAGTTAGTTTTATAGAAAAGGAAAGGTTTATAAATAGTAGCTACGCTATGCGAACCACAAAGATTTTTGCAGACCTAAAAGGAGTTACATGGACCATAAAGTATTTGAACGCTTTGCGGGTGAAGGAGGAGAATTAATCTTACTACAAAGGTCTCTACACTATGCAAACCACAAAGTGCGCTATGCAAACCGCATAGAAAAATTTGTTCATAGGTGGCTCATTGTTTGTGGGAGGCTCGTCATTCGTGGGATAATTGTTGTTTCTAGATTTAGGTGGTGATTTAAGTCTTCCAAAATGGGTTTTTATTTACAAAAAACATCGACCATTGCAAAGGATAAAGGCACTATGTGGACCGTATAGAAAGTTCATGGTGAAGGTTGTACCATATCTAAGTTTTGGGTATTTGTGATTAGTGGGTTTTTTGGGATTTAATTTCCTATATAAAGGACCCTAATCACATCATTAGGAAGAGATAAATTCATAGAGAATATCATTTCTGGAAAAATTTAGTGAAGTCTAAAGTGGTTTTTGAGGGAACAATTCTGTAAAGGAAGTGGATCGTGAGGGAGAATTTCATAAAGGAGAAAGTGGTTCGTAAGGGAGGATTTCATAAAGGCATAATCCATGAAGAAAAGGAAGATTGTGAAGCATAGTCCATTCGTGGAGTAAAGGTAGTCAATGAAGAATCAGTGGTTCGTGAGGCATCATCCATCCATGAAGTAGAGATAATCCATGGAGAAAAATATGTTTGTGAAGCACTCACACTATACAGTGTAAGGTAGTTCACAGAAGATGCAAGACAGTTCACATAGGGTGAAAGTAAGTTCATGAAGGGACTAAATAGTTCTCAAAAGAAATTTTCATAAACTATCAGTATGCGGAAAAGTGGATTTCATCTACCAGGTGAAAATAAAACTTCATGTCACACTCATATATATGTAAAAAATTCCGAGGTGATTCAGAACAACATGATATTTTTCTGAAGGAGATGTGAGCACACTTCAGTTGGGAGAGTAATGAGCTTTCAAATTGTGATTGGTTGTAAACCGTGAGGGATAGTGATTCTGTTCTGAACATTGTAAAGGTATTGATTCTGGGCATAGAAGTGATCTATCCCAAACCTTATTTTGGTAGTGATCCTTAGTAGATTTGGTACATCGTCACATTGTCATTGTATGATCCTTGGACATATCCCAGGGAGGGTGAACCAAGTAAAATCTTTGTGTCTCATGAATGATTTCATTTTTTTCATAAATTGCTATGGGAAAGAGAGAGAAGAGTGTTTTTGTAAGGACCAGTGTTTTTCTAGACTATGATTTTGAGAAAAAATTTGAATTTTTTCTATCAGATACTTATAAGGTGTAAAATGTTTTTTCCCCTATAAGATGATCTCAGATAATTTTTCTGACCGCTATGTTGGTCCCAGAATAGGGTTTTTACCCAAGAATAGGAGTTTGGTGGAGTTCTGAGCTGTTCAAATTTTAGCAGAGTAATTAATATTTAATATTTATTTAAATTAAATATTAAAATTATTCATCCAGGTTTGTTTGAAGATATATTTTGAATGGAGCATCGAATTGAGATTTTTCTCCTTCATTGATTCTGTAATGAAGATTTTTTCCAAGGCGGGGCATAAACTCGAGTTGGGCACCAGGACAGGCCCAGACCCCTTTTTCTTTTCTTTCCTTTTTCTTTTTCTTCCTTTTATTTCTTTTCTTTTTCTTTTCTTTCTTTTCTTTATTTTCTTCCTAGGTCTCGCATACACCCCTGTGACTTCCCCTTCACATGACCGAGAGGGAGAGGAGAGGGAGAGGGAGAAAGAGAAAGAGATAGGGAGAGGGAGAGGTACGGTCGCGGAGCTTAGGATACGCTAGATCAACGTGCAGCAACCGTGGACCACACAAATGGGGGAAGATTCGGTGGATTCTGCCCAAAGGTAGGCTACTTTTATGTTTCACCGTAAATCCCTTTAGTTTAATTATTTCCAAGTTTTAAACCCCTTATATGCTTTCTTATGGCCCCTTTTAGCTTGATTAGCTGATTTTGGGGTAAAAACAGGGGTTTCAGGGTGATTCGAAGGGTTTTCTGTTCGGGAAAACCCATCTACCCGGCGTGTGGTTCAAGGAACACACACCTTGTATTCTTCCTTTTTGGGAATATGGAGTTCTCGAAGTACAGGCCATGTATTGGGGCTCAGTCATGTATCTGAGTACCCAGCCAGGCTGCCCCTATGGGGGTACATGGCCGCGTAGAGTACACTGCCAGACCCCGTGTGGGTCGCACACCATGTAGAAGTACACAGCCAAGACAAAGTACATGGAAAATCCATTTAAGGGACACAGAAAAGTAACCCATGTAGGGAACACACAATGTACTTGCCTTACACGTTGTGTACTCAAGTGTTTACACGCTGAGTCTGGCCAAAGTACACGCCCTGGTGGGGCATTGACGTGTACTATGTATGCATGCCATGCACTTCCCCCCTTGTAACACTTTTTGGGTTTTTTGTATCCTTTCACCCAGGGGTCGGAATTAGACCCATGAGTAGTCCATTCTGAGTAACTTTTCATGTAGATCATGATGGTAAGACCCGTGATGTGTTTTGAGGACTCCTAGATGGAGTTTTGGGCGTTTCTTAAATAGAGAGGTTCTTCCTCCAATAATCAAACTTCGTTGTCTCCTAAGAGTGAGACCCTAGATATGAGATGATCCATGAGCTATCTATCATGACTAATGCCTTGTATCCTTCCTTTGAGGACATCTCCCTTGTGATATATTCCCTTCTAGCCTAAGAGGTCGTGAGACCAGTTGTTTCTGAGGATCCCTTATAGGATTCCTCTGTTTACGTTTCGACCTAGAGGATCTCGTATAGGATGCCTCTATCTTCTTTCTATACTAAGGATCCCCTATGGTATGCCTTTTCTTACTTTCTGACCAAGGTAATCCCTTATAGGATCCCTTTACCTGTGTACCATTGTGAGGATCCCATGTAGGATACCTCTGCCTCCATGCATTGTTGTGAGGGTCCCTTGTAGGACGCCCCTTCTTGTGTACCGTTATAGAATCCCTAGTATGATGTCTTTGTTGACTTACTGTTTGAGGATCCCATGTAGAATTCCTCCCTTAACTTTTGTTTCTATAGATCCCTAGTATGATGTTGTTGCTTATGTGTATACCTTGATGATCCTGAGCAGGATGCCTCTCTTGTGGTTGACTTGAGGGACCCAGTGGGTGCCCATTGTTTGACCGGCCCTAAGCTAGTACATCGCGTTTGGGTAGAGATGGTAGTGGGTGACACCTTAGATCATGTACCAAACTTGTAAGCTCATGGGGTTGTGGCAATAGTGTTGGTTTTAGGCATTTTTTTCACCCTCACTCTTTTGTTTATACTTCACTTGTTTATTGTTGCTGCAACAATGATAGCCAGACGTGCTTCCTAGTTGGTGGTTGTTGATCCTAACGTGAGGTGTCTTTCTTTCTCTTTTGGGATGCTCGGATGTTCTTCCTGGGATCCGGCTTCTAATCCATGTTATTTCTTGTGTTTACTGCTATACCTAGAGGTACTACTTGGAATCTGGCAGTTGAGCCTATATATTTGATTATTATATTATTGGGATTTCTATATGTGCTTCCCGGAATCCAGTTGTTGAGACTACTACTATGATATACGGGCATGGTGTCCCTTGTAATGATATCCATGGATGATTCCGCTCTCTCGAGTGATGGCGATGATTATGCTCTCCTCAATCTGATTATACTCTTGGATGATTATGCTCTCTCGAGGGATAGGGGTGATTATGCTCTCCCTGGTTGGTTACTTAATTGCGGTGCTGGGCATGGTGTCCCACATCGTTGGATACTCAGAATGATTACGCTCTTTCGGATGATAAGGATGATTATGCTCTCCCTTATTAGAGAATCCAAGAGGTGGGAATGGTGACTCATCAGTGAGTTCTCCTTACAGATCACCAAAGGTTTAGACCCTTAGGGGTTATCCGAGTTCTAGATGTCGTGACCGCCTACGGATGGGGACCTAGGGCTCAAACATTGGACTGGATTTACATGTACTGAGCAGCATGCATCTAGCTCAATGACCATTTACAGGATGTCTGGATGTACTTCCCCAAAATCCTTCTTTACAGTGATTGGAGGCGAGTACGGGTGGACCCAGGTGTGGGACAAGTATCCCCCTGTGGTGACGTAACTTGTTCAGATATATTTCTGACATTGGCCAAAGAAGGTATATGTCGATTAGGATTATGGATCCAAAGGCCGACTTAATGGTATGCGGCTTGAGTGGAATGACGTCTAGCTCAATTCCTTTGTATAGGATGTCTAGTCGATCATGATTATGGACCTAAGGATCGATTGTTGATTTTTTTTATGTTATTTCGTTCACCTTACTCATTAGTATTGATATTTTTGTATATATGTATAAGTATGTGACTATACATGTATACGTATATAGATATAGACATCCATGGTGGCACTTGCCCAATTGACCGGGATCGCGGATCCGAGGTTCGACTGTGGTTTCATGTTATTGGTTTTACTTATCTTTTCAGTTGTGTCTCAGCTAGGATGAGCAATTTACTTTTACATACACTTATAGCAACATATTTTATAGGTTCGTCGTTGGGGTGGTCTACTGAGATTATTTCTCACCCCTGTATGTGCACTTCGGTGTACGTGTAGACCTTATGTCTGCTTTTCAGGTTGAGCACGGTTTGTATGGTGGATGGGGCTAAGGCCAAGTGTTGCATGTTTGAGTGGAGTTGGTCGTGTGGGTTCTTCTGATCGGGCCGGTGCAGTTTGATAGCGTTTGGAGACCGGGTATGTGGTCTGGCTCGGAGTTAGTAGTAGAGCCCTGTACTTTTATTTCAGTTTCTTTTGTACTCCTATATCTGTATGGTCGACCCAGTGGGCGACCAGTGTTTGTATGACATAGCTATTTGGGATTTTATAGCTTTTTCATTTATTATTACATCATGTTCTATTTCAGTTTTTTTTATCGCTTTTGCACTCTTTATTTATTGTGGTGTATGATACTTAACTTTTTTTGTTGTTTGCTTACTTTTATATGAGGTCTTAGTCTCTCCACTATCACACCCTAGGTCATCGTTGCTAGTCGGTAGCCTCTGGCGTATGAGGAGGGCGCTTAAGGCCTCGTAACCAATTGCCTTGGAGCACCATTTTAGTGACATCCGATTTGGGACGTTACATATTTGTTTAACGACAAAACAAGATCCGAAGGGACAATTGTTTTAATCTTTCATACCTCATTCACCCCTCCCCCCACCTCTCAGGGTATTTAACCTAGTTGGGCTAACAAAGTCCAACGTCCAATCTTTTATGGTTCACATCCGAGTGGTTATGGAAGCTCATCTCTAGCATGGTATGGGGTTGTGAATCCTATAGTCTTCTCTTCTCATATGTTTCTTTATGGACGTGATGAAAATCCTTATTCTCCCAATTTGGGTCTCATAAAACTCATTGATTCCTTCAAGCCGTTCTAGTCCAACTATTGTGAGGGTTAAACTTTAGTAATACAAAGGTGTTACTTTGGTTTTGTTGTTCGATATGTCTCTCCATTGTTAGGCGTGATTAATCCCAAAAAATATCTTATGTTAGGTTGGTTTAATCATTCTAGTGGTGGCATATCTACCCCCTCTAGACCTCAGGGAAGTGTTATGCACTAGTTTAGGTTGGTGAACTTGTTTTCCTATCATACTCTTGAAGAGTGATTTTAATTAAAATAAAGTGTTTTCAACTAATAAAGTTTTTTTTATAAATTTTGTCATGAAAATTGTAAACTTTTTTGGTTAATTTGATTCATGGTTATCATATTAGCATGTTATGACTGTTATGTATATGTCTTGTTTAGTTTCTTACCTTATGTGTTATTCATGTCAAGATAATTAGGTAATGGGAAATATCATTTTATTATGATGTTGTCCACCATGGTTTTAAATTAGATTTCAGGTGTGGTAAATGCCTTATGTGTTAATCATGTTAAGTAATGTGTATATTTGATTTTTTTTATGTTGAGATACAATCAAAATACTTTTAAAAGTTATAATTGAGCATGATATAAGGATATATTGTGTTGCATAAAGCGTGGAAAATTACTCCTTTTGATGAATAGGCTTGATGGATTGGAATGGGCTGGTAAGTATACCCATGATTTCCCTAACTTTGTATACATGATTCCATTTCCCCACTGACTTTGTTATATTAATTCTTCTAAGATTCTGAGCTCAGACTCAAAGAAGATAAATTAGGTATGGAACCCACCTGTATTGGGAGTTGTGTAATTTAAACCATTATATGACAACTGACTATCATTGGACCGCGTGTCGAGCGACATTTAAAGTAACGGCGAAAAGGCAAATAAAGCGCACCAATCTCCGGCCGGACCCACCGGCATCCGCGGCGGGGGATGCGGCCGCCGCCGACCCGCTTCCCCTGCAACATTCATTTCACCGCCGCGTCGTCATCGTGGAGTCCTTCGCGTCGCACTACCTGCAAATCCCCCCACCCATTGCTCCACTCAATTAAAGTCCTATCTCCAAGTCGTCTTCTTCCTTCCGTTCTCTGTCATATTTCCCCATCCCTTTCTGAAGCTGGGTCTTCCTTCTAGAAACGGACGCCCCATCGCTCGGGGTGCTCGCTTATCAGAAAGCCCTCTGCCCATCTTCTTTGACTCTGAATTCCTCTCCTACCCTCTCTTCCCGGTCTCCTGGCGATTTAAGGACTACGGGACGCTCCAACCACCGCCGTCGGTTGCTGCGCTTACAGCGCCCCTGTTTTTCCGGTAGGTCGTCTCTTCATGGAGAGTCGTCGATGCGACAGTTTCAGACACCCTCCGGGAAGAAAGAGTCGGGTCTCCTTGCTTCAAGTATCACAGAGTTTCTGGCGCCTCTGCTGAAAGAAATCCCCTTTCAAGGCTCTGCATTTGATGGGCTGCAGCGGTTCTAAGCACCGGAAACAATGCCCGCACTGCCGGACTCCGGTGAACCGACGGAGCCGTTCAATGCACCTCCCCAAGTCGCCACGGACCCGCGTCGTCGTCCTCGCTTCCCACAGTTTGGGATCCATCAAGCTCGATCATTCCAGCAGGAACATCCACATCCACCCCAACGCCACCGCGGTTCTGGAGGACGGCGGCGGTGCGGAGCAGAGCATCGGCGGTGCGGAGCAGAGCATCGGCGATGCGGAGCAGAGCATCGGCGATGATGACCGTCGCGGAGACGTTGACCCCGAGTCATGGTCCAGTATGATTGATGAAAAGATCCCCAGAACCCCAAACAGAACGCCTAGGGGCGAACCAGAGACCATCGATGTCTGGGAGCTGATGAAAGGCCTCGAGGACACCACCCCTCTCCGCCCTCTCAATTCTCGCCGGAGTCTGTCCTTCGATTTTGTACCCAGAAAAGATCCAGTTTCAGCAGCGGCTACTCCTCGATCGCCGGCGGAGCCACTCTGTCTCCCCTCCCCTGCAGAACCGGGTTTTGATATGGAATCCATAATCGCAGAGTCCGATCCGGAGACGATTTCGAGTTTCAGAGAACTGTCCCCGGCGAAGGAGTCGGGCGGAGACGGTAAGGCGGGGCGGCGGCGGGAGATGAAGAGGGTGGTGGTGTACTTGACGAGCCTCCGGGGGGTGAGGAAGACGTACGAGGATTGCTGCGAGGTGAGGATGATCCTGAAGGGGGCGGGGTGGGGGGTGGAGGAGAGGGACGCGTCGATGCACGCGGCGTTCAAGCAGGAGCTGCGAGAGCTGGTGGGGGGCGGCGGGTACGGGCTGCCCCAGGTGTTCGTGGGGGGGCGGCGCGTCGGCGGGGCGGAGGAGATCCGGCGGATGCATGATGAAGGGAAACTGGATAAGGCGTTGGAAGGGTGCCAGAGGGCGGGGGACGGCGGCGCGTGTGGGATTTGTGGGGATGTGAGGTTCGTGGCGTGCGAGACGTGCGAGACGTGCTCGGGGAGCTGCAAGGTGTATTATGGGGAAGGGGAGGAGGGTTCCGGCGGGGAGGGAGGAGGGTTCCGGCGGTGCTCCGACTGCAATGAGAATGGGCTGAGGCGCTGCCGCATTTGCTGCGACTAGTTTCAGTGCTAAAACATCCCGAAACAGAGGGAAGGTTGTAAAATTCAAGTATTTAGGGTTTTCTTTGACTCTCCTTTGGATCATTAAGTAAACTCATCATTGAATAAGGCCTTCTTTCCACGTTTAAAACCATATATGTTGTGTTAGAACTATTGAAGGCATATATTATGTTTTGTTATTTGTTGTTAACCTCTCGCATTGGAGCTCATTTAAGATTTGTTGACGCGTTTAATAAAAATTGGAAGATTAAAAGATTGTTGGAGAGGTATAGATGGTGAAGAAAGAATGTTCTATAACTTAAGTGGGGATGAAGTAGTTGCCCGAGCTCTATAAATGCGAAGATTAAGACTAAAATGAAGAGAGAGACATTGCACATGTTTTAGATGCAAAACATGAACATATTGTATTTCAAGAAAACCTTGTGTTTAAGAGTCGCATTGCTCAATTGATATGAGTTCTGAAGGACATGATCAAATAAGTCTTTGAAGATCAAGACACCCACTTATTCATGGTGCACCAAGTTTGTGATATTGTTATCAAAACCGGAAAGGTCTTGAGTCTCTTTGTAAGAGTACAGAGACCATTATATTGTGAGAGTAGTGGACCCCACTCATTATACAAAGTGAGCCTCAGAAAGGTAGTTAACCCTCCCTAAACCTTACACTAGTACAAAAAGAGGTTTTTTTTTTGTTGTTGGATTTTTTTGTAATTTTAACATCAATTTTTAGGCAATGTCATTGTAAGTGGCATAGTAAGTATATTTTTAACATCGACTATTAAAACTAATGCTAAAATAATTAATTCAATAAAAATTATAGACTTTTGACATCATTTATAAAAATAAATGACATTGAAATAATTGTTTTTAAATACTTCCATCACTACAAAAAAAAACATCTTTACATAAGCCAAACCTTTAACACCGCTAAAAAAATACTGATAAATGAGGTATATTTATCAGTACTAACAAAAAAGTGCTAATAAATAGCGCTTTTAACATTGCTAAAAAAACAATTTTAAAAGTATACATTTATCAGCGCGGATAAAGATACCCCTTTATCAGTGTTCTTTTAGCGCATTTAAAGGACCCCTTTTATTAGCGCTAATAAAGCGTAAAATTCACAAAAAAATATAAATTATTTAAAATAATATATTAACATAAATAAATAAATATAAATAAATAAATAAATAAATATAATTAAATATGATTCCAATAAGGCTAAATACACATTTACATTTAATATATAAGATATTTAGGGGAAAATGGATTATAAAATAATTTAAAAAATAACATTAATTAATAATTTGCTAATTATTATCGAGTAATAGTCATTTAATAACAATTTGAAGTGAGAAAAAATAAAAATAAAATAATAATAAACGATCTAAAATAAGTTGAAAACGTGACTCAAACTCCAAACAACGATAACTTTTGATTGGGCTATCCGTTTGAGCTTTACCACATATCAAATCAAAGCATGTGACGAGCTCTACGGCCTGGTGACACAAGGAAACCTTTGTCAAAATTTTTGAGGTCAAAAAGGCCCAAAAGGCCTCCAAAACTGAGCTTTTAGTCTGGATATCCAAATTTTTTAACATTCGATGGAATTCGAACTTCATTTAAGGGGGTCTTTTTGCCATTTTTCATTGGGGAGTGAATTTATTCACAAGGATTACATTCATATTGATATTATGACTTTGAAATTTTATCATTTTTCACAATGTACTGTTATTTATAATCAAATATATAACACTATATACATATTTTTTATATATTCACACATAAAAATTTAATTTTATAAATAAATAATTAAACATATTTACATATAAAATATATTTCTCAATATATAAACCTTATCTAAATAAAAACTAATATCCATTTTATTTAAAATACAAATGTATGAATAGTTATATACCTATACAATTAATATATATATATATATATATAATATTTATATATATACATATATATTTATGTGTATATTGACAAACATATATATATATTTATCTATATATTCTAATATATGTATATAAATATGAATATATAATATATGTAAATAAATATAAACATGTATAATTATATTTATAGATGTACGCGCACACACACACATGTATGTATTCTAAACACACACACACAAACACACAAAAAATATTTTATATATGTATTTATATATATATATATATATATATTGATAAAAAAAGTAACGAAATACATATAAATATATAGATATATCATAAAATACAAAGAAAATAATATAGGTGAGTAGAAAAGGTGAGAGAGTATAAGGGCGAGGTCTCAGGTTTAAAACTCAGCAAAGGCAGGGGCGCACATGGGCGGGTGAAACGAGTCTAGCGCTGTTAAAGTGGTGGTGGGGGGCTTCCTAGCACCGTTGAAAGGGGGATCAAGCACTTTTAAAAGGGAGAGGGTCTACCCTCCGATTTTCAGATTTTATTATTATTATTTTGACTTTTATCATTACTAAAAAAATACTGATAAAGGACCTTTTTATCTGCATTTTTTAGCGCCGATAAAAGTGACTCCCCTTTTAACCGTGATGAGGACAACAGTGTTTTTTAGCTATGTAAATGCCATTTTTACGCACTGTTAAAGGGTGGATATGTAGTAGTGAATTTTGATTACTCTAATGACAGGAATTACAAGATAGATAAAATAGAAAATTACATAAACCAAATGAAATAAAAAAGAAACTTAAAGCTTCAACTTAATTTTCATGCTTGTTGCAGTTTCCTTCAAATTAATTTTCTTTCGGGGAAAGAACTCATGAAACATTCAAAACTATGGATTGCAAGAAATTTTAGACTCTAACTTGTAAATGTCATGCATAAGCTTTATATTTTTAACTCGGTCGAAAGAAATATTCTTCATCATAAAAAAATTCATCATTTACAATAATATTGATTATGAAAACTAATCATAAATAGATTAAATAATGAGGGAATAATTATAAATGCCATGGAAAAATCACTGATTGAAGAGCCAGTGGAACGATGATGCGAATCGAAGGAGAAGATCAAAAATGAATAAATATGGGGCATGGAAACTTATATACGACACTTGAAAAAGTGTAACATGACGTAATAAATTTTAGTCAATGATTTATAAATTCAAATGCATACTGTGAAAAAAAAAATTAAACCACCAGTGTTGCATGATGTGAAATTTAACTTTTAACATAGATTATTCAAATAATCAGTATTTAAACCACCCATGATAAGATTTTTAACATCAATTATTTAAAAACCAACGTTGAAACTCCATGGGAAAAGGTTTTAATGACGGTTATTTAAAAACGCGCATCAAAATCTTTTTAACGTCTGTTATTAAATAACCTACGTTAAAATTCCAATGTGAAAGCTATTTTTTGAACTAGTGTTATAAATGTAGTGATCCTTGGATCGAATGCGAGTCATCTTATATCCATCACAAAATAGTGTATTAGTGGAATCACATGATACAATAGTGTGATAATCCATGTGTTGGACTAAACTCCACATTGAATGTGAAACAAGTAAATGATTGTATGCTTTACTCATTTTATAAATGTTGAGAAATCAAAATAATCAAAGGGATAAGTAAGTTATTATGTTAATCTTGGAATATAATTCATTTAAGCATTGAGACATTTAATCAAAAAGGGGGAAAATTTTATTAAAGACGGTTGCAACCCATTGATATCTCTATTTTGCACACATGTTTTCATTGGTTTTAATATGTGTTTTCATTAAGTTTTGATTGATTTAATAGGAAAATCCTATCCGATGTCATTATTTTACGTTCACTTACGGAATGACCAACACTGCTAAGGTTTTGGAATAATTTGGAGAAGAACGTGGCATTGTGAGAAGATGCATGCACTTTGTCCCGCAACAACCGAAGAATAAGGAAGAAAATGAGTCAACATTCGTGGGTCATGAATCTTGAGATCTCAAACCACAAACTAATAAAGAGCTGTTCACATCATAAATGATGACACAAAGGATGCAATTGAATACTACAAAACATCACTTAAGAAGTGAATTAGAAGCATCGATCTGTAAACGAGGAGAAAAGCTATAGAATTATGGTCCTGAAGGAATTCATAGTGTGACACACAAGTCACGCCCTAAATGTTCAAAAAATGTTCAAAAAAACTCTTTTTCTTATTTTAAAGAATTCACCACATGAATTATGAAATCACGACGTGAAATAGGTCCATCAGTAGATACACAAATCTGTTTTTTGGACTATTTTCAGGGAAATTAATACGGGGTTGACTGGTGAACCTTTGGTGCGATTTGTGATAGTACAAGGGCGCACAACGGAAGAAAATGAGATGAGGATTTAAAATTTTTCACTGCCGATTTACGTAACTACATCATCATCGGTGAAGCACAACCCTGGTAAAGGTCTGAGGATCCCGTGTGAAGTTTTTAAGTATAAAAAGAAAAAGAAAGAATTACCTCTTTTGATATGAAGCCACACCCGACATCTGCTCATCTTTGGTGATCGTTAGTCCAAGGAACCGAAGTTGATTCCCTCTAGATTGTCTACACGCACTTCAAAAGTCTATGGGACTATCATTCATCGAATTCTAGGTGTTAACGTGGAAATATGATGATGCCTTTGATGTCCCGATGATCAACACTATGTCATTCCATCGATCCATGAAGAATTGTGATTGAGCGCTTGGAATGAGATATTCTCTCTCTAGAAAGTGGGATATGAGAAAGAGGATCTCATAAAATCACAGTGAATAATACTTCATTAGAGAGTATATCCTCCTTTATATAGTAATATCCTAAAATACCCAAAAAGAGCCCCCAACCCCTGAATAGTTATTACTCACCGTAAATGACATCTTATGGCTGCCTTACTGAGTCATAAATATCACTTATGTTTTTATCACTTTCTTGCAATATAATAAATATATTATGTGATAAAATCGAGTTATTAACTAGACTCATCGTTCCCAAAAATATTAAATGAACCTTGAATATTAAAATAATACTCATTCATATAATATTTTTCTATGTATTTACTTTAATATCGATAAATTATTTTAATAAATAAATTCAATACTAATTATTATAAACTTGAATAATATGAATTTATTCATTCCTTGGAAATCATATATTCTTGGACATATCCCGAACCCTGTTATGGAAACCACTATGTCCTAAACTCTTATTCATCGGAATATGCCACACTTTTGAATATGCTTAGCGTGTGACCCTTTAGACCCGTATCTCGATAGAATTGACTACTTTTCACAGAGCATGAGCTGAGTCTAGTAACCCATCAACCCCCTAAAGAGATAAGGAATAATCAGAACAATAACAACTTTCCTATAAACACACATGGTGTAATATAATCTCTTTGTCCCTCAATATCTCATAAACATTACTGAAAAAGGGGATTATTGCAACGAGTTATTTGCGACGAGATCCCATCGCAAATAGTTTTTTGCGACGGGGTCCCATCACAAATGACCCGTTGCGGAAAACGGTGTCACAAATATTAATTTTTGTGACGAACCATCGCAAAAAAATTATTATTTGCGACGGGCAGTAGCCCCGTCACAAAAAACATTTATCGATTTTTTAAGAAACTATTTGCGACGGACCAGCAACCCGCCACAAATAGTTTTCCAGTTTTTACTCTTTTGTGACGGGCCGTCACAATTAATAATTACGATGGTTCGTCGCAATTACTCCTCAAAATATAAAAAAATAATCTTTTTTGTGACGTACAGTCGCAAATAGTTAAAAAATTAAAAAAATAAAATTAAAAAATAAAATAATATTAATAATAATATAATATTAATATAAATAAAATAATAATAAAATATTAATAGAATAAAATTAATTATAAAATAATAAATATAATATAATATTAATATAAATAAAATAATAAATATAATATAATATTAATATAAATAATAATAATAATATTAATATTCATAAAATAAAATTAATTATAAAATAATTAATTAATATAATAATGTGATTATTAATATTAATGAAATAATAATATTAGTAATATAATAAAAACCTGAGTATTCATAAAAATATAAAAATATATTAATTAATAAAATAATAAATATAATAAAAAATTAAATAAATAATAAAAAACTGTAATTTTTGAAACAATATAAAACACACACTATTTAAAACTTTAAATAGTTAATATTACAAAAAAAATACATTCAAATGTTTCATTATAAAATAAAAATACATCAATGAGGGGGAGGGTTGTTTGGAGGAGATGGTAGAGGGAACTTCATCCCTAAACTGTGAGTCATACGTCGCATGTACTCCATCTCTTGATCTTGCTTTTGCCGCCATCGATACATCTCATCCTGTATCTACTGCTGCTGCTGCTATCAGAGGAACTCTTCTTGTTGCTGCTGCTGCCACTAACGCATATCCTCCTGCTCCTTACACATAGTCTCTATAAGCTCACTCTGAGCTCGCAACTACTCTTGATACTATACATGAGATGATGATGACTCTCCACGAGCTCCTCTCAACCTAGACGCCGACATTGCAGAGGTGCCATAAAACCCCCAGGGGTCACTCGAGAGCTAATACCAACAATTCGACCTTTCTCAAAGCCATACTGGGTCGCCTGCATCCATGTCGCCTCATCAAATCAGGGGGGGGGGGGCACTGGTCTGACCATCGATCTCGGCCTAACTCCCAACATTTGTCTGAGACATCGTGGCCTCATATGACTCCTTCAATTGCAATTTAAAATTAAAATATTGTTTTTAGTTAAATTTAAAACTCAAAAAAACTTATACTGATCACAATCTGATGCTGGCGAGCACCTCTAATCTCCCCAATGACTAGATCATTGTACATCCTCCTATAAACATCGTACTTCATAATATCGGGCTGTGTGACTGCCTATATGAATATAAAATAAACTGTTTACAATTAATGTTATATACAATATTTAAAAAAATGTACTTACCATATATGCTCCCTATGTATACTGAATGTATGAATACCAGCTTGATGTGTCACCTCCTGTCTCCCCCGATTTTGCCGACCTACTGACAATCTAATCTGAAACTGCCTACTCAACCATTGCATACATAATCCATCCCAAACCTGAGATGAAATATAATCAGGTCGGTGGACGTGACATGTCTCATCAAACTCCTGCACTCCTACTTTCTCCATTACTTTCCTTTTCAAATTGTACAAAAACTGAGTGCAATGTGGATGCATAGCTCCTTTCCATGCCTTTCAAATAGACTCACGCATGCTCTCCTCAATGAGATACCACAAACACTACAAATAATTTATTATATCAAGTTATTAATTAAATAAATTTCAAAATAAATATTATTTATTTACGTACCGGATAATGCTCAAACATGCGCTGCTAAGCATAAACGAGAACCTGATCCCATGACACCCATGCATCAGAAAAATAATTGCGTAATATAGCGCGCCCCTATCCAACAGCTATACGCATAAAGCTGTGAAAAAAATAATCAAACAATTAGAATATAAATAAATTAATGAAAAATAACTAAAATTCATAGGCAAACATTCCTCTACGTGAGTGGATCACATCCAATATGTGGACGTCACTCGGGTATAGGGTCGAGAATCATCAGTCGGGCAAGACCACGCCCCTACCGAGTGCCCCCTAAACTGCCAACAGTCTGAGGGTCGGCTGATCCGACCTCCTACTCATCTAAATGTAGACCAACCTCCTATAAAATATGATACAGATCCTCGTCCATCTGAAACACAAAATTATTATTGTTAGAAAATAGTTGAAAACAACTCTTATATATAGATATATATTATATATGATTATAACCAGCATTTTACTATGTCAATGTCCATATTCATCCTCATCTTCATAGCTGTTGATGTCGATGTCTTCATCTTCCTCCTCAGCATTATCAATTTCCATATTAGTTTCAGTTTCATCACCTCTTGTCATTTCAAATTCATTTGTAATACCATTAACATCATCATCACCATCGGCCCTTAACTATGGGGTGTCATCAATTATATTCACGTCTCTTCTTGAAAAATATGGATTTAGAGCAGTCTCTTGAAAAATTTTAATTCCTTTCACTTCAGAGGAACTACATTCACTTTTAGTAAACTGATTCTCTTGAGATTTAATTTTTATTATGCTCCACCAATCCCTCAACTCCCTTGAAATAGAACAATAATTTGCATAATATTTTTTTGTTCTTGATGAGCCAAAAAAATGGTTCAATTACTGCAAGAAGACTTTTATATTTAATATCAATGATTCCATGGATCATATGAACACACAAGCCTCTCTCAGTATCCAACCACTAACATTTAAACATCATTATGTAATGTTTTCCCAAATAACATAGTTCAATGATTTCTTCCAACATGTCTTAAAAGTCAACTTCAGTTTCTCTATGATGTGATACTCTTAAAAAACACCACTTTTCATTGTTTTTTTGATTCCCCATATGAACGAGTATGAAATCAAAAACCATTCACCACATATGCATTATAATATTTAACCATTTTTGATGGTGGGTTACTCAATACAAACAATCGATTATCAATTTTATCAGTATGTTGAGATACCTGAAAAGTTTTAAAACAATTATCACTATAACAAGTATTAAATTTATTTTTTATGTGAAATGAAAAATAATTTATTTTACTAGTTTTTGAAACCGGTAGGAAATTTTTTTGACGTCGTTCTTCAAGATCAGCAGCTGTAATTTGTGAAAATTGTTTCTTGATATGATTATCATATAACCTAAAAATAGAATAAGATCAATGTATTGTTATAAAAATTATAGAATAAGTTATAGGAGAACTTACAATACAAATGATGTAATTTCTTTACAATTGACCAGAATATATGTATGAGCTCTATGATGTTTATCATCTGAAAGCCATTGTTCATGAACTCCACCAAATCCAAGTTCGGGTTGATTTAAAACTGATAATTGATATCTCATATCATCGTCAATATTTCCCTCATTATGGCTCATGCAGTTGTGTTTTTTAAGGATATTCATATTGAAAGTAATGAGAGTAGAAAAAAGAAATTTCCTCATATAAATAAACTTCTACAATTGAGCCTTCAACTAATTATTTGTTACGTACTTTTTTTTCAATTTCTTCATGTATCTCTCAAATGGGTACATCCATTGGAACTGTACTAGACCTCCACATTTTGTTTCATGAGCCAAATGTAATATCAAATGTTCCATTGAGTCAAACAAACCTGGCAGGAAGATTTTTTCCAGTTTACATAAAATTAAAATGACATCTTCTTATAGTTTTATTACAACATCATAGTCTGTTGTTGATGCACAAATATCTTGAAAAAATATGATATGCCTATAAGAACATCCCAAATCATAGGATGTAATAAACCTCTTAATCTAATTGGCATAAGTCTTTCCATTAAAACATGACAGTCATGAATTTTCAATCTAGTAATATGATCATTTCTGACACATCTGCCCAAATTGGAAGCATAACCATCTGGAATTCTCAAATATATAATCCACTAACAAAATAATAAGAGACTCTCTTTGAACAATATATAAGATACTTTTGGATTCATTAACTTCTGTGATTTTACATTTTTGAATAGTTCAATTTCTATTCACTTGTAAATTTGGGCAAGATCTAATCATGCCTTTACATTATATTTGGTCTTTCTTGAAGTATCCAAATCTGTATAAAATAAATCATCAAAATAGTTCTTCTCAATATGCATGACATCCAACATGTGACAGACCAACAAATCATACCAATATGGAAAATCCCAAAAAATGATTTGTTTTATACAATTATGCTCTTTTCTAAACCCATCAATTTTTGTTGGTTTATTGTAGGTCCAAATGTGATGGGAGGTAATGAAGAGAAAATTCATTTCAACTATGTACCTGAGATCATTGTTAGAGGCCCATCTTTTTTAATTATTCCTTTTCTGAAATGATATTTTTTTTCTACGAAAAGGATGATCGGTTGGAAGAAATCTGCGATGACAGTCAGAAAAACAAGGTTTTTTCCATTGATGAGCATAAATTCTTTGTTGTATCTCATATAGTACAGAAATTATTTTGGACCATATGTACTTTATCCAGATAACATGTCATATGTTGGGAATTCACTAATTGTCCACATCAATGCAGCTTCCAGTAGGAAGTTTTGTTTCACAGCAACATTATATATACTGACACCATTACTGCACAATGAATTCAACTCATCTATAAATGGTTTTAAATAAACATCGATATTCTTTCTCGGATGACCTCAAATTAATAAGGTCAAAAAGATATATGAATCCTTCATCAACATCCATGGAGGTAAATTATACGGGGTTATAAAGATAGACCAACATGAATACTGACTACCGTAAGAACCAAATGGATAAAAACCCTCAGTAGAAAGACTCAATCGCACGTTTCAGGATTCTAAAGAAAATGATGGATGCACTTGATCAAAATGTTTCCATGAATCACCATTAGAGGGATGATTTAAGATTTTACTGGTTAAAATATTGGTTTTGTGCCATGACATCAATGCTGTTGTGTTTTAAGATATAAATAAATGCTTTAATCTGGGTGTGAGCAGGAAATATCTAAACTATTTTACAGGAACAAATCCAGAATTCCCTAATTGAGATTCTTTATACCTTGGTTGTCCACATGTAAGAAAACTATCCAACAACTCATTTTCACCATAATATAAGATGCAGTCATTTGAACATGCATGAATCTTCTGATAACCAAGACCCATATTATAAATCATCCACTTGCTCTCATAAAAATTTACAGGCAACACATTTTCTTCAGGTAGAAGTGTTTTTAACAAAGAGAATATCTGATCAAAACAACTATTTAACATTCCATTATCTAATTTAATGGCCATAAATTTAACAACTGCTTCAAACTTTCTTATCTTGTAACCAGGATATAAGGAATCCTCAACGAACCTCAACAACTCATATAAATGAGATGTTTCCAACTCAGGAGTTAAATCAATATCATCCTGAGTTTCAGTTTTTTGAATAAACAGACCTGCCACATCATGTACTTAACTTTGAAACCGTGCTGGATCTAGAATCAAATTATTAATATCTTCTCTGGAACCGCATTCACCATGTTGATACCAAAAAACAAAATCTGGTTTAAAACCAAAATGCAATAAATGACCTCCAACATTGTCAAATGTGTCATACGTTCTTAGAGTACATTTTTTACAAGGGCACTTAATTGTCCCTTCTGATTTTTTTGGTTTCGATGATGCAAATTATAAGAAAGCTTGAACACCCTCAATATATACAAGATTTAAACCAGAACTATTTGGATTCCCGCACTAAGTTATCCAATCACGATCATCTAATAATGACTGTTTTCGACTTCCTCATTCCATATTTAAAAAAATGAAATAATTAGTTATTTTGTATAATTAGATATAAGATAAACACTATCAAAAAAATAAAAGATAATTAAATTCTCTTTTCTATCAATTTATAATAATTTCTATTATTTTATAGTTATTTATACTATTTTTAAGATTTCATACTAATCTACACTCATTTTTAAAAATTTATAGTAATTAACACTAATTATTATTAATTTCATGTATTTTGTACTAATTATTCTTAATTACTGGTGGCACAATTTCCAACGGATTGACGTTAGCTCTTTTGCCCGACGACTCATCCCCTTGCAACTTTTTGCGACTAAAATCACTATGAAAAGTCTCCTCCGACGTACGAATATCCATTTTCGTATGCATGAGGATGGAGAGCATGGAGGACTCGCCGTGTTGCTCTCCATGCTCTCGTGCATACAAAAATGAATATTTGTACATCGGAGCAGACTATTAATAGTGATTTCAGTCGTAGAAACTTGCAAGGGGATGAGTCGTCGGGTAAAAGAGCCTCTTTTGTTCGATGACTCACCTCCTTGCAACTTTCTCCGACTTAAATCACTATAAAAAATCTGCTCCTATGTATGTCCGAGCAGATTTTTTATATTGATTTCAGTGAAAGAAAGTTGCAAGGAGCTGAGGCGTCGATCAAAAGGAATGCCACCAATCCACTGGAAATTATGCCGGTTTATCAATGTACTTGAATTTATTATGATTTATTACTATTCATTATTATTTATTATTATTTACTTATATTTATTACTATTTATTACTATTTACTACTATTTATTACTATTTATTACTATTTATTACTAATTATTACTAGTTATTACTACTTATTCCTAGTTATTTCTACTTATTCCTAGTTATTCCTAGTTATTCCTAGTTAATCCTAATTATTGCTAATTATTGATAATTAATATTAATTATTCCTAATTATTCCTAATTATTCCTAATTATTCCTAATTATTCCTAATTATTCCTAATTATTACTAATTATTACTAATTATTACTAATTATTAATAATTATTACTAATTATTTCTAATTATTTCTAATTATTAATATTTATTACTATTTATTTCTAATTATTAATAATTATTACTATTTATTACTAATTATTACTAATTATTACTAATTATTACTAATTATTACTAATTATTACTATTTATTACTAATTATTACTATTTATTACTAATTATTACTAATTATTACTAATTATTACTAATTATTACTAATTATTACTAATTATTACTAATTATTACTAATTATTGCTAATTATTACTAATTATTACTAATTATTACTAATTATTACTAATTATTACTAATTATTACTAATTATTAATAATTATTACTATTTATTACTATTTATTACTATTTATCACTAATTATTACTAATTATTAAAATTTATTACAATTTATCACTATTTATTAATAATTATTACTAATTATTACAAATTATTACTAATTAATACTAATTATTACTAATTATTACTAATTATTTCTATTTATTACTATTTATTACTATTTATTACTAATTATTACTAATTATTATTAATTATTACTAATTATTACTAATTATTATTAATTATTACTAATTATTACTAATTATTATTAATTATTACTAATTATTACTATTTATTACTATTTATTACTTTTTATTACTATTTGTTACTATTTATTTCTATTTATTACTATTTATTGCTATTTATTACTAATTATTACTAATTATTACTAATTATTACTATTTATTACTAATTATTACTAATTATTACTAATTATTACTAATTATTACTATTTATTAGAATTTATTAGAATTTATTACATTTTTTTACAATTTTTTTACATTTTTTTACTATTTATTACAAATTATTATAATTTATTTATAATTATTAAAATTTATTACTAATTATTACTAATTAATCCTAATTATTACAATTTATTACTATTTATTACAATTTATTACTAATTATTACAATTTATTTCTAATTATTACTAATTATTATTAATTATTACTAATTATTATTATTTAATACTATTTAATACTATTTAATACTATTTAATACTAATTATTACTAATTATTTCGTATTATTACGAATTATTACTAATTATTACTAATTATTACTAATTATTACTATTTATTACTATTTATTACTATTTATTACTAATTATTACTATTTATTACCATTTATTATTATTTATTACTAATTATTACTAATTATTATTATTTATTACTATTTATTACTATCTATTACTGTCTATTACTATGTATTACTATGTATTACTATTTATTACTATGTATTGCTATTTATTACTATGTATTACTATTTATTACTATGTATTACTATTTATTACTATTTATTTCTAATTATTAAAATTTATTACTAATTATTACTAATTGATCCTAATTATTACTAATTATTACTAATTATTACAATTTATTACTAATTATTCATAATTATTCATAATTATTATGATTTTTTTTCTAATTATTTCTAATTATTACAATTTTTTTCTAATTATTACAAAGTATATCTAATTATTACAAATTATTTGTAATTATTTCTATTATTTCTATTTTTTTCTAATTATTACAAATTAATACAATTTATTATTAGTTAATACAATTTATTACTAGTTAATACAATTTATTACTAGTTATTATGAGTTATTATTAACTATTACAAATTATTTACAATTATTATTAATTATTACAATTTATTGCTAATTAATACTTAGATAAAACTATTTTTAATAAATACTGAAAAACATATATCTAATTCTAATTTAATTAATTTACATCTAATTAACAAAAATTATAAATAATTTAAAATAAAATAAACTGACTAAACAATAAAAAAATAGACAAATACCTTCAAACTGAAGCTTTCGGAGTATTAAAATCGCAAATAATGATCTGATTTAAAAGTTTAAACTATGAAAAAATTTAGAAGAAAATTTTTCAGTAGAGATAGAGAGATAAGTTGAGTAAAGAGTGAAATGAGAGGAAAAACAGAAGGGGAGTATATATAGGTTATATTATTTATGACGGGGGTATTTGCGATGGGCTACCCGTCCCAAACAACTCTGCCCACATTAATTATGGTGGGCCGTTAAAAAGTTATTTGCGACAGGTCCCGTCGCAAATAGTACCTGCCGACAAAACATTTGTGATGATGCAAGTATCTCGTCGCAAATAGTAAAAATTGCCGCCGGTTATTTGTGATGGGATTAGAAATCCATCGCAAATACCCTTACCCGTGGTTTGGCGCGCATTTCACGCCAAACCTTTTGTGACGGGCGGTAAGTACCCATTGCAAATAATGGTTATTTGTGACGGGGTAATCCACCCGTCGCAAATAACCCCTTTCGATAAGTTAATTGCGACGAGCCCTTGACCCGTCGCAAATATCGATTTTTCCTGTAGTGAAAGTAAGACACACACTTTGTGTCATCATCCTTTTTTACTTTATTATTCATGGACATAACTGGACGAGCTTACATTCTTCTAAGATGACCATGGATTTAGTGATGGTACTATCATCCTAATCAACTAGGCCCAACATACCACTTCCTTTTAAAAGTGATAAATTCTTTCTTGATTATTCAATTAATGTCATACTATCAGTGATGTAGCCAACACGAGATACCTCTCTACGAATTTAATGCCATAGTTTTTTCCTTACATCAAAGCACACAATCAAATAATATACACCGATAATAATCTCAAGTCAAGAGACTATTACACATGTTGGCAGATAAGAACTACCAATGAAACCTGAAACATGTGTTGTTCTTATTGGCAGACCACTTCTCATGATCTCATCTACTTAAGATCACGAAGTGCGAACTTCATGAGAAGAAGTCTTAATGCTTATGAGCCCCCAACACATGATAGTCACACATCATCTGTTTCTAGTCAACATAATTTATCAGGACCATTGGACATAAGTTTAAGATTACTATCATAGTATCCTAAGGTTCTCATTTTAGCCTGGTAACTACTATAACATTTTGATACAACAAGTAATATATGAAAATTACCATTTGAATAGTGTATGTAAAAATATAAATACTATTATGGTAAGTATACATCATGCATAACTCACTATATACATGATATAGTCATCTAAAAGTACTATTCAAGATGGGTGTTGGGCACCCACTATTACAACACTCTCACTTTCATTAAATCCAACTTTATAACTAAGCTTGTTAGCACTCACATGATAATATCATGTTTTTGCTGAGTTATGAATTTAGTCATTGGTCCTTCCATGTCTCTGCTGCGTGGAAATTCTACTATCTACAACTTCACCTCTTTGAGAAAGACTTCTCAAGAGATGATATTCCTGAGTATATTTATTTTTTCCACTATCAAAACTTTACATATTGGCTAGTACGAGTAACAAAATTATCATTATGATAAAACCTTACTAGGTGCGATTCTTAGAACTGGAATAAATCATCATGTATTTTATACTGCTTCTTTAGCTGCATTAGAAGTTGCAATGCACTTGGTATTTGTAGATATGGATACCATGGGATTGAATGAGCTTCACTTTCCCATTACCTTAGCCAAACCGCGATACTAGATCATGTGGTCTAAAGGTAGACTTTTTTATGTCCCATTTTAACTAGTATCCCATCCTCTCCGCATACTAGGTATATATCTTTTGTACTTACTCAAGTACAATTGGGTAGTTCTAACTACTCCCATAAAATTCTCATGGATATAACTGATATTTTCCTACCATTAAGTATATGTTTTCAATATCATATATAGTACATTACATGACATATGTGATAGATCCATTACTGGCACTTATGGAATTGTACTCACCTCTTTAATCTCCTTCTATTCCCCATTCATGTCTTCTTGGATAGATTTATGTCATGTGACACTAGTAGCAATTCTATCTCGAATTGTTCCAACTTGTACCTTACTAATATGTTCACTTTTGACTTGGTCTAAGCAACAGTTATATCTACCTCAGTATATCTCATTCCCTAGAATGTAGGTTGCCTCCAAATCCATTTTTTTGATATTTTCTAAATCCACTTTAAGGGTAAGTGGTAACCGTACATCACAAATCAAAATACTCCACCATAATACAAAGACACACCACATTCCCAAATCAAGAGAAAAACCATCACGTCGCACTCCATAGCGTCGTGCCACGAACTTTAAATTCAAATTTCAAAGTCATAAAAACTACTTTAAGACCACGTGCCAACCACATCATTTTTGGTTGAACCAAGAGCCACCTCGAGTCGCGAAACGCTCACCTGCCTCGATTTGAGCTGACAGAAATCCTCCAATCACCTCCGTTATCAGAGCTACTTGGAACCACTACCTTCATCGACACTACTGTCGTCACTGGAGTATCCTTTATCGTCATCATCGTCGACCTCTGGAAGCACCATCCCCACGTCACCAGCCAGGCTCCGTCACCGTATGCGCATAAGAACACCACCACCAAAGACTTCAACCTTCGTGCCTCATCTCCACCGGCCACTCTGAACCAAAAATCGATGACAATCACCCTGAATCCATCCACTTGAACTCATGAGCCAAAGGACCGTGGATACCACCGCACTGCTCTGCCTAAGAGAGATTGGAGGGAACCTGGAACCAGAACAGAGAAACGAGACGGTAGAGGCAGGATGAAATGCTGAAGAGGCCACAAAACAGCGCCATCGCTTCACCTTCTCCAGCATCACATCCATTCGAGCATCACCATCATGTAGAAAAAATCAACAACCACAAACACCACCTTCCATCCAAAACCAACTGCAACTAAGATCTCCCACCGAAAACAACCACATTGAGGGCGAACTGAGTGCGCCTTCTGGGACACCCTGACCAAATGAACGCACCTCCCAAAGCTTACCTGCACCTGTGCAGTTGACCGAATAGGAGAGCGGTGAAAGGAGCATGAAGCCAGGGTAGCGAAGGGTTCGAGAAAGGCTTCAACTAAGAGGAAACCAACAGAAACACCAACCTCCTGGAGCACTAATGACCAAACCAACCGCACTTCCCAAATCCTTTGAGAAACCATTGCTGCTAACCAACTAGGAGAGCCGCATAGGGTCCGAAGGCTAGAGTAGCAGTTAAATCTGGCCAGGAAACCACAAGATAAGCACAGCCTCGACTGGACCGCCTACCCCTTCCGGAAAAGCCACCGCCAAGCAGAAGCCCCACCTGAAACAAAAAACAGAGAAAATTCACCAACAAGAAGAAAGCCCCAAAGGAGGCAGGGTCCGAGGAAGAAAGGGGAAGACGAAGGGGGGAGGTGAGGCCAAAGAACGACGCGCCGACTTCCCCCACCGAAAAACCTCTGAGGAACCCTATCAGAAGTATGCATAGGTGGGTGATATATTAAAATTTATTTTAATAATCATTGATCAAAAGTAAGAGTGAGGATCTTGCACATCAAATTTATAATTAATTTATTTTATATTTTAAGAAATAAATACCTGGGCTTAGGAACTTTCCTCATTGGTGAATATTGATCATCCAAAAATACCCTTTCAAATTACCTTTGTTGCACTGTGAGGATCCAAGGATAGAATCCCTCTAGTGGTGATCCACATGTGATCCTATGATCTCTAAGCAACACCACTTGATCTTTGGGTGCTAGTAGGGAGAGTCGAATGTCTTGCATTGTTCATTATTGATTTCTCGTTCTCCAGTCTTGAAGAAATCTCTCTTTCACTTCTCATTCTTGATAGAGAGAGAGAATAAGGAGTTGAGAGAGAATTCATTGTGCGAAATAATTCTCTATTCTCAATTTTTGGATGTTCTACACAATAGACATAACCATATATTTATTGTTAGGATTTAAGTTAAAATATTATCTAATTGTATACAAAACATTAAATAAAATTTATTACCTTTAATAAACTCCATGCCACATAATAATATTATTATTATTATCATTTTGTGGCGTGCACCAACTTGCACAATAACAAATATTATGTAACAGCCTTATTAATTAATATTTTTCACCAAACTCGATCTTGCTCTATTCAAACTTCCCTAGACTTTATTGAACAATAAAATAAATATTTTATTCATAAATAAATATTTTATTCACAATCTAGTGAATAAATATTTATTAAAATATTTAATAAATAAAATAAATATTTTATTCACAAGTCAGTGAATAAATATTTATTTAATTTATGAGATCAATATAACTTGAATAAAATTATTCCTCAAACATGAGAATAATATTTATCCCATCAATTAAACTCAAATAAATTTTCATCAAGATCAATGGAAACACTTAGTGTGTGACCCTCTAGGATTCTTTCTCGTTGGCATTAGACAGGCTTGCTTAAAGTCTAAGATTACTATCTAGCATATGGGTCAAGGCATCCAAGAGAAAGAACATAATGTCATAACATCAACAACCACATATGAATTCTCACTATGTAATATAATCCCTTTTTCACAATATCTCATCAAGCAGGTTGCACATTCATGTCACCAACCTATATTCTTGATATGTATTTCTTTGACTATCTGAATTAAACACGTCGTTACACCATGTCCATGGAATTTAATGTGATAGTTCTATTCCTATCAAAGGGATGAGATATCATCTTTCATTAAGATGGAAGAGAAAAATCATTCCTCAACTTATTCATTAATGACATGTCACTTGTGACTCACCCAACGTATCCAAATTCTCCATGAATTGTTATCATCATGGTTAACAAAATACATCTAAGTATGCGAGTTGCAACATGAATTAATCATAGTCTTAAATTATAAGAACCATCACACACACTCGTATATGGGAATATCATGTGACACTAAAACATGCATAATTCCTATTGGAGGGTCTATTCTCATAATCTCTTATTTTGGAGATTACTAATGTGAAATTCATGAGAAGAAGCCTCATATTCTTACAAGTACTCACTCTTGATAGTCTATGTACTATGTGTCCCACCATAGTATTTTATCCAACCATAGAACATTATTTGAGAATATCTTCTTATCACATTAAGGTTATCATCATAGCGGGGAACTGATATGGCATTATCAATGTGACATATACTTTAGGAAATTATTACATTAGAGTTATGTAGAATAATAATAATAATAATAATAATAAGTTTTATTAATATTCAATACATTGAATATACATGTAATCAAAGTAAAAATAGTTGGTCCTATGGAACCAACTCCAAAAATCTCCCACTTGGACTAGAGCCAACTACCTACGACCTTCAATCCGCTAAAACTCACACAATATTCATGTTTCTATCGAGTTAAGTATTTAATCAAGGGGTTCTCCACATTGTCTTTCATGGAAGTACTACTCACTACAACTTCACCTCTATGAGAAAAATAACTCAAGAGATGATACTTCTGAAGTATGTTCTTCATCCGCTGATGCGACCTTATCTCTATTTCAAGAGACACCACTACAGTATTATCACAATAGAGTGTGATAATATCTTTACTACTAGATACCACATCAAGCTCTTGGAATAAGTTTCACATCCATATTTCTTCTTTAGATTCCTCAAAAGACGTAATATACTCAGAATATTCTATAAAATCTACAACCACAACATACTTTGAGAACTTCCTACTCACAAAACCTCCATTCAAAATGAATATGTATCCTGTTTGTGACTTCATGTCATCTTGATCAGTTTCGAAATAAGAATATACATATCCTCTGATGACTAGTTCCTCATATCCTCTATAAAACAGAAACATATCCTTAGTACGCCCTAAATACTTAAGGATAGTCTTGAATTCCATCCAATGGAAGTCACCTGGATCGGCTTGATATCTTCCTACCACACTTAATGCATAGAAGACATGAATCCTAGTACATATAATAACATAAATGGCCAACCCAATCACCAATTTGTATGGAATACATGTCATTCTGTTTCCTTCTTCATGTGTTTGAGGAAACATTTTCTTAGAAATATGAATTCCACATGACTCTGACAACAATCCCCAATTGGATTGTTCTATACTAAATCTCTTCAGTATATTTTCAATATATGTACTTTGACTTAGGCTGAGAAACCTATTGGATCTATCAAGAGGGATATTTATCCAAATAATATATATTTCCTCACCCAAGTCCTTCATAGAGAATCATTTATTCAACCACACCTTAATAGATTGCAAGATTGGTATTTCATTTCCAATGAGTAATATGTCATCAACATATACTATTAAGAAAATGGTTTCACTCCCACTAAACCATTTATAGAGACACATATCACATTAATTCTTTATGAAGCCAAATTCTATTATGGCCTCATCAAAATGAATGTTCCATGACCTATATGCTTTCTTTAATCCATAAATGAATCTTTACAACTTTCATACCTTGTTGGAATCCTTTGGAGTCACAAACCCTTTAGGCTATGTCATATAGAAATCTTCTTGAAGGTTACCATTAAGGAAGTCTATTTTGACATCTATTTTCCAAATCTCATAATCATGTAAATCCATAATGGAAAGTACAATTATGATGGATTTCAACATTTCAACTGGTGAAAAGGTTTTTTTGTAGTCAATGCCTTGATACTGTTTAATCCCTTTTTCAACCAGTATTGTCTTATAGGTACTAAATTGTCCTTCCATTTCTGACTTATTCTTGAATACCCATTTTAACCAATGTTATTTACATCCACTAGAGGTTCTACCAAAATCCAGACTTTGTTTTGGTACATGGAATCCATTTCAGAATTCATGGATTCTTGCCACTTGGAAAAATTTGTTCCACTTACTACTTCTTTATAGGTTATAGGATCATTATTATCAACTAATAATGAGTCACTATCCTCGGTTACTAGAAAACCATACCATCATGGTTCTCTAATATCTATAGTACACCTACATAGAAATTGTGTCTTTGGAACAATTTCATCTTCCATAGGCCTTTGTGGAATTTTTTCCTGTGAAAACTCTTGTGTATCATGAGCCTAAACTTCATCGAAGTCTATCTCACTCCCATTATCTCTTTTAGAGTTAAGATACTTCTCAATAAATGTGGGATGTCTATCAACCACAACCTTTTTGTCTGAAATATTGTATGGGTAGTATCCCTTTGTTTCTTTGGGATATACTATAAAGATACACTTTTTTCCTCTGGGTGAAATATTGTTAATTGAAGAGGCCTTAACAAATGATTTTCATCCACACACATGTAAGTAGGACAACACATGTTTCTTTCCATTCCATAATTGGTATGGTATACCATCTATTTATTTAGTTGGAACTCAATTTAGTATGTATGTTGTTGTTTGTAATGTGTATCCCTAAAAGGATAATGGAATACTCACATGAATCATCATTGATCTCACCATGTTCAACAAGGTGCGGTTCCTCCTTTATCTTACACCATTCCACTGATGCGTATAAGGATGATTGAGTTGAGATAAAATCCCAAACTCCTGTAAATAATCAATGAATTCTTGATTAAGATATTCTCTACTATGGTCTGAGCAAAGTTTTTTAATCTTTTTACCAAGATGGTTCTCAACTTCATTCTTTTATTCCTTAAATTTATCAAACAAATCCGACTTATAACCCATTAAGTAGACATATCCATATCTACTAAAATCACCAGTAAAAGCTATGAAGTATGAGTACCCACCCCTTTATTCAATAGGAAATGGTCTACACACATTGATATGAACTAATTCAGAAATCTATTTATCCCTTTCACCTTTCCCATTAAATGAGGAGTTGGTCATTTTTCCTTGTAAACATGCGTGGCATACACCAAGTGGGTTTAGTTCAAAATAATCTAAATTTCAATATTGATGTAATTTATTCAAGTTTTTTTCATTTACATGACCTAGATAATGGTTCCAAAGTTGGGTGTGGTATGAGTCATGAAAAGTAACTTCATTATCAATTTCCATTATTTGGTTCATGTAATCCAACACATAAAGACCGTTATTTAAATGTATCTTACCATAACTAATTATATCTTTATAAAAGAAGAAACATTTATTCATAAATTTGAAAATAAATCCATCTATATCAAGTATTGATACAGAAATAATGTTTTTGGTAACTTAAGGAACATAATAACAACACTTTAAACCAAGATCATTCTGGTCAACAATGTGAGGTGGTAGTCCCCAATATCTATAATAAAAAGTTTAGATTCATTTCTTGATCAAATATCTACCTCTCCTCAGTAAATATTTTTGAATCTACTTGTTTCTTATATTTTAATACATATGTGATCACCATAATATGTATCTAATACCCAATTTATAGAAATAGATAAAGTACACTTAATGAAAACTGCACCTGAATCGTCCCCTTGATTCTTTGGATGAGTGTAGTTTTTCTTCCAGTATCCCTTTTGACACATAAAAAATAGGAATCATCCCATTACCTTGACCCCCCCTTGATCTTCCTCTTCTTGGAAGGATACAAAGAATCTTTGGCCTTAAAGAATTTTGCTTTCCCTTTTCGTTTGTTCACCATAAGGACGGAAGGTTTTTTACAATTCACATCCTTATCTACTTTGAGAAGAAGATTAAGAAGATCCGAAAAAGAATTTTCAATGTTGTTCATATTAAAATTCACAAAAAAGATGGAGAATATCTAAAGGAGTGATTCTAGAATGAGGTCAGTGCCCAGTTCTTCAGGGAATTTAAACCCTATAACCTCTAATTTCTCAATGTAGCCAATGAACTTGACTCTATGAGGCCCAACTGGGGCACCCTCTCTAAGATTTATCTGAAAGAGCACCTTGAAAATGTCAAACCATTCTTATCTATATCTCTCCTAGTAAAGACCATAGAGGTTATCAAGTATGTTATATGAATCCATGTTTTTGTGAGACTTCATTAGTTCACTAGACATTGATGAAAGCATCAAACATTGAACGTCGACCATGTTGCTCAAATGGTTTTCATAGACAAGGAACTTTTCATCACTCGCCTCCTTATTAGATGTATTAGGCATTAAGGATTATAGAACATAAGATTTATGTTTATGTAATAACACAACCTGAAGGCATCTAAACCACTTCTGGAAGTTACTTCTAGTTATGAGGTTATCTTTATCCAATATTGATCACAGGGATAGTGTGGATGATTAACTTTTCATTTTATTCTACAATTAAAAAAAGATCATATTATTAGTACTTTGCTTGATTACAAAATAAGTGAGATATAATAAATTAAATGTTTATTTATTTATTAAATCTCCCACTATTTTGTCAAGTCTCAATAGCCCTAACCATTGAACTCATAATACATAGTTGCTTTAATATTCTAGTGGTAAGGATACCCATTAATTTTCTTAATGATCCATACTTTAGATATGAAAATCATAATAAAGTAATTAGGCAGGCAGTCTTACAAACTACAGACTTCCATCTCTTTGATCCGTTGAGTGGATTACCCTATACTGAAATATTGACTTGGATTTCCTCAATAATTGTATCCAAATTTGTATTGAAAATACTTTGACCATTAAACTCAATAAAATTTCGGTTAAGTCAACCAAAACTATCATGAGAAATACCTGATAAAAGTAAGTGTTCAGACTTTGTCCATGTACTACACTTAGTTATATGGTTTCATTCCCAATCAATTAATGGAAGAATTAGTCTGATTTAATATTTAATTGATGGATTTTAATTTATTATTCAAAAAATTTATCTTGTTTTATTTTTTACATTTATTTTTAATATTAAGTGTATGTTACTTAATTAATTAACCATGTTGGATAAAACTTTTACACATAATTCATTTATATAATTTCCATCTTTTCACATTAATTCATTTATTTATGTGATCACAACCTTGCATCCATAAAATAAATAATTTCATAAATAGAAATATATAATTAATTAAATAACCCATTCATGAGTTTAATACAACAGTTGATTTAATGAGTGAACATTAAATCAACATTTGACCTAAGGGAATTAACTTCTACTATCGGTCTTGGCATGAGTTGCAGCATTCCACCTGTCCACCTGCGTATCACCTAGGTTGGCATCATTATGGTTCCATCATGAACTGACTCCTCGCACCTTGGGATGCTCCATTAATTACATATATTTATTACTTACACGTAGGTGAGGGGAACTAAATGATTTGTTAAATGGATAACATTCATTTATTTATTCGTTCTTTTATTATTTATGATAAACACACTTACATTAATTAATAAATAAATAAATTAATTCTCTTTCATATTAAAGATCATCCAATCATATTTGGAGATACCCATCATTAATGGAATTCATGGAAAATAAATGGCATAACCAATAATGAAATATTAATTGCAATAAATTAATTGATCATTTAAATTTCCTTAAAACCATTATTAAATTTTAAAACACACAACAGTTTTTTAATCAATAAAATATTGTTTTAATGCTGAAATTTTAAAATTTAATTTAATTTTAATTTTTTCCATTAATGGGAGACTACATGGCATGTACATCCATCCACACACCATGTACATCAGTTGTTGTATATCTAAGTCACACACCCGAGGCTTTGGCGTGTTAAGTCGACCATAATACACGGCGTGTGCATGCCTACTACAGACCCTGTATCTTCTTGTAGTGTGCTAGGTTGGCCCTGTTAACACATGGTGTGCAATAAAAGCACTACGTGTAATTAATTGTTTGATGCATCTAGATATAATGTGCATGGGTATATGGTGTGTGATCTGTCTGCACGCCGTGTAACCCAATTTTACTGGCCAAAGACTTGGTACTTTCCGATGGCATCTCCGATCATTCTTCATTTGTTCTTAAGACATTAAGAAAATGAAACACTGAACGAACATGATTAATATATTGGTAACATGTTAATTTAAATCTGATTAAAGAACGAATAACATGAAATGAAAATATAACCACAATTGTGTATAGATCAACAATCAAATAAATAATTATAAATTTAAAAATGGACTCTACGATACTAATTGATGGTTCTAGTCATATCGGAAGTGTGCATAGGTGGGAAATATATTAAAATTTACTTTAATAATAATTTCCTAAAACCAAGAGTGAGGATCTTGCACATCAAATTTATAAATAATTTATTTAAAATTTTAAGAAATACATACATGGTCTTAAGAACTTTCTTCATTGGTAAATTTTGATCATATGAAAAGACCCTTTTGGATTACCTTCACTTTGTTGTGAGGATCCAAGGATAGATTCCCTCAAGAGGTGAACCAAATTTGCTCCTATGATTTCATAGCAACACCATTAGATCTCTGAGTGCCAACATAGTTTGTTGAATGTCTTGTGTTGTTTGTTCTTGATCACTTATTCTTTGATCTTGAAGAAATATCTATTGCACCTCTCATTATTAAGAGGGTGAGAGGATGATTTTAGAGAGAAATTGTTGTGTGCAACAATTCTTTATTCTCAATTTTTGGATTCTCTACACAATAGACATAGTTGTCTATTTATTGAGTTAGGATTTTAGTTAAAATATTATTTAATTGAAAACTGACCATTAAATAACATTTATTACCTTTAATAAACCCCATGACACATAATAATAATTATATCATCATCATTATTATTTATCATGATCTAACTTTCATAATAAGAAATATTTTGCAACTATCTTGTTAATTAATATTTTTCACCAAACTCAGTCTTGGTCTGTTCAAACTCCTATAGAATTTATTAAACAACCAAAAAAATATTTTATTCATAAATAAATATTTTACTCACAATCTAGCGAATAAATATTTATTAAAATATTTAATAAATAAAATAAATATTTTATTCATAATCCAGTGAATAAATATTTATTTAATTTATGCGATCAATATAACTTGAATAAAATTATTCCTCGGACTTGAGAATAATAATTATTTTAATAATTAAACACAAATAGAATTTAATCAAGATTAATGGAAACACTTAGTATGTGACCCTCTAGGATTCTTTCTCATTGGAATTAGGTGAGATTGGCTAAAGTCCGAGATTACTGTCTAGCAACAGGTCAAGGCACCCAAGAGAAATAACTTAATGTCACAACTTCAACAACCACATATGAATGATCACTATATAATATAATCCATTTTTCACAATATATTATTAATTAGGTTGCACATCCATGTCACCAACCTATATGCTCAATATGTATTTCTTTGACTATCTAAAATAAACATGTCATTACACCATGACTATGGAATTTAATGCGATGGTTCTATTCCAATCAAAGGGTTGTGATATCAGCTTTCATAAAGATGTAAGAGAAAAATAATTCCTCAACTTATTCATTACTGATATTTTACTCGTGACACACCCAACGTATCCAACTTCACCATGAACTATTATCATCATGGTTTATGAAATACATCTAAGTACGTGAGTTGTAACATGCATTAATAATAATCTCAAAGTTTAAGGATATCACACATGCTCATAGATAGGAATATCCAATGACACCAAAACATGCAGAATTACTACTGGTGGGTTTGTTCTCATAATATACCATTTTGGAGATTACCAAGTGTGAAATTAATGAAAATAATCCTCATCTGCTTATGAGTACTTTCACTTGACAGTCTATGTACTATGTGTCCCATCATAGTACGTTATCCAACTATAGAACATTATTTGAGAATACCATCATAACACATCAAGGTTCTCATCATAGTAGATAACCGTTATAACCTTATCAATGCAATGTATACTCTAGGAAATTATTACAATAGAGTCATGTAAAAAAACAAATAATATGTAATAAGAAGTTTTATTAATATTCAATACATAAAATATACATGTAATCAAATTAAAAATAGTTGTTCCTAGGAAACCAACTCCAACACCACTAACCTATTGTATACACATGAAAAAAATTCATTTCAAATGAATATTCTATGATCTTGTTTGCTTACTTCAATCCAAAAGTGAATTTCAGTAACTTTTCCACCTTTTTTTAGAATTTTATGGTGTCACAAAACCTTTTTGGTTGCATCATATAAACACTTCCAAGATTAGTAGTCTTGACATCCAATTCCCAATTTAATTATCATAGAAAGTAGCTATGATAAGTAAAATTCTAATGGATTTTGGAATAATGAATTAGTATTACTAATCAAGACTTATTGGTACCATGCTTGTACCACCCACGTATTGTCTCACTTGAATACCCTCCGTAGTATTCAAAATAATAATCCCCTGTACTTTGATATACAAAATCCATTATTTAATTTTAATTGATCCTGTCAATCTTTTCTTTTTTCTATTTATTGCGTTCTTGTAGTAATCATTACTCTCAATAATGTATCATCTTCTGCAGTGAATAAAAAACCATTACCATTTTTTTTCCTTCCTATGTAGTATGCATCTCTAGAATATCTCTTTTCCATAGGCTCTTATGGAACTTGTTCCTATGATAACTATTTTTTCATCTTCATCATTGACTAAATCCAAGTCAATCATGCCCCCACTATCTCAAATAGAGATGTTCACCATTTTATAGAAATATAGTCTTTCACTTGGCTATAACCTTTCCATCATGAGGATTTATTTAATACACTATATGAACTTTAGGTTACTAACAGAGATTCACTTTGTTTTTCTCTTGATGTAAGCATGTTTACATCTATAACAAACTCTTTTCCTCTAAACACATGTTTTTATAACATAATGGATTTATATCATTCTATAACTCATAAGATATTCATTTTAAAATATATTTTGAATATGGTTATGGGATAATGCCACTATTTCTGAATCATATCCTGAAAAATAATAGAAGTATCTGCAATGTATATTAGTCTCAATATTGATGCTCCTTTTACTTTCATCATTACTATGATGTGTATAAGGAAATGTGCATTTAGGAATTACCCCACAATAAATTTTAATGGTAAATATTTTCTTGTCAGAATCACCACCAATCATCCTTTTACTAACATCATGGATTTTATGTGAATAAAGAAATGTGAGTTTAGGAATAAATCCACTCTACATTTCATGATCAATGTATTCTTGGTCAAGATATTATTCAACACATGAGCCTGAAGAAACTCATATCTTCTAAAAATGCATATATTATACTTAACTTTTATATTCCTTAAAATTATTAAATCAATATCTTGAAGTATATTTACCACTAGCTTAAATTTGGAACAGTTCCCACTCTCTAGCTGAACTAATTCTAAAATATTTATGGACTACCTTTATTTATAAAGGTTTATTTATCCAAAAATAAATAAGTAAATGTGTTGATAATATCTAAGTTATTTAACTATAAATAGTATAAAACCATACTCAATATATCCTTGATAACTACTTATATTTTCTTGAAAAATAATTATATTTTCACAACTGGGTATAACAGAGTCTTACATTTTATATTCATTAGTTATTTACAATGATTCAAACATTAATAAACTTTTAGTTAAGTATAATACACCATAAAAAACATTCATTATATAACTAGAATAATGTATCCTTGTTTCTATTTCACACATAAGATAAATTTTTTTTATACTCAATAAAAGTTCAACTATAACCATTTACTTGATAATTAGAAATCACGTACTTCTCACCACTGACTTAGGAATCACCCTTTCTCAACCACTTAGATAACACACCTTAATTATTATAATATTTCTTTTGTTACTTGGTTACTATATTTAAATACACATATTTGATAAGAATATTGTATTTAATACCTAATAATTATGATATATACATCACATACAATGATGAATATTCTCGAAGAAGAAGTGACTACTTGCTTCTTCAATTCAATTTATATAATTTCATCTTCCATAAAATTATCTTGTGACATGCGATGTAAATAAACTCATGTTTAACAACTTTCCTATTTACCTAAAAGAACATTGAAAAGGTGAATTTGGCATCACACTTACCATTAGACTTTTCACATTGCCTTTCAACTTGTTCAACATAATAACTAGATATTAGTCTTTCTTTAGATTATTATTTGATTGGAGAACATTACCCAAATAATAATTAAAAGTTTTATTCATATTTTTCAATTTTTAATATTAAATAAAACTAGATTAAGTGGGTGATAATGATATAATAAAGGGCTGTGTTGAAATTTTGTGATCCACCTTTCAATTTTCACCTATCTAGTGTAATCATCACCCCTTTTCATATCTTGATTCACTCTATCTTCACAAGCTTCCTATAGATGAGACAACATGTGAAATCATTCATGTCTTGATGTTGTATCCATAACTCACATTGAACTTTGATGATGAAATTGTGATGTAAACTTTAAATGCACCATACACGAGTCTCCTATAAGATTTTTCTCACCCTCTCTTATTGAGGCGGATTAACAGGAATTGGGGACACCAACACCTTGAATTTTCAATATCGCATTACTTTGCGCAAGTTCTTGTTCTACTCGTATAAACTCATGACGATGAGGATATATATTTTTTACAATAGAAACTACAGTGTTTATTTGGTATTAATTTCTATTTTCCCATCAAATAAAATATTATCATATTAATTCCTTTATCTTGATTACCATTTAGAAATTACCGATTAATTAAATCATTAAATATCTCCCACTATTTTATCGAACTTTAGTATCCCTCACTACTAGAATCAGAATACTCAGCACTAGAGTATTCTAGAAGAAAGTATCCCCAAAACCTCTTCTCATAGTCTAATCTATGGTTGATCCACTACTTGGAGAGTTTCAAGGTAGGTGTTTGAATGGACTACCACATTAACTCGTGACTCATTGATCTATTGAGTGAAGTCCCAAATTTTAAAACCATAAACTTGATTTTGTCAACACTTTGCCTATAAATATAAAATAAGATAACTATGAATACTTATTTTATTCCATATTTAGTTAAGTCAACCCATAATTCTAATAAGAACTCCCCAGTATTTGTAGGCACACTCATCCAGGGCTGACAAGCACCCCATACACCTGGTTTTATTCAAATTCAAATGATAAAAGGCATAATGACTTAATATTTTTGTGAGGGTTTTTTTTTATTTCTTATTGAATGAAATAATTTTCTATCTAATATGCATGTACTATGTGATATCACTCATAAATTAACAATACAATAAATAGAAAACATTCATCACATCTTAATCTTATTTAATCTATGAATTTAGTTTATTATTTTATGTGATCATGTGAACTTGAAAACGCACTAAACAATAATAAACAATGTATAAATTAAATAAACCACGTGGATGATCTTGAGAATTTGATATAGTTTGATTAATTTATTCTTAATGGATAAACCATAACCTTGGGGTAAAATACTTGTGTCTTCTCTGACTCATAATGCATCTCATACCTCAGTCCAATGTATCATCATATCATTTGGAATACCACATCATCTCAGCATTGTACACATATTATACCATCCTCATTATAATACATAAATATTTTCATGTAGGAGAGGGGGTCTCATGAATACATAATACAAATGAAAAATTAATCTCGTGGATGCACATACCCTTATACATATTAAGTGAGAAAAATGATGTTGTATAGAACATCTATTTAAATTCATTATTACATGAATCACACACAATTACAATAAATAATTAAATAAATTAAATCCAGACATACATTGGGTGGTATTTTCTCAAGATTAGTCGACACATAATTAAATGTATAATAAAAAAGTTAATTTTGTAATAAATATATGTTGAGGGAAATAAATGAATTAAAATAATTAATTTAATTTTAATTTTAATCACTCAGCCCCAATTATTTTTTATTTAAAAATATAACTTAATTTTAAAATATATATATATATATAAATTTTTGTTCTTAGGCTCTGCATAGCCCGAAATATCTGTGATTGGGATACCAGGACTCAACTGGACCTAAATTGGGTCAGAAGGGTCGAGAAGGACCCTCCTCAGTCCATTATGGTTAGGAAGAACCCACCCCAACTCGTTTTGGGCTGGGGTTGCTTAGATCTGGATGACAGGGTGGCGTAGGAGGAAGTAGCTGGTGCGTGGTGGACTGGTAGAAGTCAACTGCTTAGGATCTGGTGGTGCAGTGGAATGCCGACAGTTAGGAAAACACCATGGGGTTGGATATAGAGGCCAAACATAGAGGTCACGGTGGAGGGAGGTATAATGATGTTGGTATATGGTACGGTGGAAGAGATGCGGGCCGAAAGTGGAGGATGACCGCTGGGAGGTTCTGGTGTGGACGTTCGATAGGGCTAGATTTAGGGTGGTTGGCGGACTGAGTTGGCTGATGAAACGAGGTGGAGAAGCAACTTGGTGGGTCTCCATGCATGAAGTGTGTCATGGAAAAGGGGGACCTTCCATAGGAAAGTTGATCTGAGGGGTGCACAGGAAGAGGGTCATGCAGATGATGGAGGTGCACAGAAGGCCGACTGAGAAGGGCAGGCCTGATATGGATTGTTCATGCAACGATGGGGGTTGTCGGACGACGATGGGCTAGGTGGGGTGGCCTGCGGAGGGAGGCGACGAGGGGGAACAAATTTAATTTTTTCTTGCCTTAAACTATCATGCGATCACTATGATACAAATTGATGGTACCAGTGTGCACAAAGAAATTAGATGAGATAGAGATTTAAAAATTTTCACTGAATATCGATGTGACTATGTCATTTCCAACAAATCACAACCTTGGTAAACTTCCTAGGATCTGGTTTGAATATTTTAAGTATAAAAATAAAAATGAATAATTAACTCTTTTGATCTGAATCCACAATCAACATTCGCTATTCACAAGTAATAGTTACTTAAAGTAATCAAAACTTATTCCCTCTAGATCATCTACACATTATTTGAAAGTCCATGAGATCATCGATCGTTAAATTTTGGGTGCTAGTGCGGAAATTTGATGGAACCTTTGATGTCTTGATGATCACAGCTATTTCATTCCATCGATTCGTGAATAAGAACTGAAATCAATCACTTGGAATGATATATTCTCTCTCTATAAAGTGGTATAGGAGAGAAAAAATCTCATAAACTCATTGTGGATATCACTCCATGAGAGAGCCTCTCCACCTTTATATAGTGAGATTCTAAAATACCTAAAAAAGGGTCCCCAACCCCTAAATATTTATTACTCACTATAAATGACATCTTATGACTGTTTTACTAAGTCAAAAATCTCATTTATATTTTTATCACTTTCCTATAATATAATAAACATAATACATGATAAAACCAATTCATTAACCTGAATCTTCATTCCCGTAAATATTAAACAAACATTGAATAATAAAATAATATTTGTTTATATAATACTTTTCCATGTATTTACTTTAATACTTGTAAATAATTTTAATAAATAAATTCAATACTAATTATTCTAAACTTGAATAATATGAATTTATTTATTCCTTGGAAATTATATATTATTGGACATATCCCATACACCATGGTGAGGGCCAACATCTCCTAAACTCTTATTCATCAAAATATGTTAGAATTTTGAATACACTTAGAGTGTGACCCTCTAAGACCTTATCTCAATAGCAGTGAATATTATTCATAGAATAACAGTAGATTCTAGCAACCCATCAAGTCCCTTGAAGAGATAATAAATAATTATAGCAATGACAACCTTCCTATGAACACACATTATGTAACATAATCTCTTTGTCTCATGAAATCTCATAAATAAGGACACACACCTTATGTCATCATACTATATTGATTTATTATTCATTGACCTAATTGGATAGAATTAACTTCATCTAACATGAACATGGGTTTAGTGAAGGTACTTCCATACTGATTAAATAGGCCTAAGATATCACTTCCTTTCATAAGTGACAAATTATTTCTTGATTATTAAAACAATGTCATACTACCAATGATGCACCCAACAAAATCTACCACACTATGACTTCGACGATATAGTTTTTTCCTTGCATCAAAGTATGTGATCAAATAGTATACAATGATAATAATCTCAATTCAAGAGACCATTACATGTGTTCACAGATATAAATTACCAATGAAACCTAAAACATGTGGTGTTTATATTGGAAGTTCATTCCTCATGATCTCATCTACTCGAGATCACCAAGTGAAAAATTCATGAGAAGATATCTAAATGCTTATTAGCCCCAACACTTGATAGTCACACATCATCTGTGTCCAGTCAGCATGATGTATCTATACCATAAGACATAAGTTTAAGATTACTATCATTGTATCTCAAGGTTCTCATTATATCCAAATAACTTCTATAACCTTTTGATATGATAGATAATATAAGGACAATACCTTTTAAATAGTGGACATAGAAATATCAACACTATTATGGTCAGAATACATCATTCATAACTCACTTTATACATGATATGGTAATCTAAAAGTATTTTTCAAGTTGGGTCTAGGGAACCCACTATTATAATAATTTGAAGGCTTATTCAAATGGGATTTTGGTAAAATTAATTCATCATCTACGAGAAATTTTTTGGCCATCGGTAGGGAGATTCTGATAGGGTTTGAACCTGAGAATCGTTCATCGTAGATATGTTTTTCTTTATGTTTTTATGCACTTTCACTATTTATGTAATTCCAAAACTATTAAGATGCATAAAATATATTATCACTTATTTAAGTTTGGTATAAATAGAATAAAAAATTAGTGATGGAAATATAGGTTCCCACCTCTAAAACTATATATGTTGTGTTAAAACTATTGAAAGAATATATTATATTTTGTTATATTTGTTGTTAACCAATGGAATTGGAGATCATTTAAGATTTTTTGATGCGATTAAGAAGAATTAGAATATTAAAAGATTTTTTTGGAGAGGATGATGAAGAAATAATATTCTATAACTTAAGGGGGGAATGAAGTAGTTTCTTGATCTTTATAAAGAAGAAGATTAAGAATCAAAGGAAGAGAGAGGGAGTGCACACATTTTATATTTTTGAAACATAAACGTATTTTATTTCGAGAGAACATTGTGGGTAAGAGTTTAATTTCCCAATAAAGGGAGTCATATGATGGAGCCTTTTATTGATATGAGTTTTGAATAAGGACATGATCAAAGACAATCTTTAGAGATCGAAGACACCCACTTATTCATGGTGCACCAAGTTTGTGATATTTTTATCAAAACTAGAAAGTTCATGAGTCTATTTATAATGGTAGAGAGACCATTATCTTGTGAGATCAATGGACCCCACTAATTATACAATGTGAGCCTTAGAAAGTTAGTTAACCTCCCTAAACCTTACACTATTACAAAAAGAGGTTTTTTATGTCTAATTTTTTATAATTTTAATTTCAGTTTTTAATCAATTTCATTTTAAGTGACATGGTAAATATATTTTTAATGATGGTTATAAAATTTTTCATTAAAATCAGTATTTCAATAAAAATTAAATACTTTTGACATCAGTTATAATTTAATAGACTTTAAAAGTGTCTAATTGTTTTTAAATATTTAAATTCTAATTAATCCATTGTAAGGAATTACAAGATAGATAAAATAGATAATAACATAAACCAAATTAAATAAAAAATAAACATAAATCTTCAACTTAATTTCCATGATTGTTGTAGTTTCCTTCAAATTAATTTTTTAGGAAAGAACTCATGAGACATAAAAAACTATGGATTGTAAGAAATTTTACACTATGGACTATAAATATCATGAAGAAGATTTATATTTTGAATTTGGTCAAAAGAAGTATTATTCATCATAAAAAATGAATCATTAACAAGTATATCAATTAAGAAAACTAGTCATAAATAAATTAAATAAAGGGATAATAATTATAAATACCATGAAAAAATAAATGATTAAAAAACTAATAAAATGATGATGTGAATCAAAGGAGTATATCATAAATGAATAAATATGGTGCATGAAAACTTATAAACGACACTTGAAAAAGTGTAACATGATATAATACATTTTATGTGGAGATTTATAAATTGAAATGTGTGCTGTGAAAAAATTAAAATATCACTGTCGTACAATGTGAAATTTAACTTTTAACATTGATTATTCAGATAATAGACATAAAACCCCTCTTGAAAAGAGTTTTAACATTGATTATTTGAAAAACAATGTTAAACTCCCTAGGAAAAGGTTTTAATGATGATTATTTAAAAATTGACATCAAAATATCTTTAATGTCAGTTATTAAATAACCAATGTTAAAATTCCAATGTGAAAGATATTTTTTGTACTAGTGTTATAAATTTATAGAACCTTGTATTGAATGTGAGTCATATTATATCCACCACTCAATAGTTCATTAGTGGAATCACATGATATATTAGTGTGACGATCCATGTGTTGTACTAAAATCTATATTGAATTTGAAAAAAGTAAATTATTTTATCCTTTAATCATTTCATAAGTGTTGAGAAATCAAATTAATCAAATGGATAATTAAGTGAATATGTTAATCATGGATTAGGATTCATTTAATCAATGAGACATTTAATTAAAAAGGGATAAAATTTATTAAAGTTGATTACAACTCGATTGACATCTCTATTTTTCATACATATTTTCATTGGTTTTAATTTGTATTTTCATTTTGTTTAGATTAATTTAATAAGAAATTCCTATTTGATGTCATTTTTTTATTTGATCTTATGGTAGGATTGATATTTCTAAGGGTCTGGAATAATTTGGAGAAGAACATGACATTATGAGAAGATGCAAGCACTTTGCACCACAACACTAGAAGAATGAGGAAGAAGCTGATTCAGAATATACTGGCTATAAATCTTGAGGTCCCAATACAAAAACAAATTAATAACCATTAACACCACAAATGGAGACACAAAGGATGAATTTTAATGCTTTAAAACATCACTCAAGTAGTGAACTAGAAGCATCGAGTCATGAACAAGGAGAAAAGCTACATAATTATGGACCTGAAGGAATTCATGGAATGACACTTAAGTCTTGTCGTCGATATTTGGGATATATTTAGAAAACCAAATTTTATGATTCAAAAGAATTGACCATGTGAAATATGAATTCAATACATGAAATTAGTTCATTGGTAAATACAAAAATCCATTTTGACTATTTTCTGGGGAGTTAATTTTGGTTTGACTGGTGAACCTTTGGTGGAACTTGAAGTATTATTTAAAAAGGATTTCAGCTAATGGAAATCATCATCCTGGAGGAATCATTCAGAAACTAGTGGGGAGATGGTGCTAGGGTTCCGACCAAGGAATTGTTCATTGTAGATAAGTTTTTATTTATATTTTTATATGCATTACTTGTTTATGTAATTTTGAAAAATTAAATAATTTTAATTCAATTTATCTATTCTAATCTCTATTTTAAATTCATGGATTTTAGTTTTTTTTATTTTTGGTGATCACCCGATGCCGATTTGTTAAACCCCATAGGGGAGAGTGGATCCCATTTAAAGGAGTGTGTACCGTATGATGTAATTTTATCTTCGACCATTTGACATCCTAATTCTTTAAGTGTCGCATTGCAATTAACATTCAATTTTATTTATTATTGAATAATTGAACAAAAGTTTTTAATAATGAATGAACCCCAGTGAAAAAAGATAATTTATCCATAAAACAAATATTTGATTATTATCCTGCATTGCATTAAACCAATTGAATTCTTATTATTATGGATTTTCAGATCATGAAGGTTAGGATGATAGGGTAGTTTCAATAATAATTGACCAAATTACTATTGAATGCAAATGATAATTGCACAACTATTTAATCTGATTATTTTTCAAGTGAATTGAAATTAATTTATTTAAGAAAATTGCCCTGGGAAAATTTCCCCCCTCTTTTCTGATTTTCTGTATGCATTTATTTATTTTAATTTTCATTATTAAATTATTAATTTCAGTTTCTAAAATTGGGATAACCTAACATTTGGTCAAAATTTGTCTCTTTTCTTTCCTGTTATTTATGGGATTAACCTCTTACTTTCACTATTCTACACCTTTGTAGTTAGTGTGGCCGGGAACAATATAAATTTCTAGTTTTGTCACTTTCATGGGGAAGGGAAGAAGGGTTATGGTAGTGCCCTAACTATAATGAGAATGGACCGAGGCACTACTATATTTTCTAAAACTAGTTTTGGTGGAAAACATTACAAATTTTTTTTCTTCGCTATTTTTATGGGTTATTTGTTTCTTTGATGAATTTGTGATGGGAATGATATGGTAGGGTGTTGTAAAATTCATATATGTTTTGTATAAGTATGAAGGATTTTTATTGAGTATCATTTGGATCATTAACAACAAACTCATCATTGAATAAGGTTAAATCTTGTCATGATGTCAATCCCTACACTTTTCTTATCCATGTTGTCACAACCCATCCCATGGGGACCATGCCGTGACTACCCCAAGCACACCTTCCATAAGCCAGGGGATGGTGACTAGCACTGGAAAGAAATATCCCAAAAAAGGAAGACATTGCCTTTAAACATGTACACACACACACACACCCAACCACATCCCAACACACTAAAAGGGGGAAACAAGTATACCACTAAAACAAAGATGAGTGCAAGTACAAGTGAAAGTAAGTGGTACATAATACAAACCCAATAAGGAACTGAAAACGACAAAGTAAAAAAAGGAAACTCTGATGGCCATTTGTGGAAAACCCCACCTGCTCGTGAGAGTAGTGAAGCTACTGGAAGCTGAAGTAGTATGTCCTGCCCACCTGGTCCTACTGGGTCCCACATGGTCCTAGGCCACCAAGTCCACCATCGTAGAATCTGTCAATCTCATCCCCCTGAGCACCTATATTAAAACGTTGATCGTCTGCACCAGACACAACATGTGTGGGCGAAGCCTATATAGGGGTGAGTATAATAATACACAGTAGGGACCCCGAGATCCCGAAAGGTCTCTTAATAATATACAAAGGAAAACACCACAAATCAAATACCACATAGGTAATACTACCAATCAAGATCTCAAACACATAGAATAAAATAAAATACGCAGTTCACACTAGGTATAACTAAGTATAGAAGTAAAGATGATTAGTCTTAAATCTAGATCATCTTATTCTGTCAAGAGGCTCTACTGCTAGTCTTCATAGGGTTGTTAGGTGATGACCCACAAAGGATTTATAGGTGCTGACCCACAGAGTATCTCTAGGTGCTGACCCACATAGGATTGTTAGGTGATGATCTACATAGGATTGCTAGGTGCTGACCCACTCAGGATCGCTATTCTTTCTTCACATCACAGTCAGCCACCAGATTCCCGCACTTATCACACTTGATTTCTGGAGGATTCAATCCACAATACATAATACATACGTCAAGTTCCACAAAGTCTCACATAGATTAACCCCAAAGGACTGTCTAATTATAAGGGTCCTAACACAACAAACGGCGTGTTGTTTGGACGCTCGGTCCGTAAGTTATGTGAATTTTAGTAAAAAGGGCCCGGTTGGATTCGAGTTCGATCCAATCTGACTATAATCCAAATTCTGCCAAAATTCAAGTAGAGTATATCAGAAGGACCACCCCATCGCAAGGGTATGAGCACCACTAATGATGTGTCGATCAGATGCCCAGTTTTCATGATACATGCCTTTTAGTAAGCAGGGGGCCGGTTGTGTCTGGGTCTGGTCCGACCCGACCAACTCGGCCCAGGGGTCCCACATACCCCGGTTTAGTTCTAACTGACTCGACCAAACCCAATTTGGGGTTGGGTTGGTCTGGTCTGGCCTGGCCAGTGGGCCAGGCCCAATGGGTCTCGCTGGACCTGGCTTGATTTGGCCGTGAGTCCAGCCCACTGTGTCACCCAACGACCCAGTCTCGTCCAGCCCGGCCCAAAGGGCACGGGTCTGGCCTACCGACATAGGTTTGACCCACTGGGTGAAGGTCTATCTCACCGGCATGGGTTCATCTTACCTGCTCGCTAAAGACCGGCCGTGTGGTGCAACCGGTGGGGCGCTGTCCAGCCGGGACGCGGCAGCCGCGCCGCGTCTGACTCCCCCACTGGCCCTGCAGACCCGAGGCCTCCTCGAGCTGTGGTCTATGGACCATGACTTGCTAGCCACCAAAAAAATCAGACACAGGTCGTCCCTCCATGCATCGCCAACGGTCACCACGCCTTCTCACCGCCGCGGGCCGCCGTCACCGCGAGCCGCCGCTGCCGGTGGTACCTTCGACGGGCCGCCATAGTCGTTCTGGTGGTTCGTTTCTCGAACCGCTTGCATCTATGGAAACATTAGGCCTTCACCTTCACTGTGATGACCTCAAACCCCCTTTTCCACCATTTTAAGAAAATAGTCATGAAGAACACACAATAAACAACTATGGTGGAGGGTCCAGGCCTTTTTTGTGTCAGCCCGCACCCTCCGCATTAGAGTTTAAGCATGAGGGAAAGTATTAATCCATACAATAAGAGTAAAACCCCAATTAAAACCTCCTCACAATATCCACCTACAAGAACGAGTGATTTGCGAATCATCCCGTTGGTTTTTTGATCCGTGTTCATCGTTAATTTTCAAGAACAAGGAAGAATTCATCAAATACTTAGAACACATAAACCCCTACCTCATTGATGTTCAATGAAGAAGCATTCATCCTTGAGGTTTCAAGATGTCAATGTCACTCCTATATCCATTTTTTGAGGCATGTAGAAGACGATGAAGTCTCATCGGCGTTCTTCATTCTTCGTTGGAGAGGAAAACTACCAACGGTTCGCCAGAGAATCCCTACAGTTTAATTCCCCATTCTCCCATGTGTTGGTTTAATAAAAAGAATCACATTGCAACGATTATGTTACACTGTGATGTTGTGTTGTTATGATTACTTTCTTACATCGTTATTATGCATGATACGTACCATTAATGATCTTCATTAATGCGCCTTGTTGCCTACTGGTCACTTCACCACAATGTCTCCGTCGACCACCCAATGGTGAGAAAAGAAATAAAATAATTCTTTTAAATTCTTTTATTATTTTTCCCAAAAATTTTGAAAAATAACTTTTCTGCACGACCCTTTCCAGCCAAATTTAAGTCATTTCTAGGTTAATCTTGGTGTTTTGAGTTCAACAGTACCCTTATAATTTCAATCTGAGCACTAGATCAAAATATATAAAATATTGCTCGTACGTTTACTGAACGTACCTTAAAAAAGTTCAAAAATCCATTTTGGGCTCACCGGGACTTGGAATCATGTGTTGTCAGAGCTTGCAGTCTGGAAATAATCCCATATAAATAATAATAAAAATTACATGAAATTTCCAAGATATTATATTATCCTCACCTTAGGGATTTACGTCCCTGAAATCCAAAACCAAAAACTAAATAGATAGATGAGGGTACTGAGCATGAATCTGAGCCTCTCACTCCTATGTGCTCTCTTAGAAGTTCCTGTGCTGCCATAGAATTTGGACCATAGGAATCGACCACCCACATAGGACCCACTCCCGTCGATCCTCTATTTCCACCGGGAACTCTGCAAACTTCGCCCCATCATCAATGTCCAGCTCGACCCAGTCGATGACGTGTGATGGATCATGCACATACCTCCTCAGCTACAACACGTGGAATACATCATGCACCTAGTGCATCTATGGGGGAAGATCTAGGTAGTACTCCACCTTGCCAACTCTACTCAAAATATGAAAAGGTCCAACAAACCTCAGAGATAGCTTGCCACCTTGGCTAAATCTCCGTAATTCTCATCACGGTGAGACCTGAAGGAATACATGATCTCCCTCCTCAAAATACAAGGGTCTTCGTCTCCTATCGACATAAGACTTCTTCCTACTCTATGCAGTCCTCATCCACTCCTATATGATCTGTACCTTCTCATTGGTAGCCCGTACCAACTCCGGACCCATGATTGTTGACTCCTCTAGGTCTGTCCAGCATAGGGGTGATCTGCAAGGCTGCCCGTACAAGGCCTCAAACAGTGCCATGCCAATGGTGGAGTGATAGATTTTGTTGTATGAAAACTCCACCAGTGGAAGGTGGTCCTCCCAACTATAACCAAAATTCAGGACACAAACATGAAGCATGTCTTCTAAGGTCTGTATGGTCCGTTCCATCTAACCATCCATCTGGGGGTGAAAAGTTATGCTCAAGCGTAGCTACATCCCGAATTCCTCTTATAACCCCTTCCACAACTAATATGTAAAGTGTGAATCACGGTCAGAGATGATCATCGAAGTCACCCCATGAAGCCCCACTATCTCCTAGATGTATAGGCGTCCCAAGCCCTCTATCGGTCCCTGCTTCTAGATGGGTAGAAAGTGAGCCGACTGGGTGAGTCGGTCAACGATCATCCATATAGAATCATGGCCCCTGGATATATGTGGTGACCTTGTTACAAATTCCATTGAGATACTGTCCCATTTACACTCTGGTACCTCGAGTGGTTAGGCGAAGCTTACTGGAACGTGATGCTCAACCTTCACTTGCTAACAAGTGAGGCATCGTGAAATGAACTCGTCCACCAATTTCTTCATCCCTAGACACCAACACTGATGTCATAGGTCCTGGTATATCTTCTCTACCCTAGGATGTACTTCCAAAATTGATGTATGGAACTACCTCAACAACTCCTCTTGAAACATCACTGGAACTATAGTGCGCCCTCTAAAAAGGATGATGTGCTCCCCACCTATCTAAAATACATCAGAAACATGTCCTAAGGATATCTGAGCACATCAGGCCTCACAGTCAACATCCAAAAGCTATACCTCCATAAATCGCTGTAAGAGTGGGGGAGTGACAGTCATAGACTGGAGGTAAGCGGCTCCATCACTATCCAAGAAGGATATCCGCATCACAGCTAGCTACTCCATCGCCTCACTTAGAAACTCCAAACCAGACCTCCTACTGAGTGCGTCTGCCACCACATTCCCCTTCCCAAGAGTATAAACTATCTTGAAGTCATAGTCCTAGAGGAACTCCAACCATTTCCTTTGTCTCAAGTTCAGTTCCTTATATGAGAAGATATACCTGATACTCTTATGGTTAGAGTAGACGGTAAACCGTTTAACCATCAAGTAGTGCCACCACATATTCAAGGAAAATACCGCTGCTGCTAACTCCAGGTCATGGGTCACATAGTTTTTCTCCTGTTGCCTCAACTGCCATGTGTCCTAGGTGATCACTTCTCGCTCCTGCATCAGTAAAAAACCAAGTTTGGTCCCTGATGAATCACAATAGACTACATACCCCATGCCCTCTTCTGGTAGTCTCAAGATGGGGGTATTTTTCAGTCTCCACCTCAGCTCCTGGAAACTCTACCAGCATTTCTCTATCCAAACAAAGGGATGTCACTTCTGTGTCAAAGCTTATAAGAGGGATACTACTCGGTAAAATTTGGGAATGAACCTATGATATTACCCAGCCAACCCCAGGAAGCTCCGCACCTCGGTCACGCTCCGGGATGGCTCCCAAGCAAGCACTACCTCTATCATCACTAGATCCACCACAACTCTAGCCTTAGAGATGACGTGTCCCAGAAAGTGGACCTCCCGAATCCAAAACTGGAACTTCAAGAGCTTACCATAAACCCAGTGATCTCAGAGTGCGTCTAGGACTATCCACAGGTGTGTAACATGCTCCTCCTCCGACGCCCAGTACATAAAGATGTCATCAATTAAGACCACCACGAAACGATTGAGGTAAGGCTGGAAGATCCTATTTATGAGCCCCATGAACATTGTTGGGGTGTTGGTCACGACAAAGTTCATCATCAAGAACTCGTAGTGGCCTTAACTGCATCTGAAGGCTTTCTTCGATACATCTTCATCCCATACCTGGAGCTAATGATAGCCTGATCTGAGCTCAATATTCGAGAACCACCTCACTCCCTTCAACTAATCTAAAGGGTCACCAATCCTCAGAAGTGGATACTTGTTCTTCACAGTCACCTAGTTCAGGCGCTGGAAGTCCACACATAGCCTCAAGATTCTATATTCCTTCTTGGAAAACAATATTGGGGTTGCCTATGGAGAAACACTAGGCCTTACAAACCCCTTCATCTACAAGTCCTCCAACTGTACCCTTAACACACAAAGCTCTATGGAAGCCATCCGATATGTAGGTGCAGATATCAGTGCCGTCCCTAGATACAAGTCAATATAGAAGTCTACCTCTCTGCAAGGAGGTAGTCCTAGGACATATTCTGGAAATACATCCTCATATTCGTCCACCACTACAGGAAAGCTCAGACTCACCTCATCCACCGCACTGAGGGTGAGGCTAGCCAATTGGTGAGTGATCGGCTACACCCTACTTTGAGAAATTATATCATGTGTTGCAAAGGTTCCCTTCTTGCCGATGAAGGAAAACTCATTCCCATACTCACGGATACACCACACTTTACACCTAAAATAGTCAGTCTGAGCATGTAATGTGGATTACCAGTCCATACCCAAGATAACATCATAAGGCCTAGACGCTGCTACTAGGAGATCCCAGCTGAAGCTCTCGCCTCCTAGAGTAAGCTCACACTGCCAGCAACAATTTGTAATCATATAATCCCCTCCCGTAGGAGTCTCTAATCATAAGGATTGAGCCAATGGCTTCACCGGAATCTCTGATCTATGAAAGAGAGTCATGGAAAGGAAGGAGTGACTAGAACCTATGTCTATAAAAACTCTAGCTAGGGTGGAGAAGACACAAATCATACCTCTAATCATCTCTGGAGTGCCTGGTCATAGGACTCCATCGCCTGACGCTGGCCCCACCCTTTTCCGCCTACTCCTGGAGGTCATGGTGGACCTCCTGGGGGTGGTGGTGGTAGTACCTCAAACCGTCATCCACTTCCTACAGCTCAACCTACTACCCTGCCACGTCTTTCGTCCTATGGAACTCCTTGCTCGAACCTCTATTGTTGTCTCAACGGTCCCTTGACCACCTACTAGTCATCCATGTGGGGAGTTGGACAGTCGTGAGCCATGTTCTTCCGTCCTCCATAAGAGTAACAAACTCTAGTCCTAAAATGACCTCCTCTACCTTGTGAGATTTGCACCTCTGACCTTGCATCCTGGGGTCATCCTCTGGAAGGTCTGGCCTGTTTGGGCCTCTGCGTCATCTGCCTACTGCCTCCTGTAGATGACTCGGCCAAATGTCATCTGGTGGTGGCTCTCACCATCAGTGCCTGATCATCTAGGAAGATCTCTACCAGTAGGGTTCGCTCTATCACTCCAGTCTACGTCGGGATGCTGAGTGAAATAATCGATTCACAGATCTCCCACTAGAGTCCCTACTCAAAGGTCTGGGCCCTGAAGAAAGGGTCATATACCATGTAGGTGGAGTAGCAGGATAGGTCGGTAAACCTCGATGAGTACTGATCCACAGTCAAGTTGCCCTGCTGTAGGTGCATTAACTCCTAAATACGCACTGAGCATAGTGTCTCTGGTACAAACTCCACCCCGAAGAGGCTCTTGAATTCCTTCCATACAAGGGTCGCCTCCTCGTATTTCTGGAGCATCAAGCTCCACCACCTCCTTGTTGTGCCCTGAAAAAGGCTAGTTTATAGGACTAACATCTGATCTATCAGCGTCCCTATTAGGCAAAAACCCAAGTAACTACCTCTAGACAATCCTCATCTACCAGAGGATCTATCTCACCTTAAAAACTTGGAGGCCTATATCTCTAGAACTCGTGCAGTGTGTTCAGTTGGCATGCACTGTTTGTCAGTGGGGCTGGTAGCAACTGCTGCTCTTTAGGTGGTGGTGTTGCTGGTACACCACCTGAAGGTGCTATCACTATAAGTGGTCCCTACACCAATTCCTCATCGCTCAGTGGACCATCATCGTGATCTCTCACTAAAATCCTGGTTGGCTATCTTCGTGGAGGCTTCCTATAGAGAAACAAATGTTCCACGATCAATAAGTTATACCTGGTGAGAAGACCAAAAAAAGATCAAGAGAAAAACATTTCCAAAACACATGCAACTAGTGTTTTTGTGAACCGAGTAGGAAAATATAATTTAGGGTCCTGGTGTATGGATATGTCAGCCGCCACACCAACACTGGACTCCCTGTACTAAAATCCAAACTCAAGACACTTAACATTATTACCCCCATTAAAAACACAGACTCTTAGTTCTTCTAGTATAACTAACCACCCTCTGATACCACTTTGTCACAAACCATCCCTCGGGGCCCATTCCGTGATGACCCCAAGCCCACCTTCCATAGGCCATGGGCTGGTGACTAGCACTGGAAAGAAATATCCCAAAAAGGGAAGGAATTTCTTTTAAACCCACACACACACACACCCTACCACATCCCAACAAAATGAAAGGGGGAAACCGGTATACCACTAAAACAAAGATGAGTGAAATTACAAGTGAAAGTAAGTGGGCCATAGTACAAACCCAACAAGGAAATAAAAATAGAAAATTAAAAAAGGAAACTCTGATGGCCATACGCAAAAAACCCCACCTGCTCGTGAGAGTAGTGAAGCTACTGGAAGCTGAAGTAGTATGTCCTGATCGCACGGTCCTAATGGGCCCCACCTGGTCCTAGGCCACCAAGTCTACTATCGTAACATCCATCATTCCTGTCCCCCTGATCACCTCTATCAAAACGTCGATCATCTACACCATACACAATAAGTTTGAGCAAAGCCTGTGTAGGGGTGAGTATAACAATACTCAGTAGGGACCCTGAGACCCTCGAAGGTCTCTTAGTAATCCACAAAGGAAAACACCACAAATAAAATACCACAGAGGTAATACCACCAAGTAAGATATCAAACAAAAATCATAAAGTAAAAGACGCAGCTCACACAAGGTATAACTTAAGTATAATAGTAAAGATGATTAGTTGTAAATCTAGATCATCTTATTCTATCGAGAGGCTCTACTATTAATTCTCACAGGGTTTTTAGGTGCTGAACCATATAGGATAGATAGGTGATGAACCACATAGAATCTCTAGGTTTTTACCTATAGAGGATTTATAGGTGCTGACCCACACAAGATATCTAGGTGCTGACCTACTCAGGATCACTATTCTTTCTTCACATAACAACCAACCACTAGATTCATAAACTTAGCACACTTGATTTATGGAGGATCCTCTCTAAAATCCATCAAACATAACTTAAACAACACTAAGTCCCACATAGAGTAACCCAAAAATACCATCTATTTGTAAGGGTCCCAATGCAACAAATGGCGTGTCGTTCGAACACTCGGTCTGTAAGTTATGGGCATTTTAGTAAAAAGGGCCCGGTTAGATTCGAGTCTGATCCAAACTAGAAATATTCCAACTTCTGCCAAAACTCAAGTGGAGTATATCAGAAGGACTACCCCATCACAAGGGTCCCAGCGCCACTGATGGTGCGTCGATCAGACGCTCGGTTTTTAAGATATGGGCGTTTTAGTAAACTGGGGGTCAGTTGCATCTGGGTCCCGTTTGACCCGGTCGTACAGACCCGACCAACTCGTCCCGGGGGTCCCACATACCCCATTTTAGTTAATAATGACTTGACCTGACCCTATTTGGGTATGGGTAAGTCCGGTTTGTACTGGACAGTGGGCTAGGCTCAATGGGCCTCGCTGGAACCGACCCGGTTTGGCCGAGGGTTCAGCCCACCGGGTCGCCCGACGACCCGGTCTCATCCGGCCTGGTCCAAAGGGCGTGAGTTTGGCCTTCGAGCATGGGTCTGGCCTATCGATGCACCAATGGATGAGGCTCATCCTTCCTATCGAAGACTGGTCATGCGGTGTGGCTGGTGGGGCGCCGTCCAGTCAGGATACGACAACTGCGCCGCGTCTGGCTCCCTCACTGGCCCCATGGACGCAAGGACTCCTCTAGCTGTGGTCGAAGGACTGTTTCTTTCTAGCCACCGGATGGACCGAACATGGGATGTCTCTCCACACAACAATGACATGTACTGTGGCCATCTGACCGCGGCTTCCTGCTGCCACGACGCGTCAATGGGCGCACCACCACCCTCCCCCCGCGGCCACCGATGCAGGCTGCCGCCGACACCAGTGCACCAACGATACCTTTAAAGAGCCACCAGAGTCACTCTGGTGGTCCATTTCTCAAACCTCTTGTGTCTACCAAAACTTTAGGCTATTACCTTCACTTTGATGACCTCAAACTCACTTTTACGCCATCTCAAGAAAACATACATGAAGAACGCACAATAAACAAATATGGAAGAGGGTCTGGGTCTTGTTCATGTCATCCCACACCCTTCGCATTAGAGTTTAAGCATGAGGGAAAGTATTAATCCATACAACAAGAGTAAAACCCCAATTCAAACCCCCAAAAAATATCCACCCACAAGAACGAGTGACTCGCGGATCAACCCATTGGTCGGTTGATCCATTTTCATTGTTAATTTTCAAGAATGAGGAAGAATTCATCAAAAAATAGAATGCACAAACCCCTACCTCATTGACGTTCGATGCCGAATCATTCATCCTTGAGGTTTAAAGATGCCGACGTTGCTTCCAGATCCATTCTTTAAGGTAGGTAGAAGATGATGAAGTCTCGCCGGCATTCTTCATTATTCGTTGGAGAGGAAAACTACCAGAAGTTCATTAATGAATCCACACAATTTAATTCCCCATTCCCCCACATGTTGGTTTAATAAAAAGAATCACATCGCAGCGTTTCTGTTATGCTGTGACGTTGCGTCGTTATGCTGTTATGCTTACTTTATTGTATCATTACGCTGTATGATACGGACCATTAATGATCTTCATTAATGCGCCTCATTGCCGCCTGGTCACTGCACCACAACGTCTCCATCCTCCACCCAATGATAGGAAAAGAAATAAAATAATTATTTTAAATTATTTTATTATTTTTCTCAAAAAGTACAAAAAATAACTTTTCTTCTCAGCCCTTGCCGACCGAAGTTAAGTCATTTCTAGATGAATCTAGGCATTCTGAGTTCAACTGTGCCCTTAGATTTTCGATCTGAGCACCGGTTCAAAAGATAGAAAATTATGCTTGCACGTTTACTGAATGTACCTTAACAAAAGCTCAAAAATCTGATTCAGGCTCACCGAGCCACGGAATCATGTTCCTTCAGAGTGTGTGGTCTTGAAATAATTCCCTATAAATATTAAAAAAATTACATAGAATTTACGAGACATTACACATGTTCTAAATGGTCTGATCAATAAGAAAAATTATTGAAAAAATGAATCCAAATATATCTTATAGTATACTTTATAAAGGTTAAAGTCATGAAAATATTTTAATAAAAATAGAAACCTTTACGATACATAAAATAGATTATCACTCATTTAATTTGGATATAAATTGAATAAAAAATTAGTGATGAAAATATTGGTTCCCACATCCAACACCATATAAATTATGTTAGAATTATTTGAAGCATATATTACGTTTTTTTAGATTTGTTGTTAATATAAAACATTGGAGATTATTTAATATTTGTGGATGAATTTAAGAATAATTGGAATAGTTAAAGATTATTGGAGTGATATAAAGGTTGAATAAATAATGTTCTATAAATTAAGGGGGGAATGAAGTAGTTTTCTGATCTCTATAAAGAAAAAAATTAATACTCAAAAGAAGAGTGAGGGAGTTCACATGTTTTAGATTTTTGAAGCATGAACATATTTTATTTCAAGAGAATACTATGGTTAAGCATTGAATTACCCAATAAAGGGAGTCATATGATGGATATGTCATGTTGATATGAGTTTTAATGAATGGAATGATCAAAGGCAATCTTTGGAGATCAAATACACCCACATATTCATGGTTCATTAAGTTTGTGATATTGTTATCAAAATTGTAAAGATCATGAATCTATTTATAAGGGTAGAGATACCATTATCTGATGAGAGTAGTGGAACCCATACATTATATAATTAAATCCTTGGAAAGGTAGTTAACCTCCCTAAACCTTACACTAGTAAAAAAAGTGGAGTTTTTATGTCATATTTTTTTTTTATTTTTAATGTTTATTTTTAGGCGATGTCATTGTAAGAGATATAATAAAAATATTTTCAATTTAGGTCATTAAAAATGATGTTAAAATCATTATTTAGATAAAAATTAAAGACTTTTGATGTCAGTTATAAAAATAAAAAATGTTGAAAGTGCCTATTTTTTTTAAATATTTCAATCTTGATTACTCCATTTGAAGGAAATACAATATAGATAAATAGAAAATTGTATAAACCAAATGAAATAAATAAAAATAAACTTAAAACTTTAACTTAATTTCCATTATTGTTGTATTTTCCTTAAAATTAACTTTATTATGAGGAAATAACTCATGAGACATCCGAAACTATGGACTATAATAAATTTTAGACTTCAGCCTATAAATATCATACACAAGCTCTATATTTTTAACTCAATCAAAAGAATTATTCTTCACCATAAAAAAATAATCATTAGCAACTATATCAATTAATAAAAATAATAATAAATAGATTAAATAATGTTATAATAATTATAAATACAATGGAAAAATCACTTAATGAAGAACTGGTGGTGTGATGATGCAAATTGAAGGAGTATATCAAAAATGAATAAAGATAGAGCCTGAAAAATTATATACGACACTTGGGAAAATGTAACATGACATAATAAATTTTATGTGATAATTTATAAATTGAAACTCATGTTGTGAAAACATTGAAACATTACTACAACACGATGTAAAATTTAACTTTTAACATTGATTATTCAGATAATTGATGTTTAAACCCACCATGAGAAGATTTTTGACATCAATTATTTAAAAAGAAATGTTAAAACTCCCTGGGAAAAGGTTTTAATGATAGATATTTAAAAAATAACATCAAAACCTCTTTAACATTAGTTATTAAGTAAAAATTATTAAAATTCCAACATGAAAGCTATTTTTTGTACCAGTTTTATAAATTTAGTGATCCTTGGATCGAATGTGAGTAATATTTTATCCATAAATCAATAGTGTATTACTAAAATCATGTGAGAAAGTAGTGTGATGATCCATGAATTAGACTATTCCACATTAAATGTGAAACAATTAAATGATGGCGTCCTTTAATCATTTTATAAGTGTTGAGAAATCAAAGTTATCAAAGGAATAAATAAGTAGTTAAGTTAATCATGGATTAAGATTCATTTAAGCATTAATAAATCTAATCAAAAAGGGGATAAAATTTATTAAAGTTTGTTGCAACCTGATTTACCCCCCTCTCAAGGAATATCACATTTTCTATTATTAATAACATGATCCTCGATCAAAACCTATAATTCATTTTTTAGCAAGAGACTTATTTTTAGTATTTAACTTTAGAATTAGTTCCAAATTTTCCCACTCTTATTTATAGTTAACAACAATGTACCATTGGTATGATTAACAAATGAAAACCATATGAGAGAAAACCACGTGTTTAGGATTCTCGAAGGTAAGGAAAATAAAAAATAAATTTTAGAATAATAATCCCAAAAGACAATCCACATAATATAAGCATCATACCATTCAAAACCATGATAGAATAAAACCATAAATGAAGTGAATCTGCCATAGGGAAAACAACTATAAAACAATTGAATAGTCACATAGTGAAAATCTTACCATAAAAAGAAATTTAATTCCCTCATAGAGATAAAACCTTAGAGAATATACATTCAATAACAAAAAATCATTATTTTCATGAATAGTTAATGATGTTAAGGTCTGAATTAAGATGAATATTTTACTCAAAGTGGTAGATAATGTGATCTGTAATGACCCACATTGTTATGGGTTAGATAATTTAGAGAGAATTTTAACTTTGAGTCATGATGTAGGGGATATTTTGAGAAATGAGACTCAAATAGAGAATTCAAGAGTTAAGATATGTCTACAAGGTGTTTTTATGAATGGTTGGGTGTTTGGGTAGTTTCAGGGGCATTGATATTAGGTTTACTGTGAAAAATATTTATTGGATAAGTGTTGGATATTCTAGAATGTGTTTTTTAGAAGTTCCAAATCAGAACCAAATTCTTACAGTTCAATAAAATTAGGGAAGTCTAGAATTGGAGGTAGACAAAAGAAGTGGTAACAATTAAATCTAAATAATAGAAGTGATTAAGAAGAAAATAACTTTTGCAGGATTAACTCTATTAATTTCATAAGAATGAAATAATGTTTTTATAATGGTTGTGTAAGATTATTTAGAAGGATATGAAAGAGTAAGATGAATTAATTTTACTTTTCACTAGGAATTAGAAGTTGTGGTGTGGCCACCAGTAGCTTTCCCCAAGTAGAGGGTTGTTTGTAAAGATCAGAAGGTTTTGGTACCAAATCAACTGGTTAACATATCAATTAATAGATGAGAAAGATCAATATTTTTTCTAATATTGTTATCATTATCTTCTTAATATATTATTAATAAAATTAAATGTGTTTCTCCCAAGGAGTAAGGTTGAGTTTGAACCAAATAAATCACTTTGATGTATTGTTTTTATGTGAGATTGCATTCATCCATTTTATGTTTTCTTGATGATTTTCAAGGTTGGTTAAGGAAATTTGGTGTGATATTTTGGATCATAGTTACTTTATCCAAACATTAACATTGGGTGTTGTGAGTTTCAGAAATTTCACCCTTGTTCCGTAAGTGAGATTCTATAAGGACATTTCAGAAATTGGGTTTCTGATATCCATATTTTATATCCATATATTCATGTGTTGGTATATGCATTTTAATTGAGTATTTATTGACTGAATATGAGATTCATTCTTGATATTAATGGTTTTTTATTCTTATGGTAGGATCAAAATGTGGAGAAATTTTAAGGAAAACATTGAAATTAAAGAAAAAAAGGAACTTCATGCTGAGCCACTTCGTGGCTCAGTGCGATAATGAAAATTGATGATGAAACGTGAATATCACCAAAGATAAAAGCTATGAATACAAAGTACATGATGCATATCACTCAATAAGACCACCTACCAACCAAATTTTTAAGCCATGAATCCCATTTACATGATGTGAAATTTAAGTATATGATGTTAAAGATTCAAATATGAATCCTAATGAAGATACAAAACATGAGCTCATTACACAACATAAAAATTTGAATTGTGAATACCTCCGAAGATACAAGATGTGAAATTCGTGATATCCAAGATCATTAAAGATATTTGTAGATATAAATTACATGACATGAATCCTAGTTACACAACATGTAAATGTTAAAACACAAGTCACTTGAAGCACGTTCATGACGTGAATCATTTACACGCTGTGAACCATTTAGCTCTATAAATTTGAATTCATCCGATATAGACCAGGGGGTTGGATTCCCAAACTTATTTCCTATGTTCTTATTCATTTATTTCCTATTTGATTCCAAACTTGTTTATATTTATTTCTTTTACCAGTTTAATCATTCCTTTGTTATTGATTTCCATTCCAAGAATCATTTATTTTTTGTTGTTATACCAATGTTCCGATTTCAATTCTATTTTCCATTCAACGTCAACTACCACTGCGTTCTTCATTAAAGTTAGTTTTTAATTGATTTTACATAATTTAAATTATGGATTGACTTATTGTGAATAATTTATTTGTTATGTCAAGAATTTCATTTATTTCCATACTTCCAATCAGTACCATCATGTGTGACTAATCCACTTAGCATTAGGGGTTGTGAGTAAGGGTATTTTTAATGTAATTAATCCATAAATAAAAACATAGAAACCCTATTTCTAGTAAGTAGGTTAAAAATAATTTTTAATCTCATTATTTTTCAACTACCCTGAACATTGGAGATAAAATCGAAGGACCTCGACCTAATTAGAGTTGAGCAGGCTAGGAACAATAGACTATGATTCATTTTTCCTAAAATAAAATATTCTTGTACTTTTGTTGTTGACTATATCTGGACCAAGGACTGGTTTCCAGCTTAGGTAGATCCAATTGGTTAGACCAAGACCAATTAGTGACCTTTGTATTTATTTGTAGTCTAAGCCATAGGTCTATCCCAAGATAGATTTTGGATTATCTTTTTCAAAATCCCTAAAATTGACCCTTACCCCTTATCTCTTTAAAAAATTAAACTCATCTCATTTAATTAGTTAAATAAAATCAAACTGAAATTGGAATGACCTACCATTTGGTCAAAAGTCTTCTGTTGTGTTCCTCACTCTCTATGGGATCGACCTCGTACTTCTACTATATTATGACTTTGTAGTTATTTTGGTTTGGGTTCATATATATTTATAATTTTATCATGCCCCAAGGATTTAATTATGTCCTTTGGATGCATCATTTTATCAGCACAATAAGTGGTATAAAATCTTGGAAGCATACTTCTGTAGGCTTTATTGTCTTTAGTGATTTTCCATTTTGGTGAGAGATTATTGTTTCAAAAGGAACAGTGTTCAAATATGTAAAATTATGAATTGAAAACTTTTATGAGTTAGATTTTAGATTATAAAGGATGAATATTAAATATTATTTATATTAGAAGAAATTTGAGCTTCCATTGGATGGGATCAAACCATAAGAAATTGATATAGCAGAATGGGAGAGACTTAACAAAAAATCCCTTGGGGTAGTTTAGATGGTGTTGGATGAGAATGTGACCTTCAATATCTAGTAGGTGAAGTAAACTATAGGTATAATTAACATGCTCATCGATATGTATGAAAAACCTACCTCTATGAATAAAGCATTTCTTATGAAAAAAATTTTCAACATGAATATTTCGAAAGGAAAGTCAACGGTGAATCTTGTCAATGGATTCAAAATGATTCAAGTGAGCTAAAATCCATGGGAGTAAATTTTTATGGAATAATGTGGGCATTGATACTTAATTCATCACTTTCAGAATAATGGGATGTGATAGTTACCACTGTGAGTAATTATAGTGGAAAAAGTGTCTTCGCGTTTGAGGAAAACTAAGATCAGATTTTGAATGAAGAGATCTAAAAGAAAGAAGTATAGGGTTTTTCCAAAACAAAATTCAACGTGGAATGTAGGGTAAGTTTCACTTGAAGGTAAAGATAAATTAAAAATAATAGGAAGGATAAAAGAAAGAAAACCCAAGGGAAATTGGTAGGACCTAGACCTGAATGCTTGTATTGTGGGAAAAAGTACATTTGAAGAAAGATTATAAAAACATGAGGGTTAATTCTTAAATAGTTTTATTTAAAAATATATTCTTAAAATAATACTACTGAGGAGGAAAGAATATTGTTTCTAAGTGTCTCTATTCCATTAGAGTCATGGATTATTGATTCCATGGTTTCATTTCACTCAACATCTAAGAAGGGGTATGAGGAACTATTTATTCATAAAATTAGGAAAGGTTCATCTTATGGATGATTAAACTCTCAAGATAGTTAGGAAGGGTGATGTGAATTTCTAAATTAGAAGTAGATATTTGTTAGAGTGGTAAGGAATGAGGTACATATACCAGGGATAAGGAATAATTTTATCTCAAATGATCAACTGGACAATGTGAGTTGTTGTACAACATTTTTGAAATGAGAATGGAAGATAACATGAAAGAATTTCTTTATAGATCATGTAGTCACATTGAGGGGTGGGAGTGAATATGTGTAGACCATTTTTACCAGATTCTTTCATCATAAAAATTTACACCCATTTTATATTCAAACCTTTGTACCTATTAGAATGGATGGATTTATTTTTTTTATAAAACATATTCACACCACAAGCAATATAGAAAGTAAATAGAGAAAAACACACAATATTTTTACAAGGTTTAAACCAAATGAGAGAATATAGTACTTTCTATATTTGGGTCTAGTCTGAGATATAAATTTTACACTATTATCATAAGCAGTTGCAATAAGGCAGTTATTACCTCAAACCCAAAAGTTTTACCCACACTTATGGGTGGGATGGTATCATAAATAATCCATGGGTAGGCATCGTCCCCTCCCAAGACTATCCATCGATAGTCTTTTAGTCTCTTGACAAGTATTGATATTATTATAATGGATCACTATAATCTTCATTGGTCCTCCACCAGAACAAGATCTTTAATATGATCCAAGATGTCTATGAATCACAATTTAATATCTTATTCCTCAATAGTAGGTATTTAACTATCACTAAATAAAAAAATTCAACTATATGCATGTTGTCCATGTGCTTTTGATATTTAAAATGATAAATTCAAGATTTTATAAGTTTCTTCAAGTTTTATTCTTCCTCAACTTTATAAATAATAAAAAGATGTAACTTTTGAATAAAATAAACTTATTTAAAGTGTCCTAACTTTCATACCTTATACAGGATATAAATAATTTCCCTTGCACAATAATTTTGAGTTCTTTAACTTATAGAGTCTCAATTGGTTTAAGTACATAAACAATCATAACATAAGAATTTTAATAATAAATGTTGGTCTTAATTATAATTTCTAGAGTCTTCCTAACATGATAATTCAGAATATTAATATTATGTTCCTTAATGTATTCGACTGAAGAAAAATTCAAAATTAACAATTCAGATTCTACTCTTGCATGCAACCATTTTTCATGTAAGATAAATTCACGTAATTGATTTTTTCATAAGTTTATTCAAACAATTGTTCATTTCATTGGTGTTTTTTAACAAGGAAACATTCATACAAGCATTACACTGAAAAAATGTATTTATATATCCTTAAATATATTTCAACACTCTTAGTGATGTGGTTAACCCATATTTATAAGAAAAGAAAGTGCATTTGTGAAACCTTTAATGATTATGAAAATCACCACCTCCATTTACAAATGTATCAAGGTTTGCATAGTTCAACTTCTATGAATGCCTTACATGCATGAAACTCTGACTTGTGAGTGATTCTTCATACTTATGTGAACTCCTACCTTTATGATCAGTTCAACTTAAAACTTGATCAACCCACTTTCAAAACTTACATGTTTTGTGGGTCTACTTTTGAACTTATGGACTTTGGAATTTTATCATCTGGAAATGATTTCCAAGTTAACTCAAGAAATCCTGTTGATTTTACTTCTCCTATAGAATAGATTCATCATATGAGTCACTATTCTTCTAAAAAATTTGTTTTGTGAAACTCATATTCTTAAATTTTATTCTTACCAGCTTATAAAATTCACCTTTTAGTCTCACTCTCATACACGTTTCCACTTTCATCCAGCCTCCAAAAACTTATCTTTTGGATTTACCTTCAGTGTATGATACTCCAAGAGAATACTTATCATCAATTTCTTCATCATAAATTTTTATAACTTCTAAATTTTTGAACTTCGTCATATTTAAAAGTTTTTAAAATTTGATATTATAATATCCATACCCAGTATAAATCAAAAAATGTTCTAAAAAAATTTAGATGTCGATTTCTTTGAAAGATAAGTGTGGAATCGTCTGACTTGACTTCCAAAACATCATTCTAAATATCTTCACGATCCTTGAATTTTTAAACTGATGAATTTTATGTAAGATTTTGTTACTCTTATGTATCATAGTGAGTATTTTACCTTTTCCACATTCTTCACTTCATATAACTTTTGGTCAAATATTCTGGACTTATTCTGGATGCACTTTAGTTCAACATCCACAACTCATCATGTAACTTATAGAATTATTTATGAATTATATTCAATATATACATATTCTATAAATTTCAACCTCTTTAAGTTTTAATTTTGTGTGTGGATTCCAAAACTATGAATTTCATCATCATTTGGTTCAGGCTATCTCATGTATTTTCAAACTTACATGAAATATCCTTTTTAAATACATGTTCTGAAACTATAGTATCTTGTGATGTTAGAAAAATCATTATTCACTTTCATTACTTGACATTAGTCAACTAATTTATTCTCAATAATAATCTAATATATATTAAAAACCTTTTAGTTATCTCAATTTTTCAACTTTCTCAACTACCTAAGTTTTTATAATTTTTCTTCCAGACATTTAAATTATAAAAAACCACTTCCCATATTAACTAAACTTCATTACTTATATACAAAAATTATCATTAATTATCCATATTAATCATATAAAATTTCAATAAAATTCAATTTTATATTTTAAAAGTAGATTTTGAAATTACCTACATGTGAAGAGTTAATTTCTAAAACTCTTGGAATGTTTTTAGTTTAACTTATATTAGGAGAGTTTACTTATGAAACGATATAAGTGTGAACTTTTGAAGGACATATTTTGGAAAAATTATTTTATAAATCACCAATTGTATATTTAAATCAACTTACTCACTTCACCCAAGTGATAATTATATTACAATCATATTTATTAATTCCAATAATAATAAGGATGAGCTTCTTCCAGAACTCTTTTTTTCCCACATCACATATTTACTTTACTCCTCATTGAATTTACTTCAAACTAACATAAAATACAACACTCTTCATCATAATACATTTGGGTTCTTCAATTTGGTTCCATTTTCAAATATAAAGGTGTTAAATATTGAACATTATACCATATCTAAAGTTCAAAAGGCAAAACACTTATCAGAACAAAAAATCATGGATCTGTGAAATTGTGGAAAGATTGTCTAAGTCACATGGGTGAGAAGGGAATGAAATTATTATCCAAAAAGTTAATATTGAAACTTGATCATAGGGAGTACGAAACATGTAAATAGTGCATTATTAGGAAGTAGTGAAAGGTTCCTTTAAATATGGAAGGAAAAATAGCTAAGAATAAAAAATTAGAGCTTGTATATATGTATGTTTGGGGGCTAACTATGGTTTAATCTCATAGGGGACATTATATTTTATACCTTCATCGAATATGTGATAGAGATGGTGTGGGTGTTATTTCTTAACCAAAAGTCTGAAGTTTTCAAAAACTTTACCAGATAGAGAGACATGGTGGAAAAAGAGGTCAATTTAAAGAAGAAAAGATTAAGATATGATAACATTGGAGAATATAGAATCAGAGAGTTATAGTAGGTTTTTTTGGAAGAAAGGAATATATTTTGAGAATGGAATTCTTGGAACACTAGAAAAGAGTGGTGTGGTGGGATAATGAATTAGATTCTATGTGAGATCTAGATAAATGGGGATATACTTATAGTTTCCTAAGTGGTTTTTGGAATAATTAGTGAATTGTGTGGTATGCCTCATGAATCAAGGTCCTTCCAAACCATTGAGGAAACAATTTTTGGAAGAGAAATAAATCATATGGAAGGTTGATTTATATCTCCTAAAAATATTTGGTCATGTTTCTAATTCCCATATTGATGTCTGGGAGAGAAAAAATCTAGAAGAACATTCCTGAGAATGTTTCTTTATTGGTTATGATATCAAATACACTAGATTTCAACTATGGGATAATGATATCTATAATCTCATCAAAATATGAAATGTTATCTTCAATGAGAAGATTATATTGAAGGATAAAAACCTAATAGAATATGTAATTAAGAATAAAGAATAAGTATATCATATTAAGGTTGATCTGAATAAAAGTTTTCTAAGTCCAATTAGTTAAGGAAACACTCAAATTTTAGAATATCCTAATAATTCAAAAGGTGGAATCTATGATGGATGTTATATTTATAAGGTTCAATCAAAGATAGAATTACCAGAAATATTAATAATTATAGATTATTATGGGATAGTTTTGTTTGATATATTTCTGGAAGGATAAAAACCTCAGGAGTTGAGGCAATCTACCAGTATAAGGACCTGACCTTAAACAATACATAATCTTGAGTTTTATATAAAGAATTAATTCTATTACATTTGAGGATCTTTATGGTTTATCATTTTAAAGGATTTTACCATCACCCTTACATAAATAAATATTATATCACAAAGTGTACACTTATACTTATGTTCTATTTTTATTATAAAACAAAAATTTTAAGAAATGAGAAGTTTTTTTATGACACATCTTCACAGTTTTCATCTTTGTAACACCCCAAGTTTTTATAAACCTTTTTTTGAATAAATCAATTTCCTTGGATGTCTTGCATTTCATGCTACACTAAGTTAGACTTTTTTTATACACTACATAAAATTAACCTTTCACTACATGTAACACTGACTTGGATTGCGTTACACGTAATACTGAGTTTCTGCGAAACAACACAATATTATTATAATTATTTAAATGAGATAATTATAACCTAGCCATTAAAATTAGTAATATAAATAGTAATAAATAATTTTAAATTTTTATTTATAATGGTTTTATATAAATAAAACATATTGATAATGATATATATAATTTTTGGTAGAGTATTTACATATTTAAAAATGATATTTTCTTAATGTAACTGTTTTTTATATCCTTCTATGGAGAATAATAAAATTACTTTTAGAAAATATTATAAATTTAATTTGAAAAAATAAACTTAATTTTTGAATTAATAATGTCAAAATTATCTTAGGATGATTTTTTGGGATTTTTTTGAGAAACTTCATTTTTGGATGAATAGTAAAAAATACTAACTTTTAATTCAAAATTTATTTTTTATCTAATTTATTTATATTATTAAATTATATTTTAAGTTGGTTTTAAAGTAAAAATAAATAAATTATAAATCTATTAATCCAATTTAGGTCATTGGAATCATTTTTTATATTAAATTTTGATATAAAAGCTTAATGGACTTTTGAACATTCTCACTTTCAAAACCCGCTTTCTCACCATGCTTGCAGGATTAACATTAAACTTAATTTTTTCTCTTATGTGAATTGAATTTCAAAAAAATAGAAATAAAAAAGTTTTAATAAATATAATATTTATATTCTAATAATATCAAATTAACTTTTGACGAAAAATATTAGTGAAAGGGATTAAAATCATTTACAATGATTAAGATAAAATTAAGCTTAACAAGGGACTAAACCTTAAACTTAAGGAAAAAAATGACCTAGAAACTTGTCCAAAACCCATTTTATAGACATATTGTGTCCATAAAACTTCTATTAATGAGTTTTGTTTTGGTTTTTATGACTTTTTTTAGGTAAAAATGTGGGTACACCTAACTTTTTTTAAAAAATTACAATTGTGGACCCTCCCTCCCTTATAAAAGGAAACCAACTCTAATCCTTCTCCACACCTTTAAAACCACTTAGTTTTTAAAATTTTCTTCCCAATTCACTTTCAAACATCCCTAAATTACTTTTTTAGGACTACTTTTGGGAAGAAATCCAACCAAGGAATCCATTTGGTGCATACCACAAGTATTTACCCAAAGATGAGGTAACATCCTTCCTAAAGGTCATTTGTTTTATTTTCATTCTCCACCATATCAAATATCATTATTACATGATTACATAATAAAATAAGTATAATAAATATACTTATATGTTTTTATTATAAGGGTTATACCTACACTTATACATACTTCCATCTAATGGGTAACGAACTTACCATTATTGTGTACAATTAACTACCAGCTCACAAAATGATGTTGTTCATTTTTCCTTTAACACATATCAAAGTTGTGAATTATAATGAAAAATATATTTTAATATGATATATGTGATATTTATGATGTATTTATTCTTCTTTAATTATTATATAACACATAACTTCATGATTTACATTTTGTGTAAATATGATAGTTTCGTTTGGGGAAGTGTGGACTACTGTCTCCTAAAGCGATGTGATTTGTTCACACTCTACATGGAATGTATTAAGTATGGTTTTAGTGAAATTACATGATATATATGATATAATAATTCTAATATAATGATGATATATATATATATATATACATAGATGTAATTTACTTACTTTCTTTCAATACGACAATAAAATGGAAACAACATTCATGCATACGTATGACCTACCGTCTCTATGAAATTTTTTTTCCATTTCATATTTATATATTTTATATATTATTATAAATACATATATAATGAATATATATGATATTTATATCAGGATTTACATTCTATAAATAAGTAAATCATGATCTAAGTAATATGATCGATAATAATAAGTCAAAACATGTACGCAGAATAAAGCGGGTATTACCCGAATCGAAACCTTAACATGGAATTGTTAACAATAAGATGATATAAAGTAATTATAAAAACATTTATTATATTAGGTATAAGAAAATGGTTCTTCAAAATATTTATAATAAAATTGTATTTATTTAATAGGAGGTTTGTACGAGTACGAAGAGAGTCAAGACATAAGGTGAGGGAATTTATAGTCTCACTTTTATTTCCATGAGATTTATGCATTATTCACTACTAGTTTATTTTGTGTGGTGTATATACTGACCATTAATATATTCTATTATTATTATCCTTAAAAATATGGGTATTTACATATCTATTTTATGATCTCTCTTTAATGGGGTTTATGTTTCAAAAGTTACCAAATCGGAAAAGTAGTTTTGTCTCAATTTTCCTTCTTTGAGACACATGCCATGAATTTAAAAAAACCATGTTTTAAAAAATGTTTTAAAAAAAGTTTTTAAAGATTATATTTTAAGCTCATTTTCAAGGTAAAATGATTTAATTTTTTGTATGGTCTTCTAAGAATCCTTTATAAAATTTTTAAAGTGTTTTCAAATAAATGGTTTTTAAAATGTTTTCAAGTTTTATTTATAAGTTTTAAAAGCATTTTAAAAGAATTTTTTTTCAAAATAATTTCAATATTTATTTATAAGTTTTCAAAGTGTTTTCAAATAAATTGTTATAAAAACATTTTTCAATATTTCTTTATATGTTTTAAAAGTTTTTTCAAAGAAATGGTTTTAAAAACCTTTTCATGTTTTCTTTATAAGTTTTTATGTTTATTTTCAAAGAAAATGGTATTCAAAAAGGTTTTATGTTTTAATTTTTTTTCAAACAAGAAAGGATATTTTAATCAAGAAAGTTTTTAAAATATATTTCAAAATTAATTCCCATCTAATATGACATCTGTTGGTGTTAATCAAGCCTTTCTTGAGAAATGATCCAAAGGTTCTATTCATATTTTTTCTTTGAATGGTTTATGTGTTGATGTCATAATGTTTATGAAAACCATTTCTTTTTCATGGGTTATTCTTTTGATGAAATGATTACAAAACCTATATCTTTTTCCTTAGGTTATGATATGATGACATGTTTTTGATACCCATTTCATTTCATAGGTTATTATATGATTTTTTATGATCTTGTGGAACATGTATGTGTGATTTCATTATGAGATAGGTGAGACCTATATCTCCCTCCAATTAATTGGGTAAAGATTTATATCTCATGAGATAATGATGTGAATCAAATCAACGAGCTTGATCCACTATGGTAATATGGGGTAACCTAATCTTTTACAAGGAAATGACTATGACTAGGGATGGTGTTGTGTCCTTCCCAGTAGGTGTAGTCCCCATGAATATGGGAATATGGGGAAACCTGATCCGCTATGGGAAGATGAGAAAACCCAATATACTATGGAAATATGGGGAAATCGGATCCCTTACAAGGAAAGGATACTGATTGGGGATGGTGGTGTGTCCCACCTAGTGTATAGTCCCCATGAAGTGCTCTGTTAAGTTTTAGCAATGTGCCTTGAATTATAGGTGATGATATTACATGTTTATGTGTCTACCAAAATTCAATGTCTTATTCCTATATTATTCTTTAATGGATTATGATCTTGATTCTCTTATGATTCATGTCTTATGAACTGCCAATATTAATGCCATGATTTACATTTATTATCTTTTATATATAGGTTATGATATTCTAATGTCATGATCATGTTCTTATACACTTATGCTCATGTTTATGCTTACATATCTCCCTTGTTTACCCTTACCGAGCATACGATCTCACCCCTTTTTATGTTTCCTTCTGGGGGTTATAAAGATATTTATTAGGTATGATGAGTCTAAGAAGGTTTCTAGTCATGAAGAACCCAGTGGGAGATAATATATCTCACTTATGTACCAGTGTTTATGTTTCCATGTTTCCAAATACACTAGGATAATATGGTCTTTGGGAGTCTGTTTGTGTAATGTATTAAGTATTCCACAAAAGTGATGAAATGTTAATGTATGAAAAGCGAGGGTCATTATAGTTGGTATTGGAGAAAATTTTTAGTTAACATTTGGAAACTAGGATGATAAATCCTTAGTGAGAACTCGAAGGAAATGTATAAGGATAAGTCTAAGGATAATAAAAAGTATAGGAAAATGTCCTGGAATTTTGGTAAAGGATAGAGAGAGTGGTTTCCTATAAATACATCCTTATCTGGACAATACAAGTGGATGTGATTTTGGAACATATATACCTAGGAGTACCAACCACTACTGGAAATTCGGTTATTTGCAATGGGATCCCGTCACAAAAACCCTTTTGCAACGGGGGCCCGTCGCAAATAGCCTGTTGCAGAAAACGACGCCACAATTAGTATTTTTTGTGACGGCCTTGTCGCAAAAAATATTACTTGTGATAGGAAGCGGGCCCATCGCAAATAAATGTCTGATTAAATACATTATATATACAAGAACCTTTAGTAACAGGCCCCGTCGCAAAAAGTATTTGAGATGGGACACCAGCCCGTCACAAATAGCTTGTATGTTATAAACCTTTTGCGATGGGCCCATCACAAAAAAAGTTATTGCGACGATAAAGAAACCTATTGCAAAAACTTTTAAAAAATATATATAATCTACTTGCGATGGGCCCCCCGTCACAAAAGGCCCCGTCGAAAATACTTAATAAAATAAAAAATATAATATTAATATTATTAAAATAATAAAATAAAAAATAAAAAATATTAAAATTCTCAATATTTGCAAATACTTAATAAAATTATAAAATTATAAAATTATGATTAATGAGAAAAACAATATTAATATTATTAAACTAATAAAAAAATAAAAAATATTAAAATTCTCAATATTCAGAAAAAATATATAAAAAAAACATAAAATAATAATAATAATAATATTAGTAAAATAAACAAACATTACAGAATATAATATTAATAATAAATAATAAAATTTTAAAATATTAAAAATAATAAAAAATATGCAATATTCACACCAATATAAAAGACAAAAACTCTAAATAGTTCATATTAAAATAAATGTTCAATTCAAATGTTTTTAATAAAATAAAAAAATCACTAGGGGGATAGTCTTATAGAGGAGCTGGAGGAGATGAAGGAGATGGTGGAGGAAACTCCATCCCTAAACTATGAGTCAAACGACGCGTGTACTCCATCTGATCATGTTGTTACTGCTGCCATTAATGCATGTCCTCCTCGTGAGGCTGCTGCTGCTATTTATTGCTAATTATTGCTAATTATTATGAATTATTGCTAATTATTGTTAATTATTGCAAACTATTACAAATTATTGCAAATTATTGCAAATTATTGCTAATTATTGCAAATTATTGCTAATTATTGCTAATTATTGTTATTTATTGCAATTTATTGCAATTTATTTTAATTTATTGCAATTTATTGCAATTTATTGCTATTTATTGCTAATTATTAGTATTTATTAGTATTTATTACTAATTATTTCTAATTATTGCTAATTATTAGTATTTATTAGTATTTATTAGTATTTATTACTATTTATTACTAATTATTACTAATTATTACTAATTATTACTAATTATTACTAATTATTACTAGTTATTAATAATTATTACTAATGATTACCAATTATTACTAATTATTACTAATTATTACTTTTTATGACTAATTATTACTATTTATTACTATTTATTACTATTTATTACTAATTATTACTAATTATTACTATTTACTACTATTTATTACTATTTATTTCTATTTACTACTATTTATACTATTTATTTCTATTTATTACTATTTATTAGTATTTATTACTATTTATTAGTATTTATTAGTATTTATTTCTACTTATTTCTACTTATTACTATTTATTACTATTTATTAGTATTTATTTCTATTTATTACTAATTATTACTAATTATTACTATTTATTAGTATTTATTAGTATTTATTATTATCTATTACTATTTATTACTATTTATTACTATTTATTTCTATTTATTAGTATTTATTACTAATTATTAATAATTACTACTCTTTATAACTATTTAGTACTATTTATTACTATTTATTACTAATTATTACTATTTATTACTATTTATTACTATTTTAGTACTATTTATTACTATTTATTACTAATTATTACTAATTATTACTAATTATTACTAATTATTACTAATTATTACTTATTATTACTAATTATTACTAATTATTACTAATTATTACTATTTATTACTATTTATTACTATTTATTACTAATTATTACTATTTATTACTAATTTTCACTAATTATTACTAATTATGACTAATTATTACTAATTATTACTAATTATTACTAATTATTACTAATTATCACTATTTATTACTATTTATGAGTATTTATTATTATTTATTAGTATTTATTAGTATTTATTAGTTTTTATTAGTATTTATTACTATTTATTACTATTTATTAATTTTAATTTCTATTTATTAGTATTTATTAGTATTTATTAGTATTTATTAGTATTTATTTCTATTTATTAGTATTTATTAGTATTTATTACAATTTATTACTAATTATTACTAATTATTACTATTTATTCATATTTGTTACTATTTATTACTATTTATTTGTATTTATTACTGTTTATTACTATTTATTAGTATTTATTACTATTTATTAGTATTTATTACTATTTATTAGTATTTATTTCTATTTATTAATATTTATTTCTATTTATTTCTATTTATTTCTATTTATTAGTATTTATTACTATTTATTACTATTTATTAGTATTTATTACTATTTATTGGTATTTATTAATATTTATTAGTAATTATTACAAATTATTAATATTTATTACTAATTATTACTATTTATTAGTATTTATTAGTATTTATTAGTATTTATTACTATTTATTAGTATTTAATACTATTTATTTGTATTTAATACTTTTTATTAATATTTAATAATATTAATTGGTATTTTTATTACTAATTATTAGTATTTATTACTAATTATTATCATTTATTACTATTTATTACTATTTTTTAGTATTTATTAGTATTTATTACTATTTATTAGTAATTATTAGTAATTATTAGTAATTATTACTAATTAAAAATATTTATTAGTAATTGTTAATTTTTATTACCATTTTTTTTCTAATTATTACTAATTAGTGTTAATTACTATTAATTACTGCAAAATACAACTACTAATTACTAATTATCGCTAATTATTTATATACATTACTAATTATCGTTAATAATTATTAATTATTACTAATCACTAAGAATTAATACTAATAATTTAATTTTATTATTACAAATAAATACTGATGACAAAAAGATTTAAATCTAACTTAATTACAACTAATCAAAAATAATTAAAATTAATATAAAGAAAGGAAATAAATACTAAATTAAATAAAACATAAATACCTTTAAACTTGATCTTTTATAATTGTAGGCGGCTTCACAACTTTTTTCGTAAAAAAAAGCTAACTCTAAAAAATTTTCACTCTAAAATTAGAGTTTACAGAAGCAGAGGAACAAGAAATTCAGGCAGAGTGAAGAAAAAACGGAGGGAGGTATATATAGGTTAGATTAGTTGTGACGGGACTATTAGTGATAGGAATCTCGTCGCAAAAGTACTATTTGCGATGAGACCCGTCGCAAATACCTTCAGCCGCATTAATTACCGCTGGCGGTTAAAAGGTTATTTGCGACGGGGCCCGTAGGAAAAAGTGATCTCCCGACACACTTTTTGTGACGGGACAATATCTCGTCGCAAATATGTTTTTATCACCGCTGATTATTTGAGACGGGTCCCATCGCAAATACCCTCCATGGGTCGAACTAGTTGCGACAGGGGATCCTCCCGTCACAACTAGGTCTTACCGCCTCCCGACATTTGCGATGGGCGGTGCCAACCCATCACAAATACACTTTCGCGCGGTTTGGTGCATAAACTGCACCAATCCACACGTAACCTTTTTGCAATGGGACGCCTATTCCTGTCGCAAATAACCTCTTCGATAGACTATTTGCGACGAGATTTATTCCCGTCGCAAATAGCCTGTCGCAAATAAAGGTTTTTCCCGTAGTGAACTCAGACAAGGTGCGCCAGGCCTAACTCGAGCGTAACCTAGTACATGACAATAGTCCTTACCACACACTTGGTTTGACACTCTTAGGGGATATGTTTTGGGAGTTCACAAACTCTTCATGAACCATCATGAATTATTTAAACATAACTTGGTTATGAATAACGAAGGATAAACCTAGGGTGTCATATATTAAGGAAGGTGTCATAATTTAGGCATCCTGTAAGTGGTTTTTCATGATTATGTGGTTACTCACTATGAAAACTATTTCTTACTCTATGATTTTTGGCTTTAGTCAATGTTTGGAACCTATCAGAACCACAATAATAGTGATTGAGATGGAAAATGCAGTAATTTTTCTCCCTATCATCTGAATACTATGGGAGTTGGAATGAAAAACCTCATTTATATGTGTTGGAGTTGGTGGAATAGAACCAACTACTTTGTACTTTATTCATTAATAAATGCCTTATCACATCTTGATTGTTCTTCTGCGTGACAATGCATGTGATAATGTCCTAAGGATAGCTGTTGCATTAATGGGTCATAGCAGATCCCTACTATGATAAGAACCCGGAAGAGCCATAACACTGTTCTTGAATATATGTTCTATGGCCAGATGATGTTATTTGAGGGACACAAATAATACAGGCCATTAGGGGTGAGGACTCATAAAAATTCGAGGCACCTTCTCATGGTGTGTGCCCTTGGTAATATCCAGGAGGATATTATGAGAACGAGACCCGTCAGTAGGAAATCCACATTTCATAGTGTCATTGGATGTTCCTATATGCGGACATGTGTATTGGTCCTTAGACTTTAAGATTATTATTAATGGGTATTACAACTCACACACTTAGATGTATCGACGAAAACTGTGACGACACACTGTTTGCAGCGAGGTAGGATACGTTGGGTGCATCACGAGTAATACCGCATTAATAGATAATGCGAGAAAAGATTTTTCCCTTCTGTTCCATAACGGAAGCAGATATCTCAGGCCCTTTGATGGAATTGATATAGCCTAAATAAATCCATGGCCATGGTAAGGTATGGGTGAGTTCAATTCTGGAAAGTCAAAGAAAGAATAATCGAGCACGTGGGTTGATGACACTAGCATGCAACCCACTTGATTCAAGATATCGTGAAAAAGGGATTATATTACATGGTAAGCGTTTGTATGAGGTGACACGTCAATGTGACGTCAACTTCTTTCTCTTGGGTGCCTTGACCCATTGCTAGACAGTAATCTTGGACTTTAGGCAAGCCTGCCTAATGCCAACGAGAAAGAGGCCTAGAGGGTCACACACTAAGTGTGTCCATGTATCTCAGTTAAATATTAATTTAAGAAGTTAAATAAATATTATTCCTGACTGTGGTTTAATAATTATTTAAGGATGCCTGATTGCATTTATGTCAACACTAGTTATTCGATAGAATATATTATGGGCGAAATAATATATTTATTGGCGAGTAATGCAGTTACATTTATTTAAGAAATAAATAGCCATTACTCAAGGTCTAATAAATGTGGAGGATAAGATAAAGAAAAGTGGAAAATAAAAGTACACGCCGTGTATATTTAATATACACGTCATGTAGTTTTTCTAGTCGGGATTTTGAGAAAATAATATCATTATTATGATATTAATTATAATCAGAGTGGGCGCATGTCAAGGAATTAATCATTCGACATGGGGGTTTTCAGTAAGGGTTAATGAAATAAATAAAATGCGTAACGCGTTTATTTATTGTCATAACTCTATGACCTCAAACACGATTATAAATATCCTCACAACCCCAACACTTTTCAATCAATCGTTGTGCACAACAATTCTGGAGAATTATTTCAAGGCCGAAAGAACTCCTTCCTCTAAAACACTCTCAAGACCGAGAGACCAAGGCGATCAAAGGCGGACATCACAAGCAAAGGTTCTTCCACACTAGCACCCGGAGATCCCTTCGGCGACGTCTAGAGATATGTGGCACATGTGTGGATCACCGCTAGAGGAATCCTACATTTGGATTCTACGACGCAACGATGGATCAATGAATCATGACCGGACACATCAACGAAGGAAGAATTCCACTAAGGTAATTCTTGTGAATTAATTAAATTAATTATAACCAACATATAATGATCCTATATTTATGGTTCCGGGACCCTTATTTTCTTTTTCGTTCTTCGTTCTATTCCAAAGATCCAGCGTTTTATGTCATGAAGGATCTCGGATTGAACATTGTTTAATGCTAAAATTAAAGTTGGGAAAACTCCCACCAACGTGCTTCCGCTGCGCCCAGAACCTACAAGTGGTATCAGAGCGATCATATCATCGATTATAATTATTTAGTTTTTCGTGGTGATTTACGCATTAAATAATTTAGTTGTTTTCAATTCTAGTTTAATCGTTCTGGAAATATGAATCTCGAGATCTGTTCCTCCTCCCTCGTTTCTCGTTCACCTCACAGAAACGGATTTTTATTTTAATTTTGATTAAAATAAAATAGAGGAACTCATCCAGAGGAGCCAAACGTTTCTGGCCGTACAACAACAGAATACACGACGTGTATTCGGAAGTACACTCCGTGTAGTCTAGGTTCAATGCATTGACTAATCCTCCAAATCCGGCCGTGTATTGGAGTATACCTATGTCATTTATGACACCGTGTGTTGACCAGGAACAAGTGGCACACGGTTTCCAGATTACATACCGTGTGGTCCAACTGAACACGGCATGTAGTCCCTTAGGGTTCGGGTTGGACTGAGTACCCCGTACACAGCTTGCCCGTCTGGAAACTGCGTAACGCCGGTGTGTGTCCCAAAGAACACGCCATGTACTGCGAAAATTTCTGAAGTACATTAACACGCCATGTCTCCGGGCGTGTACTTCGGATGGACAGTGAAGAAAATTACACGCCGTGTAGTCAGAACTACACGCCATGTACTCACCCAAATTATGTAGATTTATTAAAATTTATTATTATATTATACAAACCCTTGAGACGTGTACCATGGTGCAGGCGTAAAGCTGAGGCACAACACGTGATAGGTGTTTTTTATATATGTGTTTAATTTAACATCTGCGTAATGAATGAGAATTCACCGGGTTTCCTCCAAGGTACAAGTTACGTACAAGGATAATTTTAAATAAATTTAGTTGTTTAAAATTATGATGGATGAGAATCTCAAGGAAGTTCAGAAAAGGGTTTAAGATAAAAGGATTGATTAATTAAAGATAATTAATTGATTCGAGCATGATTTATCTTAAACAAGAATGATTAAAGAATTGAATGCTAGTTTTATTTATGTATAAATATCGTTGCATGTATGGATGATCATGAGCTAGACCGAGACCTTTGTATGTGAATGGTTTCTTTTAATTTATTTATTTAAATTAAATTTGTTGGTCTGCGAGCCATCTCCTCATTAATATGTAGGGCCTGCGCGCCCAAGGATTCTTTTATGTAAAACCCCCTTTTTCCCCTCACATGTGTGTGAGATAAATGCATATGTAATGGATGGAGCTCCCAAGCTAGTGGAGGTGTCCCAAGTCATGAGCCAAGGAGAAACCAATCCAAGGAGATACAAAGGTGGACATGTGGAAATCTATAAACACGAACCTGAAAGGTTCAAGGTGTTTCTCCCCTAGGTCTTGGGTTAGTTTATCAACCTCTAGATAAAATAACCAATAGAAAAGCTCATGATCATACCATTTATTTTATTTCTGTCAGTTTCATGGTTTATTTATTGTGGGTGTGTTGTCACGATCACACAATTAATGAATTAAACAAGCATGCAAGATGAAACTAAAATAAAAACCGGCTTATGCATAAATATTATCTTAGACATGGTTAATCACTTAAGTATATCCAACTTAATATTAACAAGCATGTAATCAAAGATAATAAATTGGAAATTTACGTATAAGGATAAAATCCCTCAAAGAAATATTAAGTCGGTATAGCCTTCCATAATATTGGTTAGAATCGAACCATAGTTCAAAGTGCTTGACCAACCCTAGTTGGGGTGCTTTCAATTATCAGGGAATTCTAATTCAAGGTTTTGGGTTGACTTGACTTGGTTCACATCAAGGGTTGACTGCCACAGCAGGACTTGGTGTGACCAAGAGGCAAAGGTTGAGGAAATCCAAAATAAAAGGATTTCCAGATTGGGGAGTCCACTCAGCAGATCAAGGAGCTGCGAGTTAATGCAGTTGGCATTTGTAATGCCTACCTAAAACCCTTCAAGTTTCTTGACCAACCCTAGTTGGGGTAATGCGAAGGGAAATATGGATCCTTGCCACTAGAATATTCAGGCAACAGAATATTCTAAAGTTAATGGTGAGGGATATTGGATTTCGATAAAATAGTGGGAGACTAATAAGTATTAATTTATTTATTTGTCTCAGTTTTGTAATAAAGTACTAAACCTTTTCTCATCTTAATTTGTAGAAATGAAAAGAAAATGACTTAAAACATATCATTGCAAACCATACTCGAGAAAGAAAACCTTCTCACCAGCACCAATTTCCAAGAGTGGTAGAGGTGTTTACGCGTCATCCTTCACCACGAAAGGAAATTGTATTTTCTGGAAGAGCCTTTTCTAGTTGCGACTGGGAAAGAGGCCAGTGATGAGGAATTATCTCTCTATATGAAACACATGAATGATGCCACAGATGTCCAGTGTTTCATGCTATCATCCATGTCTAATGAGATCTTGAAGCAACATGAAAACATGGGTGCATATAGCATGATATCTCACCTTAAGGATATCTACCAAGAGAAGTCGAGACAGGAGAGGTATGAGATCTCCAATGCTTTGTTTACAAATAATATTGGAGAGTCTGCACCAGCTGGTTCTCATGTAGTCAAACTTATCGACTATATTGAATGCCTGGACATCTTAGGGATTAAATTCCCAGATGAGTTGCGACAGATCTCATCCTATCATCACTGCCCAAGACCTTCTCTAGCTTTATTGTCAATTATAACATGAGAGGTAATGAGAAGAGTCTATCAGAGCTTATGACCTTGATTCTCCAGGTAGAAAAGGACATGGGGCGTGACAAACCCGCAGTCCTTATGGTGAACAAGAAAAGGAAGGGCAAGACAAATGGGAAAAAGACTTATAAACGGTCTAAAGCCCCTGAGCACCATCCCTTCAAGAAGGGGAATATCCAGAGGCAGGGAAAGGAATGGGAGGCGGTGTGTTTTTCATGTGGAAAGCAGGGCCACTGGAAGAGGAACTACACCCAGAAGTGTGGGGACACTAAAGGTGCGTTCGTTATCGAGTGTAATATTTCTATTTCTACACATTGGGTATTAGATATAGCTTGTGAGGCTCATATCTGTATTCAAATGCAAAAACCAAGTAGATTTAGAAATATTTCCAGAGGAGAGGTGGATCTTAGAGCTGCCAATGGTGCAAGGCTGTCTGCGTTGGCTATTGGCGACTACCACCTCTCATTGCCGACTAGGATGATTTTGGTTTTATGTAACTATTATTATGTGCCTAGTGTTACCAAGAACATAATTTATGTATCTTGTTTGGATATAGATGGATTTATTTTCAAGTTTGGAAATAATGGTTGTATCTTTTATAAGAACAACACATGTTATGGTATGGCACATTTAAATAATGGTTTTTATGTATTAAATTATGAAAACCAAGTGTTGGCAATCGATAACAAAACAAACTCACATGACTCATACATCACCTAGTTATGGCATCACCGTCTCGGTCATGTTAACGAGAAGCGCTTGACAAAGCTCTACCAAGATGGCTATTTAGAATCTACTGAGCTAAAACAACTTGATAGATGTCACACTTGTTTACAAGGAAAAATGACCAAGCCGCCTTTTGGTGGGCAGGATGAAAGGGCCATAAAGATTCTAGGATTGGTACACACGGATGTGTGTGGACCATTTCCAGTAGAATCTTTAGGTGGATATTCTTACTTCATTACTTTTACTGATGATTTGAGTAGATATGGATATGTCTACTTAATGAGGTATAAGTCCGAGGCCTTAGAGAAATTTAAGGAATTCAAGAATTAAGTAGAGAATAATCTTGGTAAGAAGATAAAGAAACTTCGATCAGATCAAGGTGGAGAATATCTGAACCAAGAGTTCATAGATCTTCTATGGGAGTCTGGGATTCTATCTTAGCTCACTCCTCCTTATACACCATAGTGGAACGGTGTTAGTTAAAGGAGGAGCCACACCTTGTTGAACATGGTGAGGTAGATGATGAGTCATGCGGATCTTCCATTATCCTTTTGGGGATATGCATTACAAACTGCAACATACACATTAAACTGAGTACCAACTAAGGCGGAAAATGGAATTCCATCCGAGTTATGGAATGAAAGGAAACCCACTTTGTCGCACACATGTTTATGGGGATACAATGAGTTTTTTAAGGCCTTATCAGGCAACAAACTAGCACCCTGGGTAATGAGGTGTATCTTTATAGGATATCCCAAGGAAACGAAAGGATATTACATATATAAACCTTCAGACAAGAAAGTGACTGTCGCCAGACAAGCCATCTTTCTTGAGAGGAAGCACATACTCAAGAAGGATAGTGGGAGAAAGATTGACTTAGACGAAGTTGATGCTCAAGATACACATGAGTTGGTATAGGAACAAGTTCCACAGGTCCCTATAGAAGAGGTTCCAGAAACACAAGTACTGCGTAGGAGCTCAAGATAGGTAAGGGAACCAGATAGATTTAGTTTCCTAGTCACTGAGGATGGTGAATCATTATTGTTGGACAATGATGAACCTCTCTCCTACAAGGAAGTAGTAGAAATCTCAGAAGCTACAAGATGGATAAAAGCTATGAATTCTTAGATGGATTTTATGTATCAGAACCAAGTCTGGGTTCTGGTCGATGATCCAATTGATGTAAAGCCTATTGGATGCAAATGGGTATTCAAGAGAAAACTGTACATGGAAGGTCAAGTTAGCACCTATAAATCAAGGCTAGTGGCTAAAGGATTCAGACAACGTTAAGGAATTGACTATGATGAAACCTTCTCGCCAGTTTCCATGTTTAAATCCATAAGAATCATACTTGACATAGCAGCTTACCATGACTATGAGATTTGGAAGATGGATTTCAAAACAGCATTCCTTAATAGGAACCTTCAAGAAGATGTCTATATGACATAACCAGAAGGGTTTGTGACACCAGGTGAATCCAAACAGGTTTTCAAGTTGTAGAAATCCATTTATGGATTAAAGAAGGCATCCAGGTCATGGAACATTCGATTTGATGAAGCCATAAAGGAACTTGGGATCATTAAAAATGAATGTGATCCATGTGTTTATAAATGGTTTAATGGTAATGAGATCGTTATCCTAGTATTATATGTTGACGACATATTGCTTATTGGAAACGATATACCAGTCTTACAGTCAGTTAAGGACTGGTTGAACAAGTGTTTCTTTATGAAGGACTTGGGTGAAGCAGACTACATTCTAGGGATCAAGATCAGTTTTGATAGATCCAAGAGGCTGCTTGGACTAAGTCAGAGTACATACATTGATCAGATACTAAAGAGATTTAGTATAGAACAATCCAAGAGGGTATTGGTTCCAGTGTCACATGGCCTACATCTTTCTAAGAAAATGTGTCCTCAGACATAACAAGAGAAAGATAGAATGAGTAAGATCCCATACTCTTCGGATATAGGATCCATCATATATGACATGTTATGTACCAGGCTTGATGTTGCCTATGCACTGAGCATGGTAGGCAGATATCAAGAAGATCCAAGAGAACAACATTGGACTGCTGTTAAGACTATCCTTAAGTATATGAGAAGAACTAAGGATATATTCCTGGCGTATGGAGGAGACGAGGAGCTTGTCATTAGAGGGTATGCTGATGTTGGTTTTCAGATAGATCGGAATGATCTAAAGTCACAATCTAGATATGTTTTCTATCTCAATGGAGGAGCTGTGAGCTAGAAGAGTTCAAAGCAGCCAGTTGTTGCCGATTCTATAGCGGAGTCCAAATATATAGTGACTTCTGATGTATCCAAGGAAGCCGTCTGGATTTGGAACTTTGTCTTGGAGCTTGATGTGGTGCCTAACAGTAAAGATCCCATTACATTGTATTGTGATAATACTGTAGCAGTGGCTCTTGAAAAAGAACCAAGGTCACATCAACAGACAAAGCACATTCTCCAGAAGTATCACCTCTTGAGGGATTTCTATCAAAGGGGTGAAGTTGCAGTGAGCTGAGTATCCAAGAAAGAGAACGCGGTGGACTCTATGACTAAAGGACTATCTCAACAGAAGCATGAATATCATGTGAGAGCTAGCGGATTAAAGGTTGTTAGCAGTTGGCTCTAGTCCAAGTGGGAGTCTGTTGGAGTTGGTGGCCTAAAACCAACTAATTTGTACTTTATTCATTAATAAATGCCTTATTACATCTTGATTGTTCTTTTGCGTGACAATTCATGTGTTAATGTCCTAAGGACAACTGTTTCATTAATGGGTCATAGCGGATCCCTGCTATGATGAGAACCCGAAAGTTCCATAACACTGTTCTTGAATATATGTTCTATGGCCGGATGATGTTATTTGAGGGACACAAATAATACAATCCATTAGGGGTGAGGAATCATAAAACTTTGAGGCACCTTCTCATGGTGTGCGCCCTTGGTAATATCTAGGAGGATATTATGAGAACGAGACCCTTCAGTAGGAAATCCACATTTCATAGTGTCATTGGATGTTCCTATCTGTGGACGTGTGTATTGGTCCTTATACTTTAAGATTATTATTAATGGGTATTACAACTCACACAATTATATGTATTGACGAAAACTGTGATGATACACTATTCGCAGCGAGGTAGGATACGTTGGGTGCGTCACGAGTAATACCGCATTAATAGATAATGCGAGAAAGGATTTCTCCCTTATGTTCCATAATGGAAGCATATATCTCAGGACCTTTGATGGAATTAATATAGACTAAATAAATCCATGGCCATGGTAAGGTATGGGAGAGTTCAATTCCAGAAAGTCAAAAAAAGAATAATCGAGCACGTGGGTTGATGACACTAGCATGTAACCCGCTTGATTCGAGATATCATGACAAAGAGATTATATTACACGGTAAGCATTCATATGTGGTGACACATAAATGTAGCATCAAATTCTTTCTCTTAGGTGCCTTGACCCATTGCAAGACAGTAATCTTGGACATTAGGCAAGTCTGCCTAATGCCAACAAGAAAGAGGCCTTGAGGGTCACACACTAAGTGTGTCCATGTATCTCAGTTAAATATTAATTTAACAAGTTAAATAAATATTATTTCCAAATGTGGTTTAATAATTATTTAAGGATCCCTGATTGAATTTATTTAGACACTAGTTATTCGAGAGAATATATTTTGGGTGAAATAATATATTTATTGGTGAGTAATGCAGTTACATTTATTTAAGAAATAAATAGCCATTACTCAAGGTATAATAAATGTGGAGGAGGAGATAAAGAAAAGTGTAAAATAAAAGTACATGCCGTGTATATTTAATATACACACCGTGTAGTTTTTCTAGTCAGAATTTTTAGGAAATAATATCATTATTATGATATTAATTATAATCAGCGTGGGTGCATGTCAAGGAATTAATCATTCGACATGGGGGTTTTCAATAAGGGTTAATGAAATAAATAAAACGCGTTACGTGATTATTTATTGTCATAACTCTATGACCTCAAACAAGATTATAAATATCCTCACAACCCCAACACTTTTCAATCAATCATTGTCCACAACAATTCTGGAGAATTATTTCAAGGCCGAAAGAACTCCTTCCTCCAAGAACGCTCTCAAAACTGAGAGACCAAGGCGATCAAAGGCGAACATCGCAAGAGAAGGTTATTTAGCTCCAGCACCTGAAGATCCCTTCGACGATGTCCAGAGATATGTGGCACACATGTGGATCAATGCTAGAGGAATCCTACACTTGGATTCTATGATGCAACGACGGATCACCAAATCGTGACCGAACACATCAACGAAGGAAGAATTCCACCAAGGTAATTATTGTGAATTAATTAAATTAATTATAACCAACATATAATGATCCTATCTCTATGGTTATGGGACTCTTTTTTTCTTTTTTGTTCTTCGTTCTATTCCAAAGATCTGACGTTTTATATCGTGATGGATCTCGGATTGAACGTTGTTTAACGCTAAAATTAAAGTTGGGAAAACTCCCACCAACGCACTTCCGCTGCGCCTGGAACCTACAATATTCTCACACAACTTTCTCAAGCTATAAATCATGCTGAGATTCCAAAAAATAAAAGGAGGGAACAATTCTTGGTTGAGTCCTTCATGAGGAAACATCTACCTTCTTTGAACGGGTAATCTGATCCACTTGTTTCTGAACACTGGATCAGTACCACTAAAAAGATATTCTCCATTATCCAGTATTTGGAATATGAGAAAGTTATTATGGATATTTATCAGTTAGAAGTTAAAGTAGGCTAGTGGTGGAATCTAATCAATAATGCGATGAAGCAAGATGAAATTGAATCCATGGATTGGGACAAGTTCAAGAACTTGTTTTTCAATAAGTACTTTCCTCAGATTCTTCATACGAAGATGAAAAAGGAGTTCCTTGAGTTGAACCAAAAATATTATGAATACATCGGTACCTACAAGGATAATTTCACAAGACTTGGATGGTATACTTCTAGTATTATCATCTAACCCGAAAGTAAAGTTGATAGGTTTTTCTATGTCTTAAAGACAAGTCTCATAAGGGAATTTTCCATGAGATACTTTAGTATCTATGAAGATACTGTGCATTGTGAAATCAAAGTTGAAATGGAGGTTATAGTTACATATCAATCTCATGGGTTTAACAAGAAAACGAATATGTAGTTCAAATGAAAATCTAAAAACCATGAAAAGAAGAAGACGAGCCTTCATTTATGCTCTAAGTGTGGAAATAAGCATAGATGGAATTGTATTATGGGGTCTAATAAGTGTTTTAACTGTGGAAGGTAAGGCCATCAGGTAATTTATTACCGAACTATTGAGAATAAGTTGACCAATGATCCAAATATAGGAAAAGATACATAGAATGAACCACTCACACTTCAGTTATTCAAGTGTAAGGAGAATGGGAATTATGTTAACAAATTCCCAAATAAAAAGGTTGGTGATAATGATCGACATCATTAACCTCTTAAACTAAGGGATGAGGGGAAATCTCATGCGATCACTGTTTATAATGAGGGGTGTGATAACGATGTGGTGAAAGGTACACTTACTGTCCAATATAGAATTTATAATGTCTTATTTGATTTTAGATATAACCACTCTTTCATATATAAATAATTTTATAAGGGTATTAAGATTCCTCCCAAACTTTTATATATTTAATTAGTAGTGATAACCTCTAATGGTATGATGATTGCATCTCAAGTTTATAATTCCTCTCCAGTTGAGATTTGTGGGAATTTACTTCTTGTAAATCTTGTTATACTTCCCATGATTGAATTTGATGTCATATTAGGCATGGATTTGCTTTATCTGCATAAATACGACATAAATTATCATGTAAATGAAGTTATGTTTGATATTTCAAACTAACATATGATCTTATATCAATGTGATGATAAGTATAAACTTCCTATGGAGATTACATCCAGTGTATGGGTCTTAATTCCCAATAAAATTGCGTGTTTGTATCAAACGGTTAGGGAGAAACTTAACATCAATGATATGATTATTGTTTGGGAATTTGTGGACATGTTCCTATAAGAGTTTCCTAGGCTTCCATGAAAATGTGAAGTTGATTTCTTGATAGAAATCATACCTAGTTCCATACAAATTTCAAAGACTCAATATAGAATGACCCCAATTGAGTTGTAGGAATTGAAGAAGAAACTACAAGAAAACCTTGATAAGGAATTCATTAAACCAAGTGTGTCACCATGGGGTGCACCTATTCTCTTCATGAAAAATAAATATTGAAAAATGTGACTATTAATTGATTATATGATGTTTAACAAGAACACAATCAATAACAAGTATCCTTTTCCCCGTATCGATGACTTGTTTGATAAACTGTGCGGAGCTCAATGATTTTCCAAGATTGACCTTCATTATGGATATCATCAATTGAGGGTCAAGAAAGAGGATATACCCAAGACTAAATTTTGTAAAAGGTATAAACACTATCAATATATAGTGATGCCTTTTGGTCTTACTAATTTCTCTAATATCTTCATAGATTTGATGAAAAGAGTCTTTAGAGATTACCTCGATCAATTTGTGGTAGTCTTTATAGATGAAATCTTTATCTATTAAAAGATAAATAAAAAGCATGAACACCACTTAAGAATTATACTAAAGACCCTAAAGAAGGATAAATTGTATGAAAAATTCACAAAGTGTGAATTTTGGCTACAAAAGTTTTCCTTTTTGGGTCACATAATCATAATAGATGGTATAACAGTAGATCCATCAAAGACGAAGGATATTGAATGTTAGAATAGACTAACCATAGTAATTGAGATCCATAAATTTCTTAGATTAGCTTAATATTATCGATAGTTTGTGGAGAATTTCTCATGACTATCGAATCCTCTGACCAAGTTAACTCATAAGGGTTTGACGTTCCTCTGGGCATATGAATGTGAGTAAAATTTCAAGGAACTTAAGAGAAGGTTAGTCAGTGCACCTATACTTATATTACCTTGTAGTGGATAATGGTTTTTAATATATAGTGATGCATCCAAGAAGGGATTGATATGTGTTCTTAAGAAAAATGATATGGTTATCGATTATTCCTTATGAAAATTGAATATCCACGTGAAAAATTACCCAACTCATGATTTAGAGTTAGCAGTGGTAATTTTTGCAGTAAAGATATAGAGACATTAACTTTATAGAGAAAGGTGTGATATATATACTGATAATAAAAGTATGAAATATATATTCACACATAAGGAGTTGAACATGTGCTAGAGAAGATGGTTAGAGCTGATAATAGATTATGATTTCTCAATACAACACCACCTTGGGAAAGCAAACAAGGTTACTGATGCTTTGAGTTGAAATGATCATGATAGCTTATCCATGACGAGGATTGAAAAAGATGCAATATTTATAGATTTACAAAGGATTGATATGGAAATATTGAAGGAAGGGGAAAAATATTATCTTTTACAATTGAATGTCTAACCCTCTATCAAAGTGAAGATCAAAGAGGTGTAGAAGGAAGATGCAGAGCTGTAAAATATGGTTAGAGATTTTACAGAGTTTAACCTTGATCAGGATATAATGATAAGGTTTAGAAACTGTGTATGTGTTCCTTCCATACCTGATTTGAAGAAGGAGCTATTATAAGAAGATCATAGTTCTTAATTCTCTATTCATCCTTGAAGTATAAATATTTATAGAGATTTGAAAGAATACTTCTATTGGGATGACATGAAGAAAGATATCATAGAGTTTGTATCTCAGTGCTTGGTATGCCAGAAAGTTATGGCTAAATTACAAAAGTCGACGGAAATGTTGAATCCATTACCCATACTAGAATGAAAATCGGACAAAATCACTATGTATTTTATTGTTTTACTCCCCAAAATCTCTAAAAGTATTAATTATATATGGGTGGTAGTCGACCAACTTACTAAGTCAGTGCACTTCATTACTATCAGAGAATATTTCTTTCTAGATCATATTTCTAGGATATACATTAAGAAACTGGTAAGGTTTCATGGAGTACCACTTTCCATTGTATCTAATTGGGATATGAGGTTTACCTCAAAGTTTTAGCAATTTCTTTAGAAATCACATGATATAAAATTGAGTTTCAGCACTGCTTATGATCCTTAGATGGATGGTCACTCTGAAATAACAATTCAAACCCTAGAGGATATGTTGAGATCTTGTCCATTGGATTTGAAAGGTGTTTGGGATCAACACCTTTATCTAGTTAATATTTCTTAAAACAATATCTTACACTCAAGAATTCAGATGGATCCTTATGAAGCCCTATTTGGGAAGAAATGTAGAGAAACAAATTATTGGGATAAAGTAGGGGAAATAAATCTATTGGGACCCAAGATAGCTGAAGAAATGGAAGAGAAGGTTAAAACCACATAACAAACTATCAATGCATCCCAAAGTTAGCAAAAAATTTATGCTAATAACCATTGAAGTGACCTGGAATTTGAAGTTAGTGATAAATTATTTTTGTGAATTTCTCTATAGAAGAAGGTTATGAGGTTTAGGAAGAAATGGAAACTAAGCCCGGTGTATATCGATCCCTTTGAGATTCCTGATCGTATATAATGGTATCCTATCACTTGTAATTTACTCTAAATCTATCTCATGTCCATGATTTATTCCATGTATCTCTCATGAGGAAGTACATACCTGAACATTAACATGTACTGAAATCAGAGGTCATACCATTGGAGTAGGATCTTTCTTATGAGGAATAACTAGTTGAAATTCTGGATCATACAAAGAAGGTTCTACAAAACAAGACCACTCACTTGGTCAAAGTTTTGTGGAGAAATCACCAGTTAGAGGAAGATACATGGGAACTTAAGGATATGATGAGGTATAAATACCCTCATTTGTTTGTATCAGAATAATGAATTTTGAGGGTGAAATTTATTTTAAGGGGAGTGGAATGCAACACCCCGAGTTTTTGTGAACCTTTTTTTCAAATAAATTAATTTTCTTTGATTCCTTGAGTTACATGATTCACTAATTGATACTTTATTTATATACTACAACAAGATAATCTTGTTCTATACACAACACCAACTTGGCTTGCGTTACACGTAACATTGAGTTTCTACGAAACAACACTTTATTATTATAATTATTTAAATGATATAGTTATAACATAGCCATTAAAATTAGTAACATGAATAGTAATAACTAATTTTTAAATGATATTTATAATGGTTTAATATAAATAAAACATATTGATAACGAGATATATAATTTTTGGTAAAGCCTTTATATGTTTAAAAATATTATTTTCTTTAAGGAACTACTTTTTATGTCCTTCTATGAAAAATAATAAAAATAATTTTAAACGATAATAGAAATTGAATTTGATAAAATAAACTTCATTTTTAATTCATAATATAAAAATTATCTTAGGTTGATTTTTTTGGGATTTTTATGATAAACTTCATTTTTAGATGAATAGTGAAAATACTGAATTTTAATTCAAAACTTATTTTTCATATAATTTATTTATCTAGTTAAATAATATTTTAAATTGGTTTTAAATTAAAAATAGATAAATTATAAATATATTAATCCAATTTAGGTCATTAGATTCATTTTTTATATTGAATATATATATAAAAGCTTAATTGACTTTTGGACATTCTCACTTTAAAAACCCACTTTCTCACAACGTCTGTAGGATTAGAATTAAACTTAATTTTTATGATTCTGTGAACTGAGTTTCAAAAAATGGACATACACGGTTGTAATAAGTATAATTTTTATAGTCTAATAAGATTTAATTATTTTTTTAACAAAAAATAGTAGAGAAAGTAATTAAAATTAATTACAGTGATTAGGGTAAAATTAAGCTTAACAAGGGACTAAACCTTAAACTTAAGGGAACAAAATGACCAATAAACTTGTTCAAAACATATTTTATGGACATATTTCGGACATAAACCCTATATTGTAGATTTTGGCTAGTTTTTATGATTTTTTAATGTAAAAACATGGGTACACTTAACTTGATTTTAAAAATGCCAAGTGCGTCCCCTCCCTCCCTTATAAAAGGACACCCCATATAACCCTTCTTAAAACCTCTCAAACCAATTAGGTTCAAAAAATATATGACCAATTCACTTAAAAACATCCATACCTTACTCCTTCAAGCATATATTTTAGTAGAAATACAACCAAGGAATCCCTTTGGTGAAAACCAAATGGAGTTACCGAAAGAAGAGGTAACATCCTTCCTCAAGCTCCTTTGTTTTATTTTATTTATACACCATCTCAAATATCATCATTAAATGATTAAATATTAACCTAAGTATCCTAAATATACTTATATTTTTTTATTATAAGGTTTATACCTACAATTACACACACTTCTATCTAATGGGTAATGAACTTACCATTCTTTTGTACGGCGAACTACCTGCGCACAAAACGATGTTGTTTGTTTTTCCTTTACCACATATCATGGTTGAGAATTATGACATAAACTCTATTTTTATATGATATATATGATATTTATGTTTTATTTATTTTTCCATAATTATTATATAACACATACCTTCATGCTTTTCATTTTTTGTAAATAAAATAGTTTTGTTTGGGGAAGTGTGGACTTCCGCCTCCTCAAAGCGATGTGATTCGTTCACACTCTACATGGAATGTATTAAGGATGAGTTTAATGAACTTATATGATATAATAATGCTACTATTATAATTATATATATATATACATATATTTCACTTTATTTCTTTTAATACGACAATAAAATGAAAACAATGTTCATTCGTACGTACAACCTACCGTATCCATGAATGGTGTATTCCATTTCATCTTTATATATTTTATAGACTATTATAAATACATATTTAATGAATATATATGATATTTCTATCATTTTTTACATTCTATAAATAATTAAATCATGATCTAAGTAAGATGATCAATAATAATAAGTCACAACATGTATAAAGAACAAAGCATATATTACCCAAATCGAAACCTTAACATGGGATTTTTTATAAGAAGGTAAAAAAAATTTATAATAAAACCATATATGGTATTAGGTATAAGAATATGGTTTTATAAAATATGTATAATAAAATTATATTTATTATATAGGAGGTTTGTACAAGTACAACGAGAGTTAAGATATAAGGTTAGGGGATTTCTAGTCTCATTTTATTTCTGTGAGATTTATGCCTTATTCACCACTAGTTTATTTTTTGTGGTGTATATAATGAACATGAATATAATATAAAATTATTATCCTTAAATATATGGGTATTTATATATCAATTTTATGATCTATATTTCTTGGGGTTTATGTTTAAAAATTTACCAAATCGGTAAAGTAGTTTTGTCTCAATTTTCCTTCTTTGAGACGCATGCCCTAAATTAAAAAATACCATGTTTTCAAAAATGTTTTCAAAAATATTTTTAAATATGATATTTTAAACTCATTTTCAAGGTAAAATTATTTTAAATTTTTTTATGGTTTTCAAATAACCCTTTATAAGTTTTAAAATTTCTTTCAAAGAAATAGTTTTCAAGACATTTTCAAGATTTCTTTATAAGTTTTCAAATAAATGGTTTTCAAAAAGTTTTCAAGATTTTATTATAAGTCTTCAAGTGTTTTAAAATAAATGGTTTTCAAAAAAATTTCAAGATTTATTTATATATTTTCAAATTGTTTTTAAAGAAATGGTTTTCAAAACGTTTTCAAGCTTTCTTTATAAGTTTTCAAGTTTATTTTCAAAGAAAATTCTTTTCAAAAAGTTTTTATTTTTTAAAAAGAAATTTTCAAACAAGAAAGTATATTTTACTCAAGAATTTTTTTAAAAGATATTTTAAAATTATTTTACATCTAAGATAACATCCATTGTTTTTACTCACACATTTATTTAGAAATGATCCAAAGGTTCCATTCATATTTTCCCACTAAATGGTTTATGTGTTGATGGAATGATGTTTATGAAACCCATTTATTTTTCATGAGTTATATAATTATGACACCTGAATCTTTTCACGGGTTATGATTTTGATTATATGATTATGAAACCTATCTCTTTTTTCCATAGGTTATGAAATTATTACATGTTTATGATACCCATTTCATTTCATGAGTTATGATATGATTGTTTATGATATTGTGGCACACGTATGTATGATTTCATTATGAGATGGGTGAGAACTATATATCCCTCCAATTATTTGGGTAAAGATTTATATCTCATGAGATAATGATGGGAATAAAGTCAACAAGCTTGATTCACTATGGGAATATGGGTAAACTCGATCTACTAAAAGGAAAGGACTGTGATTGGGGATGGTGGTGTGTCCTACCCAATATGTTTAGTCCCCTGAATATGAAAAGATGGGGAAAACCAATACACTATAGAAAGTTGAGGAAACCCAATAAAATATGGGAATACAGGGAAACCCGATCCCTTATAAGGAAAGGACTACAACTAGGGATGGTGGTGTGTCCCACCCAATAGGTTTAGTCCCCATGAAGTGCCATGTTATGTTTTGGAAATATGAATTAAATTATAGGGAATTATATTACATGTTTATGCTCATAACACAATTCAATGTATTATTCCTATGTTATGATTTCATGGATTTTTATCTTTATTTCCTTATGATTCATATCTTATGAACTGCCAATTTTTATGCAATGATTTACGTTTATGATCTTTGATATGCATGGTATGATCTTCTAATATTATGATCACATTCTCATACACTTATTCTCATCTTTTTTCTTACATATATCCCTTTTTTACCTTTACTAAAAATATGAGATCATCGCTTTTTATGTTTTATTCCCCAGGTTATGAAGATATGTATTAATTATGATGTGTGTAAGAAGGGTGATAATCATGAAGAACCAAGTGGGAGATAATGTAGCTCACTTATGTACCAGTGTTTATGTTTTCATGTTTTTAAAGGAACTGGGATAATATGGACTTTGGATGTCTGTTTGTGCAATGTATTAAGTATTCCACAAAAGTGATGAAATTTTAATGTACAAAAAGTGAGGTTTGCCTAATATTGACCACATCATTATCCCTACTCGTCCTTAAAAACCTAAGAAAAGTATTTTAAAATATGGGACGAGAATAAAAATCTTAGTAAGGAACGTACAAAAATAAAGAAATAAATATGTTAGTCTGTGAATACTTATAAATTTTTTCTTTTTTTTCAAAAAAAATTTTGGGATCAAGACAAAAATTTTATACCCATGAAATCAACTTCTCTACCCAAATATTTTCATAAAAAATTTCATTATAAATATTAAAGGAAAATAAAAATCATAAAGGTTTATTTGAAATCGTGATAAAACCATGATTTTTTCCCACAAAGTTATACTTTTTACCCTTAATAAGTTGAAAATAATTTCCTATAAACACAAACCCATTAGCTTATATTGTGAAATCACGACGTTTCTATAAAAAACCATATAAAGCATAAATAAATCATGTAAGTAACTTCATAAATAATTTTACACATCAATCTTACAAATTTAATAAACAATATGGTCAAATTAAATCACAATTATATGGATAACATAGTCATTACCTAATGAATTTTAGGGATATAATGGACCCAACCATCCTTGGTTTATAATATAACCACCCATCCTTGGTTTATATTGGAACCACCCATACTTGGTTTATAAAGTAACCACCTATCCTTGGTTTATAAGGGAACCACCTATAATATTAAAAAATACCCATGAAACATAAAATAATCATAACAAATGAAATATTTCATAGTTTTAAAAATATTCCTTTCACTCATAAGAAAAACATTTCCAAACATCGAAATATCTATTCTATTTAAAACCCTTTTTGAAAATACCCATAATAAAGGAAAAGAAGGTTTTTATTTTAATAAAAAATGAAATAATATAAAGGAAGTAAAATAATAAAATAATTGTTATGGCATAAGGAAAATACTTTGATTTCGTATATGTTAAAATAGAACTTTCATTTTTATTTTGTAAAGAAAGTAAAAAAATTACATATAAAATACATAAAATAGTTCCTTTTGGAAACATTTTTAAGAATGTAAAAAGAGACATAAAATTACCTTTATTATTAATTTATTTCAATATAAATAAATAAATAAAATAATTTTATTAATATGGATATGGAAGAAAAAAATTTAGAAAATAAATCATTAAAACATTTAAAAGGAGGTTTTATGTTAAAGTGTCCCTTCCCTCGAGCCCGAATCATCATGTACATTATTTATCTTCTTGAATAATAAAATTATGTTATTTATTTACTTGATTAATAATACTTTTCAAGTTTATTATTACTTTTATTTTATTTAATACCATGTTATATTCAATTACTTAATCAATTAAGTTCATGTCATACATTTAGATGATATTTGGCTTATAAGTCCAAAATGACTTTGGAAGGTTGAATATAGTCAATGAGGTCATTATTTAATTAGATTTATAATAGTAATAATTTTCATTTTTTTACATGAATTATAATTTTAAAAATAACCATGAAAGGTGGTTATAAAAAATGAACTGCGTTATAATCATGGAGATGGTAGGCTATATGTATGCATGTGTAACGTTTTCATTTTTCAATGATCAAGATGAAAATATGGTAAGTGTTATTTTATCTTTCAAAAATTTTGATTATATCATAAATATAATATTAATTGTTTAAATACACTTATATATAGCATCCATGTGATGTGGTTTTGAAAAACAAATCACATATCTTTGTGGGCATGGTAATTCACACGTACGCACGAATGATAATATCATTTTTCAATGGATGAAAAAGTAAGAAAATAGAAGATACATTATATTTAAATAATTTTAACTATGTAATTAATATAATATATATATATATTTATATATGTTTACCTCACTTGTTTTGATAATCCCAATTATGCTTTAATATGTTTTGATAATCACAATTATGTTTTAATATGCTTTGATGATCTGAAATAATTTTTATCTATATATTAATTCTTTAAATCTATAAAATCCTACTATTGAGTTGATAAAATATCAAAATGATCATTGAAATTTTTTAATCAATGGTTATCTATGTTTATACTTTTTTAGAAATGTTACTAACTCAATATGGATATGATTTGCATAGAACATATAAGTATTAAGTGGCGAGTCACTGATACAGACCTACCGGTACATCGTCTACCGATAAGTAAAGGTCACTGATAGACCAAGCTTCCTATGAAACAAGGTCACTAGTACAGACATACCGATATGAAGTCCACCGATACAAATACAAAGTCCACCGATACAGACAGACAAAGTCCACCGATACAGACAGATACTGACAGACAGCTACCGATACAAGTCTGCTGATACAGACAGACGAATACCACTACAAAGTCTACCAATACAAGAATGCCACTAGTACAAAGGAACCACCAATGGAAAGAGCTACTGATATATAGAGCTACTATTATAAAGAGTAACAGATACCGACACAAGACATACTGACTCAAGTCCACCATTACAAGCTCACTGATACCAGGATCTACCAATGGAAACCAGTAACAGTTTCTCTAAACTCTATTTCTATTTTTTTATTTAACAATGATCATATTTGATGTTTTTAATGCAACTACTATTAATTAATGATAGTTGTTGGAATTTCAGGAATCGTACCTCGTACCTGTAAAAAGGTAATCATTCCCATTGCTGGAGCTAAAATCTATATAAGGGAACCTCGAACTACTAAAGAAAGTGTGTGGTGGTTTGTTATTATTTTCATGTATATACGATATAATATTCTGGAGATAATCAAGGACTCACATGCATAGAAGAAGAAGGAAGAATACATACAGAATATGTATAACCTGAACATTCAAGGAGAAAAGAGCTTCAATGATTTCAACTACACTCAATCTGATCAGACTGATCAACCTAGACCTGGAAGTCGAATACAAAAACGACACTCTATTTCTTGACAAAAACCAGATAAGGACTCGAAGCTTCATCTGCATCAATCCAAGGAGTCCATAGCTTCACTAAAAACACATAGAGCATTCTAAACTCATCTCTATTTGTTTAGATCTATTTTGTTTCATTTATTCACATTTTGAGCAGTGTGTGTGCTCTGCTTTTTTAGGCACGCACTGACTCCTGAACATAATAGGAGGATATCTAAAATCCTCACTCAAACCTTATGAATCCTTTAGTTCCCGCTATGAATTGTGATAGAGTTCAAGTTTGACCTGGATAGCCTGTGTTCTATTGTTTTGTTTTTCCCACAAAGAACTGTGGTAGAGGTCTTAGTACCTGGACAGTCTGTGTACTATTTTAAACCCCAATCCAGGGTGTGGATCAAAGTTTATATAAACCGTTTGAGAGGACTAAGTCTCAGCTTGAGACTGAACCTCTTGGTTAAAACTGCTGTGCTTGTTTATTTTGTTTTAAACTATATTAAATATTCTGCTGCTAATTACTTTAAATAAAAATCTATTTTAAAGTAACTCTGATAGTTAAACTAGCAAGTGTTTGTATTTATTTTAAATCATTAGTTTAGTTTCAAAAGATAATCTAATCTTCAAATTAGATTAACTAAGAACTAATCAATCTCTTGAGAACCTAACTTACCCTTTACTATATTACAAATTCACTACAGTTTATGTTGTTATTTAAATTGGGGGATTTTAATATAAATATTTTTAACAGAAATTTGTAATTGGAACTCAATTCACCCTCCCTCTTGAGTATCCACTCCGACCAACATTTCGTATCAGAGGAATCTTTGTTTATAAAGGATTTCCAAATACTCTATTTTTCAACTGTGATTTTAGTTGTATCTTAAAGATCTTCAATTTCTGTTAGTTCTAAATTTTATCTCTTTAAATATATTTGCTAAAATATAATTATGGATAATATACTAGAAGGTTCAGCTACCAACATGCCACCTTTCTTTAATGGTGCAAATTATGCCCAATGGAAACTGAAAATGAAAATTCATTTAGAAAGTATGGGATTTGATATCTGGACTGCTATAGACATTCAGTATAAGATTCCAGAAACTGAAATAACTACTTGGGATAAACCTATAAAAACAACTTACAATAATAATTGTAAAGCAATGAATGCCCTGTATTGTGCTTTAAGAGATGGAGCATTTAATCGAATATCTGCTTGTAAGACTACTTATGAAATCTGGGATACTTTGGATATTTCCCATGAGGGAACAACCAATGTTAAGGAAATGAGATTTAATACCTACACTATTAAGTATGATAATTTTAAAATGAATCCTAATGAAACTATTTCTAACATGTATCTCAGGTTCAAAGAATTTGTAAATACAATGAGATCACTTAGAAAATCTGTTCCTAAAAAAGAGCAAATCATGATGATACTAAGATGTCTGCCAGAAAGATGGAGAGGCACTTTAGTTTCAATAAGAGAGTCGTGTGATATAATTTCATTACCTGTTAAGGAGTTAATTAGTAAATTGATGATGTATAAAGAAGAACTAAAGGTAAAAAAAGAGGAAGATGAAGAACCTAAGAAGAGATCAGTGGCATTTAAGTCAACTGCCTCAAAGAGCAAGGACAAGGAGAAAGTTCACATACCTACTTAAAGCTCAACAAGTGGAAGTTCAGATTCTGATAGTGATGAAGAGATGGCTCAAATAGCCATGAGATTAAATAAATTCTATAATAAGAATATTTTTTTCAGAAAACCAAATTACAAGGGTAAGTATGACCAACGAGGTGATTGGAAGAAATATTGGAAGAAAGTTAATAAGGATGATGAGATAGTGTGTTATGAATGTAAAAGGAAAGGACACATTAAGTCTGAATGTACAAAATTGAAGTGCAATAAGAAATATGATTATAAGGACAAGAAATATAAGAAAGCTATGAAAGCAACCTGGAGTTCTTAAGAAGACAATTCAAGTGATTCTGATTCCTCTCAAGATGAAAAATATCAAAAATCTAATATGTGTTTCATGAAAAACACATCTGATGTAACATTGGACACTCTTTCTTTAAATTCTTATTATTCTGGAGATGATTCTGATTCTGAAAACATGACTAGTGAATAATTATTTGAATACTATAACATGATAGAGGAAACCTTCAATGAGATGAGAGATAAGTATAAAACCTTAAAGAAATATTATGCTTTAACTAGAACTGTCAAATCTGCATTAGAAGTAGAAAAGGAAAAGAATGCTCAAATATTAAAGGAAAATACTGAACTCAAACTGTCTAATGAGAAACTAAAGAAGGATCTAGAAAAATTCACTAATGGAAAGAATAATCTTACACAAATTCTAGGAAAACAAGTAGCACCAAAATATATTACTGGTTTAGGCTATCAGCTTGGACAGAGACAGATTACAAAGAATAGATTTATTCTTAAATCTGGATGATATGCTACTAGTTCCAGTTTTGGAAACTCTTATGTATTAACCAGATTTTCACATAGTTATATCTCAAAAAAAGTTTATGTTTCAAAATATTTTGAATCTATTGATTATATGAAACCCATTAGACAAATCTGGGTACCAAAAGTTTTTCTTGCTAACCTGTCTGGACCCAAGAAAATATGGGTACCAAAATAATTTTCTGTTTAAACCTATTTTGTAGGAGACTTACCTGAAGAGTTCCTATAAGAAGATATGGTACATGGATAGTGGATGTTTAAGGAATATTACTGAATATTACTTATGTTTTAAAAGTTTAATCAAGGTTGATGGAGGGCATGTCACCTTTGGTGATAATTCAAAAGGAAAAATCATCAGCTTAGGCTAGATTGGTAACACTGATTCAGTTTTAATTTCTAAAGTATTATTTGTTGATGGATTAAAATACAAACTGTTAAGAATTTCTCAAGTGTGTGATGATGGTTTCAATGTTAAATTTAAAAATGATTCTTGTAATGTTTTTAATTCTAAAAATGTTTTAGTATTTTCTGCCTTAAGAAATGAAAATGTTTATGCTACAGATTTAAATTATTTAGCTAAACAAAAGGTTACCTGTTTAAATGCTTTTCATAGAGAATCTTGGATATGGAACAAAAGATTAGGACACTGCAATGCTCATTCACTTAAGAAACTGACTAAGAAAAATTTAGTTAGAGACCTACCTCAACTAAAATCCCCATCAGACAAAGTTTGTACTCCCTGTCAAAAGGGAAAGCAACATAAAGTTTCATTCAAATTAAAGAAATAAGTATCAACTTCTCAACCTCTTGAGTTGGTTCACATGGATTTATTTGGACCTTCTAGAGTTTCTAGTTTAAATGGGAATCACTATGTCTATGTCTTAGTAGATGACTTTTCTAGATACACTTGGGTATACTTTCTTAATCACAAAAGTGAAGCTTGTTCTTATTTTATGAAATATTCCAAGTCTGCAGAGAACCTCAGTGGACTTAAGATTAAGACCCTGAGAAGTGATCATGGTCGTGAGTTTTAAAATCATGATTTTGAAACCTATTGCTCACATAATGGCTACAATCATAATTTCTCTACCCTAAGGACACCTCAACAGAATGGTGTAGTAGAAAGAAGGAATAAAGCCCTTCAAAAAATTGCAAGAACTATGCTTAATGAGTATGACCTACCTGTTTAGTTCTGGGAAGAAGCTATAAATAAAACTTTTTATATTATAAATAGATTCTTGATTAGACCTGTTCTCAAAAAGACGCCTTACGAATTGTGGAATAATAGGAAACCTAAAGTGAGTTACTTCATAGTTTTTGGTTGTAAAGTATTTATTCTTAATACTAAGGATAATATCGACAAATTTTCTTCTAAAAGTGATGAGGGAATATTTATAGGTTACACTGTAACCAATAAGTCTTATATAGTCTTTAACAAAAGAACCAAATGTGTGGAAGAATCAGTACATGTCAAATTTGATGAAACTGATCTGCATGAACCTAAGTCTTCTCCTGAAAATCTTGAATAAGATCTATCTATTCTGGACCTTAATGGTAAAAATAGTGAACCTGCTGTAAAACCAAGCAATTCTGGAAATTTTCCAGAACCCGATTCTATTGGAACCAAACCTACAAAAGAAGCTGAAATTTCTAGTCCTACCTTTACTAGATCAACCAGGATTCTAAAGAATCATCTTTTAGATGATTTTATAGGAAACCTGGATAGAGGAACCCAAACTAGATCTTCTCTAAGAAATCAGGTTGAACATCAAGCCTTTCTTTTACAGTTAGAACCTAAAAATATCAATGATGCAATCAATGATGAATTTTGGGTAATGGCTATGCAAGAAGAATTAAATCAATTTGAAAGAAACAAAGTCTGGGAATTAGTTGACAAACCTAAGGACACTTTGACCATAGGCACTAAATGGGTTTTTAGAAATAAGGTTGATGAGTCTGAAAATATAGTTAGAAAAAAGGCAATGTTAGTTGAACAAGGGTATAGTCAAGAGGAAGAAATAGACTATGAGGAAACCTTTGCACCTGTAGCTAGATTATAAGCAATTAGGATTCTACTTGCCTATGCTGCTCATCTGAATTTCAAGTTATATCAAATGGATGTTAAAAGTTATTTTCTAAATGGTTTTATAATTGAAGATGTTTTTGTTGAACAACCACCTAGATTTACTAATCCTCATTTTACAAATCGAGTTTTTAAGCTCTCTAAAGCTTTATATGGTTTAAAACAAGCCCCACGAGCTTGGTATGATAGACTTAGTAGTTTTCTTATTTCAAAAGGTTTTTCTAAGGGGATTGCTGATCCAAATCTATTTATTAAAATAATTTCCATAGATGTTTTGATAGTACAAATCTATGTTAATGATATTATTTTTGGATCTTCTAAAAATACTTTGTGTATTGATTTCTCAAAGAGTATGCAAAATGAATTTGAAATGAGTTTAATTTTAGAACTCAAATATTTTCTTGGATTTTGTGTTTTTCAAAATGAAAATGGTATTATTTTAAATCAAAGTAAATATACAAAGGATTTTTTAAAATGTTTTGGTTTGGATAGTAGTAAGGGTAATGACACACCCATGAGTATCACTTGTAAGTTGGATGCTGATGAAACTGGAAAACTAGTGGATCAAACCAACTTTATAGGTATGATAGGGAGCCTGATCTATCTTATTGCTAGTCGACCTGATATTATGTTTAGTGTGTGTATGTGTGCAAGATTTCCAGCTAATCCAAAAGAGTCACACTTGATTTATATTAAAAGAATTTTCAAATATCTTAAACATACTACTAACTAAGGATTATTATATTCGAATGGACAATCATTTGATTTAATAAGTTATTCAGATTCTGACTTTGCTAGTTGCAAGTTAGATAGAAAGAGCACTTATGGAACATGTCATATTCTAGGTAAGTCCTTAGTATCATTGTTGACGCTCATTTTCGTCACATTGTCTAAACGAATGGAAAGGAAAATGACTTAGCACAAATTGATTCATCCTTTGAAGAAAACATCAAAAAATCGAAAAAGGCATGAACAAGGATTCAAAATCACATGCGCCGCGCAAGTTCCATCACTGTCGTGCAAGTCCACTTGCGCGACACCTAATGGTCACGCAAGTGACTTGCGTTACCTAAAGGATAACCGCCTGGGTCTTCTTTAGCCTATAAATAGACCCTGTGGGCCCCCATTAGAGGATGATTTTTTTCCAGAAACTCAGATTTAAGATCCCGACACCCTAGTCTCTTCTAAAATCTTCCGAAACACTTATAAGGTAATTTCTTACCTAGAACGGAAGATCTAAAGAGGGGGAGGAAGACCTAAGTGTTGAAACCTATGAACACTTGCGCGCCTGAGTGGCCATCCCTTAAGGGAAATGTCCACACTTGCGCACCGCCTTACTCCTTCAATAGAACTTGCATGCCACTCTTCTGGAAGAACCTCAAGATGATTCTAAAGGCTTTAACCAAGAGTCTCTCAAGTATTACCCTGCTGTTTAACCATCGTGCAAGTACCCATGTGTCGCGCAGGTATACCTGTGCGACCAGGACTTACGCGCCCACGTAGTACCTGCTCGCCTGCCAGGACTTGCACGCCCCTGCCTTTTTGGGTGCCCTTCTTGCCCATTTCACCCCTCTTAAGCCATTCCACCTCTCCCATTCAAGATTCAGTCTTCAAGAAACTCTTCAAAGCCATTTATGGCATGATTTATTGATTTTACTTCCTTATCTGAAATTAATTATGTGGAATATCTCTCAAAACCTAGTGATTTACACATCTTTATGTCACTAAAGATTGAGATTTCATTCATTCAACCTCATCCTTTAAGATGAGAGAACTCATTAACCCGGGCCTCCTTTTCAGGAGTAAGCCCCGGTCCCCTAATTTGGGAATCCTCCTCAGGAGTAATCCCCAACCATAATTTCATTAACCTGGGCCTCCTTTTCAGGAATAAGCCCCAGTCATAATCATTAACCTCGGCCTCCTCTTTCAGGAATAAGTCCCAGTCATAAATATGGGCATCCTCTTCAGGAGTAAGCCCCAATCCCTTAATTTTTCAAGTCTCTTAACCCGGGCCTCCTTTTCAGGAGTAAGCCCCAGTCTTAATTTCTCTTAACCAGTCCTAATTTACCTTTGATTTGGGATTCCTTCTCAGGAGTAAAACCCAATCATAAGTCCTCTCCTAATTTGGGCCTCCTTTTCAGGAGTAAGCCCCAAGTTAGAGTATTCAAATCTCCATGAAGCACATATACCTTTATGGACCCTATTCCTAGATTTCTTCCCTGAAGTTAATCCTAATCTTCATTTATCTGGGTAGTCATACACACATAAGTCCCACATTATTTCTTATAATTGCATCTTTCATGACACAATTGTCTAATTTTTACCAATACCTCTTGTTTCTCACACCGATCATGACTCACGTGAGATTAGAGTGTAAAAGTAATTATGAAATCCTCCTTTGATCCATAAATCATAAACATCATACTCCCTTACTCGAACTACGTGGGTTCTGATTCCTTTTCTAAACAAAGGATATGTAGGTAGCCCATCTGTGGGTTTGATCCCGACTCTGAAATAATCCATGTCCTTCTGAATGACAATAAACTTCAAGTGCCCCACTGAGTGGCTTTAAAACCAGCATGGTCATCATAATGACCAAGAGACTTCTATATAAATGTGTCTAAGGATACCATTGACCAAGAATCTCTAATAAATATAGATGATTCTCTATCGATGAAGAACCTCGAATACATATAAAAGATTCTCTAAATTTCTTACATATTTAATCATTGATTGTAAAATCTGAAGGAAAGATAATTTTACACTTGGTAATGTAATAATGATTCACGAACATAACTTATATCTATAAAGAGAGTCCCGGAGTAGACAATAATTCCCCTAAAAAAGGTGTGATGAGTCCGACCTCCCATCCTCTCGACCAATGAAAATCCCTAAGACTCATAAGCCTACAAACTAATGAACCCCTACCTTTGGAAAGTAGGTCCAAATGGATATGGAATCATTGGATGTTTCCGGTTCTACGAAAAAACCTGTTAGAAATCTATTGGAATGTTTGAACCTCCCATCAAGGAGGTCATCCCCAAATTCTGAGGGAAACAAAAAATGGTGAACCCGACGTGAATCCTTAACCAAGTTAAAATGATGTTTTACCTATTTGTTAGGACCCTATTTAAAACTCAATGAGAGGGCCAACAAAAACAATCATTGAAATATGTTCTTTTCCAAAAGATATAGTGGCTGAATTTATCTTGATTACGTCTGTTATATCAAAAAGGAACTCTTTTCCAAGATCTTCTACATTTCCAGAATGGCTGCTCTCAAGTTCACACCTGTAAATACTACTACTATAAATGCCACTGCTACTAATCCTGCTGGATCGTCATCCGCTCTGAGGATGACATCACCTACTCAGCTTCTTCAACACTGGGTTTCAAATGTGCTGGTTAAGGAGTACTATCAACACGGTACCATCCCAACTCTGGAGGCTGCCCGACAAGCACTCCAAGTGAACAACTCACACTGGTCGTCCGGGAAACGATGACCAGTGATCAAGAAGTAGGCGGTGCTGACTACCGTCTCCAACCGTTTTGGGTCGTTATCCCCAGAACGCAATCACCATTCGCTCCCTTATTATGAGGATGTGAATGAGCAGGTCCCTCAGGGTCTTAATTAAAGCAGTCAGGAGTCCTTACCGAGGGCTCCCACCAACAATCTCCACCAGACTCATGCGGTAGTATGCCCTCAACATGATGAGGGTACCAACTCCAGGCGTTCGGCTCAGGTTCCTCGAACCCGAGTAGGTAAGACGAACCGCCAGAGGCAGAATCCGGTCAACAGTGAGCAGGTTCTCATCTTTTCCATCTCTGGAGAAGTCCGCCAACCTAACTTGGTGGCAAGCAACAAGCAGGCACATACACCTATCGATTTTAATTATTCTATCCAGCAGACTCATATAGCAGCATCACGCCAATCCCACTAGGCTATTCCGACGGAGTACTATAGGCAGGAACATACATCTGTTTATACATCATCAGCTATTCAGCAATCTCGTCTGACTACATATGATGAAGCTCTTCAACCACGTTCGGCGAAGTGTAATCAGTAGGCACATACACCTGCTAATACTAATCAAGCCTACCAACAGTCTCGCTCGGTAGCACATAGAGAAGTCAGTCGGAAAGCTCCGACAACAAACAGAAGGCAGACTCAACTCTCTGATCCCACACTTGAGTACTGTCAGGGTTCACTGACAGGAAAAGGAGGATAGGAGCATGCACATACACCTAATCCAAGCATGGAATGGACATATATCCCCATTTCTGTAGCTGAAGTCACCAAGCATATTCTATCAATGGTAAAAGAGCAGAAGAAAATCCCTGCTCATATTCTGGATGCTTTCCAGGATATTATAACAGCTTCAGTATCATCTCAGGTAAAGAAACATAAATCTATCCCTACCAGTGGAGTGACACATCAACTATTCACTCCGGAACAGACACACACATCTGTTCTAGTCCAAGAGGGTTGTGGGGCATACTCCCCCATATCATACGGACAACCAAGTCAGGCACATACACCTGATTTGAGTGGAGATCGTCAACCTAAACTATCCATATTTCCTGATCAAGTACATACACCTACTCAGAGTAGCCACTTTCGTCAACAAGTGGTTTCCAAAGCGAGTAAAAAGGCTTCTAAGAAAAAGACCTTCCCAGCACGGTTAAGAGATCAAGAACCAATCTGTAACAAGGACTTGCTCGATGCTGGAGTTCTTGAAGCCCTCAGACAGTTATCTGTTGGAATTTAAGATTCTACTCCCTCATTTCCCAATAGTGGGAACATTAATTCTGAAGGTCTTCAATAGAAACTTTCTCATGAAGGCTTTCTTCATGACAATTTGGTTGATTTCGAAGTTTCATCTTCAGATGAGAGCCACAGGAACCCTCTGTGTGATCAGAAGACCAAGGAGCAAGAGATCTCATCTTTTGCTATAACCCATTATGGTGTTCCTCCCCATGATGATGAATTTCACTGCGAAAGTCCTCTCCATAGTAGTGATGCACATTGCCTGGAAAATGCTTCAGTGGACAATGTAGTGCCGATAAATCCCTCTTATCTTGAGGCACTTGCAAATGCGAAACCAGTCATGTCTGATGCTTCATCTCTAGCAGGTGAAATACTTTCTCAGTTAGAAGATAGCCCAGGGTGTAGGTCATTCTCCGAACCACCCCTAAGTCATGCATCTTCTAGTTTGATCAATGATTTATCTACCAATCTTGTTGAATCCGATGAAGTAACAAGGAAACACCAACTCTGGTCAAATAAGGTAGAAGAATCTTCATTGAATGATAAAGAGGAAATTCTGAACATGAGAAAACAACTGGCAAAAGGTGAAGTACCAGTCATGTTTTGGACTCTGTATGACTCTCAGTATGACATTCCAAAGATGTTGATGGAAGATGGAATTCATGATATTCGTCTCAACATATGGAAAACTCTTTGTCAGTTTAAGAAGAAAGTATTATCTTATGATGAATATGAAAATCATCTTAAGATAATAGAAGGGTTACAACGTTAGATTGATTTGGCATCTCTATCAGTCTCTCGATATCCGAAGGATAAAAAGCAACAGAGATCCCTTCAACGTTCATGCCTTGGCACACTAAGAAGATTGCGTCAGTTAATTGCTAATGCCGCATCTGGTATTCATGTCAGAGGATGTGGTGTTCATGGAGCACTACATTTCACAGTTCTCTCTAGTCAGCAAAGCTCGCCAAAAATGGTCTCATGCAATGTTATTGCCCATGGCCGGCCACAGTCAATGGAATTTGTTTGTAATCAAAAACTTTCTTAAGAACAGGCTTCAACTAGTTCCTCTCAAAATCAAGCATACAGAGAACAAGTTGTTGAATTACTCCTACATCAAGCAAACAAGAATATTGAACAGGACTCTCATATGGAGAAAGCACATCCTCAAGTGACAGAAGTGTCATAAATCATCCAACGGTCTTTTGAACCAGGTGATAAAAGTGGATACAGGTTAATGCATCCAGCTAATTTTTGGACTAAGGTTCGTAAAATCAGGAGATCTTTTAAGAAAGTCTTAGACATAGCATGTCAAGAGCCACCCCAGCTTTCTAGACTAGGGAATCTTTTAAACCAACCTTCAGAATCAAAAAATAGGATTCAAGGAGTTGAGCGGGAACAATAGGAATAGCCCCAGTCCACCGGAATGGGGACTTTTTCAAATCATCAAACCCCACCTCAGAGAAAGTCGGTATTTTCTCGATTGGGGAATAATCCTCAAGAGGAATGAAGAGCCAAATTATCAGGAGATTCCCTCCAAATTACGGTTCGTCAAGAAGTTCCCGAGGGATCAAATCAACAAAAGGCAATGTCTCATCAAAGACATGGAAGAAGAAAATATCACAGAAATGATGATAGAAGGGATGCGATGCATTATAAATCAATCTATGTCATCAATTCCGTTGTTGTTGATCCACCAGATGAGGCTCACTCAGGGGACTCGTATGAAGAGGTTCCTGCTCAAGAAGATGTACGCACCGACACAAATGAAGAAGGTGTGCGTACACGGAATCAAAGGATTACTCATAACCTAGGTAATCCTTCGAGTAACCCACTTCCCCCTCTCCTAAAAGGATCCAACAAAGGGAGGGGAAAGAATCAGGTTACATATCCTTCCTCTGAAGAAGGCCAATCTCTCTCACTAGAGCAAAGGTTTGCACAAAAGGAGGAAGAAATGAAGTAATTAAGAAGGTTGAATGCAGAAATACTTCAGAGTAGTCTTCTTCTTAAGCGTGCTGGAGTCAGTCAGCCAAAGGAATTTGTTGTAGCTACTGAGATGGATCAAGAATATCCTCTTATATCAGTACACCCTCATAGGTCTAATCCCACGGGTCAAGTGCAACAACAGTTGGCAGTGCTACCATCAGTTGCAGCACCAACCATCACATCTTTCCAAGCTCCAATCATTTCACCTACCCAAGTCCAAGTTCAACCATATATTTCTCAAAAGTTAATAACTACTATTGAGTCATTAACATATCGGTTAGAAACTATGGAAGGGAAATATGCGCAGGTTCAACTAAAAAAGAAAGTTTACCCTGAATGGCTAGATTCAATCTCTCCTCCATCCAGTTTTGGAAACCCTGTATTCCCTATTTTCAATGGATTAGGCGACCTTGAACAGCATTTGACGCATTACGTGTCTTGTTGTGATCCTATGATGGGAACTCCAGAGCAGAAAGAAGCAGTAAAAATCAGATGCTTCGTACGAACCTTGCAAAGACCATCCTTTGTCTGGTATACAAGCTTGCAATCCTGGTCAATTACCGGATGGGAGGATCTTTTCCAAAAATTGCTTCTTCATTTCAGTTCAACTTTGCCAAAGACAATAGTTTTCGATCTTACAAACTGTAATCAAAGAGAGAATGAAAGGGTCTCAGATTTCATTGCTTGCTGGAAGGGATTAACATATTCCCTAATCTTAGCACTCCCTCAAGAATAATTGTTGCCAATATGTGTGGAAAATCTGCGTGAAGAATTATGCATGCCGTTGATCCCTGTGAAATACACAGGAGGGTTTCGAGACCTTACTTCAATTGCTCAACAGATTGAAGATTCCCTTATACAGGCTAAGGCTAAATCTCATGTAATTCCATCAGCTCCAGGAAGGAGAATGGGTAAAGCAGAAACTGCTACAGTTATGCTTAAACAAGAACCTGTACCTATTTCTACTTTAAGACCTTAATCTTCTCAAAGGGCTCCACCTCCTGAGTGCCAACAACAAAGACCGTTTCATCCAGATGATCAAAGAGATCAAAGGCAAAAAAAATTTGAGGATTTGAAGAGCAAAACATACTCTTTTTGAAATGAACAAGTTCCGGGTTATTTCATTTTGGCCCTAGAGAATAATTTGGTTCAGCTGACAAAGCCCAAGAGGTCAAACAAGGAAGGAGTTGAAGACCGTCCTAATTATTTACCCTTTCATCAAATGTTGGGGCATCCCATCCAGGAGTGCTTTGTCTTCAAATACCTCTTGCAAAATATGGTCGACTCAGGACAAGTCAAACTAAAAGGTTCTTCAGCTCAGGTAGCATGTGTCACTGCTACAGTTCCAGAGGAGGAAGGCAAATGGAAAGAAGTCAAAAGCAAAAATGCACAGAAGTATGATGATTGGATGGTTAGAAAGACAATCAACCAAACTCATGATATTTTGAGAACACAATTAAAGAAACCAATTGTGTCTTATGCCATGAATTTTGCGGCAAAACCCTCTTCATCAGAGGGAAAGTCCTCAAAGAAACGGCATGATTCAAAGAAAGAAAAAGAATCAGAAGAAGATGAGTATGTGTCAAAGACTAAGTTGTCTTTGACTCTGGCAGACTTCATTCCATCTAATTCAAAGCCACGGGCACTACCCCACCAAACGGCACAACCTAAATAGGCTAATCAGGCAGAGTCCTCATCAGATGAAGAGTTAATCTTCGGTTCTATTAATATGATTCAATTAACAGATCCATATTCCAGTCACAGTTTCGATTTCGATGAGCCTGAATTCCCTATGTCAAATAGGGGAATCAGAGGAAATTATAGAGGCTCAGGATACAGGGGAAAACGTGGATCCTTCAGAAGCCACTACTCCAATTCTACCCCTGCTAGAACTGTGTACGCAACAGAAACTCGTGGTAGAGCCCTTCAGTGAGCTCAACAAGAACAAGCAAGTTCTTCTACCAATAGAAAGTTTAGTCCTGGAAAAATTATTTTGGAAGACCGGTTGAAGGTTCCATCTTCTTCCTTTCAGCAAGTAAATGGATCTAATCGGTCTAATATTCCATAACCAGGAATATTTCCAACTCCTATCCCAATACAAGATGCATCAACTTCCAAAGCATATGCTTCCAATGTACCTGCCAAACCACATATTTCTGTTGGAAAACGCAGACCTCTGGATCAAAATTATGATGTATTGAAACACTTGGCCCAAGTACCAGCCAAGTTATCAATTCTGGAGGATCTGAATCTGTCAAAAGATCTTCATAAAGCACTCATCGAGGCTTTGTCAAGTCCTCAGGAGTTTGAAACTGAAATTTCTGCAGCTGAAGTCTATCACATAGAGAATAATAATACAGAATGCCATGCAATAATATCTTTTACTGATGAAGATAAATATGATGTTGTTCATGGGAATATTAGACCTTTGTACTTATCTGGAAAGGTCAATGGCATAGACATCCGAAGAGCTTTCATTGACAATGGTTTAGGAGTCATCCTCATACCCATTCATACACTTCGTCAATTGGGCCTCACAGAATCTGATTTATCTCCTTATACCATGATGTTACAAGGATATGATAAAAATGAACAAGAACTACTGGGTGAAGTTACACTCAGAACTCAGTTTGGAGATCTTGTATCCAATTCGGATTTCATGGTTGTTGATCAAGACTCAGATTTCAACATCTTTCTTGGAAGACTCTAGCTACATCAGCATGCAGATATCCCTTCATCATACCATCAATGTCTCAAATATTGTTTCGATGGTCAAGTTGGGACATTGTATGGTGATAAGGCCCCGTTCAAGACATGTGAGTCTCAATACATTGAGGCGGAATTCTATCACATGAAGGGAAGGGAGAAATCCAAAACAAAGGAGATTACCAAAGTTAATTCTCTATATGGTTTGGAGAAGATTCCAGTAAATACATTTACACATGTGAGTATAGATTATGTGTTGCCTATTAGTCAAATTGACAAGATAGACCCAAATCAAAATACTCTTATGGAAAGATCCATAATGTCAGTTACGACAATCGATCTAGACAACATCGGAGAAATTGGTAATCCACCAAGCAGTAATGAAAGCACAAATGGTGACGTATTCATTTCATCTGCTGAAATCCAATAAGTCTATACTTTGACAAACAGGCCATAAGAAGTTATAGCAACATCTGAGGTTAACAATGATGTCGATTATCAATCCATCATCTCCTCTTTATTACCCAAAGAAGACCCTTCATCATCAATCGGGTCGGAAATGGAAGCTTCTTCTTCAAGATATGCAAATTTTGACATCTCTTCTGATCATGAAAATTCTTCTTTATCATCTACTATGCAAGTAGAAATGAAAAAAATAATACATGATGAAGAAGAAGAGGAAGATCTTAGAGATGCTCCTCCAGCATTTGAAGAGGGTATCTCTACCACTATGGATGAACTCAGAGAAATAAATCTGGGTACAAAAGAAGATCCATGCCCCACTTTAATCAGTGCGGCCATGACTCTTGAAGAGAAAGAGATGTATATTTCTTTTATAAAGAAAAATAGAGATATATTTGCTTGGAACTATACAGAAATTCCAGGGCTTGATCCTGATGTTCCTACTCATCATTTGGGTTTACCAGAAGAACATCGAGGATTTAAGCAAGCCACGAGAAGAACACACCCAACTTATGCTTCTAAAATTAAAGATGAAGTGGATAAGCTTATCAAAGATAACTTTGTCAGAGAAGTTCAGTATCCCAAGTGGTTGGCTAATATTGTCCCTATAAAGAAGAAGAACAGACAAATTAGAGTTTTTATCGATTTTAGAGATCTTAATCGGCATTGTCCTAAGGATGATTTCCCAGTTCCGATTACATAACTTTTAATTGATGCAACAACTGTATATGAAGAACTTTCCTTCATGGATGGATATTCCGGATATAATCAGATCCAAATGTCCCCAGAAGACGAGGAATCCACAACCTTCAGAGCCCCTCAGGGTGTGTTTTGCTACCGGGTAATGCCCTTTGGCTTAAAGAATGCAGGTGAAACATATCAGCGTGCCATGCATCGTATCTTCAAACCCTTCTTAGGGAAGTTTGTTTAATGATATGTAGAAGATTTGGTGGTTAAATCCAAAAAATGTTCTAATCACTTTGCTGATTTGGAAGTCATATTCCGCAAGCTTTGACAACATAATTTGAAGATGAACCCCTTAAAATATGCTTTTGGGGTAACCTCAGGGAAATTTCTCGGCTTTGTTGTACGCCATCATGGTATTGAAGTCAATCCTGATAAGACCAAGTCAATTCTTGGTATGTCACCTCCTCAAAATTTGAAAGAATTAAAAGGACTTCAAGGACACTTAGCCTATATTGGGCGTTTCATCACCAATTTGACAGGCAAAAGTTTACCCTTCACCAAATTGATGAAGAAAGGAGTCACTTACCAGTGGACTGAAGAATGTCAAGAAGCATTTGATATTCTCAAGAAATACCTCTTGAGTCCATCGGTACTCGTGCCACCTGTTGAAGGAAGACCACTTATCCTCTACGTGACAGCTCTAGAGAGATAATTGGGTGCCTTTCTTGCTCAAAAGAATGATGCTGGGAATGAAAAAAGCCTCTACTATCTCAGTCGAACTATGATTGAAGAAGAAACCCGATATTCAAGTACTGAGAAGTGCTGCTTGGCATTAATCTTTGCAGTTCAGAAGTTGAGACACTACCTGCAACATCACGAGGTCCAATTGGTATCTTGCAATAACCCGCTCAAATTCATCCTTAGTCGTCCAATGCTTACAGGACGTTTGGCAAGGTGGGCAGTTATTTTGCAGCAATTTGACATTCAGTATGTGTCTCAAAAGGCGATAAAGGGCCAAGCTCAGGCTGATTTCATGGATAAACACCCTTCAGTGGAAGACACATCTTCAGATATTGAACTCCCTGATGAGTAAGTCTTCTCTATTCAAGAAAGTCCTTAGGCATGGGAAATGTATTTTGATGGTTCTTCCAGAAGTCCAACATGGAGGAAAATGGAAAATCCTAAATTCAACAAAGTTGGCTTAGGAATTGTGCTCATTTCTCTAGAAAAGGCAGTGTTACCTTATTCCTTATTATTATGGGAAGGTGGTACCAATAATGAAGCCGAATTCCAAGCTCTCATCGCAGGATTGGAATTAGCGCTTCAAGAACAAGTGAATCACTTAAAGGTGAAATGTGATTCAGACCTGGTAATCAAACAAGTCAATGGGGATTATGCCATCAGAAAAGAATAACTAATCCCTTTGTATGATTACATCAGAGAGTTAATGGTGGAATTCCCTTCGGAACTGACATTTTCTTATGTCCCAAGATCACAAAATGCTCAAGCTGATGCACTGGCTAATATAGCCACAACTCTAGCAGATCCAAATCGGGACGAGACAACCATTAGTATTTCCCACCGTCGTGCAATTTCACCTTATGTTCGAATCAGAACAGAGGAAATTAATGAAATTAGTCCCATTCCTAAACCGTATGGTCATACTACAGGATGAATGTCACCTATCAGGGAATACCTTCAAAATGGAACACTTCCACCTGATAGAGCCAAGAAAGAACAAATCTGGAAACGTGTGGTCAATTTTACTCTTTATGATAGCCCAAATCACCTAGAGAAAATTCTCTATAAACATGGTTTTGATGGAGTTCTCTTCAGATGCATTGATGGTGAAGAGACAATGGCTGTCATAAAAGAAGTGCATGCAGGAGTCTGTGGTTCCCACCAGTCTGGACATAGACTGTCTGATCAGATTCAAAGGCTTGGATAATTTTGGCCTTCAATGATACAATATTGTGTCGATTTCACAAAGAAGTTTCATTCATGCCAAGTACATGCCAACTTCATTCATCAACCTCCAGAGTTGCTTCATATAACTAAATACTCATGGCCATTTCCCACATGGTGAATGGATGTGGTGGGACCTTACCCTTCGGCTATGGCCAAGCAGTTTAAGTACATTCTTACTTCTAATGACTTATTTTCCAAATGGGCAGAGGAAATACCTCTCAAGGAAGTCAGTTATAAATGCATTTTTAGATTCATCAAGTCTAACATCATTACCAGATTTGGTGTCCCTCATACCATATTGACGAACAATGGCACCAACTTCTGTTCATCTGAGGTGAAGAAGTTGTATCAATAATACAACATCAAATTCAACCATTCATCTCGGTATCATGCAGCGGCCAATGTCCAGATAGAAGCCTTCAACAAGAATCTTTAAAATATACTACAAGAGATGGTGGATAAAGATAAGAAGTCATGGCCTGATAAACTCTTTCATGCTTTATGGGCTTATCGGAATACCACCCGCACTGCAACTCGGTCAACTCCATATTCACTGGTATATGGAACGAAAGCCATCTTTCCCATTGAAGTTCAACTACACTCGCTCAGAGTTTCCATTTGTGATCAATCATCTACAGATGAACAATCTCAAAAGCAATTGAATGAATTGGAATGATTATATGAGAAAATATTGTGCAATTTGCACCACTTGGAAGTCTATTAGAATCGAATAGCACGAGCTTTTAACAAAAAAAGTTCGTCTTCATTCATTCACTCAGGGAGAATTGGTATTAGTTCTTAGAAATCCAATGATACCAGGAAAGAAACCTCCCAAGCTTGATCCAAAATGGGAAGGACCTTACTCAATACATAGGGTCTACTCCAATGGAGCTTATTCCTTAATCTCGATGGATGTAGAACTCATCACTACTCCAACCAATGCCAGATTTTTGAAGAAGTATTTTGTATAAACACAAAACATAATCATCAATGGTCTATACATATGACCTTAAAATATTTTTAATTTCGTCCCACACGATGTTAAACTGTGAAAAAGTTCCCTAAATGGTCCAGTATGACCTTAAACTGCAACTAGGTCCTGTATGACCATAAACTGCATCATCAATGGTCCATACATATGACCTTAAACTACATCATCAACAGTCCATGCATATGACCCTAAACTATTTGCAATTCCCTTACGTCCATTAAGACGTTAAACTGTGACGTCCTAACTACATGACACTAAACTGTATAAAAATACCTTACGTCCGGAAAGACGTTAAAATACATAATCATCAAAGGTCCTGTATGACCTTAAACTACACCACCATCCAGTATGACATTAAACTGCACCATCCACGGTCCATGCATATGACCTTAAACTATTCGCACTTTCGTCCAACATGATGCTAAACTGTATCGTCCCTAATTCGTCCAACATGACGTTAAACTGTGAAAAAAATCCACAATACATATAGCATGATGTTAAATGGTGTACTCTTTTGTCCTCACTGCATGACATTAAACTGCACAGTCCCCCTTTCGTCCAAAATGACGTTAAACTATATTGTCCCGATCATCCTAACTACATGACACTAAACTGTACAGAAAGTCCTTGATATGTCCTACATGACATTAAACCATGCATCGTTAAGGTTGTTTTTACCTCTTATTTCTCACAACGAGTATGAATCACGTGATCTTAGAGCAAACCTCAACCATAACACTCTCTTTGGGCTACTAACCATGTGTAAATCCCAACAACATTTTTTTAGGTCATTGTCCCCAAGAACAACTTGATCATTAATTCATTCTTTAATTGAACTACGCGGACTTTGATCCTTGCCTTCCAGGCTGGGTACGTAGGCAACCTCCCAAGGTTCAAGCCCAAAACCAATCTCTTCACATTGGTTCACCTCCATCTCATACGGTGTTGATTCGTGAAACTTCCCCAAGAATCAATATCTTTACATTGGTTCACTTTCGTCCTTGTTATACGACGTTAAACTATACAACACTTTTGTCCAGTATGACAATAAACTACAATATTATTTGATACCCTCACCTGAGAGGGAACCATTATTTACATTGATTTTTTCAATCATGTTTCATTTCAAAGACTACATGCATACATGGAAATGCCCAAACCTTTTATCTTGGGTTAAACCATCATTGTACTAAAGTCCCCTTTCAACCTTCACATGTACGAATCAAATTTGTTCAAAGGGTATTTCTAGAACTATGTGGGATTGATTCCCATCCTTATAGGATACGTAGGAACATTCGAGTGTCCCTCGAATCTAGCCCCAAGTCTTTTGGGCCTAACCCCAAATTCCACTTTTAGTCCCTTGGCTGAAAAGTCCCCATGAAAACACACACTGTGTATTTCTTACAATGGTCCAAGATCTATGACCCTAAACTAAGATCTCCAATCCCTTTGTCCCACATGACGTTAAACTATAGTTTAAGAACTACGTATGGCTTGATTCCCATCCTTATGAGATACGTAGTGAAGTCCAACATTTCCAGTTAGGACCCAAACACAACATGATTATGGTTAGAATTGATCTGTGTATCTCTGTATACATTGATCAATACCCATCTTTATGTGTCATAATCCTAACCTTAAATATTTTAAGATCTTCATAACCCTTTTCTTGACTTCTAGTCACAAAAATGTCAAACTTCTGAGAATTCTTTTGCCTGACTATGCAGCATGTGCCCTTAGGTGGCCTTGCATAAACAGTCTCCATAACAGATTTTTCAGCCAAAAGATGCTATTATCTGACTATACAGCCAGTTCCCTTAGGTGGCCCTGCATAATTCAACCCCTTAATGGGTTTGTCGGATACTGGTAACTTCATTCTTAGGAAGAAATCCTTTTTTTCCTTATTGGTATTAAAATGATAGTATGCAGGGATCCGCAAAAATAGAATTCCTTAACATATTTGTCCCATATCCTTTTTCATGATATGAAAATATTCAAGTTTATGGTTTATATTCTCCTTCCCTACATTTGGGCCAGACCTTCGTAGAAGTGATACCCATCCAGTTCTTCGATAATCTTGTTTGGAAATATCTTCTCCATATTCAAGTACCTATTTCCATACAACAAACTCTATACTTTGGAAAATTTGAATCTCCATAAACTTTCACTGGATTTTAGCACTAGGAAAGTAAATTTCTGAGAGTTCTTTTGCCTGACTATGCAGTACGTGCCCATAGGCGGCCTTGCATAAATAGTCTACATAATAGACTTGTTAGCCAAAAGATACTATTTATTTGACTATACAGCCAATGCCCTTAGGTGGCCCTGCATAATTCAACCCCATAATGGGTTTGTTAAATAATGGTAACTTCATTCTTGGAAACTACTTCTTCTAATGACTTTTATCTCTTTTTCATATCATTCCTCAGGTTCAAATATTCTTAAGTTATAGTTTACATATTTTCCCTCATACTTGAGTATGGTACTATGTTTTCAGATAAATTTTCAAAGAATTGAGTCAATTCTAATTCATTCGGTCAAAGCTATTTAGACCTTAAACATTAGCCTCTTTATGTCTGACATGCATGACTTTAAACTACCCACAAAAGACAAAGGAACTCTGAATAAAAGTCAAGTTCCAGCTCACTAAACATACATTTTGTATGATTTAGTTAAAATTTAAATCATGTAGAAAAAGAATGCAGTTACAAATGATTGAAGATGAAAATGTTTTTCATTGATACACAAGAGTTAGAAGGACATACACAGACTGGAGTCTCTTCTCTTTTTCAAGAATTACAAAAGACTTTCAACATAACTCTTCATTTGATTTATGGCATCCCGAGCTTCATCAGCAGACACCTGGAATTAATTCATTCAACTGGATACCATAAGAGATGCAGTGATACCAGCTCTTCTTGGAACAATTGTAAAAGAATGTTCTTGAGTGCGGTTTGAGAAAATTTTCTGCTGATCAAATAGTGACTCTGTTTCTGTCCAAGAGACTTGGAAGATGGATACATGGATTTGAGAATGAAGCATTAGAATTAAAGATCCATTTGGAGAGAGTACTCTTTTCAGATATTGTTCTAATACCATATTTTTCTTCTCTCCACCAAACGGCAGTGGAAAACATTTCAGCCCATGGGTTTGCCATTTTCATATCTGCATAGAAATGGCATGCAAGAAAAATTTGAAAGTTCATGCCAATGTTGTTGCTCTTAATGCACAGCATAACCAAAATAGAGGAGTAGCAGTGTAGCTGCATCTCAGGCATATAGTTCTTTGCTTCTGGAATGGTGACTTCTCGCAGATGACCATAGCCATAAAAAGGCAGATAAGTGCTTTGGGGGAAGTCATGATGATATTTCTTTAGATACTTAGCCAAATATGGAAGAGTGCTATCTTTGATGGTATAATAATCATGGCCAATGATGTTCATCATATCATCAATCCGCTTGCTAGCCAGTCCATCAGCTATTCCGATTCTCTTGGGAGACATTAAATCTGCACAAGAGTTGAATAATTAACTCTTAAATGGATTGATTTTTCATAAACTTTGTGAAAAAAATGGCTAAGGAATTAAGGCACGCAAGTATAATTTTGACACGCAAGTATGGATGTGCCACGCAAGTTTTTGGCGCACAAGTATCACCATGCAAGTCCAAATACCTATACAACAGCGCGACAACAAAGAAACATCAGAAAACAGAGCAACTTGCGTGGAAAATACAACTTGCATGGTGAGTGCTCGAGAGTTTCAAATCCATATGCTTGTATGGAAGTGAGGCCCTTTATTTATAGACAAGGCCCTACCCTACACGCCAAATCCTGCGTGCCCAAAGCTCATTTGCGCGCTAGACCTTGCGCACCCCAATTTCCTTTTGATTCTCGTTTTCCTCAGAGTCAAATCCTCATTTCTTTCGGATCCAACTCTGAGGGGGGACTTTTGTTGACGCTCCTTTTCGTCACATTGTCTAAACGAATGGAAAGGAAAATGACTTAGCACAAATTGATTCATCCTTTGAAGAAAACATCAAAAAATCAACAAAGGCATGAACAAGGCTTCAAAAGCACATGCGCCGCGCAAGTTCCATCACTGTCGCGCAAGTCCAGTTGCGCGACGCCTAATGGTCCCATAAGTGACTTGCGCGACCTAAAGGATAACCTCCCAGGTCTTCTTCAGCCTATAAATAGACTCTGTGGGCCCCCCATTAGAGGAGGATTTTTCCCGAAACTCAGATTTAAGCTCTCGACGCCCTAGTCTCTTCTAAAAGCTTCCTAAACACTTCTAAGGTAATTTTTTACCTAGAATGGAAGATCTAAAGAGGGGGAGGAAGGCCTAAGTGTTGAAACTCATCAACAATTGTGATCCTGAGTGGCCAACCCTTAAGGGAAATGGCCACACTTACGCGCCACCTTACACCTTCAATAGAACTTGCATGCCACTCTTTTGGAAGAACCTCAAGATGATTCTAAAGGATTTAACCAAGAGTCGCTCAAGTATTAACTTTCTGGTTAACCGTCGCGCAAGTACCCATGTGTCGCGTAGGTATACCTGCGCAACCAGGACTTGCGCGCCCACGCAGTACCTCCGCGCCTTCCAGGACTTGCGCGCCGCTGCCTTTTTGGGTGCCCTTCTTGACTATTTCAGCCCTCTTAAGCCATTCCACCTCTCCTATTCAAGATTCAGTCTTCAAGACAATCTTCAAAGCCATTTATGGCATGATTTCTTGATTTTACTTCCTTATCTGAAAGTAATTCTGTGGAATATATTTCAAAACCTAGTGATTTACACATCTTTATGTCACTAAAGATTGATATTTCATTCATTCAACCTCATCATTTAAGATGAGAGAAATCATTAACCTGGGCTTACTTTTAAAGAGTAAGCCCTAGTCCCTTAATTTGGGAATCTTCATCAGGAGTAAGCCCCAACCATAATTTCATTAACCTGGGCCTCCTTTTCAGGAATAAGCCCCAGTCATAATCATTAACCTGGGCCTCCTCTTTCAGGAATAAGTCCCAGTCATAAATATGGGAATCCTTTTCAGGAGTAAGCCCCAATCCCTTAATTTTTCAAGTCTCTTAACCTGGGCCTCCTTTTCAGGAGTAATCCCCAGTCTTAATTTCTCTTAACCAGTCCTAATTTACCTTTGATTTGGGATTCCTTCTCAGGAGTAAAACCCAATCATAAGTCCTCTCCTAATTTGGCCCTCCTTTTCAGGAGTAATCCCCAAGTTAGAGTATTCAAATATCCATGAAGCACATATACCTTTATGGACCTTGTTCCTAGATTTATTCCCTGAAATTAATCCTAATCTTCATTTATCTGGGCAGTCATACACACATAAGTCCCACATTATTTCTTATGATTGCATCTTTCATGGCACAATTGTCTAATTTTCACCAATACCTCTTGTTTCTCACACCGAACATGAATCACATGAGATTAGAGTGTAAAAGTAATTATGAAATCCTCCTTTGAGCCATCACTCATAAACATCATACTCCCTTACTCGAACTACGTGGGTTATGATTCCTTTTCTAAACAAAGGATACGTAGGTAGCCCATCTGCGGGTTCGATCTCAACTCTGAAATAATCCATGTCCTTATGAATGACAATAAACTTCAAGTTCCCCACTGAGTGTCTTTAAAACCAGCATGGTCATCATAATGACCAAGAGACTTCTATATAAATGTGTCGAAGGATACCATTGACCAAGAATCTCTAATAAATACAGATGATTCTCTATCAATGAAGAACCTCGAATACATATAAAAGATTCTCTAAATTTCCTACATATTTAATCATTGATTGTCAAATCTGAAGGAAAGATCATTTTATACTTGGTAATGTAATAAGGATTCATGAACATAACTTAAATCTATAAAGAGAGTCCCAGAGTAGACAATAATTCCCCTCAAAAAGGTGTGATGTGTCCTACCTCCCATCCTCTCGACCAATAAAAATTCCTAAGACTCATCAGCCTACAAACTAATGAATGCCTACCTTTGGAAAGTAGGTCCAAATGGATATGGAATCATTGGATGTTTCCGGTTCTACAAAAAAACCTGTTAGAAACCTATTGGAATGTTTGAACCTCCCATCAAGGAGGTCATCCCCAAATTCCGAGGGAAACAATCACGGTGTAGTAAAAAGTAGAATTTTGTTGCATTGTCTACTGCTGAATTAGAATATATTGCTACTAGTAGTTGCTGTGCACAAATTATGTGGATGAAACATACATTATTGGACTATGGATATCATTTTAGACATGTATCTATAAACTGTGATAACACTAGTGTGATTAACATCTCTTAGAATCCAATGTCTCACTCTAGGACCAAACACATTGATGTAAGGCAACATTTTTTGAGAGATCACTACCAAAAGGTTGATATTACTCTTGAATTTATAGGTACTGAACATCAATTAGCTGACATTTTCACCAGACCTTTAAGTTCAGATAGGTTAAGTTACATTAGACATGATTTAGGAATGATAGACTATGTAGAGACAAAACCTCACCGTTAGAAAACTCACCGTTTGAAACCTCACCGTAAACCTCACCGTTAGAAACCTCACTGTTAGAAATCTCACCATTAGAAACCTCACCATTAGAAAACTCACCGTTATAAACCTCACCGTTAGAAACCTCACTGTTAGAAACCTCACCATTAGAAACCTCACTACTGTTAGAAACCTCACCATTAGAAACCTCACCATTAGAAACCTCACCGCTAAGAAACATCACTGTTAGAAACCTCACCATTATAAACCTCACCGTTAGAAACCTCACCGTTGGAAACCTCACTGTTAGAGACCTCACCGATAGGTAAATCTCACTGTTAGTATGCTCACCGGTAGTTATCACTGATATGTATTGTGCTGTCTATTTTTTTTTTCATTTTCTTTAGCCAAAAATATTAACTATTTTCAGTATATTGTTTTTATTACATTTTGATTCCTAAATGATAAACACTAATCCTAGATCACATTTCAATCCACCGTGAACTCTTATCTATCAAACCCAACTCCTCGAATCCACGCTTTTCACGTGAACCCAAGATTCATCGATCAGAGATGGAAAAAAAAAACTTCCGAAAGTTAGGGATGATAGTGATGAGCCCAATGCGAAGAACAAGAAAACAGGACCTGAAGCTAGTGGTAGTGGTAGTAGTACAAGGTCAAGAAGGAATGTAGTGAACCCAAATTTGCAGAATAGAGAAATTTTAATAGAGAAGAAACTTTGTGCAGAATGGCTTATGTTCAGTAAGTCATTAGTTCTAAGAGTATTGGAGGAGTAGAGATGTCTCGAATGCTTCACAAACAACAATGGACCCTATTATCCTAATCTGGTAAAAGAGTTATATGTGTTTGTGTGCTTTGAGAAATATGAAGATGAGAATAGAATGGTTTCAGTTGTGAATGGAAAGGAAATATCTTTTTCCTCTGTTGAATGGGATGAATGTTTGAAAGTCCCACATGAAGGAGTTTTTGGGTATTGCTTGAAAAAAATTCCTCCTCCTAGTGACATTTTTGATTATGAGATTTCTTTGGAAGATCTCACTGGTAGTGGAAAAAAAAGGAAAGTAGTGGCTGCATAGATGGATGGAGAAAATAGATTTCTCTTCAAGTTTGTCCAACATGTGCTAAGTCCAAGAAGAGGGGACTTTGAAAACCTGAGGTATCAAGATATATATTTGTTGCATCTGTTAAGACATGGTGTTAAGGTGAATCTGTGTAGACTGTTAATGATTCAGATTGAGGATATGACCAGGCCCAAATCAAAGTACAACACTTTATTCTTTGCCAAGTTAATTTCGGTTATGATCAAAGTTAAGGGAGTGGCTGAGTCTCAGGATGAGACAATTGTGGTAAGGAACATTTTTTTCATCACAAGAACAATTTGTAAATATATGAAGATTGAGTGGAACCCATGGAAAAGGCAGTGGGTAATTGATGATGAGAGGCTTTATGATAAGTTCAACCCTATTGACCATCCTAATAGGCCAATGGATATAAGGGATCCAGGTCTAGGACCAGATAAAGAGGAACCTCAGTATAGTGATGACACTGATGAGGATGATACCTCTGTAGCAGATGGAGGGGATCTTGACTTACCTCCTAGTCCAGCTGCTAAAGTTGTATCATCTGGAAAGGAAACAGTGTTGGGAGTAAGTAATAAAGAATCCCCTATTGATGAGGAAAACCAGTCAGCTCCAGAGAATGAGGAAGAAGAATAATCTGAAACTGAAGCATCTCTTTCTGCCTGCTTGAGTCTCAGTCCACTGATTGGGCACTCCTCAATGCCCGCTGAGGAAATTGTTGAAGTAGCCAGACCTGCACCTATTCCTGAGGATCCTCCTACTGTTGAATTGGAAATGGTTGTGGAGGATTCTTCTGAGGAAGACGTGCCTGCTCAGGGTGCTGTTGATTTACTTGTTCAGATGAATGCACAAATTGAGGGGGAGCATCTTACCAGACATGGTACTGTTTCAATTGCTCATGAGATTGAAGACTGGACTGAAGACCCATGTTTTATAGTCTTTAGGTAGGACTATCCTGATTCAGAAGATGAGACACCCATAAATAGACCTCCTATCACTTATAATCTCCTTTCGGACACTTTACCTGAGGATATAGTAAGAAAATCTGATTTAAACCATTTTAATTTTGATCTCCAAACCAGTTTTGTGGAAGAAATACAAAGAATAAAAACCTATTTAGTATCTTCTATTTAGTCTGTGATGACTGAATCGATATCTGGTGTTTTGGATGAAGTCAAGACCTTCCAGAATCAAGTTTCAAGCCTGGAAGAAGATGTTGCAACTCTAAAGAAATCAGTTGTTTATATGGAATCTTATATGAGCTCTAAATGTCAAGCAGACAATGACTTGGAATTTGTAAAATGTGTGGTTAGCCAGATGGTATTAGTCTTTGAGGGATTTAAGAAATCCATGGAGCAGCATGTCAGCACCCAAGACTCTCTTGTGTAAAATATCATAAGTGGGATGACTAAATCCTTTAAGGAAACAATAGCCTTTACTGTTACAAATCTGAATTCTACCAATCCTTCTTTGGATATTGATCAGATTAGAGCTGTGATGAGAGAAGATATTGGACAGTCTTCTACCAGTGGATCTGTAGACTCTGCTGCTTTGACCCAAGTGGTAACTACCACTAGGGATATAGGGAAAATTGTTCATAATTTTATGAGAGAGGCCACTACTTCTCAAAAAGAGGTCAAAGACAAAGTGGATTTATATTTACAAAGAATCTACACTAAGCATCAGTTGAACAATCATTTAAAGCTTTTGTTAGAAAACTTGAAACTACCCCCAGTCACTCAGGCTTTCAGATAACAAGTAAGCCAGATAAAGGAGTTGACTCCTACTGTCGATAAATTTATGAAGAACAAGGATGGCTTCATTTATTCTATGGAAATAGGAGGAGGGATCATAATGGACTTTAGGAATCTATTGCTGCCATTTTTTCATGTGAACAGTACTCCAATCATTGAACCTATAGCTCTGTCTGCCTTTGCTCAGTCTGCCTCCATTCCTTAGATGACATCGGCTCAAGCTTTCATAATCTTGACACCATTGATTACTCCAAGGAGTACCCACTATAGGCTAGGAACAATCTTTGTTTCTCAATCTCCAGTAGTGATTTCTGAAATTCCCAAGCCTTCTACTGAAGCTACCCAGCCTGAGTCTACCTCCAAACCCAAAACCAAATCCAAAGTGGACATTCAGGAGGTGGATTGATTAGTTTCTAATAACTTTGATATGAATCACTTGTATTCTTTTTGGTTCAATTCTGTATTTCTATGTATTTTTTTGCCTCAAGTAATATATAAATGCTTTCATTGTCTCTTATTTTCTATTACTTTTCTTATCTTTGTTTACTTCTTTTTTCTAATCGCAAAGGGGGAGAAATATGAGCATAATATATATAAAAAATGAGCACATTAGAGCTTAATTTATATAAGGGAGAACTAATATGGAGAAATATGAGAGGACAAAGGTGGAGAACTATGAGACGAAGAACCATTTTTTTTACCTCTGATACATTTGTTTTATAATTATAGTACATTTGTTACCTCTGATACAATTTCATTTAATACTATATCCTCTAATACCTTAATGATTATTTTGGATTATAATATCATAATTTGTGATTATCAAAAAGGGGGAGATTGTTGACCTCACCTGTTTTGATAATCCCAATCATTCTTTAATTTTTTTGATAATCTCAATTATGTTTCAATATGCTTTGATGATCCCAAATAATGTTTATCTATATATTAATTCTTTCAATATATGACATCCTACTGTTGAGTTGATAAAATATCAAAATGATCATTGTAATTTGTTAATAAATGGTTATCTATGTTTATACTTGTTTATACATTTTACTAACTCAATCTGGATATGATTTGAATAGAATAGATAAGTATTAAGTGCTGAGTCACTGATACAGACCTACCGGTACATCGTCTACCGATAAGTAAAGGTCACTGATAGACTATGCTTTCTGTGACACATGGTCACTAGTATAGACCTACCAATATGAAGTCCACCGATACAAATACAAAGTCCACCGATATAGACAGACAAAGTCCACTGATACAGACAGATACTGACAGACAACTACTGATACAAGTCTGCTGATACAGATAGACGACTACTGCTACAAAGTCTAATGATATAAGAATTCCACCAGTACAAAGGAGATACCGATGGAAAGAGCTACCGATATATAGAGCTACTGTTATAAAGAGTAACAGCTACCGACATAAGACATACTGACTCAAGTCCACCGTTACAAGCTCACTGATACTAGGAGCTACTGATGGAAACCAGTCATAGTTTCTCTAAACTATATTTCTATTTGTTTATTTAGAAACGGTCATATTTTATGTTTTTAATGAAACTGCTATTAATTAATGATAGTTGTTGGCATTTCAGGAACCGTACCTCGTACCTATAGAAAGGTAATCATTCCCATTGTTGAAGCTAAAAGCTATACATGGGAACCTCTAACTACTAAAGAAAGTGTGTGGTGGTATGTCAGTCTTTTCATGCATATACGAGACAATATTTTGGAGATACTCAAGGACTCACATGAATATAAGAAGAAGGAAGAGTACATACTAAATCTGTATAACTTGAAAATTCAAGGAGAAAAGAGCTTCAATGATTTCAACTGCACTCAAGATGATCACACTGATCATTCTAGACCTGGAAGTCGAATACAAAAACAACACTCTGTTTCTTGACAAAAACTAGAGAAGGACTCAAAGCTTCATCTACATAAATCCAAGGAGTCCAGAGCTTCACTCAAAATACATAGATCATTATAAACTCATCTCTATTTGTTTATCTCTATTGTGTTTCATTTATTCACATTTTGAGAAGTGTGTGTGATCTATTTTGTAGACACACACTGACTCCTGATCATAAATAGAGGATATCTAAAATCCCCACTCAAACCTTTTGAATCCTTTAGTTTCCACTGTGTATTTTGGTAGAGGTTAAGTGTGACCTGGATAACCTGTGTGCTATTATTTTTTTTGCGATGAAGAACTATGGTAGAGGTCTTAGTACCTAGACAATCTGTTTACTGTTGTAAACCCCGATCCAGGGTGTGGATCAAAGTTTATATAAACTGTTTGAGAGGACTAAGTCTCAAATTGAGACTGAACTTGGTTAAAACTTCTGTGCTTGTTTATTTTGTTTTAAACTATATTGAATATTCCGCTGCTAAGTACTTTAAATACAAATCTATTTTAAAGTAACTCTAATAGTTAAACTAGAAAGTGTTTGTATTTATTGTAAATAATTAGGTTAGTTTCAAAAGCTAATATAATATTCAGATTATATTAACTGAGAACTAATCAATCTCTTGAGAACCTAACTGACCCTTTACTGTATTACAAATTCAGTATAGTTTAGATTGTTATTTAAATTGGGGGATTTTAATAAAAATCTTGTTAACAGAAATTTGTAATTGGAACTCAATTCACCCCCCTATTGAGTATCCACTCTGACCAAAAATATATATTAAATCCATAATTATAACTAGCAGTGAGAGATAGTGATGTAAAATGAATCACATCGATTTGTGAGGCGGTAGTCTGCCGTACCCACGAACGATTGTTTCATTTCCCATTTGATATAATAGAAGATGAATGTATGTGATGAAATTAACATAATAACACATTAGTATATTTAATATATTGGTTTTATAATTTCATAATTTTTGAATATGGTTTTAAGGAGTTATAATAATAAATAAATTTAAAACATTCTGTTAAAGACTACCTCTTCTTTAGGAAACTTACTTTGCTTTAAACCTTAAACCCTCTAAATATTATATTATGAAAAAAATACCTATATAAATTTGATATTTATGTTATGAATATATTTTTTTAGGTCTTATTTAAATTAAAAGGCTTTCTAAATGTGAATAAAAGAGTATAGGAGGTTCCCTTTTATAAGTCAGGGGAGGGACACTCTTGGAATTACTTAAGATAAATTTATTTTCAAGTAAAAATGGATTAAAACTGATATAATTTTAATATAGAATGAATATTTATCTAAATATTATAATAAAATAAATTTTTTTACAATTTTATATTGGGGTTTTACCCATATCACTTTATTTTAACCCGTATCAAACCTTTTTGATAATTACCGCGATAACAAAGTTTTTAATCTTTAGGGATCAATATAGTTACTATAAAAGAATTATTGGTCTATAAAAGTACCATAGTTTATATTTTTAATCATACATAAATCACTTGTATGAATATAGTTTTTTTTAGAAATTTTAGACAATTTAATGAAATATTATTTTTTATAATATTACATTAATTTCATTTTTAGAACTATTTTTTTCATTTTAATTTGAAAACAACATGAAAATAATGGAATTATAATATAATGCATTAAAACTTCTGTAATATATTATTTTATCTAAAAAATTCATGGGACACAACAATTCATTCAAATTATATTACTTTTAATATTTTTAAAATCATTTATTTTATTTTTCTATTAATTGAATAAATACCATGTCAGTGTTGCGTAAGCATTTAAGTCAAATATTTAATTAATAAAAATTATAAATAAATTACCAAGTTAAAAAAATAATTTATTTTTAAAATGAATCTTTTATAACTGAACATATCCTTTTTTATCCCTATGTAAAAAATTTATAGATAATAAAACAAAGTGAATAACATTTTTTACCTTTCTTTACATAAAATAATATAAAGGTCACAATCAAAGAAATATGGCACTAATATACCATATTTTAAATTTTTTTTATGGAAATGGACAAAATAAACTCATCAAATAGGATAAAATAAAGTGTTAGGGTCATTTTTAAGTCGTTATATTTTTTAACCATAATTAATTGATTTACCCTTACTATAGTGAAAAACATTTACTACGGTTAATACTTATAATGACCAAAAATAAAAGAGACATATTACTAAATTTGAAACTCATGATTAAAAATATGGAATCCATTTTTGAGTATTTAATTTCTGGAAGTGGTAAAAATTAATTTAATATTAAAACCCAAAATGTAATGAATACAAGTTTTTCATAAAAATTCCTTTTTAAGTATAAAAATGTTTTTTATACCAAATTAAACCATAAAATTGATTCCAATTAACTTAATTGTATTATAAATAATATAATAGAACTAATTATACTTTTAAACCATTTTTAAACAAAATGTAAATTTGTAAATTCTTGAAATATAAAAATATTTTTCAATGAAAATCAGTATTTTTCACTATTCATCGGAAAATTGATCTTTCAGAAAAATCCCAAAAATTCACTCTATGATAATTTTGAAATGATGATTTAAAAAATGGTATCATTTTAAATAAATATATTCCATAGGTTGTTTAAATATGATGTCTCATTTCTTATACACTCTAAAACATAATGTTCTTCTTTTAAAATACCAAGGTATTAAATTCTCCCCCTTTAATAAATTTCATCCTTGAAATTTGAAATTGAGATTTATATTAAAAGTTTTAACATTTGAAAATATATTTTTTGAAATCCCACTATGAAAAAGGGGTTAATAAAACTTTCTTTTGAAAAGAGTGAAAAAACATTCACAAAGGTCATCTAGAATAACACATACGTGGTTTTCAAGTAGGAGAAAATTAGTGGGAAATGAAAATATAGACATGGATAAAAAATGTAATGTAACGACCCGAGTCCGGAGCCCCTCCACTGGTGCCCCATACCCGGTTCTCCACATGACCTCAAGCGCGTTTCCCCGAACAGCAGAGGATGCCGACTAGCAGCGAGGGCCTTGGTGAGTCGGTGGGGAAACTATGCCCTCATTTGGTAAGGTATACAAGGTAAGAAAACAACAATAAACAGCAGAAGCAGTAAACAACATTCATAGAAACAAAAACCAAACAGCGGAAGCAATATAGATATATAACTATGATGACAATGATGGAGCAGGTACAAGTATCTAAGGAAATAGCAAACACAACAACGTGCTGAAATACAACTGAAACCAAGTGCAAAAGAAAAAATGTAAGCTCCTCAGCATCGCGAGCCATGACTTGGTCCCATGCTCCCCAACTTCTGGTGCAATCAAGATCCTGAAGTAGAAGGGTGCTTCCCTTATCTATACCTGCCGCGACATAGTCTTTTTGGGCCCAAAAGCATGGAACAAATATGGTGTGAGATACAATCCCATTAGGCAATCACCCAAAGATTTGTGCCTAACAGTCAATGAATACATGGAAGTAATAAAACAAGAAGCAGTAAACAGAAAAGTACAAGTAGCTACAATCCACAGTTCTGGCAAACAAAGTACACAAGTAAACAGTCCGCAATAGGAAGAAAACAGGTAACCCCATGGGTAGCTCTCACAGTCTAACCCCTATGGTTCAATCTCTAAGTACTGGAAACCCTCTAGGAAGCACACACAGTCTCACCCCTTTGGTTCAGCTACGTAATTAAGCAGACTCTCTGGGGAAGCACTCACCATCAATTCCACCTATAGTCTCGTATCGTTCTAAAGGCTCTCTGGGAAAGCACTCAACGTCAATTCCCCCTGTGGCCCCCGTCGTAATTAAAAGACACTCTAGAGAAGCCCTTCCATCAATTCTCCCTTTGGTCTCGCATCGTGATTAAAAGGCACTCTGGAGAAGCCCTTCTGTCAATTCTCCCTTTGGTCTACTACTCTAGGTTCTCAAAGTCCTGAGTATAACTAAACATGCTCAGTGTACATGTATCGTCCAAGTAAACCTCAAGAACTACTTGGATAACAACTAAGGATCAATAGCAATAGTAAAACAATAGATCCACTATCCTACAACTAGGCATGAAAACCGGAAAAATGCCAAACATGCAGAACAAGCATGGAAAAGCAATATGAGCACAAAAAAATTACTCTAATCACAAGAAATAACCTCTACTAAAGCAATCAAACAAAGAAGGTAAGTAACAAGGGAAAAATAGGAAACACGCAATACCCCGTTCAAGGGTATTGGTGGAATTTGCACAAAATATTCATCAACTTTATACGGAAGGCACAAACCACCTACCTCGATCCTAGGAGATTGATATACGTGAACCTCGATGACAGATTCCCCTTAGAACAACGTAGATCTGAGAAAACGCACAAAACTTTCATCCCACGATAACTTGGAAACGAGGAGGAATCAAGAAACAAGGCTCAAGCAGAAGGAAGAACTCACCACTGCGATTCCAACGCAATCGACCGTGCTCGAATAAGAGAACGGACGACAAGGTGGGAGTTTATCAAAGATCCGGATATACGGTCACTCTTGGATGGACGAAAACTGAAGAAGAAGATGGTTTTGGGGGTTAGGCACGACCCCGGTCTATTTAATGAAAAAAAAGAAAGTACACGGCATGTACTTCTTGAGTACACGATGTGTACTTCAATTTTTCCGTACTCCGAATTAACCGGCCTCCACCTCAGCCTTACACACCGTGTGTGTAGCCCGGACATGGCCAGCACACGGGTTTGGTCCAGGGAAGATTACACAGCGTGTACTCAGAAAGTACACGGCGTGTACTTCTGAAATTTCCAGAAAATTCATTTTTCTAAAAAACTCCAGAAAAAGGAAAAACGTACCTGAAAAGAAGATCCGAGTTCTTACAAGCTTCCCCCCTTAAAGAAATTCATCCCTGAATTTCCCTAACGAGTCGGAGAAGAAGAAAACCCGAACATCTCCGACCATTGCGATCGTACATCAGACTCCCTCTCCCAGGTCTCGTCCTGTACTCACCTGTGCTGCCATTACACTCATACCAGAGGAACAGACCGCCTGCGGAGAACCTTCATACTATGATCGACAATCTAGATAGGATGCTCCTTGAACGACACATCCGATTCAATCTCGACTTCCTCAGGTTGAAAGACCTAAGAAGGGTCTGAAAAGTAACATCGGAGTTGAGAGATGTGGAAGACGTCATGTATGGCCCGATACCTATGAGGTATCTGCAACTGATAGGCGACCGATCAAACTCTCTCCAAGACCTCAAACGGTCCGACATACCGCGGTGAAAGATTACCCTGTCTCCGAATCCTTTTGTGTCCCAACCTCGGTGCGACACGCAGGAAAACCTGATCACCGACCTCGAACTCCAGAGGTCGTCTCCGCTGATCAACATAAGACTTCTGTCGAGATTGCGCTGTAGCCATCCTCTTCCGAATCAGCTCTATCTGCTCTGTAGTCTCCTGAACAAGACGAGGTCCCAGCAAAGCTGCCTCTCTTGCCTCCAGCCAGCATAAGGGTGATCGGCATGGCCTACCGTACAAAGCCTCGTATGGCGCCATCTGAATGGTCTCCTGGAAACTATTGTTGTAGGCAAACTCCACTAGAGGGATATGCTTCTCCCAAGAACCGCCAAAGTCAAGGATGCAAGCCCGGAGCATATCCTCAAGCACCTGGATTATGCGCTCAGACTGGCCATCAGTTCGGGGATGGTATGCTGTACTCAAAAGTACCTATGTACCCAAGGCCTTCTGAAGTCCCTTCCAGAACCGAGAGGTAAAGCGCACATCTATGTATTAAACAATAGAGCGCAGAACTCCATGCAGACGAATGATCTCCCTGATGTAAAGTCATCCCAGATCATCGACACTGAAGGTCTCCTTGATCGGTAAGAAGTGAGCAACTTTCGTAAGTCTGTCGACGACAACCCAAACAGCGTCGTTCCCTCGAGGTGATCTCGGCAACCCGGTCACGAAGTCCATCGCAATATCGTTCCACTTCCACTCCGGAATGGGTAACTGCTGTAAGATCCCCGCTGGTCGCTGATGCTCTGCTTTCACCTGCTGACAAGTAGAACATCTCATGACAAAACCAGAAACATCCTTCTTCATACCTGGACACCAGTATTGGCGATGAAGGTCCTGATACATCTTGGTGACGCCAGGATGAACTGACCAAATAGAGGAATGGAAATCCCGCATCATCTCCTCGTGTATGTCTACTTCCACCCATATGTGTCCTTGGAAATGCAAGATCTCATCCTCACCCACTATCCATCCAGGAAGAGGGTCCCCTCCTGACACACTCACCCATAGGACTAAGCCTTCCGAGTATGATAGCTGCCTCATCCGTACCCGATCAAGTAGCGTGGAGGTAGCAGCTACAGAAGATAGAAAGGTCTGTCCCCGTCTATCGTGCACCTCCAGATGCATCTCAGAGAACAGAGCCATTAGCTTCCACTCACTGCTAGCCTCCTGAACTACCTGAATATGAGTACTCCTGCTCAACGCGTCTTCCACGACATTTCCCTTTCCCAGCGTATAGGCAAGCTCGAAGTCAAAATACTATAGATACTCGACCCACCTGCGCTGCCTCAGATTCAGATCACACTGAGTGAAGATATACTTGAGACTCTTGTGGTCAGTGAAAACCACAAAGTGCTCTCCCAAAAGATAGTGTCTCCAACAGAGAAAGGCATGAACAACAGCTGCCAACTCCAGATCGTGCGTAGGGTAGTTCCTCTCATGTGGCCTCAACTGCCAAGACCCATACGCAACGACTCCATCTCCCTGCATAAGCACAACTCCCATCCCGATACCCGAAGAATCATAGTAAACAGTGTAGCTCTTGCCTGGATCTGGAAGGACTAGTATCGATGCTGACGTCAACCTCCCTTTCAGCTCCTTGAAGGCTGACTCACAAGAATCTGACCATAAGAACTTCGCCCCTTTCTTGGTCTGACCTGTCAAAGGTGCTGCCAGACGAGAAAAGTCCCGAATGAAGCGTCTGTAGTATCCAGCCAGACCTAGGAAGCTCTGTACCTCAAAAAAATTCTTCGGATGCTCCTAGGAAACTATAGCTCTCACTTTCTCTGGGTCTACAGATACTCCTGCCTCTGAGATGATGTAACCCAAGAAGTGAATCTGATCCATCTAGAAGTGTCACTTCGAGAGTTTAGCATAAAGCCGATGCTCTCTCAGTGTACTCAGAACAATCTCAAGATGTGTGGCATGGTCGTGTCGAGTGTGAGAGTACACCAAGATATCATCCACGAAGACCAAGACGAACGAATCCAGGTAAGGATGGAACACTCGGTTCATCAATGCCATGAAAACTGCAGGTGCATTCGTGAGTCCGAAAGGCATGACTGTATACTCGTAAAGACCGTACCTGCTCCTGAAGGCTGTCAGAGGTATATCTGATGGTCTAACGTGCAACTGATGATAACCGTACCTCAAGTTGATCTTCGAGAACACCCGGGCTCCTCGAAGCTGATCTAAAAAGTCATCAATCCTCGGAAAAGGATATCAGTTCTTGACCGTCAACTGTTTCAGCTTCCGATAATCCACACAAAGCCGAAGGGTACCGTCTGCCTTCTTCGCAAACAGAACAGGCGAACCCCAAGGAGAAGTACTGGGTTAGATGAAACCCTTATCCTGTAGCTCCTCCAACTTCTTCTTAAGCTCCTGCAACTCAGGTGTGGCCATCCTATAGGGAGGAATGGACACCAGTGCCACTCCTAGCATGATCTCAATAGAGAAGTCTACCTAACGCTCTGGAGGAAAACCCGAAAATTCCTCTGGAAAGTCATCCCTGAAGCGATACACCACTAGAGGAAAGTCTAACTGTGGAGTCCTCTGATCATCTAGGTAAAGGCTAACAATCTGGGCTGTCACCCCTCCTAGCCCAAGATGCTCGAGTCCCACCCGACTCACCCGAACATCCCATTCTCCTATATGAAGGAAAGATTCACCTTCTGCTGAAATGAAACTGACTCTGCGGTGATAAAAGTCAATGACTGCCTGGAAGGGAATCAACCAGTCCATGCCAAGGATGACATCATTGCCTGTCATCTCTAGGACATAGAGATCCCATAAGAAGTGATACCCTTCAACCTCGAGAGGGAACTCTCTATACTGGCGTACACTAGATGTCCTCATTCCCAAGGGTGTGTCTAGTGTCAACGAGTCAACAGAAGAAAAGATGAAGAGTCCAAGGCTCTCCACAACAGCAACAGAGATAAAGCTATGCGTAACACTAGTATCGAAAATGGGTGAAGATAAAACTGAGGCTACTAAAATCATACCTCGAACAGTAGAAGGGCCAGGATCCTGCTCATGATAAGTCTGCTCCACGACGAAAGACTGGTCTACACCGTGGCCCTACGCCCCTGACTGACCACTCTGAGCTGAACCTCCCTACTGGTGCTGAGGGACTATTGGCTGACCGCCATGGCCTCGACCTCCACCTCGGCCCGAACGGCTGGAATAACTCTAGTTCCCTGACTGGTGAGAAACTGGTGGGGCTGCTCCTAAATGAGGAGTCATGGAAGAACCTCGGTCACCTACTGCTGGTGAGAAAACCTGGCAGAAACACTGAAGGTAACCCATATTTCCATAAGATCGATACTCCATGGGGTCCCTCTAGCACTGCGGCCTCGTGTGCCCTGTCCGGCCACACTGATAGCATGTCACTTGGCTGCCTGAAGATGCATCTCACTTCCTCGAATCACCAGGTGTAGGCTCCCTACGGTGCTTCTTGCTGTCATCTGGAGGAAAGATAACTCTAGAAGCAGAACCGCCCTGACTCGAAACTCCATAGTCTCTCAGATTGCGCTCTGTAATCAGTGCCTGGTTGACGATGGAAGTAATGGAAGTCAGCTGGAAGATGTTCTCCTGCAAGTGGATCTCCCGCCTGAGTCCATCCTCAAACTTCCTTGCCAAGAACACCCCACTCCCATCCCGAAGGGGTCTAAAACACTACAACTCAGTGAAATGAGAGGAATACTCCATGACAGATATAGTACCTTGCTCTAAGCTCATGAACTCCTGGGCTCGATCGACCCTTAGGGTCTCTGGGTAGAAGTAGTCGAAGAACACGTGCTGGAACTCCTCCCAAGTCATAGCATGCTGCTGACCCTCCTGTGAGATCACGTCCCACCACCTCTTGGTAGAGTCTCGGAGCATGTAAGTGGAGAGCTTGACCTGTCTCTCTGGAGGCATCTCCAGATGCTCGAATATAGTCAGCATGGCTTCCAAACATGACTCTGTATCCTGAGTTCCTCCCTCCCCCGAGAACATGGGAGGATGCTACTGCTGAAAGACCCGTGTCAAGTCTGCCATAGATGAGGCAGGAGGCGGTGCTCCCTCGAAGTCCTGCATCATCCTCATGAAACCCTCCCTGAATTGCGCATCAACGCCCACAACTGGAATAAAAACTGGTGCCAAGGCTGGCTCGGCTGGGGGATCGACAAGAAGTCCTTGATCAACCCTGTCTGGGGTCTGATCACTGCCTGACGACATACGTACGACCAGAGGACGTCTCAGAGGCATATCTCTGAAAGATCAAAAGCACACCTTAGATCAAGAAAACAAGGACAGAGAACACAAGAGTACAAAATGGGAACAAGGGAAGAAAAACACACATGATTGCAAAACACTACTACACGGCATGTATAAAACTACATGGCGTGTCTTCTTAAACCACTGACATGGGCGTGTACTCTCACCCTACAAGTCATGTACACTTCGAACTACATGGCTTGTTGACCCCCACACATGTCCTGTACTTGAAAACTATTCCCCTGCCCGAGTTTCCTTACATGACTAACCCACATGGTCCGACTCAACTCGAGACTACACGACGTGTTCGAAATAAACACGGCGTGCACTAGACAAGGCTTCGGCGGTCTGTGTTGTTGAGTACATGACCGTCTACACGGCTGGACCTTACACAGCGTGCTCCGAACAAACACGACGTGTATAGGTGAAGGTGACACAATCCCGTGTTGTTTGTGACACGGCCGAGTACCTGGGCAAGACTACATGGTGTGTCCCGAAAAAAAAATAGCGTGTGAAAAGGAAGGTAATGCCGACCTGTGTTGTTCGTGACACGGCCGGGTACCTGGACAAGACTACACGGCGTGTTCCGAACAAACACGACGTTCGAAAAAAAAGGTCATGCCGGACCGTGTTGTTCTTGACACGGCCGGGTACCTGGATAGGACTACACGACATGTTCCCTACGGACACGGCATGTTCTACCCAAGCTACCCCGACCCGTGTTGTTAGTGGCACGGCCGGGTACACAGCTCCGAACTCACACGGCGTGTACCAATGGTACACGGCGTGTTCCAAAAGTTACTCCCATGACACCGTGTTCTGCTTACACGGTCAGTGACACAACCTGAAAACTACATTGTGTGTGCCTGAAAAGTACACGCTGTGTATTCTGGGTTTTTCTGGGCAGTAGCTCAGAAACTGTGCAGAATTCCAGAAACACTAAAACAAGGAAAAAGATGCCAAATTCCAATCCGGGAGGGACCATAACACCTCAAGAACCAAAATTTGGCGTTCATTTTAAGCAAGGAACAAAGCAACAGTTTTCTAACACAACAGCAGAGAATCTATCAAACAACTATCACAACAGCATGCATAATCTACACAAAGTCTATCAAAACAACATGAAATCACTAATGCACCCTAGATGGAATGGTAAGAATGCATGACATGTGATTTCTACAAGTGACTATATGATGCATGAGATGACATACCCTCATCTCATCGAGTTGCGACTGAAATAGAACCGAAATATCAAAACAATAACCGCACAAGTCATACGAATCACTCTAGGTGAAAACATACCAACCATAAAATCTCAAAACCAGAAAACTGCAATTAACGAGGTAGTATGGCTTTTCCCTATACATGGGTTAGCTACTCCTGGGAAAATATTAACACCAAGTACCGAATCCATCCTATCCCTGGATAAAGTCTCCAAATAGTAAAGCAAGAGAAAAGAACCCCTCTGATACCACTTTGTAACGACCTGAGTCCGGATCCCCTCCACTGGTTCCCCGAACCCAGTTCACCACATGACCTCAAGCGCATTTCCCCGAACGCCAGAGGATGCCGACTAGCAGTGAGGGCCTTGGTGAGTCGATGGGGAAACTATTCCCTCATTCAGTAAGGTATAAAAGGTAAGAAAACAACAATAAACAGCCGAAGCAGTAAACAACATGCATAGCAACAGAAACCAAACAACGGAAGCAATGCAGATATATAACTATGATGACAATGATGCAACAGGTACAAGTATCTAAGGAAGCAGCAAACACAAAAAAGTGCTGAAATACAACTGAAACCAAGTGCAAAAGAATCAAAGTAAGCTCCCCAGCATCACGAGCCACAACTTAGTCCCATGCTCCTCAGCTCCTGGTGCAATCAAGATCCTGAAGTAGAAGGGCGCTTGCACTTATCTATACCTGCAACAACATAGTCTCCTTGAGCCCAAAAGCATGGCTCAAATAGGGTGTGAGATACAATCCCAATAGGAAATCACCCAAAGATTTGTTCCTAACAGTCAATGAATACATGGCAGTAATAAAACAAGAAGCAATAAACAGAAAAGCACAAGCAGCTACAATCCACAGTTCTGGCAAACAAAGTACACAAGTAAACAGTCATCAACAAGAAGAAAATAGGTAACCCTCTGGGTAGCTCTCACAGTCTAACCCCTATGGTTCAACCTCCAAGTACTGGAAACCCTCTGGGAAGCACACACAGTCTCACCCCTCTGGTTCAGCTACATAATTAAGAAGACTCTCTGGGGAAGCACTCACCGTCAATTCCCCCTATAGTCTCATATCGTGCTAAAGGCTCTCTGGGAAAGCACTCAATGTCAATTCCCCCTGTGGCCCGCATTGTAATTAAAAGACACTCTGGAGAATCCCTTTCGTCAATTCTCCCTTTGGTATCACATAGTGATTAAAAGACACTCTGGAGAAGCCCTTCCGTCAATTCTCCCTTTGGTCTACTACTCTAGGTTCTCACAGTCTTGAGTATAACTAAACATGCTCAGCGCACGTGTATCGTCCAAGTAAACCTCAAGAACTACTTGGATAACAACTAAGGCTCAACAACAATAGTAAAATAACAGATCCACTATCCTACAACTAGGCATGGAAACTGGCAAAACGCCAAACAGGCAGAACAAGCATGGAAAAGCAATCTGAGAACAAACAAATTACTCTAATCACAAGCAATAACCTCTACTAAAGCAATCAAGCAAAGAAGGAAAGTAACAAGGTCAAAAAAGGAAACACACAATACCCCGTTCAAGGGTATTGGTGGAATTTTCACAAAATATTTATCAACGTTCTACGGAAGGCACAAACTACCTACCTCAATACTAGGAGATCGATATACGTGAACCTTGACGACATATTCCCCTTATAACAACGTAGATCTGAGAAAACACACAAAATGTTCATCCCACAATAACTTGGAAACGAGGAGGAATCAAGAAACAAAGCTCAAGCCGAAGGAAGAACCCACCGCTGTGATTCCAACGCAATCGACCGTGCTCGAATTGGAGAACGGACGGCGAGGCGAGAGTTCGTCGAAGATCCGGCTGTACGGTCGCTCTCGGATGGACAAAAACTGAATAAGAAGATGGTTTTGGGGGTTAGGCATGACCCCAGTCCATTTAATAAAAAAAAAGAAAGTACACGACGTGTACTTCTTGATTACACGACATGTACTTCAATTTTTACATACTCTGAATTAACCGGCCTCCACCTCAGCCTTACACACCGTGTGTGTGGCCCGGACATGTCCTGCACACGGCTTCGGGCCGGGGAAGAGTACACGGCGTGTACTTAGAAAGTACACATCGTGTACTTCTGAAATTCCCAGAAAATTCATTTTTCTCAAAAACTCTAGAAAAAGGAAAAACGTACCTGAAAAGAAGATCCGGGTTCTTACATGTAATATCCAAATAAAAATAGATAGTGACTGAGACCATTGATCAAAATAATTTTAATGATCATGAGAAAGTTAATGACCACAAAATCATAAACCAAAGAGGTGTGAAAAATACCATTGATTCATAAAAAATGAAAGTAATTTGAGTTTTTATGGTATTAAGACCATTTTTCGAAATTTGATGAATTAATTTACCATATAGACTAAAAATATAAGTAAATATACTTACTTGATAAGTATAATTTCATCATTTACTAAATTGTTTTCCACAGTCTCATATTTTTCTCCAAATAATGAGTATTAAAGATGATATTTGCATACCTGAAGCACTAAAATAAACTTCTAATGGATTACATAATCCAACAAATAATATCAAGATATTACTCCTATCTTTATACATTAAACAAAACCAAAATGGTTATCATAAGATATTTATCAAAATGAATAAAACATCATATTATGAAATACTACATTAATCACTCAATCCACAACAATAACACCCAATGTTCAACATAGATCATTAAATAAATAACTACGCTTAAAATTATTCAAAATCTTCCAGGCTAAGATTGAAGCCCAAAAATAGAAAGGGTTTGATCATATATTCTTATGATATTAATTTAACATTTATCACCAATAACATCAATAAATTTTCAAGTCTAATTCCAAAAATGTATATGACCTAATCATATAATCTATAAAATATGCTAATGATTTCCATAAACAACCTAAATCCCCATAACACCATAGTAAATCATATATTCCTCCAAAATATAATTCAACCTATATTCCTCAAATAAAATATCATAATATTATGTTTACCTTAACCATATAATCTTTACCAAAATTATAGTGATATTCTTTTGAAATAACAATAATAACCTAATCACCAAATCACTTTTCAATCCCATGATTATCTATACGATAAAACATATGTTCCCAAAATCAACTTAATATTTATCTATCAAATAATTTAATTAAAAAAAATTAATTTCATACTAATTTCCATGACATCACATAGGAAAATGGTAGGCACTGCACCTTTATCACCCTTAAATTGTGAGTTTAATCCCTGCAACCTTATTAGATGTGATGGGGTATCACATAACTCATGGTTTTTCCTTTTACGAAAACTTTATTAATATAATTTCTATAATATTAAAAAAATATGATGAAAATCCTAAAAAATAACCTTAATATATTCAGAATTAAATTATGTTTTAACCTCAAAGTTTATCTTGTACGTTTCATCTTTCATCCTCAAAAATGTAATAGTATTATTTTGAAATATTCCATTATGTTAAAACTAAGTGTTACATATACCTCAACCAAATAAAATGCCTCCCAAAATATTATTAGTCACCTTAAAATCCTATCCCTTAAAAACTCAAAAGGGGTGTCTATTTCATTGAAATTATGATCAGACTTAAACTTATAAACCCATAATGGAATCCATAACTCTTAAGTTAACCTAAAATAAAAAAAATCATAATATCCCAAGTAATCTAAACCTTTCCTCCGATACTAACTATAAGGTCCTGACCTTAAAATTACATAATATCAAGTTTTAAGTCAAGAATCCTTTTTATCATGTTTGAGGATCTTTATAGTTTAAAGTTTCATAAGATTAGGCCATCACCCTTACATAAATAAATATTACATAAAAAAGAGTAAAATTATACTTAATATACATTTTTACAACAAAACAAAACTTTTAAGATATAACATTTTTTCCTTTAATGACACATCTATAAAATTTTCATATAAAACTCATCCTTGTCCCTAGTCATCCTTAAAACCTTATGAAAAACATTTTAAAACATGGGATGAGAAAAAAACTTATTAAGGGAGATATAAAAATAAATAAAGAAACTTATTAGTCCATGAATACTTATAAAAATTTTCTTTTTTCAAAAGAAACTTTGGGCTTAAAATTATAATTTTCTTACTCAAGAAATAACCTTCTCTTCCCAAAGGGTTTTATAAAAATTTCATCATAAATATTAAAGGAAATATAAAAATCATTAAGGTTTATTTTAAATCATGATAAACTCATGAAATATTTTTCAAAAAGTTATTATTTTAGGAATTAATTTCCTTTAAAAATAAGCTCATTAACTTACCTTGTGATATCATGAGGATTTCATAAAAAAAATAGAAAGAATAAATAAATAATTTAGGTAAATCAGGTCATAATTATATATATAAATTTTAAAAATGTAATAACTAATATGGTTAACTTTCATTATAATTCTTTGGAGAAAATAATCATTACTTAATGCATTGGAGGGCTATAATGGACCCACCCATCCTTGGTTTATAATATAACCACCCATCCTTGGTTTATACAAGAACCACACATCCTTGGTTTATAATAGAAACACCCATACTTGGTTTATAAAAAAACCAATAATAATCATAACAAATTCCCAAGAACTATACAATAATCATAACAAATAAAAAATTTTATACTTAAAAAAATATTCCTTGCACCCATAAGCAAAAAATCTTCAGATATCGAAATATCCATTCCATTTAAAACCCTTTTTGAAAATACAAAAAATAAAGGCAAATAAGGTATTTTTTTTAATAAAACATGAAATATTATAAAGGATTTAAAAACATAAAATAATAATTATACTAGTTAGAAAATCCATTGATGTTGTATATATTAAAATAGAATATTCCTTTTGTCTTTTGAAAAGAATGTCAAAAAGGCCCGTATAAAATATGTAAAAAGATTGCTTTTAAAAAAATTGTAAGAAAATAAAAAGAGACATAAAATTAACTTATAATTCATTTATGTTCATATAAATACATATATAAAATAATTTTAAGAATATTAATTTAGGAAAAAAATATTTATAAAATAAACCATTAAATCATTTAAAACTAGGATTTGTGTTAAAGTGTCCCTTACAACGAGTCTGGCTCATCATGTATGTTCTTTATATTCGTGAATAATAAAATTATGTTTATTATTTAATTTATTAACAACATTTTTAAAGTTTATTATTCCTTTTATTTTATTTAGTACCATGTTATATTCAATTACTAAATCAATTAAGTTCACATTGGACGTTTCAATGATATTTAACTCATAAGTCCAAAATTAATTCAGAAGGTTGATTACGGTCAATGTGGTTATTATTTAATAATATAAATAATAATAATAATTATATAATTATAATTTTTATGCATAAATTATACTTTTAAAACCAACCATGAAATGTGGTTATGAAAAATAAATTATGTTACAATCATGGAGACGGTAGGTCGTACATATGCAAGAGTAAAGTTTCCATTTTTTAAATATCATGATGAGAAGAAGGTAATAATTATTTTATATTTAAAAAATTATTATTATATAATACATATCTTATAATTTCTTTAAATACACTTATATATATCATACATGTGATGTGGTAATGAAAAATTAATCACATCACTTCGTGGAGGTAGTAATCCTCACATACGCACAAACAACGTTATCATTTTTCAATGGATGGAAAAGTAAGAAAATAGATGATATATTATATTTTAAGAATGGTAATTATTTTTATTAATATAATATATGTATATTAAATCTATAATTATGACCAATAATAAGATGTGATGATGGAAAACGAATTATATCAGCTCGCGAGGTGGTAGTCCACCGTACAAACAAATGATTGTTTCATTTCTCATTTGATGGAAGAGGATGTGGATATAGGTGATTATATTAACATGATAAAATCTTAGTATATATAATATAATTGTGTTATTATTTCATCACATTTTAATAATATTTTAAGGAGGTATAATAAGAAATAAAACTAAAACATTCGGTTAAAGACTATACCTCTTCTTTGGACAACTTTCTTTTCTTTACACCATAAACCCTATAAGGTTTGTATTATACCCAAAAAATACCTATAAAAAATGGTTAGGGATTTTAGTAAGGTATTTTTGTATGTATTTTTCAAAATAAAAGGCTTTTTCAATGTTAATAAAAGATGATAGTAGGTTCCATTTTAAAAGTGAGGGGAGGGACACTCATGGAATTACTTAAAATATTAAATTAATATAAAATGATTTTCATTGAAAAAAGGACCCAATCAGATATAATTATAATATATGATCAGTATGGGTCTAAATATTATCATATAATAAAATTTTTATAAGTTTAGATTAGGTTTTTACTCTTATCTTTTTATTTTAACCCACATTAACCCATTTTGACAATTATCGTGATAAAGACGTTTTTACTCTTTAAGGGTCAATAAAGTTACTATAAAAAGAAAATTGGTACATAAATGGAATATAGTTTATATTTATAAAAATATACCAATAAAATTTCTGAATATAGGTTTTTTTATGAATTCTAAACCGTTTAATAAATATTATTTATTATAAAATAACATTAATATCATTTTTAGAATTATTCATTTCATTTGACTTTGAAAAAAATATGAAAACAATGGAATTAAAATATAATAAATAAGAGAAAATATAATGTTTTATTTGTATCTAAAAAATTATTGTTACACAATAATTTATTCAAATTATATTACTTTTAATATTTTTAAAATCATTTATTTTATTTTTTTATTAATTGAATAAATACTCTGTCAGTATTGCATAAGCATTTAAGGTAATTGTTACATCACTAAAAATTATAAATAAATTAACATGATGAAAAAATAATTTATATTTCAAATAAAAATATAACCAAACATAGCCTCTTTTTATCCAAATTTCAAAAATTTAGAGATAATGAAACAAATAGAATGACATTTTTTACTTTTCTTTACATAAAATAATATAAAGTTAAAAATCAAAGATATATGACAAAAATTTTCCATATTTTAAAAACTTGGATGGAAATATCCAAAGTTAACTCATCCAATAGTATAAAATCAAGTGTTAGGGTCATTTTTTAGTCCTTATAAAATTATTTTGAACCAAAATTTCCAGGATACTACTCATAATGAAAAAAATAAAAGTTTAATATTTATCAAATTTGGACCTCATGATTCAAAATATAAAATCTATTTTTTAGTATTCAATTTATAGAAGTGGAAAAAATTAATTTAAAATTAAAACACAAAACTCGACAAAAAAACAATTCATCATAAAAATGCCATTTTAAGTATAAACATGTTTTTATACCAAATTAAACCATAAGATTTATTAAAATTAACTTAATTGGATAATTAAAAATTTAATAAAACTAAGTTTACTTTGAAAATATTTAAAAATAAAATGTAACTTTTTAAATGCTTGAAACAAAAACACAGTTTTCGATAAAAATCAGTATTTTTCACTATTCATTAGAAAATCAATATTTCCATAAAAATAAAAAAAATTAATTATAATATAAATTTGAAATTATGATTTTAAAAATGATATAATTTTTATCAAAAAAACTAAAATTTTTCAAAATTAATTATAATATTCTCTCATAAAAAGAAATAAAAAACATTTTTAAAGAAAACTTGTTTTTTGAAGAATAAAACGACTTTACTAAAAATCTAGTGTTCATTTATTAAAAATTAATCAATAAATTTTCATTGATTATGAAATTTATATATATATATATATATTTCATAATGTGGTTAATCACATTTATACTCTCCAATTCAATGACTAGGTTATAACGGTAATATTTAAATAATAATATTTCGTGGGTTGTTTAAGCTTGGTACTGCATGTCATATACGACATCAAACATAATAGTTTTATTTTAAAATATTAGGGTATTAAAACCAGAGTTATAATACCTATGAATATGATTGGATGATACATACACTGCTTGCTTCTCACAGATGGAAGTGAACATAAAAGATTTAAAGAGATGGAAAGTCTCAGCGACTCAAAACTGTGGGATATTATGATGAAAGAGGCGATTGGATCCTTGAATTATTCTAGAAAATAGGATATTTAAGAAATTACACTTGGGAAGAATTAATTTCATAAAAAATGGTTCTATTAGTTTAAGGAGGAAGTAGATGGTAAGAATTTGTGAAAGGAAAGGTTATTTGTGAAAAGATTTTAATAAATGAGAGGTGTAGATTTTAGTGATTATCTTATATAGTTGTTAAGTACACAATGATATAGATGTTTCTTGTAATGGTTGTAGAGAAAGGTCTATATAATGAAAAATTATAAGTGAAGGTGACTTTAATTTATGGATATTTGGTGGAGGAAATTTACAAGAATAATCCTGAAGGTTTCATGAGAAACATAATAGAAGGATTGACATGAAATATTAAATGTGTTTTTTGGGATGAAGTAATCAACTAGGAAATGGAACAAAAAATTAAATAAATTTATGATAGAATAATTTTTTTAGTATAATAAAAATCATTTCTACTACCAAAAGGTTTTTTATGATGAAATATTTATCATACTTCTCTTGTACATGGATGAAAATCTCTTAGTGGGTTTGAATTTGAAATGTATTTAAGATCCAAAGGATGAGTTATCTAGAATATTAGAGATGAATAATCTTTATAAAGAAAAATGGATTTTGGTGATATGAATCTGGAGGGGATAAAATCATGAAAAATGGATATTTTCATAGTAAAAATTCATATGGAATATTGAGTAAAGGTTTATAATGTCCATATCAAAACCTATATCTACCCCATTGGATGTATATTTCAAAATATCTATAGAGAAAACACCAAAAATGAATAATGATCCTAAATACAAGAAAAATGGTCCTTATGTATTAGTGGTTAAAATTTTTATATATTCCATGATTTATATAAGGCCTTACATTTCTCATGTAGTGTGTGTTTCTAGTTGTTTCATTGAAAATATGGGAAAGGAGCATCGGGGTGCAATAAAGTGAATACTATAGTATCTCCTAGGTTTGGAAATAATTTACTTACATTTTAGAATGGATGATTTTTTATAAATGTATGATGGTATAGACTTTAGAGGAGATGTAGACACATATAAAAGTACTTTTGGATTTGTATTTACTTATAGAGGAAATTTCATAAGCAGGATGTATAAACTACAACCAGTAGTTTCAATATCAACCATGAAAATTGAGTATGTTATGGAAACCAAAGTAGGGAAAGAGATGTTCTAGATAAATGGATTATTATAGGAACTCAAATGGAAGTAGGGGAGTGTAATGTTATTATTAAATAGTTATATTAAGAAACATATTGCAAATAATCCAGTGTTTCACTCACACATGAAACACATTCATCTAAAGTATCACTTCATTCAAAATCTTGTAGAAGATAAAGTGATGGATCTATTAAAGATTGGTAGAAGTCATAATCTAGAATAAATACTAAAAAAGTCCCTAGTATTGGAATGTATAAGGTAGATTTGTGAATCATTGGGACTTGGGTGAAAAAGAAGAAAGAGAGGGAGATTCAATAATTATTTCTATAGGAGAAAGGGTGAAATTTCCTTAGTAATCTAGAGGAATTTGGAGAATCAAATAAAACAATTCTGAAGTGGGAGATTGTTGGGTTTTCTTTTAAAACTATTTTTTTGGATATGTTTTGGATCTTCTAGAATAATATTTTTTGAAAGTTCTAGACTAGAACTCAATGGTGGAAGTTCAGTGGAACTAGGGAAGTCTATAATTAGTGGTAGGTGATAGTAGCCGTAAAAACTGACTACAGATGATGGAAGTATGGAAGAAGAAGCTAACTTGCATAGGAGTAACTTTATCCAATGTGTAATAATAACATATAATATTTACAATGGATGTATAATATTATTTATAGTTATATATAAGAATAATATAAATTTATGATACTCTTCACAAGGGTTTATATGGTGAGGTCATCTAGTTTTAGGTGGATTTGACTACATGGTGGGTCACCCATGATGGAATATAAGTAGTGGAACTATATCAATCGACTAAATTGTATTTAAATATATGAGTGGAATCAATTTTTCCTTCTTCATCTGTTATTAATAAAAAAAGAAATTTTTCTTTAGTGGAGTAGGGCTAAGTATGAACAACATAAATCCATTCATTATCCCTTGTTGGTGTGAGTTTGTGTTCATCCATTTTTTTTCTATTCCAGAGGGTTTTTAGGTTGATCAATAATATTCAACATGATATTTTAGGTTATATTTCTTTCATATAATTTTTTTTACATTATAAGCATCCATATTCAAAACTTGTGGCCTTTTTTCGCAAGTGAGGTTCCATACATATTTAAGAAACTCGGAGTTCTCGACATAAAAGTCAAGCGAGGGTCGAAGGGGTGTTGGGCCTTATTTATTAAGAAAAATACCCACTGGTTGCCTACTAAGGGTACATGAAAGCACAACCAATTGTCTCCTATCGACCGATCAAGGTTCCGGTGCTCTGCTAATGTGTATAGAAGCACTCGGGTCGAACCCTCGAGGATGATACCTTTTAATAGTCAGTTGTTTTTAGCTAATTGTATTCTGATTGTGGGGTTTGTTTGCAGATCTTATGAAATAATTTATGGATGATGTTTGATTTAACAAATTGATAAATATTGGGGTAATTTCATCATTGGGTATTTAATCTTATGATATCCTTGGGATTTTCTTTATATTATATTAAATTAATACCCACTTCACAAGATGATTTTGATCAGAATTACCAAGTGTTAAAGCTTTAATCCAAGCCTTAACTTAACTTAGGGTTCTAATCATTACCATTACTTGTTTATGGTAGTGTATTTTTGTTTCCAATAATCTATTGAACCCACATATTAAACAAAACATGTCATTAATCTATGACATATAAAGTTCAACATACACAATATTAACTCAAAGAATACTCATCGAGCAAAGGCTCTCAATCAATTAATATCCCAAAATTATAAATCACACCAATGGTAGATTTACTCATCCATTTAAATTATTAGTAACCTGGTTATAATTATTCTGATGATAAATTAAGAAGATAAGATAAAGAAAAGTATAAGAAAAGAGTGGTGCGTCAAACACACACACAAACGATGAAGGGAATTAAATACCGACTTTAGATTGAATGAGAAAGCAAAAGAAGGGAAGGGATTCAACTGTATTTAAACTATTTTAAGTACATTAATATGAAACTATAGAAGGTGGATTATAATAAGATATATTTAAGAATAAACTTTCATTAAAACAGAATAAAAAAAAAGACTTACAAGATTACAACAAAGAAGAACACAAAAGTAAATGAAAACAATGAGAGGAGGATAGGTATCTCAAGTAAAAACTTCAGTATGGAAGGTCCTACCATGACTTTGGAAAGTATTTTTTTATGCCAATATGTGATCCTCTCTTCTAAAATGCCAACTCTTTTGAAGGAGAGGAGGGGGATGTATTTATAGCCCAAGGAAGTAGACTGTTGGCATTCCCAATCTATCCCTCCACTTGGTTCAATGATTTGGACATCCAGAAAGCCGAATTTTGAGATATATCCTTCTTCAACGTTGTATATACTAATGTTTTACGACTTATATCAAAATTTGGAGTCATTTGGACCTATGAAGCCAAAGTTATGGCCGGTTGATTAAACAAAGTTAAACTGTCCGTTTCAATCCATGATTTTTCGATGGCCAAAATATGAATGGATTTTGGAATAGGAAGATGCCTTCAAATCCAAATGATTTATTCCAAAAAGTCGGCCACCTATATCTCCTCTGTCACACTGAAAAATATCTGCTTTATTTGATGATAGATCAGAGGACATGTCATGAATACTTTACTGATTTTAATTCCCGACCAGAATGATGGGATGAGTTTAAATGAATCATTTGGGCACATTGTCTTCGAATTTGGGCCTTGAAAATTTTATTCAAGACTCCTTACATTGTCTCCCAAACGTTTGAGAAAAATTAAGAAATTTGGACTTCCTTAATGAGCCCATAAATTAAATATTCATGTCTGGTCCAATTTCTTCATAGATTTTGTAGGCCTTCTTGTGTGGTCTATATGGGCCTTTGAATGGCAGAATTGGACCATGATCCCTCCTAATGAAATGTTTTATATTGAATAAGGAATCATAAAAAATAGTAACCACACAATTTGTATTATTAGGGTGAGATTTATAAATAAAATAGTAAATTGACTCAATTGGACTAATTCTAAAAATTCTCAAAAATTATACTTAGTATTAAAACATTAATATTTCACACAAATTATGCACATTTCATATAAAATCAGTAAAGGTAGTATATAATAAGTCATGAAAATATTAATAACATCAGTAAAATGGTTACCATATGAGACCCTTAGTATCCATGATCCTATTTAAGGACACTACATACCTGGTGGCCTCTAACTAGGTATCTGATGACTTCCATGAAGGTTTTTTAAATTTTTTATTTTAAGTATTATTTTTTTGTTTTAAGTGAGAACCTATCCCACATGAGTCATTCATTCTCGACCCCATACCCCCCTCTTCCCCACTCTCTATCAACCTTTTCCCCTTTAATAATATCCTTGATCACAATCTCTCAACAAATTAGAGATTCATATGAATTATGAGTCTCCTATCAGTGAGTCAAAGGAAAACCCTAGGTTCCCTATCTCATTAATTATCTCTCCACACAAATGTTTCAACATAAACCTCTTTTTAATGATTATTTGTTTGAATTATTTATATCATGTGAACAAGGTCAAACCAATATGTTATACTAGACAAGTCAAATCCTATAAATTCTAGGTAGGTTGTTTTTTTTTCATATTCATCATATTCTATGTGCTTATATGTGATGTGTATGCACGTGTGTTAGTTTCCAAGTTTGGGAATTTTATAAAGGGGTCAAGAAAATCCCAGGGTGTGTTTTAGGCTATATTATAGATTCTTTGATGTGAATTGAGTATTCTACATATGGTTTTGTGATTTTAGAGTGACCCAATGCCTATTTCAAAAAGGATAAGGACCTCTAATTAGGATTAAAGGACCCCATAGTGAATGGGAATCATGTAATTAGTTAAAAATATCCTTGGTTAAGGTTATGTGAGAGGGATTTTAGTCACTCAGATAAAAATATAATTGGGTAGAGGTTTTAATGGGTAAAGTGATTCATGAATTTCCTAGGGATGATCATAAGGTGATTTTTTAACATGGTAACCTCCTTGATTAGAGTGGAGTGGTATTGTTATGACATCCATCGGTTGATAATTTTATTCAATGGGGGAAATATATATTCTATAGTGTGGAACTTAGGTGTGTTCACTGGTAAAATGTGAAAAATGTGTTCCTAAGTGGATTTAAATTATAGTATGACTTTTTATGGATTAGTGTTTCTGATATCCATGGATTTTTGTATACCCTAAGTTATGAAAAGAGTATTTGATTTAATAACCTTCTAGTAGTGATGTCTATGGGTAACAAAAAGTTTTTAAACTCTTGAGTCTTTATGGGTGTAGTGAATAGAAAGTAATTTAAGTGGATTATGGGCTTAGTTACTCCTTGGAGCATCATTTTAAGAACTAGCGATATAAGTGGTAATTTTTTATGTGGGTTCCTTATAAGATTAGAATTTTGGTAATGCCTAAGAGGGGTGTTGGGAATGGGTGCACCTAAGTGTGACTGTAGAGTTGGGGTGTGGATAAATTATGTACAAAGAGATTCAAAATCATAATGGGATATTGTATAACCATATGTTATGTTTTAGGTGATTTAGTACAATGATACATGTTAGTGATATTTATGATGAGTTATGTAGTGAGTTATCCCTTTGTGATTCATTAGGTGAGGGTCAATGAATAGATGTGGGATTGACAAGACACATTTCTAGGTTTTTTGTGTGCCCTAACTACATTCATATTCTTACTTATGAGACTTTATACAAGGCTTAACCCATAGTGATAGGGAGTTGACATAGGTTACCTTGAGTGAGAGGTTATTGATACACTATGTGTCTACAAGACCTCACCCTAAGTAAGAGGGTGGGGGTATGTGATTAGATACAAAACCATACCCTAAGTGAGTGAGTGGTGGCATGATACATGGTATGTAATGAGATATAAAAAATCACCCTAAGTGAGAGGGTTATTGTATGATATATGATATGAGACCTCATCTTGAGTGAGAGGGTGGTAGTATGCGATGTGGTAAGATTTATATTTTTAAACAACTGACTAAGTGAGAGAGTTGGGATATAAGATGGGACATGAGACTAGGACTTGGTATAAGACCCTACTCTGAGTGTGAGGGTAGTGGTAGAGACTCGATTTTGGGTCCTTTACTTAAGTAATGGGTCTTATTCTGGGTTTTATTGTGAGATGACTGCTTCCACTAGTATTGAATGAAACAAGTAAGATCAGGTGTCACGGTGGCCTGGTTAGCACATAATGACCTAACACATACACCTGTGCATTTTCTATTTATTTTTAATTCATACACACACTATATAATGTTGTATATCTAAAAACCCTCATTGGTGGTGCTCTACTGATATTATTTCTTACACCCAACACATATAGCTCGATGCACGCGTAGAACTTCATGGTTTACTTTTAGGTGATATATTATATAAGAGATATCTCTTGGAAAACTAGATGGAGATTTGGGATACTAGTTCTTAGAGGGACCTAAGATTTATATTTGATTCTCCCTTGTATTTTGTTCAATATTTTGTTATATTTGATTGAATCTATGGGCTATTATTATGGTGTATGTACATATATTATGTATGAGTATCATTATTGTGATAACATGTTGATATTTATTATTGTATATGGTTTTTTATTCACTATAAATCATTACACTTACTTTAATGTTGTATATTGATTCTATTATTTATATGTTATTGTATATAATGATACTGAGAGTATAATCTCACCATATTGGTCACATACTCTCACCACTAGTCAAAATCCTCTAGTATACAAGGATAAATACTTGAGGTCCTATGAAAATCTCTATCTGGGTTAATGGATGGTTATCTAGGGTAGGGAATTATAAAATGGCATAAAATAATTGTTTTGGTTGTCTTACTATTTGGGGATTTAGTAGTAGAAGTTGGTAATGTATTAAAACTTAGATGAGAATTTTGGTGGGTGCATCATGAAAAAATTTCCCAGTGTAAAATATAAGTTTTAAAGGGTATAGAACTGATATTATTTCATTGAGATATTCTAATGGATATGTTTTTTCATGCTTTATGTTTTGTGTTAAGATTATTTTTTATGCTTTTACTCTGGGCCTGAGGTGGAATGAGTGTGTGATTTTATACATCATACTAGACATATAAGTATATATGGGCATGTGCATGAATTATTATCTATGTGAAATTATTTTCAAAAGTAAAAATGGTTTTGGGAAAATGATATACAACAAAGAATTTTTTGAGAAAAATGCTACGGAAATGGTTAAAAATTGGGATTTAGTTAACTAAAACACTAATAATAAGTTATTTAGTGTTTTCACAAATAATTTATTTTCTGATGTAGTGATTAATTGAAATCAAGATAAAATTTTTATATGATTTTCCTTGATATGATGATTTTTCAATTGTTTAGGTATAAAGTATTACCACCCTTTAGAGAGTAGGCTTAGATAGTGGTTTCCAGGTATGGATGGTGTTGGTGGTGTGTGCCTAGCACATCACCTATTTTGTCTTGGTAGGTTTTGGTTAGTGAAATTCCCCAGAAAGGGTTATGGTGGAATTTCACAATACCTTATTATAGTGGTGAAGATCTCTATAGAGAGAATAAGGGGATATTTGGGTAAGATAGTTTTTCTAAATATTATTCATGGGGGTGGGATGCATTATGGTTGGTTTGGAGTGGGAGACAGCTATATGGGTTATGGTTGGATGGTGTGAGCTATTGAGGTGTGAACTAACCCTCTAATGGTTGGGATACTAGGGTGTTATGTTTAAAATAGACCCTTGAGTGGATTAGGATGTTTTTTATACCACCTTGGGATGCTGTGATATGACTATTTGTGTGGGAGTCAAGTTAGTAGTAGTGTAGGGACAATGGTTTTGTTTGTTGGAATTTAATTTTGAGTTGGTTAATAAGTGGGATAATCAATAATCACCTTACTTAGGGAAAAGTGAGTGGGTTTATTATTGTAATAGGTGTATTGGGACATGTAACCTAGGTTGAAGGGAGAATGTGTAGATCTTTTGGGTGTTAGATTGATGCTCAAGTGATGCTAGATTGAGTGTTATGTTTTTTAGGGTTTTCCAAAGTTATATTAAAATGAAAGCATATTTAATGATTTGTGAGGTATTTGTTGAAATTTTAGGAATGTTTAAGGTGAAATATTTGGCTTGTGGTTTTGGATTGGGAACTAAAATCGATCCTAAAAATGGGGATAAGCTAGTGGTTATTACATGGAGTGGCGAAGACCACATGAGACATGGTGGTATTGGGAAGTTGGATGAAATGATAAGTTTGGAGAGTAATGTTTTGAAATAAGTAGGGTTTATAGAATAGAATGTTGATTAGGGAATTATCTAAGACCCGATCTTAGACTAAGGTGCTTGGAATCATCTATTTCAGGATAGAGTGCACAGACACCATGAATTTAATTTATCTGTTGATGTTGTGATGATCATGATAATTGGATCTTGTGTGGTTTAATAATATTTCTTGGGTTGAGGCATTGTATTCAGAATAGGAGTTGATATCATATAAATATAGTGTGGTTTTGATGAATTATGGTGCATTATATATCTTACTAGCTTTTTTTCATGGGTGTGGTGAGATGGGTTTAATTTCTAATGTGTCATTCAAGGAACTACTTATTTATGTTGAGGATAAAACTGAGATTTTTTAGGAAAAGTCTATGTGACTAGATTAAGTTGGTGGGTGGTTTTGCAGAATCCAATATAAAATAAAAAACCATTAGCATTAGGTTCTTATGGATGGATCTTTTTTGGAACAAAATGAATTTATTTTGAATGTGAAAAGAGAGTAAAAATACCCATGAAAAAACTTTCAAAGAGTGACCCAAGACTAGAATTGGGCCTCCCAACAAACAGCATAGAAAAAAATTAAAACAAAATACATATTGGATGCCTAAGAAACACATAAAAAAGAAACCATGAAATGATGAAATAAAAGGAACCATAAAGACATTCTAAACAACAAGTATCCATAATACAAGGGGAAAAACACCACTGAATCAAAAGAGAGGAGATATAAATCTATATGTATTACAGGTTGCAATTACATCATATAAATGTAGAAACAAAAATCCATAATCATGATGTCAACACCAAAAGTTGGATATCCATAACCAGAGCACTGTAACAACATGAAGGGTTTCACCAACCATGAGTATATAACACAAGTTTCAATTCATTATTAACACAACATCAACACTAATACTAAAAAAAAATTAATGAAACCCTAAGAACAATCAACATAATCAGTTAAAGTAATACCACCTTTATCTATTGGAAACCAAAATACAAAACACCAAACACGGACTGCCAACCAACAAAATATAAAAAGAAAGAAAATTTAATCTATTTCATCTATATTATATTACATGGAGTATCTTTAAGATTAGTTATTCATTCAACATTAATTATTTTAGAGAAATAAATCTCATTAATAATACTATTAATATTAAAGGGATCATTATAATATAAAACAATCAGTTTTTTGGATTTCCATATCTGATAGGAATCCCAACTAATCATACTTCTACACAAACAATGAAAGGCGCACGAAGATCCCAAGTTCTTCAAAACAAAATAAATGAAATTATTCCATCAACATGTATGAATTTATGTATTCATGATACTATTTATTTTAAAAATAACATGGATGTAACAAAATATTAAAAAATATATGATCTCTAGTTTTAGGAACAATTTTATAGAACAAGCATAAAATGGAGTCAATAGTTGTAAATTTGGAACATCTCAAACATGTGAAAAACTGATATTGGGCCAGTAGCAGCAAAATAAACCCATTTTTGGGAATAAAAAATGATGCCCAATAAACCAAGTTCCATTTTGGATTTTCACCTCCCCTAAATAGTAAAATAATTTCTTGAGTAGATACAACATTAAAATGATTTCACTTGATTTTACACCTGATACAATCATCAACAGAATCACCACAAAGAAAAAATTTATTCCTTAATTCTATAATCCCCTTAAATACCCACAAGAAGGATAATTTAATGGGGATAATCCAAAAATAGTATCCATGAAGATAGTAATGGTGAATCTAATGAACCCACAAATATTCTTTCAAAAAAATCACTTTCCAATTATGTTTCATGATAAGAATAATATTAAATTTCAAATGAAAATTGATTCCTAAACCACCAAAATTGATAGGAAGATTCATATTGTTCTTAAAAACCAAGGATTTACATGAATTAAACTTCATTGACCAAATAAAACTCTTGTAAAATGCCCTAATATTTTTAAGAATGGTTCTGGGAAGAGTAATATTACCAATAAAATATAAAAAATATTGTTCGAGACTCCTTTAACAAGAACCACTATCCTCGAATACCTTAATAATTAATAATTACAAGAAAAAATAATGGAGATCATTTTTTCCACCAAAGGTAAACTGTCTAAAATAGAAATACAAATAGAAAAGAGAGAGTCTCCCAAATATTTGGTAGGGAGTTTTCCTTCAGAAATGTTAAAGTTGTTGAAAATGATTCTCACCGCATCCTACGAACAACCACAAATAAAGAATTTTTTTAATCACATTTATGAAAATAACATACACACTAATAAACCCACGAAGAGATTTAATCAATGTCCAAGTCGATCAAATATTAGATATAGAAAATAAGAAAATATCCTCAATAAATACGACATGAGAAATTTTAAGTCTATGATATTTAGGATGAAATATAAAACCTTTAAAATTTATGGATTTTATAAGAATTTTGGACAAATATTCCATAATGAGAATGAAGATAAAGGGAGAAATAGGTTTTTTTCATAAACCCTTACACCTAGGGAAATACTCGCTCATCTCACCAATAATGATAATAGAGTAATGGGATGAGGTGAGAAAATCCAAAAATCCATTTAATAAATTAAGAAAGAAATTTAATGTTATTGAGAACACTCTCTAAAAAATTACAAGATAATGAATCAAATGAATTATAAAAATCAATCTTTAATGCACACCCATGGATAATTTACCTCTTGGAATAGTTTTGAATAGGTTCTTGTATTAGAAAGTTATTGTTAGAAATATCATTCCCAGAAAAAAATTTCCCTTGTTCTTCACTAATAATATCATGTAATACATTTTTCAACCTATAATCATGATATTAGAAATACACTTATAAATAAAATTGCTTCAATAGATAGGTCTTATGTTAGCTATAGTTTCAAGGTTAACCACTTTAGGGATAAGATTAACCATATTGGAATTGAGACCTATGATAAAAGTGTGGTTTCTAATTTTTTTCACTCCACCTAGAATATTAGATCCAACAATTTCCTAAGATTCCTTAAAAAATAAAAATAGAAACTATTAAGACCTAAGAACTTGTATTAATGGATTGTATCATATTATTCTATAGAATGAGAAGCCCCATGGGGGGCTGTAATTAATGTCCCACATCATTACAAGTCATATAATTCATGGGAAATTTAAATTTTAAGTCATAGAGTAAAGGAATTTATATAATTAGGACTCAGATTAGAAATCAAAGAGTTGTGGAATCTATAGGAGGTGTTTTTACCCATTATTGGGTGTTTTTTTATGCTTGGGGGTGTCAATTAAGGTTCATAATATTTTTTTGGACTGATACCTTAAGCAGCAGACCCACTGGGTACCCAGTAAAGGTACACCAGGTACCTGGTGAGATTTCAATATCTTGGAGCCCTTGGAAGGAAACCATGGACCTGGTGGATTCTAACCTAGTACTTATGACTACCATGTGTTTTTAAAATTTTTATTTTAAAATTTGTTTTTTATTTTAAGTGGGAATCCGTCCCTCCTCTTGAGATACTTAAGAACAACCCCCTTTATTCATCCATGTGAGTCTCAGAGTGCGTGTTAAGCTAGGGTGGATCCTCCTTGATGTATATTGAGTATACCACACTTGGTTTTGTTATTTTAGAGTGGCCCAACAACTACTCCATTAGGAGGACAAACCTATAACTTGGCCCAACAGACACTATATCGATTATAAATCAATTAATTAGTGATTAATGTCCTAGATTGGGGTTGTGTGAGAGGAATTATGGTTTATTGGGTGACAAGGGCCTTAGGTAGGGGTTCTAATGGGTGAAGTGCTTCAATAATTGTATGAGGATAGTTTTAGTGTGTTTTTTGGACTTGATAACCTCCTTCATAAGAGTAAATTGGTATTTTTATGTAATTTTTGGGTTGATAATCTTGAATTCATGAGGAAAATAACTATTCAAAGTTGTGAGCTTTAGGCCTTAATCATTTTTTTTCGATTTTCAAAGAGCTGGTTTAAGGATAGCCGGTTCCCCTACAGGCCGGTTTGAGGAGAACCGGAAACCACATCATCGTTTCAACGAGTATCGCGGGATTACAGCGGGAAGATCAAATCCAAATTAAAACACCATGATGACCACGTGTCCCCCCTCGAGCCACGAGCCCATAACGTGACCGCACGCCGTTCTGTCACCTCGAGACGCGCTGCCACGCACTGACACCATGGATGGACCATCCCCTCGAATGTGTTGTTAGTGGCCTGAGGTCTTTGTTACTCCTTTGAGTATCACTATAAGAACTAGTGATGTAAGTGGGAATAGGTGATGTGGGTTCCTTGTGGCCTCAGGAGATGGGTGACACCTAAGAGGGGTGTTGTGGATGGGTGTACAAAAGTGCGACTGATTATATGGGTTATTAATGGATTATGACCTAATGGATTTAGAATCCTCATAGAATGTAATATAACTATGAGATAAGTTTGAGGTGATTTAGTATAGTGAGTTGGGTTAGTGCTATTTATGATGAGTTGTGTAGCTTGTGATCCCCCAATGGTGAATTAGGTTCATATCAATGTCTATATGAGGGATATGTGTGACAGGTTTATTGGTTTTTTTTGCGTTTTTACTATATTTTTTTTATATAACCTAACCCATTGGGACTCCTTCTAGGTCAACAATGATCTGAGTGTTCCACCCCATGTATAACACCATCTAACTTAAAAAACCCACAATTAAATGATTTATAATAAGGTTTAAACTTTATTACATTTTGAGTATACTTTCAGTTTATAAATTTAGATAATTAGGGAATACCTTACATTACAAAGTGGATATTTCCATATAATTTCCATTTTTCCCACAAAACATTTTCTTTATATAGACACACTTTCCTTATTCAAGGTAACTACCATAACTATAACTCTAACTTTATTAATGTTCTTACTAATTCTTAAGCCATGTAAAATATATTTAAAACATGGGATAAGAAAAAAATCTCAAAAAGGGTCATAAAATAAAATAAACCTATTAGTATTTTTTTAAACCTAAAAAATCCATAAGAAAGAGTGCCTTTTTTCATAATGAGTATTTCACCACAAATATCTATTTACCTTTCCATGAAAACAAATTAATTGATAAATATATTTCATAAAAACTTTCATATAAAATCATAAATAAAAATTATAATCATAAGGGTTTCTTAGAATACATGAAATCTCATGAATACCTTTCCTTGAAAAACAATCCTTTCACCTTTTTTTAAAAGTTCATAAACTTTCCTTAAAAACAAAAGCTCATTTGATTAAATTTTGAAATAAAAATATTTCCTTCAAAAAAAATTATAAGTATATCATATAGATACCTTGAAAAATTATACTTATATTCACCCTTAAAATAACCTTTATAATGGAACCACCTAACTAGATAATTACCATATTTCTTAGGAGTAGCCTATCACTGGTAAACCCTGTCACTTCTTAATGCATTGGAGAGCTATAATGGGATAACCCTTTATCATATATCTATCAATATCACACTTAATTTATATAAAATTTTCAAGAAACATATCCTGAATAAAAACACACATATATTTCAATTTAACCATAAACCTCATTTTAATTGGTATTCAAGACAATAAGAATTGAAACTTTTAGTTATCATATAGAAATGAGAATAAAACTCTATTTCCTTAGAATTTAAAAAAAAATAAATTTCTAGAATATTAAGAAAATACATTATATTTAAGAATATCCCTAGAAACTTTTAAATGAATATTCAAATAAAATAACGATCATGACGGTGGGAAATCCCATTTATTCTATAATCATTAAAACAAATATTATTTTCACACTTTGGTAAAGAAAGTAAAAAATGAATGGTATAGAAAATTATAAAAATATTCCTTATTAATCCTTTATAAAGAAAGTAAAAAATAGTCAAAAATTACATTTAGGAATATTTTAAGAAAAAATAATAACATTCTTGAAATCATCTCAAATAACCTTTACATGGAATAAAATGAGTTGGAAGGAAAACTTTACAACAATATTTTTTAAAAAATTCCCTTAGCTTGAGTCCCGAATCATTTTGTTCATATATATACCCTCCCAATTAATAAAATTATATTAGTTTTATACTTTATTAAGAAACTTTTTCATGTTAATTACATTATCATTATTCCCTTCATTTCATTTTTACCATGTTTTGTTTAGTCACTAAAATTGTTAAGTTTACGTTGGACTTTTTGGGGATGTTTGGTTTATAAGTCCAAAATAACTTCGGTAGGTTGACTATGGTCAAAGGGATCGTGTTTCCGACATATAAAAAATATTAATCATGAAAAATAAATATTTTTATATATTTAAAACATTTTTATAACTATCCATGGAAGGTAGACATGAAAAACGAATCACATCACTTCGTGGAGGTGGTAGTCCACACGTACACACGAGCGAAGTTATCATTTTTCAACTGACAGATAAGTAATAATTTAAGTTATTTAAAATCATTATAAAATCATAATTATTTCATAAATAAAATATATATTAATTTTATCCATATTTTTAACCATCCATATGATCCAATGATGAAAAATTAAACACATCGCTTTGTGGTGGTGGTGGTCCACATGTACGCACGAGTGATGTTTTCATTTCCCATAGGATGGAAAAAGAGATGAATGAAAGGTTTTAAATAAAAATAATATAATTTAAATATATTTAAGATACTAATTTTATTCTATTATCATGGTTATATAATATTTTAAGGTGGTTGAAAAAGAAATACATATGAAAACACTCGGTTAATATTTATACCACTTCTTTGAGAAACCACCTTTGGCTTACACCTTAATACTTATAGCTTGGTATTTTGGTGATAAAAAAACCCTTATTACATGTGGAGGATGTTTTTTATATATCGTTCAACATTAAATACTTAATAGGTGTGAGGAAGAGAAGAGATAAGGTGCTATTTTATAAGTTACCACCTCGTGAACCCTGTTTAACCTTAACCATTGTACCACATTTTTCAATCTTTAAGGGTCATGAAAGTAATTTTAAAAATTAAAAGTGGAAAATATAATCACCATTCATAATAGTTTTGAAAAAATCCCATCCATTTGAGTTAATATATAATTTTTATGATTTTATAAGTATTTAAAAATAATTTTAAACATTAAATACAATTTAAAGTAATCTTTGAGTATATTCAAAAATTTTGATTTTAAAGACATAAAGACAATAATTTAATTTCAATATAAAATATTCAACTATAAATTATAAATTATAATTATAAAAAAATTTATGTAACCTAAAAATTCACCCAAAAAATAATGATTTTAATGTTTTTATATAATTTTCCTACTTTTTTAACTTCTTACACAATCGATCCGTTGACGTTGCATAAGAATTCATGGTAATTTTACCAGAACTAAGAATTAAAAATAGATTATTAACATACAAATAGATTATTTTTAATCAATTATATCATCTATATTGATTAATATATCATTTTTATATATATCTACATCATTAAAACAAAATAAGTAAGAGAGATTGGAATTTTTAATTACTCTTAGCATAAAATAATATAAAGGTTGAAATAAAAGTCAAGTGGGACAAAAATTACATATTTTCAAATATAGGATGATAAATTTCAAAATAATATAGTCCAATAATAATTAAGATGAAATTTTTTAAACTTATCATAATGTTTTAACCATAATTACCCCAATTTACTCTTTAATCTGGTGACAAAATTTTACCGTAGTTACTAATAATTATGAAAAAATTAAAATTAACCTTATTAATAAATTTTAACCTCATAATTCATAATATAAAGTAAAATTTTCAAGATTCAATTTCTAATAGTATAAAAAACTACTTTTATTATATGTTTTCAAAACATAATGAAAAATTGGTTTTATAAAAATACATGTTTTAAACATAAAAATGATATTATACCAAAATCATGTACAATTTTAATTCTTAAATCATTATTTGGATTATGTTTTATAAATTTATTTTTTTGGTTTTAAAATAAATCCAAAACCAAATGGAAAATTTAATTTACTTTGATTAAAAGATAAGTAATGACAGTTTTTGAAAAATCAGCGTTGTTCACTAATCTCCCAAAAATCAACCTTTTCAAAAAAATATCGAACCATTATATTAAAATTATTATTTAATAGTGATTTAAAAAATTATTTCCATTTTATAAAATAAAACTTCAAAAATTTAAAAAAAGTAATCATAATATCCACGCACAAAATGAAATTAAAACCATTTTTAAGAAATTGTATTTTTGAAGTATAAAATGAATTTCTACTCATTCCTTATCTAATAACCCCCATTAGATGAATGATAATATACTATTTCATATTTTTAAATATCATATATTTTCATAATAAAATTTATAAAGTGATTAATTTATTATGATAAAATACACAACAACTTAAAAACATTTCTTTGAAAAATATAATTTTTATCATATCAAATAATTTATATTTGTAACAAATTTACTATTATTATGCCCAATGAATATATAATTCTGGAAATAATATAGGTATAATGAATATATAATCTCAATGACTATATAATCCCAATGACCAAATTACCTTCCAATATAATCTCACATAAATCCCTAAAATCATTACTTCTCTCTCATCATTCCAATAGTCGTTCTACTTATTAGCCTTTCATTTGTAGTTGTGATTGAGGTTAGGATATTCATGGCAGACCACATGGATAAATATTATATTCTTATGGTATTTTTGAATATTTTTTCATTTATTATAATTTTATTTTTCTTATTTTTTATTATTATAGTAGATTTATAATGTATTATTGTTTATCTAGAATAGTAATATTTTATCTAAATAAAATATATAGCATTCAATTTTAGTTCAATGTTTAATGAAACATAATCTGTTGAAAATTTTTTATTTAACAAAATGTACATTCTAAAATTCTGGGGTGTTATATTTGACCCCCTGAGATAAATGAAATTCTCACAATGTTATCTCATGTTTGATAAAAAGGGTTTAAAAACATTTTTAGATCAATTCAAAGTAGTATAAAATAAATATATAAAAGTGTAAAGAAATACCTTTTAGTCTACATTGATGACATTTACTTTTGAAAATAAATTTAATATCTTTATTAATTACAGGAAACTTATCATTTCTTAAATACTTATTAAACCATGCATTTTTTATAACGAGACTCATTCTAGAAAAAGCGTTTCATAAAGCATACCTTCATAGGTGAGTGATATTTTTCATATATGACATGATAAATTTTTCTTCCTCTTACTTGAGTTGAGGAATTATTTTAACATCAAGATATTGAATAAGATAATATATACTTACTTGATTTAAGTCCATACCATAAGCATAATTTCATCCTACGATTGTGATTTGAGTAGTTTTTAACCTATAATTCATCTCATATTATAAATGATTAATATGTAAGATGAAGATTTCTTATTCCTGAATCACTAAAATTAACTTTAAAGGGATCAAAATATCCAAAAAATTATGATAAGTTATTTCTCATGTTTATATCTATTAACCAAAACAAAAAATGGTTAGAACACGATAAGATAATATTCAATATAAATATACCTTCACTTGAAGAAATATTACATTAGTATATAAATCCTTAATAATAACATCTGAAGTTAAACTTTAAAAATACCAGAAATAACTAAAATTAAAGATCTTCAAAATATTCCTAACCAAATTCAAAATCCAAAACATTAGAAATAATTGATCATATATTATTCCAAGATTAAAATAACATTTAACTCTAAAAAACATTAATCACTAATAAAGTCACAAACCAAAAACATATATAACCTAATCATATAATCTAAAAAATATTCTAATATTTTTCATAATAATATCATACACACTTCTATAAATTAACTTGATATCTATTCCTTAAATTACATTTTCCTTAATAATTTAATATTCCAAAAATGGTGAAATTCTTTAAAAATAACATTAATCACATAATCACCATATTACTTTTCAATCCCATTGTTATCTATATGATAAAACTTACGTTCTGAAAAATTTAATAATACATTTTACCAATTAACCATAATTACCTCAACATTAATGACCATATAAACCATAAAAGTTATAAATACCCCACAAAATATAAATTTATTCTTTTTTGAATAAACTTTTCACTAAAACACATACAAAACCCAAGGGTTTTATTCCCATAAATTTATCCCAAAATATACTTAATCATCTTAAACTCCCATCATATTAAACCTAAAAATGGAAATCCATTCCTTTAAACTTATGATCAAACTTATAATTAGTATCCTGTAATGGTATATAAAACTCTTAAAATATACTCATATGAATCATTATAACCTATAATGTTATCTAAACTTTTTCTTTTATTCCAACTATAATGAATCATGTCTTAAACAACCCTTAATTACATGATTTATAACAAGGGTTTCAATTTCTTAATTTTCAAGGATCTATTTAGTTCATCATTTTATAGAATTAAGAAATCTATTACATTAAAAAGTGTAAATTTCTATACCATTTCCACCCCCCCAAAACATGTTCTCTATAAATACACACTTGCTTCACTCAAGGTAACTCCCATAATTGGAACTATGGATTTATTAATGTTCTTACTCATCTATAATCCCTGTGAAAAACATTTTAAAATGTGGTATGATCAAAAAAAGTATCAATAAGGGTCATATATGAAATGAAACCCATTATTTCATTTGTAAACCTAAAAAATTCATAAGAAGGTTTTCCTTTTCAATAATGAAAATTTGAGCTCAAATATCCATTTAATTTTTCATGAAAAAAATAATAATTCCTTAATATATTTCATAAAACATTTTATATGAAATTTTAAATGAAGTATTATAATCATAAGAGTTTCTTGGAAAAGATAAAAATCCACGAGTCCTTAAAAAACAATACTTTCACCCCCTTTTAAAAAGCTCACAATCTTTCCTTAAAAATATAAGATCATTTTTTTACCTTTTGAAATCAAAATATTTCCTTAAAGAACCATTGCAAGAATATCATATTGGTACCTTGGGAAATTATCTTTAAATTTAAACTTATAATAACCCTTACAATGGAGTTATATAACAAGATAATTCCGACATATCTTGTGAATAACCTATCAGCAGTAAACTTTGTCACTATACCAAATTCATTGGAAAGCTATAATGGGCTCACCCGTCATCAGAGCTATATCAAAATCACTCATCAATATTATAAAATGTTCAAGAAAAATAATATGAATAAAACACATATATCTTTTAATTTAACTATAAAAATCATTTTACTTGGAATTAAATCCTACAAACAATAACACTTTTAGTTATCTTATAAAAAGGAAAAGACATTTCAATTTATTTAGATTTATTTTTTAAAACAAATTCTTGAATATTGAGAAAATTTTTCTTTTAAAATAAAAATTTTAACTTGTAAAGGAATATTTAAAGTAAATAATGGTTATAACTATAGAAAAATCTATTCATTCGATAATTGTTAAAATAAATATTCTTTTCACACTTTGGTAAAGAAAGTCAAAAACAACTTAAATGTAAAATTTTAAAAAGATTCCTTTTTAGTACTTTGTAAAGAAAGTCAAAAATAGTAAAAAAAATACCTTTACAAACCATTGAAAAATAAATAAGAAAATTATTGAATAGTTAAAATAACCTTGACATGGAATAAAATGAGTTGCAAGGAAACATTTAAAACAATATTTTCAAAAGAAATACCCTTAACTCAAGTCCTGACTCATTTTGTTCGTATGTATCTCCTCTCGAGTAATAAAATTATATTATTTTCATACTTTTTAATAAACTTTATTATGTTTATTCCATTATCAATATTCCCTTTATTTCGTTTATACTATGTTTTATTTAGTTACTAAATTGGTTAAGTTGATGTTAGATGTTTTAATGACGTTTGGTTTATAAGTCCAAAATAACTTTAGAAGGTCAAATATGGTCAAAGGTAATATGGTTCCATTATATAGAGAATATTAACCTTGAAAAAATTATTTTTTTATAAATTAAACCCATTTTTAGAATCATCTATGGAAGGTGTATATGAAAAACGAATCACATCGCTTCATGGAGGTGGTAGTCCTCACAAATGCATGAGCAATGTTATCATTTTTCAATAGATGGAAGGGTAAAAAATTTACTAATATATTATCTTTATAGAATCATAATTATTTCATAAGTATTATAAATATCCATTTGATCCACCATTTTAACCATCTATATGAGGCGACGATGAAAAATAAAACACATTGCTTCATGGAAGCAGTAGTCTCCATGTATGCATGATTGATGCTTTCATTTCCCATTGGATGGAAAAAAAGATGAGTAAGGGTTGTTATATAAACCTGATAGAATTTTAGTATATATAAGATAATTATGTTATTATATTATCATGGTTATAGAATATTTGATGTAGGGGGGAGAAATAGACAAGATAACACTTGGTTAAGAGCTATACCTCTTCTTTGAGAAACATCATTTGGCTTACAACTTAAAGCTTTTAGGTTGGTATATTGGTGAGGAAAGATCCTATAGTAAATGATGAGTAAGTATGATAATTTATTTAGGTATATCTTATTAAATATAAATGTGGCATCCCACCTTTTTATTATATAAACTTTTCATTACATTGTACAAAATAGAGGATTTTTTAAAGTTTAGTTTGTTGGAAAAAAGGTACATAATACATGAAAACTTAAAAAAGTATTATAATACACTTGAATAGATTATTAATAGGTTAATACTATTTAAAATTACTATATCTCATAATGTGGGGACATACATCAAAGTTAAGGGTGAGCATAAGGATCGTTAAGGAAAAACAAGGGAAACATTTTACATGTGATATTGAGGAAAATCAATAAGAACATGAGGAATATAATTATGGAATGAAAAAGGGAACATGAATCATATGATAAATAAAATAATATAAATAATGTCTTTAAAATTTTTATATAATATTTTAAAAATACATTCATAAGCATATCACCAAGGTTTTTCATTGAGGTGTCATAAAAATTACCAAGGTTATTCACCAAGGTATCATAAAACATGCCATATCTAGAGATTAACTTATTTACCCAATTAATTGAAGAATTATCAGGTAGAAACCTTAATATGTATTAATTATAATTTTATACAAATATATCATAATAAATCATTTCATAAATAACTCATGGATTATAAAATAAAACATGTTTCATATCAAAATCAAGGCGTTTTAAAAGTGCTTTAAAAATATGATCATTATGTCATTTTTCACCCAAAAAAAGGGAATGAAAGTTTTTTTATATTTAATAATAGAATAAAATAAATTATTTTTTACAATTTTTAATAACCATAAAAAAGAAATAGGTTTGGTTATTCAAAAAAATAAAATAAAAGGTAATTTCTTGAAAAGAAGAGAGAAATTTTGAGAAGTAAAATCAACACCATAATGGGTATAAAACTTAGTTTTATAAAAGGGTAAAAAGATATGGGATAGGGGTATACCATTTATAAACTAAATTTTTAATTAAGGTAATTAATAAAAAGGAAATGATAGAGTGTGACCCTAACATTCAAACGACATATACAAAAAGAAGTTCTTGAAACAAAGAGAAAAGAAGGATATTTACCTTACCATGAAAAGTAACTTCTAAAACTTTAGGATTGTGAACTTGGTGATTGATGAAACCTTGGTAGGTAAAACTATCATATATTCATGTATGATGAATTGGTAGTAAAAGTAAATGGATAAATTGGTGGGTATTTATAGAAAAAATGGGGGATTTGTATATTAATTTCCAAATATAGGTCTTAGAAACCTAGGTTGTGGAAAATTAGAAACCATGGGATTTACCATGGTATTTGAACATGGTATTAGGAAATGGGGAAAAATGTTATGTTATTTTAATCCAAAAGAGTCTACTGTAATTTTAAATTACTTTTTTGGCATAGAAAAGTAAAGTTTCCACAAAAATAATATTTTTAATGTTATAATTTCTATTTTAAACTTTGGAAAGTAAATTATTGTTTTAAAATTAATTAAAATCCATTAAAATAATTTATATTAATAAAATAACTTATTTTAGGTTTTTTATTGTGGTTTATTATTTATTACATCATTATGAAATAATTATGAATTCATAAAACATACCAAAAAATTCAAACTATATTTTTACTAGTCACTGTAAAAAATATTTTAGAAAATTTTCATAAATTCACCCTAACCTATTTTTGACATTTTTATTTAAAAAATAATTTTTATTTTATCATAATAATTATATAAATATTATAATTTTAACTTTTAAATATAAAAATCCTTATTTATTAAAAATAACAGTAGATTGAAAATGCATAGTCAAATTTCTCACACTTAAAAAATTATTTTATCATTTATATTTAAATAAGAGTGTTTTTATCATAATTTTTAATTAAAATAAGTATTATTAATAATATATTAATTTATTATAAATATTTATATCCTTTTCATAAAGTACAATTTCTGTTTTGAAAAATCAATTTATCAAATTCAATCTCAATTTTATTAAGAAAAACTATTCTTAAAACAGAATGGATGGAATAAAAATTTTATTTATTCAATGGAACTACACTTTAAGTAACCAGGGACTTTAAAAATAACCCCTTATTACAACCTCATACACCCTAAGAGTATGGTGTGCAATGGTGGTAGTTTCATGGGGTGCCTCGGATAACATCGACCGAGTGATAATCTCCACTAACTTGAACTTCTCCGGTAGGTGATTTTATTCAAGCTTCACTTGATTAAGATCAGTCCAGGCTTGGTCAAGGGAGAACTCCAGTGATGATAACTCCCTCACAAGTTTTTATATATGGGATTAAAATGGTACAACTCTACTATTTGATTCCATTGACCCTTATTTCTGTATGAATTATCATTTTTCAAATTTTACTTATAAACACTAATTATGACATTAAAATTCTTATCAAGAGTATAGTTCCCAATGGTCATATTGACCAAAGGTCATTATTGAACAATAATCATATAACAGTTGAATCCATATAGTAAAATTTATCTTTACATTTACTTCATTATTAAAGAGATATGGGTTTGTTGTGTATAAAATAATATAACACACATTTTCAGGAAATAATTATTATTCAAAAAGTATGGGTCATTACATTCTTCCCCCCTTAAAAAATTTCATCCCCAAAATTTCAACTTTTTATCCCAATTGAGAAAAGTTGTGGGTACTTCTATCTTATTTTTTCCTCTAGTTACCACATCTCTTATTCATATTTATGGTTACTTCAAAACACATTGAAAATGTGGGTAGTTTTATTGAACATACTTTTTCTCTATGGTCCAAGATCTCCACCGCCTGCTCCTCATAAGAGAGGTCATGTTCCAATTGAACAAAATATAGATTCATCACATGTTTAGAGTTAGTAATGTACTTCCTTGAGTGATATACATGGAATAAATCATGAATTTGAGCTATATTTTGGGGAATTACAAGATGATATGCCACTTCTCTTATGTGATCAATGATTTCATAGGGGATGATATACCTGGGGCTAAGATTCCCTTTCTTCCCAAACCACATGACTCTATTATAAGGTGATATTCTAAAAAACACATTATCACTAAAACTAAACTCCAAGTCCCTTCAATGGTTTTTATCATAGCTATTATACCAACTTTGAGAAACCTTTATATGATGTTGGATAGAATAATACTTTTTCTATAATCTCTTAAAGAAGACCCAAAACTAGCATATTTCTACCAGCAACTTCATCCCAATAATTAGGAGTTCTAAATTTCCTCCCATAGATTTATTTTCCTTCTGCTTTAGCTCTAGGAATTCCCTATCCATTTTTTCTTACATTAAACTAGGGTATTATTTATTGATAAAGGATCCCCTGTACTCTTCCCACTCCATATCATCAATCTCCCTTCTTACCATCATGTTTTTAATCAGTTTACACCACTAATAAGATTCTACCTCTAATAAGTACACATCCAGGGTCACTTTCTCTTATTACAAAAAACAAAGTGCAGAAAATATCTTTTCTATAGAGCTTATCCATTTTTTAGCGATCAATGGGTCCATAGATTCATTTAAAGAAGGTTGTTGTTGATGCATAAAGGACTCAATGGAAAGTTCCATTTGAGTTAAATCTAGTATCTCAACTTGATTCAAGTTATTTTTCACAACTCAAGTTAGTTAATTTATCATTCTCATGATGTTTTCCATTCCGGCTTCCATCGGAGGGTCGTTAGCGCATGGTCCGTTGCGCTCTTCATTTACATAGTTCCTTTTATTTTCCACTATTTTATAAAATAAGAAAACCTTATTGAGAAACATGTTTCTTTTAAGAATATTACAATTTATAATGGAATTTTATGTCTTAAAACATCATGCTTAAATATGTTATTCTTTAACAACAATTATATTTTCTATGAATCCTTCATAATGGTGCATAAAAATATTGTGATTAAACAAACATATCCCCTAGGATTGTAAAACTACGAGTGAAACAAGGCCCGTTATTTTGCACCAGTCCCTATTCAAGTATATATAAAAGTGGTTTTTTCAGGTTTTACCCCTAGATACATCTGTTCTAGAGCCACATCTACTTGTTCGTATCCAAATAGTGATTTATTTACTCAGAAAGCACTTATTATTTCACTAAAATACCAGCATGTTTTCATATATTTTAAATTTCCCATAAGGTTCTTCCTAAAATTTTCAAATCCTAATTTCCAAAAATAACTAAAATTTTATTTGATAGAAACTATGGAATCCCTCTTTCTTATTACATAAACTTTTCATTACATTATATAAAATATAGGATCTTTTAAAGTTTAGTTTCTTGGAAGAAAGGTACATAATACATGAAAAATTAAAAAAACATTATTCTAGTACACTTTAAAGGATTCATCATAAGTTTATACTAAGTAAAATTACTGCATATCATAACCTAGGGATATAAATCAATGGAAATGTTTATCATAAGGATTATTAAGGGAAAACAAGGAAAACAATTTACATTTGATCTTGAGGATTATCAATAATAACATGAGGAATATAAATATGGCATGAAAAAGAGAACATGAAGCATATAATAAATAAAATAATATGAATAATAACTTTTAAATTTTTCTACAACATTTAAATGAAAAATTCATAATCATATCACCAAGGTTTCACTAAGAATTCATAAAAATTACCAAGTTTATTCACCAAGGTTATTCACCAAGGTATTGTAAAACATGCCATCTCTAGAGATTAAATTATTTAACCAACGTATTAGAGTACTATCAAGGTGCACCCTTCATATGTAATAATTATCATGTGATACATATATATATAATAAATAATTTTACATATAACCCATGGATAACAAAATAAAATGTGTTTTATGTCAAAATCAAGGCGTTTTAAAAGTTCTTTAAAAACGTGATCATTATGTCATTTTTAACACCTAGAAAGGGAATGTGGTTTTTATGTATGTCAATACTAGGATAAAATAAATCATTTTTTCATCCTGGTGAATACCCATGAAAAGGAAATAGATTTGGGTATTCAAAAAATGAAAATAAAAGAGAATTTCTTGAGGAGAAGAGAGAAATTTTGGAAAGTAAAATCAGCAATATAACGGGTATAAAATGTGGTTTTAGAAAAGGGTAAAAAGAGAGGGGACATAGGTATCCCATTGACAAAACTCAATTTTTAGTAATTAAATGAATAAAAAATTAATGAGAGAGTGTGACCATAACATTCAGAATATATATACAAAAAAGAAGTTCTTAAAATAAAGAGAAAAGAAGGACATTTCCCTTACCATGAAAAGTATCTACTAAAACATGACGATTGGGACCTTGGGGATTGATAATTACTTATAAGAACTCCTTGAGAGGTAAAAATATTATATACTCTTTTATTATGAATTGTGAGTGAAATGAAATAGAGAAATGGGTGGGAATTTATAGCAAAATGGTGTATTTGTTTATTAATTTCCAAATATTTTCCTTGGAAACCTAGGTTGTGGAAAATGAAAAACCATGGGCTTTCCCATGGTACTTTCTAATGGTATTGGAAGAATGGGAAAAATTTTATGTTATTTTAATCCATAATAGTTGAACAATTTTTTATATTACTTTTTTTGGCATTGAAAAGTAAAGTTTCCACAAAAATAATATTTTTAATGTTAAAGTTTCCATTTTAAACTTTGGAAGGTAAATTATTGGTTTTTAAATTAATTAAAATCCATTTAAATAATTTATATTAATAAAATAACATATTTTAGGTTTGTATTGTGGTTAATTATTTATTACATTATTATGACATAATTATAAAGTCATTAAACATATCAAAAAAAATCAAACTATATTTTTACTATTCATTGAAAACAAAACAATTTAGAAAATTCTCATAAATTTACCCTAACCTAATTTAGAACTTATGATTTCAAAAATGTTTTTTGTTTCATCATAATAATTCTATAAATATGATAATTTTAACTTTTAAATATAAAAAACCTTATTTATTAAAAACAATAGAAAATTAAAAATGCATAGTAAAATTTCTGACACTTGAATTTTTTATCATTTATATTTAAATAAGAGTGTTTTTATCATACTATTTAATTAAAATAATTATGTTTACTAATATATTAGTTTATTATAAATATTTATGTCTTTTTCAGAAAGTACAATTTTTGTCTAAAAAATCAATTTAACACATTTCATCTCAATTTTATTAAGAAAAACTATTATTAAAATGGAATTAATGGATTAATAATTTTATTTATTTAATGGAATTATAGTTTAAGTAACTAGGGCATCAAAACATAACCTATTATTACACCAACATATCCCCTAAGAGTAAGGCTTGAATTGGTGGTTGTTTCATGGGGTTCCTCGGCTATCATAGACATAGTGGTAATCTCCACTAACTTGAACTTATCCCATAGGCGATTTCATTCAAGATTCACTGGTTAAAGATTGGCTTGGGTTTGGTTAAAAAAGAATACTGGTGATGATACCTCCCTCCCAAGTTCTGACATATGGGATTCAAAGGACACAACTCTATTGGTTGAGGCCATCAAATCTTCTTTTTGTATCAATTATTATTTGTAAAATTTTACTTATAAACACTAATTATAATATTAAAATTATTATCAAGAGTATAGTTCCCAATGGTCATATTGACCAATAGTCATAATTGAACAAAATTTATATAATGATTGAATATAGATGGTAAAATTTCCCTTTATATTTACTTTATTATTAAAGACAGATGGTTTTGTTGTGTATAAAATAATATAACACACATTTTCAGAAAATAGTTATTATTCAAAATGTTTGGTTCGTTACAAAAAATGACCTAATATGTGTGAGGAAGAGAAGAGTGGAGGTTCCCTTTTATAAGTGAGGTGGGTACCAATCATGTGAATGCTTGAAATATTAATATATAATATTTGTCTAAATCATGTTAATTGGATCCAAAGTGCCATATTTTCAAATATAAGGTGGTTAGTGATGAAATAAATTCATTAAATACAATTTATAAAATTTTAAGTGTCATTTTAAACCTTATACTTTGGTTTTACCTCCTCATTAACCTTGTTTAACCTTTACTATTGTAACATATTTTTCATTCTTTAAGGGACATAAAAGTAATTTTAAAAGTTCTAAGTGGAAAATATATGAACCATTCATGACAAGTTAAATAATTTCCCATTTATTTGTGATATTATAGTATTTTTATGATTTTTTAATGATTTAAAAATAATTTTAAACATTAAATTTTATTTAAAATCATTTTTAGGACTACTCAAAAAATATTCCTTTAAAGACACAAATAAATCAATTAATTAGAATATAAAATATTTCATCCTCACTTATACTTTATAATTATACAATAAATTCATGTAACACTAAAATAAATCTAAAAACATATAACTTTTAATTTTTTTTATAATAATTTACTTATTTTTTCGACTTCTTTTAGAAACGATGTATCAGTGTTGTGTAAGAATTCAAGGTAATTATACCACCATTAAAAATTTAAGAAAATTACTAAAATAAATATTTTAATAAATTTTATCATATATATTCATTCATATATCATTTTTATCTATATCTATATCATGATACTAGAATAAGTGGGAGAGGGAGTCACATTTTGTAATTACCCTTAACATAAAATAATATAAAGGTTGTAAACAAAGGAAAGTGGCACCAAAATTACATATTTTTGAAGCTGTGATGATATTTTTATAAATAATTTAATCCAATATTAATTAATATGATATTTTTGACCTTATCATAATGTTTTAACATTATTTTTCCCATTTTATCCTTTTCTGTGGTGATAACATTTTACCATGGTTATTATTCGTTATGACGAAAAATGAAATGAAAATCATTAATAATTTTGAACCTCATGATTCCAAATATTAAATTTATTTTTAAATATTCAATTTATAGATTTTTTAGAAATTACTTTTATTGTAATTTTGAAAAACGTAATGAAAAACTATTTTTAGAAAAATACTTTTTTTATGTATAAAAATGATTTTATACCAAAATCATGTGTAATGTTTATTTCTATAGAATTTTTTGAATTATATTTAATAAAATTATACTTATGTGATGTAAAAAAAATAAAAAACCAAATGGAAGATTAAATTTACTTTCATTAAAATATAATAAATGACAGTTTTTGCAAAATCTGTATTTTTCACTATTCACTCAAAAATCATCTTTTTAAGAAAAATATAAAATAATTATCTTATGATTATTTTGACTCATTGATTTCAAAAAATATGACCATTTTATCAAATAAAATTTCTAAAATTGGTAAAAATTTGTCATAATATCCGCACACAAAGTGCAATAAAACCCATTTTTGAAGAAAATTTATTTTTAAAGCATAAAATGAATTTACACTCATTCCTTATCTAGTAATAACCATTAGATGAATTTTAATATATTAGTTTATATGTTTAAATATCACATGATTTCATAATAATATTTTGAAAGTGATTAATTTTTTATAATAAAATGCACAACACCTTAAAAACATTTATTTGAAAAATAGAATTTTAATTGTATCCAATCATTTTTTTGTAAAAAATTTACTGGTATTATAACCAATTACTATATAATCCAAAAAATAATATTGGTACAAAATATATATTTTCCTAATGACTATATAAGATAAACTTTCATATTACCTTACTATATAATCTCACATAAATCCCAAAAATCATTACTTCTCTCTCATCATGCCAATAAAATTCTACTTCTTATCCTTTTATCAGTACCCATGATTGAGGTTATGAACTTTTTATTGGACCATAAGGATAAATATTATTTTCACATGGTATATATATATATATATATATTTCATTTATTGCAATTCTATTTTTTCTTATTATTGATTATAATTGTAACTAGATAAAGTATTAAAGTTTTCTAGAATAGTAATAATTTATCTCAATAAAACATTTCATGTTAATTTTTTTCCCGATGTTGTGTAAAACTTAAGTCATTGAAAAAGTTTTATTTAAATAATTATACATTATAAAATATCAGGGTTTTACACCAAAATCACTTCGAATAGGCTAGGGACTAGAGACTAACACCAAGATGGATCAATCATACATGGGAGGCCTTGGCATATAACATCATACAATATATATGAAATATAATACATAAAATATTACTATAATATGAAATTAACATAAATTAATAATTGAAATTTATAAAAAAGGATGCATGTACCCCAACTATACAAATCTACACCCCATGCGTAAACCCAATAGATGATCAAAGAACATGATGCACCGACCCTCATCATTACAGGTTGTGAAATTAAAAGGGAATTTTTATTTTTGGTCCCATAGCATGGGAATTTTTGAGAATCAGGATTAGGTTAGGGGTTTTGAGAGTTAAAGTATCAAGGAGATATTTTTGGAAATGGGTTGATACTTGAGTTTTGTTATGGGTGCTAGGTTGAATACTGAATTTGGGTCGAGAAACCTCATTATTCTATTATGGATGTAGGCAGACAACCACACCATGATGATTTTGGTTCATGCCAAAAAAATTTCTAAACACTCGATGGTTGTTCTATAACTAAGGAATTCATGTTGTGGAAAAGTTTTGTGGGTTTTTTGATAAGGAAAAAAATATTATTATATCATTAATTTTTCATGGAGGGAAATTGGTTGTGTTGTGGCCCATAATTCATGCCAGGAAAACTTTTCAAAAGAGAGGTGTCATTGTTAGGGGCAGAAAATTATGAACTATGATAAGTGATTCATTATGTTTGGGTATTAGGACTCTCTTAGGAAATGGGTGTTTTGTTGCTACTTATAGGGGTCATGCTAAATCAGTGCTTGGTTGACATTTGATCCCTTTACCTGGGTATGGTCATTCCATGATCAAAGGGGTCAGGCCATGTCCTGACATCTCAACTATTTTTTTAACTGGGGATACCTATGTTTTCCAGGTTAGACCCATTTAGTTTTTAGTTAAACATTTGTGTGAGGAGTTCCATTGCATCCAACTCCCCCATCTTTCTCCCTTTCATCGATCCCCTTTAAAGAGGGGTGATTTTTATAGTGATCTCATGGATATTCTAGGTGAGTTCCCCCTGGTATCCCTTTGTATTACTTATCCTTGTACTTCCTTATTATTTCCCCTTGATTTTGGTTTTAATGACTATGGTTTTAGAGAGAAAATTTTACCAGGGCATAGTGGAATCAATATACTTCAAGGAGATTTCCTAAACCTTGGCCAGAGGAGATTCTAAGAGGATGAACACACACCATTACTCATTGTTTGGTTAAAAGTATATCACCATATTAATTTTTATATGGGTTTTGATTAAATTGAATGAAACTGATTATTTATTGGTTTCCAAATTATGGGGATTTTCCATTTGGATTTCCTAGATTATGCCCCAGGACGTTGGCATCCTGTTACCCATGGGATTGGTGATTTTATGTCTCATGGTGAGTTTTTAAGAAATCATACATTTTTTATTAATTAAAAATTAATTATAAAGTGTTAAAATTAATTATTTTGATTTTGATCCTTGGGGTAGGATCTTGGGTATTGATATGATATTGTATGATCTTTAAAAATGGTGTATGAGATTTAATTAAATTTAATAACTTCAAATGAGGTAGGTGGTCCCAGAAAATCTCCCTGATGTTTATGTGTTATGTTTATGCACATTTGACATGTGGCCTTTCCACTTATGTGTGATTAAACATGAGTTTTAAAATTAAATTATTCCATTACACCACTATGAATAGAACACCAATGTCTTGGGCCATGATGGATCCTTGAACACTAGTTCCTTCTTTGTCTAGTGATGGCCAATGAATTGACTGTAAATGTGTGAAGTATGGAACATGGACCCCTGAATGGTATGAATTAAATGTATTGAATAAAATGTAGTTTACCTAGTGATAGGTTGTATTTTAACATCCTAGGTTTAGAGTAGATACTCTAGTTATGTTTGTGGGAAATGTGGTTTCCCAATGAATATGTTCCCATGGGGGTAAAAGACATTTTTTAAGGTTATGAGAGACCTAAGGTGGGTTCTTGGGCTTGAAATGAGATGTGTAAGGCATATGTTAGTTTTCCTAAGTCTATTTGGGAAGGTATGAGAGTCTTAGGACTATTAGTGATGGGTGAGATGATCATAGATGTCACACATGATTGGAAACACCCCCTCAAGGGTGGGTTGGAATCTTGGTGAGTGTGATAAGTGGGTTGGGCCCTCCGGGGCTAGAAATTTTGTAATGGAAATGATTTCATCTGGGATATGGGATAAAATATCTCGAAAGGAATATGTAGAATGAGGAGAAGGTGGGGGTTGATATAATTATTCAATGACCTGACATCAAGATACTAAGGGTCGTAGTAAGGGTTATCTTGAGACAATAATTGGTTAGTGGTTCTGAGCTATGATGAATATTTTTGATTAGGTTTGGACCGAAATATTGAGGTTAGGGTTAGGTATATACCATGAGACATGAGAACACTTTAGAGTTTTATATATGGTTTGGTTTCAGTGAGCAGTGACTATGGTGTGTCTGAAGGACCCTAAAAGATTCCCATGTGGGTGAGATGAGCATGCCAATGGGTTTGGTTTGATGACCCAGTGCAACCAATATATACTTGAGGAGATTATCCTAAGTGGTTATATGGACACTAAGAAATTATAGGAGATATAGGGCTAGCTCCAAGTGACTAGTGCCCTGGTGGTGAGATGGGGAGCTTGTGGGGTGGGCTACAATAAAATTTTGTATTTATTTATATGAGATATTATAAGCTGTGTGCTATTATTATTGATTTCATATGAGATATTATGAGGTGTGATATATTATTCTCAATGTTATATGATATATTATTATGTGTTCATTATTCTCCTCATTGTTATATTAGATATTATGAGGTGGGAACTATTCCTCACAATGTTATATGATATATTACATGGGTGGTGTTATTCCCCTTGATGTTATGTTAGATATTACAAGGTTGGTACTATTATCATTGATATTATATGAGATATTACAAGGTAGGTGCTATTCCACTCAATGTTATTTGTGATATTAAGTGGTGGGTGCTATTCCTCTCAATGTTATATGTGATATTAAAGGGTAGGAGTTATTACCACTGATATTATATATGATGGGATTATGAGGTGGGTGATTTCCCCCTCAATATGATTAGAAGATATCTGGGGTGGGTGTTTCCCCACCTAAGTGTTATATATATGAGGAAATACACATGAGTATCTCTTCCCCCACTGAGTGATTGTATATATATGAAACTCTAGGGTGAGGTTTTACCTACCCTCATGGGTATTCATTATTCTCAGAGATATCCAATACTACATGAAGTAAGTATGATTGACCTCAGGTATAGCCTTAGAAATTGTGGATTGATGGTGGTTTATTGTATTGTTCTTCTAAAATGTTTCTATTATTTTTATCATATCACATTCACATACATAGTATTTACTGGTTATTTTAGGGATGTTATCGGTGTTTGACTATAAGTTTCAATCCTTTATCAAGTGGGCCTAACACTTTGGTGGTGAGAAGATTGCATGATCACATGTGCAGGAAGGTAAGAGGCCCAATATTTAATATATGGGATGGATAGATTGGATAGAGTAATAATATAAGGCTCAAAGATGGTATTTAAGCCTCCCAATGTATTATATTATTTACTTATTTGTATATGTGATCAGACTGGTGGGAAATCGGTTGGGATTCATGCCTTTATGAATGTATATTCATTTAATATAGCATGGATATTTTTTATTGATTTTTTTACTCTAATATTTATTTTTGATATTGATTGGTTATTTATTTCAATTTATTTTACTCTTATATAATGATATATTCTTTCTATGGTAACACCTTAGACCCTCACTTTTAGTTGGTAGCCTACGACATATAGTGAGCTATGCATAAGTTCATGTGACACTCTAGATGGGAAATTGGTTAGTGGTACTAGATCAAGGGAATCACAAAGTGTAATTATAGAATATTTTTATTACCTTATTATTTATGGGTTTGGTAGATAGGGAATATATAAATTTTATTTCTTCTAAAGGATCTCACATTGGTACATCATGAACACCTTTTTTAGTGGGAAGTCTTTATTAGCAATGTTATGTGATTGTAATTTTTGGTTTTCACTATTACAATTAAGATATTTATTTAAATATGACATATTAATTTGAGATGATATTTATTGTTTTGGATCTTGGATCATATTGGAAAGAATTATGTACACATACATCATATTTGGAACTTATAATTCAAATGAAATTTTTATACTTTCAAGGTATTGATTTCATTGATATTAAGGGGTTTATTTGTCTAAAGCTTCAATAAAAACACAGATGGAGTTTTCCTATATAACTTTCTAGTGTAATTCTACTCAGCTATACCAAAAAATTTTCTTTGACGATAGGTCTTATGGATCCTATCTTTGGATATTTTTTATGATGTATATATAGTCCTTCTATGTAATGGGATTTATAGTGACCCTGATTATCCAATAAATGTGGCTAATATTAATTGTTAATTTATATAATATTCATGTTATTTATTATTCATAAACACAATTTTAGTGCATTTTACACTTTGAACATCATTTCACATTATGATTGCAATTCTTTCTTGAAATGCACTATTATGTGGTACATTTTTGAACATCATTTAAAGTAACCAATGATTCATATGATTTTAAGGATTGTAATTATACATATTTTAATTTTCTATTTTGGGAAATTTATATACACTTAAATATGAACATTTTTGATTCAAGGATCATTGGATAATTAATAGAAGAAGATAGAGATATTTTGTGATGAAAGGAAACAATTCTAGAGAAGTCAGATTGGACACCATCCCACTGATGAGAATGTGGGGACCAACATAAAAACCCAATGAATCCCAAATTTTGTGGGATTATATAATACATATAGAGGAAAAAATCATTATTCAGGATCTAGTGATAATTCGGCCTTCATTGTAGTCATTTATGTGGCCCAAGTTAGAGATAAAATTATGGGCCAGATTCTGTGGCCCAGAAAAAAATCCCACTAATCCAACCATATCCCAAAAACATAACTATTTTTGGGCTGAGAGTTTACATGCTGTTAGGGTATATCTGTAGCTTAATTTAAGTTCCCTATGGACCACCAAAATTAGGCCATCTAGAAAGTGTTTCATGCTCCTCTGTTTGGTGGATGCAAGCTGGATGCCTTTTCAGGTCAAGGGTTGAAAGTCTTCTTTCCACAAAATTTCCACCACCCTAGACTTACCATAATCAAGTGGGATGACTTGTACTGTTGGAGGCTCGACCCAAGGGCTCAAAAATTCCTATTTAAGGAAGTGGTGTTAGAGGATTTAAGGATCTTGGATCCTTTGTTCAATTGTAATGTTATGCTTCGATTTTGCTGTCTCAAGTTTGTCTTTCACATGTAAGTTGTTCAATTCACTTTAGTTTCTTAATAAAAGTTCTCATTATCATATTATTATGTTGTTCTTCATATCACTTTGATACCATTGGATGAAGGTGTGAATTTATTCACACCAAACCTTGTGAAATTATCACACAATGGTGGAGTGATCGTTATTTTATTGTGTTTTTTTACTTCTCCATTTCTTCCCTCATGAGTCTACTTTCCGCTTCCATTGAAACCATAGAATCAATGGAGGGATAACCCACTTATGGGTTGATCCAAGGGGGTATTAAGGGGCTGGATTGGATGTTATTTATCACCCCATTAATGTCTAATCACTTAATTAATTGAGATTTTTATTTGATGATTTTTAAACTCCATCATCCTTGTTGAATTTAAGGCCACACAATTAAAGTGATAATACGAACATTTACCTTGAAGTGCTCAAAACATTGATCCTTCAAGTGTAAAGGTGATTAGTATTATGGTGTGTTTGTATTAAATAAGTAATTGATGAAGTTTCTTGATCTCCTTAAATAAACTCAACTCAAACATAAGAAATTTAAATAATTGAAAAGGGAATACGTCCATCTACCCCAAGTGATAACCTAGGATCAACTCATTCTTTTAAATTGAATTCACTTAAGTATATTATATTTCCTTTAAACCCATCTAAAATCAACCCAAGTTGGACACTTCATAGACAAAAACATTCCATATAATGTACGTGTCTATAGGTTTCTTCTTAGGTCTCATAGGATTCGACAACCCAAGCTAAACTACAAGGACCGTCCTACCTTCTTATGTTGGGTAAATTTGAGCGAGAATCAGACCCTTAGTTATTCGGTACATGCATTGGATTCCTTGGTAATTGACCCTTGGTGGGTCATTATAAGCATTGGATTCATAATTTCTAGTTTTGGAAAAGAAAACAGGTTTAGTTATTTAAAGTATCAATAACTACCTAATGATGTTTACCAATATAGATTCTTAGTGGAATTAAACATAACCGAACCATATGAATTTGGTTTTTATTGATATAAATCATCATATAGTGATGTTTTTATATGAACTTGGATGTGACAATAATCCTTAAGAGGGTATTATATTATGAATATTCTTAATGAGGATTGATTCTGTAGAGTATGTGGTTCACTTGGTCATGTGATGATTGATATATATACATGAGAACCCAAGAGTGGGTGTGTTGGCACATGAGATTCCCTGAGGATGTTTCAGTGAAGGTGAGGTATATCTAAAAGATTTGGTTTGGTTTAGAAATATCTTTTCATGAGTATGTGGACAAACTTTTGAGGGTAAGGGAAAGGTTCATAAGATACCTTGATCTTTAATGATGCAAATCACTTGGAATAATTTTGGCAAAGATGTTGAGTTTTGAGGGTTGGATCAATTGGATGCCTAACCTATTAATTTTAGGTGGTTCTCAATGAGGTAGTATACCATAATACTAGATGTTTGGATCTAGTATGGATAGAGTTTGGGTATATACTTGTGGTTTAGAATGACACTCAAGCGGTGGGAGATCATGTGGTAGTCCTTTTCATGGGTGAGATGGTGGAATTGTTGGAAAGAAATCACTAAGGTTATTCTAGCTAGATGAGGATAATGTGTAGTGGTGAAGTATAATTTTTAAGTGCATGATCCTAGGATAGATGTGACACAACTCATGGGTTTATGATTTAGGTTGTGTGATCAGTTTTTATAAGAGGTTACACCCCTTGTGTTTGACTGATATTGAGATAAATGATAGTAAATAACCCATGATATGGTTCCTTAAAAGATAACTTTTTCTTGGGAGAGGAGAATGAGGGTTGGTATTAATTTTTGAAAAATATTTGATGCATGGGGTTAAGTTTTCATTGGTTATATAAAATTATTATTGGTGTGTAGACCAGTGATTGATGAAGTGATTGTGGGAATGAAGTCCAAGATTTTTATCAAGAATAGGAGGAGTTTACACTATATATCCAAACTTACCCATTGATAGAGTTTTCGAGATGGATGAGTGTGTCTTGGGAAGAGAAACATGAATGTGATAGTGAATTCTATCATGCATTTCACTTGAGGAGTGGTATAAGTAAACCATATAGTGGGGAGTGCACCATTGGAAATTATAGGGTGTAACCCTTGTTTTAGATAGAATTCAATAGATTCTAAGGATGAAATTATTGGTGATATAGTAATGGGTATCAATTTGTGTTTTTTATGTGCTTGAGTATGAGCGGGATGACCATGTCCAGTCATTATATATATTATTAGATGGGGCATGGGTAGTGGATATGTGGTGTTTTTGTTCAGTGAGTCAATGATAATGATACTCGTTGGGTAGGGATTATTAAATCATTTAAAAAGGTACAAATATTATATCAGTGGGTTCATGGATGTTTGTATATTGGTTAGTGGATGGTCAAGATGGAACCTGGATGATAGTTTGTAGGTAGATCCAATTTCATCTTGCTCCATGGTGAAGACCATATTCAAGAATTCAGTTGGGTATTAGATGCATTATGTGTGTTATCTTGGGGATCAAGATAAAATTAGGAATTATCTAAGAGTAAGTAAGATTAGAGGTGATTTAGTGATCATGGTGAGAGTATGAAAACTAGTGTGGGTGGTTTAGGATACCACCATTGCATTAAACTTAGTGTTAGGTTTGGACTTCAGTGTGGGGATTTGGATGATCCTGTGATGCCTTTAGGGATTAAAGCATCATGTTTGTGTCCTGTGATAACATATCAATAGGTTTGGACAAACATTTTGAGAATGGTATACTATTAGATGAATGATTAGTGTTTTTCATGAAATTGGGTGTAGTGATATAGAAGCCACATCAAATATGTCGAAAAAAGGATTGAGGTGTATTTTTGGTGAGATGTTTCTATTAAAGAGAGAACTATGGTTTGTGATTGGATTTTATGAACATAATATTTTATTGAGTATAACTATAATCCTAGGAATTGATTTTTTGATGATGTTTTTGTGTCTTAGAATAGATAGGTGTAGTTGAGCACCGTCACAGTGTTCATGATGGTGATGAACTTAACTTCTGTTTTGGGGAATAATGAACCCATGTGTTTGAGGTTTCATAGTGGAATTTATTTTGATGTTACATGGTATAATGTGAATAATTATTTATGAATTTATTACTGAGGTGGGTTGGGATTGACCACAGAAGCTTATATAGGACAGGAAGCATCATGTGGGGAGTTTTTAATGACCAACATTATTATGGGTTGTGAAATTCAGAGGGAATTTAATTTTTTTGTCCTGGATTAGGGGATGTTTTATGAATGAGGATTCATATTAGGATTATGGTAGTTGGAAAATCTCAAGGAGGTGTTTTTATTTATGGATTAATTCCCAATAGATTTTATGGGTAATCGAGTGAATGTTAGTGAAAGTTTAGGGTGACCCGGTCACTAATTTTGGTTGTAAGTGGATTATTGTACCATGATGGTGAGGGTTTCACCACAATGACCATTAAGTGAGAAATAATCATTCGATGACTGATTTATTCATGGTGTGGTAGATTTATATATATTTTTGGATAAGGAAAAAACCTTACACATGCCTTTGTTTTTTCATAGAGGAAAACCAACTGAGCCGCTACCCCTAGGTCATTCTATGAAAACTTACAACAAGTGAGGTATTGCTGATGGGTGTGAAAATATTATGGTGTGATAAGGGAGGATGAAACTTTGGGGTTTGGGACACACATATGAAATTAGTTTCATTTCAAAAACCAAATGGGTTGTGCTGCGATAGTATTTGGCATGGGGTTGACCCCTCTTCCTGGAGGAAGTCATGCCATGATCTGGAGGGGTAACACCATGACCTATAATCTTCCTTATTTTTTTTTAAATAGGGTAGAAATATAATTTATAGGTGAAATAACTTTGGTTTTTGGTTAAAAATCCATGTCAGTTAGCACTCCCCTACTTTCCCCAATATGTAAACCCCATTGAGGAGATGCACTTTTTGTGGAAATCTTATAATAATTATAGGTGAGTTCCTCCACCATTCCATTTTTTCTTCCTCCACATTGTTATTCCTTCTTTTTTCCCTGCTTTGGGTTCTATTGACTAGGGTTTTGGAGCGAATATTCCACTAGACCATGGTGGAATCATCCCAATTCAATGGGATTTCATAATACATGGCTAGAGGAGATCCCGAGAGGATGAGTGCACACTACTTCTCACTATTTTTTTTGATGTAAGTATACCCATGAATTTTTATAATATTTTTGATTAAATTTAATGAAAATTATTGATAGACTAGGTTTCGATTAATTGGGTGTTAGTTTGTAGGATTTTCAAGAACATTCCATGGGATGTTGGTATTTCGTTGCCCGTGGTTTTTGGCACTGCTATGCCAACTGGTGAGGTTTTATAAAATTAATAATTTTTAGATTAAATTAAATAATTAATTATAATGTTTTATAAATAATTATTTTGATATTGTGTATTGAGGTAGGAACTTGGGTATTGATACAATCTTAGATGATCTTTGATTATGGTGGTCAAGTGTTAATGAAAGGGAATAACTTCGAATGAGGTAGATGGTCCCTAAACATATCCATAAAGATTATGAATCATATTTATGTGCATGTGATATGTAGTCTCACTAGTTTCAAGTGATTGAATATGATTATTAAAAATTAATTGTTTCATTAAACCCCCATTAAATGATCAAAAGTGTCTTGATCCATGATATACCCATGAAAACTAGTCATGGAATTAGCCTCCAGTGAATCAAGGATTGAATATAAATGTGTGGCTTTGATCTTACTAGGTTTGGATCATGTTATCTAGTGATGTTTTTCGGAAAAGGGGTTGCCCAATGAATATGTTATGCAGGGGATCAAAGATGTTGGTTGAGGTCATAGAATACCCAAGGTAGGTCCTCAGAACTAAAATAATATTTGAATACCTAATATTAGTTTTCTTAATCCTACTTGGTTAGTCATGAGAGTTTTAGGACTATTGGTGATGGGTGATTGGATCATTCATCTCACACATGGCGGGAAACACCCCCTTAAGTTTTGGTTGGAGTATTGGAAAGTTCCATCAGTGGGATATGTCCTCTAGGGATAGATATGGTGTAATGGATAATATTTATCTAGGATATGGTTTGAAATTATCCCAAGGGAGATGCTGAACAAGACCTAGGTGAAGGTTGAGAGAATTATTTAATGATTTAGCATCGGGATGACAAGGGACTTACCATGAGTTAGTTTGAGATGGTGCATAGTCAGAGAGAATGAGTTATGATGCATAATTTCAATGAGGTTTAGATTTAACTCATGATGTTAGATTTGGGTATATCCCACAGGCTACAAGAATTCCATATAGTTTTGGATATTTCTTAAAACCTCTAAGTGTTAGGTCAAAATAGTGATGAAAAAGACACAAGAGGTGGGATAAATTGTGTCACTTTAAAAAAAAATTACAAATTAAAAAAATATCTCTTGATATGAAGTGATTATTTCATTCCCTATTAAATATGAGTGAGTGGTAGAAATAAATTAATAAAAGAACACAGTGATGTGTAGTGGTTTAGGGAACAAATATCCCTTAGTAAACTCCACCAACACTCTCTCCACGAGCTTAGTGATTTTAAATTTTAATTCATTTTATCAAGGACTTCTACAAATAAGTATATTCAGTTGATACCTTTACGAAATGAATTTTACAAGACCTTATGATTCTTTTATAGGAAAAAAAAATCCAGAGCTTAGTTCAAGAATCTGACACTTCACCATGAACTAGTATAAGCAACTAATACTCCAATAAATTAAAAGATATTGGATTTTTTTGAGAAAACATATTTCACTTAGGGTTGAAACAACAACTAATAGTAGAATTTGATATTCAATAATGTACAAAAAAAATATAATCATCAATGTACCATAGGATTCCTTTAAACAATGATAGAGAAAACACCAGGCTAATGAATAAACATGCATGTCTCGAAAGTATAACTCTGAAGAACACCTTTTAGAAATATAGAAGTAGATTTTTATAATAAGATTCAACAACAACAACAACAACAACAACAATGAGTTGATAAACTAGAAAAAATATGCATTTCTCCAAAGTGTATCTTTAAAGGCAATGACACACTATTATTTACAAGTGCACAATTATTTATTTTGAAGAATATATGTGTATTTAGAAGAATGAATGTCTTAGTATTTATCATGGCGGTCGAATAGCTTTAGGTCAAAATAGATATGGAAATATGGCATAATAAATTGAAAATATTTGAATTGAAATCATTCAGAGAGAGTCATAACTTCTCTTAGAAATAGGAATGATTTAATATGTTGAGAACAATATTTTGAATCAATTATAAAACAAATTTAAAGAGATATTTAATTTTGGTGAAACCATTGTATAAAATATAGATAATATATTAAATTTAAATCTCCATCATTGACCAAGTCAAACATAGGGTTTCTCTATGTAGTAATAAAATCCAAAAGTATGGTTGAAAATGTATAGTTGATTACAAAAGTAGGGTTAATGAACCATACATTTATTCCTAAAATTTAGGGTTTCTTCCAAACATCGGTTTTCTAAACCATAATTTTTTAATAGTGTAGGGTTTATGATATACACGTTTTATTCTAACCCTAGGATTCCCAAACCATATGTTCTTTTTACAAATTTAGGGTACGGACGGTGTTTCTAGATTTCTCTCAAACACATCTAGAATATTTTAAACAAATATCCTCCCATGGATTTAATGAATTTTCAATTCTTCTAGAACAAAAATAATTATTCTAAATTTAATCTTGAAACTTCATTAGTAACATAAATGTGGGTATCTATGAGCATAAAAATAAAAAATAAATTAACAAAATTGCTGAATCAATACATGTTGAATAATCTCACCATTTTTGATAATCATAAAACCTATAAAGTAAATATTAAACTTAAAACAAATAATAGATGAAATTTTTATAAATATAAATATGAATAAATTTTAAGAACATTTCTCCCCTTTTAAAATATAAATTTAGGGCATATTTCTCCTCATGAAAAAAATATTACAAAAATAATTAAAAATAAAAATTTTACATGAATTTATCATATATTTATTATATAAATTTCTCCTATATTTTTTATCCCCCGACATTTATCCCCCTTTTTGTGAGATAAAAAATAAATTACGAAATTAATTTACATTTTTTATATTAAAAATTGTATATAAATTGAGAGAAGAAAAAAGATAAAATCATATTTTAAAACATTAAGAATAAAACTAATATTTAAACTAATAAAAAGATATAATTGACTTTAAATAATCTAAATAGATGAATAAAATTTACATCTTTTTAAAGGGTTTGATGGATCATATAAACTCTACAAACTTTTAACCTTTTCGCTCATATCAAATAATACTTTTGATAGTTATTCTATTATTCTTTGTACATCTACTGATGTTTGAATCAATGATGAAGTTGATAACTATTTGACCAAAAACTATTTTAACTCATAAAGTTATGACTTAGTAACATTTTCTCATCTTAGTGGCTCCATTTTAATTTTTATCTCAACATTAAACTCTTCAAATTCCTCTTTAGAAATCGATCTTTCTTTTACATTCTGATACTCCCTTTGAAGTGTATCAAAAACTATTTTTGAAATAATTTTTTTGAAGCTCTTCACATGAATTCCTAGAAATATTTAGATCAGCATGAATCTTTACTATATCTTCATTAATATTAATGTTGAAAAAAATATCTCTAGAATAAATTTCACCTTTAAAGATAATGAAACTTCTGTTTTTTAAAACCAAAAACTTTTTTATCTTTTCTAGAATATTTTTCTAAATAATCCTTAATAAAGGAGACTGACTATTCTCTAAAATGATCATAATTAGGATTAAATCATGTTTTATATTTAGAAATACTTTTCTCTAAACATTAAGTTCTAGATTGATTAATTTTTATCAGACTGATTTCTTCATAAGTTTTTGAAATTGATATTGTGAAGAAGAAGGATTAAAAATTTAAGAGGTTTTGGGAATAAGATTTCATTGTTTATAATAGTAATACAATATGTTAAAACCTAAAAAATTATAGAAAACACTTCATATTCTGGAGTAAAAAAAGATTAATCATTTTAGATTTTAATTTTGAAAAAAGAAATTTTTACATAAGAGAACTATTATGAAATAAGATGTTACGTAAATGAATAAAATTTCTATAAACAAGAAATTTAAAAACAAAGATAGATTAAACTAAAAATTCTTTTTCATAAATACATTTATTTTATTATTATTTTATATAATATAATCAATTACTATACTCTCTAGAGGTCATTTTTAAAAGATATATATATAAAATAATGTTTATAAAAAATTTAATATTTTAGAAATTTTTGTATAAACTCCAATATGAAATTATATAAACAAGGTTTTGATAACTTGATCCAAAGAGTGAGAAACGTTTTAAGAACTAAAAACAAAATATTTATATCCCTCAATAAATAAAATTAATTCATTTGAAATAAATATATAAATATGGTGATAAAATATTTCCTGGATTATCAGTTCCAGTTCTAAGGATTTTTCAATAACAATCTATTTCATAATTGAGCATTCCATTGTTAAAATACAAATTTTCATATGATTTTGAGACAAACACTTAATGATTTAATAATGTATTTCAATGTTGTATACCTGAAAAACATAAAATAGAAGTGCCTTTTGGTACCCATATTCTTTTGGGTCTAGCGGTGTTTAAAATTAAAATATTAGGTAACCAGATTTTTTTATTTTGAGTAGAGATTTTACTATTAAAGTTACAAAATTATTTTGAATAATAAACATTTTTAACATAAGAAATCTGGGGTTTTTTAAAATAACAGTCATTTCATAATGTCCATTTATTCCATAGTAAAAAATTTAACAATAGATAATATTTTACTATTTGAGTTGGGAACAAAAAAATTTCTATAAAAATTTATTTTTTCACCATTACTACAAATTCTAAGTTTTAATCTGTGAATTTTATTTTTACTAAGAATTTCATTTAAATAATTTTCTTCTTTGATAAGAATAATAGAAGTTTTTTTAATGTATCAATTGAATTTAATAATTCTTTAATTTTAATTTCATGTTGATCAAAATATATTTTGGAAAAATTAGATCTTAAATATGTAATTCTCTTTGAAAAAATATATCTATCAATTGAAATAAAATCATAAGGTTTTTTAAGTTTATTATGATCTCTATTTAAGGATTAAAATTTATCTTGAAGAAAAAACAGTATTTATTAATTTCATTATATTTTTTTTCTGAATTAGAGTTTTGAGAGTAAGAATATTGTACCTCATCAGCATGATCCATAAGACATAGATTCACCATTGGATTTTATTCCAAGTTTTAGAGTTCATAGTAAATTCGTCATTTGAATCATTATAATAACACCAAGAATCCTTCATGATTTTCTCACATTTTATTTTATAATTTTATTTCCTTTAATCTTTGAGAAAAATAAAGTTATAATTTATGTGACATTTCCCTTTTCATTCATAGTATCTATCTTTTTTAATCCCTTTATTTATTTTGTTTTACACTTTTTTAAATCTTTTAGAAATATCTGATAACTCTTTAATAGAATCTAGATTACTTGAATCAGATGTTTCATCAATAGTATATTTAAGATATGCTTCTTCATTTTTGATAGAGACATGATTTTTAGATTCATCTTTCATCTCAGGTTCATACATCATCAAATATATAATAAATTATTTCATTATTGATTCTTTAACTAGTGTGTATTTACATATAACAATAGAAATTCCATTCCAATTAGAGGGTAAAACTCTATGTACTTTTAATTCCTGATCTTATTTCTTAATTAGAAATCCGAATGAAAAAATATCATTGAAAATTTTTGTCAATATTCTATTCATTTGAGTGATGTTCTCATCTTCATGCATCCTAAAAATATAAAATTGCAACTTTATATTATTGTATCTCAGTTTTCTGATAGTATGAGTTCCTTTCTAAGTAATATAAATATTCTAACACATCTCATATACAGTAGAACATTGAGAAAATCAATTAAAATCATTAGCCCCTAATACAAAGACAATAACATTCATTACTTTTGAATTAAGATCATATTATTTCTCTTGAGAATCATACCATTTTTTCAGATATTCCTTAAGAATTTCATAAGACTTTACAACCTTCAAATAAACTCTTATTCCATGATTTTTCAAATAAATAATCATCCATGCTTTCTAGTATCTATAATTATCTCTATTAAAATAAGAACATATCATCGACACACCATCTCTAAGATCAACCATTTTTATATTTTTATTCATCAAAATATTTAAGTCAGGCTTGTTAGAGACAAAGGAAATATTTAATATTTCAAAAGAGTCCAAAATTATGATACCACTTATAATTTTCAGACAGAAATAGTAGAAGTTTTATGAATTTACAAAAATGAGAAATATATCAAATAAATCCCAGCCTTTGATACAAATTGTTAGGTTGGGATAGTGATGATTAAGACACAAGAGGGGGGGGGGTGAATTGTTTTACATTAAAAACTTTGATGAATTCAAAATATCCCTCTTGATATGTAGTGATTATTTCCTTCTATCTTAAAGAAGAGTGAGAAATGAATATAAATAAATAAAAGAACAAGGGGATGTATAGTGGCTCTAGGCACAAAGAACCCATAATTCACTCCACCAATGTTCTCTCTACAAGCTTGGTGATTTTCACAAGTAAGTCCTATTACTGGTGACTTATACAACTAAGTATATATAGTTGATACATTTATAATAAGGTTTTTAGATGGCCCTTTTCATCTTTTATAGGGAACCAAAAATCCACAACTTAGACTGAGAAGGTGACACTCCACCATGACTGATTCCAAGTGGATGATACTCTAATAAATCAATTGATATTGATTTGATTGATAAAAAATATTTTTATTATATTTATAGCAGAAATTGACAGTAGGATTTGATCGTAAATAATGCACCTAAGCAATAATATAATCTTCAATATAGCATAAGATTCCTTTAAATAATGATAAATAAAACATCAGGAAGATGGATAAACATGTATATATCCAATGTTTAACTCTGAAAAATGATTTTTTGAACTATAGAAGAAGATTTTTTCAATAAGATTTAGCAGCAAAAACTATAGAGAGTCGATCAACCAGAAATAGATGTGCATGTCTCCAAAGTATAGCTCAAAAGGAAAGGAAACACTATTATTTAAAAGTGCACAATTATTTATTTTGAAGAATATCTATGTATTTAGAAGAATGAATTTCTCAGTATTTATCCTGGTGATCGAATATCTTTAGGTCAAAACAAATCTAGAAATACCGTATAATAAATCGTGAATATTTGAATTCAAAATATTCAAAGAGAGTCATAACTTCCCTTACAGGAATGATTTAATCCATTTAGGATGAGACTTTTAATAGGTCATAAAACAAATTTATGATATATTTAATTTATATTAAACCATTACAGAAAATGAAGATAATATCTTTTATTTAAAACTCCACCATTGAACAAGTCAAACATAGAGTTTCTATATGTAGCGATAAACTCCAAAAGTAAAGTCAACAATGTATGGTTGAATAAAAAATTAAGGTTAATGAACCATATGTTTTCCCATCAAATTTAGGGTTTCTTCCAAATGTAGGGTTACCAATACATTATTTTCAAACAACATAGGGTTCATGATCCACAAGTTTTATTCCAAATGTAGGATTCCAAAACCATACGTTCTTCTTACAAACATAGGGTATGAACAATGTTTCTATACTACTTTCAAATACATCCAAAATACTTTAAATGAACATCCTTATATATATTTAATGACTTGTGAACTCTTCTTGAAAAAAAATAATTATTTTAAATATCATCATGAAATTCACTTAAAGCAACTTCATTAGTAACATAAATGTGGGTGTTTGTGAGAATCAAAATCAAGAATAAATTAAAAAAAATGTTGAATCAACACATTCTAAATTATAGGTAGAGACTATGGTGGGTTTGAAGTATCCTAGTGGATTCCCATGTGGTAAGGATGGGTGTTCCAATGGGTTTTTTGTGATGTGTTAGTGAAACTAATATGGATTTGAGGAAATTAGATTGAGTCCTTAGATAGACATTGAGGCATGACTAGAGATGTGAGGCTAGCTCCAAGTGACTAGCACCCTGGTGATGAGTCGGTGAGATTGTGGGGTGGGATGCGATGTAATTTTACATTTATTTTTATTATATATTATGAGGTGGGTTATAAAGCCCTAATTTTTTATCAAGTATATTCTTTTGTAAAGCACATGTTTCTAAACCTTTTTTTATTTTTTTAAAGTAATTGAAATAGATTAGGAAATAAGTTAAATGAGAAAGGAATTAAGTTACAACCAAAGCACATAAAACTAATTTTTTCAGATCATTTATTATTACTCACCATGGATAAAATACATCCATTAAAAGTAAATAAATCAATAGGGTACAATAGATAAAAAAGAATTAAATCTTCATGACTAGGAAATCCCCTAGATCATTTCTATCTTGAGGATCACCAATAGCCAAATAAAACTTATAATGAGTAACGATACTACAAAAGGATAAATAATTATGAATAATCTATAATATGAAATAAGAGTTGTGCCTTTTTAAGTGAGAGTGGAATGAATGAAGGATTTATTATGTCTTTATATAGGAAGGAAATATAGATTTTATAAATATGGTCATTGAAAATATAGTCATTTAAAATATTGTCAATAAAAATATGGTCATTGGTCATATATACAATAGGTATAATTATGTCATGTATTTTTATGTAGTAAATTTAAAATAATATAACTCAAAATGAAATAAAATTATTATATATATATATATTTATGTGTTCTATATAAATATTGATATTAATATTATTAAAATATGATATGATATATATATAAAATTAAGATAAATATATAAATATCGATGGAGTAGTAAAATTAAATATTATTTGTAAAATATTATTATATATAAAGTAATATATTAAAATATTTGAAATTATAAATTGATATGAAATAATAATAGGAACACTTAATGTTTAAAACCGTTATTTTTTAATAAAAGTAAATTTTCTTTTTTTTTATTTCCATTTAAAAACTAAATTTATAAATTTTAGATTATAAATTATATAAAAATAGTTTTTTTGGTTTTATAATGTCAAAATTATCTTAGCATGAATTTTTTATATTTTTATAAAAATTTTTATTTTAGGTGAACATACCAAAATACCGTTTTTACAAATGACATGACTTTTATGATAATATTATTATATAAGTATGAACTAGAAATTTATGAAATGTTTTTTGAAGGGAAAATATATATTTTATAACGGAATTTATAATTTTAAAAATTTTGGTTTTAATTTAAAATTAAATATTTTAAATTTTAGAATTTAAGTTATATTTTTTTTAAAAATGTTTTTAATACATTATACATTCAATATTTTAAAATTATTTTTTTATCAATTTTAAATATTGAATAAAAAATAGATTTAAAATTTTTAATTATTATATCCAAATTATATAATAAGAAACAATTTATTTTTGAGCATGAAGTATAAATTACCAAGGTAAAAACTAGTTATCATGGTGAAAACCAAAATGGTAAAAACTGATTAAACTAAGACGTAACAGGAAAAACATGTTAAAAAATATTTTAATTGAGTGTATGAGGGGTGGATAAACCTTATCTATTCTACCTTTTATTATTTCTCAAAATTTTATCTATTTTCCTTGAGATTTACTTCCCATTATTGAAAGGTTTTTAGTATTTTCAAAAATGTCACCCATTTCACTTATAAAAGTTTTTCTCCTATCCTCACTAAGACTCACACCAAAAACCCATTTGTTCACACAAAAAACTATCCAAACATATCCTCAAAACTAATATACACCTTAATTATGTTCTATTATTCTAAAAATACCATCCCTAAATGGAATACCCCCTTCGCAAAGGAGATAATCCAAGAAGTGAAATATAAGTTCCCAACCTCTCTTTCTATTTTATATTTCATTATGTGATTTTATTCATCCTAAAATTTCATTTTACCATATTAAAATGATAACATAAGTAATATTTTTATTTTATTATAATCATGGTATAATCATTAACCACCCCCCCTTTCCATTAAGAAAAAAGAAAATTTAAATTCCGCGTTGTGCGGACTACCACCTCTATGATGCAACATGTTTATTTTTACTTCAAAAATTACAAGGATGGTACTAATATGGAATTTAATAGATAATTATGATATTTATATCATATTTTATATTATTATATGATAAATCATATTATTCATTTCTCTCATTATATGGTAAAAAAAATTGTTAACTGTGTATATGTGTGGACTACTACCTCCACGCAAAAATTGATTTCTATTTTTCTTTTCATCATTATCATACTTAGATGGTAAATATAATGAGTATAATGGATAATTATGATATTTATAATTTATTTAATTTTTTGGTATGATAAATTTTAGAACCTATTAATGATATGATCAAAAAATGATTATCATTAATTAAATCATTTAAAATAAGTGGACAAAGAGGATATTATTTAATTCAAATTATGTAATATTTTTAGATTCATTAATTATTCTTATATATCCATTAAAATATTTATATATCACACTCATATATAATAAAAAATACCATTATTCTACTGGTGTAATGATATTGTGATTAAATCACCTCATAATCATCCATTAAGCGCAGTATGTTCATGTTTGAGACGGTTTGACCACCAACTTGAAAAATGCTATGAAATTATATCATGGATGAATATAAAAACTTAATTTATATTATTATATGATATAAATTTTTAAATAATTATTTTTTTATTATGTAAAATATACATCAATGTTAAAATCATTAATTAAAAAAACATTCTTCGTTGGTTAAAAAAACCCGAAAAATGTTAATTTTCGATTTCATATTCTAGGATAAAAAATAAAGTACTTAAGAAAGGAAATTTAAACTTCATAAATCATTATATTCCATCAATTAAAGTAACATTAATTAACATAGAATAATGATATTTGGGAGAAGAATAAATAACAACACTAATATTACAAAACTAGTTCAAAACATTCAAGATTACCCACACTCATCATTGAAAATATGTAATAACTAACTAATATAAATGTAGAGAATAATTATAAATTAAGTTTATAAAAGGTTAAATATATGAAGAAGGTTCTGAAATATGTGATTAATATATTTATATTTGTTATACAGGTTCTTTTATTTTATTCAACTAAGCTGTAAAACAATGTAAGGGGTTCTCTATCTCAAATTTGAATTCATTGAGACTTGTTTATATTATACACCATGTTATTTTTTTCATGGTGAAGTTATATTCCATTATATTTTTTCATCATGATTCCATTATATTTCATGATTTTCTCTTATATCTTTCTGGGGATAATGACTCTTTTTATTCAAATCTTTCTACTCGATTGTTCTTTCACCTAAAAGCATAATGTTATCAAGAACGGGCCTCCATCTCTTAATTTGTTCATTATTTCAACTCTATATTTTCCTTCCTACCAATGTTTTACCCTATTTTTTTAAAATCTAATATTTATTATTATCAATGATTCTAGTAATTTTTATTTACCTATTTTAAAAAATAAATTTTAATACTCTTTTTATGATGTGGGGTTTCAAACAAAGGTATTTCAAAATATTTTCCACCAAATATTTCTTTTGAAAATATATATGTTTTTTCAAGAAATAAATATTGAAGTTTCTTTTTCAAATGCAATTCCCACCGCCAAATTTTCACTTCACCTTTTGGAAAATAAATTTTGAAAGTTACCTGTAACTTTACTATTTTATAAATATATTGAAAATGATATATTTTAATGTTTTCTATGAGAACACATCTTTCCACTGCATTGTAATTTTATTTGAAACTTTATCTCTAAGTTTTCATGGTTTCTAAAAGAAAAATTATTTTTCCCTATAGATTTAAAAAAATATCTCATTTAAAATGATTTCAAAAGATCAACGATATTTATTATTTTTTAGTGATTTTTCCTAAAACTACTTAAAATTATTTTTCATCTAGGTAATTTTCATTTGACGTATATTATGCTTCATCAATGATGTTTTTAAAATATAACCATCCCCCTTATTTCTTTGAATGGATTAATAATATTATTTTTAACAATGTAAATGATTCTTCACTACTTTTGTCTTTCTTAGACATTGAAGGTTTGAAAACCAAATTTTCCATCCAATGCCTTCCCTATGTAAATAACCAATTTTTTATTCCATTGATTTAAGGGCGTTAACATAGATACCATACATCAGTTTATTGGGGAAATTATTTCCTTAACTGTATACCCTTTATCTATAAGGTGTAAATATCATATTTATTATTGTCTTGATTAAATAATATTTACCTCGAAAGCTAATTGATGTCATTGAATACCCATTTATTACCCATGGGTTTATCATATTATGATTATTGATGTAATTATGAATGTTTTCCTTATGTGATTATATTTGAAAAGGATATGAAACCCATTTTAATTCATTAGGTTCAATATGATAGGATGCTTTATTTTATATGGCACACATATGTATGAAAGATAAAGGGTGGGGTCCTATATCATAATCCAATTTAATTATTTATTTTATATCTTATGAGGTATTCAAGAATATATATAATGAGTTTCTTCACCTAGGAATGGGCATGATGGATTTTACCACATTTTCATGTGTGAATATAATGAGTTTTTTCACATAGTCTTGGGAATAATGGGTTTTCTCACAAAGATTTTCATATAATTATGGTTATTCCATTGATTTCATGGTTTTCACTATCCATGATCAAATATAATTTTTATTTTATCAAAGATTTTTAATGAAATATAGGGTCGACCAAAGTAATTTCTCAAGGAGTGTGTGTGGGTCAGTTCTTCAATATTTTAATAACTTATTAATAATTATTTTTTTTCTTAAATTTTAAAATAACTAGAAATGATATTTTTTGTTCGTTTGGTTTTTGATTTATTAATTTAAAATAAAATACATAATTGTAACACAAAAATATAAGGTGAAAGGGGATTGGATAAGTGGTTGTTCACACAGGTTCTTCATTATTCACATTAGTTTTCATCTGACAATTGAGTCAATATCATTCTTCAATTTCTATTCTCTATTTATTTTTCCATTCTGAACACACATAGAATAAATCTCCCCCAGTTCATCCAGTTACAACTCCTCCACATTGAAGATACAATGAACACACTCAATCAAGGCATTCACTATCTCAACACCCATCTCCATCATATTATATTCATCCTTTTACACATAGTGATCAAATCACTAGTACTATAAATCGAGAGAATAGAGTGAGAACTGATTTGATAGATTGGAGGGTGCAGCTACTCATTGGAAAGATAAGATGAATATCATTGATATTCATTTTTCAATTTTTCTACTACATCAGAGATTAGAAATTAGAAACAATTAAATAAAAGGGTTCTTGTGTAATGTTCTCTAAGATCGTATATCTCAAGTTAGTTCTCTATGGTTATGGAGTTAAAGAGATCATAATGTGGCACTAATATTTAAAAAAACATGAAGAATCAGTAGAGAATAAGAACTTCACAACACAATTTAATGAAGAAAATAATTAGTATTGAAATTTAAAATTGTAGAAATAAATGAATAAATTATTATCTTTGATTGGAAGATACCAAATAATTTCAAATTGGTTAAGAGGATACTTATTTATAGTGTTGGCATTTTCTCCGTCACATTTAGTGTTGCAAAGCGAGTTTATTCTCCAGCTAGATGAGTGTCACATGTCTAAAATTAAAGGTCAGGGTGGATTTAGTTGAATATCTTATTCCCTATATCATTATTTTTACATATTATATAATATTCACCATGTGATATTCATACTTTTTGTAGTGTAGTGGTAGTTAAGGTGTTTCCCAACCTCACATGAGAAATAATTTAGGTTTCACATGCTGCTTTGGTTTGTTAATTGGGAGAAGTATTGGACCTTATTAAATTTGATATTTAGGCCCGATAAAAGTAATATTAGGCCTACACTGGGCCTATTTCGACTCTCTATTTTGAAAAAATAAGGCAGGCCTTGAATGGTGGATGGTGTAACAAACTACTGTGGTTGGCTCAACAATTGTTGAGGTTTCCTGTATTAGAATACTGAGTTGAGAATCTACTAGTCTCGTCAGAGTTGACATTGTGCTAAAGTATAGTTAATTACCTCTATCTACAGAGGAAACTAGGGTTGAACTAATATAGTGCTAGGTACTTCATGCAACATGGTGAATCAGGAGTGTGTGAGGTCTATCCAATCACTAGTTGAACACTTCCTTAATTTGTCTTGCCCTTAAACTTTGATTCGATTATGATTAATTTTTCAATAGGGGTATAACTTCATCATATTTCAATCCCCTTAAATATAAAACACCCTCATATTCAATGTTTCACTTGGCCTAAACATTGTGGGAGCAATTCATCAACAATATGGTTGTGTCATTATTCATAGTTGTGCTCAGTGTCTTGGGATGAAAATTTGGCCTCCCCACCCTTTATCTGTATAAGGAGTAAATTAAATATAAATTCATCCCTATATTTATTTTCATTAATTTTTTATCGTCCTTATTCATTTTAGTTCATCACGAATGGATTACACATGGTTTTTTCTTAAATGTGAATCCACTTCTTTACTCGAATCGATACCAGTCTTGGTATAGAATGTCTGTAAAAAGTCATTTGTCTTTTGAAAATATTCAAAAGGAAAAAATTGATATATTATACTCCATGGAGGATATCATATTGCGGACTCAGTCTACAATTGATCTTGTGGGTTTTAGATTTTAGGGCTCAGATGATTCCACATCTTCAATTCAGTAATCTCTAGTGGTTTCCTCCTTAAGGTAGTCATGACTTCAAAATTATCCTAAAATTCATCCAAGGTTTTCTAATTATATTTGATTATAATAGGGTGGTGTGATATCTTCATCGGTGAGAATGGGGTTCATTCAACCTCATGGAATAGGGAAAAGTGACATCGGTTAGTGTGACAGTGCGATCAACTTTTATAGAGGGATGAGTTCATCATAACAGGCAGCAAAAAATCTTCCCAGTGATGGAAAGATTCCTTTAATTCAGTGTGAATATTTCAGGGTTCTTCCCTATAGTGGTTTGAGTCTTCGATATGCTATGAGGCTCAGCTAGTGCAGTGGTTAGTCCGCTTTGGATGGAATCTTCAATGGGGCCTAAATGGATCTTCTAATGGTAAGTTAGAATACATTCGGTTGCATATGAGGGTGGATCTTATGATATATTAACCTACTGTGAATATGTAGCTGGTTAAGTGGTAATTATGATGAAGGGGAGATGCATTTTGTTCATGAGGAAATGCATAGTCAATTATGTGACCATGGAGATGTAGGCACAATAGGTTTTTGGGTGGGTGGGGTGCAGTCACTTGAGAAGTGACTCTAAGAATGCAGTAACTTATGATTTTTTTTCTAATTCATAGTCACTTCAATTTTAACACATGGTCACTTAAAATTTATTTTAAAATGACTTAGAGGGCATGATCACTTTTATTTTTATTATGTGATCAATTGGTGATTACGATCACTTAAGTCACCATACTTCCATGCATTTTTTTTGAACTCGAATTAAAAAAATATTTTTTAGAATAGAATTTTCTCAAATAAATTTTAAAAATAATAAAAATAATAATAATGATAATTTAATTACTCAATAAAATAATTTCCAATTCATTTAAATCAATCAATTTAAAAATATTATTTTACAAAAAAAATATTTTTACCATTTTAAAAATCAAAATCATATCTAAATTGATAATTAAAATTCACCAAACAAAATCAATGTATATATTTTAGTTTAATTTAAAAAATGGTTAAAAGAATTAATAATAAAAAATTAATCCATTAAATAATTTAATCCTAGATTTAATATTTATAATTTTAAATTTATGTTTAAAAATAAAATTCTATTTCAATTGTATGGCTTCTTCATTAACCTAAATCATGAACAAATGATTGAAAAATAATTAATTTGAGACAATTATCAATTCAATCCAGAATTCATAAAGATCATAAAAATAATAATTTTACCTAGGGTTTGAATTAAATTAAGGGTATTTTAAAGTGATAAAAGATACTTAAAAAAAATAAACTTGCATCACTTCCCCACACTTTAAGTATTGAATTCTTGGAACAATTTATCATTGAATTCAATTTATTCAAATAGAAAAACCTATATATTCATCCCGTGTAGATCTAAATTTACTGGCCAAAGAAGAAATAAAACATTGATTCATCCATTGTAAGAATTATCATGCTTCCTATATGAATGAAATTATTGTCTAATTTCATTCCAATCAAAGTTCCAAGTCTAAGATTAGATCGAATTATATTTAAGTGGAATAAAAATTTTAACAAGAAGCACTTCATTTGTCAGTCTCTCCAAAGTTTTATAAACCAAAGTTCAAATTTTAAACTTTGTTGTTACAAATAAAATTGATTTGTTATAAGTCAATTGTTCCCTTATTTATTTGGGTTAATTATTTCCTTCCCTTGAATAAAATCTTTTTTGATAATTAATAACTAATTTATTTTTTTATTTTTACCAAGAATGTATGTGTAGAGAACTATGAAAAATAACATATTGGATATATACAGAAGGATTAATCACACACCTAATGTCATTCTCTCATATATTCATTGTAAGAAACCAATTTACTATTTTACTCAAAGTTCAAAGGCATCATATGAATTTTTTTGAGTTGGATCCCTAAGGTGTTTCTATTCACAAAGGTAAAGTTGCCTCATATTAAGTTCTAAATTCTATAGACTTCAAGTTATAATTCGGATTCCACATAAATGTTTTCATTTACACTCCCTTTCTTAGTTATAAAATCAAATTTCCATGGAAGTAGTAACCAAATCACTCAAAAATAATATAAGTTTTACAATCTCAGAACCAGTGAATTCCTCGACTTTAGCATGGTATTTTCAAACTAATTAGGAAACTATTAAGTTCAAGAAAGGTTTGAAAAATAAAATAAAAATATAAAAAAGGATATATAAAATATTTACAAAAAGAACAGTTTGTTTAATTTTATTTTATATGTTTTTTTAAATTTATTTATTTATTTAATTACAAATTTACTAAAAACTTACTAAAAACAATATTTTTTTATTTATAGATTTTAGAATAGCTCCTAAAATAATTTAAAAGTACTCTTAAGCTGGTTTGAATCCACTCCCATACACTTATTAATGAAACTACCCTCAATGATTTTCAGCAATAAATTTTTCAATGAGAGGAAGATTATCAATTAGCAGTGTTAGAAATAGATGGGTAGGATAGTCACAACTAGATATTTTTTTATTTATCCAGTTGGATTAAGGTAAGATCTCCCCTAGGTTCACTTGTAGATAGTTTGAAGTAATCTCATATGTTCTTTCCACTTAGGAAAAACCTATATAAGATATAATTAAATTTTATAAATTTTTTATTAAAATAAAAATGGAAAAATAAATAAAAGTAGTAAAAAATATTAGGGATTTCCCACTCTAGAGGGGTTGTATTTTGACTATCTATAACTGGACAGTTTTGTGGTTATCCCTAATAAATAAGAAGATATGGTTTAAGTTATTGAAACAACCACATTTGATTCCTTCCATATCTCTTTAACTTTATTTCTTATTGGAGGTTCCCTTTAATAAAGTTATTTTTCCCCACCCTACATCAGTGTGATGTAGTTCATAAGGTGGGGGTGGTAGGTTGATTTATAGGGTTTCATCAGTATCTACTGTAACTGTTGTGGCCTTTTCTTCATCTAGTGGCAGCTCCAACAATGTTTCTTAGTCACATTCAAATAAGTTTTAGTTAATTAACAATTAAAATTATATAAAATTTAAATATCTTGAGTTTAGATCAAAGTTACACCCTCATAAGTATCATGTAATTATGTATCTATATGATTATCCATAGAGAACACTTATTATACTATATATCCCACCATATAATAGTCAATATGGAGTTGAGGGATTAGTTACTTCTCCAAACATCCCAGAGTATCTTCCACTTCAGCTACTTCTTGGGTGGTAGTGTGTTCATCTTCTTGGGGTGGTTGCCTTAATTATTCTTCATTATCCTAGGTATCCATTTCATTAATTTCTAACTATAGTTTCGTTTAAGTGGATCTTCCACATGTTCTTCACCATCATCACCCAAGGTGGGCATCATTTGGGATGAATTTGTAAAATTAAAAACAGGGATATTATAAGATAATTTTTCTTGTATGAACTTAGAATGAAAAAGATCCAATTTAGTGGTATCTCTAATTTTATTTTCATCATACAAGTTTTTTTAGGTATAATTCTTCTCTGAAGTTGTCTGGTGTGGATGGTGGTGATAGTGGGTATTCTATCTTCTCTTAAAAGATGATCTTATTAACATCTTCATCTTCATCGTCCATCATCCAAATCCATAAATATTATTTTTCACACACAAAATAAGGGAAATAATTATACAATTGGTTTTCAATAAAATCATATAAGGAAAAATTAGAAAAAGGGTCTCCCTCAATAATTTCAATGTGTAGATTCTTTACATGGGACACTGGCTCTGGGAATATGTGTTCAATGGTGTACAATAAAAGGTATTATGATTATAGAAACACCCCTTATAGTTGTTTAATATATTATATAGAAAAGGAAAGGGTCTCTAACTCCTTAAATTATTATATATTCCTTTTTTCTACAAGTTCTTGGACAGTAGTGGCTAATGCAACTAAAATTTTACTCCATTCATATAATATTTCTCTATGTATCTTCAGTTGTTGGTCCCTTGGAAAAGTGATATTGATAAGAAATTGGATATCCTCCAATGTATACTCATATTCAATTTGATTGTGTGGGGGAATTTATTATTTATGGTAACTGATTTTGTTCATTTAATAGCTTCCATCCTACCACCCATTGGTGTATGATAAAGGTTTCTCCTGATATAGTACTTAAAAATTTATCCCATAGGGTTCCTATGGGAATAAAAACTGGGTATATGGGTTAGGATACATTAATGAATAGTACCACTATAATTCTTATCCTAGGTGGAGAGAATAAGGAAAGAAGAAAACAAAAAACAATGAAAACCAAAAAACACTAATTACTCATGTGATAAATATAGTGAAAACTTGACCATTCTCCCTGAAAATGGTGCCAAGTTGATCATGTAGTTGTCATAGACCATGTCCAAACAGGTTTTTTGTTTTATTAAGGACTTGGAATGATGTATAGGGTTTACCATGGTCATTTCCTAAGGAACACGTGTGGGTCAGTTCTTCACTATTATAATCACTTATTAATATTTATTTTATTTTCTTAATTTTTAAAATAGTCAGAAATTATGTTTATTATTTATTGTTTTTCTATTTATGGATTTAAAACAAAATAATTAAGTTAAACACACAAAGATAGGGTGAAAGGGGATTTGATACAAGGTTGTTCACACATGCTCTTCGTTATCCACATTAATTCACATTTTAAAATCAGGTCAATATTATTCTTCAATTGCTTTCTCTACCTATTTTTTAGTTCCAAACACACATAGAAGAAATCTCCCCCTATGAATCCAGTTACACCTCATCCACATTAAAGAGTAAATGAACACAATAAATTGAGGCATTCACTATATTAAAACCCAAATCCATCATATGTTTTTCATCCATCAGTCCACAATACTCCAATTGTATACACCATAGATATAAGAAACCAACCTTAAAAATTATATATTATAGTTTCCATAGACTAGAATTTAACTTGTTACATCCCCAAGGATCTTTATAGTTTAGAGTTTTATAGAGTTAGGTCATAAACTTTACATAACAAACCCATATATTACAATGTGGACACTTCTATTCAGTATCCATTTTTTCCACAGAACAAAAATTTTAAGATATAAGAAGTTTTATTTTCATGAAACATATTCACAATTTTCTTCTTGACCTCATCATTATCCACACTTCTCCTTAAAACACCATGATTTTTTTAAAAAATTTTATAATAAAAAAAACTCAGTAAGGGATATTATAGGAAAGAAATAAATTATTAGTCCATGGACACTTTTAAAAATGCTCCTTTTCAAAATAAACTTAAGGTTCAAAATAATCATTTTCTTACCCAAGAAATCAAATTCTCCAACCAAATATTTTAATAAAACATTTAATAAGAATTTAAAAGGAAAAATAAAACTCATAAAGGTTTATTTTAAATATTGAAAATCTTATGAAAACATTTTCACAAAGTTTTACTTTTCACCCTTAAGAAGTAACATATACTTTCCTCTAAACATAAGATCATTATTTGACCATGTAAAATCATAATATTTCTACAAGTAACATAGAAATCATAAATAAATCATGTATCTAACTTGAGAAATCATTTTAATATCAATATTTCATATGGAATAACCATTATGGTTATACATCGAGTAAACATCACAGTCACATTTAGAGTAACTATCATAATTACACTTGAAATAACCATCATAGTTATACTTGGAATAACCATCACAATCAAATTAAAAACATAAATATCACTCAATGAAATTGAGGGATATCACATAAACACTCATACTTGGTTTATAACAGAACCACCCATCATCATAAAAAATTCCCAATAATCATAACGTAATTATAACATATAAAATATTGAATCATAAAAATATTCTTTTCACCCAGAAGAAAAATTTTCTAGCTATTGAAATATACATTCCATTTTAAATCCATTTTTGAAAATAACCATAACATAGGAAATTAGGGGGTTTATTTAAAGAAAAATAAAATATTATAAAGGAATCCAAATATAAAACATTGATTATAGTGGAGGTAAAAGTCATTTTTACCGTATATGTTAAAATAGAACATTCATTTTTTCTTTTTTAAAGAAAGTTAAAATGTTTTGTATAAAATACATAAAAATATTGCTCTTGAAAACATTTTAAGTAAAGTAAAAATAGAAATAAAATTTCCTTTATAATTCATTTATATCCATATAAATACATACATAAAATAACTTTAAAAAACATGTACATGGAAGAAAGAATAATTTTAGTTAAACTCTAAAAGAGGATTTTTAAAATAAATTCTCTTACCTCGAGTCCAAATCATCATGTATGTTCTTTATCTTCATAAATAATAAAATTATTTTAATTATTTAATTTATTAATAATATTTTTAAAGTTCATGATTCATTATATTTTATTCATTACCATATTATATTCAATGACTTAATCAATTAAGTTCACATTAGACGTTTTGACGATATTCGGCTTATACGTCAAAAATGAATTTGATAGGTTGACTAAGGTAAAAGAAGTAATAAATTAATAATTTCAAGAATAAAAATAATGATATAATTATGATTTTTATACATAAATTATACTTTTAAAACCAACCATGAGGGATGGTTATGAAATATAAACCACGTTACAATCATAGAGATAGTATGTTGTATGTACGCACGAGTAACATTTCCATTTTTCAATAATAATTATGAAAATATTTTGAGTATTATTTTATATTTATATTATTATAATTATATAATAAATAACATAATATTTCTTTAAATACACTTATATATACCATTCATGAGATATGGTGATGAAAAATGAATCATATCGCTTCGTGGAGCCCAAAGTCCACACATACGCAAGAACGACATTATCATTTTTTAGCGAATGGAAAAGTAAGTGATTAAATGATATATTATATTTCAATAATGATAAATATTTTATTAATATCATATATAAATATTAATTCCATCATTCCAACCATCTCTGAGATGTGGTGATGGAAAACAAATTACACCAGTTCTCGAGGTGGTAGTCCTCCAAACACATGAATGATGGATTCTTTTCCCATTTGATGGGGGTTGTAGATGGATATTTGTTATTAAATTAACATAATAACATATCATTATATAGGATATACTGGTTTTATTATATAATCATTATTAATAAAGATTTAACGGTGGTGGAAGAAGAAATAAAACAAAAACACTTGGTTAAGAACTGTACCTCTTCTATTGACAACCTTCTTTGCTTTACACGTTAAGTCCTATAAGGATGATATTATGAATGAACTAAGGATTATAATATTTTATTATGGATTTAAGTAAGGTATTTGGTTAGATATTGGCTGAACAAAAAGTCCTTTCATGCACGATGAAATGAGAAGAGGTTCCCTTTTGTAAGAGAGGGGAGGGACACTCTTGGAGTTTCTTAAAATGTTAAATTAATATAAATTAAATTTTATGTCCAAATGGATTAAAATTAAAAATATTCTAATATAATATTATTATGAGTTGTAATAATCTCATAAAATAAAATTTGTACTAGTTTGGTTCACATTTTTACACTTATCGTTTTTGTTTTAACCCTTTTATTAACCCTTTTGACAATTAAGGTAATATCAATGTTTTTTACTCTTAAGGGGTTAATATAGTTACTATAAAAGGAAAAATGACCCATTAATGGATCATGGTTGATATTTTAAACCATATATTTATAAATTTTCTAAATATATGTTTTTTAATAATTTTATATCATTTAATAAAATATTATTTATTATAAAATATCATTAATGTCAATTTTAGAACTAATTAATAACATAAAGACAATACAGGAATGTGAATATAAAGCATTAAAACCTCTATAATATTTTATTTTTATCTAAAAAAATCATGGAATACAAAATTTCATTCAAATTATATTAATTTTAATATTTTAATAAAATTTTATTTTCCATTAATTGAATAATTACCGCATCACCATTGTGTAAGCTTTTAAGATAATTATTTCATCACTAAAAATTAAAAATAAATTACCATGATAAAAAAATAATTTAGATTTAAAATTATTATTTATAGACGAACATGTCTTTTGTTTATATCTATGTTAAAAATATTATAGTTATTAAAAGTAAGTGTGTGACATTTTTGGCTTTATATTCACTGTAATATTATAAAGGTCAAAATCATGTCCAAATGGAAAAAATGACATATATTTTAATTTTGGATGATTATGTATGATTTAATCATCCAATAAAATTAAGGTGAGTGTTAGAGTTGTTTTTTAGTCCTTGTCATTTTATTTTTAACTTTAATTACTTGATTTACCCTTTACTGTAGTAACAAAAATTAATAATGTTACTATTTAAATTGTACAAATATAAAAGTGGAATATTTAATAAATTTGGACCCACTGATTCCAAAAATGGAATCCATTTTTAAATATTAAATTTTTATAAGTGTTATAATTTAATTTAAAATTAAACTCACAAAACGCGATGAAAATCAATTCTTCATAAAAATGTATTTTTAAACATTAAAATGTTTTATAGTAAATTAAAGTATGAAATTAATTTCAAAAACCATAATTGGATTATTTAAAATTAAAAATAAACTAATTAAATTTTAAAACTAATCCAAAATATAATTTGACTTTATAAATGATTTAAAATAAAATAAAGTTTTCAATAAAAAATGAGTATTTTCACTATTCATTGAAAAATCAAACTTTTAAGAAGAATATCCAAATTTCACCATAAAATAATTTTGATATGATTATTTAAAAAATTATTTCCTTTTTATGAAATAAAATTTCTTAAAGTTTTAGAAATTAATTATAATATTCTCCCACAAAAAGAAATAAATACTATTTTTAAAGAATTTTTTAAAGAATAAAATATCTACTAAAAATTGAGTTCTTATTTTGTAATCATTAATAAATATATTTGTATTGATTAGGAGCTTTATGTATATTTTATAAATTATTTAATCTATTTTATACCCTCTTGTTTAAAAGATATGTTATGATGAGCATATTTAAAAAATAATATATTATAGTTCGTTTATGCTCGCTATTGCGTGTCGTACACGCTATTGAACATAATTTTATTTTTAAAATATCTAGGTGTTATAATAGACCATGATAAGGGAGTGATAAATTCTTTTATATATTGAAGGTTGCATCATCTCACTAGAAATATTAGATGTAGATCATTGATCCACCTCTATCCATTTCACTGCAACATCGAGGATGAAAAATAAAAAATAATTAAAGAATGATGTGTCTGTTTAATCTCTCCCAGGATTCTATCCCTCAGTCTATTTCTCCATGGTTATAGAGTTAAATATATCACAATGCGACATTAATAGTTATAAAAACATGAATAATCAGGGGAGAAGAATAACTTCAAATCATAGTTGAACAAAGAACAAAATTATTATTAAAATTTAAAATTACAAAAATAAATGAACTCACATTCAGTGTAGAAAAGAATTGGTAGATGTTAAATAATTTCAAATTGGGTGAGAGGAAAAATATTTAATTAGGGAGAGAGAGATACTATATGAGTTGCAAAAAAAAATGTTAGAGTTGGATAGAGTGTTTCATCTACAACACCTGCCATTATTTGTTGGGGAGGGTGATCCCCAGGAAGCTAAGTACTAGATTGAGTCTATTCAAAAGATTTTTTATCACCTTGAGATACCTTAGGATAGGAGGCTGTACCTAGAAGTTTATAAGCTTCATGGGTTAGAAAAGTGATGACAGGACATTCTAGTCTAGTCAGATCTATATGTGAGATTTCGCTGGAAGGACTTTGAGACCCATTTCATTGATTATTTTTTCCAGAGACCCTAAAATATGATAGGTCTAGGAAGTTCATGCACCTTAATTTGAAGAATTTTTTAGTCATCAATCTTCACAGTGTAGTATAAGTTTGGGAGTTGACCAACCTCATGTGAGGAATACTTTAAGTTGCACATGCCTCTCAGGTTGGTAAGCTAGGAGCAGGCCTGAACCTTATTTAATGGTGGATTTGGGATTGGTAAAAGAAATATTTGTCCTACACTAGGCCTAGTTTGGTTTAATATTTTTCAAAAAAGGGACAAGCTTGGAATGGTGGTTGGTGTAACATAATTTGGTTGGATTAACAATTCTTGAGGCTACTTGTGCTGACATGCTAAGTTGATCATATGTTGGTCTCCTATGAGTTGGAATTGTGATAAAGTATAGTGAATGATCTCTATCTGTAGAGGAAACCAGGACTAAACCATTATAGTGTAGGGTTCTTGGTGCAACATGTTGAATTGGGAATGCATGATGTATTTCCAATCATCAGTTGGATACTTTATTAATTGGATTGCCCTTAAAATTTTGTGTGGATATGATGAATTTTTCAATAGGTATCCATATTCATCATATTTAAATCCCCTTCAATGAACTACATGTGCTTTACCCACATTCGATATATAATAGTAGCAAACACCCTCATATTCGGTGTTTCAATTGTTCTGAACTTTGTGGGGGCAATCCATCGAGCACCATGGGTGTGTCCTTATTCATAATTCTGGTTGGTGTCTTAGGATGAAACTGTGGCCTCCCCTATGAGAAATGGAAACCAAAATAGTTGGTTGGTTTTTTCAAAGTAGGAGGAAGCATCCAGTATGTACCTTCATCTTCTTCATGAATTTTTTCCTCTTCCCCAAGAGTTTGTTTCATTTACTTTAAGTTATTTAATATTTTCTTCAATCAACGTAATTACTATGTTGCGGTTTGGTGTATTTTCATTTCTTTACTAAAGGCTATAAATTGTTGGAAATTGTAGTCAGTGAAAAGTTTGAAATACAAGCCTGAAAGTAATGTTGTGTTATTTTCCATTTTTTTCTCTCACATTTCTTGGATTATATAACAAAAAATCTGGTATCAAAGGTAGCAACCAAAACATCCTCCAATTTTCAAAGATGGACACGACAATATTGATGCAAGTTCCTAATTTTTCTAAGAAAAAATATGAAATGTGATGCATCCAATTAAAGGCATTGTTCGGATTAGAAGAACTATAAATGATTTTCACTGATCGGTATATAGTGCCCAATATAGAGGAAGAATCCACCTTCACAAATGAAGAAAAGGGTGCTCTAAAAAATTAGAGGAAAAAAAGACAACAAGGCATTGTTCCTCCTCTATCAAGGGTTGGATGAATAAAACTTTGAAAATATTTCCAAAGAAACATCAAGAAATCAATCTTTGGAGACCCTTGGCACCATATTTAAGGGTGTTGATCAAGTGAAGTGGGTTTGTCTTCAAACACTAATAAAGGAGTTCGAATTGGTACACATGAAGGAAGGTGATAGCATATCTAACTACTTCTCATGTTTACTTTTTATTATTAACAATTTGAAAATAAATGGTATAAAAATGGAAGACATTCATGTCATTGAAGAGACACTACAATCTCTCACAACCAAGTTTGAGCACATAGTTGTGGAAATCGAAGAATAAAAGGACTTTAAAAAATTTTCCATTGAAGAATTGATGGGATCATTGTAAGTTCATGAGAAACAAATGAAAAAGAATAATGGTTCAACACTTGAGCATGCCTTGGAGTCTAAGTTTACCCTACAAGAACAAAATATTGTCCATACACAATGAAGCGGTCATGGAACTGGTAATCGTGCAAGAGGAAAAGGTCGTGGATATTATCCAAGCCATCCAAAAAATGATAAAATTTTACTAGATTCCATGGAATAGGAAATGGTGGAGGCCAATTCACATGTGGTTGTGGAAACAAAAAGAACGTTCAATACCACAATTGCAAGAAATTATGCAATTATGGTTCTGGGTGTTGGAGAAAAATGGATTAAGATGAACGATCTAACTATACTGAAGCATCTCACCATGAACAAGAAGTCACTACACCCCTCCTCGCAAAAGAAAATGAATTTGAATGGCCAAATGTGTGGTATCTCTACATGGGTTCAAGCAACCATATGAGTGGAAACAATGAACTATTTGAGGAACTCAAAAAATAAGTTCATGGAAAAGTGAGCATTGATGAATCATCTAAGGTACCTTTGATTGAAAAAAGAAAAATTAAAATCTATTAAAATAATGGTGAGTTTAATTACATCTCTAATTTGTATTATGTACCGAACATGAAAAATAATATCATCAGTATCAGCTAACTCCTCAAGAAGTGGTATGTCATACACTTGGAGAACTATTTTCACTTTATAAGAGATGATCACGGGAGACTTGTTGCTCAAGTCATAATGGTAAAAATCACATGTTTCCACTATATATTAACAAAAAGGATAAGAAGTGTCTCTTTGGGCTCATGAAGAATGGCTCATAGAGACGGAATCTCCACTTTTGGAATCTCCATTTCAGTGGCCTTAAACTCTTATCCTCATCAAGCATGGTTCATGTCTTATAAAAAATTGAAATTCAAAATCATGTGTGTGAGGCGTGTACATTCGGTAAGAAACAAAGGAATTCCTTCTCAAGTGTAGTGTCTAGAAGAGAAAAGGATCCACTTTAGTTGGTTCACACTGATATTTTCAGACCACTTTAAGTACTCTCACTTCTAGGTAATAAGTAATTAATTATCTTCATTGATGATTTCAGCCGAAAACTTTGGGTGTATTGAATCAAAGAAAAATCTTCCACTTTTACTATCTTTAAAATTTTCAAAGCCCGTATTGAAGTAGAAAGTGGTCACAAAATGAAAGTACTCATATCTGACAGAGGTGGAGAATATATTTCAAATGAATTTCAATATTTTTTCAGGAAACAAGAAATCAAGAAGCAATACACTACAACATACATGCCACAATAGAATGGAATTGTAGAATGAAATAATCGCACCATCCTTGACATGACGAGGACCATGCTAAAGGAGAAAGGTCTTCCAAAGAGCTTCTAGGATGATGCAGTTGCATGTACTACCTACCTGCACAATCAGTGTCCAACCAAGAAAGTTATAAATTTGATACCACAAGAGGCATGGAGTGACTAAAAATCGAGCGTGGCGCACCTAAGAATTTTTGGGTGCGTCATCTACGCTCAAATTCCAAAATCAAGAAAAATAAAGTTTGATGATCATGAAGAACAGTGCATCTTCATCAGCTATAGTGAAGTGTCTAAAGCCAACAAGATCTACAATCCACTAACCAACAAATTAGTGGTGAGTAGAGATGTGATATTTTGAAAGAAAGAATCTTGGAAATGGAATGATGAAGAATTGGACAAAGATATTGCAGTCGAAACAGAAGAACCCGAAGAAAGGCATGATCATTTACAGTAAATGCCCACAACACCTTCCTTGGGAGCATCATCAGTGTATAGAAGTCCAAAAGTACATTCCATCACTCTTGGAAGCACTCTATCAAGTCAAAATATGGCCAACTCGTCCTTACCCAGGGTGTCTATAAAAATTAAAAACTTAAGTGACATCTATGAACAAACTGAAGAGGTCAATATTTTCTGCCTTTATGTAAATCATGAGACTTTGACATTTTTGGAATCCATAAGAGAGGAATGTTAGAGAATCACTATGAAATAATAAATTCATTCCATAGAGAAAAATGACACATGGGTGCTGACCACACTTCCTAAAATCCAGAAAACCATTAGCTTCAAATGGGTGTACAAGATCAAGAGAAATGATGATGGAGAGATTGATTGCTAAAGGGAAAGACTCATAGAAAAAATCTATAAAAAGAAGTATGGGGTGGACTATGAAGAATACTTCACTCCCGCTACTTTCCCTGACACTATAAGAATGATTATCTCCCATGTTGTCCATCACAGTTGGATGATCTACCAATTTGATGTGAAATCTGCATTCCTGAATGAAATTCTAGAAAAGTTATATGTTGAATAGCTCGAAATCTTTGTTATGTAAGGGGAGGAATAAAAGGTGCATCGACTGATGAAAGATCTATATGGGTTGAAGCAAGATCTATATGCTTGTAATGCATACATCAACAACTATGTTTAAGAGAATGGCTTCGCCCAATACCCATATGAGCATGTAGTTTACATTAAGAAGAATTCTCATGGTGACATGCTTATAACATGCCTATATGTTGATGATTTGTTGTTTATAGGGAACATTCGACCGATGTTCGATGAATTCAATATGGCCATGTTTATGGAGTTGGAGATTACTAATGGAGGTCTCATGTCTTTTTCTTGGGCACAAAAGTAAATCAACAATATGGTGACCTATATATATCTCACAAGAAGTATGGAAAGGAACTGATTTAAAAATTCAAGATGACCAATTGAAATACTATAAACACGCCTGTAGCAATGGGCTTAAATCTGACAAAAGATGAAGAAGGAAGAAGCATTGACTCGTCTTTGTTCAAGTGTCTGATTGGAAGCCTAAGGTACCTCACAATCACAAGGACATATATTTTCTACAATGTTGGGCTTCTAAACAGGTTCATAGAGGCATCAAAAGAATCACACTGACTAGATGCAAAAAATAATCCTCAAGTACGTTAAAGGAACAATGGAATTTGGTCTTTTCTATCCAAACAATGATTAATAAATTCTATATGGGTACTCAGATAGTGATTGGGGAGGTGACCAAAATGAAAGAAAAAACACCACTGAATATGTATTCTTTCTTGAAACGACTACTTTAACAAGAAATTCAAGGAAGCAGAGTATGGTCAACCTATCCACATTTGAAATAGAGTATGCAACAACATTGTCCACTCTTTGTAAAGGAATTTGGTTTAGAAACTTACTAAAGGAAATGAAGCATCCACTGGAAGGATCCACAGTCATATATGTGGATAATAAGTTGAATATCAAACAAGTCAAAAATCCGATGCGGCATGGAAAAAGAAAAAAAATTGATACTTGATATCATTTTTTGAGAGATCATGTGAAACAAAAAATGATAAAATTGGAATATTACCATACTATAGAACAGGTGGGTGATATTTTCACAGTCATTACTGACAGATGCATTCAAACAATTAAGAACGATGCTTGGAATGAAGTCAGTTTTGATTTGAAGGAGAGCGTTGGAAATGCAAACTAAAATAATAGATTGGTTTTTCAAAGATGAAGGAAGCGTCCAACACGTCCTTGCATCTTCCTCATTCCTCTTCTCCAAGCATCCGTTTCATTTTCTTCAAGTTATTTAATGTTTTTTTCAATTAATGTAATGCCCATGTTGCTGTTTGGTGTCTTTTTATTTATTTAGAAAATCCTATAAATTGTTTGAAAGTTATGTTGTGTTGTTTTCCATTTTTTTATCTCATGTTTCCAAGGTTGTATAGCCAACATCCCCCACCCTCAATATGCACTAGAAGAAAATTCAACAGCAATCCATCCCTAGTTTGAGCTTCATTTATTTTTGATCGGCCTTCTTAGTTTTAGTTCATCACCCATGGCTCGCAATCCACTTCTTCGCTCGACCCGACACCAGTCTTGGTGCAGCAGGTCTGTGAAACGTGGTTTGTCCAACATGACAAATTTGATGTCCTAGCCTCCTTGGAAAATCTCAGATCGCGAACTCGGTCTGCAATTGAGCTGGTGGGTTTCAAAGTTCCGCGGCTCGGATGATTCCCCATATTCTATTCGGTGAGCTACAATGGTTTCTTCGGTCTGCAATTGAGCTGAGGCAGTCACAGCTTTGCCAGTGGATCAAAAGTCCCCCATAATACCATTTAAGGACCTTGGAGCATTGTTTTTTATTGTTCACAGAACTATTCAAAGTCCTTGAATGGTATTAGTGGGGAGTTTTGGGCCCCCGATGTCATTCCCCCTTTTTTCTAGCTTATGGTCACTTCAATTTCAACATATTGTCACTTAAAATTTTTCTTAGGGTAACATTGAGGTCATGATCACTTGAATTTTGATAATTCAGTGTTAGTGGGCACAATCATTAAGTGGTTGTGCTTCCTTGCAATTTTTTTCAATCTGCTTTAAAATAAATATTTTTTTTGGAAAGTATTTTCTCCAATCATTTTCAAAAATAATGAAAACAATAAGAATAAGAATTTCATTCTTCAATAAATAATTTCAAATTCATTAAAATAAATCAAATTAAAAATTGGATATTTCCAAACCACAAAATTTTTATCATTTTAAAAATCACATTTATTTCCAAATTGAAAATTCAAATTCACCCAAAAAATCAATGTATGGATTTTAATTAAATTCAAAAAATATTTGGAAGAATTAAAACTTGAAAATTAATCCATTAAATAATTTAATTCTATACTGAAAATTTATAATTTTAAATTCTTGTTTAAGAATAAATTTCAATTTCACTTCTTCATTAACCTCACAAATTAATAAATCATCAAAAAATCATTAATTTGAGCCAATTTTCAATTCAGTACAGAATTAACAAAGATCATAAAAATCATAATTTTATTTGAGGTTAGGATTAAATTAGGGGTATTTTCAAGGAATAACAACCTTTTTTAAAAAACATCAACTCACATTAGCCAAATTTCTAAGTTGTTTCCATGATATTACATACATGCTTATTCTTATGCCTATGTTATACTCTCATGACTCATGTCCATTAACTCACTGTTTAGATTCATGTCTTGTTTTGTGTCAAGATTTATGCCTGATTTATAACCAAAGCTTTGTTGGGTATGATTTCCTTATGTATCTTGATTGTACCCAAATGCTCATATTATGCTCACTTATGATCTTTTATTGTCATCACTTATGTTTTCTCTTACCAACCATCTAAACTCTCACACTTTCTAATATTTTCATTTCCTCAAGTTATGAATCTAGGAAAAGTATGAAATGTATAAAAGAGTTCCATATGTAGAAAATTTGTGGGAGATGTTAAAGACATATTATGGATTAAGTAGTTTCATATATATATATATAGGGAAAAATGTCCAATTGATACAAAGTACATGAGTTTTGTTAGTTAATGTGTTGTCCTAATTCTAAAAAACTCTAAACCTAAAAGGACTTGGGAATGTGTTCTCATAAAATATTTACTTAAATTCATATAACTATCTGATGATTAGGTATGAGGTATCATAGTTGGTATCAAAGTAGAGTTTAGATAACATTGGAGATTAAGATGTTATCAATTGAAGATAATTTTGGAGTTTGAAATGTCATCAATGTTTGATAAGTTAATGTTTATCCCAATTCGAAAAGCACAAATAACCATTTAGGTTAGTTCAGGTAATATTGAATATTTTATGGATTAAGATAAGATATTTTTTGTGAAAACCCTAAAGAAAAGTATAGGGGATATGTCTAAGTATAAGATAACATCATGAAAGTTTTTAGAGGTTGTGTGGTTTTCTAGGAAAATACATCCCTGTCAAGAATACTAGAAAGTGGATGCATGCTCTGTCATAGTTGTACCTAGGGGAACTACAACATAAACTATTTTACATAATTCCACCCTTTAATAGTGCTAAAATAAAGCGCTGATAAAGGGGTACATTTATCAAAACTTTTTTTATAATTACTAATATGGACCCCCTTTATCAGCGTTTTTTACTAGTACTGATAAATAGTATATTTCAATATATATATATATATATATTTCATTAATATATAAATATATTTATATTGATATAAATAAAAAATATATATTTTAAATATGTTTTAGATAAAACTAAATAAGAATTTACACTTGATATATAAGATATTTAGTGAAAATGATTTAAAAATTATTAAAAAAATATTTTTAATTAACAATTTTCTAATTATTATCATGTAATAGTCATTTAATATCAAATTGAAGATAAAAAAAATAAAAAATTAATAAAAGATCTAAAATAAGTTGAAAACGCAACTCAAACTTCAAACGACCATAACTTTTGATTTGGTTGTCCATTTGGTCTCTACCACATATCAAATAAAATCTTGTGACAAGATCTATGCATGGAAACCATAGAGTCCCCAGTTGTGCTTTTTGAGGCCAAAAAATTCCTAGAAACCCTCCAAAATTGAGTTTGTAGTCAGGGCACCCCAATTTTTTAACATTCGATGGATTTTCCGCCTCGTTAAACTGGGTCTTATTGTCTTTTTTGGGTAGAGACTCAATTGATTTTCCAAGGCCTATACTCATAAGGATATCACGGCGTTCAAATTTTATCATTTTTCATAATGTACTGTTCTTTATAATTAAGTATATACACATATATACATATTTGTATATATTCACACATAAAAATTAAATTTTATAAATAAATATTTAAACATATTTACATATAAAATATCTTTATAAATATACACATATATACATATTTGTATATATTCACACATAAATATTAAATTTTATAAATAAATATGTAAACATATTTACATATAAAATATCTTTATAAATATATAAACGATATCTGAATAAAAAATAATATCCATTTTATTTAAAATAAAAATATATGAATATTTATATACCTATATAATGTGTGAGTGTGTGGATTTTTGTGTGCCAGTATTAAAAAACTGATATATATTATCTATATATTCTAATATATGTATATAAATAATAATATATAGTATATTTAAATATATATAAATAAGTATAATTATATTTATAGATACACATAGATAATATATATATATATATGTGTGTGTGTGTGTTGTAGATATGTATGTATGTATTTATTTATTTATAAACACAAAAAAACATATTTTATAAATGTATTTAAAACCAATCATATAAATATATATTAATATATGAATAAATATACGGATAAAAAATATAACTATATATATATAAATAAATAGATATAAATATATATTAATATAAGAATAAATATATAAATATATAAATATAACTATATATATATATATTTATATATATATTAATAAATGAATATATATATATATATATATATTAATATAACTAAGTATATATATATTAATATAAATATAAGTTAACATACGAATAAATGTAACTAAATATTTGTATAAATAAATAGATATATCATAAAATGGAGAACAAAACAAGATGGATGATTGGTAAAGGTGCAGGCGTGCATAATATAGGTCTTGGGTTCGAATTCTAGTGGAGACAAGGGTGCGTGGGCGGGTGGAGGGGCCTACTAGCGTTGTTAAAGGGGTGGGGGCCCTAGCACTGTTAAAGGTTGGGGTGGGGGAGGGGTGTGCCTAGTGCTATTAAAGGGTGATTGTAGTGCTGATAAAAGGGGTCCGGATTTTGTTTTTAATTTTCTGATTTTTTTTATTTTTAAAAATTTATTTTTTTTACTTTTATGAACGCTTTTATTTTAGCACAGATAAAGAACCTTTTTATAAGTGTGAAAAAAGGCATTGACAAAAATCTACTTTTATTAGTGTTGTTAAAAGTCACATTTTATTAGTGCTTTTTTTGCACTAATAAAAGGGGCCTTTATCAGCACTTTTTTTATCGCTGATAAAAGGGACCCCCTTTTAACTGCGCTTCAATTATCAACACATTTTTAGCATTATTAATAGATTTTTTTAGTGTTGTTAATATCCTGTTCTATAGTAGTGAGGTAATAACCCTGAAGAGGGCATGTTGGACATTAACACAACCATGATGTAGTGCCCCAACCCATTTAGCCACCCGAACAGTGCTACAAATCGAGTTTCACTAACCTTAGGTGTGTCTCTCCATATGCCAAAGGTTTTTTACTAGAAGAGAAGGTATAAAAGAGTGATTTTAGAGAGACTACACTATTTGGTGATGATATAATAATGGTCTAATTTATATATAATATGTAGAAAAAAAGAAAGACAAAAAAAAGAGGATGAGTAATCCGCCCAGAGTGGAATCACAATATACAATAGTGGAAGCAATAATAATAGCAGTAGTATAATAAATAAACAATCCAACATACTATTTATATATACTAAAATAGAACGTGCATACAAATCTGGTCATATAGACAATAAGAAAAAGGGTCGCCAATGACCGACCTCAGTACATACATATACAATAGCATGCTGATAAAACAAATGAAACTCCAACTGATGCAGGAACCTCAAGGTCCCTCGCTATCCATCCCATGCTAAACAACCCATCAGTAAGGTCCAGTTCTAGAGGCTAAACCCTTACCTGATAGCAAAGTCATAAAATCCACACATGTCTTGAGGGTCCCATGTAGGGTGTGTGAAAGAATCTTAGTATCCCACCACCAATATGTGCCTATCCTACATCTTTGATTAAGTAGGTGTATACAAAAGAGTAAGTAAAGTAGAAAATTCATATAATATAATAAAATGCTTCCCTTATGCTCAACATCCACAGGTAAGCATTCACCTGCTTCGGCCATTGCCGATATATATGTAGAGGAGAGGATCCTTAGCCAAATCCCAAGGCATCCCCTAATACACAACAAGCTAGGTGAACCCTCAGGTTTCACCTCTAATAGAATCTACCGATACCTCATGCCAACTGACACCTTGTGTCTAAAGAAATATCTAACATTCCAAAGGCACACCCGAATAGGTTCCCAGTCCCTTAGACCTCATCTCAGAAGTAACCCCGATGGCTCAAGCATGATGTATGAGTCACAATGATGTTTTCATTCCAAGTAATATCACTGTCGGATCAACAGTAAATTTCATGTGGAATGACTATGTCTATCCTCCCAAACAAGTTCCGGCCTAAAAAACTTAAGTATAACATGCCTTAGCCCCCAAATGATAGCCTCAACACTGTCAACCGATGGCTCCTCACCATCCCCGTGGCTTTCTATGAAAGCACCTCTAACCATTTCCCTAATATGAAACTAAAGGAGGCCTCTACCGACATGACTGGTCAATCCCACCTCATCATCTGAGTCCTTATGTGTACACACGACTCTAAATGGTGTGTTGGCCAACATGGGTGAGAAAAAAATCACCATTAAGAATCTAATCCACACTATTCTGGCACCTCGTGCCCCTACGACTGTGTCACTCCACCTGATGGTCATCACCATCTCATATAACCAGGGCAATGCCCGCAAACTGACTACCATGATACCTCAAACTAATGACCAAGTCTCCCAATCTGTGATCAACATCACTCATGGAATCTGAGCCTCACCCAACCCGAAGATCACATCATCTAATCTCAGGTGGTCTTCACCACCTCGATCCACATGGAAAGCCCATCTAGTTTCCATGGAAATCATCACAGACAATTTATATATATATATATTTAATATAATTAATTTAAAACAATTCAATTTAATTAAAGAAAGTACCCCAACCTAAACTTCCCAAGGCCTGAACTCTCACCAAGCCACAACCATTTGTAATCTTATGCGAGCATGACCATATGCATCTCACATGGTCAATTTAATTAATTAAATAATTTTTTTTAAATTTATAGGGTATCACTTGGTCAACACAATGGAACGCTCAAAGTCGCACCCCAAAAACACCCATGAAATCACAAAGAAAGATGAGAAACACTTTCCTCGTGTTGTTAGACGTCCACTCATCCGATCTTAGCCTCTAACTTGAACCAATTTAGAAGAAATCAAAATTTTAGATGAACACCATGAAAATAGGGTAAAATGACTCACACAGATTTAGCTCTCCGCGAGGCATGAGAAAATAATAAAGGAGGAAAGAGGATTAATGATCTTACTGATGCGATTTCAACACACCCGATGACTTGAAGAATGAGGTCTGGATGAAGGAATCAGATCAACACCTAGGGGAGGAAGAAATGGGCGCTCCCTTATTCTATATAGAGGTGAAGGAAGATGAAAAATGAGGATAAAATAAGAAATAAGAGTGAGGAAAAAAAATGATATTTTCACACTTTTAATGGGTCTCACGGTTAGCATGCACAGTTTGACTAACCATGTGACAATCACACGACACTCACTATCTAAAGGTGAACCTCACACGGTTGTCCCACATAGTTTTCCAAATTGTATGGAAACCGTGCATGACACCACTATAAAAAAATGCAAACTTAGCTGTATGGCTGTGTGCCCCCTCCCACACAGTTTTTAAAACCATGTACAGTAGGCCTGGAGGGCTGCACAGTTTCTCCTTGGAGGCCACATGGTTTTTGCAAACCGTGCGTCCTAGTCTATGAATCCCTAGAAACTTGGGTTTTAGACATCCAACACACTCGAAACCCAATCGAACCCTCAAGACACTTGACGAGCATTAATACTCATTTGAAAATAAGGTCCTGGGTCAAATGAGAACTCAGAATTAAGTTCTGTTGATCGAGAAAAGAGTCAGTTTACCCACTAAACTCTAAGAAATTCAAAATGGGTGAGGAATTCATCCCACACTAAAAACCCAGGATGTTGTAATCTCCACAGATTAACATAGATCATATCTAAATTTGAGATGGTTTTGAACAAACCCATCTCTATGGAATGAACTCGGACTACCCTGATCAAAAAGGGCATAGGCCAACTACCTCAAGGGATCTCCACCTCAGAAGTTACCTACCCCAGTTACATCTCAACTCGAAACTCAAACAAAATAGTTGTTCTATCAACCATCCCCAGTCTCAACTTCCTCCCATGATGCATCGTCACTCCTGCACCTCATCAGGTGCTCTTGTGTCATACCTGACACCCATCATGTCTCGTATCTCAACAGATGCCTGTGTCATGTCTATTTCACACATGAAACCTATGAGGCCCTGCATCTTATTAGATTCTTAAATCAGTTTTGATGTCTTTCACCTCAATGAAGTCTCACATCACATCAATGCCTAGATGCCAATGCACATCATACAAGCCACACATCCATAAATTCCCACATATAAATCTTGATTCCACACACCATATATATATATATATATTTATAACAAATTTGAGCTTATTCCAACATACTAACCAACATATAGTTAGTACATAGATACATCTCATACACCTTGTCCACCCAAAATGGACATGCCTCTAAAAAGTTCATTCCAAAATAAAAAAAAGAAACACGGCTACGCCCATGGCATACCTCTAACTATAACCGGCTCCCTAGCTTGCACATAACCTAGAAGCTCTATTATATGCACCTGGATTAACACTAGAATACTTGAAGCCTTGGATACTTATGGTGCTACACCATCCACCAGCCACTGACCCCACTACTGGGTACCACTGTCTCTGCCACTACCTCTGCATGCAGTAGACTCCCGGCTACCATCTCCTGGTACCACTCCTGATATAATTTCAGAACCCTGAATCTTTCCTAATCTTTGACTACTAGATGTTTGAGAAGGCTTCCTATAAAACCTCTTGAGATTCCCAACTTGACCGTAAGATGAGCACTCCTTCGGTGACTAATCACACTGCATATTCACATGACCTGACTGCCCACATTGGAAGCACACCGTCAAAGATCCACTCTAAGATGGTTTTCCTGATTCCCTGGCCTGAACGCCCTTCCAAGACTCCTCTTGGCCTCACTTTCTACTATCTGAAGCATCACCACTAAAATCACATGACGTTGTCACTTGACTAGAATAAGACTGATCTGTCAAATTTCCCTAGGCTATGAGATCCTGGTTTACTACCTCTGAGAATGAGGCTAACCTAAATATGTTTACTTTCACCCTGATGGTGTTCCATAATCCATCCTAAAAACTCCTCACCCATGAGGTGTCATCACCCACCATACGAGGTGTGAAATGAGAAAAATTGGTAAATGTCACTACATAGTACATGATGAACATGTCACCCTACTAAAGGATCAATAACTTCCGAGCTCTCTCTTCTCTCAGCATATCTAGGAAGAAGTGATCAAAGAACATGGCCTCAAAATCTTTCTAGGAAAGTCCCTCGTGTATTCTGTCCTACACCTGCATGTCCTATAAGCGCTTTACCAGTCCCCTGAGTATGTATGTGTCCCACTTCACCATCCACCCTAGGGTGTCTCAAGATGCTTGAAGATCATCTTTATAAACTTGATACAGTTCTCGGCTGCCTGTAGCACACCCACACCCTGAAATAGCGGTGGGTGCTACGATTGGAACTCTCGAGTCAAGTATTCTATAGAGGGATCTGCTACCTGAGCTCCCATATCAATCCCCTATATGACACGTACTTGGCTCTCACTGAGAAATTCAACAAGACATAGCCCAAAATATTTAAAATTTATTGGTTGAATCACCAGCACATGAGCTTGTATCTATGGCTCATGATCAGCTAAACCCTTAGGTCCTCATCCCGACCCTCAGGGGTCTCAACCTATGCATTCTCCTACAACACTACATCACTTCCCACCTAATGCTCCATTGGAGACCATCTAGGGGGAATCCCACTGAATACCAATACATGAGCAGACAACCCAGATAATATATATATAACAAAAATAGGTAAAATAGTAACAGAATTCACAATCTCAATACCCGAACCCTTCCCCATCACAAACATGTCACAGACACATGACCAATAACCCACCCAATATGGAAGCACAACATAAAATAGTGGAAGAAATAATAACAGAAACATTAGAATAAATAAACACGCCAACATGCCATATGTAGATACTAAAACATAACATGCATACAAATCAGGTTATAGAGACAATAAGCAGAAGGGTTTCCTGTAACACCCGAGACTTTTATGAGAAATATTTTGTTTTTATCATCAAAGGAATCTTTCACTACACACAACACTATCTTGGCTTGCTTTACACACAACTGCGGCCTTCCTCAATAGCTTGCGTCGTACGCAATACTGAGTTTCACTAAACAACGACATGCTATTAAAATATTATTAAAACTACCCGTTATGAATAGTAATAATCACTTTTTGAAATTTTATAAATTTTATTTTTCAAAATGGACTTCATTTTTGGATTCGGAATATCGAATTTAGCCTAGGGTGAAATGTTGGTATTTTTCTGAAAAACATCAATTTTTGATGAATAGTGAAACCACTAAGTGGTAGTTAAAAAACTGAATTTTTCATAAAACTTAATTTTACCGCTTCTGTGAGTGGAATTTCAAAAATCCGAGAGACACGGTTGATGTCAGTAAGTAAAATGTGGTTCAATGAGATGAAAATAATTTTTGGTGAATAGTAACTTTTTACTTTTTTTTACCACGGTTAAAAGTAAATAGGGTGATTAAGGGTAAAAATGATATTATTATTACCCTAACACATGTACTAATTCTATTGGATAAGTGTAATTCGACCAAAAAAAACCTTAGGAATAAAATATTATCATTTATGTCCACTTGGATTAGATGAGGACATTTATTATTATTTAATTCAAAGAAGAGTGAAAAGAGTTAAAAACAAAGTTTATTTACTAAAACATTTTTAATATAGGGTTATGCATAAGATAAATTCGATTGTAAATATTCATTAGAAAGCTAATAATATTTCATAAATAATTATATTTTATTAATAATTTTTAGACATTACATAATTTAATTTATTTATGACACAATGATGATGCAGTAATTACCATAATAGTGAACAATTAGAATAATTGATATTATAAATACCCAAATAAATATAATTTGAGACTTTTTATGAATTAAACTAATTTTCTAGGTTAATATGACATGTTAGGATTGATTTAATTAACTTTTGTCGAAGTAATCATTCTGTTATGAGTTTCACAAAAATCTACTATTGAATAGTGTCAAAATTGACATAAAATAGTTTTTAAAACATATATTATATTATTGATTGTTATTTTATTCATAAAAATATAAGGTTCGGCCAAGATACTTATATCAAGATAGGTGTATCATTAATGGACCACTTGGGGGTCTCTTGGATGTATATGGTAAGTTTGTTAACTATATAATATAAAAATACAAAGTGACATGGTAAATGTCAATCTAATTAACTAAGAGTTAAAACTAAAAGATAAGGTTAGTATAATGACCTAAACTTGTCTAAATTCTTTTGGATGAGAGGATTTAGACCCATACCCACCTTAGTTTCAAAATAAATCAATTTTAAGCTATTTAAAACCTAATTTGGCTTTATAATAAAATAATATTTTTAGTTATTCCAAAGGTGCCCCTCTCCTCCCTTATAAAAGGGCACCTCCTCCCCCTCTTCCTCACACCACTTTGAGCCTTCAAGCTCGGACAAAACCTGTCAATTTCTCCTCTACAGTTCCCTAGAAACATCCTAGAGCTCCTGGTCTTTTTCAAAGACCAATTTTAGTGCTCTAAAAGGAAGTATCAAAGAAGCACTTCAAAGAAGAGGTAATGTCCGTTACCGATTCTTTCATATTTATTTCTTATTCCACTTATTCTTCTTTAGTTGTTTCATTATGAAGTAATAACATCAGTATCACTCATATAATGATATGTTATTATAAGTATGAAACAACCCTATTTCACCATCTATCCATCCTACGGAAAAATAAATCACCGCGCGTATGTACGTACAAAATACCGTCTTCACGCCGTGGTGTAATCTATTTTCCCCCACCACCTTAATTGGATGGGTATAATGGTGTAAATAATAACTATATATGATTATTTTAAAGTTATATTCATTCTAAAATAGTATACATACACTCTAATACAATTCCACGATCATGGGAATGATATCTTCGCTCGTGCGTACGTACGGAATACCGTCTCCACAATGTGATGCGACTCGTTCTACATGATCTTCATTGCATAATGATTATATAAATGAATTGAATGAATGAATATGATATATATTACACTAATAAAATTCTGGAAATGAGGTATCTATAACCGAAAGAGAAGAATAAGAATTTATTCAACAAAACACGCATAAGAACAAAAAGTAATAAACACCCGAATAAAAAGTAGCAATGAAATATTACTAATAAGAAGCTAAGAATATGACCATATATGATATCATAACAATAAGTATGATTCTAGAATAAGTGAATAACATTATTTAAATCATTATACAAGAGGTTCGGACACTTACGAAGCAAATCGGACCTTAGGTAAGGGAAAATATCACAATCTCATTTTATCTGAGATTGTTTATACTTTGGTAATTACTGGGGTGTATTTTATCATCCAAATACATGTTTCCTCAATATGTAATATTTTTTCCATCCACATACATTTTTTTAAATCCAATTTTATCCTTTGGTGAGTTTTTGGTAAAAGATATGAAAGGAATCTTTTGTCGTTTTTCGTACGAGGTACTTTTTGACTTTTCTGACAAAAGTACGAGAAGAATATTGTTTTTAACTTATACGACATGAATGGATTTTTAAAACATTATTTCCAAGAAGCTTCCTTTTCAAGTTTTCAAGTTTATTTTTAATCAACTTCTTGTTGTTTAAAATTGTATGACATGTTAAGAAAGGAAAATGTTTTTGAAGTAGAAAGGATATTTTCCTCAAGAATGAAGTTCAAGTGTTTTATCAAAATTATTTTCCACTTAAGATAATATAGGGTTCTGTTTCTATCCCTATTATTACATTTATTTGATTATATTGTGATGAAATTATTTTTATGAATTCCTTTATCTTATATGAATTGTTTTATGATGTCATGATGTTTAAGATTCCCATTTTTATTACATGGGTTATGCTATGATGTATGGTTTATGATTTTGTGGCACACATAAGAATGGTATCATTATGAGATGTGTGGGACCTATATCTCCCTTCAATTCATTGGGTAAATATTTTATATCTCATGATATAGACATGGCTGGAACGGCAGGTTAAACCGGTTTAGTGAAAAAGGACTAAAACGAGGAGTGAACTCGGTTCAGAAATGGACTTTGTCCAGTAAGATAATCTTGGAAATGAGTCTTGACTAATAAGAAATGATTATCTATGATTATGTGTGTATGCCACAAAGTTTCATGTTTTAATTTATGATTATTGGGATTACATTTCACTACTATGATTTATCCCATGTTATGAAATTATGATCTCTTTTGCAGGTTAAGATTTTCAAAAGATATGTTCTTATGAATATGATGTGATTTATATTTATTTTGTTTACCCTTACTGAGAATTTGAGCTAACCCTTTTGTATGTTTTATTTCCCCAGGTCAGGAAGAAGATTATTAAGTAAGATATGCCAAAAAGGGACTCTAGATATGATGAAATAAATGGTAGGCAAAGTAGATGCTTTATGAACCAGTTGTTTATATTTCCCAGTTTCTAAAGACTCTATACCTATACGGTCCTTTCCTGGTTTTGTTATATTTTGTAATAAGTGTGCTTCAATTTTGAATTACTAACAATGTATGTAAAGTATGGGTCGTTATAGTTGGTATCAGAGGAAATGTATAGTCAACCTTTGGAAACTAGGATGTGAAAGCCTTAGTAAGAATCCTAAGGATAAGTCTAAGAATAGAACACAATCTTAGTGTTTTAGAAATGGCCATGAACAACCTATGATAAGACCTTAAGTGTGAAATTTTATTCTTGATTATGTGGTTTTCCCGTTATAATTAGTGTTGCTCACACTATTCTTCTTGGTTTTAGTCAATAGCTGGAACCCAAAGGGACCGTGTCAATGTAGAATGCGACGGGCAATGCAATTATTGTCCCCCTAAGAAACCAAATGTTATAGGATATGGAATAAAAAATCTTGTAGCCATGCTCACACAACTTTCTCAAGCTATGAATCATGCAGGACTTTCAAACGAGCAAAGGAAGGAGCAACATTTTGTTAAATCCTTCATGAGGCAGCGTCCACCTTCATTCAGCGGGTCTACTGATCCATTAGTTGCTGAATATTGGATTAGTACTACTAAAAAGATATTTTCAGTTCTTCAATGTTCTGAACATGATAAAGTCATCTTAGCAGTGTATCGTTTGGAAGGTGATGCTGATCAATGGTGGAATCTTATCAAGAATATGAGGCAAAGAGATGAAATTGAGTCCATGGAATGAGACGAGTTCAAGAACTTATTTTTCAATAAGTACATCCCTCGTATTCTCCGAACAAAGATGGAGAAAGAGTTTTTTGAACTGAAGCAAAAGGATGATGAATCTGTTGGTACCTATGAAGCAAATTTTACAAGACTTGCAAGGTATGCTTCTGGTATTATTATCCAACCTGAGAGTAAGATCGATCAATCTTTAGTGGCTTAAAACCAAGTCTTCGAAGGGCCTTATCCATAAGGGACTTCAATATCTATGAGGAAATCGTTCGATGTGATCTCAAAGTTGAGATGGAGATTGGGGTAACCCATCAGTCATATGGGTTTGATAAGAAGAGGAAAATGGAATTCAAAGTAAAATTTAAAGAGCACACTGAAAAGAAGATGAGCTTTCCCTTATTCTCAAAGTGTGGAAAGAAACATGGAGGGAGTTGTCTTAAAGGGACAAGTAAATGTTTCAAATGTGGAATGGAAGGTCATCAGGCATTTGAATGCCGCAATGATGGGAAGAAGATGTCTAATGATGCAAACAAAGGAAGGGATACACAGAATGAACCTACTACACTTCAATGTTTCAAGTGCAAGGAGATGGGACATTGTGCCAATAAATGCCCAAACCCAACGGTTGATGATGATCGTCAACGTCAACAAACTCTTAAGGCTAAAGACAAAGGAAAGTCACATGCAATTTCTATCAGCGATGTGGAGTACGATAACGATGTTGTGAAAGGTACACTTACCATCCACTATAAAGTATAAAATGTTTTATTTGATTCTGGATCCACCCAATCTTTTATTTCTGAAGAATTTTCTAAGGGTATCACGGTATTACCTCAACAATTAGATGTTGAGTTGGTTGTGACAACTCCTAATGGCACAACAGTCACATCAAAAGTTTATAATTCTTCCCGGATTGAAGTTTGTGGGAAAGTGCTTCCTGCAAATCTTGTGATCCTTCCTATAGTGGAATTTGATGTGATTCTAGGCATGTATTGGCTTTATTTATATGTAGATCATAACAATTGACAAACAAGGGAAGTCACATTTCATATTCCAGATCAATCTATGATCGTCTATCGATGCCAGGATGAACATAACCTTCCAGTGGAAATTTCTTCCATCTAATGGGTCTTGATTCCACTGAATGAAGGTTATTTATCTCAAATGGTTGGTGAGAAACTCATGATTAAGAATATGCCCATTTTACGGGAGTTTGGCGATGTCTTTCCTGTGGAATTACCGGGTCTTCACCAAATCATGAAGTTGAGTTTTCAATAGAACTCGTACTGGGTGCTTTTCCTATTTCAAAGACACCTTATAGAATGGACCCAATTAAGTTTCAGGAATTGAAGAAGCAACTCCAAGAAAGTCTTGATAAGGGATTCATATGCCCTAGCGCGTCACCTTGGGGAGCACCTGTTTTTTTTTTAGAAGAAAAATGGATCAATGAGACTCTGCATTGATTATCGAGAACTTAACAAGATCACTATAAAGAACAAATATCCTCTCCCGCGCATTGATAACTTATTTGACCAACTATGAGGAGCTCAATACTTTTCCAAGATTGATCTTCGTTCTGGGTATCATCAATTAAGGTTCAAAAGGGAGGATATACCAAAGACGACTTTCCATATAAGGTATGAACACTATGAATTTATAGTGATGCCATTTGGTCTTACTAATTCCCCTGCTATCATCATGGATCTGATGAATAGAGTCTTTAGAGACTGTCTTGATCAGTTTGTGGTAGTCTTTATAGACGATATTCTTGTATATTCAAAGAGCAAGGAAGAACATGAAGATCACTTGAGAATTATATTGAAGACCTTGATAAAGGAGAAGATTTATACCAAATTTACCAAGTGTGAATTTTGGCTTCAAAGAGTTTCATTTTTGGGTCACATAATCTCAAAAAAGGGGATATCTGTAGATCCAGCAAAAACAGTGGTTATCGAAAGATGGTCGAGACCAACAACAGTAACTGATATTTGAAGTTTTCTTGGTTTGGTTGGATATTATCGGCGTTTTGTGAAATATTTTTCATGATTATCTAATCCACTCACCAAGTTGACTTGGAAAGGAGTTAAGTTTGTCTGGATGGAGGAATGTGAAGAGAATTTCAAGGAGTTGAAAAGAAGTTTATCCAGTGCACCTGTCCTCACACTACCTTGTAGTGGAGAAAGGTTTTTGATCTAGAATGACGCATCCAAGAAGCGATTGGGGTGTGTTCTTATGAAAAATGATATGGTGATAGATTATGCCTCACGACAGTTGAAAATCCATGAGCAAAATTACGAAACTAATGATTTGGAGTTAGCTGTAGTAATCTTTGCATTAAATATTTGGAGGAATTATCTTTATGGTGAAAGGTGTGATATTTATACTGATCATAAAAGTTTAAAGTATATTTTCACACAAAAGGAGCTGAATATGCGCCAAAGAAGATGGTTGGAGCTGATTAAGGATTATGGCTGCTCAATTCATTACCACCCTAGGAAAGCAAACAAGGTGGCAGATGCATTAAGTCGACAAGACCATGCCAGTTTATCCATGATGAGGATCACAAAAGATCCAATATTTATGGATTTACAAAGGATGGATCTTGGAATTATAATGGAAGGGGGAAAATCATATCTTTCTCAAATGAATGTTCATCCATATATACATGTGAAGATTAAAGAGGCGCAGAAAGAAGATGTAGAGTTACAAAAGAAGGTGAGAAATATTCCTGAATTCAACCTTGATTGTGCTGGGATAATAAAGTTCAGGAATCGGGTTTGTGTTCCTCCTATCCCCGAATTAAAGAAGGAGCTACTGGATGAGGCTCATAGTTCTTCATTCACTATTCATCCTGGAAGCACGAAGATGTATAGGGACCTGAAAGAGTACTTCTGGTGGGATGGAATGAAAAGAGATGTTGTTGAATATGTCTCTCGATGCTTGGTTTTTCAGCAAGTTAAAGCTGAGAGATAGAAGTCCAAGGGGATGTTACAACCATTACCCATACCTGAATGGAAATGGGAAAACATCACTATGGACTTTGTCACAAAACTTCCTAAAAAATCCAAAGGCAATAATGCTATCTGGGTCATAGTTGATCGTCTTACAATGTCTGCACACTTCATTGCTATTAGAGAGGATTTCTCTTTGGATCATCTTGCCATGATATATGTAAAGGAAGTGGTAAGATTTCATGGAGTACCATTTTCTATTATATCTGATCGGGATCCGAGGTTTACCTCAATGTTCTGGTGAAGTCTTCAGCATACTCTGGATACAGAGTTGAGTTTCAGCACTGCTTATCATCCTCAAATAGACGGTCAGTCTGAGAGAACAATTCAAACTCTAGAAGATATGTTGAGAGCTTCCTCTATGGATTTAAAAGGTGGTTGGGATCAACACCTACCTTTGGTGGAATTTTCTTATAATAATAGCTTTCACTCTAGTATTCGGATGGCTCTTTATGAAGCTCTCTATGGAAAGAAATGCAGGACTCCAACTTGCTAGGATGAAGTTGGGGAAAGAAATCTATTAGGACCGGATCTTGTTGATGAGATGGCAGAAAAGGTCCGATCTATTCAACAACACAAAAGAGCAGCTCAGAGTTGACAGAAAAGTTATGCCGACAACCAAAGAAAATACCTAGAGTTTGAAGTGGGTGATAAAGTGTTCTTACGAGTATCTCCCTGGAAGAGGGTCATGAGATTTGTAAAGAAGGGGAAGTTGAGCTCTAGATATATCGGTCCTTTAGAAATACTGGATCGTGTTGGAAAGGTAGATTACCGATTGGCGCTTCCACCGAATCTCTCTCAAGTTCATGATGTGTTCCGTGTATCTCTTCTGAGAAAGTACATACCTGATCCTTCACATGTACTCAGCTCAGAAGTTGTACCGCTGGAGCAAGATATTTCTTATGAAGAACAGCCGATAGAGATTCTAGATCGTAGCGAAAAAGTACTACGATACAAGACCACTTGATTGGTGAAAGTTTTATGGAGTAACCACCAATTAGAAGAAGCTACATGGGAGCTTGAGGATATGATGAGGGAGAGGTATCCACATCTTTTTGTTACAAAGTGACGAATTTCGAGGGAGAAATTCATTTTAAGGGGGGTAGAATGTAACACCTGATAATTTTATGAGAAATATTTTGTTTTTATCATCAAAGGAATCTTTCACTACACACAACACTAGCTTGGCTTTCTTTACACGCAACCGCTGCCTTCCTCAATAGCTTGCGTCGTACGCAATACCGAGTTTCACTAAACAACGATATGCTATTAAAATATTATTAAAACTAGCCGTTATGAATAGTAATAACCACTTTTTGAAATTTTATAAATTTTATTTTTCAAAATGGACTTCATTTTTGGATTCAGAATATCAAATTTAGCCTAGGGTGAAATTTTTGTATTTTTCTGAAAACCTTCAATTTTTGATGAATAGTGAGACCACTAAGTGGTAGTTAAAAAACTAAATTTTTCATAAAACTTAATTTTACCACTTCTGTGAGTGGAATTTCAAAAATCCTAGAGACACAGTTGATGTCAGTAAGTAAAATGTGGTTCAATGAGATGAAAATAATTTTTGGTAAATAGTAACTTTTTACTTTTTTTACCACGGTTAAAAGTAAATAGGGTGATTAAGGGTAAAAATGATATTATTATTACCCTAAAACATGTCCTAATTCTATTGGATAAGTGTAATTCGACCAAAAACAACCTTAGGAATAAAATATTATCATTTAGGTCCACTTGGATTAGATTAGGACACTTATTATTATTTAATTCAAAGAAGAGTTAAAAGAGTTAAAATCAAAGTTTATTTACTAAACAATTTTTAATATAGGGTTATACATAAGATAAATTAGATTATAAATATTCATTATAAATATAATAATATTTCCTAAATAATTAGTTTTATTTATAATTTTTAGACATTAAATAATTTTATTTATATATGACACAATGATGATGCAGTAATTACTATAATAGTGAAAAATTAGAATAATTGATATTATAAATACCCAAATAAATATAATTTGAAACTTTTTATGAATTAAAATAATTTTATAGGTTAATATGACATTTTAGGATTGATTTAATTTACCTTGGTCGAAGTAATCATTCTGTTATGAGTTTCACAAAAATCAACTATTGAATAGTGCCAAAATTAACATAAAATAGTTTTTAAAACAAATATTATATTATTGATTTTTATTTTATTCCTAAAAATCTAAGGTTCGGAAAACCTACTTATATCAATATAGGTGTATCATTAATGGACCACTCGGGGGTCGCGTGGATGTATATGGTAAGTTTATTAACTATATAATATAAAAATACAAAGTGACATGGTAAATGTCAATCTAATTAACTAAGAGTTAAAACTAAAAGATAAGGTTAGTATAATGACCTAAACTTGTCTAAATTCTATTGTATGAGAGGATCTCGAACCATACCCACCTTAAATTCTAAATAAATAAATTTTGAGCTATTTAAAACCAAATTTGGCTTTATAATAAAATAATATTTTTAGTTATTCCAAAGGTGCCCCTCTCCTCCCTTATAAAAGGGCACCTCCTCCCCCTCTTCCTCACACCACTTTGAGCCTTCAAGCTCGGCCAACACCTACCAATTTCTCCTCTACACTTCCCTAGAAACATCCTAGAGGTTCTGGTCTTCTTCAAAGACCAATTGTATTGCCCTAAAAGGAAGTCTCAATGAAGCACTTCAAAGAAGAGGTAATGTCTGTTACCGATTCTTTCATCTTTAATTCTTCTTCCACTTATTCTTCTTTAGTTGTTTCATTATGAAGTAACAAAATCAGTATTAATCATATACTTATATGTTATTATAAGTATGAAACAACCCTATTTCACCATCTATCCATCCTACGGAAAAAGAAATCACCGCGCGTGCGTACGTACGGAATACCGTCTCCACGCCGTGGTGTAATCTTTTTTCCCCCACCACCTTACTTGGATGGGTATAATGGTGTAAATAATACCTATGTATGATTATTTTAAAGTGATATTGATTCTGAAATAGTATACATACACTCCAATACAATTCCATTATCATGGGAACGATATCTTCGCTCGTGCGTACGTAAGGAATACCGTCTCCACGATGTGATGCGACTCGTTCTACATGATATTCATTGCATAATGATTATATAAATGAATTTAATGAATGAATATGATATATATTACACTAATACCATTATGGAAATGATGTATCTATAACCTAAATAGAAGAATAATAATTTAGTCGACAAAACACGCATAAGAACAAAAAGTAATAAACACCCAAATAACAAGTAGTAATGAAATATTACTAATAAGAAGCTAAGAATATGACCATATATGATATCATAACAATAAGTATGATTCTGGAATAAGTCAATAACATTATTTAAATCATTATACAGGAGGTTCAGACACTTACGAAGCAAATCAGACCTAAGGTAAGGGAAAATATCATAATCTCATTTTATCCGAGATTGTTTATACTTTGGTATTTACTGGGGTTTATTTTATCATCCACATCCATGTTTCCTCAATATTTAATATTGTTTCCATCCACCTAAATTTTTTTAAATCCAATTTTACCCTTCGGTGAGTTTTTGGTAAAAGATATGAAAGGAATCTTTTGTCGTTTTTCGTACGAAGTACTTTTTGACTTTTCCGACAAAAGTACAAGAAGAATGTTGTTTTTAACTTATACAACATGAATGGATTTTTAAAACATTATTTCCAAGAAGCTTCATTTACCAGTTTTCAAGTTTATTTTTAATCAACTTCTTGTTGTTTAAAATTGTATGACATGTTAAGAAAGGAAAATGTTTTTGAAGTAGAAAGGATATTTTCCTCAAGAATGAAGTTCAAGTGTTTTATCAAAATTATTTTCCATCTAAGATAATATAGGGTTCTGTTTCTATACCTATTATTACATTGATTTGATTATATTGTGATGGAATTATTTTTATGAATTCTTTTATCTTATATGAAATTTTTTATGATGTCATGATGTTTAATATTACCATTTGTATTACATGGGTTATGTTATGATGTATGGTTTATGATTTTGTGGCACACATAAGAATGGTATCATTATGAGATGGGTGGGACCTATATCTCCATCCAATGCATTGGGTAAAGATTTTATATCTCATGAGATTGACATGGCTGGAACGGCAGGTTAAAACGGTTCAGTGAAACAGGACTGAAATGAGGAGTGAACTTGGTTCAGAAATGGACTTTGTCCACTAAGATAGTCTTGGCAATGAGTCTTGACTAATAATAAATGATTATCTATGATTATCTGTGTATGCCACAAAGTTTCATGTTTTAAGTTATGATTATTGGGATTACATTTCACTACTATAATTTATCCCATGTTATGAAATTATGATCTCTTTTGCAGGTTAAGATTTCCAAAAGATATGTTCTTATGAAAATGATGTGATTGATATTTCTTTTGTTTACCCTTACTGAGCATTTGAGCTCACCCTTTTGTATGTTTTATTTCCCCAGATCAGGAAGAAGATTATTAAGTAGGATATGCCAAAAAGGGACTCTAGATATGATGAAATAAATGGGAGGCAAAGTAGATGCTTTATGAACCAGTTGTTTATATTTCCCAGTTTCTGAAGACTATATACCTATACGGTCCTTTCCTGGTTTTGTTATATGTTGTAATAAGTGTGATTCAATTTTGAAGTACTAACAATGTATGTAAAGTATGGGTCGTTATATTTCCAATGGCCGACCTCAGTACATATATATACAATAACATGCTAATACCAAAAAAAAAACAAAAGGAAACTCCAAGTTATGTAGGATCCTCAAGGCCCCTTTCCATCCATCCCATGCTAAAAAACCCATCACTAAGGTCTAGCTCTAGAGCCAAACCCTTACTTGATCATAAATCCATAAAATCTACATGTTTCCCAAAGGGCCCATGTAGGGTGTGAGAAAAAACTCAGTAGCCCACCACCAATGTGTGCTTATCCTACATATGTGATTAAGAAGGTGTATAAAAAATATTAACTAAATCAAAAATGAATTCATATAATATAATAACCAGCTTTCCTTGTCCTCAATAGTTATAAGGAATGAATCACCTACTTCAACCATTACTAGTATATATGTAGAAGTGAGTATCCTTAGACCAATCCCAAGGAATCCCCTGATACATAAAGAGCCAAGTGAACCCTCGGTTTATACCTCTAATAGAATTACCCGAAACCTCATTCCAACCGAAACCTCATGTCCAAAGTAATATGTGATGTCTAGAAGGCACACCAAAATAGGTACCTCATCCCTCAGACCTCAATTCAGAAGTAACCCCATTGGCTCAAGAACGACGTCTAAGGAACAATGGTGTCTGCTCTCCAAGTAATAACTATCGAATCAACAACTAAAATCTTGAGGAATGAAAATGTCCATCCTCCCAAAAAAGTATTGTCCCAATGACCTCAAGTATGGTGAGCCTCATCCCCCAACTAATAGCCTCAACACTATCAATTGGTGGTTTCTCACCATCCTCATGGATTTCTACAACAAGAACCAACAACCATTTACCTAATATGTAAGTAATGGAGGAATCTACCCACATGAGTGGTCAATACCACCTCATCATCTGAGTCATTGTATGTACACATGACTCTAAACGATGAATTGGCCAACACAGGTGAGTGGAAATCACAAATAAGAACCTAAGACACACCATTCTAGAACCTTGTGACTCTGTGACCATGTCACTCCACCTGATGGTCATCACCATCTCATATAAACTAGGGCATGCCTGTAAATTGATCACATCACCACCTAAAATTGATGACAGTGTCACCCAACCTATGATCAACATCACTCATGGAATTCGAGCGTCGCCTAACCTGATGTTCACATCATCTCATATCAGGTGGTCTTCACCACCTCAATCCTTGGGCCAAGCCCATCCAATTCCCATAGAACTCATCACAAGAAATTCACACACACACACACACACATATATATATATAACAATTCAATATAGTTAATTTAAAACAATTCAATTTAATTAAAGGAAGAACCTTGGCCTAAACCTCCCAAGGTCTGTCCTCTTACCAAGCGTCAACCATTTTCAATCTTGTGTGAGCATTCCCATAGGCATATCATATTGAAAATTTAATTAATTAAATGAAATTGGTTAAATTTATAGGGTCTTTATCAGTCAAAACAATGAAACACTCAAATCCACACCCCCAAAACACTCATGAAATCACAAAGAAAAATGAGCACCACCTAACTTGTATTGGTAGATGTCTAATCATTCAATATTAGCTTATAACTCGAGCCGATTTGGAATAAATCATAATTTTTGATGATCAACCTGAAAATAGTGTAAAAATACTTGCATGTATTTAACACTCTGTAAGGAAAGATCAAATAAGAAATGAGGTAAGATGATTTATGATCTTACTAATGCGGTTCCAACTCACCCGATGACTAGAAGAATAGAGTCTAATTAAAGGAATCAGCTCAACAACTAGGGGAGGAAGAAATGGGAACTCCCCTCTTTTGTATATATTTTAATTATAAGGAAAATGAGGAGAAAAGATGAAATTGGGGTGAGAAAAAAATTATTTTCATAATTTTAATGGATCACACAGTTAGTTTGTATAGTTTGGAAAACCGTGTGACAATTGTGCATGAGACCATTGTCAAAAAACTACAGACTTAGCCACATGGATGTGTGCCCCCTCCCACATAGTTTTTCAAAATCATGTAAAATAGACCTACGGGGCCATAGGGTTTCCCCTTGGAGGTTGCACGGTTTGTCCAAACCATGTTCCCCAGTTTGTGCACCCCTATAAACTTGGATTTTCAGCATCTAATATGAATGAAACCCAACCAAACCCCTGAGACACTTACTAAGCATTGAGAATTATCTGAAAAAAGGTCTTGGGTAAAAGGATAACTCATAATTAAGTTATGTTGATCTAAAAAAGAGTTTTTCTACCCAAAACACTCTGAAAAATTGAAAATGGGTGAGGAATTTGAACCACTCCAAAAACCCAATACATTACACGTGACCTTATGCCCAAAAAAAAGACTAATTGCACACCTGGATAGAAAATAATGAGGTATATTATGTGTTCAATCAAATTATATTTATAAAATACTATAAAATATATTTTTTCTAATTGTTTTAAGGGATTAGGTTATGAGGTGTGAGAAAACACAACTTAAAATAACCTAGGCAGAACCAAAGAGTTATAGTATTAACCAAGTATGGAATAGTTGAATTGAAAGTATCATAGATTTAAATGAAAGTTTCATTGGATAAGATATCTTAGGATTGATATTTTATATTTTTATACTCTAATTATTTTGGACACTATTATAACCATTTTAGTGTTAGTATTTGGATGAAATAGGATCACAAAGATAAAGCTGAGAAATGTTTTTATCCAAAAACCACTATGTCTTATAATTAAATAAGGGGACATAATTAAATGATTGATAATTTTAGAATATTATTGTTAGGATAGAAAACGTGAGTTTACTAGTCTTACATAAGTTAGTGGGGTTGATACCATACGGGAAATTAAATTTTGATAATAATATATATTTTCATGAGTGAGTGATATTTATTGATGGTATTTTTGTATATTCTAAAAGTTATGAGGGTTGTGTGAAATTTTTGAGTATTTTTCTTCAATTGTTCTACTTTAAAGGTTTTGAAACTCATATCAAATGGAATCAATAACCTTGAAAATAGATTTTATGACAAGGTTATATTTTTGGGTATAACTATTGATGAACACATTATTTAGGTATGGATAAATTTTAGGATTAATACAACCTTGAAGAAACATTCTGTTACTTTCTTATAGGTACTTATTGACCATTATTTTGACTATTCTTTGGTTGGGTCTTTCATTGGGGTTGTTTTGGGACTTATCAAAAAAATTTGGGAGCCCTTGGTGCTATGCATGGTTGGCACACAACTAGGGAAAACCATGTGGTATGTCCCAAGAAACTGTGTGGCCAAGTATGGTCAACTGGAAGGGGGAACATAGTTTGTCCAAACCGTGCGAATACCCCTCAAAACCATACACAGTTAGGTAGAATGTTTATTCATGGTTGGTGCATGGTTAAATTTACCATGCAACCAAACTATACACCCTAAATAGGATCTCTATATAGGGTACATGGTTAGGGTGCATAGTTACTCCTAACCGTGTGACCTCTCTAGCAAACCATGCATAAAGACTTTTAATACTTTTATTTTTTAATTAAAAATCTTTGGGACCTCAGTTTAACCTCTAATTACCCCCCTAATAGCATATTGGATTGACCTAATCCTTACTCAGTGGTATAGAGGCTTCTCTAGTGATATTCTAAGTGTATTTCCTTTGTTCGTTATGGATCATCTCATGGTATGTTGCATTCTTAGTCCGGTTTACCCTATTCTTTGTAAATCCTCACTAGATCTCTTTTCCTCATGTATAGTTGGAACACAAAGGGGATATGTATGATGGATCTAAGGGATTTTATAGAGGATTTATGTGTTTCTTATGGATCTAGGATTTTGAGTACCCAATCTATTCATCCTCGATCATCGTTTTCGAAGGTGAATAATTCTACATCTATTCTTGAAGTAGGTGTTTCTATAAAAAGGGTTAATTTTATGAATTTATTATTATTATTTTAAAATTGATTTGGGTTATTAATTAAATTGAAGTGATTTGGGATTTTAAATAATTTTTTGGAAGGATACATGTTTTAAAGGGGGTTTTCTTTAAAATGGGGTTTTCCATAACAAGTGTTTGATTAAATTCTTAAACAGTTGTTTTAATTCAAAAAAGAGTTTTCAGACACCAAAGTAGATTGTCTTGGATTTTAAAATGTTTTATAAATTATGATCATGTTTTTGAAATGGATTTTGATAAACTTGTCACATTGGAAACATTGGGTGTGTTGGGAACAGACATGCCACTCATAGTGTTCATAATTATTCTAGTGTTTTTGTGATATTAACAGACTATAGTAGGTTTTGATATCAGTTGGTACCAACATATGACTAGTTTAGGCTTATTTTATGTCTAGTATATATTACCAAAGGCTAGGGACCAATAAGACATGATTTTTCATTTATGGTCTATTTATCACATGATGGATTTTGTTATGGATAGTTTCTCCCATGTTTTCACATGAGGTTATATAACATGATGGATTATTTCATGGATATGTGTTTAATTACATACATTATAGTGTGTGGATATTATTTATTATTTTATAACTTATACTTTTAATATTCTATTCTTTGTGAATATGATAGGATTTTATAAAAACCAAATGAAATGATTTACAAATGGGTTTGGTTTTTGGAAAATGGTTTGTAAAATTGTTATTATTTAAAAAGCTAAAACTGCTATATTCTTGATATTATACCTTGTATATAATCTATGGTGGTATACTATTATGATTTTTTCTCACACCATAATTTTTTCTTTTAGGCGGTTGTGGATTTTTTATTACAGGATATAGGTAAAGGGAAGGGAATCATATAGCTTGCTATATTCTCTTGTTGTTGTTTCCTTCAGAGTGAGATGGTTTAGTGGTGATGATTGATCACATGGATATTTTTTTGTTTTTTCTAGGTTTACTTTTCTCATTTATCTGGTTTGGATTAGGTTATATAGATCTTGGATGTATCTCTTTCTTCTACTTTGTAATTTGGTCGTATGTCATGTTTTTTTATATTCAATACTTATTTCAGATATCTTTATTGTACCTCACCATGTGATGGCCGATTTAGGTGGCTTGTTTAGTTGATCTGGGTTAGTTCATTAAAATTTGGTATCTAAGGGATGATCATCATGAAGTGTGTTAACAGTACCTATGTTTGGTTCTACGTCTTTGATAGACAAGAGTTAGGACCATCAAAATTTGGGTAGTAAGTATGGGAGGGTTTCTGGCCATCTCACTTTCATGTCTGAACTCGAGTTACCATGGTTGGTTAGAAATTTTTTAGTAGGTTTTAGACTTTGTGTTTTAGGTAATTTTAATTAACTTGATGGGAAGTTTATTTAAATGGACATGTTCCTTCTTAAGTGTCTTATTTCGACCATAGAATTAATGATTGATTTAAATTCTTGATGTTTTAAGGCGTTGACATGAATTCTCAAAGTTGTTCATAAGATTTTAGAATATGATCTAAAGATGATTGGTCATTATATTATACATAACTAACAATGAATATGTTATGAGATATTCCAAATTTGAGAGAGGAAGTTGCAAGATAGGATCCGCAGGTGAATACTCTAGTGGTCCCTTCTTTGGTTGAAGTTGTAATCCATACAATTTAGACTCTAGGTCAAGTGGGTGTTGGGAACCCATGTTGTGTGATGGATCATGGATTTTCATTCACGAAGAAGCATCCCCCCCATATTCCATGGTGACAAGGGACCCCAGGAATATGAGGAGTGGCTTGATCAGATTGAGAGGATCTTTAACTTCTTGAAGACTAATGAAGACTCTATTGTGGGTTATGCCAAGTATATGCTCAAAGGACCAAGAAGGATATAGTGGGAATCTATTATGCTAGATAAGTTTCATGAGTATCTGACCTATATTTTTTTAAAGAAAATATTCAATCAATAGTTTTAACTAAATATTTTATGTGTGGAGAAGACTTAAGAGTTTATGACCATGGAGAAAGAGAAGTATACCATTCTGGAGTATTCCACCTGTTTTATTGAGCTAGTGTATCTGGCACTGGAGATTTTCACTAATAAGTACCTAAAGTATCTAAGGGTTGAGTTGGTATTGTGGATATATATTCAGTCGATGATGATTCTCATGTGTCTTTCAATCTTCATAGATGTAGTCTACAAAACATCTCTGGATGAGACAAGCATATTTAGAAATAAAGGTTTGGGTGGATCTTTGGTTGGTGCTATTGTTAGCCAGAGTGTATTTTCTGGTCAGAAACGAAATCAAAAGGGTGATCAATTTCCTTTAGGATTGGTTTTAGGGGCTTCATTAGGGAATAAAATAGGTCATATTCTACCAGTGTAGAAGGCATGGTCATACCAAGCCTAACTGTGTGGAGGGTCCTAAGACTTTTCATCATTATGGACAATCTAGTCACCTAAAACATTTTTGTGAAAGGATATACTAGGGTTGTAAGGTAGGATCCACTCTAACCAAAGGTTTTCAGGTATGTACTGATATTTCCAAGGGTGGTGGGTCTAATCCTCATGCCAAGGGGGATGTTCATGTGGCTAAGACTTGATGACTTTATGTGACATAGTATGCAACAAAAGAATCTAAATTAGTGCCATATAATATTAGAGGTACGGTGTTTATTTAATTTTCTATGGTGTTAGCTTTATTTGATACAAGTTCTACTCACTCTTTTATATCATGAAAGTTAGTAGGCATGTTGGTATTACATTCAGAACTTATATCAGATTTGTTAGATCTTTCTGTACCTTTTGTAAGTAGTTCAAAAAAGGTTTCAAGTGCCCCTCATGTCGAGTGATGATGTCCGACTATGAGGTGATATGGTACTTTTTAGTTCTTAATATTAACATATTTTATTTGATACTTGGAATGGATTGGATGATTAAAATTAAGTCCTAGATAGAATGTTATCAATTTCAGGGTCATTTTTTATCTTCTGATGGGGTCACTCATGTTTTTGAAGGTGAGTGGGACTTTATATTGGGAAGGGTAGGGCCTACTGTTCCTTATGAGGGGGTAATATCATGCCAATTTTTAGAGAAGTTTCTTGATGCTGTTGACCATTTTTTGGGTAGTTTTCTTCCTACGGTAGTGTGTGAATACCCCAAGGTCGTTTTGGTTTATTTTTCTAGGTAACCACCATAGAAATAGGTCGATTTTACTATTGACCTACTCCCTAGTATGATGCCCATTTCTATTCCATCTTATTGTATGACACCTGTTGAGTTAGTGGAACTTAAGGTCTAGCTTGAGGACCTAGAGGCTAATGGATTTATTCATCCTATCATGTAACCATGGTATTCGCCTGTATTATTTGATAATAAAGTAGACAAGAGTCTCATAATTTGTGTGGATTATTGAAATTTATATTGGGTGACTATTAATAATAGATATCCTTTACCTAGTATTTATGATCTTTTTAACCAACTTAGAGGGGCATGGTGGTTTTCAAAGGTTTAACTTCATTCAGGGTATCACCAGTTGAGAGTACAAGAAGAGGATATAACTATGATAGTGTTTAGGAGTTGGTATGGTCATTTTGAGTTCTTAGTTATACCATCCGGTATCACTAATGGTCCTATGATATTTATGGCTATAATGGACCAAAACTTTCATCGGTACTTGGAATTTTTTTTATTATGTCCATGGATGATATTTTGGTATACTCCAAGTAAGAGGAAAATCATTTAGACTATTTTGATATCATTCTTAAAACCTTTAAGTAACATCATATATATGGTAAACTTTCTAAATTGGAGTTTTAGATATGAGAAGTGAAATTTTTGGGGTATGTGATATCTGAGAGTGGCATCTAAGTGAATCCAAAAAAGATATTGGTAGTTTTGCTCCTGGTAGGATCCTATAAATGTGTTTGATATTTAGAGATTCTTGGGTTTGGATGGTTAATGTAGATAGTTTTTTCAGGATTTTTCCAAGATTGCATCTTCAATGATAGATTTAACCCGTAAGGGCATAAAGGTTGAATAAAATGAAAATGTCTAGATCATTTGAGGAACTGAATGTGAGGTTGAATTTACCACTAGATTTTATTCCTTCAAAACTAGGTTTTTGTTATGATGTTTTCTATGAAACTTATGGTATGGGTTTGGGATGTGTCTTGATGTAGGGGAAATAAGTGGTGGCCTATGGTTCTCACTAGTTATACCCTTATGAGAAGAAATAATCTACCATTGATCTTGATTTGGTAGCAGTTATGAATGAACTCAAAATGTGGCATCACTATCTCCTTGGGGAGTGATTTATAGTGTATTCTGATCATAATAGCCTGAAATATATTTTTACTCAGAGGGATCTAAACCTAAAAAAATGATGCTGGGTGGAGTATCTTTATAATTTTGATTTTTGAAATTGTATAAACTCATAAAAAATGGAATGTGGTTACTAATGCATTGAGAAAAAAATTACAGACCTATGCTATAAAGGAATTAGTTGAGGAGTGTTTGTGGATGATCTTGTTTACTGAGATGACATTGGGAGTTGAAGAGGTTGATAGACATGTGTTCTTGGATTCAATGAAATATGAGTCATCTTTTCATGAGTGAGTTCAGCTTTAGTAGGTTATAGACACTGAGTTACAACTATTTAGTAAATCATTTTTGGTGGGGAGACCTTGGGTGAGTGGATTCAGTCTCCCAGTTGAGATTTTTTCTTTTATAGTAGGTTGGTTATTCTGTTTTCTTTGAGGCAAGAGTTGATGGAAAATGGACATTGATCTTTTTGTTTTGTACAACATGGGGATACCAAGATGTATCACGACTTTATAGATCAATATTTATTTCCAGTAATGAGGTGATCGATTAAATATTCTATTTGATGGTGTCTCAATTTTCATAAAATTAATATAGAATACTAGAGACCTTAAGGTTTGTTGAAACCTTTACCCATTTTGGTATGGATTTTGGATGAGATTTCCATAGACTTATTCATTGGGTTTCCATGGAATCCTAGTGGGAAATATGTAATTTTGGTGATCATTGATGAACTTATGAAAATAATCTCATTTATTACCTATCAAGAAGACAATGAATGTGGAATAGCTCAGAGACTTATACATATGAGAGATTGTGAGACTTAATAGGGTTCCCTCTATGATCGTATATGATAGGGAACCATGGTCCACATTTAGGTTATAGAATTTTTTTCAATAGGCGATGGGATCCCAGTTGCAGTTGAGAATGGCTTATCATCCATAGATGGATGGACTAATAGAGATAGCTATCCATATTCTTGATTATATTCTCTAATATTGTATTCTTGGTTTTGGTGGATATTGGGAATGGAATTTTTCTTTGGTCAAATTTGAATATAACAATAGTTATCGGGCTTTGATAAAATGGAACCCTTTGAAGCATTGTAAGGGTGGCCATGTAGTTCTCCATTGTACTGGGTAGAATTGGTAGGTTGGTCCTTATTTGGGTTGAGTCTTATTCAGGATATGTCTGAAAATGTGTAGTTGATATGAAAGATATTTTTTATGGAATAGAGACATAAAAAATATTATGAATACCATCATCATTGACCACTAGAGTCTGAGGTTGGTGATCAAGTTTTTCTTAGAGTTTTACCTCATATTAGACATCATCTACTAGGTAAGAAGGGTATATTGGCATCAAGGTTGGTTATCCCCTTTGAGACCATGGAGTAACTTGGAAAGGTGGCGTATCTTTTGGACTTACTGTCTCATTTGAATTAAATCCATGACATGTTTTGTGTTTCCCAATATATGAGGTATCACCTAGATCCTTCCCATGTGATTTAATAGTATGATATTGATATTGATCCCGATACCACCTTTGTTGAGAATCCATTTTAGATTATGGATCTCCAGGATAAGGTATTACATGGTAAAACAATTCCCTTGGTCTGAGTACTATAGTAGTTCAGATGGGATAACCATGAGATGTGGGAGCTAGAGTCATAGATGAGGTAGTAGTGGACTTCTCTTTTTACGAGTCTGGATTCTTGAGCACTTTCTAGGGATAGAAATCCTTTTTAGTGGGGAGATTATAACATTCATTTACTTTCTTAAAGGTACTTTTTAACATTTTTTTTGAACATTCTTTTGTTGGGTCTTACTTTGGGATCATTTCAAGAGTTTTTGGAAAATTTTGGGATCCCTAGGGACTATGCATGGTTGGTTCACAATTAGGGAAAACTATGTAGTTCGGCCTTGGAAACCATGCTTCCAATGATGGTCTACTAAAATAGGGTGTATATATTTTTTCCAAATCGTTCAACCACCCCTCCCAAACCATGAACCCCAAATAGGAGCTCTATATAGGGCTCACAATTACTCCTAACCATGTGGCCTCTCTAGTAAACTGTGTGCACACACTTTTATTGATATTATTTTTTAATTGAAAATCCACATGACCCTATTTTAATATATATTGACCCCTTAAAATTGTATTGGATTAACCTAATCCTCCCCAATGATCAATAGGCTTCTCTCTTGGGATTCTATGTGTATTTCCTTCATTCTTGATGGATCATCCCGAGGTATGTTACGTTCTTGGTCTGATTTACTCTTTTATTTATAGATCCTCACTAGATTTATTATCCTATTATCTCATTGGAAGAATAAAGAGCTATGAATATAATATCTATGGGGTTTTATAGAGTATTAATGTGTTTCTTTTGGATTTATGATCATAAGGACTCGATCTACTCATCCCTAGTCACCATTGTTGAAGGTGAATAATTCTACCTCCATTGTTGAAGTATGTGTTTCTATAAAAAGGGTTAATTATATGAATTGCTTATTATTATTGTAAAATTCCTTTGGGTTATTCATTTAATTGAAATTATTTATGTTTTCAAATTATTTATTGGAACGATACATGTTTTAAATGGGTTTTTCTTTTAAAACCGGGGTTTTTCACACTATGTGTTTGATTAAATGCTTGAATGGAGGTTTTGATCCAAAAATGGGTTTTCAAACACCAAATCTAATTGTATTGGATTTGAAAATGTTTTTTAAATTAAGATCATGATTTTGAAATGGAATATGAAAAACTTAGCACATTGGGAACCTTTTTTTTGTTGAGAACCAACATGTCACTCATAGTGTGCATAATGCCACTAGAGGTTTTGTGATATCGATAGAATGTAGAAGGAATCAATATTGGTTGGTACCAAAATATTCCAGTTTTAGGATTCTTTTATATCTAGTATGTATTCCCACAATCTAGGTACCAATATGTCTTGATTTTTCATTTATGGGGTTTTTATCGCATGACAGATCTTTTTATGAATAATAGCTCACATGTTTTCACATAAGGTTGCATCACATAGTTTTTCATGATGGATTGTTTCATGGAAATGTGTTTAATTTCTTACGTTATGGTGTGTGTATATGCTTTCCTATTTTATAACATATACTTTTCATATTTTTGGATTTGTGAATATGAAAGGATTTTATAATAACCAAAGGATATAATTTACAAATGGGTTTGGATTTACGAAAATGATTTGTAAAATTGGTTTTATTTTAAAATATATAACTGCTACATTCTTGATATTAGACCTTGTATAGACTCTGTGGTGGAATCCTACTTGGTTTTTTTCACACACTACTTTTTCTGTTGGGTAGTTTTAGATGTTGTATTATAGGATCCAGGTAAATGGAAGGTTATCATGTAGCATGATGGATTATGTTGTTGTTGTAACCTTCATATCAGGATGGTTTAGTAGTCAGTATTGGTTACACATAGATTTTTTAGTTTTATCTAGTTTAAATTTTTTGGTTTATCCAGTTTGTCTTAGATTTTATGGATGTTGGATGTATCTCTTTCTTCTCCATTGTACTCCGGTTGTATGTCTTGTTTTGTAATATTCAATACTTGTTTTATATATCTTTTTTGTACCTCACTATGTGATGTCTAATTAGGTTGGATTATTTAGTTGAACTAGTTTGATTTGATACACTTGATGTTGAGGTAATAAAAGGTTTATTGATTTTGAGAAAAGTGAATTAGATAGTATTGAAATTGATTATTTATTTTAAGAAAAAGTCATCCATGACATTTTTTTGGTAATTTATATCTAATTTTTGGATTATGATATATATTTACTAGTTTGTGACCTTATGAACTGGTGACTAATACATTTTAGGGTAAAAAATAGAGTTAATTTTTGTAGTAATATATAGCATCACAATGGTTTCATGTCTTGGAGATTTAAATGGTTTTTAGAGAGAAATTTTATGGACAATATATGATTAGGTTATATCCATATTGGGGTATATGATTGTATAAATGATCAATATTGTCTGAGGAAAGATAAGTAACTTTTTATAGCCTAATAAAGTAAGATATATTCCATATTAGAAGTTATGTCATGAATGATGAATATGTTAAAAACACCTTTACCTACTTTCATTAGTTAGGAGTTATTAAAATTGCCAAGAAACAATTTAATTATGGGGAGGGGGTGAATGTAAGGCCCAAACTTTTCAAAGAGTATATTATTTTATAAACCATATGTTTATAATTCTAAACCTTTTTTATATTTATTTAAATCAATTGAAATTGATTAGGAAAATAAGTCATATGAGATATGAATTAAATTAACATTAACTTTATTCATTCATTAGTGGAACATTACAACCAAATAACATAAAAATAAGTATTTAACACCATGGATTATTACTCACCATTGATAAAATACATCCATTAAAAGTTCATAAATCAATACTAGAAAATATATAAAAAAGAATAAAATCTCACTGACTAGGAATAACACCACAAAAGTAGAAATAATTATGAAAAATCTATAATATAAAATAAGAACTATACCTTGTGAAGTAAGAGTGGAATGACCAAATTATTTAGTAAGTCAATATATAGGAATGAAATCTGAAAATTATATATATGGTCATTAAAAATATAGTCATCACAAATTTTTTTATTTCAAATATGGTTTTTGGTCATTTATCTAATAGGTATACTAAAGTTGGGTATTGTTAAGTAGTAAATTTAAAATAATATAACTCAGAATGAAATACAAATATAGCATCAAAATATTATAAATATATATATATATATATGAATTTTATATAAATATTTTTAATAATAATATTTTTAAAATATGATATGATTTATATATAAAATTCAATTAAATATATAAATATCGATGAAGTAGTAAAATTAAATTTTAGAATATAAAAAATTAATTCTAATGTTATTTGTTAAAGTGTATTTAGTATAATATTAATATTTTTTTTCAAAGAAACATTTGTATATTTTATAAAAATATATTAAATTTAACACCATTAAAATATTATTATATATGAACTAACATATTAACATCTTTTAAATTATAAATTAATATGAAATAATAATACGAATACTTAATGTTTTCCAACATCACTTTTTAATAAAAGCTGTTTTTTTATTTTTATTTTAAAACTAGATTTATAAATTTTAGAATATAAATTAGATAAAAACATCTTCATTTGTGGATTTATAATTTCAAAATTATCTTAGAATTATTTTTTGGAATTTTTCTAAAAAGATTTATTTTTAGATGAATATTGCAAAATACCGTTTTTACAAATAAGAAAAATTTTATGACATAATTTGTATATAAGTATGAATTGGAAATTTATAAAACATTTTTATAAGACAAGATATGTATTTTATATTTGAATTTATAATTCTAAAAATGTTTTTTTTAATTTATAAACCCATATTTGAGATTTTAGAATTTAAGTTGTATTCTTTTAAAAAATTGTTGTTAATACATCATACATTTAGTAAATTAAAATTAATTTTTGCCATTTTTAAAAATCGGATGTAAAAACGAATTTCAAAATTTTAATCACTAGGTCCAAATTATATAATATGTAACATTTTATTTTTGATAGTAAAGGATAAATTACCTAGCTAAAAACTAGTTACTGTGGTGGAAACCAAAATGGTAAACAATATGTATTCTAATAGTTAAATGGAATAACATGTTAAAAACATGTTTTAATTGGGTATTTAAGGTTTTTTTAGACCCTATTTATTTTCATATATATTATATATCAATTTTGGAGACACTTTCACTGAGAGTGACTTCCCATTATTGAAATGTTTTGGATATTTTAAAAATGCCATCCATTTTTAACTTATAAAAGGGACTCTCTTCTTCTCAGTTAGCATCACACCAAAACCACTTAGTTTGGCCCAAAATCTACCCAAATTTTTCATAAACAACATATAAACCTTTTTAATATTATATAATTATCAAAATAACATCCTTCAAAATTTTAACCTCCTTCACAATGGAGATAATTCAAGAAGTGAGGTATAAGTTCTCAAACTCTCTTTCTCTTTTTTTATTACTTTATATTCTTTTATTCTTCTTAAAATGTCATTTCAACATCTTAAAATTATAAAATCAGTATCATAATTATAATTTTATGTTATTATAATAATGGTACAATCATTAACCACCCTCTATTTTTTCTATTAAGAAAAATGAAAACGTGAATTATGTGTTGCACGGACTACCACCTCCATGGAACAACATGTTTAATTTTACTTAAACACATTACAAGGATGGAAAAAATTGGTAATTTAATAGATACTTATTATATTTATAACATATTTTAGATTCTTATATAATAAAAAATATTTTTCAATTCTCATATTCTGTGAAATATGAAATCATCAACCATGTGTACGTGTGGACTACTACCTCTATGAGATGATTGATTTCTATTTTTCCATTCATAATCACCTTACATGGATGGTCATGAGAATGAGTTTAATGGATAAATATTATGTTTATATTATAATTAATGTTTTTAATGACAAATTATATAACCTATCATTGATATGATAAACAAATTAATATTGTTGATTCAATCATTTGAAACAGGCATATTAAGGGAAAAAATCATTAATTCAAATTGCATAATATTTTCATATCCATAATTTATTCTTATAAATAATTTATATTTAGGATATATCACACTAATAAAAACTAAATTATGTCATTATTCTACTATTTTAATGATATTGAAACTAAACCACCTCATAATCATCCATTAAGCATGACATTTTCATGTTTGGGTCGGTTTGACCACCAACTTGAAAAATACAATGAAATTATATAATGGATGATTATAAAAACTTAAATAATTTTATAATATGATAAAATTATATAAAAAATTATTTTCTTTGGTTCTGGAAAATACACATCAATATTTAACCAATTAATTAAGAAAACACCCTTCATAGGTTAAAAATCACTAAAAAATATTCATTGTCAATTTCATCTTCTAGGATAACGACTAAAGTACTCATGGAAGAAAATTTAAACTTCATAAATAATTATAATTAATACATTAAATAAACATTAATGAACTTATAATTATTAAATTTGGTAAAATAACAAATTATAACACTGCTATTACAAAAATAGTTCAAAATGATCAAGATTACCCACACCCATCATAAAAAATAGGTAATATGTAACCAACATAAACATAGATAATAATTATAAATTATGTTTATAAATGGTTATGTATATGAAATTTTGTATGAAATAGGTGATTCTGATATTTATGTTTGTGATATAGGAGTTTAGAGTGCATTCACTTAAGCTGGGAAACAAGGCAATGGGTTCTTTGTCTCAAATTTGAATTCCTTGAGTCATGTTTATGTTATATATCATGTTATCTTTTTCATGGTGAAAATAAATCCCCATTATTTTTTTATAGCATGATTCCATTATATTTCACGATTTTATCCTTTATCTTTATGGGGAGTGTAATGAACCGACCTGAATACCCTCTCAAACTACTACTCGACCAAACCCGTCACATACCTGAAGGGTGTTCCCGATTCCCATGGGCTGTCGACTAGAACTCAAGAATTAAATAAAAATCGGAGGGAATAATTTCATCCAACCTAAATAAATAATATGGCACTTATATACAACATGGAAAATAGTGGAAAAGATAAATATATTCCATAACTAAAGTCAAATACTGAAAACCAAATAACTCAAGAATAGAAACAATATCTAAGTACAAGTCCAACCACAAAGGAATACCAAATAGGAAAACAACTACTCCATGTGATATCATGGGAAGACTCCAACCATCTCACCACCAGCTACTCAATTCAACTGACAGAAAACCTCACTACCTTACTATGGCACCGTGCCTTTCCTTGCATCGAAATACATAATCAAGTTTATGCACCACCGAAGGGGTACGTAGGGACTGATTTAATAGGATCAATGGGGTCCCACTAAGGTGTTCTATAATAAGTCTCTATAAAAAAAGCTCAAGTATACTCATTTTAAATAAAATAGGGCATGATATGTAGTAAATATGTTTTATCAAAATAATTGTAAATATTCCCTTTTTCCAACAATTCCAAAACAAAGGTAGGTATATCAATTTCAAACATAATTTTCATTATCATTTATAAAAATCCAAAGCTTTCACATCACATTAAAAAAATACAAATACAAGAATAGGTAAATCACACCAAGGAACTCAAAAGGACAGGCTAGGAGACTACTCATACCACAATAATGACTAGTGCACAATAAGTCCCTAGAACATAGGCCTAAGGAGCAGAGGAACACCCCATGAGTGAACCCCCCAATAGTGTCAAGAACAATTCCCTAGAATGAAATGATTAGGGAGTATAGAAAATCCCCATTATCTAACCTCCCAAAGGTAATATGGACGATGACCCTAAGCTAAACCTTCCACTTACATGCCTAAGGATTCCCATGTGATTTCAATTATTTGAAAATACCGATTTTTTAATTTATAAAAAATTAAGGAAAACCCACCTTTATAAATAAAGTGGGTAATGGATTGGAATTCCCTGAAAGTGGGTAATGGGATGTTACAAACTCCCCAATATAAGACTTTCCATCCTTGTGAAGTCATGTGGGAGAATGAATTCCGGTGAAGTGGTGAGGCTATTGCTCCCTCATCAACGAATCGTGCTCCTAAGTGTTATAAAATCTGATCTATGCTGCCATAATACTTTGACCAAGGAAATATAATTCCCATGAAATAATTTTACATTAGAGTCCATGATCGCTACTAGATTTTCTATAAAAAAAAATCTAGCTATAAATCAATCTATTCCCAAATCAAAATGTGAGATGGGTTGGAATGATATTTCTTAAGCTATGATACATGGAAAAAATCATGAATTTTTGTCAACTGAACTAGAAATGCCAATTGATAGGAAACCTACTCAATCCTCTCAATGAACTAAAATGGTTCAGCATATCTCAGAAGAAAATTTACATATTTCCAACATGGAGGCAACTTAACCAAGGAGAAACTTTCAAGAAAATCCATTCACCTACAGAAAACCCCAAAGGGAGATGTTGTTGATCCTCATAAGATTTATGTTGACTCTACACTATTACCAGACATCAACGTATATCCTAAATCCTCACAGACATATCCTGAACCAAACTCGGTCCCATAAAAGAAGCTTCGACTACCTCTACCCAAAAAAAAGGTGTCTAGCATGGGAAACCATAAAAATACTCAAAAGGATCCATTCTGATTTATGATTGATAACTATTATTATAAGTAAATCCAATCAGTCTCAGATGGATATCCCACTATCCACTAAAATCCAAGACACGGGCATGAAGAATATCCTCCAGGATTTGAATAAAATACTCCGTATGACCGTATATCTATGGATGATAAGCTGTACTCAATCTGACTCGAGTCCCCACCCCCTCTTGGATACTTATCCAAAACCTCAAAGTAAAGCTAGGATCCCTATTTGAAACAATAGCTAAAATAACCCCATGTACATACAACTTACACAAATCATTAACTTTTGTGGTATCTTTTATTATAATGAAATGAGATGAATTTATCAATCAATAAATCATCACCCATATAGAATTTATCCCTCATGGAGTCCATGATAATCCAACAAAAAAGTCTATGGATACCTTGTCTCATTTCCAAACATGCACTGGAAGAGGTTGGAGAAAACTAGAAGGTTTCAAATGCTTTATCTTTATCTATTGGAAGGTGTAATTGTGGGACACATACTCAACAATTTCACACTTCATAATCAACCACTATAATCACCGTATCATGTCATAATACATATTTTCAGTGCCCAAATGAACATCCCATGAAGAACCATGAAAGTTAGATGAAACCGAGTTCCTTACTAGTATTGGGACAACAAACCGATCCCCAGAATGAAGCATGACATATGAAGAGAGAGACCAACCCGAAATGGTCTCCCCACCATATAGGTTTTCCTGAATTCCTATTAACTCGACCTCCTACTATTGAATATTCTGATTAGACTTAAAAAGAGATGAATATAATTGAACACTAGTCAAAACCATGCCTGAAACATTATCATGATCATTCAAACGCATTTGACAAAAAATCCCTATAAGGTTCCACTCTTCCTTATATTTCATAACATCTTGTGATGGTACTTTCCTACTAAGAGCATTTGCAATGAAATTCCACTTCCTTGGGGTATAGGCGATATCAAATTAAAATGTCTAAAGGTATTCCACCCATTGTCTCTATCCAAGATTTAAGTCTTTATGAGAAAAGGTATATATTAGGCTCTTATAGTCAAAAAATACTATGAAACTCTCCTCAAAAAGATAATTCCACCAACACTTAACCACATGTATAAATGAAACAATCCCTAAATCATTAGTGGGGTAATTATTCTCATGAGGTTTAAGATGACAAGAATTGTATGCCACCACATGATCTTTCAGCATGAGTAAACATCCCAAATTAGTGCCAGAACCATCAACGAAAACCACATTACCGTTATCAGGATTAGGTAATATCCAAATAGGAGCCGATGTCATAAGGCTTTTTATCTTGTCAAAATTGTATTCACACTTTTTTATCCCATATGAATTTTACCCTTTTCATGGTAAGAGTACTCAAATGTGATTCTAGCTTTAATAAATCCCTGAATAAACATCAATAGTTACCAAAAAGACCAAGGAATATTTAAATTTCAAAGTAATTTCTTAGATATTCCCATGAAAAGACATCCTTTACCTTCTTAGGATCAACTGATAATACATTATCAGAAATCACATGCCCTAAGTACTTCACTTATTGAATCTAGAATGGTCATTTCCAAATTTTTCCATACAAACGGTGACTTCTTAGGATTTTCAGAACCAACCTCAAATGGTGCTCATGCTTGCAATTGGATCTCAAGTAAACCAAAATGTTATCAGTGAAAACTACCTCAAATGTGTTGAGATACTAATGGAATATATGATTCATCAAAGCCATGAAAACTGCATTAGAGTCAGTCATACCAAAAAACACAACAAGATATTCATAATGGCCATACCTTCTCTTGAAATCTGTATTCCATATATCACTCTCTTGAAATCTGAGTTGATGATAACCCGACTGAAGATCAACCTACAAAAACCACTTTTTTCCATTTAAATGATCAAAAAAATCATCAACATCAGGCAAAAAATACTTTTTATTAACTATTACCTGGTTTAACTTCTGATAATACACGCACAGTTAGAGTGAATCATATTCCATCTTGGAATAGAGCATTAGGGATTACCAAAGAGAACACTAGGGTGAAAAAACCATTTACCACAAAATCATCCAATTTAATCTTGATATATTTCAACTTCGATAGTTATATATGATAAGAAGGTATCGATATCGGCTGTATCCCTAGAACCAGGTCAATTACAAACTCTATATCCATCTCTAGAAGAATCTCTAAGAAATTGTCTATGAAAATGTTAGGAAAACCTCAAAAAATGATGGGAAGATCAACAATATAGGAAGAATCATCGACCTCAGTTGCAATAGCTAACAACAAACTCCTGATCTCTGGACGGGAAAGTCCTGCACAACCCAAATTTTGATCCCACTCTCCTTGAAACACCCGTGATCTCTTATCAATCAAGATAAAAGAGACACGCCAATGATAAAAATAAACCTTAAAAAGATGAACAATAATACAATGCATCCCGATGATGATGTCTAATAGATCTAAATCTAGAACAATAAATTACCAAACTATCTCTGCATCAGCTATTGATAGCGCACAAGAAGGACATTGAAACCCCTACTCTTTCTTCTTCCCAAGAGGAGTCTATAAATATATAAAAAAGGGAATGAGTTCCATTTAAAGGTTAAGAATACCAACCAAATGACCAGATATAAATGAGTGGGAAGCACCAGTATCAAATAAATCAACCTCTATTGAAGATTCAATAAATATGGAACCTCTCACTATCTCTAGACCCACATCTTCCTCTACTAAAAACTCATCTACCATGTGAAGGTGTGCTTCACTCTAGAGGCCTATGGTTGGAGCCCTATAATATTTGAAGAATCTATCTATGATATAGTGGCCTTTGGATTTGAAAATCCTTGACCATATCGAGGAGTAGACATGGCCTGATAGAAACACTACAGATGAATATAATGCCCATAAATATTACACATATTTTCTGGTGAAGGAAAATAATGTTGTGTGTGTCAGTCCTTGCTAAATTAATATAAAGTCAAAGGCACACCAATATCTATAAATAGAGGGATCGAAGAGTACTAATTTCTAGAACCACCTCTACCACTCATATGATGATCCCACCACTTCCTCTTTTTCCTTGGTGCACCACTAAAGTTGACACTAGGTGGAAGAGAAGGTTCGAAATATAAAAATTTTCTTTCCATATTCAATTTTACATCATATACCAATACACTATCTCCGCATAGTTCTAAATCTTAAATATAAATTCCTGTAATCTGATATCTGGTCGCAAACCCTATAGATACTTCTGAGCTTTTAGCTAGTCATTCTTTATGACTTCTGGTGAAAAACAAACCAACTCAGTAAGCTGATTGGTTTATACAGATACCCCACACTCTCCCTTATGCAAGGAGAGGAACTGCAAATACTTTTCTATCATCAGTGAATCTGGAAAAACTATTGGAAGAAGATCGTCTTTAAACCCTTCCAGTCCAAGACCACATGCTTATCAGCATGTACCATAAAATACCCCCACCTCATGCTGGGACCCTTGAGTTGAAATGAAACACACTTCACCTTGATACTCTTAGGTGAATCTAGGAAGTTAAATATCTGATCAATATTTTCTAGATATTACTCTATGTATTGAGGTTCATTAATACCTTTAAAGTATGGTGGATTATCATGAAGGAACTCATATGATTGATCCCCATCTCCTCCTTCTTCTGGATATACCTCAACGACTACATTCTGAACTTGTGGAACATTCTGATCAACAACACGAGATGCTCACACAATATCCTCTATAAAATTATGATCCATCAGAGGATTTCCTTGAGAAGTATTAACTGTACTATCCTATGGAACTTTCAGAACACATCTCAGAGGCATACTGCTGCACAATGAATTAAAATAATTGATCAGACAATAGTAAAATCATAGTTCAAACTAGTAAACCCATAATAAAAAACTAATATTTACATAAAGAACTTAAAATATGAGACACACATCCCAACATCCCTTGATAAATTGAGTCTGATCACAGAATATTTGGTCATGAAATCATCATAATATACCTCTCAAGTCCTGAAAATCATATCTCCTATCTAACAAATATCCCAAGATAAAGACTCTTGAGGATATACCACCTTTGATAGAAAACTGTAATGAAACAACCCAAATACCCTCTCAAACTGGTACCTAAACCAACCTGTCACATACCCAAAGATCATTCCCGATCCCCATGGGATGGCGAATAACACCCAAGCAACAAACAATAATTAGAGGGAATGATTTCTCCCAATCTGAAGCAACAACATAGAATATATATACAAGAGGAAAAACATTGGAAAAGATAAATATATGCCATAATTGAAAATATACTATGGAAACCAAACAACTCAAGAATATAAATAATCTCCAAGTAAAATTCCAACCAAAAAGGATTACCAAATAAGAAAACAACTACTACATGTAATAGTGTGGGCAAAATCCCACCATCTCAGTACTAGATACTCAACTTAACTGATAGAAAAACTCACTGCCACACTACAACACCTAGCCTTTATCTGCACTAAAAGACATAACCAGGTCTACGCACTTCTGAAGAGGTACACAGTGTGTGATCAAGAAGGCTCAGTAGGGTCCCACCTAGGTGTTCCATAACAAGTATCTTAAAAAAATCTCAAGTATGTTCATTTTAAATAAAACATGGCATGATAAGCAGTAAAGCAGTTTTATCAAAAGTAGGGTAAATATTTCCCTTTTTACAACAATTCCAAAACAAAGGTAGGTATATCAATTTCAAGAATAATTTCCATTATCATTTATCAAAAGAAAAATCATGTATATCAAAGTTAAAATAGTACAAATCCAAGCATAATTAAATCACACTAAGGAACTCAACAAGTCAAGTTTTTAGACTACTCATACCACAAAAATGACTAGTTTACAACAAGTTCCTAGAACATAGGACTAAGGATCATAGGTTAAAACCATGATTGAACCCTCCAAAAATTTCAATAATATGTCCATATAACAGCAGGCCCAAGGAAAAAATAAAATCCCCATGAACTGACCTCCAGATAGTAATATAGATGATGGACCTAAGATAAACCTTCCACCTATGTACCCAAGGCTTCCTATGTGATACATTTCATAAATCATTTTAATGATTTAAAAATACTGCTTTTTTCCATTGGCAAAAACTAGGGAAAAACCACCTTTTATAAAAAATCCATTTACACACACAAAACAATCATGCCAATTGTTTTTTATAAATCAATTTATAAAAATATGAGGAATATGGTTCATCTAACATAGGATAAATATCGAACCACCTACCTCAAAAATTGAGTTCATACATTCCCACAAAGGATAATCCAATAAGAAGATTATAAAAATTACAAAGGAGGCCCTAGAACCAATCTAAAAATATTAGAATTCATTCAATTTAATAAAAGGGTTGGAATAGAAGAGGAAACAACACATACCTCAAGAATGCACACCCACCGCACTATAACCAACAAAGGAAACAACCCTTGGAACAAGTTCACATAATATATATAGAGAGAAACAAAAGGAAACATCAATACATACCAATAGATATAATAATGCAATAGTGATAATGTTATCAAATTAATGAAGAATCAGAAATACTTACTTTCCCAGAGACACACAACCCAACAAAAATGTTGATGAATCACCAAACGAATTAGTACAGAGAAAAAGGAAACTCCAAAAATCATAAGAGAATCCTTATAGGTTGAGAACCAAATGAGATATGGATGAATGAAATAAAATATCACTCGAGAAGCACCCTAAAATTAAACATTAATACATTTACCTGGTGCATAATACCTTTGCACGTCATGTAATCCTTGGGACTCAAATATGATGAAAAACTTGTGGAATTTTTATTATAAAGATGCATTTTAATATTAAATGACATGAAATCCATTCATGATGTATACCCGATTCAAATAATTTCCCATGTAGAACATAGATTCCATGTAATCCCATTACACAACATGATTTTCTCCTGTATTCTGCATAAAACTATAGATTCTTACATAGAAACCCAAAACACCACGGGCATCCTCCAAACTTGGGGAGAACCCTAAAAATATATTAACACATTTATAACTAGACTCAATTAATTATAAAAATATACATCTGAAAAATTTAATTCATCTTCCCCAATAAATTCCATTCATTCTTGGGAGTCCCAAGATACACCCCATTAAAGAGGATAATTGTAAAGGGGAGAGAGTTACTTGAAATAGGGTAATGGGATGTTACAGGAAGAATGTATATTTTGATTCAAATCTTCCTACTTGATTGTTCTATCACCTAAAAGTATATTGTTATCAATAATTAACCTCAATCTCTTAATTTTATTTTGGTTTCAAGTCCATATTTTTCTTCCCTCTATTTTTTATAATCTATTTTTTGGAAATCTAATATGGATTACATTCTCTGATTCTAGTAATATTATATATCACTTTTAAAAATAAAAATTTAATACTCTTTTTATGATATGGTCTTTTAAATAAAAATATTTCAAAATATTTTCTACACATATTTAATTTTATAATCATTATAATTTTCAAGGTATCAATATTGAAGTTTATTTTTAAAAAGTAAATGTTTTCCAACGTTTTTTACTTCACCTTTTTGAAAATACCATTTGAAAGTTACCCTAAATTCACTATTTTTTGAATATATTGAAAATAATATATTTTAACATTTTCCATGGAAACACATCTTTCCACCACCTATGGTGTTTTACTTTAAACTTTATCTCTAGATTTTCATGGTTTATAAAAGAATTATTTTCCACTCTATTTGAAAAATATATCTTTTAAAATTATTTTGAAAGATCAATGATATTTCTTATTTCTAAAGTGATTTTTTTGAAAAACTCTTTAAAAGTATTTTTTATCTAGGTCACTATCCTTGGAAATATCTTATGATTGATAGATTATGTTTTTCAAATGTAACTATTTCTTCATTCCTTGAAACGTGTATTCTAGTTTTAAGAATCACTGTTTCCAGGTGGTTTCCATTGGATTTATTTATGGAACTGAAAACTTCCAATAGTTCTTTATCCAAAGGGGGCCTTCTTTCCAAAGGTATGCGTTTATTAAGTTTGACTTTATGATACTTAAGAACGTGAATTGGTCGAGAGGATGGGAGGTCAGACTCATCACACTCTTTTGGGGGGAATTATTATCTACTATAGGACTCTATTTATAATTTAAGATATCTTCATGAATCCTTATTAATTAACCGTGTATATCATTAGCATCCCTTGGAATTTTCAACCACTTATTTAGCATGAGAAAAGTTAAAATCATTCGTATGTATTTGAGGTTATTCATTAATGGAGATATCTATATGTATTCGAGGTTCTCCATAAATGGTATCCTCCCATATACTACTTAGAGATTATTTTAATCATAGTTATGATGATACTAGTTTTTAAGACACTTAGTGGGGTACTCTGGTATTTATTTTCATCTAGGGAGATGAAGGTTTTGTTTGATCTTTGGATCGTGCCCATAAAATAGGCTACCTATGTTTCCTTGTGAAAGGAATCAAAACCCTTATAGTTCGGTGACACTGAATAGGACACATCATACGTTTTAAGGTCATGTGATAAGGACCTAGACATACAGTTTAATTTCATGTAGTATGGAAATCTAAGTAGAAGGTGCTTAATCAAAACATAATGTGGGACTTATATTGAAGCAACCCAAGGAACTTAGAAAAGATATGGGTTTCCTAGTAGGATCATACCTTTTTTGGAATATGGCCTAAGGATAACATGATTGATTTGAGGTGTTGGGTTTGAACCTCAAGGAAGCTTCCTACATATCTAATATAGATGGGAATGAAAGCTCGAGTAGTACGATATGTCTCATAGGAGAGTATATTCCATTTAGAGAAATGAGTTTGGGCTTACTTCCAAAAAAGGATTCATTAAAAACTTAAGGGTTTAATTTGGGGATTATTCCTAAAGAGGATTCCCAAATTAAGGGAAATAGGGTGGATTTTTTAAGAGGACATCTAGTGAGCTCGGGCCCTGAAAGGGATTCCTATGTATCCTGGTTTAGACAGGAATCAAAGTTCTCATAGTTCCATCAATTGTGAAAATGTTGTGATCATGAAAAATCTATAAGCCCACATGAGTCATGATCAGTGTGAGAAACAAGAAGATGTCAAAGATTCAACAAAGTGATTCACACTTTCAAAATTTTCTTCCTCCGCTGGTGGAAGAGGGCACACCTATGGTGGTGAGGGTGGATGAGGTTGAGGCGACTCGGGAAGAGGCCGAGGTGACGAGCCCTCCCACTATTATATTCACATTGGACAAGGGTCCAATGGAAGGAAGAAGGGATAAATGTTAGGGGATTAAACTAGGATGGATTCCCATGGTGAGAAATCCCAATGGGAGAGGGAAAGGGTAAAAAAGTCCCTGTACCCATCTCTCCTTTAGACTTTGTCACTGAAGAAGAGAGGAGGAGCAATGATTCTACCTACTATAAGAAAATATAGGGGATTACGCTAGGATGGTTTCCCTAAAATTGATCCTGGAAGGGGAGGTAGAATTATCTTATGTTTTCATGGAAAAGAAAGTGAGAACCGTACCTTCCCTACCAGGGACCTGAGGTTCCAGGTCATATCTTTGAGAAGGGAGAGGCTAAAACCCAAACCCTCTCCCAAACTGGGAACTTCCCAGCACTGTTCCTGGGAGAAAGGTCCATGTGACTATGGATATACAAACCCACATACATTTCATGAATCCTAACCCCATTGTGAAAAAAATGTGGGAAACCTCTGACTGTGGAAATAAAAACCCAAATCGAAGACATGCTGATGTGCCTTTCCCAAAGTTTTTATATGTCAAGAGGTTTTGGTGGAGGTCTCAACAGAATCCCTTTCAGACAAGGGATCCAAGGAAGAATAAGCCTTTCCATGAATGGATATTACGAAGGCTTGATGGATTGTAGACTAAATATAGTAAGTGAATCAAATAGGGGCTCCCAAGTAGGTAAGGGCATGCAAGTATGGGTGCATAAGTAGGCTTGGGAGACCTGATGTTCACTTAAGCGACGAACAACCTGTATGGTAATACTTGGGTGAGACCATGCTTGAGCCTTCAAGAGTATTCACAAGTAGTCCCAGAAGTGGGGCGATCAAGTTCCTATGAAAGGAATAGGTGGAACATGAGTATTTCTAACTTGGGGAGATTGGGCGCTTTAAGTGCGCAAGTGTTATGGTTTTCAAACACTAAAAGAACTAAAGTCCAATGATCCTCCCTTAAATACTCCACTCAAGGTGTTGAAGAAGTACCTTGAAAGCTTTGGAAGACTGGGGAAAAGTACTAGGGCGACCAGAGTAGCAATTGGGATTTAAATAAATTCTTCTATACCAATGAAGGCCCCAAGGGTCTATTTATAGGAAAAAATAGGACGTTGGGCGAAAGGAGTGTGGGCGCACAAGTATGTTGCGCAGAAGAATTGTGGCGCGCAAGTGGTTGCATGCCGGATGGCTGGCACCCAAGTATACTTGCGCGCTGTTGGTGATTTCTATGGACTAGGGTGACACCTTTAGTACTTAGCCAAAATTATACTTTTATTTGGCTCCAGCATGGCCTCTTGCATGTATTTACACACATGTACCTTGGGCGCCGCTTTAGGGACTTAGCCAAATGCTTGTTCCATACCATGGGGCATGTGCCCCCTCACCCCTGCTTGGGCGTAGTGTTGGGCTGTGGTCCCGGCCCTTCGGGCTGGTGCCTTCACTACCATCACTGGCCCCCATGAAAAAATACAGAGTCACACTGTGAACTTTTAGAGCCTGGTTGAGAACATTTTCTTAGAAAAGTGCATGGAACACATTTCATGGTGTCTACAAAATCTCCCCCTAGAATTTGATTCATTCAGAATGAAAAGAATCTTGTTCTAAGGTAAAATTAGGGCACTTTGACGTATTCTAACATCATTTGGTTATATTTGAAGCTACATCATGTTTGTAAGGATGCTCTAATTTTTTCCCAAGCCATAGGGCCTAGAAAGCATAGTTTTATTTTTGATAGGGTTATATGGAAAACCCCACAAACTTTATATCTGTTGACTTTCTATTGCTCAATATTACCTATATCTTACAAAAATGTATGTTTAGTGAGCTGGGACTTGACTTTCGTTTAGGGTTCCCTTGTGGGTTCTCAATCTAGTGAGTACCATGTCTCTTGTTGTTGACAGTTTAGAGTCATGCATGTTGGACTATAAAGGGCTAGTATTTAAGGTTGAATAGATTTGACCATAAATTTTGAAATTAGATCCCAAACAAGATGTTGTGGCTAAGAGTTTCTTTAATATTATTTAAATATTTCCAAGGAGAATCTTGCGTCATGATTTTTATGGTCACCAAATCTAAAACTTGTATCTATATAAGGGGAGTCTCTTCCAAGAATGAAGTTACCATTGTTTTGACAAACCCTTTATGGGGGATATATTATGCAGGGCCAACTAGGGCCTATGCTGCATAGCCAAATAGTGGCATCTTTTGGATGAACATCCTATTATGCAGGACACTTATGGAAGGCCACCTAAGGGCATGTACTACATAGTCATGAAAAAAAGATATTTAGGAATTTAACATTTTGCTATTGATAGATAGGGGAAAATAATATTTGGGTGACTCAAGACCGTAGTTGGTGGTTTTGTCAAGGAAATGAATTTTAATAATGAAATGGATATTTTATATCGACATATTTCATGAATAGAAAAACCTTTTCTAAAAAAATTTGGTGTATGAGGAATGGTTAAATTTTATCAAAAAGGCGAATTTATGATATCATATTGTGCAGTTTTAAGTCATGTAGTGGGGACATTGTTACTATACAGTTTTAAATCATGCATTGAAGACATTGGTACTATGCAGTTTTAAGTCATGTAGTGAGGACATTGGTACTGTGTAGTTTTAAGTCATGCGGTGAGGACATTGGTACTGTGTAATTTTAAGTCATGCAGTGAGGAAATTGGTACTGTACAATTTTAAGTCATGCAGTGAGGAAATTTTTGTAGATTTAATTTAAGGTCTTTAGATTTGACCAAAGGTATGAGACTCTCCCAATTTCTAGATACTTTGTTTTATGAATATACTACCATATCCATGTATGAAATGGAAAATTGTAAATTGTAATCTAAGAATTTTTGAATCCAAAGGATGATATTGGAAAAGGCCTAAAAGCATTAGATGAAGTATTTTCTAAGAAAAAAGTTACCATTATTTGAAAAACCCATTATGAGGGCTGTATATGCAGGGCTAACTAGGGCATATGCTGCATAGCCAAAATAGTGACATATTTTGACTAACAGGCCTGTTATGTAGGAAACTTATGCAAGGTCACCTAATGGAACGTACTGCATAGTCAAGAAAAACATCCCATTAAAGTTTTAAATTTTATTGATAAAATATAAAGAAATATTATGGAGATTCAGATTTTCTACCAATGAACAAAGTTTGGTTTATGGAGAAAGGTACCTGAATAAGGTTATTTCCAACCAAGATTTCCAAAGAATTGGAGGAATTGTACTTCTACGAAGGTATGACCCAAATGTAGGAGGTGTGGTGATAAAACACAATTTTATTGAAAATTTTATTAATAATAAATGATATAATTTCCTCATATTATTCTAAATATGATCAATTATGAAATATTTGAGATTAGATCATTCATTTGAAAATTTGATGAAAAATCTAGTTTTACCCTTTTAAAATTTAATGTAGTATTTCAGGAATAAATATTTTTTTGTAAATTATTTTGAATTAAAATTTTTCAACTGTATTCCTGACTTAATGGGATACAAATTATATTTAGGAAATGGGAGCTGGATCGTGCATTTGAGTGGAGTAAATGGGCCATCAAGACAAAGTTGGATAGAACCATCCAGATTGAACATCACTTCACTATTTGGGTCGTATCTTCTTCATCCGGGCTTGGATTGAGCCCAAATTTTAAGGGAATATTGGGGAAATAATTATAGACAAATAATATTGATTGAATATAAGACAATTCACGTGTTTTGAAGGTTAAATATGCGGTGCAACGTCGAATAAAATATTTGGCCGAGTTTTCATTTCACACTTAAAAAAGTTATGTAACCCTATCCCTCAAAAAATCTATTTAAAGGGGGTTTTAACTCTTTGGGAGGTCTGGAAGAGGATTTGGGAAGGTGTGGCCAAAAGGTTGTCTCTTGGTATACCCTCAAAACTCTTGGAAGAAGTAAGGATTTGTGCAAACATATCTTCCAAAAAGGCTCTCCTCTCCCACCTCCTCTTTGTAATTATTTTCTTTCATGTTTGTATATTGAAATTTTCTTCAATTAATATTCTTTATTATTCCATTTTCTTCTTCTACTAATCTTACTAATTGGGTTAGAATCAATATTGGGGACAATATTGGGTTCTACCCTTTCAATTCTTCGCTCATGCAAAACGTCTCCACGATGACCACACCGCCCATGGAAGAGTAGTTTTTTAGTGATCGATCTATCTTATAACATCTTCATTTAATAGTTTTGAATCATTGAGATACTGTAATTTACATAATATGATTCATCAATTGGGTTTTTAAATTTTAATAAAGTAAGAAATCAATTGAACAATTGACACAAAAACACGCGAGGTCGAGATTTTGTGTAAATTGTGAGAGCGCTAACTTAATCGGTAATACAAGACCACACGAGATAAGTTTTTGGAGTTAAAATATAATACCTAAACACAATTCACCCTCATTTATAGAATGTATATATTCTATAATTAACCACTAACCATAGGCTAACCTTATAACAATAATCAAATTAGGGTGCTGCGATTGTGTGTTATGAATCTAGCCTACGGTTTAAGTAAATCATCTTTGTGGTTAAGTAAACTCTCATAGGGTTTGGGGGTTAAAAAATTATAGGATAATAATTAAGTGGATATTGATTTAAATTATAATTATTAATAAGTAAATGAATAGGTAGATTTAGATCGATTACACCTTTTAAAATATTTTCTTAAAAAACATCTTCTTATTGGGTCTTTTTAATAAAACTTTATTTCAAAATTAAAAACAAAAAAAATGAAATCTTCTTCCAGCAAACTTATTCAAGTTTTATAAACAAGAAACAACCCCCATCGTTTCAAGTAGTGTTTTAATACTTTTCTACATTATTTTTAGAATACCTTTAAGAATTTGTTTTAATTTACTTCATCCTTTGAGAGGCGACATTAGTCAGCCACTCTACTGCACCTAAGTACCCAAAAACCACTAATCATTTGAGGGCACCCACGACAACACCTTTCATGTAGTGTCTATAGTTTTAGGTCATACAACTAGGAACGAAAATGGAAATAGTATGTGATATGTGGCCAAATGGTTCCAAGGTTATTTCATATTGCATTGAATACATGGTAAGGGAAATGTGTAAACTATGGTCTTGAAGACTTTCAGATTGGAAGAACAATAATGGGACAAGTATATTTGAATGACTATTTTAAAATATAGATTCTTTTATATTTTCATCAAATATTTAAGGGGAAAATATACTATAACCAATAATGAAAGTTACCATTATTTGAAAAACCCGATATGAGGGTTGTATTATGTAGGGCCAACTAGGGAATATGCTGCATAGACAAATAATGAAATCTTTTGACTGACAGAACCGTTATGTAGGAAATTTATGCATGGACACCTAAGGGAACGTGATGAATAGTAAGGCAAAAGAGTACTCAGGTATTATAAACTCTATCACGAGAAACCGTAAGAAATATTATGAAGATATGGAAACATTCAAGATTAAGAGTGTGAAATATGGAAGGGGGTTATGCCCAATGCATATGAGAAATATTTGAACCAATATTTTCCAATAGTTTGGCATCCTTTACATATATTTGACTCATATGTAAAATGGAGACTTTCTTTGTTTCCTCTGAATTAATATTATGATGTGCAGTTTGAATTCATGTAATGAGGAAATTAATAACCCCATAAAAAATTGAGACACCTTATTTATATAAAGAATAATTTTACCCAATTCCTAAGATCATGTAAGCTATGATCAGTGTGAGAAACAAGAATAAGTAAGGGTTTCTTCTATAACACAAAGGCGACACAAGTGAAGAATATGGGTGTTAGATTTCCATGTAGTTTAACGTCATGCGGTTAGAATGAAGATGAACCGATGTGAAAATAAATACATATTATAACTATATTAAGGGATAAAATACAAGTGTCACTATGTGTCTTGCTGGGACAAGAATCAAGTCATACGTAGTTCTTAAAACATTCCCTATGCAGGTTTTATTCTTATACTTGGAATAAAAGGGTTTTTCTATTGCGACTGGTCCTTATATTGGAGATCTTGGCGTCTCTACCTATCTCATTGAAAATGAGAATCAAGACATATGTAGTTCTTGAATCTATCATCCCTCACACCAATCAAGTTTGACATGAAGAATGGGGGATTTGACACATTCTGAGAAAATGGAAATTCTTAAGACATAAAATGGTATAAGGACCAAATCATATATCTTAGGAAAACACTCCGTATAGATCTGATTCATATACAGGAGGAGAAAATAAAATAATAAGATTTTGTGATGATGGTTGGGCCCAAAATTTGAGATTTAGGAGTCTTTACATATCTTATTGAAAATGAGAATCAATCCATACATAGTTCTTGAAATAAGGTTCTTATGAAAATCTAAATCAGGAATAAGGAATAAAGGGACTCATATACCACTAAAAAGTTGCTATGATGTCAATGATGTTTGCTTATGGAAGCTTCTAACATCAAAAAGTGAAAACATTAGTCAAAGATTTTAATGTTATGCAATGAGGACAAATGATGTCATGTAGTTTAACGTCATGTGACAAGGGAGAAGATGCTACACATTTTAATGTCATGCAGCATAGATGCTTATGGTTTTCACGAAGTTTAACGTCTTGTAACTAGGACATTGTACTATGCAGTTTTCAGTCTTTCAGCTAGAATGTGAGGGCTGTGTAGTTTTTAGTCTTGCAGCAAGGAAATTGTACTATGTAGTTTTAAGTCTTGCAGTGAGGACGATATGTACTGCTACACAAAATATTTCTTTAATAATCTCACATTTTTTGGAGTTGTAATAATCCCTCCATCCATTGAGATTAAGGCATAAGATCCATTTGAATAGACCTTATGTATGGAATAAGGTCCTTCCCACTTTGGATCAAGCTTTGGAGGTTTCTTCCCTCATATCATTAGATTCCTAAGGACCAATACAAATTAACCTTGAAGAAATGAATGGAGGTGAACTTTATTGTTAAAAGCTCGCACTACTCTGTTATGATAGACTTCTAAATGATGCAAACTATGTAATTTTTTTCGTCTATTTGTTCTAGCTCATTGAACCATTTATGAGACCTCTCATCTATAGACAACTGATCACAGATTGCAACTCTGAGTGAAGGAAATTACATTTGAATTGAAAAAACGGCTTCTATTTCATATACCAATGAATAGGGAGTTTCTTGGGTGACAATATGGGTAGAGGTCAAATAATCCCATAAATCATTCAAAAGTTTATCAAGCCATTATTTCTTATCTTTATCCACCATCTTCTGGAGTATATTTGATAGGGTCTTATTAAAGGCCTATATCTGTCCATTGTCCACCGTGTGATAGCGAGATGAATGGTTAGATTTGATATTATGTTCCTGATATTACTTTTTTACCTCAGAAGAACAAAAATCAGTGCCATTTTCCATCAAAATAGTATGAGGGACACCAAATATGGTGATGAAATTAATTTTTGAAAAATCTAACAATGATTTTGGATCCGATTTCTTTGAGAGGTATTGCCTCGGCCCTTTTAGAAAAGAAGTCAGTAGTAGTAAGGATATACTTGAACTGCTTAGCTGTAGCTGGAGGATAAGGCCCTACTACATCCATTCCCCTTGTGGAAAACGACCAGGAGTATTTAGTTGTATATAGAAACTCTAGGGGTTGATGAATGAAGTTGGCATGCACTTTACATGGATGAAATTTCTTAGTGAAATCTGTGCAATCCTATGTCATTGAAGGCCAAAAATATCCAAGCCTTCGGATCTAATCTGAGAGTCTGTGCCCAGACTGGTGGGAACCACAAGCTCTTGAATATACTTCTTTCATGACAGCTGCAGTCTCTTCTCCATCAATACATCTGAAGAGGATTCCATCAAAACCTTGCTTATAGAGGATCTTTTGGTGGTCTGGACTATCATAAAGAGTAAAATTGGGTGCTCATCTCCGGATCTATTCTTTCTCAACCCTATTTGGTGTAAGTACTCCATTTTGAAGATATTTCCTGATGGATGTTCTCCATCCCGTGGTATAACCATATGTCTCAGAAATAGGGACAATTTCATTAATTTCCTCCATTCCAGTTTGAAAAAAAGGTGAGACCACATGACGATGGGATATGCTTATGACTATCTCATCTTGATTTGGATCTGCCAAGGCTGTAGCTGCATTATTTAGTGCATCTTCTTAAGCATTTTGTGATCGTGGTACATAAGACAGTGTCATATCTGAGGGAAATTCATCCATTAACACTCTTACACAATCAGAAAAAGAAATTAACTCTTCCTTTTGATATAATATTATCCATTTATTTTCTTGATTACTAGTTCTAAATCACATTTCAATTTTAGGTGATTCACTTGCACCTGAAGGGCCAATTCTAAACCTGGGATGAGAGCTTGATATTCTTCCTCATTGTTGGTACCACCTTCCAAAAATAGGAAAGAATAAGGCAACTGTAACATCCTAGGTAAATAAAGAATAAGACATATTTCATATTTATTAATATTTGTGAATTAAATATTAATTTTACTTTAAAGGGGTTTCTATGTTCGATAGTGTACCCGATATGCAACAACGGGTTTCTTTGAAATCTTATGTTGCACACTAATAATATAATATTATTTTAAATGGTAGTTAACTCCTAGCCATTTTATTGGTGGTAATGAAAAAAGCTAACAAAAACATGATTATAAATGTTTTTTTAAATGTATTTACATTTATCTAATAAAATTTAGAGGCTTAAATTGTGAATGAATCTAATTTTAAGCATAATTTACTTTAAAAGGTCGATTTAACACCTATTAATGGAGAAACCTCTTTAAATTTAGTTTTGGTCACTTTAATACACTATATTTGACAAAATAAAATACTTATTTAGAATGGGGACATAAAATTTTACTTTGGGCAATTTTTTGGTATTTTTCTAATAAAGTTCTTTTTTAATGAATAGTGAAAAATACTGTATCTTAATTCAAAATTGACTTTTAATCTAATTTATGTATATGGTTAGATTATCTTTTTAATTGGTTTTAAAGTTTAATTAAAATATATTTTTACAATTTAATCCAATGTTGGTCATTGGAATTAATTTCACTTTTAAATTGGACATAAACAAGTGTTAATCTTTTGATAGTTATTATTTCTTAAAAACATGCTTATTGTTTTGACAGCAGAATTAATTTTGAATTAATTTCTGCCACTTCTGTGTTTTGAATTTGAAAAAATAGATTCCATATTTGGAATCAATAGGTCCAAATTGTGTAAATAGGTAACTTTTATTTTTAGACATTTTAAATATTTATTTTAGTAAATATTTTATTTACCGTGGTTAAAGGGTAAATCAGGTAAATAAGGGTAAAACAATAATATAATAATAATATAAAATTACCCTTAAATGTTTAATAATCCTAGTTTTTGATACATATCCAACCATGCGCATATTTGGGTCAATTTTGGGACCCCATGGAGCCACTTATGATTGATAATGACACTTTAGATAAAGTAATTTAAAGTAAAGGCAAAATTGACATAAACAAAAATCTTTTAGTAAATTAATTTTTATATGGTGTTATATAAATTATATTTTATACTATAAATATTCATTGTAAAGATAAAAATAGTTTCTACATCATGGTATTTTATTTATAATTTTTAGACATCACATTAAGTAAATTATTTATGTCAAAATAATGATGTAGTATTTACCTCATTAATAAATGATTTAAATAAATAATATTATAATGATTAAAATATTATCCAAAACATGTCCAATTATGATTGGATTATTTTATTTAGAATATGAGTAATCTTATATTCTAATTTAATTATTCGTGGACCTTTAGAAACTGAATATCATTATATAATAAAATAATATTATCACACTTTCCTAAAGAGCCCCCCCCCTTATAAAAGAAGACCATTTCTAACCAATTACTCACACCTCTCAAGCCTTTTGGCTTATTAAACCTCTGCCCAATTAAGCTCCCTACATCACTCTCCCCTTTATAAGCCTTACCTTAGGCAGAAGGCACTTCAAGAAGTCTTTTTGGTTCAAACCAAAGGAAGTTATCCAAATTAAAGGTAACGATTTCTATTTAATTGTTTTCTTTTATTTTACTTTTCCAACCCATAAACTCTTTTTATTACTTTATTTTGTAACAAAAATAGTATCCTAAATATACTAGGATGTTTTTATGAGAATTATTCGAACTACACTTACACACACCTCCATCTAATGGATGAAGAACATAATGTTTCTGTGGATGGAAAACTAACGCCTCACAAAATGATGATTGTTCAAATATCTCCAACTGCCTCTCATGGTGGCCATTATGATGGAAATGTATTTATATATGATATATATTATTTTCATGTTTCCTTTATGATTCTGTAATTTCCATTTATATCATACCTTTATGGTTTCCATTATGGGTAAACGCGATAATTTCATTTGAGGAAGTGCGGACTACCGCCCCCTCAAAGTGATATGAATCGTTCATACCATATGTGGTACATATAAAGGATAGATTTGATGATATTTTATATGATAAAATATTGGAATTATAATACTACTATGCATCGTTATGTTTTAATTCCATTAAATATAGAATAGAAATGGATGTAGCGTTCATGCGTACGTACGGATTACCGTCTCCATGAACGGTGCATTTCATTTATTACCTCTAAATGTTATGTAATATTATAAATACATGTATATAATAGATATATATGATATATATGATATCCAAATCATGAATATCATTTTTTATATAATGAACCTTTGACCACATGGACAACTTGTAAAAATAAGGTGTTCATTTTTGACTCAAGTACCAAATATCGAAAAAATGAACGTTATTAACTTAAATGATTACATAATGTTTATAACATGGTAATAAGTGATATAAAAGGAATTATAAACTTAAAAAATGTTCTTAAGAAAGTATAAATTAACTTTAGTTTATTATTCAGGAGATTAAATAATGATCGAGTCAAGTCGGACACGAGGTAAGGGACTTCGTCTCAATCTCGTTTCATTGAGGCATATTTTGTTTTGATACATGACTTTCTTTTATACACTGTATAAACACCCTTGAATTTTAAAAGGTAATCTTTCTCTACGAATAATTTTACTAAACGAAAAAAAGAATGTTCCTTTTAATGTAAGCCGTGACAATGACCTTTTCCGCCACCGCGAGTATTATTGGATCTTTGGATTCCTCAACAAGATTTAATGTTTTTAAAAGAAAATAAATACCATTTATCTTTTATGTATTTTGGTATTGAAAATAGTTTTGATAAGGGATTTGTTAGGACAATATATTTAAGTGATATATTATTATTGAAATGTGGAGATGTTTTCTTTCCTTTATATTTGTTTTATGTCTTATGATTTTATAATGGTACTTGGACATTTGACGGGTGGTTATGTGATAAACCAAATGATGGGTGGTGTCATGAATACCAGGATGGGTGGTTATGTTATAACATCCAATTCATTGGGTATGGAAGTCAGCCGTATGGCTATTCCATTTAGTGATATGCGTGGAAGTCATCCGTAGGGTTATTCCATTTATGTATGTTTATGTCCCAAGTTACCTTTATATGTCATGTGTTCTTTATATGGGTTTTATGGTAATATTTTGGTTACAAAAGGGTAAGTAGTGATCTTTCATTTAGTGAAGAGTATTTACTAATTGATAAAGGTAAAAAGTATTACTTATGTTAAAGTATTCATGGTTTACTTATTGTTTTGAAAAACTAACAGTTTTCCTTCTTTGTGTATCCCTTACTGAGCTTTTTATGCTCATCCCATGTTTTTGAAATGTTTTTCACAGGACATAATGTGGAATAGGGTCAAGGATGGGATCAAGAAAAAGTCATGCTATCTTAAACATGGAACTAGACATGAATCTTTTTTTCAAGAGTTTTTATTTTATGAAAAAAATGGAAACTGTGTAGAAGTGTCTACTTTGTAATATTTTGAGATGTAATAGTTATGTTCTAATTCTCTAAAAATATAAACCTAAAAAGATCCTCAATGTGAATTATTCATTAGTTCAATATTTTTTAATTTTTAAGGCTAGGTCCTTATAGAAACACTTCCTTTTCTAGGGAAATATGGACAATTCCTATCCCAACTTTGTTGAGTTTAGGGTTTTCCATTATCTTCCCCATTTGAATTTTGGAAGCACCATCAAAGTACATTTCCCATGTTTGGGAGTAAACCTGAATAGAGAAGAATTATTCATCAGGAAGTTCACTATCTAATGATTTATCTTCCACAGATGGATGATCAACAAGGAATTCAGCTAGAGCTTGGCCTTTTATTTCCTTTTAAGGCACAAACTGGATATCAAACTGCTGTAGAATAACTACCCATTGTTCTATATGCCCTGTAAGCATTGGATGACTGAGGATAAATTTGAGCGGGTTATTGCGAGATACCAATTGGACATCTTGATGTTGCAGGTAGTTCCTCAATTTCAAAACAACAAAGATTAATTTAGGCATAACTTTTCAATATTTTAATATCGAGTTTCTGCATCAAGCATAGTTTGACTGAGATAGTAATGACTATTTTCATTTCTAGCATTGTTCTATTGGGCAAGGAAGGCACCCAATGATAACTACAAAGCTGTCACATAGAGGATAAGTGGTCTTCCTTTAATAGGTGGCATTAATACCAGTGGACTCAGGAGATATTTCTTAAGGGTATCAAATGCTTCTTGGCAGTCTTCATTCCATTGATAGGTGACTCCCTTCTTCATTAATCTGGTGAAGGGAAAAAACTTGCCTACCAAATTGGCGATAAAGAGAATAATGTCAGCCAAGTGTTGTAGTAGTCCTCTTAATTCTTTAAAATTTTTAGGAGGTGACATACCAAGGATTTACTTTGTTTTCTCAGGATAAACTTCAATACCATGATGGCGTACAACGATTCCAAGGAAATTTCCCGAGGTTACCTCAAAAGAACATTTCAAGGGGTTCATCTTCATACTGTGTTTCCAAAGGTTATGTAATATTGTATCCAAATCAGCCAAGTGATAAGAAAATTTTCTGGATTTGACCACTAAATCATCTACATAACATTCAACAAGTTTCCCTAGGAAGGTTTTGAAGATATGTTGTATGGAACGTTGGTATGTTGTGCCTCCATTATTTAAACCAAATGGAATTACCTGATAGAAAAAAAACCTTGAGGGGATCTGAAGGCTGTAGATTCTTCAAACTCTGGGCTATACAGATTTGATTATACCCAGAGTATCCATTCATTAAGGAAAGATATTTATAGCCAGCTGTTTCATTAGTTAGAAGCTCTATATTCGGAACTAGAAAATCATCTTTAGGACAATGACGGTTAAGATCTCTGAAATCAATGTAGACTCTAATTTTACCATTATTATTTTTCATTGGGACAATATTGGATAGCCATTTGGGATATTGAACTTCTTTGACAAAGTTAGCCTTTATAAGCTTATCAACTTCATCTTCAATTTTAGAGGCATGAGTTGGGTGTGTTCTTCTTATTGCTTGCTTGAATCCATGATGTACTTATGGAAAACCCAAATGATTGGTGGCTACATCATGATTAAGACATGGTATTTATATATAATTACAAGAAAATATATCTCAATGTTTCTTTAGAAATTAAGTATACACCTCTATTTCTTTAGAGGTCTGGCTACACTAATTAGAGTCGGGCGTGGATATTCTTCTGTACCCAGATTTATTTCTCTGAGCTCATCCATGGTGGTAGAGACACCTTCCTAAAATACTGGAGGAGCATCCCCAAGATCTTCCTCTTCTTCTTCATTACGTGTTACCTCTTCTGTTTCTACTTGCATAGTAGATGACGAGGAAAAACTCCTAGAGTTAGGGGAGGAGTTAGTATTTGAACATCCTAAAAAAGAGGCCACCATATCTGACTCAATTGATGATGAAGGGTATTCCTGGGGTAATAAAGAAGAGATGACGGATTGAGAATCAACATCTTTGTATTCTTCTATAATTTCTAAAATTTATTCTAATCCGATTGAAGAAGTATAGCCTTATTGTAGTTTAAAAGATGAAATGAAGACATCTACATCTAAGATTCTATCATTTTTGGTGAATCAATAGTTTATCCCTTGTTTTTAGGCTCAATTGATACAATTGATATTATGTAAGTTATTGTACGAGTGCTTGGATTTGGTTTTACCCTTTAAATTTGATTGCTCGGTAAGACATAATCTGTACTCAAATGTATGAATGGATTTGCGGGGATCTTTTCCAATCCATTTATTACATTAACTCTGGCTATCTCCTTTGTTATAGAATTCATTCCTTTTGTGTGATAAAACTATACCTTAATTTATTGAGATTCACACGTTTTGAAAAAAGTCTTGTCACCATACAATGTCCCTATTTGACCATTGAAACAGTACTTAAGACACTGGTGGTATGACGAAGGTATGGTTGCATGTTGATGTAGCCAAGGCCTTCCAAGTAGAATATTGAAGGCTGTGTCCAAACGAACAACCATGAATTCTGAATTTGATACAAGATCTCTAAAATGAGTTCTAAGTGTAATTTCTCCCATAGGTTCTTTATCATTCTTATCATAATCTTGAAAAATTAAAGTGGAAGGAGAAAGTCAGATTCAGTCAAGCCCATTCGACAAAGTGTACGAATGGGAATGAGGCTGACTTCGAATCCATTATCAATGAAGGCCCGCCGAATGTCTATGTCATTGAATTTTACAGGTAAATAAAAGTGTCTGATATGCCTATGTACCACATCATTTTTATCTTCATCTATAAAAGATATGACTGCATTACATTCTGTAGGATCTTTCTCTATATGGTAAACCTCAGCAGCAGCAATTTCGGTTTCAAACTCTTGAGCACTTGACAAAGCCTCAATGAGTGCTTCTCAAAGATCTTTTGACAGATTCAAAGCATCCAGAATTGATAACCTAGCCGGTACTTGGAAAAATTGTTTCAAGACATCATACTTTTGGTCCAAAGGTTTGTGTTTCCCAGCATGGAGATGCGGAGTTTTTAGATTCATTGGAAGTTTATGCCTGTAATGTAGATGTATTTTGTGTCAGAGTAAAAGCTGGAAATTTTCCTGGATTTCGTAAATTAGACTGAATAGATCCATTCACTTGCTAAGAAGAAGATGATATGACTTCTAACTGGTCCTCCAAAATAATCATGTCAGAACCAAACCTGTCTTTCATGGAAGAAACTCCTTGTTCCCATTGATCCTGCTGAAGGGATCTTTGAAGGACCCCGGGACACCCTGAGAGGGGAGGGGTGAATCAGGGTGACCACTTTTTCTTCTAATGTGATGGATCTTGTTCCCACGTTTGTAGAAACTTGTTGAACCTGTATGATGATTATGATCAGAAAGCAAACATTCACATGCACAGAGAAGACACAACCCTTTTTACTTGGTTCACCACTAAGGGTTACGTCCAAGGAGCATACGCCGACATGTTGTCGGTCGTACCAAAATCCACTATGCTTCACTAGATTCGGATTACAAAGGTTTGGGTACAGACACTCTGTCCCAGGCTCACTGCCTTTACAATTGTTCAGGGATAGCTCACTGCGACCCTCAGGTCACTCCCGATGACTCCCCCTGGCTCACTGCCGTTGGTGAAGTCTCACTCAGTTTATAGACGTAAAGGTCTCTTCATAATTTTCATAAGAATGCATCCTTTGTTGTATGTAGATGCTCTATTGAAGTCCGATTCTCTCCAGAAGCAGAATATCACTTTTCCTCAAATGTATCGGGTAGTCTCCGGGATTTCGTGCAGCTCCAAACAGGCCGGTGAGCTTCAGCAAAACCAGGCACGCTTCTCCAAGACAGTCGCGCAAGTCCCACTACGACGCGCAAGTCCAAAATGGCGCGCAAGTGACATCAACGCACCTGCGCGACTCTTCCTTCCCTGACTACAAACTTGCGTGGTTCACTTCCTTTCTCTTCCAAACTGCCTTGGGAGCACAACCAACAACCGGCGCGCAAGCTCTACTTGTGCGACAAAACTACCACCTGCGCGACTCAACCACCTACGTGACGAGAGCTCTAACAATCTCGAAGTCTTGAGCTTCGTGAGAAATGAGAAGGGGTGGTCCAGTATTTATAGGCAAACTGGACCCCCTGCGTGGTGGCGCGCAAGTCCCTCGACGGCGCGCAAGTCTTGTCTCCAGATCCTCTGTCGCACAACTCACTTGCGCGACCTTCTTTACTTAGCCAAATTTTGATGTTCGGATCCTCAAAAACATATGGTGCGCAAGTCTTTTATCCTCCAAGAGCACGGTGCGCAAGTACCTTTTCCAAAAACACTTTACTTTATTGGCCGATATTTAGGCCCAAAAATTTGGCAAACACTGGAAAATGGCACCACCTTGTATCTGCTCTTTTTGTACCGCCTCCAGATCATCCATTCCTCTGTTGATGTTCTTGAATCAAACATAGATCATTGACCACAACCCTTGAACTCAACATGTCACCATGGAATCTCCTTTGTCAACAAATTTGTATGTCATTTGTTTGCTTTGTCGACAAGCACGATCACCTCAACAACACTTCTTCTTGGTGATCTATATCCTTCAGCAACTCTTTTTCTTTTATCACAAACTCCACTATTGTGATATGTATTCTTTGAAGGAACAACTTTAGTACCATCATCTTCTATGACAATGTGATGTGCATGGACATTTCATAAGTCAACTCATTGGCACATTGCCTCCTTCATCAACTGTCATGATCAACTTCATGAAAACCATGTGATTCAATCCGTCAAGAAGTCTCTAGCATGGTTCTTACGCAATCATGAGTAATTGCATGGTCTTCATCAAAACCCATTGTTCTCATGCAATAATGAGGAATTTCATGGTCTTCATCAAAGCCCATGGTTCTTGGATTACTCCTCACTTCTTCTTTGTTGGAAACAATGTATCACCTTTGACACATGTTCTTTGAACTTACGATCATCACAACAATCGTCTGAATCACTACTCCTCTACTTCATCGGAGTACTTCATGATCTCCCTCATTGCGAGCTTTCATTACTCCATTTTATTGGAGTACTTCTTGACCTATGTCATTTTGATATTCCATTGACAACTATTGACAACAAATACAAACCTATACACAAAGTGGTTCCAACAATCTTCCACGAGTTTCTTCTGTATATATGGTTCGAGCAGGGGCAGAGTTAAAATGGTCGTTTCTAGAATTCCCACTTCTTCCCCTGTATCCTCGACCTTGGCCTCTTCCTCTGGTTCCCCAATTAGGTACAAGGAATTACGGCTCATTATAATCAGAATCACCATCATTATAAGGATATATTAAGTTGATAATGTTGACTGAAACAAAGATTAACTCTTCATCTGAGGAAGATTCTTCTTGATGGGTTAATTATGGTTGTGCTGTTTGGCAGGGTGGTGCTCGTTCTTTTGAAAAAGCTAACATGAAATCTTCCAGAGTCAAGGAAAAATTTGGCCTTAATGTGATCTCATATTCTTCTGATTTCTCTTTGTCCTTATGATCACTTGGTTTCTTTGAGGATTGAACTTTTGATGAAAGTAGTTTTTCTATGGCAGGAGTGGAAGAAGACACAATTAGTTGTTTCAACTATGTTCGTAAAATGGCATGAGTCCGGTTGATCATTTTCCTAATAATCCAATCGTTATTTTTTTTTCATGTTTTTTACTTTTGACTTCCTGCCATTCGCCTTCTTCCTCTGGATCAGAAGTAGTAACACATGCTACATGAGATGATGATTTTTTCAATTTTAATTCTCCAGAATTTACCATCTTTTGAAAGTGGTCCTTGAAAACAAAACATTCCTGGATGGGATGCCCTAACATATGATTAAAGGGACAATAATTTGGAAGATCTTCATATCCTTCTTTATTTGGTTTCTTCGGCCCTGGAAACTAAACCAAATTGTTTTCCAGTGATAATATGAAGTAACCAAGAACTTGTTCATTCTAGAAAGAATAAAATTTATTCTTTAATTCCTAAAACTATTTCTGCCTTTGATATCTTTGATCATCTTGATGAGGCAGTCATTACTGCTGATGCTCAGGAGGCGAAGCCCTTTAGTATGATGAGGGTCTTGAAGTAGAAGCAGGTACATGAACCTACTTGAGTGTAGCTGTAGCATCTTCTACCTTTCCTATTCTCCTCCTAGGAGCTGATGGATTTACATGACTTTTAGCCTTAGTTTTTATAATAGAGTCTTCTATCTGTTGATAAATTTAATAAAGGTCTCAATACCCTCCTGTTTATTTCATAGGGATCAATGGTGTGCATAAATCATCATGGAGATTTTCCACAAAAATTGGTAGAAACTAATATTAATGGAGTGATAGACTTAAGTAATATGTTAATCCTTTCCATCATAGAATGAAATATGAAACTCTTTCATTCCACCTTTGTTTATAATTGATAAGATCAAAAACTATTGTCTTTGGTAGAGTTGAGCTAAATTGAAGAAGGAATTTCTGATGGAGATCTTACAATCCAGTAATTGATTGAGATTGTAATCTTGTATACCAGACAAAATCTAGTCCCTGTAATGACTGCACAAAATAACTAAGCTTTACTGCTTATTATTGGTGAGAAGTTCCCATCATGGGATCACAACGAGAAAAAAATGTGTTAATTGTTGTTCCGGATCTCCTGAACCATTGAATATTAAGAATTTGGTATTCAAACAATTTGGTGGGGGAGGAATTGCATCCAGCCATTCTGGGTAAGCTCTTTTTTCTAGCTGAACTGGTGCACGTCGTTCCTCCATAGCTTCCAGTCGAGTCATTAATGCCTTAATTGTGTTCATAAGAATTTGGGGAACATCCGGATGAGTTGGAACCTATGTAGGTATAGCAATTAGAGCTTGAGATAGTGCAATGAATGGTAAAAAAACTAATGGTGGTGCTGATATTTTCCTTATATAACTCACGGGAATAGGACTATCATGATGTATTTGATCCTTCCTTGATTGTGTACCCAATAGAGGGAATTCATTATCCGCATATGTAGTTACTACAAATCCCCTTTGCTGAGGATCTTTTAAGTACCTTCCTGGGGAGTACATCTAGCAGAAATTCTACTTCAAATTATCTATGTATTGATTCTTTTTAACTCCTTAATTTCTTCTTCTTGTTGTGAAAATATCTGTTCAAGCGAAAAAGATTGACCTTCTCTAGTGGAAAAGTGAGATGCAAACTGAATTTTACCTTTCCCTTTATTAGATTCCTTTTGGAGGGGTGGGAGTTGGTTAATTGAAGGCATACCAAGATTCTGGGTAAGCCTCTGATTGTAGGTATGCCCAACTTTTTCATTTTTCTTAGTGTGTACCGTATTATGGACAAGAACTTCATCTTCTGATTCCCCTAAATTGGACTCATTTTTTGGAGTATCTTCTGGAGTGGTGTTAATGACATTCAATGATGCATAATGCATCGATGAAATTCTATCAGTATTTTTTTAATATTATCTCCCTCTGTATCTTCCACAAGACTCTATTCTCCTTTATAATGAATTCTTGGGAACTATTTGGAAGAAAATAACCCAAAGGAAATCCTCATATAGTTTAGTTGTATGCTCTCCTTGTGACTTCTTCCCTAATCGGGAGAAAACCAACTTCCATTGAGAAGGGGATTACAGATGTGAAAAAAACCTATCCCTATAGGCTGGAGATGTTCATATTCTTCTTCTTTAAATCATTGAACTTTTTTTAATGAATTTTAAGGTTGAATTAATTGATCCCTAGCCTTGAAAGCTGGGGTGATTCTTGAAATTCTATGGATGAAATTTGTGCAACTTCTCTTTTGATTTTGAAAATTTTGGTTTGGAAATTAGCTAGGTACATCATCTGACAACAAATCAAATCAACTATTTCAGAAAATTTCTTTGCCATTTTAGACATTTTCATTCTATGACGGCTGAAATCCTCTAAGCGGGGTGCCTGTTCAATATTCTCAGATGCTTGATGTAAAAGTAACTGAACAACTTCTTTTCTTTGGGCCTAACTCAAATGAGAGCTAGCTGAGGCCTGTTCTTGAGCATACATTCGATTACATACAAAAAATATTGATTGTGGTTGACCGTGGGAAATAAAATTTCCTAAGACTAATTTTGGCGGACTTTGCTGATTTTGGAGTGTAGTGAAATGCAATGCTCCATGTGCATCCCATCCTCTGATGCGAACACTATATGATGAATCAAAAGTTAACTAATGTAGCCTATTTAGATCATTGAGGCATGCACACTGAAGGGTTCTCTGCTATTTTTCAATCATTCGATGTTAGGAAACTGAGATATACGCCAAGTCAATTTGGCGTTGCAACCCTTCTATTACCTTTACATGATGTTTATATTCATCATATGGTAATACTTTGGTTTTAAAATGAAGAAGAGTCTTCCATTGGTTGAGGTGGATATCATGAATGAAATCTTCTACAATCAATTCTGGAATGTTATACTCAGAATTTTCACTAGAGGTTTCTCCACTTGATCTAACCAAAGTGGATGCTCTGTATTAGTAGAAAAATGACCCAAGGGAGGTTCAGATAATGACTTTTCCCTGAATATGTCTTCTGGTTGAGAAATTGTTTCACCTATCAATGATAAGGCATCAGACATGACTTACCTTGTGTTTGCAAGTGCCTTGAGATAGGATGGGTTTCTTGTTGCTACATTGTTAATTATAGAATTGTCTTGACAATAAAAAATACTATTGTGGAGAGGACTTTCACAGTGAATTCCATCATGGAGAGGATCACCATGGTGGATTACAATATGGAATAAATCTTCTTGCTCCATGGTCTTCTAGCCACATGGAGTGTTGCTGTGGCTCTCATCCAGAGATAAGCACTCTGGATTGACCAAATTTTCTTGAATCAATCCTTCACGATGAAGTGTATGATGAGGAACTTCAGAATTACCACTACCACTCTCATAATTTGGTAATGAGAGGATAAGATCTTGAGCTGTAACAGATAAATGTTTAAGGGCTTCGAGAACTCCAACATTAAGAGGATCCAAATCGAAGCTTGACTCTTAATTTTCTAACAGTGCATGTCGAGAATTTTTTGTGGAAGTTCTCTTATACTTAGATAAAGCCACTTACTAGGAAAAGTGGTTATCATGGGTATGTGTATGTGCTTGCCTTGGATTGGTTACCAGAATAGACCGATTACCTTCAATTGGAAATGGTGTATGTTACCGATCTTGTTGTTCGTGTGATATGGGGGAGTATTCCCCATGACCCTCATGGACTGGAACAGAGGTGTGTATTTGTTCCGGAATGGAATGCTGATGTGTCATACCCTGTGTGGGGATAGATTTATGTGTTTTTTCCCTAGTACTACTAAAGTGTTTGTTATAATATCTTGGCATGTTTCCAGAATATGGGCAGGGATTTGTGTTTTCCCTTTCACCATTGATAAGATGTGTTTAGTGAATTTAGCAGCCAGAACGAGAATATACTTCCATTCCATATCTGGAGTGGGTGTATGTTCCGGATTTTGTCCTCCTTTTCCGGAAATGGGTATTGAAAGTACTCATGTATGGGGGTATAGAGTTCGGGATTCCCTATATTTGTTTTCAGAGCTTTCCTACTGACTTCTCTGGGTGCTACCAAACTAGATTGTCGGTAGAATTGATGAACATTGACAGGTGTATGTGCCTATTGGCTATTTCCCATCATGTATGGTTGACAGACTTCCATCAATACTGGCAGACAAGACTACTGGAAGAATTGGTGATTGTAAACAGGTGTATGTTTCTGTTTACCAATTTTCACTACATTATATTGGCGGGATTCTTTAAATGCAGTGAGACGAGCCTGCTGACTGGTTTATAACTTGTAAGCAGGTGTATATTCCTATTCATGGTACTCCACCAGGTTTATTTGGTGGGATTGGTGGGTTACTGCAAAATGATTCTGCTAAGCAGCAAATTTTGGACAGATGGGTGTATGTGCCCGTTCATTGTTTTCCATCAAGTTAGGTTTATGGGATTCTTTAGAAGAGGTAGATGTGAGAACCTACTCCTTGTTGACTGGATTTTGTCCCTGAAGGTTCATCTTTCATGCCCAGGTCTGAAAGACAGAGGCTCAATGTCCAGAGGCAACACTCCTATCATGTTGGGGGTTCACTACCCACAAGATTATGTTGGCGCCGATTGTTGGTGTGAATCTTCAGGAAGGATCCCTACATTCTTGAATTGAGGCCCTAAGTGACCTCTTGATCCACCTCCCTATAATATGGGAGAGACTGGTTGTTGCATTCTGGGGATAAGGACCCGAAACCGCTGAAGACAGTTGTTTTCACCATCTACTTCTTAATCATCGGTCATCGTTGTCCAGATGATTGAGGATCATTATTGACCTAGAGGGCCTATCGAGCAGTCTCCAAAGTTAGTATTGTATCGTGATGGTGAAATTCCTTTACCATCACATTAGAGACCCAACATTGAAGATGCTGAGTTGGTTATGACGTCCTTCCTGTGGATGGGGATTCCACTTTAGCAGCGGTCGGGAAGTTCATAGATGTTGTGTTGAAGAAAACCATTTTGGAGTGAAGGGAATTATGAGAAAAATCTTAAAAAAACCATACAATTTATTAAAGAAACATCATTTAGATGGATACATGCATGATTGCTTTCTTTGTTTGGACTTCCTTTATCAATTGATAGGGGCCTAATAGGTGGGTAACTTTATTTAACTTTGTTAAGGATTCACGTTGGGTTCACCATTTTTGTTTCATAGCTCCTTGAAACATGTATTCTAGTTTTAAGAATCCCTGTTTCAAGGCGATTTCCATTGGATTTATTTATGGAACTGGATAATTCCAACAGTTATTTATCCAAAGGGGACTTGCTTTCCAAAGGCAGGAGTTCATTAATTTTGAACTTTATGATACTTAAGAACATGCACTTGTCGAGAGGATGGGAGGTCAGACTCATTACACCCTTTTGGGGGGAATTATTGTCTACTCCAAGACCATCTTTATAGTTTAAGATATTTTCATGAATCCTTATTAATTCCCCAATTATATCATAAATATCCCTTGTAATTTTCAATCACCTATTTAGCATGTGAAAAGTTAAAATCATCCATATGTAATCAAGGTTCTTCATTAATGGAGATATCTATATGTATTTGAGGTTCTCTATTAATGGTATCCCCCCATATACTACATAGAGATTCTTTTAATCATCATTATGATGATACTAGTTTTTAAGCCACTCAGTGGGTCACTCTGGAATTTATTATCATCCAGGGAGGTGAAGGTTTGGTTTGATCTTGGGATCGTGCCCATAAAATAGGATACCTACATATCCTGGTGAAAGAAATCAGAACCCTCATATTTCGGTGCCACTGAATGGGACACGTCATACCTTTTAAGGTCATGTGATAAGGACCTAGTCATATAGTTTAATGTCTCGTGGTATGGGCATCTAAGCGGAAGGTGATTAGTCAAAACATAGTGTGAGACTTATACTGAAGCAACCCAAGGAACATGGAAAAGATATGGGTTTACAAGTAGGATCAGGCCTTGTTGGGAATATGGACCAAGGAGAACATGGTTGATTTAAGGTGTGGGGTTTGAACCTCAAGGATACTTCTTACATATCCCATAAAGATGGGAATCAAAGCCCATGTAGTTCGATAAATCTCATAGGAGAGTATATTCCTTTGAGAGAAATGAGTTTGGGCTTACTTCCTAAAAAGGATGCCTTGATGACTTAGGGGTTTAATTTGGATATTATTCCTAAGGAGGATGCCTAGATTAAGGTAATTAGGGTTGGATTTCTGAAGAGGATATCCATTGCGCTCGAGCCCTGAAAGGACTTCCTACGTATCCTGGTTTGAACAGGAATCAGAGTTCTCGTAGTTCCTTCAATTGTGCAAATGTTGTGAACATGACAAATCTCTAAGCCAACATGATTCATGGTCAGTGTGAGAAACAAGGGGATGTTAAATATTCAACAAAGTCATTCAAACTTTCAAAATTTTCCTCCTTTGTTGGTGGACGAGGGTGCACCTATGGCGGCGAGGGTGGATGAGGTCGAGGCGACCCGGGAAGAGGGTGAGGTGACCCGGGAAGAGGGCAAGGCAACAAGCCCTAACTCTACTATCTTCAAATTAAAAAAGGGTCCAATAGAAGGAAGAAGGGATGAAGGTTAGGGGATTATATCAGGATGGCTGCCCATAGTGAAAAATCCCAACGAGAGAGGGAAAGGGTCGTCTCTATACCCATCTCTCCTATGGTCTTTGGCACCGAAGAACAGAGGAGGAGCAATGATGATACATCCTACAATAAAATATAGGGGCTTACACCGGGATGGTTTCCCTAAAATTGATCCTGGTTGGGGAGGGAGACTTATCCTATTCTTTTGTGGAAAAACAAGTGAGAACCATACCTTCCCTACCAGAGACCTGAGGTTCCAGGTCATCTCTTTGAGAAGGGAGAGGCTAGAACCGAAACCCTCCTCCAAACTGAGAACTTCGCTGTTGAGCAATGTATTGTTTTCAAACAATTCAAAATAATGTTTTTTAAAGGGGGAGATTATTTTAAATAATACTCTTTCTCTTTATGATGGTTTTGATGCTCACAAATACCCTTAATTATTTACTAATTATTTCGTTGAGTATTTTGCAGGAATTTATTTTATTTATTTATTTCATATAACGAGATTTCATACTTTATTTATTCCGAGATCAATTTTAGCGCGTTCTGGAATCACTGTAGCGCGAGATCAGTTTTAGCGCGTTCTGGAATCACTGTAGCGCGAGATCAATTTTAGCGCGTACTGGAATCACTGTTCATACCCTACGTTGATGAACGTAACGTATGGATGAAAAGTTTACTTTTTATGTTAAAAGAAACGTATGGTTAAGGAACCTTACGTTATTTTGAAACGTATGGTTAATGAACCTTACGTTGTTGAAATGTATGGAAGAAGAACATTACGTTTGTGAACCTTACGTTTGTAAACCTTACGTTTGTGAACCCTGCGTTTGGAGCCACGTCATCAACCCTACGTTTGGCGTCGGGATATTTTTGACAGACGATATTTCCTTTTTCATTGGTCAAACAGGCGGATTATTAAGCGGATTTCGAGCCGATTCTTAAGTACAACTTTGACGGAATCAAAGACGATTTTCAACGGATTAATGATTGATTTAAAACGGAGCTTTTTATGCTGATTCTTTAGGGAAGTTACAACGGCTCTGTTATTTAATATCGCGAATCTAAAGGAGATTTTTATGGATCTATTTATGCGGAATATTTTCTCAGATTTGAATATATATGTTTTATCTTGGAAACTTCGGATATATATATACACAGGAAAGTGTATTAAATATACAGATTGATCTTTTAACGAGCAAGAAATAGAGACTGTGTGAAGGCGTTCTTTTCTGGTGATCGAGAAGAAGTGTAAAACCTTTATTATCGAAGGAAGATCTTGATAGCAGATTCATGTGTTCTTCATCGACTATCTGTTGTGAATCTACTGCTGCTGAAGTTGTGAAGTTTCTTGTAATATCTATTGCAACTGGATCGACTCAGAACTGTTTTGATTACAGATCTTTATTTTCTGAAGATGACGATCTATCTACTGTCAATTGCATTCTGTTACAATTGTGAAGAACAACTGGAGAAGTGTTTTCTTTATCGAAACCCTTTTTATTTTTGAGTGATCAGCTTCTCGTTCTAAGCTGTGTGGGTTCGTGTTTGAACCAGGAAGGCTGTGTTTGCCTGAAACTTGTAAAGGTGTCAACTGCCTGTACTCAGTTGTGAACAGGTCTGTGGAAACGAGGACCAGATAGTGAAAATCGCCAAGCTCGTGGATTTGAGCGTTGGTGGAGTGGACTAGGGGCCTTCTGTTCCCCGAACCACTATACATCCGTGTGTTCATGCTTTCACTTTTTCCGCTGCATATTTAATCGTGCTAAAGCATAGTGGACAGAATTTGTCTAAATTGAAGAGATTGTAATAATTTTGAAAAGACATAATTCACCCCCCCTCTTGTGTGTAATCCGTAGATTCAGATCCAACAATTGGTATCAGAGGAGGAGCTTCTTATTTTTAAAGTCTTATCAAGCTAGAAGTATTTAAAGATTATACATAGTGTATCATGGCTGATACGAGAGAGGGAATGTCAATGGTCAGAGCACCTTACTTTAATGGAGATAATTATGGATGCTGGAAATCACGTATGATTATTTATCTGAAAAATCTTGGTTACAGAGTCTATTCAATGATTCTGACTCCCTATGAAATTCCTGAAAATCCCGATACATGGAGTGCTGCTACAGAGGCTGAGTATGACATAAATTCAAAAGCTATGAATGCAATCATCTGTGGTTTAGGACCGGATGAATTTAACAGAGTATCTCAATGCCCGACTGCATATGAAATGTGGCAAACAATAGCTGTTGCTTATGAAGGAACAGATAATGTAAGACAGATGAGATATGCAACTGCTAAATTAAAATTCGATACTTTCAGAATGATTGAAGGAGAGAGCATCACTCAGATGAATGGAATATTGACAGAAATTGTCAATAATATAACAGCTCTAGGAGAACCAATCAAGCAGGCTGATCAAGCATTAAAGGTACTGAGAGTACTTCCTACTCGATGGAATGGAATCTCTGCAGCAATCAGACAATCAACTTCTGTTAAAGATCTAACTATGAGAGAGCTGATTGGTACATTGATGATGTACGAGGCTGAAATGCAAGATGAGGTAAATGAGCATAAAGTCTACATAAAAAGGGAAAATACTGCTTTAAAAGTGACTTCTCAACAAAAGGATAGAAAGATGAAGAACAGAGAAGCAAGTGCTAAATCAGATAGCTCTGATTCTTCAAATTCGGATGAAGAACTGGCTTAGCTAGCCAGAAAATTCAGAAAGTTCTACAGTAAGAAGAAAGACTTCAAGAAATCCTTCAAGAAGGATAGCAAGGAAGTGAGATGTTATGAATGCAAAAAGATGGGACATATCAGACCGGATTGTCCAAAATTGAGAGATGCAAAGAAGAAGAAATTCTTCAAAAGAGATGATTATGAGCAGAAAGACAAGAAAGCTATGAAAGCTACTTGGAGTGTTTCTGAAAACTCAAGTAATTCTTCTGAATCAAGCTCAGAGAAGGAGGAAGCCAATTTAAAAGCGAATATGTGTTTCATGGCTGAAACTGATGAGGTACACTCATACTACTCCTCTGACTCAAATAATGAATCAAACTCTGAAACAGGTTTCTCAAATAAAAAACTTGCAGCTTACTGCAATATGCTTGAAGAAAGGTATGACTCATTATTTAAAAAATATAAATCTATAAAGAACTTGCATAAAGCTATTTCAGATGAGAGAAATACTTTGCTAAAACAACATAAGGAATTAATTGACAAATACAACTCTGCTGACTCAAATAAAATTAATTTTGAATCGAAAATAAAAACTCTACAGGATGAAGTAGAATCTTATAAAAAGGCTGCATTAGTTTTTACAAAAGGAGAAAACGCCTTAAATGAGATACTTGGAAAAACTGTAATTAAAAGGGAAAGGTTTGGAATTGGAAGTAAAGGAGAAAAACCTAAGTTATACAAAAATTATTTTGTTCCTAGCACTAAACAGGTTATTTGTAACTTCTGTGGAACAAAAGGTCATATAGCTAAAAACTGTTTTCTAAGACAACCTCAAATATGTGGAATTAAGAAAGATTATATTTCCAATGATCTATATGATTCAATCAATTTTAAGAAAACAAAGCAAATCTGGATACCCAGATCACTGCTTGCTAACACTCCTGGACCCAACAAAATATGGGTACCAAAGCAATTTGTTTGAATGACTTTGCAGGTAACAGGTTATCAAAGAAAGAAAGAAATATGGTATATGGACAGTGGCTGCTCAAGACACATGAGTGGAACTTCAGCTAATTTCTCTTCTCTTACTCGAAAGGAAGGAGGACTTGTCACCTTTGGTGACAATGCCAAAGGAAATATTATTGGTATTGGAATAGTTGGAGATCCAGAGACAGTCTCAATCAACAAAGTACTTTATGTACAAGGGTTAAAACACAATCTGATAAGTATCTCTCAACTCTATGATGATGGATACACTGTTGATTTTACTAACAATAGTTGTACTGTTTCTAAAGATAAACTGTTTAAGTTTAGAGCACCCAGAACTGATAATGTTTATACTTTGGATTTGTATTCCTTGTGTAAACAACAAGTAAACTGCTTAACTGCTAGTATAAGTGAATCCTGGATCTGGCATAGAAGACTTGGTCATTGCAATATATATGCTTTATATAAATTATCTAAGAAACATCTAGTTTCTGATTTGCCTAGTCTCAAATTTGAAAATGACAGATTCTGTGATGCATGTCAGCTTGGCAAGCAACACAAATCATCATTCAAATCTGTTAATAAAGTTGCTACAACTACACCTCTAGAACTTATCCATATGGATTTGTTTGGACCTTCAAGAGTAGCAAGTTTAGCTGGTAAATTATATGTTTATGTATTAGTTGATGATTATTCTAGATTTACTTGGATTTTCTTTTTGAAATTTAAAAGTGAAGCTTTTAGTTTATTTGAAGGTTTTTGTAAATCTATTCAAAATGAAAAAGGTTTTAATATAATCTCATTGAGAAGTGATCATGGTGGAGAATTTGAGAACTAGGAATTTAATTCCTTTTGCTCAAACATGGGTATTAAACACACCTTCTCTGCTCCAAGAACACCTCAACAGAATGGGATTGTAGAAAGAAGAAATAGAACTATTCAAGAAATGGCTAGAACTATGTTAAATGAATATAGCCTACCTATGTATTTCTGGGCAGAAGCTGTTAATACAGCTTGTTATATAATGAATAGAATTTTAATAAGACCTATTTTGAAAAAGACACCCTATGAACTATGGAATAATAGAAAACCTAAAGTAAATTACTTTAAAGTTTTTGGATGCAAGGTTTACATCTTGAATACCAAAGATAATCTTGGTAAATTTGATCCAAAATCTGATAAAGGTATCTTCTTAGGATATTCTGCAACCTCCAAAGCTTATAGAGTCTATAATAAAAAGTCAAGGATTGTTGAAGAATCAGTTCATGTGAAATTTGATGAATCTGATCCTTTTGAGAAAAGGATAGAACAAATAGATGAACCTGATTCTAATGAAAACATGAGACTTGAGAATTTAAAGAATTATTTTGAAAATGATATAAAAGAAATTCAGTCTAGTTCAGAAGAACATGACACTGAAGAACCCTTGAATGTAATGCCTAGACAGTCTAGAACCTTAAAGATTCACCCTTTAGAATCTGTGATAGGAGACTTAGAGACTGGTATTCAAACTAGAAGAAACCTTGGAAACATAGTTGAATTCTCTGCTTTCCTATCCCAACAAGAACCTAAGACCATAGAAGAAGCCTTAGATGATGAGAGCTGGGTAATAGCAATGCAGGATGAATTGAACCAGTTCAAGAGAAATAAGGTTTGGGAATTAGTTGAAAGACCACATTATTATCCAGTAATAGGAACTAAATGGGTCTTTAGGAATAAACAGGATGATCAAGGGATAATAACTAGAAATAAAGCAAGATTAGTAGCTAAAGGATATAATCAAGAAGAAGGAATAGATTATGATGAGACCTTTGCACCTGTAGCCAGGTTAGAAGCCATTAGAATTCTTTTAGCCTATGCATCTTATATGAATTTTAAATTATTTCAGATGGATGTTAAATCTGCCTTTTTAAATGGTTATTTAATGGAGGAAGTTTATGTTGAGCAACCTCCTGGTTTTGAAAATCCTCAAAAACCAGATTCTGTTTTCAAACTTACTAAAGCTCTTTATGGCCTTAAACAAGCACCTAGAGCTTGGTATGAAAGACTAAGTTCTTTTCTTTTGAAAAATGATTTTACTGTTGGACTGGCAGATCCAACACTCTTTAAGAAAACTGTGAAAAATAATGTTTTGTTGGTACAAATTTATGTTGATGATGTAATTTTTGGATCAACCAATAAAATTCTTTGTCATGAATTTTCAGAATTAATGCAAAAAGAATTTGAAATGAGTATGATGGGAGAATTAAATTTCTTTTTGGGTCTTCAAATATTTCAAAAAGATTTTGGAAATGTTTTAAATCAATGCAAATACATTACTGATTTACTTAAGAAATTTGGACTTGAAAACAGCAAGCCATTTACAACTCCTATGTGTACTAATATAAAACTTAATTTGGACGAAACTGGAAAATCAGTGGACAACAAGTTATATAGAGGTATGATTGGTAGTTTGTTATATCTTACTGCTAGTAGACCAGATATAATGTATTCAGTATGTCTTTGTGCTCGATTTCAATCAAATCCCAAAGAATCCCATTTAACTGCTGTTAAAAGAATTTTTAGATATTTAAAAGGTACTATTTATCAATCTCTGCTTTATCCAAAAACCTCTGACTTTAATTTAATTTCATATTCAGATGCTGACTTTGGAAGCTGTAGATTAGATAGGAAGAGTACTTCAGGAACATGTCACTTTTTAGGAAAGTCTTTAGTATCATGGTCTAGTAAGAAACAACACTCAGTTGCCCTGTCAACAGCCGAGGCAGAATATGTGTCTGTAGGTAGTTGCTGTGCACAGGTGTTGTGGATGAAAAACACTCTTATGGACTTTGGATTAAATTTCAATAATACACCTATTTTATGTGATAATACTAGTGCAATTAATATTTCAAAAAATCCTATTAGTCATTCTAGAACTAAGCACATTGATATAATACATCACTTTTTAAGAGATCATGTATTTAAAAAGAATATATTTTTAGAATTTGTAAATACAGAAAATCAATTAGCAGATATTTTTACTAAACCACTTCCCACGGCAAGGTTTGAATTTATTAAGGGGGAGTTAGGTTTATTTAATTTTAAATAATCTTTTTTTTAAATCTTATTCTGTTTTCGAATTCTGCTTAATTTCTGTTTTCCGCTATAAGTAATTTTATTTTGTTTTAAATAAAAGTAATGATTAGTGATTACACGGGAATCAAGGCTGTCAGAACCGTTTCACCTTCTAAACTGCTTCACCTTTTTCGGAAACCCTTTCGAAAACCTAAAACCGCACATCTGCTCCAAAACCCTTTTCTGAATCTTCAAACCCTAAACTTACGAACCTTCAGAAATCGTTGTTGGAATGGCAAAGACTAAGCATCCAGATGAAGCCGAGAGCAGTGCTGCAAAGAAACCTAAGGTAGTAGGTCGAAAAATACTGCAAGGTAAAGTCATAGATTTAGAGTGGCTGTTTGAAACTAATTTACTGTTGAAGCAAGCGTTGTCGTTTCAAAGCCTTGAGCAAGCTTTTAATAGTGCAAATTCTGAGTTTCTATATGAGGCAGAAATGAGACATTTCTTTAGAACTGTTCAGTTTAGCCTTGGAGATACAGAGGATAGTTTATTGGCTCAAATAGAGGATAAGGACTTTTCAATATCATCTGTAGAGATAAGTCAAATTCTTAACTGCCCTCATGAAGGAGTTTTTCATTTCGATTTACGGAATATTGGAGATTCTGTACATAAGTCTGAAGACATTATGTCTTTTCTGTTTGGAACCAGAGTGATAAAGAAGATGTTTATTAAGGATTTGGAGCCCGATCAGAAAATTTTGGTAAAATTTGTTCAGACTGGTTTAGCACCAAGAATGGCTGAGATGGAGAAAATCCTATACCTGGACATGTACATAATGTATCTTCTGATGTGTGATATTAAGTTTAATTTTCCTCGGTTTATGATAAGATATCTGAGTTACTGCTGTCAGAGTGAAGCAAGAATGACCTTTTTCCCTTATGGAAGGTTCATTTCTTTGTTTTTGTTTAAAAGAGGAATGATCAGATTGGTAGATGCTGGGGTGAAATGTCACCACAGTAATGTTTTCAATGCTGGAACTTTAAGGAAAGTAGGATACTTCTGGAGCACAATTAAAGGAAAACTCTTACCTGTTGGAGCTGAAGAAAACTAGGAGAGTGCTCAGGCTCAACCGGCTAAGTCCAAGGAAGGACAAGCAGAATCAAGAGTTAGTACAGTGGCAAGGAGAATTCGTTTTGAGATGGAGGAAGTTGAGGAAGAGAGAAGTCAAGAAGGACTTCAATCTAGAAGGAATAGGTCAATTGATGAAGAAGTTATCTCTCCTGCCTTGAAATCCTCTGAACCGGTAATTTCTTATTCATTTGTGAGAGAAGCTGTTGTGGAGCAGACTGCACCGATAGAGGAACCAACAGCTCAAACAGAAACTCAAGAAGAACCTCAATCTGCTGCTGTGGCTGTTGAAAAAGTAATTCAACAAGAACAACTTATGGAGGTAGTGCCTGGTGAAGAAGTGGCCGGACCTCAAGAATCAGTAGAAGTCAGAGAGACTACTGTTGATGATGAACATACTTCTGAAGCTCATACAGAGGTACTTCAAGAAGATTTTTCAGTAGAAGAGTTACAGGCTTCAAAAGATAGTTCAGTGGATCAACCTTGTCAGGACAAGGACAAAGAACAGTCAGATGCAGATTCCTTACCTCTTGCCCTGCTTCATCAACCTACTTCTGAACATGAGAATCGAGCACAGGGTGCCCCTGATTCAAGAAAAGAAGAAGTTGTTGAGTTGTACAAGCGTATCTCTCAGTTAGAATCTGATAATGTTAGTCTCAGAAATTCTCTGGACTTAGAGCAGTTGAAGTTTCAGAAGCTGAAAGAATGTACTGTTTCAAGACAGGAAGTAGATTTGTTTAAGACTGATATGCTGCATGCTGTTGATCAGTTAAAATCAGATATGGTAAAGAAAGATGATTTGTCTGAGTTGAAGATTTACATGGAGAATAAATTTGAGTTTATTGCAAACAGTGCTGTGAGTGGATCAGGCTCTTCACCTGATTTGATTCGGAGATTTCAAGCAATTACTGGAGCAATGAGCAATATGAGTGACAGATTACACGATCTTCAGTGTAATAGTGCCCCTTTGTCAGTTTTGCTAGATAATCAGAGATTTTTAGTGGATCAGTTGACATCTGGAGAGCAACCGATTAGGATTCTTTTGAATCAGTTATCAGAAAAACTGGCTCTTTTTGTTGAAAAAGAAGAAATAATGCATGAGTTTTTCAGAGTTAATTTGATTTAAGATATTCATATGACTCAAGAGAACAAAGATCTTATCATCAAATTAGGAGATGGGATGATGAAGAGACTCAGAGAACAGTTTACAGAGATAAAGACCGCGTTTCAAAGGAAATAGACACCTTTTTCCCTGTCTTATCTATGAACATCGATTCCTCTGTATATCACAATCGTTTATATATAACAGCTTGTGAATGAAAATTCTTTTCTTATTTATTTTGTTTTTTTATTGATTTATGATTAAGTTAGCCAGTATAACCAATTCACTTATTCATACACAGTTAACTATAGCATTTACTTATAGTTCAGTGCAATATTGAATGTGTTCAAATCCGTAATTTTTTCATTCTTTTTGATATCACAAAAAGGGGGAGAATTTGGATAAACACAACATTTAAATTCATTTGTTTCCTATGAAGAAATTTGGATATATGGAGAATTTGGATATATTCGATATTTATCTTTTATCTATTTTTAGCTGAAAATTTATTTTTATGGGGGAGAAATTTTTTTTTTAATCCTTTCAAAATTCTAAAATTTTATAAAACTAATTTTTCAATAAAGATTGCAATTAAATTAGTTCTATTATTTTTATGGGTTTTGTGATCATCAAAAAGGGGGAGATTGTTGAGCAATGTATTGTTTTCAAACAATTCAAAATAATGTTTTTTAAAGGGGGAGATTATTTTAAATAATACTCTGTCTCTTTATGATGGTTTTGATGCTCACAAATACCCTTAATTATTTAGTAATTATTTCGTTGAGTATTTTGAAGGAATTTATTTTATTTATTTATTTCATATAACGAGATTTCATACTTCATTTATTCCGAGATCAATTTTAGCGCGTTCTGGAATCACTGTAGCGCGAGATCAGTTTTAGCGCGTTCTGGAATCACTGTAGCGTGAGATCAATTTTAGCGCGTACTGGAATCACTGTTCATACCCTACGTTGATGAACGTAACGTATGAATGAAAAGTTTACTTTTTATGTTAAAAGAAACGTATGGTTAAGGAACCTTACGTTATTTTGAAACGTATGGTTAATGAACCTTACGTTGTTGAAAAGTATGGAAGAAGAACATTACGTTTGTGAACCTTATGTTTGTAAACCTTACGTTTGTGAACCCTGCGTTTGGAGCCACGTCATCAACCCTACGTTTGGCGTCGGGATATTTTTGACAGACGATATTTCCTTTTGCATTGGTCAAACAGGCGGATTATTAAGCGGATTTCGAGCCGATTCTTAAGTACGACTTTGACGGAATCAAAGTCGATTTTCAACGGATTTATGATTGATTTAAAACGGAGCTTTTTATGCCGATTCTTCAGGGAAGTTACAACGGCTCTGTTATTTAATATCGCGAATCTAAAGGAGATTTTTATGGATCTATTTATGCGGAAGATTTTCTCAGATTTGAATATATATGTTTTATCTTGGAAACTTCGGATATATATATACACAGGAAAGTGTATGGAATATACAGATTGATCTTTTAACGAGCAAGAAACAGAGACTGTGTGAAGGCGTTCTTTTCTGGTGATCGAGAAGAAGTGTAAAACCTTTATTATCGAAGGAAGATCTTGATAGCAGATTCACGTGTTCTTCATCGACTATCTGTTGTGAATCTACTGCTGCTGAAGTTGTGAAGTTTCTTGTAATATCTATTGCAACTGGATCGACTCAGAACTGTTTTGATTACAGATCTTTATTTTCTGAAGACGACGATCTATCTACTGTCAATTGCATTCTGTTGCAATTGTGAAGAACAACTGGAGAAGTGTTTTCTTTATCGAAACCCTTTTTATTTTTGAGTGATCAGCTTCTCGTTCTAAGCTGTGTGGGTTCGTGTTTGAACCAGGAAGGCTGTGTTTGCCTGAAACTTGTAAAGGTGTCAACTGCCTGTACTCAGTTGTGAACAGGTCTGTGGAAACGGGGACCAGATAGTGAAAATCGCCAAGCTCGTGGATTTGAGCGTTGGTGGAGTGGACTAGGGGCCTTCTGTTCCCCGAACCACTATACATCCGTGTGTTCATGCTTTCACTTTTTCCGCTGCATATTTAATCGTGCTAAAGCATAGTGGACAGAATTTGTCTAAATTGAAGAGATTGTAATAATTTTGAAAAGACACAATTCACCCCCCCTCTTGTGTGTAATCCGTAGATTCAGATCCAACATTCTCTTCCCTGTTCCTAGGAGAAAGGTCCATGTGACTATGGATATACAAACCCACATAAATTTCATGAATCTTAACCCCATTGTGAAAAAATGTGGGAATCCTCTGACTATGGAAATACAATCCCAAATAAGAGACAAATTGATGTGACTTTCCCAAAGGTTTTATAAGTCAGGTGGTTTTGGTGGAGGTATCAATAGAATCCCTTTCAGACAAGGGAGACAAGGATGAAGAAGCCTTTCCATGAATGGATTTTATGAAGGATTGATGGCTTGTATACTGAAGAGAGTAAGTGAATCAAAGAAGGGCGCCCAAGTAGGTAAGGGCATAGAAGTATGGGCACGCAAGTAGGCTTGGGCGACTTGATGTTCACTTAAGAGTTGAACAACCTGTATGGTAATACTTGGGTGAGACCTTGCTCGAGCCTTCAAGAGTATTCACAAGTGGTCCTAGAAGTGGGGTTCTAAAGTTCCTATGAAAGGAATAAGTGATACACACATATTTCTAACTTGGGGAGGTTAGTAACTTTAGGCACACAAGTGTTATGGTTTAAAAACACTAAAAGGACTTAAGTCCAATGATCCTACCATAAATCCTCTACTCAAGGTGTTGAATAACTACCTTGAAAGTTTTGGAAGACTGGGGTGAAGTACTTGGGAGAACAGAGTAGCAATTGGGATTCAAGGAAATTCCGTCGTACAAATTAAAGTCCCAAGGGTCTATTTATAGGAAAAAATAGGACCTTGGGAGAAAGGAGTTTGGGCGCGCAAGTATGTTGCGCATAAGAATTGGGGTGCACAAGTGGCTGCGGGCCGGAGGGCTGGTGCCCAAGTATACTTACACACCTCTGGTGATTTGGCTGGACTAGGGAGACCTTTAGGAATTAGCCAAAATTATACTTTCATTCGGCTCCAACATGGCAGCGTGCATGTATTTACACACATGTACCTTGGGCATCACTTTAGGGACTTGGTCAAATGTTTACTCCATACTGCAGGGGGCTGTGCACCCCCACCCCTACTTGGGATCGGTGCCGGGCTACGGTCCCAGCCCTTCAAGCTGGTGCCTTCGCTACCATCACTGACCCCCATGAAAAAAATGCAGATTCGCACCGCGAACTTTTCGAGCATGTTTGAGGACATTTTTGCGGAAAATTGAATAGAACACATTTCATGGTGTCTACAGTAACCATCCAACTTTTCCCCTTGGATAGCTTACAAGTGTTATTTTCTATCATATAAATGATCCATCACTTCCTTTTTCTTTCCTAGATATTGAATTTTTATAAATATCATTTTTCTTCTAATGACCTCCCTATGTGAATACTCCATTTTTTTGATTCCTTTGATTGAAGGGTGTTTACCAAGTTTCCATATGATGATTAATTGGGTAAATTATTATCTTATCCATATACCCTTTATCAATATAGTTTAAATACCATATGATTTATTATATTGATTGAATGATATTTAAATATAAATTTACTTGATGTTATTGAATACCCATTTATTATCCATGGGTTTATAATTTTATGATTATTGAGTAATTTATAAATACTTTCATTACGTGATTCCATTTTAAAAGGATATGAAACCAATTTTACTTACTTGGGTTGATTATGATGTGATGACTTATTTTATGTGGAACACGTATATATGGATGATGATGGGTGGTATCCTATATTTTAGTCTATTGCATTAACTTATTTTTACATCTCATGAGATATCCAGGTATGTACAAATTGAGTTTGTTCACATAGGCTTGGGCATGATGGGTTTACTCACATTTTTGGGCATGGACATAATGAGTTTGTTCCCATAGGTATGGGAATAATGGGTTTTATCACAATGTTTTTCCTATGCTTATGGTTTTTCCATATTTAAATGTTTTTTCTATGATATTCCATACTTTATACTAATTCTTATGCTTATGTTATTCTCTCATGAATCATGTTTATTGACTAAATATTTTGATTCATGTATTATTTGATGTCAATATTTATTCCTTGATTTATAACCAAAGTTTTATTAGGTATTATTTTCTTATATATCTTTATTATGACCATATAATCCTCTTATGCTCACTTATGATATTTGATTGTTATTGAATATGTTTACTCTAATTGTGTATATGAGCTCACCCCTTTCTTATGTTTTTATTTCCCCAGTTTATGAATATAGGAAAAGTATAAAATATTTAGAAGAGTTCCTTATAAAGAGAATTTGTGGGAGATGTTGAAGACTCATTATGGATTTAGTAGTTTTGTATATGTTTTGGAAAAACATTATAGTTTCTAGAAAGTACATGGGTTTTGTTAGTTAATAAATTTTCTTAATTATCTAAAACTATAAATCTAAAAGGTCTTGTGAATGTTTTGTAATGAAATATTTTCTTTAAGTCATGTAATTATCATATTATTAAGTATAGGATGTTATATGGGTTCTATTAAACTTGATTTTATATTAGATATTATGAGGTAGGAGTGATTCCTCTCAATATTATGTGAGATGTTACAAGATGGGTGTTATTCCCCTTGATTTTATATGAGATATTATAAGGTGGGAACTATTCCCCTTAAAGTTATATGAGATATTATGGGGTGATATATATTACCCTTGATGTTATATGAGATATTATGAGGTGAGTTCTATTTCCCTTGATGCTATATGAGATATTATGAGGTGAGTTATATTCCCCTCGATGTTATATGAAATATTACAAGTTGAGTGCTATTCCCATTCATGTTAAATGAGATATTATAAGGTAGAAAACATTACCATCAATATTATATGAGATATTTTAGGGTGGGTGATATTATCCCTGATATGATATATGATGGGATTATAAGGTGGGAACTTTCCCCCTCAATATTAGGTAGAAATATCAGGGTGGGTATTCCCCACCAAGTGTTATATATATGAGATGATCCTACTGGGGTGATCTTCCCTCTAGATAATTATATATATCTAAGACTATATGGTGGGGTTTCATCCCCCTTGATGGGTATGAATTATTCTTAGAGGCATCTGACACTAGATGAATCAGGTATGGTTGACCTTAGGTGTCACCTTAGAACCTGGTGATTAATGATAACTTATTTTGTTATGATTACAAAATGTTTCTATTATTTTGAGAATATCCCATGCACATACATAGTATTTACTAGTTATATTAGGGACACTATTGGTGGTGGCCTCATATATTTCACCCACACTTTTCTCCAACATATCTGATATTTTGGTACTTGATCAGACCTCAATATAATAGGTGTTGAAATAAAAAATGCCCAATATTACATGGATGAGATCGATACCTTGAATGGAGTGATTATATAAGACTCATGGATAATATTATATCCTCATCATGTATTATTTTTGTTTATTTATATGTATATGTTATCAACCCAATGGGTGATTAGTTGGGATGCATGCATGTATGACTACATATTCATTTGACATAACATATATATGTTTTATTGATTAATCATACTATGATGTTTAATATGGATGTTTATTGGTTATTTTTGTTACTTGTTTTACTCTAATATTAGGGTATGGTTTCCACACAATAGCACATTATTCCATCACTACTAGTTGGTAGCCTCTGGAATATGAGGAGGCATGCTTGAGGTCTCATGACACTCTTTCTAGGACATAGGTGTGTTGTCCTAGACCTAGGGTGCACACATGACTTCACCAAAGTATACAAAAAACAAATATATCGGTCATCACTCCATTAAGGAGTGGGGATCTGTCTCATTATAGAAATGTATATAGGTCAGCACATCTCTCCTCCATAGTAGTATATATCCATAATCAGATCGAATTATGAAGAGTACTATAGAACTAAAATAATCTGAACTATATCTCATTTTTAACTTCCACAACACCCCTTAGTAGAATTTATAAAAGGGGAACCCATGCTCTATTGGAAGACACCTTAGTTGGGAGGGTAACTAGCCCCTATAGAGGATGCATACCTAAGTGTGTGTAGTGTGCATCGTTTGAGAGGATAACCAACTCCACGAATTGAGGATCCATACTATGTCCTTATGAGAGGTTTAACTACTCCACTATATACATAAATAACTTTTAACCTAGATTTAGATATTCTGTAAGAGGGATAACAATGCAATGGATTCTCTATTTATCCTCCCATACACATCATCATCTCTATAAATCTATAAAACTCTAGATGGCTTGAATATACACCCCAAACAATGAAGAAATATTCATCATCACATTATATATAGAAAAAAACTTTGAATTTACTACTCATATATCTTAAAAAGATACACAGGAAGATAAATTTGAAGAATATCGCATCATTCATTGTACACGACAAGTCCATATAAGACACAACTATTTCGGTTGGATGGTCATGTACTTTTATTTTCCAAATCATGTGAAACCAACATACATAAAATTTCCAACATGATACATAGTATGTGTGGTATTATGAAAACTTGGTAATGTTCTTATAGAAGAATCTGTGTTGTGTAACATAGTACATGATATGTTCACCTAGTATATAGTGTGTAGTACTAGTCATGTTAGATTGTGTGTTTTACTAGATGCATGCCAAGGGAACTTAGAGAATGTAAAATATAAAACATATATATGGGATACATAGAGTGTAGACCATTCATGACCCCTGGGTGTATATAACTTATACATTCTGAGCCACATTTTCAAGTGGGTAAATAGTGTGTGAAGAGGAGAAGATAAGGTATTACATCACAATATCCACACTCCTAGATCTGATGCAAAAATCATAAACCTTACATTTATAGATTTGATACTAATCAATGTGACCTAATTTTAACCATCCAAAACATTCAACATTAATAGGAAACATGATATCAATTACATGACCAAGGATCTTTTAGGTTTATAGTTTAATAGACTTAGGACAAGCAGGTACATAATGATAACCACGCTTTTAAGTGGTCATTATTACCACTATTCCCAAGTTTTATTTTCCTATTTTGTTTCTTCATAATCATCCCTAATAATCATTAAAAATATATGAAAAACATTTTAAAATGTGGGATTAGTACACAAATCTCTAAAAGGGACATAAAAATAAAGAAAGAAACCAATTAGTTCATGAATACTTATAATTTTTTTTACCTTTTTCAAAAATAAACCTTGGGATAAAAATAAACATTTTATTACCCAAGAAATCAAATTTTATTCCCAATAATTTTCTTAAAATATTTCATAATAAATAATAAAGGTACAAATAAAAATCATAAATATAATGTGGTAGCAACACAAAACATGAAATAAGCACAAGTTAAGCCTAACTTTCAAAAAAGCATCACATAGTGGAAAAAGAATGAGAGGGTATGGCTACACCATCAGGACCGACCTGTTCTTGCACTGGATGCTTAGCCAGACGAACATGCAAATGTGGAGAGATAATAACATGATGAAGATGTTGGGAAAGGGCAATTCCTTGTAGTTATTGGCTGGTTTAATTCTCTAAGACCTTCGGGTTATGTAATGTCTCTCAAGCCTATGGGAAATGTAATCACCTAAGCCTACATGCATTTTTAGGGTTCCCCCTCATCCCTTGAAAGGGGTATTATCAAAAATCAATAAAAAAGAGGCTTTAGGCCATTCGGGTGGGGGACATAATAATTACCAAATCTATTTGAGGGTTATAATGAACCCACCTATCCTCGGTTTATATTGATAGAAAATGTCCTTGGTATATAACAGAACCAACCATCCTTGGTTTATTATAAAACCACCCGTACTTGGTTTATAATAGAACCAACCATCCTTGGTTTATAACAAAACCACCATTAACCATAAAAAATTCCAAAACAACCATAAAATAATCATAATTCAGGGAATATTGCATCATAAAAACATTCTTTTCACCTATAAGAAAACATTTTTAGATCTTGATAGTTCTATTTTCTATAAAACTTAATTTTTAAAAATAAAATTCCCTTAAAAAAGGGATGAAGGGTTTTTATTTTAATAAAACATAGAAAATTTTAAATGAATCCATAAAATAAAATAATTTTTTCAGTGGTGGTAATATCCGTTGATGCTGCATACGTTACAATAGAACATTCCTTTTGTCTTTCGTCAAGAAAGTCAAAATGTTTTGTATAAAATATGTAAAAATATTAATTTTTTAAACTTTTGAATGAAATTAAAAAGTGAAATAAAATTTCTTTTATAATTAATACTTACATCCCTAAAATAATTTTAATAATATGAACATGGAAGAGAAATATTTAGAAAATAAATCTTTAATATATTATAATCAAGGTTTTAAAGTAAATTTTCCCTTACCTCGAAATCAACTCTCCATAAACATTCTTTATATTACCAAATAATAAAGTTATGTTAATTATTTTATTTTTTAAGAACCGTTTTCATGTTACTATTCCATTTATTTTATTTTTTTCCTTGTTATACACAACTACTTATTCAATTAATCTCTCATCAGATGTTTTGATGATATTTGGATCGTATGTACAAAATGACTTTGGTAGATTGACTATGGTAAATGAAGTCATTATCAAATCATATAAATAATAATAATAAATAAATAATAATTAATTTATATGTAAATTATATTTTAAAAACCATCCATAATATATTTTTATGAGAAATGTACTACGTTATAATCATGAAGATGGTTGTCCGTATGTACGCATGAGTATCATTTTCATTTTTAAAAGATTGTGATGGAAAGAAGGTAAGTACTATTTTATATTTACAGAATTATAATTATATCATAAATATAATATTATATATTTTAATAAACTTATATATATATATATATATATATATCATCCATGTGATGTGGTGACAAAAAATGGATCACATCACTTCGTGGTGGTGGTAGCCCAAATGTATGCACGAACAACATTATCATTTGTCAATGAATAGAAACATAACAAAGTAGATGGAATATTATCTTTAAATTATGAAACATAAGTCATTAATATCATATATATATATATATATTAAATCCATAATTATATCTATCCTTGAGTGGCGGTTATGGAAAAAAAATTACATCGGTTTGTGAGGTGGTAGTCCGCCGTACACACGACTGACATTTTTGTTTTTTCCCATTTGTTGGAAGAAGGAGATGAATATAAGTTATGAAATTAACATAATAAAATATAATTATCTCGGGGATACTTATTTTTTTATATCATATTTTTTAAAATATTTTAAGGAGGTGGAATAAGAAATTAAACTAAATCATTCAATTAAAATATACACCTCTTCTTGAGACAATCTCTTTTTCTTTACACAATAATCCCTCTAAGGTTGGTATTCTGCCTAAAAAAATACCTATAGAATTTATATAGGGATGTTAAGAATGCATTTGTTTTAGGGATTTTATAAACAAAAAAGTGTTAGATGTGTAAAGAAAAGGGGAGAGGAGGCAATCTTTTATAAGTAAGGGGAGGGGCACTCTTGGAATTAATTAAAATACTAAATTAATATAAATTATTTTTTATATACAAATGTATCTAAAATAATATAATTAAAATATAGGATGACAATGGGTCTAAATACTATCATCCGATAAAATTTAGACAAATTTAGATTAATTTTTTTTACACTTATCTAATTGCTTTAACCCACATTAACCCCTTTTAAAAATTACTATGATAACAAACTTTTTACTCTTTAGGGGTCAATATATTTATTATAAAAGGAAAATTGGACCATAAATGTGAAATAGTTGATATTTTTATAAATATACAAATAAATTGGTCAAATATTTCATTTTTAGAAATTTTAAATCATTTATTAAAATATTATTTATTATAAAATAACATTAGTGTCATTTTTGGAACCATTAATCTAATTTGACTTTGAAAAATACATGAAAACAATGAAATTCGAATATAATACTTTAAAGCATAACTAAAATATTATATTTGTCCATAAAATTCATGAAACAAAATAATGAATTCAAATTTTATTACTTTAATATTCTTAAAATCAGATATTTAATTTTTCTATTAATTGAATAAATACTGTATTGGCATTGTATAAGTATTTAAGAAAATTATTTCATCGATAAAAATTAAAAATAAATTAACAATATAAAAAAATAATTTATATTTTAAAAAACCCTTTTAAAACAAAACCCTATGTCAAAAATTTAGAGATAATAAAACAAAGATAATGACATTTTTGACTTTTCTTTACATAAAAAATAATATAACGGTCAAAATCAAAGAAATAAGGCACCAAGCTATCATATTTTTGAAACATGGAAAGAAATGTATAAAATAAAATCATCCAATAGGATAAAGGAAAGTTTTAGGGTCATTTTTTAATCCTTATCATATTATTTTTAATCTTAATTTCCCAATTTACCCTTACTGGGGTGACAATTATTTATTATAGTTACTATTCATAATGATAAAAAGGTAAATATTTACCAAATTTGGACCTCGTGATTCCAAATATGGAAGAATTTTTTTAATATTCAAATAATATAAGTAGAATATATTAATTTATGATTAACAAATAAAACACAATTAAAAATTGTTTTTTCATAAAAATGGCTTTTTAAGTATAAAAATGATTTTATACCAAATTCAAGTATAAAATTCATTAAAAAAACTACAATTAGATTATGTTTAATAAAAAGTAATGAATAAAAATTTAAAACTAATCCAAAATATAATTTTAATTTTTAAATAATTTAAATGAAAATACAATTTTTAATAAAAATCAGTATTCTTCACCATTCATTGAAAAATCAAACATTTCAGAAAAATATCAAAATTTCATAACATAATTTTGATATAATTATTTCAAAAATGTAACCATTTTTATCAAATAAAATTTCTAAAATTTGGAAAAACTAATTATAATATTTTCTTACAAAAATCAATAAAAACCATTTTTGAAGAAAACATATTTTTGATAAATAAAATTGCTTTACTAAAATTTTAGGGATTATTTACATAGAATTTATTAATAAATTTATATTTAGTAGGTAATTTATATGTATATTTAATAATAAAATTAATCCTATTCATACCCTCCAATTTAAAAGCTAGTTTATAACAATCATATTTAAATAATGATATTTCATGGTTTTTTAGGTTCGATGTTGCATGGGGTATACACTACTGAAAATAATTTTCTTTTTTAAAATATAAGGGTGAAAAATTCTCCCCCTTTAAAATATTCCATCCTAATATTTTAAATTGATATCAAAAATCAAGGTTTTGAAATATAAAAATATCTTTCTTTTAATCCCATATTATAAAAAGGTTTAATGAAACATCCTTTTTTAAAAGAGATTATAAAGAAATATAAAGGTCATAAAGAATAACAAATAATGGGTTTTAAAAAGTAGAACATTAGTGGGATGTGAAATTATAGACATAGTGAAAAAAATATAATGTCTAAATAATGATGGAGAGTGACAAATATCCTTGATCATAAGAAATTGAATGATCATGAGAAAGTTAATGATAAGAAAATCATAAACCAAAGTGGTGTGAAAAAGACAATCAATTCATTGGATATAAAGGTTATATGATAATTTTTTTGTATCATGATCCTTTTCCTAGAGTCAAGTAATTAATTTACCATCTATACTAGGAAATTAATGAAAATATACTTACTTGATAAGTATAATTTCCTCCTTTAATCAATTTCCACCACGATTTCATCTTTTTAACTAAACTATGAGTATTTAAGATGAATTTTTTATTTCAAAAGTACTAAAATTAAATTCTAATGGATTACATAATTCTATAAAAATACAACAATATATTACTCTTATCATTATACATTATAAAAAACCAAAATGGTTAACATAAGGTAAGATAATTACTAAAATTAATAAACCTTCATATGATGAAATACAACATTAATCTCAAAATCCCCAAAACAACACCCAAAGTTCAACTTAGATTATTCGATAAATAACTAACCTTAAAATCATTAAAAATATTCCCAACCAAGTTTGAAACCAAAAAGTCTAAAGTATTTGGTCACAATTTCTTATGCGATTGATTTAATAATTATCTCTAATTAACATTAGTCACTCAAAAATTCATATGCCCAAAAATCTATATGCCCTAATTTTATAATCTCCAAAATATGCTAGTCATTTCGATAAATAACCTGAATCACCATAAATCCATGTTAAAATCATATATACTTCAAAAATATGATTTTACCTTGATTCCTCAAATAAAATCTCATAATATCATATAATGTTCCCCAAAATTATAGTGATATTATTCCAAAATGACATTAATCACTTAATTACCAAATCATAATTCAATACCATGTTTGTCTATACAGGAAATCATATATTCCTAAATTGTAATAACCCACAATTACCTCAATATCAAAGATCATATAAACCCTAAATGTTATCAATAACTTTAAAAATATTTCCAAAAAATGTAAAGGAAATATTCCTTAAATATTACTTCATATTAAACCTAAGGTTTTCCTATTCCTCAACTAAATAAATCGTCTCCTAAAATTTCATTAATCACTTTAAAACCCCAAACTTAAAACCCAAAAAGGGATGTATAATACATTGAACTTATGATATAATTTAAACTAATAAACATAGGATGGTGCCCATAACTCTTAAGATAATCTCTCATGAAAACATCCCAATCTCAAAAGTTTTCTAAACCCTACTCTAATACCAACTATAACATTCTAAGACCCCAACTCTCAGATATGGTGATAAAATCATAAAATTTACACTTTTAGATTTGATACCAATCCATGTGATAAAATTACCTCCATACAAAACATTTAAAAACAAAAGGAAATACATGATCAGTTACATACCTAAGGTTATTTTAGGCTTAGAGTTTTAGAGACTTAGGAAAAACTGTTACATAATGATTTCCATGCCTTTAAGTGAGCATCATTCCAACTATGAAAAAACTTTATTCTCATATATTATGTATTCATTATCATTCATACTAATCCTTAAAACCATGTAATTTTTTTTAAAACATGGTATGAGAAGAAAATCTCAGTAAGTGATAAAAAAAAGAAAGAAAGAAAACTGTGAGTTCATGAATAATTATAATATTTTTAACTTTTTAAAAATGAAATTTAGGCTCAAAATAAAAATTTTATTACCCAAGAAATAATTTTATCTTCCCAAAAATTTTCATAAAACATTTAATAAGAAATATTAAAGGAAAAATAAAACTCATAAAGGTAATGTGTCAGAAACAAAAAAACTGACATAATCATAAGTCAAGGATAACTGCCAAGATAACATCACATGGTGGATAGAGTCCCATATTGGATTAGGTTTACTCCATAATACCATATATAACATCTCATGAGACTTAATCATTAACTTATTTAATAGAAGGGTTATAACAGACCCACCAATCCTTGGTTTATAACAGAAACATGTGTACTTGGTTTATAATGGAACCACCTGTCTTTGGTTTACAATGGAACCACATATCCTTGGTTTATAACGGAACTACCCATCCTTGATTTATAAGGTTACCGCCAATAAACCTAAAAAATTATAAATATATATAACATAATCATAATATAATTAAGTTTTCATCATAAAAATATTCTTTACACCCCTAAGAAAATATTTTCAAATCTTGATTTATCTCTTTTATTTAAAACCCAATTTTAAAAAGTAAAATTACAAGAATAAAGGGAAGGATGGTTTTTATTTGAAGAAAATATGGAATAATATAAAGGAATCTAAAAATAAAATAATGTTTGTGGTGGTGGGAAAATACTTTAATTTCATATATGTCAAAATAGAACATTCTTTTTTTTCTTTTGTAAAGAAATTTAAAATGCTTCGTATAAAATATGTAAGAAGATTCCTTTTGAAAACAATTCAAAGAAAGTAAAAATAGACATAAAATTTACTTTATAATTCATAAATATATCCATAAAATAATTTGAATAATATGGACATTTAAGAGAAATATTTTGAAAGTAAAATTTTAAAACATTATAAACTAGGTTTTTAAAGTAAAGCGTCTCTTACCTCGTGTCTGAATCTCCATGTATGTTCTTTATCTTCATGAATAATATGTTATTTTAATTATTTTTTCTTAATAACCTTTTTACCAATTTATTATTACTATTAATTTAATTTTTACCATTTTATACACAATTACTTATTCAATTATGTTCTTATAGTATGTTTAGATGATATTTGGCTTGCATGTCCAAAATGAATTTAGTAGGTTGACTATAGTTAACGAGGTCATTATTACATCATTTCCAGAATAATAATCATGAAATAATTTTCAATTTTAAAATTTAATTATTATTTTAAAATCAACTATTAAATATGGTTATAAAAAATGAACAAATTTACAATCATGGATATAATAAGCCGTATGTACACATTAGTAACCCGCATGAACCCTTTTTTGACAATTACCGTGATAACAATGTTTTTTCTCTTTAGGGTTAAATGTAGTTATTATAAAAGGGAAATTGGTAAATAAATATACCATAATTGATATTTTTAAACACACATCAATCGACTGAAAAAATATTTTTTTTTAATTTTAAATCATTTACTAAAATATTATTTATTATAAAATAAAATTAATGTCATTTATGGAACAATGCATTTAATTTGACTGTGAAAACAACACAAAAACAATGGATTTTGAATATAATACTTTCAAAAATACCTAAAATTTTATATGTATCCACAAAATTAAAACACTAAAATAATTAATTAAAATTATATTACCGTTAATATTTTAAAAAACATTTATTTTATTTTTCTATTAATTGAATAAATACTGTGTCGGTGTTGTGTAAGCATTTAAAGTAACTATTTCATCACTAAAAATTAAAAATAAATTAAAATGATAAAAAATAATTTATCTTTCAAATAAACCTTTTATAATTAAACAAATCCTCCAATTGTCACCATGTCATAAATTTAGAGATAATAAAACATAGAAAATAACATATTTGATTTTTATTTATATAAAATAATATAAAGGTCAAAATCAAATAAATATGGTACCGAGTTTCTATATTTCAGAAACTTTTATGGAAATAGAAGAACTCCAATAATACAATAGGAATAATTCAAGTGTTATGGTGATTTTGTGTCCTTATCATATTATTTTTAACCTTAATTACCTAATTTACCCTCACCATGGTGACAATTATTTACTATTATTACTATTCATAATGACCAATACAATGAACCTATTTACCAAATTTGGACATACTAATTCCAAATATGTAATAAATTTTTAAATATTATATTTCTATAAGTGGAAGAAACTAATTTAATATTAAAATGAAAACCGCAACAAAAAACAATTTTTCCTAAAAATGCCTTTTTATGTATAAAAATGTTTTTTTACCAAATTAAATTATAAAATTCATTAAAAAAATATAATTGAATTATTTTTATTCAAAATTATCTAATTGTTTTTTAAAACTAATTCGAAAGATAATTTGAGTTTGTAAGTACTTTGAAATAAAATTCAATTTTCAATAAAAATCAGTATTTTCACTATTCATTGAAAAAATTAAATTATACAATAATCTATTTTTGATATTAAAATTTTAAAAATATCATTATTATAAAATAAAATATCTGAAAGTTCCAAAAAATAATTATAAAATTTTCTCAGAAAAAACCAATAAAATCCATTTTTGAAGAAAATTTATTTTTGATTAAAAAAATAACTTGACTAAAAATTGTGTGATTATTTACTAGGAATTTATCAATAAATTTATATTGAATAGGAACTTTATATATATTTCATAAAGTAGTTAATACTATTTATAACCTCAAATTTAATAGTTAGGTTATAATGAATATATTTTAATAATAATATTTCATTGTTCGTTTAGACTCAGTGTTACGTGTCATATACACTATTAAACATAGTTTTCTTTTTTAAAATATTGGGGTGTTACAAAAGGAGTGTGTTTTATATTTCAACCTAGCATATACAAGGAGTACACTCTAAGACTTAAAGTCTATAAATACATGGTGTGTGACCCGGGGTCACATGGAATGTGATATTTAAAATGTCTCCAAGTTAAATTGAGAGTCACACAATGGGATTTCCTGTGGTTACATTCTGTATGGAGTTAATTAAAACATATAAATCATAATTAGAGATCTATATTCCCCATGCCTAAGGAATAAATCATGAGTAGTTATAAAATCTTAATAATTTCCAAAATCTTCATTTTTTGGCTGTGAATATTGTAACCATCCCAGTCACCTTCCATGCCTCTACTTCTGAATGAATCCATAAACTTAAATACCTTGTGTGAACTAGATATTCCATTTATTAGTCATTGTAGTTCATGAAAACCATAAAAAATAATCTTTTGAGGAAAAAAATAGATAATGAAAATGTCAGTGGTTGGTGATGTATCTGACTACTTGAAAATGGGTTTGTGAATATATTAAATGAGCAATGAAGAACAAAATAAAGTAAATGAACTCATTCCTATATCACCGACAAAATATCAATGGGGAATTAAGTGTAATCATACCATAATAAAATATTGATATATCAAAAAAAATATATTCTATAACATGATAAAATGATTTTAGATAAACAATCCATGGAAAATGATCAAAGTAAAAAAGACTTGATTAACCTTGATGATTAATCCCTATGTTAATCCCATGATATAATTTATTATTTACCAATTAATCAACCAAGTATGATAAAATTTAATTAATTAAAGCTGACATCAATTTCTAATGGGACTAAATAAAATTAATCAATTTTAAAACCTGATCAGATATTTATTTTTATTAATATTAAACAATCATTCATGTTGTTCTAAAAACTATGTATCAAATAATTCAAATCTCATAGTATAATTAATTTAATTATAAACAAATAAAATTAATGTTGTGACATGAGATGAAATTAAATTTTATGAAAAATACTATATTTTCAAGAGCACATTACTTTTTAAATAATGATACCAAAACCACCATTCATTATTTAATCACATTGGTTATTGGGAAAATTCTTCTAAAAAATATTTTTTAAAAATTTAATAGTTTTCTTTATTTTTCACCAAAAACATTTCTAAGGAAGATTCAGGAAATCCAATTATGAACTTTTCCATTTCCTTGGAAATATTATTAAAACTACCTTTACTCAAATTACCACTAGTTTCTTTCTAGAAATTTATTATAATTAAAATATTAAAATTTTAATTATTTTTTCACCATAGAAAACAATGTGATCTAATCATAGGGGGATGTGGTTTGGATAACATGATGATAAATAAGGAATGTAGAAAAAACATAGTGTCCTACCTCATTGGTGATCAACCAATGTTTCATTATTATTTATTCAATTCATGTTCATCATAGTCACATTGTGTGATTGTAATATCCATGTGAATTCTCTCTTCATCATTACCACCAATTTTACGAATAATTACAAGAATACAAAGAATTTATACTTCATTGCACTGATATATATAAAGAGATATTATCCTTTTATTTTTTTCAATATAAGTGAAAGAATGAATTCAGTGAAATTACCCTTTTGAACGAAAAATTAAATGAATATTTTCATTTTTCTGTAATTATACATTTAATTAAAATTAAAAATTTCATTACATTTAAAATTATTTCCCACATTAAAGTAATCTAATATTAATAAAGGTATGCCAAAAATATCATATTCTAGAACCCTACATTCCATATCATCATCACCATGGTATATAGTCACCACATCACCGTGACATGTCACCAGCACCAATATAAAAATAATTTATTTCTATATTAGATAATTTGATAATATCAAAGGAGGTCGTAAAAATGTTCAGTATGTGGATCACCTGAGCATATAAATACATCACTTAGAAAAAATATCCCATTTTATATATAAAAAATGTGTTAAATTTTCATCTAAGATCTCATCTAGGAGATATAAACTTGTATGCTCACAGAACATATATTTATTAATAAATATTTATTATTATATAAAATCCCATATAGATTGTAAAATTACTAAAATTATATAAAAGTGTAAACACCACCTTTTGAGACAAAAAAACTAATCATAAAAATTTTCCAAGTTTGTTTACTATGGTGTAGTTACCATTTTACCCCTTTTAGGGGCCCAAGGCTCCAAAAATCAAAAAAAGATCTATGTTATGATCAAATAGAAATCAGGTTCACTAAATCATCTAAAAATTTAAATATTTTGAAATTAGAAAATAAAAAAACTGAACAAATAATGGAGAATCCCATGAAAAAACCTTACACTGAAAATAATGCATCCATGCATTCTCTTAATCTACGTTTAGTTTTCCAAGCTCTAAGAGAACTTGGGAAAAGATTATATAGTCTAGGGATATTCTCTTCACCACACCCATCTAAACATTATCTACAATATAAGAGACATCAACCCAATATTTTCTTGAAGCATCTCTATAGAAATTTCATATGATTGTTTCAGGCATGTCTTGTCAAATGTCAACACCCATAACCCCCCCCAAACGTCATCCAACTATATGGAAAAAATGACACCACAAACCACTAACAACCACCATGAAATGGTTCATCACCTAGGATGACTTCTATGGGAGTGTTGAATCCCCATATTTAAAAACATTGTAAAAGCTTTTCATATTGGAATAGACGTTTTACATTAAATTACTGTAGAAAACACAACAGCGAAGCTTCTAAACCAACTTTGAATGAACTTTAGGGTAGCATGTTCTATAGGGCATGATTTAACTTTTTATATCTCTTCCCATCAATTCATACACCCCAATGAGCTAATATAAATGTGTAAGGTTAACATGACCTTTCTTTCTCAATCCCTTTCTCAAACATTTATAGAAATTTTACCTCCACACCTCAACCACTAAACATGATCAACAACCATGTTATGCTACTATCAATCATGTAAAAAATTTAATAATGACCACTCCAAGGAAAAAAACTAAACTCCTAAAGCTACCGAGAAATATTTTATTTCATATTTGTGATCTATTTTTCTATAGTATGAAGTGGAAAATATTGATCATTATGATAAATCTACATTTTTAGCTCTAAAACCTAATATAACACCGAAAAAACTCTAGAAACTCACCCATAATAATTAAGGAATCATACTATACTTGGGAATATCCTTTATTAAATTCTTGTTTATGCATCCAAAATGTTGGGACCAAGGTTGATGAATATTCTTTGATGATGTTGGTTATTGGAAATCCCGATAGAAGTTTTTTCTTTTGTTGATGAATGATACTTAACTTTGTTAAGTTCTTAAATAACTTAACTAACTCTGATGATTGTTGAACTAGCCTTAAGTTTAGAAGACATGTATCAATTATGTTGAGGATGAATATTTTCTACCACAATGAATAAAATCATGAAAATGTTTATTTTTAAGAAGATAATTTGAAGAAGAAGCATGTGATATTATTGCACGAATAATCTTATTGAAGGCTATACATATTTTTCGTGAGGTTTTTTAAAAGGGTTGTTTTGGTATTAATATTTTATATGGAATATATTTTATGAGAGAGATCACTAAAAAATAGGGCTATCCTTAATCCAACCAACCAAGTGGTCCCTCAACTATATGTGTGGGACCCGAGATTCAACCACAAGGAAGGAACTTGTCCTGGATAGTTGTCCATGGGGGAAAGAGGTGGTGAGTGCCTGAATAGGAATGCCTATATCTGATTGGGTGAATATCATAGTGTGCATAGTGGCACACATAGTGTTGATCATGTTGGGTGTACCCCATATAGTGTGTGAAATTGTATCTAGATGTTGACCCCAGTGCCAGCTCGGAAGCTCAGTGACATGGAATGGTTTATTAAGGAGCATGAGAATGGATTGTAGACCAGTGTGAGACAAATGGGGAGAATATCTTATTGATTCATCTTTAAAATATATATAAATAATTACCACTTCTAGTTGAGATCAACTACGGTCATTCAATTTACTCGAGAGATCATATTCTTCCTCAAGCCTCATCGACGTGCTTATGTTCACCAAAGTTCATGACTGAACATCCATAAAATGATTCAAAGGTTACCATGATCAATATATGGATGATTTTTTAGGATATGAGTCCACGAATCTTCATGAACTTAAGAAATTATGTGCATTCAAGAGTTCATATGAAGAATTATTATTGGATGAATGCCAAAAATAGGCGAAGAATGCTATCTTCATGCACGAATGAGTTCATGTTTATAAAACTATGATGAATCATGAGGAAATTTCCACATTCATGTGAATAATTCATATACAAAAACACATATGAAATAACTCTATGATTATAAAATTACATAACTCGTGATTCGAAGATCATAAACACTAGGATGTTTGAGCATTGAAGTATTTGATTCACATAGAATAAAAAGTGGGATTTGAGTTCGAGATTGAATGAAGGAAAGAAGTTTGTACATTCATATAAAAGGAGAGGTAGGGCTAAGAAAGTGATTACTGATACTCTATGAAAAGATCCCATTTTGATAGAGAAAATAAAGCAGTGTGAAAGTTTGTTTCATGGGGAGGATTCTCCAAAATCGTATTTGGTTGTGAAGAATAAGATTAGTGTGCCTACAAATTGAATTTCCCCTTTGAAGTGTTACATGAAGAACTAGTAATAAGAAACCCTTCATATTTTCACAAGTATCTTATGCGAAGATACAATTACTTATACAGAGGCTGTGGCTATTTGGTATATGATGAATCTAGAAAACATATAAATACTGTTTCATGAATAAGAATAGATAAGTGGTGGTATAGTGTATGAACGTTTCATGCAACGTTTAAGTAGATATATCAAGAAATACATTTGTATAAAGAAGCGTGAAAGAATTCTAGAAGATAAAGTTCATTCATACATGAATACATGAATTCATTGACAAAACATAAACTAGAATATGAAGACTATATAAAATAATAAAAATAAGTATTTATGTTCTAGGGTTTTTGAAGTCTGTGGTGTGGATTTCCTAATTTCTTCTAGTTAAGAAAGTGAAATGAAGAAGAGTTTCTTGAAAGAAGTTCACGTGTGAAGTAAATATAAGCAACATAGTAATGGCATACTGAATCATATTGGTGAAGTTTTCTTATATTTGATATAAAATTTATTTATATTATATTTATATGTATGAAGAGAAAATGAACTATTAATTATTTAAAGTGGAAGTGAAAATGTAAGTATACTTCATTCTTCTTGTTACCATATTCAAAGGATTGTTTTCTATTGGTTTTATTGGTATTGGATTATTTTCAAACCATGTCAAGGAATATCTTCTCTTACTAAGTAGCTAACCTTGTAAATAATTGTGTCCATATGGTTGTTCTTGTGTTCTCCTTCAAATCCATTTTTTTTATATTTTCTAAAATCCACTTTAAGGGTAAGTGGTAACCATACATCATAAGATTAAAAAACTACACCACAAATGCACAAAAACTCCAAATTCCAGAGATCCTACTTCTTCAGAATTGCACCGCCAGCAGGGAAATCAAATTAAAAATTCAAAGACAATAAACCGGTTATCAAACCACGTGCCACCAGTAGTTGTAATTATGAGTTGATCTGAGAGACACATCAAGATGCATAATCGTTTATTCAGTCACCTTCCTCGAACCGAGGCGATGATATATCTCATCTCCGACATCATCGCTATTCGGAACCACCACCATCATTATCCCTACTGTCATCGCTGAAACTTCCATCCCCTTTATCGCCAGCTTCATCGCTTGACACCAATGTCAAAGGAACATTCCCGTCGTCGACACCCACCAAAAAATATATCAAACTTTCACAGGAAAAACCCAACAAACTTTAACATGACTTGAGGATGAAATCTCGAGCAATCCATCAGATACAGAAGTGCTAGGATAGCTGAAGACCACCGAACCTCGTAACCCAAAAACCCTGTGTAACCGCCGCTCCAAATCTGACATGGAGAGTCGCAGAGAAACAAGGGGTCAGAGCCATGGTTTGGGAGTCCAAGGGATACGATAGAGCAACCTTCATCAGGAGCTAGCAACAATAGTGCCAGCTTATACAAATTCACTGGCGAAGAAGGATCAACTACATCATCTTCAAAGCCAAGAGAAACAAGTAACGCGAGAAGAAACAACCGCCGCTAGATACCACCTCTCAAAACCATTGAGGAACCACCACTACAGCTCCAACTCAGAGAGAAGTAGAGGGCCTTAGGGTCAGGGCAGGTATAAGAGCAGCCGATGCCTCTAAGAGATGACCTCTCGCCTAAACTATGGATGGAAGCCAAAAACATGATCGTGCCGACATAGGGGCATCTGGAAATCCCTTGACCACCATTCCACTTATCCCAAAACCGTTGAGAAACCATCTCTCCAAATCTGACCTGAATAGGGGCAAAGGAACGCGTGGTCAGAGAGAGGACAAACTGATCGGGGGATGCAACACCACCACCATCGGGATTGAAGGTCACCTGCGAAAGCACCAAAAACACACTACTATAAAGAAAAAAGGGTCACAGAGGGGGAAACAAGGAGATACTGAGTGAGAATAAGAGAGAAGGATGGAAGATATGAGGAGGAGAGGAATCAATGCTCAGATATTATGCCATCCCTGAAGACAAGGGTTTTTAGAGAAACCTTAGCTGAAGCCAAGAGCGGGAGGGGGAGAGCTGGGAGAGAAGGGAGCCATCCTTAAGAAAGATTAATCACAATTTCTTTCTTGTGTTCTTATTTTTCATAAAGTCATTTATTTTTAACAACAGGTGAAGGTTTTTTCATAAATAAGAAAAAAATAAAGAGAAAATATCACTAATTTAACCCCTCTTCCTTTCAGTGATCACAGAGATCCTGATTGGTCCTTTTAAGTGGTATCAAAGGAAAAGTTCCATTCATAAACTATTTGTTAAAGTTTCAAGATATGATAATTTACAATGGATGTTAATAATTCTATTAATTTTTAGGGGATTCATATTTTCTATGTAAAGAACTATCATATCTAGGAAGATATAATGATTCCTTTTATTTTTCACCTTGGTTATGAAGTTCTCTAAGAAGCAACAAATTTTTTTCCTAATCATGTTGAGATTATTCCCCCTAAAGTTAATGATAAGAAATTTTTTGGAAATGATGCGTGATCCAAAAATGCTATACTTTTTCTTACTCTCTAAAAGTGAGTTTTTTAGAGTCAATTTGATAAAGAAACATGGGAGTATTTTAAGAACATATATGAAGGAAACCTGAAAGAGAATAAGGGAAATATTCAAAGTTGGAGGTTTCAGTAAAAAGATCTTAAGGTGGGTGTTTTTGAATTTGTTGGTGATTTTTTTATAAAGATAAATGACATTTTTAGAACCATTAGATGTCTTGGTGAGAAGTTGGAAGACTCAATTATTATTTAAAAGATCATACACATTCGACCTGATAAATTGATGCAAAAGTTTTTCCATTGGAAGATAGAGATCTTGAAACTCTATCTTTGGATGATCTATATAGCACTCTCATCACTTATGAAATGAGAATAGAAAAGGTTATGAAGTATAAAGATAAGGTTGATCAATAAATTTCTTTCAAATATGATAAGTAAGAAAGGTATAAGAAAGTAATTTAAGAATAATATGCTAGTGACTCTAACACTAAATATGATTTCAGTAAAGTTTTTGATGAAATTTTGTCTTCATTTTGAAAAAATATACAAATAGGCATAGAAAAAAACAAAATAAAGTTACCTATGAAGTGTTTTGGCCAGAGATATATTGGAAATTTTAAATAAAATTATCCTCAATGAAAGGAAGATGAAAAAAGTGATAAATATGATATAAAGTTGAGAAGATCATTCGAGAAGAAGGAAAAAAATCCAAATCCTATTATAAGGGAAATAGTAAGAAGTTATCTCAATACAAAATGATAATTTTTTTTCTAAATTTTAGGAAGATTATAACAATGAAGAAGAATATAATAACTCTAATGATGATGCTATTGAAAAATTACTTATTACAAAACTAAGCGAGGAAAAGTTCACCAATGATGAAAATAGTAGCTCTGAAGGAGAAAAAACTCATATATAATTCATTCTAAAAATAGAGTTAAAATAATTTATTGAAAAAATTATAATACTAAATGAGAGAACAAAAATTTTATGAAAAGAAATATTACAAAAAAATATTCTCTTGAATAAAATTAAAAGTTACTAAAATAGATTGATAATCTAAAGAAGTTGATTAATGAAAGGAATAACCTCAATATGAATATTGAAGAAGTGTGAAGAGTAAAAGAGAAATATTTATAAATTTTCTAATAAAAAAGTTCTATCATGGATCAAGGAATTAAATGTTACCAAAACTCAGTTACAGAAGTTGGTGAAAGTTAAAAAAAATTCAACCTCAAAAGGATCAATGAAAACTACCATCGGATGTTGATAATAAATATGAATCTGTTTAGAAGGAATTTATTGTTTTTAAGACTATATTTGTTTCCAAAATAAGTGGAGATGAAAAACATTATGTTTTTATGGTTTTAAAGTGTGAACCAAAAGGTTCTACAACTAGAGATTCTCTTGAGTGTAATACAAAAATCTCAAAAAGTAATCAAAAACATAGTGCACAACGAAATACCAAAGTGGAAGGTAAAACATTTATTGAAAAGTAGAAACAAATATTCAGACAATATATAAATCACAAAGGAAAATATGAATTTTATATTTATTTTTGGAATTTTGGAGGATTTGGGTATACAAAATGCATGTTTTGGTTTACACATCAATATTACAGAAAATTTTAAATAATCTAGGGGAAACGTTTGTGGGGAAGTCAACCCACTCAAAGGAGACAAACTGAGAAAGTTAGGTAGAAGATTAAAATTAGATTCCAACCCTTGGAAATAATTTTTGAAAGATGTGATCATCTTGAAAATATAAAAAAAGGATGTCTTGTCATAACAACATCACAATAAATTATATTTAATAAATCTCAAAATCCACACAAGAAGAAAGAAAAAGGCATGGAAAAAGATTTAGTTTTTGAAAATTCTCTCAAATAAACAAAATTAGAACAATCCTAGATTTTGTAAAGTGGGTGTTATTAACATATGAAAAGAGACTTGAAGTTTCTAAAGAATTTGTAAGAATATAAAGAGGGTATAATGACTTTTGGAGATGATAAGTAACTGAAAATCAAGGGCATCAGATATTCTATCATTGGGGAAGAGTATTTAAAATCCAAAAGAGCCTTGTTTATTGATGAACTAAAACAAAATTTATTGAGTGTTTCACAAATTTTTGATGAAGGTAATAAAGTTTTTTTTTCAAAAACACTGTTTTTTTGAAGAGGATAGAAGATAGGAAAGATGTTATAAGATGTAAACATATAAAGGGAAACTTGTTTCTTATTGGTGATGCACAAATTTCATGCTATCTGATTATAATAGAAGAAAATAATCCATGGAATAAAAGGATGGGGTATATGTGTTAAAATAACATAATCAAGAAAATAAAGAGGGAGCTAATTTTTGATATTCCTGACATGAAAAGAAGAATAGATCATTGTTACTATATTTTTCATTAAAGGAAGATTACAAACTTAGCTCATAAGAAAGTTGAGATACATTAAACTCATCCCTTGGAGCTAGTTCACTCTAATATTTGTGGGCCCATGAGTCAGTAGTTACAAAATAGAGATATGAACTTCATTTATTTTATTAATTAATTTAATCACATTACATGTATTATATTTTTAGTAAATAAATAAAAGGATCTCAAAATTTTTATGAGTTTTAAGAGAAGTTCAAAAATTGAATTTGGATATTTTGTGAAGAATATTTGAAATGATAGTGGCAGTGAATATACAAGTGGAGAATTCAGAGATTATCTTGAAAGACATGGAATTCATCATGAGTTGAGTTCATTATACACACCATATGTATTACAAAGAAACCCCATGTTTGAAACAACAATGGGTGTTTGAATTTCCTTGCATTATAAAGTTAAATGGTGAGAATCATAGGATGTTTTATCAGAGAGGAGTTGATGGAATCTTTCTTGGATATTCTACCAATGGAAAATTATATATGTGTTATAATAAAGAAAAATGAAATATTTTTAACTTGGAAGATGTGGTTTTTTTGGACAATATGATGATAAATTTTCACAAAATATTTTAGAAGTAGAATATATGGAAGATGGTGTGGTTTTATTTGAACAAGGATAAAAAATTCATAAAAATGTGGAAGATGAACGTGACCAGGATTCTAACTCAGTAATCTCAAGTGATGAGGAAAAACTTTGTTCACATCATCCTAGTACGTGGAAGTAAGTGGAAGTTTAAAACATCATTAGTGATCAGTAAAAATAGGTTCAAACCAGAAGATCTTCAAGGTTAGTTTCACATCCTTATATTAAAAAGTAGAGACAAAATATGTTGATGAAACTTTTGAGCATAAAGTGTGGGTTGATTCTATGAATAAATATCTGGATTAAATTGAGAAGGATGATACTTAGGAACTTGTAACCAAACCAAACAATAAAAATGTTATTGGTATAAAATGGGTGTTCTGAAACAAGTTAATTAAGGAAGGTGAAGTGGTAATAAATGAGGCATGACTGGTATATAAAGGTTAATAATGATTTTATTGACTTTGATGAAACCTTTTCTCTAGAGGAAAGATTGGAAACTACCCGAATCTTTCTTTCTATCGCTGCACAATGAAGATATAAATTTTTCCAAATGGATTTTCAGTCATCCTTTCCTAATTTAGAGATATATTAAGAAGTTTATATTGAGAAACCATGTGGTTTCATGCTTAGTAAATATGAATTACACACATGAAAGTTAAAAAAGTATTCTTGTGGATTGAAATAATCTCCAAGAGTTTGGTATTCCAAATTGGATACTTACTTAAGAAAGATGGACTTCAATAAAGGAAGGGTTGATAGTAATATCTACATAAAATATGATCAAGATATTTATTGAATTGGGATTTTTTATGTTTATGACATCATATTTATAGGAAACAATGAAGAAACGTGTGAAAATTTTGTTGAGGATATGAAAAATATTTTCAAGATGTCCATGTTGGGGGAAATAAAATAATTTCTTGGCTTAAAAATCTCACAAAATAAGAAATATATTTTCCCATATCAAGAGAACTATGCTAATGAAATTATAAATAATTTTGGTATGGAAGATTAAAAACAAATTTCTACACCAATATCAGTGGGAACCAAGTTCCCTAAAGATGGAGAAGGAAAGAAGGTGAACCTAAGGCATTTAGGAAGTTGGTTGTATGATTGTTATATCCAATGGCTTCAAGACCAAAAATTGTGTACTTTATTACATTATATATTATGAGTATCAAATTTATCCAAAAGAATCTCATATTATGGTAGGATAAATAATTCTCAGATATGTCAAAGGCATAACTGATTTTTGAATAAAAGATAAAAACTCAGGAATGATTTATTTTTTTGGTTATACAAATGGTGATTGGGAAGGAATTGTTGGTGATAGATGATCAATATATGGTGGTGTTTTATTTTTTGGGAAGAGATGTGTGGGTTTGAATAAAAAAATAAAAATTCTTTAACTATCATTATGGATGAATCTATGTATGTGGATGGTACTCAAGCTGTAACAAAACTTATGTAGATGAAGACATAGTTGGGAGATTTATTTGTGAAAGTGAAGTTACCCCTACTCTTGGGATGTCATAATCAATGTGCTATAAATATCACTAAAAATTAAATTCAACATTCTCATTAAAACCATATTGATATCAAATATCACTTCATAAAAGAGAATATGGAGAATAATGAACTGAATCTAGAGTATATTCCTATAATGAAACAAGTTACTAATATATTAACTAAAACGTTGATGAAGTAATCATTTTATAAGATGAGGTTAAACATGGTTGTCCAATCTCCCTCTATTAAAGGCTAAGTTATGTGTTTCTATCCACTCTCTCATATTGTATTTGGATAGTGTTTTAAAGGGGGATAATAATGTTAACATATATCTATCCATTGGAATGTGTTTTACAATTTGAGGGAAAGCATATATTTTGAGTGAGTTCTTAAATGGGGTAAGTTGTGATTTTAGTGTGATAACTATTCTGATAGTTTATTATAGCGGATAAGAAATTTTTTTGTTGTTACAAAAATAATTCATGACCGTTCTAATTGTAAAGAAAAGGTTTGTTAATAAGGTGTAAGAATGGTTTCTTAAATAAGTACTTATGGACAACATGGTGTTGTCTTCTAATAATTATTGTTTCCTACACTAAGTTCACTCATTTAGGATTATAATTATTGGTTTAATAAAACATTTCATGACTTTCAAAATTTTTATGATTTATGTTCCTTGGTTGAAAACAAAATTCAAAGGGGTAGATTTTTGGGACCAAGGTTTTTGGAGATGCTTTAAAGATGCAAGTTATTGGAAAATTTTCTTGAAGTCTTGTATTGTATTGATCAATGATACCTAACTCTATTAAATAAATAAATCACTTAACTAACTCTGATGATTGTTGAAAAATTCTTAAGTTTAGAAGACATGGATGAAACATTATATGAAATAATGAATAATATCATGAAAATGTTTGTTTTCCTGAAGATAATTTAAATAAGAAACTAGTAATATTATTGCATGAGGAATATTATTAAATTTTAGGCATATTTTTCATGATTTTTTTCTGAGAGAGTTTATTTTTCATTCATGTTTTATATAGAACATATGTTATGGGGGAGTTCACTGAAAAAATAGGTCTAACCTTAGGCCAACCAACCATAGAGTACCTCAACCATATGTGTGGGGCTCAAGGGTTAACCAAATGGAAGGAAATCAACCTGGATAGACACCTATAGGGGAAAGAGGTTTAAAGATCCTATGTAGGTAGTCCTATGTATGAGTGAACACATAGAATGATGTGTATAGAGGCACACATAGGGGGTGATCAAGTTGGTTGTGCCCCATATGGTGTGTGCAAGTGTATCTGAATACCAACCCCAGTGCTGGATCATAATCTTACTAAAACAAAATAGTTTGTTAATGAGAACAATAATATCCTAAAGACTAATGTGGGACACTCAAGGAGTGGTCACTATTCCTATATAATTAAAATATATTGAAAAAATGATCGTTTCTCAATGATATGAACCGTAACCATTCCATTGGCTCCGGAGACCATATTCTTCTTAAAGCCTCATCAGAGTGCATCTATTAACCAGAGGTCATGAATGAACTTACATTAATATATTCAAAGGTTACCATGATCACTACAAGTCCTATTTTTTTAGGATATGATTCCCCAAATATTTATTCCCTAAAGATATGATGTGCATGAAAGCATCATACAAATCATGAGTTTCGACCGAATGAAAAATATAGGTGTGGAAGGCCATCTGTGTGCATGGATAAATTTGTGTTTTTAAAAATATGATGGAGTATAAGGACATTGACGCATTCACTAGAGGAGTTCATATGAAAAATATCAAAAGAATGAACACTATGATTATTAGTGTTACATAACCTGTGATTCAAAGATCATAAATGTAGGGATACTCGGGAATTCAAAAACTTGATTCAAATAATATAAAAAGTTAGATTTAAGTTTGAGATTGAATGTAGGAATGCTGTGTGTATGTACTTATAAAATGAGAGTCAAGTATGAGGGAGCGATTGCTGATCCTCTGTGAAGAGCTCTCATTTCTCAGAGAAAATAGAGCAGCGTGTAAGTATGTTTAGTAAAGAGGAGTTTCCATGAGCCTCTTTTGTCATGATGAAGAAGATCTGTGGGCCTACAACTTGTGTTTCATATTTTAAGTGTGGTGTGAAGAACATGTAACATGAAGCCCTTCAGGTTTGTGTGAGCCTCTTATGCTAAGGTGCAATTCCTTAAGTGGAGGCCATGACTATTTGGTATCTCATGAACCTAACTAGCATAGACATACCATTTTGAGAAGAAGGGATAAGTGGTAGTATAGTGTATGAAATTTTCATTAAAATTTTAAGTAGTTGTATCACTTGATATTTTGTGAATAAGAGTGAAATAAGTGGAGAGGATAATATACATATGTACATGCATATGTGAATGCATTGAGAAATCTCGAAGTAGAATATAAAGAGAACATAAAATAATTAAAATAAATATATACATTATAGGGTTTGTGAAGTTAGTGGTGTAAAGATCATGACCAATACTAGTCAAGAAAGTGAAAAGAATAATAGTTAATTGCAAGAAGTACAGGTGTGAGGAAAATAAAAGAAGTATAATAAAGGCATACTGGATCTTGTTGGTGAATATTTATTACAATTGTTATAAAAATTTATTATATCATATTTATATGTATAGAGAGAAAATGAAATGTTAATTATTTAAAGTGTAAATGTAAGTGTAAGTATACCCCATCATTACTACTACCACACGAAAAGGATTAGTTATAGTGGTTTGAATGGTATTGGATTTTTTTCAAACCATTCTAAGGAATAAATACTCTTACTAAGTATTGAACCTTGAAAATGTTTATATTCTTGTGATTTGGATTGTGTGCTTGTTGTTTAGGAAATTTATATCTCTTTAATATTAGGAAAATGTTGTTTCATAAAAAAGTAAAAACATAAAAAGAAAATATCATTAATTCACCCCTTTATCTTAGTGATCACACAGTACATGATTGGTCCTTTCAAGTGGTATCAAATGGAATGTTTCCCTTTCATTGAATCTTTTCTAATGTTAGAAGATATAATAAGTTACAAGGATATTAAAAATTCTATGATAGTAATGGGATTCATATTGTTGATGGAAATAACAATCATAACTAGAAATATAGATTGATTCCTTATATTATGTATTTTTTATGAAGTTCTAAAGTAGCTACATATAGTTTTCCTCCCCATGTTGAGAATGATTCCCTAATAACTATTAATAATAAAAATTGGAAAATGATTGGTGAGATAGAAATTCTATACATTCCTCACTCTCCTAAAGTGAGTTTCTTAGATTCAATGGAGTTTCAATGACTAAAGGAATCTGAGATAAGTTGAAGAACATCTATGAAGGAAACATTAAATAGAAGAAGGAAACGTTTCAAAATTTGGAGGCTAAATTATGAATATATTAATATGGGGTGATTTTGAATCTATTAGTGATTTCTTTACAAGGGTAAAATGATATTTTTAGCCGACCATAAGATATCTCAGAGAGAAGTTGAAATATATTAACCATTGTTGAAAATATATTACGAATTCTACCTAATAAATTTGATGAAAAGTCTTTATCATTGGAAGACAGATATCCTGAAACTCTATCATGGATGATCTACATGTCACTCTATCACATATAAAATGATAAGAGAAAAGGTTACAAAGAATAAGGTGAATGATGATCGATAAATTTATTTCAATGTTGTCCTAAGAAATTAAATTATAAGAAAGTTTTTAAAGAGAAGAAGCAAGTGTCTTTGACACTGAAGACGAGGTTAGTTAATTTTTGAATGAAATTATGTCCTTATTTTCAAAAAATTTACAAATAGGATTAGTAAGATAAAAGTAAATTTACCTTTAATGTGTTTTGGTTGTGGAGTTGATGAAAATTTTAAATTTTTCCCTTGATTAAAGAAGATAAATAAAGTGATGAACATAATAGAAATTCAAGAAGATCCTTAAAGAAAAATGAAAACAAATCTAACTTCTATTACAAGGAAAAGTATAATAAATTTTCTAATAAAAATGGAGAATTTATTTATCTAAGTGTGATAAAGATGATAAAAGAGAATAGTAAGATGATAACTTTAGTAATGATGCTACTGAAAAATACTTATTTCAAAAGTGAATAAGGAAATGTTCACCAGTGATGAAAGAAGTTTATTTTAAGAAGAATAAACTCAGATGGAATTTAGGATGAAAAGAGAGTTAAAAGAATGTATTTAAAAACATTTTAATCATTGAAATAATGAATAACATGTTGAAGAAAGGAAAAAATATGAAAAACAAAAAATAATATTCTCTTGAATAAAAATTAATGTTATTGAAATAGATTGAAAATCTAAAGAAATTTGTTGATTAAAAGGAGATCCCCAATTTCAATATTAGAGAAGTGTTAAGAGTAAAAGAAAAATATTAGAACTGATTCAAAAAGAAATTTCTATAGTGGAGAAATGAATTTAAAGTTTCCAAAACTCAGTTATAGAAGCTAGAAAAAGTTCTAAAAAATTTGAACCTCAATAGGATCAATGAAAACTACCCTCATATTTTGATAAGAAAGTTAATGCTGTTCATTAGGAAAAGAAAGTTGAGAAGAT